>CM035779.1:23180491-24594866 GCA_020466155.1 Pachypeltis micranthus | reverse complement strand
AGTTGTCTTCCAGCTCTTGTTCACTTTTAAAGTTTGTGCTTCCAGTTTAGAGACGAACCTTCTTCTCAAGTTCAGTTTTGGGGCGTCTCTTCTATCTGCGTTTCTGTTTTTTCAAACGCTTACTGCTTGAAAAAGTGCTTACAATCGAAAAGCAACTCAGGCTGTCGGAAAACACAGAGTTTGTCGAATTATATTTTTTTTTAGAACTGAGGGCGTTCGTTTACCAATCGTTTTCATGATCGAATTTAAAGCGTTTCTTCGAGAACTTCTTCTTCTTGTCTAAAATAGGGTGTGAAGAGGCCTAGGTTTCTCACTATTTCTCAAACCATTGAACTCTTGAAGAAAAATACAAAGCAGGATATCAATAATCATGTTTCTCCCCGAGCGCTTCAGCCATTGTACAGTGCCATTCACACGTAAATTGTTGTTTCTTCAGGAGTAATTGTGTCTTCTAAACGTTTTTGAAAATATGAAAGACTGTACTCAAAACATAACTAAAGTTGTGAATCACAGGGCAGGGTGATCTCTTAAAACATTAGAGTACATTAAGAAGGTTAGGGCTGGCTGATTATTTAAATGAGCAAATCTTGGTTGATCGTACATTGGACTTTTGAAACATAATTTCTGTTTTGCTTTAACAGCTCGGGGTTGTTATCCCCCAAGTTTTGAAAAAAAGGATTGCGTAGGAAATCTAAAACTCTTCAGGAATTTTCAGCTGAGGATATACGCCGTTAATTTGATGCGAGCAAATTTCTTAAATCAAGGTTAAAAGAGGCCTTTAATATGATTAACGGTTAGTTTTTTTGGTTTCAAACTGCTTTTGGCCGTTTCACGGCAAACACCGCCGTGCCTAGGAAAAAATCTGATGAACCGATACATATTTATCAGCCGCGTTCTAAAAACAGGTGATCTATGCAGCTCACTCTTGCTAGGCGGGTTTTAAACAGTTTTTCAACTAGGAGGAAGAACGTTTTAAAGGTGCTTTACATAATTTTCCACAGAGTTCCAAATAATTACGTTGAAATAATTTCTCGTCAATTTCCTCTCCAACCTGTTGTTTGATTTCCGACCATGGCTGGGGTGGGCAGTTTAAGAATTGTCACGAAAATTATTACAGCAGCTGTAGTTAAAAGTGATTTCCGTACAAAGCACATCATTTCAGCGTCTTGCGTGCAATAAAAAAATTAAACGAATAGACAGTTAGTAAATGAATGGTATTAATGCAGTCAGCTAGACTGAAGGGTGTTCATTCTCATATCGTTTCGCGGTAAAGTGGAAGTAGTATTAAAAAAATTTACGGAATGAAAATAGGAAAATGAAATAACAAAATACGCGCATGCTTAGCTGGGTATACTTCCCAAGACCGCTGTGATTATCTTATTCAACCCAATACCTCCGGATCTCCGTGTGCTTAGCCAACGATGATGTTACGAGTAATGTGATTTGAAATAATTTTAGAACATACAATTATTTTTATTCTCATACAAAACTTTAAAAAGATGAACTCAAGATTTCTTAACTAATTCAATATTGTAATTAAAGAATAGAAAAAAACGGCGTTGATATGCGATTTATCGAAGAGCAGGATTGCCATTCACTTAGATTGTATATTGTTATTGTAAGCTGCTACGAGAAGTCACTAACCTACTCATGTTGATGCTCTAACTGACGTAACAACGCTCGAATCTCGAGGCTGTCGTGAGACAACTTCCAACGCCGAAAATACAACTGAACCGCAGCACCGGTTTCTCTGAGATAGAGCCTCTCGACGTGACATGAAGGTCATCAATATTTCAAAGGGGCTACGTTCCTGTTTGCTACTCTATTAGTGCCCTCTCTTCTCTCGTACGTCCGCTTGGCCCTGGAAACTAAGCGAATATATCGCTATGCTGAATACGGCATCCGTGTCAGGATGAACACACGAACACGATGCTGTATAATTTGAGCGATCTTCGTTTTTCATGTCGAAGTTGACATTTCAGCAATGCAGCAGTCCACCGGGAAAATGATTTTTCTTGACACAACAATTTTTGGGAAATATGTCAATCGGGACAAAAAATACAGTTTTTCGAATACTGTTTTGTCCAAAATTTATTCTTAATTCATGCTCGAATATGTATGTATGAACTTGAAAGTGGCAGTGCTTAAAGTTCCGGAATTTATTGAGTTCCTCCTACTTATACCGCCACCATTATTGAGTTATCAGTGTATAAGTGGTTCATGAGACGGATCAACTTGATTTTTCTGAAAAAGATATTGTTTTGGAATTGACGGGTAAAAACTGAGAAATGGTAGTAAATGAAACGGCGATGGTTTAAATTCCAGAAGTTTCTTATGCACGTTATTAAACCGTCGTCATAAGTGGTAGTTTATTGGAATACCACTTTGGATTTTTCTGATAATGCGAGTATCATTTGAGCGGCATTTATAGGTAAAGAACAGCGTGGTTATCTCAGAAATCGTTCATAGTTTACTGACAAATTTAACTCTCGTCACTGTCATATTATTTCGAGCTACTCATACATAAAATTAAATCATAATCATTAGATCAGCTTATTTAGGAGTATCATGGTGACCTGCAGGCTAAGTATAAAATTTGGGCTCTTTTTGGTTCAACCGTTTTCTCTCAATCAAGTGTCATAAAAGCAGAAGTCATTACAAAATATAAGGTGCGTCGCATCACACAACTTTTATTAGCTTTGCGTCAATTCACTTGTGTTCATGGCTTTTTCTACTAACTTCTATTTATTTTTGACTCAGTTCAGTTGAACTTAGTAAAACACCACTTTGCGGCGGCAGAAAGCATTATTGACACAGAGAATTAATGAAAATGTAAACGACAATTTTTACTTTCCGCTACCCGAAGGGAAGGAAAGTATAGTAATCGGCCCAAAAAAAAAATTTGAGTTTTCTTCAGATCTTTACGTTTCAGACCCTACTGAGTCTAAAAAACCTAATTTCGTCGCGTGGTCCGTGTGTATGTGTGTGTGTGTGTGTGTGTGTGTGTGTGTGTGTGTGTGTGTGTGTCTGTAGTTCGATTTGCGGGAGAACGGCTGATCCGATTGAGCTGGTTCTTTTTTTGTTTTGTTCGTTATTTTTTGTAGACACCAAAATAAGGTTATGGACGATTTCGGCCGATGGGAAGGGGGGGTGGGGGACGAAAATGTACCAAAAACTAGGGTTTTTCGCATTTTTCTCGAAAACGGCTCTAACGATTTTGATTAAACTTTCAAATTATCTTCTCCTAATCAATACCTAACTTTTCTTCACTATATATATCTCCATGAAAATACGGTGAACGGAGATAATGACCTATGAAGCAAAAATAGGTTTTTTAAGCTTTTTGGCAAAATGACTTCAACGATTATCATCAAACTCTCAGGATATTTTCGAATAGTTAATACCTACATATTGTTCTCAATAAATGTTCCTCTGAAAGTCCATTGAGCAGAGATAAAAATGAAAATGTGTTGAAAATAACGTTTTTTCGAACATTTCCGAAAGTTCCAGGGTAATTTTTTCACCAGATGTGATAAATCCTAATGAAGTGTCTTTTAGTCACCCATACCAACATTTTGTTCTCCATAACTATTTCTGTATATATATGTTGCACGGAGATATAAGCCACGTTAACTCAGAAAAGGAGATTTGTCGAATATTAATTTATCGGTATTCGTATTTTCTCAAAAACGGCTCCAACGATTTCGATAAAACTTTCGGAGTGCTCTCAGCTAACTAGTCCCTACATTTTGTTCCGTATAAATGTTCCTGTAAAAATGCGTTGAACGAAGATATAGCGCCCGCATGTGTAGGTGGTGTTCGAACTTAAAGGGGTGGCGGAAAGTAGTGTGTTGCTACGCACCAGATATTTTTAAAGAAGGAATAATCACTTTTCCAGGGCTATCGGGTAAAAACCTTTAGAAATGGTAGTATGTGAGACGGCAGTGGTTAGAATTCCGGAGTTTCTGGAGTAGCCCCTATTTATCTTATGATCGTTATTTAAGGCTCATCGGATACTTCACTTGATTAGACTGCCATCTGAATTTTTCCGAGTATACAAATAACATTTGAGCGGAATTCATGCGGAAAAACGGTATGCCTTAAAATCGAAAACGGTAATTTAATGTGCTGCTCTCGTCATTTACCCACAGATAGGAAGTTTATAAATACCGTTTATGGTAGCTGTTCATATAAAAAATTTAATCAAAACCGTTAGAATGTTTTTGAGAAAAACAAATTAGGTGTTTTGATCACAACGATACTATAGTTAGTTTTGGGCGGATTTTGCTCTAGACCTTACTTAGACGTCGCATAGTGGCCAGCGGTCTAAATATCAAGCTTGAGCTGAGTTGGTTCGGCCGTTTTCTCTCAATTGCGTTCACCGACACATATTAAAAAATATCTGGTGCGTTGCAACACACAACTTTCCTTAGCTCTACGTCAATCCACTTTGTACATGACTAATTCTATTTAATCAATTCATTTATCACTCAGTTAATTTGAACTTGGTCAAACAACGCGTTACGGCAGCAGGAAGCGGTGGCGCTTACAGTCCCGGAATTTATTGCGCTGCTCGTACTCATTCCAGGACCATTATTGAGCAAGTAGTACACAGATAAGTAATGAGGCTGTAAACACGCATTTTTTACTTTCCGCTACCCGAAGGGAAGGAAAGTATAGTAATCGGGTCAAAAAAAAAAATTGGGTTTTCTTCAGATCTTTACGTTTCAGACCCTACTGAGTCTAAAAAACCTAATTTCGGCGCGTGGTCCGTGTGTATGTGTGGGTGTGTGTGTGTGTGTGTGTGTGTGTGTGTGTGTGTGTGTTTGTAGTTCGCTTTGCGGGAGCACGGCTTATCCGTTTGAGCTGGTTCTTTTTTTGTTGTGTTTCTTATGTTTTGTAGACACCAAAATAAGGTTATGGACGATTTCGGCCGATGGGAAGGGGGGGTGGGGGACGAAAATGTACCAAAAACTAGGGTTTTTCGCATTTTTCTCGAAAACGGCTCTAACGATTTTGATTAAACTCTCAAATTATCTTTTACTAATCAATACCTAACTTTTCTTCTCCATACATATCTCCATGAAAATACGGTGAACGGAGATATAGGCCCCTGAAGCAAAAATAGGTTTTTTACGCTTTTTGGCAAAACGGCTTCAACGATTATCACCAAACTTTAGAGATGTTTCTGAATAGTTAATACCTACATATTGTTCTCAATAAATGTTCCTCTGACAGTCCATTGAACAGAGATAAAAATCAAAATGTGTCGAAATTCACGTTTTTTCGAAAGTTTCCGTAAATTTCAGGGTAACTTCTTCACCAGATGTGATAAATCCTACTGGAGTGACTTATAGTCACCCACACCAACATTTCGTTCTGTATAATTATTTCTGTATATATATGTTGAACGGAGATATAAGCCAAGTTAACTCAGAAAAGGAGATTTGTCGAATATTAATTTATCGGTATTCCAATTTTCTCAAAAACGGCTCTAACGATTTCGATCAAACTTACGGAGTACTCTCAGCTAACTAGTCCCTACATTTTGTTTTCTATAAATGTTTCTGTAGAAATGCGTTGAACGAAGATATAGCGCCCGCCTGTGTAGCTGGTGTTCTAACTTAAAGGGGTGGCGGAAAGTTGTGTGTTGCTACGCACCAGATATTTTTGAAGAAGGAATCACTTTTGCAGAGATATTGAGTAATAACTGTTAGAACTTGTAGTAAGCGAAACGGCGGTGGTTGAAATTCAGGAATTTCTGGAGTGACCCCCATGTATCTGATGAGCGTTTTTAAACACTCACTCTTTAGGTATTGGATTGGACTATAATACCATTTTTATTTTCCTTGCTCTACGAAGTAGAAAGGAAAGTTAAATAATCGGCTGAAAAAAAAATTTTGAGTTTTCTTCAGATCTTTACGTTTCACACCCTCCTGAGTCCGAAAAACACTATTTGGGAAAATGGTCTGTGTGTGTGTGTGTGTGTGTGTCTGTGAACGGTTTTTAGAGAAAACTACCGTACGGAATCCGCTCAAACTTGATGTCTAGCCTACAGGTTACCATGGGACGCAAAAATAAGGGTATGGGCAAAATCCACCGAAATTTAACTATAGTTATCATAGTGATCAAAACACCAACTATTTTTTTCCTCAAAAACGGCTCTAGTGATTTTGATCAAATTTTTTATATTGGTAGCTCGTAATAAGATAATCATACCATAAAATTCTCATTTGTGGAAAAATGACGAGAGCAGCACAATAAATTATCAAAATTTTCGACGAAAAGCGTTTTCCTTATAAACTACGCTGGAATTTTAGTAGATAAATTTGGTGTTTTGATCACTATGATAACTATAGTTAAATTTCGGGACTGTAAGCGCTACCGCTCTCCCTGCTGCCGTAACGCGTTGTTTGACCAAGTTCAAAGGAACTGAGTGATAAATGAATTGATAAATAGAATTAGCCATGTACAAAGTGGATTGACGTAGAGCTAAGGAAAGTTGTGTGTTGCAACGCACCAGATATTTTTTCAGTCGATACATAATTTCCCTTTCTACGTCGTAGAGCCAAGGGAAGTGAAAATGTCTACTAAAACTGGCAGCTGATTTTGGTGTCTCAACTGGATACTCAGTTTATCTTCGAACTTCCTAGGGCTAAGCAAAGTCAACCGAACGTTTCTTGTTCAACGCTGTTGAAAACGAGCTGCTAACTGTTGAACCTGAAATGAACAAGTATATTGAAAGTGACATACCTGAAGAACAGACCCCCCCCCCCTTTTTTTTTAACAAACCTGAAGAACTGTGGGGCGTTAAATTACCGTTTGAAACTTTTGAATAGTTGGAAATTGTGTGATCGAGGATAGCACAGCATCGTTTCAGTGGCTTTCTACTGTGACTGTGCCACACTGCGTTGAAAATGGGCAACGCCAGTGACATGTCATTCAAGCCGAGGAAGCCCCTCAACTATAATATTCGTCAGTCTTTTCTGAGCAGCTTCAGCTGCTTTTACTGATGTACAACGCCCTTATCCAACAACCTCGCTGGAAATTAAACCATAAAGACTAAGCTCTTCCGTGACAAAGCCACACTGTCTTGTACTTGTCCACCCAATTCACACGCCATTTCCCACTTTGTATCAAATTATCAAATACCCCTTCAACAAATATGTTAGAAGTGTGAACAATTTTTTTCCCTTTCCGATCACAACACTCTGTTTTAAAACTTATATGGTCGGGTTTATTCTATTCTACTCTTCTCCGCCGCATGGAATTCAACTTCTCTGGTGGGTTGAACAGGAACGTTGCCTAAATTGACACTGACCTCATTAGACATACCAGTGAATTGCAGACCTAGTTTCGAGACAGTTTCGCAATTACCATTGCGTGCCAATTTAGTCATCAGGGGAATTGCACGACTGGAACGTTTTAATGAAACGTTCCCAGACAAGAGAAAACGTTCCGCACAGACTCGCTTTTGTCGTGAGTTCGTCGTTTCAAAAATAGAAAGCCCAGTATATTCGACCTGTCATGCGTCATGTAAGTAAGTTCACCTTAAGGGGTTTTAGATCTGAAGCATACTGATACCATATGCTAGTGGAAATTGCTGACACGAAATACAGTTTAGTGAAATAATGAATGGTCGATAAAATCTTCTGAAGTGACCTTCTCTGAAGAATGTTAGTAACTGCTTCAGTCATCCTCTTTCTCTTCTTTATGCTCCTCCTATTTCAGAAACATTGTCCTTCTATTTTAGCATTCTCCATAGAACGCTCACCCTCTGTAGTACGATTAATTGATTACCCTTCTAATTTAGCAACCGCTTTAACTGTTGGGCCTGTCATTGCCTACTGGTCATCTGCATAATGTCCCCGTCAGTCGGTTCTTTCTAGTCTCTTGGCGGTGAAAAAATTGTTCATTTGACCGAGTGTAATCACTGGGTGTAATATCACCAATTGTAATGATAGGAACAGAACGCTGAAGGGAGCACCCAAAACCGTCGTCGGAGAAAATAAGATCACCTTTGTATAGTTGTCATTTCGGTTCAGAAGAATCGATTGTGTCTGTGGGAAAAGATCGCATAACTGCTGGACATGTTTCTGCTCTTATTTGTTTCGTCAGGTATCAGTAAATGAATAAATAAGACTAGACGTTGTTTGAAAACCCGAGCAATGAGTTTAATTGATTTGTTCTTGTTGCGAAAACTAGACACTTTCAGAACTTTCAAGATGAAGAGGGGATCACATTTTACACAAACTACAAGAAACCACATCAGCACTGACTAGAATATCCTTCACTTTTCCTTAAAAATGGGTAAAATATCTATATATGAGTTATGGCCTTGAAAGGAAAAAAATAATTTACATAAAAATTAAATGTATTATGCATGTGTATTTTTCATACATGTTTTCATTATCATATAACTTTGATCACTTCAAACACCCTGTTGCGGCTGATGGGAACAACGCTGGTTCAATGTTTGAAGATCGAGCGAATGAACTGTCGGGCTCTAATCTGAACATGAGCAGTAGCGGTAATTGTATTGTTCACTTAGCTTGTCTCCCGCGTGTGCCCGCGCATTCAAAACATGATTTTAATTTATTTAGGAAGTACCATTTTTAGTTCTTACTCAGTTCAAGTAATTACGCTCACTAACTGAGTACGGAGTAGCCAGCATAGCATCGACCACTACTGGGCTCCAAATCCCCGGCCGGGGATACGCACCTAGAACGTCCGCATCGGTGTGTAGTGCTTGTATTATTTCGAACCCAGCTGATCGCCTATACAGTCCACCACCACATCATCACTAGGATTTGTAATAATTTGTCCAACACGCCAGAAGTGAGCGGATCATTGCTTAACAACACCAGCGCACAAAGTCGCCAGTTTTGGGCGTACACACACTACAGTAATATATCGTGTTACTTTATTAAAGCACCTACAAACTTCAACCGTTGACAACAACGTTTATTTGCTTTCCTTATAAATTTATCGAACAAATTATTTGGAGTACGCAGTTTACTGTCTAGAGATGGCAGTGGCGGATTATTTGAAGCGCGATAAACGGAATAAAAACGGATTCGTGACGCGTGCGAGGCTGCACTGCTGACCTTCGTGTTCGGCTGGCGGCCTTGTACTCAGGAAGGGGCACTCGAAATACCGTTCCAGCGCTATTACAAGCTCTTCAATTAAGTCGCAGGTCTTCAGTTATATTCCCCGATGTCGATTTGGTTCTCGTTGTGTATAATGCAAGCTGCTTGCTATTACGAAGTTAACGAACGAGATTTGTTTCGTTCGAGGGGTTTTACTAGCAAAAAACAAAAACATTTAACTCTACGTTACGTCTCAAAAACCGGTTGTGTTGTGAACTTACAGCTTCACAGTTGTGAGTCTTAGAAAACGTTTTATAACAATTCTTGAATCTTCATTGATCTAGGTAGATATATTTTGCTTAGTTTTGTTTGCATTCAGCTGTCTAGCCCGTGAAACGTTCCAGAGCGTGTTGTTTTCTTTAGAAGTGAAGTGTATTTGTATTCTTCGAATTAAAAAATTTCCGTTGCATTTTGCGTTGGGTTTGATCGATTTTGCTACAATTCACAACGATGGAGGGGTGGGGAACGGGAAAGTAAATTTTTAACGAGAGAGATTTTTATCCTTTGGCTTGATTTAACTAATCATTTGTCTGGTAAAAGGTGACTTTTGAAACTAAAATCTTAGGATATTGAACTTGGTAACCTGACGTTCAACCAAGAAGCCAAGAGGCTCGTAATCGGTAATCGTTGGTGAAGGCCAGTGTACGGAACAGTTTGACGTTTAGTACGAACTTGAGAAAGCTACGAAATTGTAGCATACATTCACAGTTGTCTTATGCAAGAACGTTTGTGACTTGCCTGGACCTGGATGCTACCTCCAAAGAAGTAGCGTGCCAGGCACACAGCCCAGGAGGCTTTTGACATAGATATTGAGTTTTGAAACCGTTATAACCAAAATGTAGTGTTCGTTTTGTTGACTTCATGTCAATCGTATTTCGTGAATACACTCGCGCCAACCAGGCGGAGACGAGATTTTTCCTCTGAGCAGTATGTTCACGTAAAGCTACTATAGTAACTCTATTTTTCATAATAAAAGACGTTACAACGTGTTTGTCGTCCAACGCGAGCTTCTGTTTGTTTACTACTCTTATTATTGTAGTTTTTTCTTCGGCTCCGGTTTTGAATTATTTGAGAGACATAAGGACAAGAGGAAACAAAGTAATTTTTTAAGAATAATCAGAGTAACGATCGTCACTGCACAGATAAACGCTAACACGTCCAGCAAGTACACTTTATAGAACGGCATCCTGACTGAAGCTGGTTGGAGAACGTTTCCGTGGCGTAGGATGTATTCGATCCAGTACACGCCTTCTTCGACTGGAGTCATCGGTCGATCTTTGAAAAGTGCTTGATGCTTAAGAGCTTTCTCCTTGTATCTGGAAACAAACATATACAGTGAAGTTTCAATAACCACTTTAATTTACACGTTTTTATTTCCCGCTACTCGAAGCGTAAGAGAAGTATTGCAACCGTGTTGAAAACGAGTTCAGCTTTTCTCAAATGTTTACATTTTGAGACCTACTGCAGTCCTAATGTGTGTCTAGTGAGATTTACCGGAGAACGGCTTGGCCGATTGAGCTGGCTTGTTCGTGATGTTTTAATGCAATTTGAGCAATTCCATCAATGGGAGGAACGAAACTGAACAAACGAAAGACTGACTGTTTCGATTAAGCCTTCAAAGTATCACTTACTGCTTGTTAAATCTAGCTTTCGTTCTCCATATAGAAGCTGTGTGAAAATTCCGTAGACAGGGTTAGCGGCTTATGAAAAAAAGGAGGATTTTTAACTTTTTGGACAAATGGCCTAACGATCTGTATCATACTTATCATATTATGTCTTCAACTAGCCAATAACTATATGTTGTTTCTTTGACGGAAGAAAATATTCCAGAATTTTTTTTAAATGTCGAAATGTTCCAGGTTTTTGTATAACTGAATTTGATATGTCTGATGGAGTGTCTTCTAGAACCTGCTCCCATATTTCATTCTCTACGGCTATTTCTGTGACTATCCGTCGTACAGAGATGTAAGAAAAGGTAGATCGGAGAAATAGATTTGAGGAACATTAACTTGCACTAAAGCAATGACTGATGACTCGGCTTTTCAGTTTTTCTCTGGACCCCTATTTTAATTATTTCAGTTCTTGTGTGTCGAACAGTTAACCATTTAATCCTATTTACAATTAAACAGGGATTGTGTTCGATATTTTATTAAGAAGTAAATTTTCGGGCTTTTAAGTTTGGAGACTCTTCTTTAATTGGGTCCTTAATTATAATATACATACATATAATAGTTCTTCTGTATGTGGAATAAAATTAAGACATTCCCAAATCGTCTTTCTTTTTTCAAGTATGATAAACCTATTTGGAAAACAAGATATCTCTATATTCCTCAATATTCAGGAATTGGGTACTCGTCTCAATCACTTGCATTTGCACAAAATTTAGTAAGACTTTAAACTATTCTGTACATCCTTACGTATACATATAAATACTTAAATAAAATCTTTAATCCATTATATCGACGTGTCATAACACGATTTTATAACATGTTTACTCACTTTTTATTGGAGAGGATCTCATTCACAGCCCACATAATAGATGTCTCCGTCAAGTTGTCTTTGTCTAGTCTAATCCCATATCCAGCGCTATCCGCTTTATTCATGACTTTTCTTTGATCGCCGAAAAATGGGATGCCAATTAATGGAACTCCGCTGTTGACTGCTTCGTTCGTGCTCAACATTCCACCGTGGGAAATGAACATTCGAACGTTTTTGTGAACTGAAATAATAATGAGATTTGTAACTGTCTGGACGAGTTCAAGTTGACGCTCATTTCGATTATTATTCTGATATTGTCTCACTTAAAACTCATTACATACGAGCGTATATCGCAAGAGTGTGTTGTGGTACTCAATGCTTGTTTTTTTTTTTTTTACTAAACGTAGTTACACATATGAGTTGTTTATCAGATTGGTAATATAGCAATGTTGTATTCATAATATTTTTTGATACGGGATTGAATAAGACAGAATCATGCTGTGCATGAGAATAATGAACGGTTTGTAATAATTTGCCACGTTTTCAATGCTGTTCGTTATTTTTTGAAGATACGAGTACAAAAATATAGTTGGCGATGCAAGAGAGAAAGAGATGTACTTAAATACCGGCGAAAGGACTCAAAGGAGACAAGCGAGAAAGAGAAAGAACTCCACTGTACTGAAGGAACACGGGTTGGCTAGATAAGCCCAAGAGATTCACGAGAGAGCTCTGAATAGCTAGTAGAGCAGATCCATGTGACACAGATTTCAGCCTCAAATAGTCGAACTTGTGTGAGCACGGACAAGAGATGAGAGGGTGTGAGAGGGAAGGCTGCGGAGCAGTAACGAGGAAAGCCAGGCGCGGTGTTAAAGTGATATAAGGGGAGGGAGTTTACAGGAAAGCCCACTAAACAGTTGAGAAAGCTGGCATGTGGGAAAGTACACCATCAATTCCGGGAAACAATAATCCTTGTCTTTTGCCAGGCTTGGAATATTGGAAGAAAGAAGTAGCTTGCCTCTATTGACTTCGCACTTACCACTTGGCAATATGTGGTCAACACTTCATGATTATCCAGGTAGTGAGGAAGTGTGACTTACCCGGGTATATTGTGTATACCTTTGCTCTTGTTGTGCTTGATAAATTAATACGAATGTATAAAAACAAGTGATGAATACCTAAAATATCTTGCTGAGGAAACCAATTAGAAAGGTGTACATTTGACGACACAGGAGGTAACGTCTTCGCTGTCCATTTCCACAAAACTCGCTGTTTAACTCGAGCAAATACGTTAATAAACGCGTTTAGAATGTCTTCTGATGACTCTTTGGACATATCGATATTCGATCCGAGGCTGAAGTAAATTACTCCGTGAGGCGAATCATTCAGGAGTTGCTCCAAATCCTGCAAGGACAATCAACATGTTAACATTCTCCGTCATTGTAGATAGAAGCTAACTGTCATTTATTTAAACCACAATGTCCCCTGCCCGACTAGTATCAAGGCTTGAGGCTCAGATTTTTGTGTTTAAATTTTGTGGATCATGCAAAATGAAACAGAGGCTCGCTCCTTTCTATTACGACGTTTATACTCGTATTACTTTGGTTGCTTGGCCGAAGGGTTAAGGAAGCATTGTAATCGACCAAACATCATCAGACACTTACGTTTAGAGGCCAACCGTGTTGAATAAGCGGCCTAAGTTTTAAGTATGCTTGTGAGTACTTGTGAAAAAAAGTGTGCCTAAAGCCGACTCATTGAGCTCGCTATTTGTTAAGAACTCAAAAGTGGTTGTAGGTAGTCTCTGTGGACGATAATGGTGAGTGGGTGGTGGTGGCGGTGGTGGGGGCGGGGAATCTATCACAAGTAGCGCACACGCAGAGCTCAACGGACTCCAACGATTTTGACCAAATATACACATTTTTGTTTTGTGCCCCAGAACGAGTTTTTGATCTTGTTTGAGTCTTCCACCCAAATGAATTTAGTCAACACCAGGAATACGCAGAATTTCACGATTTGGTAATTAAATTACATTAGCAACTGAATGATGCTTACTTTAGGTAGTGGCTTGTTCGGCCGAACATTCATTCCTCCTACTTCCTTGACTTGGGGAGCTCTCGGGTAGTTGTACCCAGTCGAGTGATGTGAGTTGACTAATATCAGCGCGATATCAGACAGAAGATCTTTAATTGGTGGTCTGCTTTCCCACCCAGTGTAATTTAAATGCTTGTCCATCACTTCCTGCATCGGCGTCAATAAGTTGTAGCTGGCCCAAATTGTGGCAAGAAGATGGTATACGTTGTGAAGCCGTTGAAAAAATGTCATTTGGTCAGTGAAATGAGTTTTGAAATCAATCATGTAAGATGGATTGTCCACGACTCCAGCTACTTCATTGATCCATGCGCTGTCTGCCAACGGAACAAAACTAACTCCCGGCGCGTTAAACTTGTGCTGCAGCCCAACAACACCTTCATTCGCGAAAAGCCCTTCATGAATAACTAAATCGAACTTCTCTTCAGAGTCAATTAGTTTTCGACCTTCTGGATGTGAAAAAGCATAGTCGATCGCTACGACTCCAGTTGCAGTGAATGTTGCACTCAATGTAGGTGTTGTCATGGTCCCAAAATCAGTGAGCCCAGCGGGCATTGCCTTTTCTGGAAATAAAACATATCACTAATAAGGCAACGCATTACGTCAAAATTGGTAATTAAATAGTCGATGGTTTGTAATAAACGGAGGGTCCTAGAATGAGGAATGTCCTTTTAAGTTAAAAGTCAATGAGTGGGATGAAGTGTTGAGGAGGGTTGCGTGAACATGGAAGTGCGGCCGTGCATGACGGAAGCCACGCTTTCGCCACCCAAAAAGCAAGAAAAGTATTGAAATAATGTACACGTTTTGAGGCTTACTGAATAGTTAAACAATCATTTTGATTCATGCTGTGTGTGCGCCTGAAGACAGTGATGGCTGAATCGATTGACCCCGTTATTTTTTTATGTCGTTCGTTACTTGTGGGAAATTCTACAGCAGAGGTTTGAATTTATGAGTTTCTCCTACTTATTTTATTCAACTGTTGCTGTATGAAGGTTGTTTATTATACTACCACCCTGATATTTGTCGTGATCACTGGAATCAAATGAGCTGAATTTATATGGAAAAAACTACCCGAAAACCTTCGAAATGTTTATAACTTATTGCGTTGCTCTCTTCATTTTTTCAGAAAAAAAATTTCATTGGACTGTGTGTTATTTGGAACTGACCATACAAAAAATTTGATCAAAACCATTAAAGCTAGTATGAAGAAAATAAGATTTGGTGTTTTGATCACTATGAAGATTTTTCAATTTTCTTTCAATTTTGCTCGTACCCTTATTTTGGGATAAATATGAAATCGGAGCCGATTTGGTTCTGCGTTTTCTCTCAATTGCATTCGCAGGCCGATATCTCAAATGGTGTGTTTACGACTCAGAAGCCTTTGGCATTTGGAGGTCTGAGGAAACCTCCTGGTGGGTGTAATTTGCTGAGCAAAAAGCGTTTACATAAGATATTTTTTTATTTCAAGGGCAGCCAATTTCAAAATTATTGTACTGTTGTTGGCAGCAGAACCGTTCAACCTTGAAGTTTTTTTTATCGCCTCGGCTACTTGAAGCCGTCGGTCCATGACACACTTCCATCTCCAGATAAGGCAGATTCCATCAAGTGTGCCTGTCCGACGGAATTTCTCCTAAATGAAACCAAAGTTCCGGTGTTTCAGAGCCTTCTATTCAAATGAAATCCTAATCGCTGTCTCGTTCCAGTTCATGGTATATCGCTGAAAAAATGACCAACTAACGGGAACTCCTTTAAAAACCCCTTCTTTCTGCTACTAACAATGATAATGACAATCTCTACGTCATTATTTGATGGACATACAAGGGAATAATCATAATCAATCAAAAGATATCCTTCGCAAGTCAGTCTTATCGATGAAATTCAGACACAAAGGCATTCATTAGTTATTACTGTCATTATCGAAAATACAGTCGTAAGATCAACAATTCAAACCTTACATAATAACGAGAGATATATGCATCTCTCTTCATTTTGGGGGCCTACTTGACATATTTTGCTCTTTGAACGAAGGGCAAACATCAGGTCAACTCCCTACTTTTCTCGGCTCAATCCCAATCAATGCCATCAATGATTTTCATCACTCCGTCAATTAATCGTTTTTCGCTTCTCCCAAGTACAGTGGGTACGGGTCGCTAGAAGACCTTCCGTGAGGTTGATCAAATTAAGTTCCCCATTTACTGTGGGAAATTTGGAATAATTGAAAAACTCGTTTTCTTATCGGCTTATCTTCATCCAACGTTCTGTCAGGGGAACATCGCTGGAGGACAATTCAATTAGTGTTGCCTGAGAGTTTTGCTTAAACCGTTAAAGCCGTATCAGCAAAGCGTTGAAAAAACAAAAAATAACGAGCAAAAAATACAGCAAGCTCGACCGGTTCATCTATTTTCTTGCAAGCACACTACTGATAGACTCGCCGCGCCGAAATGAGGAATGTTCGATTCAGGAGGCTTCATAGCGTTATAAGTTGCATTATTTTTTAGCCAATGTAAAACAACCAATGCGACACTGACGCGTATTGATAAATCAGGGTTGCTCATTTAATCATAATCCTATCCCACAATAAAACGGATCAACAAATCAGATATTCTTCAGATAGTTAAATAACCACTTTGCTCACATGTCGTTCATCAGGCATCATAGACGAAGCATTCTAGTACAGTGAAAGTCGGGGGAAAATTTTGTCATCAGGCCTCACGTTTTGGTATCTCTTCAGGCAGCATCAGAAAACTGTGTGTGTGCACATATGATTTTTGACTTGGTTCGAGAAGACGCTAACTCTAAACATATGGAGAGACGCATCATACAAAATTACCCAGCCCCACATACTTTGTGCGATTTTTATCGTTCTTCCAACGTTTTGATCTGCTTCTCTTTCTATTTATATCAACCTGTCAGGATTATTTTGAGCGGAGCAGCGCAACACTCGAACGCTACATCTGAGCCTCAGTTTTTGAGTGAATTAAATGTTTTAAACAGGAAGAGTTTCGATTTTTGCTTAGGAAATCATTTTTGTTTCATTAGAGGACGGAACTCGGAAGTGAAAGGTAAAAGCTGTCAGTGTGGGAGTAGTGGCGAAAGTAGAAGGGCTAGCGTGTGATAAGGATCAGTCATTCAGGTCGCTTTTTGACGCCCTTTTTTCGTGACCTTTTTCAGCTGCGAAGCACAACAATTCTTTTTTGGAGTTTTAGACAAGGGCTGTGTGAGGAAATGAAAGCTACAAATTCATTTAATTACCTGGATAATGACAGTTGGTAGCGGGGAGGGATTGGCACAAGAATTTACGACTTTGAAGTTTATCTCTCTGAACCATAAAAAGAAGATGAGTCGAAGGCATCTAATCTGTAGAGTAATGCTTTTGCCTGCGCGATACACTGTTGATAAGTAAGTTATGGCTCCACGCGATGGGGACGAATCTTCTTTATTATGTTAAGAAAAATAGAAAATCTTAATGGAGACGTTCGGTCTAGGTTTCAGTCATAAATGTTGAGGCTTTTAATTACGAGTAAATAGATTCCTTAAACCGTCACTAGTAAGAAGTACAATTTGGGAGTATTTGACTAGAAGAGAAGTCGAGAGATCAAAACCTTGTGGTGATACGTTGGTCTACGACAGAATTTGTCACGGGGACAGAAATATTTAAACGGGATGTGAGAAAATTATTTGTAACAAACTAGTTCATATTGGGTAGCTATTTGCATCAAGTTAACTGATAAAACTATCTAAGACAATGTATTAATGGCATGTGGTTCAACATCTGGTCTTGATAAAACTGCCAGCTAAAGATTTGTTGTATTATCGACGACAATGACACTTCAAATGAAAATTATAATAGGTCACGTACGTGAAAAGCATATACTTTCCTAGTACAGTGTGCAAACATTTGCATTAAAATACATTACCGATTTCTGTTCATAAGTAAAAACTCACTCATAACGTATTCCAGTTTGTTTTCGATGAGAATCTGGTTCAACGTCTTTGGAATTGGTTCATCCATCGCTACTGGAGTGAAGTAAGTTACATGATGGCCTTTTTCAGCGAGTGCTCTGATTATTGGTTGAAATGCGAGGTGGTGGCTTTTCATCGGAAACGGTATGAAGGCGAGTATTTTCGCGCCGATCGCTACTTGCGCCAGAGTTACCACAATAACCAACAGCCTGTAACAAGTACACCCCCTTCACATTAAAGATGTACTGTTTCTGTAGTAAAGATGTATCATGATTATTTCTCCTTCTCGGATAAAGGATTTTAATGATAAGAGATAAGTCGAACGTAGGGGAAGCTGATAATTATGATTAGCTCCTTATTACACGGACTGGCCAAACGATCTCAGGCCACTGTATCTTCACACTAAAAAAAAGTAGTGCTACTCTATCACTATCTCCATTGCTCAGCTCCATGGTGACCATACGCCAGTCAGCTCTTAACAGGCTTCACAGTGATGTTGATATAATTTCCACATTACTCGTTGAACCAAACTATGCAGACAAGACAAGTGGTAAGCTCTGGAGGGCCTTGCACATGCCCTGAGAATCTTCCTTAATTCCTTTGCAGGTTCAGTTGATTCTTGTTGGTTATTTCTTCGTATTATCACCAGAACCTGACATGTTGAGAACTACTTACACCACGGCTCTAAATATATGTTTTAATATGCCAGATGTAGGGGTTCGCGGTTTTGGCATTAGCTGTGACTTTCCACACAATAAAGATGAATGGAATAGAAGCCAACGCTACACACAACTACCGTCACAGGACTGGGGACAGTTTGGTATTGACACCTTTTTACATACTTCCGGCATTAAAATCTATCGAGTTCTTTCGTTCGTCGAATTTTGATTCCGTTGTCCCTTGACTTCCTTGGCTCCACGTCACTAGAAGAAAGTTATTCAATCTCGTGAAAAATTCAATCTCATCGTTCACCCAGAACTGTAAGTTTTTCGTACAACGTCTTATGCTTTTAACATTAACATTAATAAACCATGAAACAAAACATAAATTATATAGATATTGAATTGACAGGATAGTTTTAGGAGATCAGATGCATGAACGTTACACACGAAATATGAAAAGAACGACACAACAAATAAACTTCTCAGTGTAAGTTTATCTAGATGGTTCACAGTCACCTAAATCGTTAAAAGCATTCATAACATTTATAATCCAAGCGTGATAACGATTACCTAATATAATGAAATATCAAATAACCCCTTAATATGTGCACTTTGTAATCACGGGGATTCCAAATCTGGAATGTTCGTTCGCCATGCAGGCCATATCTTGTCTTTAACGTAGTCTAAAAACCCGTTCGCTTGATATCTAGTTACGCCCGCTTTCTTCGCTCGCCGATCGGACTAAACCCATGGTTTGTAATGGCCAAAAACGAAATTTTAGCAGTCTTAGCGCAATTATTTCGTAGTTGGCAACGTTTTCAGGGTATTTTTAGATACTGAGTCGAATAGAGCGGACCTCAGAGATATAGGACTGCGTCTAGATGGAAAACAGTGAAGATGATGGCGCAAATTCTACTACTGTAAGGAACTCACGGGGCAATATAGCGAAAGTTATCACTTCTCCACGGCCTGAGCTCATTTCCTCTCAATGCCTCCCGCTTTACTCTAACCGCCCCGTTAGTTCGACTCGTCACGTAGTGTCGATTGCCTAGCGTCGCTTGGAAAACGTCAATTTTTTTTCTGGTCGTATCGCTTACTTGCATTTTTTGATGCTGAATCGGATGAGATGCGTCTCGGAAATAGTCGTTTGCACATGAATTGCCGTTTTCCAAATTTCAGCGTTTCCGAGAAAACTCAAGATGTTTTTCAGTTGATTACATAATTTTTTCCTCTACATTGCTAGAGCTTATAAAAAGGTTTATTTTACATTGTTTTATCGCACTATTTATATATATATTAATTTCGCGTTGTCGAGGACAAACATTTCGTACGAGTAAAATGTTGCTTTATTTTGTTCCAGGTGAGCTACTTTGGAGACGTGGTGGAAAATTTAAGAAAGGATATGAGGATATTGAGTCTGCTAATGAGAAAAGTAAGAACTTTCCATCAGCTTCCAACAGTAGAAACCCTGTTTCAAATCGTTTTGATCCGTATTTAGAAGTTAAGGTATTGCAGATTAGTATCAGTTTTTTCTTCTTGGAAGAAACTTGATAAGAGACAATGTACTCAATAGATGGTACTCATAAACGTGAATGTGTGTACCCAAAAGCATAATTATCGAATTTATGTGTCAATACCTCACCATTCTCATATAATCAATTTGTGCTGGAACCTACCCCCTCAGTTTGAGGAGTTTGAAGAATTATTATTGGCATGCACTGCTTACGGTTCCTTTTACTTTAGAGTTACACTCATCAAGTTTTGTTGAACGAAATTAAATGAGTGCGTTTGCAGTATCACGTTTGAGCATTATTATCTCAAAACTGCAGAGTGAAGAGAACATTGTCTACCCTCCTTTCCTTTCGTCTTCGGAACAATTTAACATCTGGGATCGAATCTACGCTAGTCTGGAATTGGGTCTCTCCAAACATTCGCGAACTTAAACAGAAGAATATTGTTTACATAGCCTAACGGGGTTAGCTTGTATCCAGACTTTGTATAGTCGTCCCTCAAACTCCGATTGACATTGACACCCGCCCACATTAATAATTTGTTGCATCGGTTGAGATTTTGTTTTAACTCGAAAAGTGGATATAATCAGAGGATTTGAAGATTTGGATGGACGGTATACTTTACTACACCTGGATAGCAAGATTTTACCGTACGGAATGTGGGTATAATATGAAGGTTGTGACGAAGTAATAAACTTGAAACTCTGCGCAAAACACAAGTTTTTACCAAACACTGTGAGGGGGCAAAAAAAGGGAAAAAGTTCTTCACGTTTTGAGTTTGAGGCCGAATAAATCGGAAAATCTTATTTTGGCACACAGGGTGCCATATTATCAGTAGAAAAAATTGCTGAACACATTGCGCACGATTTTTTGAAGCCGCCAAAATGAGGTTAAGAGCAATTTCATCGATGGGAAGAGAACCAAGTTGAACAAAAAACGAGGAATTTTCCCTTTTTTCTCAAAACCAGCTCTAGCGATTTCGATTAAATTTTCAAGTTCACCTGTGTTATTACTTAGTATATTATTGGCCAATCCGAAAGGTCCCTGGCATTGAGTCATTGCTAAATAAATTTTTGTAAATCTTCTTGGTGGTTTCGTGTAGGGAACAAAAATGAACCTATCGTACTTATACAATTGTGTAGAATACATACTCCAAACCCCCTGCGTTTAAATGAGAATGGAACAACACGCCAGCGACTGAGTTCTAATCCATAAAATTTTCAGCGCTTTCCTTTATTTTCAGAAATCAACCATTCCAATTATAGTCCAAACAAGCTTAGTATGGAACTTGGCAATTTTAATTTCAGAATTGATAATATTCTTAAATGAAAGTCCGAGTAATGAAAATAGAAATCGAGTAAAATTATTCGGAAAATAGGCTAAATAGTTGAAAAATTGCGTAAACTACTTAAAAATGGTTTGGGAACACGAGCAGAATTGAATGAAAACAGTATTAGTTCGATAAATTTCGTTGCCGAATTCTTGTAAAACGAAAAACCTTAAGGAGGTTAGTAAAGATCGTTGAACGTTGAAAGTTCTTGAGAAATTAAGTAAAACATGGGAAATCGTCTGGAAGTAATAAAAAAACGAGTTAAAACGAAACATGTATTGGTAAGAAATAAAGTAATTGAGCAAAGTAAGTATTGGGTAAAGTTTCCGGAAGCGTGTGTAAACAGAATTCTAAAATTAACATTTTTGACGAAAGTTGTTGGTAAATCCAGTGAGAATGAAGTCGCAAAACATGGGGAAACACTGATGGAAAATTGATTTACGGCGTTTTCGCCATCGAGTAACGGTCGCTGTAAAACAGAAAATGTTGGGGATGTGCAAGAAAGTCGTTGGAAAATTAATTGAACAATAGAATATTGAATGGAAATTGTTGGGGAGCTAATTGTTTTTAAAAACTTCCTCAATTGCTGCGGCACGTGAGAAAAATTGTCAGAAACTCGAATATGAAAATAATAAACAATAAACAATAAAATTGTGGTAAAAGTTCAAGAATTATTTATAAATTAAGTAAGTCCATTCCTATTATCTATTTCCCTGCCCTCAAAATTATGTAGAATCTTTAAAAATGTATATAGGGAATAAAAATACATATAAGACTTGAATCATTCTTGAAGATTTTAATTGTAACTTTCAAAAGCTGTTCTCGAACGAGATTTGTATTACGACGGTGAATAAAACCCCAAAATTGCTAAAATCTGATTTATTTACGTTTTTGAAGTACTAGTGAATACCATTTGAGTAGACTTTAAACTCAGAAAGAAAAACAATTGTTAAAAAATCGAATTTCCAGTTTATTTTAAACGTCTGAAATGTTAATAATCCCAACAACACTCGCAACGCAAATTTTTCAAGAAATGCAATACAATGAACATTATCGCGTTATTGGCGTATTTTGTTGAGTTAAGCGATTGGACGTACCTCATTTTGGCGGTTGTCAGAACATGACTAACGCGAAATGTTTTAATCTAAGGTCGGGAGAACTGGTTTACTCGAGCCAAGTGGAGGGGATACAAGAGTTGAAGGGGTTCGCTAATAGTGGCCGTGAAGTAAACACTCATCAGGTCACGCAAGCGGAAGCTCCATTTCTGTGAACTATCATGAAAGATGAGCAAATTTCCGTGGCTGGCAGTAATTGAGAAAATCGTTGAAAGTTGCTTTGTTGTAGGTAATTGCATCAGGAGAAGGTCATCGAAAGTTCCTTTGATGTAGATAGTTGTATCTGAGGAAGGTCATCCAGAGTTGCATTGATGTAGGTAATGGGATCTAGCCGGTTCTCTGAATAATCGAACTATTCTAGCGTTTAAGTGATGATAGATACTGTTCTAGATAAGTGCGAAGAAGAGATAGAAATACAGTAAATTTATATACAGCTCTGGTATTATTTTGTGATTTCTAATACAGAAAATCATTTGAACTAAACGAAAATCCCAGGAAAAACACACTTTGATGATTATCTGGAAGTACAACAGTTACACGAGATAGCAAAGAATGCTAGGTTTGTTGATAACGTTTATTTATCAATGCTGAGTAGAAATTCAAGGATTTAGGAATAATTTTTTGAACGTAGAGTAGCTAGTACTCTTTACTATAAATTAACGAAATTTCTAAATGGGTTTCACATTTATTTGCTGTAAAACCAATAATTTGGAAGGTTATTCTAATGTTGAATAGTTGTCTACGCCAAAGAATGCTGTTTTAGTCCTAGCAAATAGTCCGTGATCTATAGACATGGCTTTGACTCTAGAGCTAGAGTTTGCAGTGAACGTTGTGCGCGTTGAGCTATTGTTGATCTAATCAGCGCAAAGCCTGAGAAGACAAGGTCTGTCTGCTCCTGAGTATTCCTCGACAGTACCAAGGATCGGTCCATTAGCTTTGTTAGAGTCATCACGATCTCTCAAAGCCTAAATGTTTTACGATCTCTCTTTTTCTTTCCTGGCGAGTTCTCAAGACCCGGGGATCCCTAACACATAACCAAAAAAACGTGTACTTTTCTAGATTCTGGCCAGTGACTACTTGTGGGCACACATCAAATGCTGGTAGTGTTAATTCCCTACTAGAGGTTTACAAATGTTATACGAACTCCTTTCAGAGGTTTCTGAGCTCTCAGAGGCGTACCGCGCATCACCCATATTGCCATCACTTTCGTCATGAGGCCTAGTCATTTTCTTCACCGCCTTCTCAGCGTTCAAGGCCTCTCAGTCTCTAGTCTATTCAAAACGAACCGACTGGTAATTATTACATGTTATTTGTCTCAGAGGCCCAAGAACAAACAAACATGTAAGTTACATTTCACACATTCGCAAGTAGAAGTTAAGTTAATTATATGGAGCTCCTTAATTTAATTTATATTTGAATAGCAACTCACAAGAAAATTAAAAAAATGGTTTTGGCGCTTCTAAAACGGGTGTTTGAATATTAGGAAAACCACCTCCTTTGGTATGAATTGAAGTCGGGCATTGCCGGAAAAACCAAAAACCGAAGTGACATTTTGACCTAATGGTTGAGAATAGTACTTTTGTTGCTTCACCTCCTGAAGGTTGTCAACTTTATTACGAAATACCCTGTGTTAATTCAAATATATGTGTACAGAAAGGCCTTAACAACTCTGGATTTGTTTTAAAGCGCTTGATGTTAATTTAAACATGTTTCACAAAGTTGCCTCGAAATACGAGTATCTATTCAAAGTTCCCACGAAAATTGGCTGAAATAAAACAAAATACGCACGAGCGATCTACCTGTGTTCCTTGCAATGTAATAATCCATTTCTGATGTTGCCCGAACGACAAAAGCGTTCGAATCCAATGTCAAAGGCCATCAAACAGTGCGCTGAACCAAACAATTAGCTGAAGTGCGAGCAACGATAATTAGAAAAGCATTTGAGAGTATTGGGGTGTGGCAGTCAATCTTCATGCATAAGAGTGCGAAGTACTATTTAATGTTTTGCGAACGTTTTAGCACCAGCTTAATAATAAATATTGACACATTCCATGCTTTGAAATATAAATACATTTGTTCAGTTCCTTGAACTCAATTGATTTTTTTCTCAATGTCAATTCTCCGTTTTCTTAATCGGTTTTCTTATCTGCTGTCGATCTTTTTCGAATCAAATGCTGTCGTACCGCTCGGACGATTCTTTGGAGGACGTAGATCACGAAACCTATTGTGCAGACCACAACTCCGATTACGTCCAATAGAAGGAGCTGGTAAAACGGCATGTGAACTGAAGCGGGTTGTAGAACGTTGCCGTGCTTAATGACGTATTCCGTCCAGTATGTTGCCTCTTCCACGGGGGTTATTATTCGATCCCTCAAAAGCGCTGATCGTCGGAGGGTTTCTTTTTTATAACTGTAATGTAAGCAACAATATCAAAAGCAATCAGAGCAGGTATAACATTCGCCAAAGCAATTAAAGCCCAGACATGAGGCTGTCCCTATTAGCAGTTGTAGAAGAAAGCACAAGTGCTGTGGTCTGTAGCTCTCGTTAATTGTTCGCAGCAACTCAACTATTGCATTTGCCAGCGCCGTCAGATTGCTGAGGTATGCCCACCAATTAGGTTTTCCCAGACGAGAGCCATGTAGAATTTTATAATTGGACTCACCGATTGATGTTTCGAAAGCCCTTATAAGAAAGACCAATATTAAGGATAATTGTGCACTGTGCAGGATTTCATCATCTTACTACGTTAATCCGCATGGCTATCGTTTTACAGATTTCCATCCCCATCTGTGAAGCGATGTTGTAAATCGTAATGAGTAACAGTAACAAAGAAACGTTTCTGCAATGACACTGCATGATTTTAATGAACTTTATCATGTCCATCCCCCCCCCCCTTTTGGGATTAATTTTGTAATTCCATAGTTTTTCACTCACAACTTCATCAAAAACGGAATCGGACGTATTAATTATAATTAAAATCAGTTATCGCGTACTAGATATTGTCGTAGACAGTATCGTTTTTTTGGAGGATTCGGTTTTACGGTTGATTGGCAGCGGGTTTTTATTTATTTATTTTTTAAAGTAATTTTCTAGTCCTCCACATCGTCGGAAAATTACGTTAATAAAGTCGAATGATCGTCACATCATCGAGCTCAAACTAAATGCACGCTAATTGACACCAGATTCGAGGGGTCGTTTCACCTAAACGAAAAGAAAATACGAGTTGAGTTGACTTAACCTTTCAGCGCCGTACATAAAATTAAACTGGCTTTTATGGTTACTGTTAAGATTAATTTAATAGCAGTGTTACCATAATTGCTTAGATTCCACAAGGCAGCGGATATTCCATTTTTAGGGCGCCATTTACAATGATTGGAAGAATGGGGGAGATCCAAAACCTATCAAAAACGAGTTTTTCGATTTTTTCTTTAAAACGCCTGTAACTATTTTGATTAAGCTAACAACTTACCTTCTAATATTCAATTTCTGTCTTTTGCTCCAGGTTTGAATTCACTTTGATTTATTGTAATATGTATTTGCAGCATGCCGACCAAAACAATTCACCTAATTGTCCGGTGAATAGGCATCTTTGTGAAAATCCATCATAATCATCTGAAAGGATTCTAGTGAGTATTGACGATTGAACAGTAACTACTTCTGCTCATATCAGTCTGCTTAAACACATCTGACCCAAATAATGCTACAATAACAATTATTGATTTATTTTATTGATGATTATTGATTATCTAATTTCGTTAACTCCAATCTAATTAGAGTTTGTGGAGAAATGACTAGCCATGAGCTAGATAGGGTTATAAATATTTAGGGTTGGGAATAGCTTCTCTGCATTGTAGTATCTATCTAGTTTCTATTTGTTTAATGTGGTTATTTCAGGTCAACACTTCTATCAATTATTTGTTTTTTAGAGTAAATGATACTTTATGATACGTACGTTGGGTTGTTCAAGATTTGATCGACTGCCCAGGAAATGGAAGTTTCAGTCAAATTTCCTCTAATATCCAGATAAATCCCGAATCCTCGATATTCCGCTCTTCTTATGTTCAGTGGTTGTTCAGCAAACACGGGAAAGCCGATTATGGGCACACCGAAATAAATGGACTCTGTCAAGCTCAACAGTCCCCCGTGAGTTAAGAAGGCTTTGATATTCTTATGCGCTATAAAACAACATCGATTCATTGTAATCATTCTGGATGGCAAGTAGATAAAAAAATACTTCACATTGGAGAAACGATGAGCTTCCCAACGCTACGAACAGTGGCTCACCTAAAACCTCTATTTGCGGAAGAAAATCTTTACACAATTTGATGTTTGGCGAGACCTTTTTTGGTATATCTGAGCCCACCCAACGCATGATGACGTTAATTTTCAGCTTGGAAAAGGCATTGTAGAGGGTTTCGAACGTACGAGAAGGCAACATTTTATCTGGCTTGACGACAGACCCCAGATTGAATAGCAGAAACCCGTCCTTGGAGTCATCCAAGAATCGCTTAATTTCGCCAAATCCGGGTTGATCGAGTTGCTTAAATGATAAATGACACAGTAAGGGACAACGGAGTTGTAAGGGAAAATTGTCACCAGAGAACCAACAATTATTAATTTCGTCCATTTTCGTTTCGAGGAAGTTAAAAGCTCCACTTGAACAAAAAGTGTTTATCATCAGTTCCAGAAATTTGCAAGTATCCTAACTCATTTACTTCATGCAATACGCAGGCCTTCAGCCGTGCGTGTAAGCGCCGCCGACACCACTTCAAGCTATGTCTGGCTGTTACTTAAAGTGTTTGGCTGAAGGCCTGCATATTGCATGGAGTAAGTACGTTTATTCTGGCATAGCATGTTGAGGCTAACACCACAGAAGAATGTAGAATGGTTAGTAAGCAATAAACTGGAGACTTCAAAAAGTATACGTGTCGACGAATATTTGGGTGCATGTTCCAAATAAAATAAAATTCCCTGGTAACCAGGTGTCTCCTTGACGTCCTTTACAAGTGGTCGAGTGGGGGCTGAAGTAATAGTGTTCTTCAAATGATGGATGAAGGATATCGATAAGGATTATCGATTCCTAAGAGGAATCCATTTAACACTGATATTTCTTCGCCCGTAATTAAATTATGGTCCAATTCTCGCTCATTCCCGGCCTCTTTAATTCCCAGCTCCTCTGAAAAAGTGTTGAATTGATCAAAGTATTAAATGCTACATTAATAATCAATCCTTCTTACCTTCGGCTTTTGCTCCAAATCGAAATTGATGTTGATTCCTCCTATAAATTTGACATGAGGTGCAGTTGGCACAGCTTCTCCTATAGATACGTGTGAATTTACTAGAATCAAAGCGTTGTCTGCAGCCATTATTGATAGTCGCGGCCGGGTCTCCCAGCCTGGGTACTGTACTAACTCGTCGATCAAATTTTGCATTGGTCCATTAACAAAATAGTATCCTAATGCAGTCAAACGCAAATATTGAGCGGTACTTATCAACCTTTCATAGAGATTCTTCGGGGGACCAGGTTCAAACAGTGAATTGTCTCTGAGGTACGATGGGTTGTCGGACAATCCGCTGAGCTCATTTACCCACGTTTTGCCGCCAACTGTAGTTATGACGATTCTTAGGGATTTGAATCTATGGGCTAAGACTGCAGTCCACTCTTGGCTGAAGAAGGCTTCAGTTATGATGGCATCAAATGTTTGATCGGAAGATAATAGCTCAATCATTTCTTTGCATTGCAGGACGTCTTTAGCTAAACCCAACATTCCGTTGTACATTGCTACATGCGACATGCCATGCTGCTTGTTGGCGTTTCTACCGGCGCTGATTACTGCAAATAAGCATATCTTTATACAGTGAATTATTATAGTTCAGAGGACAGTAAACGAAATGTGTTTTCTGGACCCAACAGCAAAGAGCTAATAGAAGAAGAAAAGAAGAAATGGGTGACAAACCACTGTCCCTTGTGGGGGTCATCCAGTGCACATACTCGCTCCTACATTAGTACGTGCTGGCGTCTCTGATTTGCCACCTGTTGCTTCATCGCACCCAGTCAACATCTCTGAAAATCTATTCAGGTTCCCTACTTGCGGGTACAAGGACGTCTGACGTGTAGTACCTCACTGCCGTCCACATTCTAGTGTGGTACTCCCTGAAGCAGGCACTTCAGAAGAAAACAGATACACGTCGTATTTACACCACGTCGTCGATAGTAGAATTATAATTTATGGTAATCGATACCTAAACCCCTACGGGAAATTGAAATTCAGAAGTAGGAGTAGACTCGTGTTGTATTCGTCCTTCGTTTTTTCCTTTTACCTACAGAAGAGAAGCCGTTTCGCAGTAAACGTTCCCTGACACCTGAGGCAGATTTCTACCCCCCAGCCTTTCGCCTCGCGTATCCACAACCAAGTAATCTTGATTCCAGACCGAACTCCGTACCTGATGGCAATTGGTAAAGCACACTTACGAGACCTTCTGGACAAGATAGCTGCAAATAGCGTCTGCTTTATTTTTCTACCCTTCAAAAAATAATTAAGTGGACAAAACCATCCTGTAATTTTGTCATTGAAAACCTTGTCTTAATGAAGAGTGCACGCAATGGCCAACAGCAAGGGCCAACAGCAAGGGCCACAGCCACTCATCCTGGAAAAGATGGTATAATACGAGTTTGTCACTCTGAAGAAAGGGAACTCATCCTTCCAACATCCAGTATTGAACCTGATTCCTTTTTTGACAATCCAAACAGCAGATGCTTATTCTATGAAGCCTGTAAAGTAAAAGTTGGCCTCCAACTTCGTTTTCCCCCTCTACAACACTGAGAAGCCGTTTCCCAGTAAATACCCCCAAACACATGAGACAGATTTGACCTAACCCCCAATCTTTCGGTGAAGAAATGGACTCTCCCAAAAATCCCACCACAGTTCCAATTTTTTTCTCGTCTGATCTTATCTCACCTGTCTACCATTTTTTCTCACCTCAACTCTCTCGCTTCTTTCGCCCCAAGCGCAATCGTCTCTCACTCCGAGTTTTTCACCACGTGATTTTTCGGTGAACTTATTTCCCAATTTTCCATTTCGGGATAATTCTTCTTGCCTTCAAATACTGCCATCTCCATCTACTAAACACAGAATCATCTTGTTGCAGGTTGTTTGGGAACATTGCATAGCCTTTTATTTGTTCATGTATATTTCGGAAAGAATTCTCAATTTATTTTGTTCTTTTTTTTTACGACTGACAACCAAAGGTGAATTTTTCTTTTTCACTTAACCTTGTTTGCCACGAGTAATTGATCAAACAACTTATATTAACATCAGCCAAACCGGGTCCAAATTCGATTCGAAAACACTTTCCCTACCAGTGCCATCATAGGAACGAAACTATACCCACTATATCGTCGTAATCCTGCGTCCAACCAGTGTTTGAGTACAGAGAAAATTTCTCTCTATGCGGAATATGGGTTCTACGAAAACTAGCGCTTCGTTCATGGGGCAATAGAAATATTTTATGCTCTGTGAGGCATACGTTCACCAAAAAATCGCACTTCTGACCTAATTTTTGGAACCATCCAAAAAACCGCCGGCCGCATATTTGAAACGGCAGGCATTCCAATAGCGTGCGCTGTAGTATAGTTTTTTAAGGATTCTCCGACGCAGTATGTGTTCTAGTCTGAGTGAGTCATCTTCATAATGCACTTTATCCGTTCCAATGCATTTGATTCATGCATAATTGTAATTATTGAATTCACAAATAATACTTCCTTAACTTACTAACCTAAGTTGAAATAATAATTTACTATTGTAAGTTGTTATTATTAATAGTATTTAATTTCATGATGTTAGTATTATTATTCTACATATAATTTTACTCACTGTCAGTATTACTGTTCTCAAATTGATATACTTACTTTGGGTTTCTCGTTCTGCCCAGAAATTGGGTATGATTAATTCCTTTAGGTTTTCGTGTGTCTCTTTGTACTTGAACGGTGACATGTATGTTACCTGGTGGCCACGACGGGTAAGTTCAAGAACCAGTGGTTTGAACAATATTTGATGACTCGTCTGAGCGAAGGGGAAAACCGCCAGTATTTTAGCTCCATGTCCAACGCTCACCAAGGCTAGAGCCAGGTGACACAATAACGGAGCCCTACAAAAAAAACACAAACTAGTTCAGCTCAACTTTTCAGATTTCGTGTAAATTTTGTGTAGCGGTTTCTACGTTTATTCTTGAAAAAGATATTTTTGAATACATATACAGAGGGCGGCGTCTAGAGTGCGCACAGTGAGAGTGAAATATTATTGTCACCTCAAGAAAGATGGGTTCCCTTCTGATAATACCAAGCCTTTTGGCAGAACACTGCACCCATTGTGTGACGCTGGTAAATCAACAACAGCGTTCTCCAATCTGAGGAGAGCACCGGTGTTCATAAGCGAAGCCTATTCAATTTTCCAAGACATAGCTTAAGCGTTTGACCCGAGGCACTATGTGACTGTAGTACACGCTTAGTGTAGTCAACCCTGACTTTGCACCTTGTTAATCGAAAACTATTGGTATTCATCAACTTGCCCACGTGAAATTTTGTCGTTGAGAACTTGAGACATTTCAACGGGACGTACACAAATCTTTCTCAGATTGACGGAAAGCTCATAATTTGTTGAAAATTCTTTTGCCCTAATTGCGCTTCAGTAGTAAAGTTTGGCAACTTCTCTGCTCAGACTCATAATTCGATAATCTGCGCACTCCGTTTCGAAGTACATCGCTTAACTTCATCATACAACTTATCCGACGTGCACAGGGCGATTCGATTTCAAAGTAACATAAATTTTCCGCTGACAAGATATTCTTGATTTCAACTCAAATAACGACAGTTGAATGAATCTCATTCGGCGCTTCGTACAAGTGCACAGCCCCATCGCAGATTTCGAAACTCTTGTCGCCCTGGGCTCATAATAACGGGACTGGAATCTCATTGAGTCAAGCCAACTACTGCAACAATTTCTTTTATACACTTCTATATTGATGACCTCATATTATTCTAATATCAATAGAACTCAATAACCTTTATTAATTCCTTTTCTTGGTCAAGTTCCCTAATCGTCTTACTTTCCTACACGGTTGCTCACAGTATGCCAACTTAGAATAACGTTTTGATTCACCAACCCGTTTCTTCTTTTGAACCTTTGAACATAAGAAAACCGCCTTAAGACTATTCTTACTTTGAAGCTGCCAATTTAGTTCTATCGGAAATTGCCCAGTAACATGGTATACAAATTCACTTAATGCTTCCTGATGTCCATTGTTTGTCTTAGACTGATGTTATTCTTCATAATTCTATGGAAAGCAGTATATTTTTGGATATGGTGAGGGGGGGGGGAGGCTGCACTGGGAATAGTGATATCACCGCAGTACATTTTTATCAAAAATAGTGAGATAAGAATAGTAAATTAGTCAAATACCTATATCTTTTCAACAACTCAATATTGGTCAAATACTAACAACATCAGAAGAATTATTTAATCAATGTATTTAATTAGTGGATAAAAATTTTGAACTCACTGCCTGATGTGGTGGCACTTACAACTCTCCCTCTCTTTCTACTCCTTAATTTTCTTTTTGTTTAAAAAAATAAGGTAATGAATAATTTTCATCACAGGGCAGAAGGGTTTAGTTATAGATGTACCAAAAACATGGTCGTTTTGTTCATTTTGTCGAAAAAGGCTCTAACGATTTATGTTATACATTGTAATATCAGATTTGTTGAACAATAAATGAATTATTTTTCCAATTTTCTGAAAAACTGCTCTAACGATTTGGATAAAAAAGTTGGGGCTTATTTTTAGCTAACTGGTACCTGGTACCTACGTTTTGTGATCAATAAATATTTCAATAGAAAGAAACGCGTTGAACGAAAATATAGTATATTATTTTAAGCAGTTGCACCAATTTGTGGGAACGTAACCAGATATTTTACAATTAACGACTCACTCATGGAAGTGCTAGGACCTAAGGTTACGATTTTTTAAAGGCTATCCCCCCCCACAGGCGGCAGCCTACACCTCCCAAGTAAAGCGCTCGAACAGTGTTTAAGTTTACCGAATAATCAAGAACTTCAATTTTTTGGAAATCCCTAAGTTAAAAATAAATTTACTTCAGGATTAAAAAACAAGTTATTACCTCATGTGCCGAATCTTCCAACCGGCAGCTTGGAATATCAACTCGGTACAAGAGCTCTTTTAATAGTCACTGCTTCACTGACGAGAGATAACTCGCTGAGAATCGTTTGCTGAGTCGAACATTGTTCGAAGATAATTTTTATTTCCATCTCAGATACTCGTCATTTGCCGCGAGATAATCCGCTCCTGTGTTTCATATTGAACAATGACAAGTATTTCAGCAGTCTTCATCGGACTACCCTGCAATGACACTATCAATTCTGTTCTCAACATGTTACGTTTAATTTAGCACCTGCCCGAAATGAAATCACTAGCGTGAGAGTGTCTCAGTCTCAAGTGCTACAGGTGCTGTTTATAGAGAGATAACGAAATATTTCAGCCATGGATTAGGAAATTATCAACAAACTGAAACCCGAACAATATTCAACACTTTATTATCTCAACTGCGACGATAACAAAATGAGGAGAATTCTCAAGGTTCAAAAAATTTGCTCGCGTCATATGTGTACGAAGATATAAGGCACTAGACTCCCTCTATTTTTTAATAGTTGAATTCCAATTATTAATTAACCCCTGCAAATTATTACACAACGGTTTATTATTCTGATGAACATCTTGACCTAGTATTACTGCTCTGAGACGTATTCCATTCGATTCAGCATCGAAAAATACCAGTAAACCATGAGAAACATGACCTGACTACAATGGACCAACGAAAACTGAATATTAGTCACCCGTAGGCGCCTATAGGCAATTGGCACGACATGGTGAGTAAAGCGGGCGGTTTTGATGGGATGGGAGGGAGGGAGTATAAAACGATGAAACGATTACTTTCGCTGTAGTCATTATCCTGCGAGTTATTTCAATTAGTAGACTTAAACTAATAGTAATAGTATAGTGACTGTAATGTCACTATACGCAGTTTTACACGTCTGATACTCTTTCCATTCGACCAAGGATCTGAAAATACCTTGAAAACGATACCAAACACGGTGTATTTGTGATTAAACTGCCAAAACTGCGTTTTTGTAATTTTTTTAAACAGTTTTTGCCCATAACTACCACGGGTTTCGTACGATCGGATTGCCGAGACGGCGGACACAACTAGATACCAACTGGTATTTTTGTACGAAAGAACGGATTTTTTAGACAACGTTAAAGGGACAAAACGGCCCGGACGGCAGACGGACATCGCATATTACAATCCCCATGTCTTAAACGTAAAGTATCAAATTTTGAGGAGGGTTGTAAACAATTTTTCCTGATCGACAACATAGAGTTATCATTCAGAATGAATAATAAACCTAAATCCGTGGTATTCTGCAATAATATAATTCGTTTTCGTTCGCTAGCGTAAATTTATAAAACAAAGTACTTTATTCAAAAACAACAGTTTGCGTATTACGAACGATGACTGGATGAGTTTTGTGAGTCTTGACAGAACGGTCTGCACCACTGTCGAGTGGCAGGCCACTCACACGTTACCTCGCGTCTGTAAGTTTCTCGTTTTTTAGATTTGCAGATATCTATCCATATTATTTATACGATGAAAGCGGTGGGGAGGGGAGAGAGTGTTTTTCCATGATTGGAGGGTTAAACTGAACACTGTGTTTACGTTCTTTAATTCCACTTATTGTTGACGGCGGCTGTTTTAAGCTGTCGTATTCTGCACGCATAGGCACCCAAGCAGGTGCTGATTCATGGTCACTCCGTTGTACAATGCGATCTACTCTTCTTCTCATTAAAACCGTGTGAATTCATTCTCACGTTTACAGATTTGAGGCACTATTTTACGTAGTTAGTCGTTATCAGTGAGTTACTGGGCGTTCCGTTTTGGTTTATTATTCGCTCTGAATAATACACGAATGTTTTCGGTTAGAATTTTTTTGTTCTATTACCCCCCATTAAAATTTGGTACGTTAAGGTATGGGGATTCCAAATCCGCAATGTCCGTCCGCCGTCCAGGCTATATTTTGCCCGTAACACGGTCTAAAACATCCTTTGTTTCGCAAGAAAATCCAAATTGGTACCTGGTTATCTGGGTACCGGCCCGCCTGCTCGGTAATTCGATTGGACGAAACCAATGGCAGTTACGAGCAAAAAATTGTTAAACAAATTAACAAATATGACATTTTTGCAGGTTTACCGCAATTACTTTGTGCTTGGTCCCATTTTCTAGGTATTTTTAGATGCTGAATCGAATGGCATCGGTCTCGGAGACTGCGTCAAGCCATGAGAATAATGAACCGTTGCAGAATAATTAGTAGCGTTTTTTAAGCCGAACTTAACTTAATTCTCTCTAGACTCGTAAAGGTTATTCGTGAAGTACTGACAGAATTGGATTATTTCTTAAAGTTACTGAAATTTAGTGTTATTATTTGGGATGCACCGGTAACCTGCACTAAACTACAGGGTTTAAGGAAATCGTGTGTTGTTCCCTAGAATACAATAACCGTTGCGCCCTAATTTCACAAACTGAAAACGCACCCCCGTCGATGCAGACTGGTATCTGAGCTGATGCACGAGCGAGTTTTGAACCTCCTTTAACATTTACTACTTATAGTTCACTTTATACTTCATTTGTTTTCTCTTCAATTTTTCTTTTTCATTCCTACATTTTTTCACCACACTTCTAGTTGTAACTGAACATTGCCGAAACAAATTAAACTTCAATCAACTCATACTCAAGATTTATTAAACAAAATTCGAAATTGTACCCGCTTCTTCGGACGAGTTCAGGGATGGTGGCAAGTACTGGCATATAACCTGCCCTTTGACGAGACGCAAGAGAAGATCGATGCTCGCACTGGTCAATGCAAGTGCCCTTTTTTACTGACTTAAGTGAAATTCATTTGGGTGTTTAAGACAACCGGGAGTACAGGCTCTCCTGTTCTTCCCAAGATTGCACCGGACAACATAAAACTCTTTAAAACGTGCCCTTGAACAAAAATTGCTCAACGTTTACAATTATTTAAAAAAAATTGAGTTTCCCTTTCAAGACTGTCTTTTGTTACAGTTGAATTTTTGAATATTGCTGGTTAACGCATTCAGAATGGTAATGTTTTTGCGTATAAGCGTTGTCACGTGATCCTTGCAGAAATCTTTCAACTCTTGGGAGCGATTGTCGGAAACTACGCCTTCAGGTATTCCAAATCTATCAAGTGATTCCCTCAGAGCTGGTATAGTGCTTTGCAAAGTCGAACTACTAGTTTTACATCAACTACGCAACGGCTTTCATTCACGTCAAAATATCTATCACCCGCCAGACCTGGCCTTGACGGCGTAAACAACTTCCAGAATATTTCTATTTTGCTGCCCTCTACGTAAACTTATTTGAACAGCTTTTGGCCCGCAATAACAAAGGTAGGAACGATTGTTCGATCGAGAAGCCATACGCAGCACGCTTGAAGTTTTCAAAAGTATTTTGACCCCTACGAAGCTTTCTCTAATAACAAATACAACAATTAAATTCTAGTTTCGGTGTCATTTTCAAGGATTGCGAGCTTAACAAGTTCCACAATTGCACTCTCAAACTGTCGTAAGAAAAAGTATTGCAATTTCCTCCTTACCAGCCGTCCACGACTATGCGTTGTGTATGTATCTGTCGAATCATTCCTTCGTGATACCTTTACGCACGAGGGAAAAATAAGACATTAGAGATGCTTCCATAACATATATTCATTACTTCGCCATTGAAACAAACTAACGTTCACCAAATCGTGCTTATAGCAATCCTGGGTGAAGACACTACAACATTCCAAGGTAAATTATTCTCTTATTCATGAGCCACACGGATCCAGAATGTTTGTCGATACTTTAACAGATCATCAGTGACGTGATGGAACAGAATAACCTTAGTGGGGATGAACCCATAAAAAAAATCTAAATTTGGGCTAGCCGGTGGAGTATGGAAGCAAAATTAAGATAAAGATTCACAAGACGCTTTATTCAGCAACGTAAAATTAAATAAATGCTTGGATCACTTTATGATCGGTACTTGATAAAAAAAAAAAAAAAATTCAGGGCGGATGTCACAGATATAGTCAAAAAAAATAAAAAACGAATGCGACACTTACAGGTACCTAATGACCAAAGCCCTTGGAGTTGGTATAACGGTAGAAGGTACTTACACTTTCGATCGGCCGTCGAATAGAATAGTAAGGTATAATTATAGTACTTAAGAGAAAAGTTTTGTGGATCGGAACGGGAAAGGCGGGAACGATTCTGCTCAACAGGTATCCAGGCTGGATCGAGATGTAGTATTCGTAGCTCAACCTAAAACTGAACGAGAGAACGGAAGAAATTTCTCATTATCTGGTTTGGAGGTTCTCCAGGAGGTTGTGCAGCGAAAAATGTGTAGCAACCTACCGGTATGGTATGCAGATGTAGCTCGACGTAGAAAACTGTCTTTTCCAATAAAAAAAAAGAAAATCACTTCGAGAGTAGCTTGAATGCGGGTCTCGGGAAACGGCGATAGGGAAACTGAGGAAGAACAAAGAAGATCGGCCGCGTGGCTTTGTTTCTTCATTGATGACGAGCCCTGCAGGTGGCAGCACAAGACGGGAAAGATTCGGAGGCGGCACCGAGAACCGCGGACCGGCAGATTTTAAATTCCACGCTACGCATCTTTAAAAACAAACATGAACAGTTATTTGTTCAAACGACAACCGAAATGAAGTGGGTGACGGATTTGCGTATGAATCTTAAGAAACTGCTTTTATGTATAGCAGTTTCTCAATAAAAGTCGTACAAGGAGTAATGTAGGCATACTATTAGCATTGAAAGTTGAAGTAATGTCAACCCTTAATTGCATAACATTATAATTCTTCAACTTGTTCGTTTATCCATCAATCATTTTTCTTACGGGATTTTTTTGATTGGCCACCACTTCCTGGAAAACAACGTGGAATTACGGAACAAATTATTTTTTTCGTGGTCCACAACACAACCAAAGCCATAATCAATAAAGCGGCGAAAATATCGAGGAGGTAGAGCTGATGAAACGGCATGTGGACTGACGCTGGTTGCAACACTTTTCCATATTTTAGAACGTATTCAACCCAATATACTGCTTCGTCGCGTGGTTTCATCGGTCTGTCGTTAAACAACTTCTTTCTGAACTGTGCTGCTTGTTTGTACCTGTGAGAAAGTATTTTGAAAAATACTGGTAGTTAATTTGGTATTAATAAGTAATGGTAATAATAGTTAATAAAAATGTTTACACTAATTATGTTAAAACGATTTTCGTAATAAAATAAGTTATACAATATTAATATTAAATATGGCATTATTGTGATGTTAAAAAAACGAAATAAAAGTACGTTAAAAAAGACTCACGATGGGTTGGTCAGCATTTCGTTTATCGTCCACGTTAAAGAATGTTCAGTAACGTTGTCGAACGCGAGTTTGATTGTTGTTCCGCTTTCAACCATGAAATCAGCATCTTTGACTTGGTCAAAAAACACAGGCATAGCGATGCATGGGACGCCAAAGCTGATGGATTCGATCATACTCTGGAGACCCCCGTGTGTTATGAATAAAACGACGTTTCTGTGGGCTGGAAAGTTACGAATGAATGTTGACAGTTTCCAATAACGTCTAAGTAATTTTATGAAAATTGCCTCTTCATTACCTAATACACTTTGTTGCGGATACCAAGATTGCAGTTTTATTTTGTGGTTGCTGCTAAGAGGAGTGCCAGGACCAACTTTCCACAAAACCTTTTGTTTTAGTTTGCTTAGTGCGTTGTGAAAAATGTCAAATCTACCGTCTGACAACAGCTCTTTGGGATCTAAGACAGAGCCGAGGCTGAAATATATAACTCCGTCAGGCGCATCATCCATAAATACTTGTAAGTCCTGGAAAATGCTGTAATTATAGTTATGTTGCATTCGAACTTAGTGCCTAACTGTTTTTTTTATAAGATCAGTATATAAGCGGTTCTTAAAAAATTATGGTGGTAATGTTGAGTAAAAACTATAATACAGGAAGACCGAATCTGTACAACGTGGAGAAATATTATGAAAAGTAAACGTTGTGGAAGGGTGGGAGAAGGTTGAGCTGCGTTGATATAAAAAAACGAGCTGAAGTTAACGCGATGAATGAGGTTAGTATCTCGGTGGAAATAGAAGAAGAAATGGAAATTCTTGTGCCAGGATAGAACTCGTATCTCTCAACGTGTTGAGTAACGGGTAACATCAAGAGAACGTGGAAGTTGAGTCTCCAGTCCGGAAAGCCAATTCGAGTTAAGTGGCGGCTCAGTTGGCTTCTGTAGAGGATTTGAATTATACAGTCTTTGTTCGGCTAGTGGTAAGTTAACAATGACTGAGTGCTATGTAAGCGATGAACAAGTGCTGTTCACAAGTTTTTAAAAACTAAATTTCAGAGAACCAGCATTCATGACATCAGTAACCCAATATTCGATATGATTTGTATGTGAATCCTAGCCGTGGAAACTGACTTTTCTCTTCCTTATTATTTCTGCAGCCATAGTTTAATTCTATTTGCGCGTGGGAATCCTCCCAGATAATTCTAATGGCTGAGAACAAGGTAATTTGTATTTTATTTAATTATAAGGAATGGACTATATCTTCGTGCAGCAGTAAACTAGGACATGAGTGTTAGGACAAATCAGAAATCGTAAAATGACAAGAAAATTATTACGTAATTCGCCTTACTTGTGGTAGTGGATCAGGGTCGACGTGAATTCCACCTATTTCTTTTACATGAGGTGCCTTTGGACAGGGTAACGTAAATGAGACGTGAGAATTTATCAGAACCAAAGCAGCGTCAAAGGTCATGTCTACGAGTTTTGGTCTGCTTTCCCATCCTTCGTATTTGAAGTGTTCGTCTGCTAGTGCTTGCTGCCTCGTCGCCACATCCCAGTAAGAATTGAGTACAAGGGATTCAGTTGTGTAAAAATTCAACAGCCTGCCAATGAAACTCAAAGGCTTCGTGTGACCTCTTAAAAAGGAAGGGACGTAGGAAGGATTATCTGGAAGTCCAGTAGCTTCGTTGGTCCAAGGGTAATCTGGAGCTCCATCTAGATTGATGAAAGGAACCCCAAACCTGTGAGCCAAATATGATATAGGTTCGCACCACATGGTTGATTCTGTGATGACTAAATCATACGAGTTATTCGATTTTATGAGGTTGTTAAAATTTCTGTCTTCGATGAAAATGTGTTTCAGTAACGCAGCGTGAAGATCGTACTCCATTTGTGCCAGTTTCATTGGAGAAGCATTGAAAAAGTCTTCTATGTCATATTCTCCTTGGAAACAGCAAGAATAAAATCAGTTACAAAACCTCCAGTTTAATGGCAATAATATGTAACTTTGTGTATGGTTTAAGAGTATTCGATTTTTGGCTTTGTAGAACGATGGCGGGTGTGTTTAGCGCACCTCTTGCGAATTTCCGATTCGCGGAAATATCGTGCAATAGTTGGGGATCGTCTCTTAGTCCCGAGGATTTGAAATTAACAACACGGAATTATAGGCGGAATATAATGTATAAACAACTGAATAAATTAAAGTGTCTACTGCTGTAAGAAAATGAAATAAAATTGGCTGATCTGACCGAATTAGCTTCTGGGTCGCCGAGCGTAGCGTCTTTGTAGAAAGGTCGCTGAAGATGCAGAGATGCGGTAGATGCAGCTGCTGCGGAGGTGGTGCTGTACGGCTTCGTTGTGGTTGGTAGCGAAACACACTTACGATAGCGAAGTGTGCGAAACCGAACAATGGAAATCGTCGCTGTGGTACGATTTGTTCGCGTGAAAAAAAATAGTCCTTTTCCTTTCGCTTAGCACAGCCAACTAGCAACTCGGCTCCTGAAGAAAGCGCGGGGAGCCCCTCCCCCTCCTATGGATGAGAGTGCTTGAGTTGATTTGGCCAAAACCCTGGCAAGCCAGATTAAGAGTCGAAGGGTCCAAACCAACTGCAAGGCTTAGTCGAGATTCTGTCGTCAATCTCCCGTAGTTGTCCAGCTAGCTGTTAAAGGTTCATAGTTCCTTTTTCTCTTTTTTTCTTTTTTTTTTTCTTTCTTCTTATTTCTCTCTTTGTTGCGGTTGGCCGCAACAGGCTTAATGCTATGAAAATCATTAAATCAATTTATCCAAATGCATAAATCATAAATTACTTTATACCATACTAATACCTACATTGGCATCCACACATTTCGTTTTACCAAGCGAATTGGTTAGATTCCCACATAATTGGAACATATCACCAACTCCTCTATTATGATGGTCTGTGATTGAACATTACACTTCATAATAGTTCCCCCATATTGGCGAACCTTTAGTTTTGCTTGATGCCGCAGGGGGGTGGGCAGAATAGGATGGCAGTTCATAGTTGGTTGCCATTGTACTTAAAACCCGGATGAAGCATTCAAAGGCCACTGTCATATCCATAATGACCGTGGAAAATAGAACACAAAATGTGCGCCACAGCCAATTGTTTATGTGTATATACCGCAGTCAATAGCTGTACCAGTATGTAGATATACCAATTTAACAAAATATGGACATGGTGAAATTTCAACGAGATTTTTTTTTCAAAATTATCTATTCACCAATTCGTAACGTTTCTTAGCCCTGCCTAGTAGGGTGAGAAGTTATGTTATTACACGGTAAGTAAGCGTCAGGTAAGTTAAATTTAATTCAAGTTGAAGGGCTGTGATCACCAGAGGTGAATGGTACAACTTCGATATATCCCAACCCTTGCGTCTCAGAACTCTTATGCCGTATAATTTAATTACCTCCATGCGAAGTTAATAAAAAATGAATTAATTTGGATCAAACTCAACGTTTCATAAATTTTTTCCAAGTCTTTGGCTACTTGCTGGGGGATTTTTGACATTTTATGTCGTTACTTTGCTACATAAACTCGAAAATGTAACGCTGGAGATGTAACGGAGAAGCGTCACGAAATTTTTTAACCCGAGTTGCAAGCCACAGCTAGACACCCTATGTGGGGTTGTCTACGCAAAAATGACAGTGGACAGGTTGTGCATGAGCTGGTCATGCAGGACCTCATTGGCTTCTCCGCCCCTTCGTCCCCTACATTTTCCCCTGTGAATGACAGACAAAATCCGAGCACTATCGATTTTTTCCTCACTTCACACTCCCACCTAGTCAACTCCATGACCACCCTGACACAAGGGCACAGTGACCACGTTCCTGTGTCATTTAAGGTCTCTTCTCCTCCACTCCCTGTAACCGTCCCAACCAAATTCAACTATAGTAGGGCAAATTGGAAACAGTTTAGAGACTTTTTAAACTCTAATATCCCCTCCACCAATTCAGCATTAACCTCTCACGAACTCATTGATGGTCAGGTGGAAAATCTCACCCACCTGATTCAAAATGGGCTCAACACCTCCGTTCCCAAATTTAAGCACCGCCCCCCTTCCATTCAACTCCCTGATGATATACTGGTGCTAATTAGGACCAAGAACCAAATCAGACGGATGTGGCAACACACTAGACACACCAGCCACAAACGTCAATTCTCACTTGGCGCCAGTCCACCTGGAACGACAATCTGGCCTCAACCACCAAGGAGTCTATCTTCAAACTAAACAAACAATTCAATAACCCATCCCGATTCCGAATTCCTTCCCTCAGAGTAGGAAACACCACCGCCTCAACGGATGCGGAGAAATCAGAGGCCTTAGTGAACCAGTTCGTCAAGGTGCACAAGGATGCAGAGGCGAGAGGTAACGACTCACTTAAACAACACATACACAAACTTGCCAAAACAATCACCAACAAACCACTACATACCACCCCTGACAAGCTCAAATTCACGTCCCCCTTAGAAATCAGCCAACTCATATCTAAGCTGAAGGGGAATAAGGCTCCGGGGCATGACAGCATTCAGAACAATGCACTGAAGAACCTGCCCCGCCGGGGTGTGGTCCTTCTGGCAGCGATCTACAATGCTTGTCTGCGTCTGGCTTATTTCCCATCAGCTTGGAAAACAGCCACCATCACCCCTCTACCGAAACCGAACACAGCCTTCAGACCCATCAAATTACCGCCCCATAAGCCTGCTACCTACACTGTCGAAATTATTCGAAAAAGTGATACTTAGCAGGCTTCACAAGGAAATCACCAAACTCCAAATCATTCCACACTCCCAGATGGGATTCAAACACAAATACGCAACAACACACCAACTAAGTCGAGTCACACAACACATTATACATCAGATGTCCCAAGCACACACAACTGCACTCCTTTTGCTGGACTCTGAGAAGGCTTTTGATTCGGTATGGGTAGAGGGACTCATACATAGACTTCACACATACAAATTTTCACTAGGCATCACGAAAATCATCCACTCATACCTAACAGATCGCCACATTCAAGTTAAGGTAAATGGCTCAGTTTCATCGAGGCGGTTGATTCCTGCAGGCGTCCCTCAGGGATCAGTCTTGTCCCCCATACTCTTCAACCTGTACATATCCGAGACCTTTGAGAACTTACCACCTCACGTTCACATAGCAGGCTTTGCGGACGACCTGGCGCTTTATACGTCAAGTACGTCCATAAATAAAGCGACAGGCCGACTGCAAAATGCCGCGCATCAGGTCATACAGAAACTGGAGAGATGGAAGGTCAAGATCAATACTGCCAAAACTGAAGCCATCCTTTTCACAGCCAAACAAAAGACACCACAGTTCATTACGATCCGAGGCAACAAAATTCCCTTTTCCAAATCTGTCAAGTACCTTGGGGTTTATTTGGATAAACGACTATCCTTTGGAGACCACATTAAGGAGGTCAACAAAAAAGCCCTTGGGAAACTTGGCAGATACTACAACCTTCTGACATCACAATCACTGAGCACACCATTGAAACTCCTCATTTACAAAGCCATCATCAGACCCACAATAACATACGCATGTCCTGTCTGGCACACAGCGGCATTCACTAACATCCACAAGCTACAAGTGACACAGAACAAATGCCTCCGGATCGCCACAAACAGCCCTTTCCGCACAAATACATCACGACTACACGAACTCCACAACATGGAACACATATCAGATCACATCACACGCATCACACAATCATACACAGACAAACTTGCCTCACACCCCAACCCACTAGTAAGAAACCTGAACACCCTTAGGAGACCTCAATGGAGGAGCGCAAGGCGAGGGCGGCGGATCTGAGCCGCTCTTGTAAATAATTGTAAATATTGTACATATTGTCAAATTGTGTGAATGGTCGAATGTATTTAATGGGCGAATGATGTGTGATTGTGTGTAAATATTTAGTTATAAGCAACACTTACTTAAGATTCTAGGTTTTCGCCATTAAAGTTTCCTAGTTATAGTAGTGTTATGTTATGTTAAATGTATAATAATTAAGGACTGTGACCCATATACCCCTTATGTTTACGCAAGAGAGGCAGCCATATGCCGATATTGTTAATTAGCTATAGTATGTAATTTAATTATTATTATTATTATTATTAAATGTAAATGTTATGTCAATAAACTATTTGGATTTGGAGTTAGATCCTGTGGCCTAGTGGACAAGGCATCGGTCTCCTATACTGGTGATTGTGGGGTCGAGCCCCACCAGGGTTACGATTATTTTTTTGACATTTTTTATGTCTTTACTTTGCTACTTAAACTCGAACATGTAAGGCGGGAGATGTTACGCGGGATATGTAACGGAGAAGCGTCACGAAATTTGTACGTTGAAATCATGGTATAATCGCCTTTTTCCAACTCCACCATATTTATTCTGATTGTTGAATAGTTCATAACGTATTTATTGTAAAATACTTCAGACTCATAACTCATAATTCAGATAACTTCATAACTCATATTAGAGATATTGGGTCTTAATTATATAATTAAGTTATATAATGTATTACAGATGTTGGAGTGCAAAATATTTCGCTAAATCCAAAAAGAGCTGTGAAATCGAATCACAGTAATCGTAAGGAAGACCCTGTCGTGATTCAGTCTATCTCTTAGAGCTGGTTTCTTTATAAAGTTCCAGTTACGTTTAATAATGATAGCCGTCAAATTAACCAGAGATTGATTTGCCCGAATGAAATACAAAACATTGGTTTAGCGTTTGACAATTGATTTAAAGATGTCACGGAGGATATTGTCAGCCAAATGACGACTAATGATGAACCCACTTTGAATTAATATCTAAATCAAGAGTTCGGTTTGTTTTTTTATTATTGTGTTCGGTGACTGGTAACTTGCTAAGCTAGTATATGGGCGAGTGTGAAAAGGATATGCTGATGGATTGGAGTCGTTAATATATTTACTCTGTAGAGTGATAGAGAACTGATCCTTATTTACAGAAGCCCAAGAGAAACGAATTTGAATATTGGATCACTAGGTATTTATTAGATGAAAACAATTACTATAAAACTTCAAGTCTTAATCTGGGCCGTTATATAAAGACTTTTGAAAGCTTTACGAAAAACTAGTCATCTAATACATTTATTCAACTAACGTTTGGAAGAAAATTACTGATACTACGGATTACTGAATAGAGACAATGAACAGTAGAAAACTGAGCAGAAGAGTAGTTCAAGTCTCCCGAGCCGAATAAGCATGAATTCATAAATTCCTAGAAAATTCATGGAAAGTTCATCAAACAGCTGTGGCTTGGGGTGCATTAAACGTTATGACGCCAAAAAAGAGCATGAGCCTAATCCGTAAAAAACTATAGTTATCATAGTGATCAAAACACCAACGTTTTATCCTCAAAAACAGCTGTAACAATTTTGATCACATTTTTTTTCACGAGCAGTTTTAAGAGACGTAATAGAGGTACATAATTTTCGTTTGTAGGAGAAGAGAATGACGACAGCATCACAATAAATTATCAAATATTTCGACAATAAGCGATTTTGATATAGGTTTCCATCACAATTACCGCTCATTTGAAAATTTCTGAATTCAAACTGACGTTTGAACCTCCTAAAACTCCGGAACTGTAGAAAACCCTGTTGAGAGCGCCATTTACTACCTATACGTTGCATTTCCAATGAATTTCTGACTACCATTCAATAATCATCAATATTTTGTGCTTTGGACACTGCTATTTCGATCTAAGACTTATGGGATATAGTTCAGAGTTTAATATTAATAAACTTTCTGCAACACTGAAATGAACTATGCAATGCCTGTATGTATTGCATACAACCAAATTAAATGGTGATGGATGGATATGCCTCGCACCCGGTGTCTTCTGCTAGTTGCTTCATCGATAATTTTCCATGCTCGGATACATTCATTATTGTCACTCGGTGACATTTCGATTCGAATCGAACTCTGTTGTCAACGATTTAGGAATGTGATGTGGGTGGTACTGCAGATTTTGGAAAAGCGGTCAAGCTGCTGGAATTTGATCAAAGTTAGTTGGCAAGTTCCGAAGTTTTTTGTTTTGAAATTTTTGGATACCATGGCTTCAATCTTTCGGGGAGACATTTTATAGCGTAGTTAGTTCACTTACTTAAAATTTCTTCTAGCTTGTTTGTCAACTCATACTGTGTCAGGTTCTTTGGAGGGGTAGCCATTGGCATGGTCGTGTAATAATCCACTTGATGCCCTCTTAATGCCAGGGCCGTCATCAGAGACCTGCAAACGAATTGATGGCTTTTCCATGGCAATGGGAAAAAACCAAGAATTTTTGCGGGTGAAATCGCTCCGAACATGGCCAGTAGTATTACCAAAAGCTTTATCCTGTGAGATAAAAAGCTCAACGTTAAGTATTGCAAACGACATGAACCAATAGTTCACGTAGGTCTGATAGAAAATAATCTGGTTCAACTATATATTTCCTTACTGTCGAGTAAATTCGATATTACGGTATACACACAAGCGCTGTTTCTGTTACAGAAATGCTTATGGACAACGAACTGGTAGATCAATTTAGTTTCACTTTTGCTGTGGAAAATCGGAGAGGTTTTTGGGCACACTTTGGATTTTAGATTCTCTAATCAGAGCAAAATTTATGCGTAACAATGCATAAATATTTACAGTAAGTGAGCTTGATCAAGGAGATTACTCTATTTTTCTAGAATAAAAGTGAAACATCTTTTCGGCTTGTGGAGGCTTGAAACACTGATCTGAAAACTTTTTTGTCCGACTATGGTACTTTGCCGCTGTCTCCGAAGTGAGAAAAGTAAAATAAATTGTCATAAGGATTTACAGCTTCTGATCTTAAGAAAGCTCAGATAAAAACAATGTTTTATCAATAAATGGCTTGAGGGGATTTAAAAAGAAAACGTCTTTTGACTAACTAAAATAATAAACCAAAAGCAATTAATAGCCCTCTTAGCAAGTTTTTTTTAACAACTCAACACTAATTAATAATCAAATTTTTTAACAAAAACTCACATTTTTGCGTGTCCAGTGTTTTATGACGAAATTCTGAGAAATAAATCGTGGTCAAGTTTCTTGAGGCGCGGTTTCTTCCAAGAGCCACGATGATCAATTCAGTTGCCGTCGCCTTGAGATCCGAAGGAGTGGTGGGAACCTAGTTGTTGCCAAGTGTTCCCGCGATATCAGCGTTGCACGTGTTATTAAACGGAGCCTTTTTCCTCGCGTCTGCAAACTATCCTCCTCCATTTGGTTTTAAAACTCGCTGGGCAACTCCAGTCTCGTATCTGTCTGCCTGACGTGCAAGCCAGTACTTGTGGTCGTTCATCCACGGCAAATAGGCATTGGGCCCCACCAGGCTCTCCCACAGCTTAGAAAGATGTTCTTTGTGTTGGTGGTCGTGTGAATGAAGTCTCAGATTATCTCTGCTACATTTTCTCGGCATTTGAATGCTAGAGTAGCGTGATGAGGTTTTTCAAATCACCAGCTGAAGAATGGGACGGGAGTAGCAGCAAATCCAAAGGAAGTAGAGTAGATATCATAGTGCTGATGGGTCCCATACGTACGTAGGGCCAGATAGCAGCAGACCAATATCTGTGTAATGTATGGTCGTCCACCACAGGCAGAAGCTGCTGGCATCTCGTCATCAGGTGGCTGGTATAAATGGTGTCCTGAAGGAGTTCTGGCCATCGAACAATACAGCCTAGAATCTTATGAAAAATAGATGCCGCATGTTGCAGCTATACTTAAATACTCATAGGAGATTTGCGGAAGAGCAGAGTTTCGGCCATCTGTTCTTAATTTATTCCGGTTCATATTTGACTTGCCAATACACCTACACTTTGTCTACATCATCTTGCTCACTGGTTTTTTCACACCGTCGTAAGAAAAAACTATTGCAATTCCCTCTTAACCAGCAGTCCGTGACCATGTGTACGGTATGTATCTGTCGAAGCAGTCCTTAACGCTTGAGGGAAAATTAATACCATTAGAGATGCTGCTATAACATATATTCATTATTTCGCCATTGAAACAAACTACCGGTCACCAAATCGTACTTATAGCAATCCTGGGTGAAGACACTACAACAATCCAAGATAAATTATTCTTATTCATGAGTCCCACGAATCCAGAATGTCGGTCGTTACTTTAAAAAATCTTTGTTTATTACAGATACGAACAGTTATTAGTTCAACCAAACTGAAGTGGATGACGAGTTTGCGTATGAATCTAAAGAAACTGCTTTTATGTATAGCAGTTTCTCAATAAAAGTCAAGTAGTAATGTGGGCATGCTATTAGCATTGAAAGTTGAAGTAATGTCAACCCTTAATTGCATAACATTATAATTCTTCAGCTTGTTCGTTTATCCATCAATCATTTTTCTTACGGGATTTTTTTGATTGGCCACCACTTCCTGGAAAACAACGTGAAATTACGGAACAAATTATTTTTTTCGTGGCCCAGAACACAACCAAAGCCGTGATCAATAAAGTGGCGAAAATATCGAGGAGGTAGAGCTGATAAAACGACATGTGGACTGACGCTGGTTGCAACACTTTTCCATATTTTAGAACGTATTCAACCCAATATACTGCTTCGTCGCGTGGTTTCATCGGTCTGTCGTTAAACAACTTCTTTCTGAACTGTGCTGCTTGTTTGTACCTGTGACAACAGCAGTGTTTATCAATTTCGTTGTTAAAGCAACATATTTTATTAACATATTATACATGCAAGTAAAGTCGATGAAACTACTCACGATGGGTTGGTCAGTACTTCGGTTATTGACCACGTTAACGCAGTTTCAGTCACGTTTTCGAAGGACAGCCTCAGCCCTGAGCCACTGGCAACCATGAAATCGGCATTTTTGATTTGATCAAAAAAGACCGGCATAGCTATGCAGGGGACTCCAAAGTTGATTGATTCAACTGTACTCTGCAAACCTCCGTGTGTGATAAACAGAACTACGTTTTTGTGAGCTGTGAAATTTCACATTTATGTCGTAATTTCTCGGTGATATGGCAGTTATTTGTCTAAACAATCAAGAATTAGTTACCTAAAATACTTTGCTGTGGATACCAAGATTGCAGTTTTATTTTGGGATCACTGATAGAAGGAGTCACAGAAGCAACTTTCCACATAATTTTTTGTTTTAGTTTGCGGAATACTTTGAGGAAAACGTCGAATTTACCATCAGCCAACATCTCATTGGGATCTAATACAGAGCCGAGACTGAAATATATGATTCCGTCTGGCGCGTCATCCATGAACGTTTGTAAATCCTGGAAATTTAATTAAACATAATAATTATTTCCAGTTAGGCCTTTCCAAATAAATCCTAAGGATAAGAACGGTTATCATAATTTGAAAAGAACTAAAAATCTTAGAATAGTTCTGTCTGGTGCGGTGCAAGAGAAAAACAGAATATTAAATACGGGCTGAGTCGTGAATCTTGGATAAGAAAAACACCTGATTAGTCCTAGCAACAGTTAGAGGTTTGTCTCCAGGTAAGGTAACTGAGAGAATTTGAGAACAAACAAGAACGGATGTAGCCTAAGGCTAGAGTGAAGAAGAAGATTACGTGGAATACAGCTGGACAATTTATGATCCCTTCAAGGCCGTTTCAAGGCTCTTCTGGGAAATGCCATGAACTTGCCGATATGGAAAGGATATCTTGAGTGAATCATGGTCATCCACAGGTTTTGCCCGTTCTGAAACTCAACAGGTTGAGAACTCTTGACCTAAGAACCCTTGTACCAGTTGTGAGCTTGCCTCAAACAACTTCATTATTGAATTATGGTAGAGCATTACTATTTTCCGGAATGCCCCTGGATTGGGATTCTTAAACAACATCCTCATAAGTTTTAATGTTTCTTGCGCTACCAGCTTTAAAAAACTCCTCAGGAAAAGGTTCAGCAGTTAACTTGATGTTCTAAGAAAATTGGGCTGACTCCGTTCAATAATTATTTATACAACGTGTTAACACGACTTGGAAGACCTCGGAAAATATAACGCGAAGAACTGTTACCCATCCCTTACACAAGTTGTGGTACAGCAACACTGCATGTCGCACGACCAATGGTACATAATAATAGTGCAGTGGTATTTAATCTAATTTTTGCAATGCAATCCAGTTTCATGATACAGCGAGCTGTAATAACGATTTATGAAAAGCTAGAAAACTTTTAGTCGGCAGTCAAGTTGCCTCGTAAGTCTTACTTTCGGTAACGGTTCATAGTCAATGTGGATTCCACCAATTTCTTTCACGTGCGGTGCCTTTGGAGTTGGTAACGTGAATGAGACATGAGAATTTATCAGAACCAAAGCAGCGTCAAAGGTCATGTCTATGAGTTTCGGTCTGCTTTCCCATCCTTCGTATTTGAAGTGTTCGTCTGCTAGTGCTTGCTGCCTCGTCGCCACATCCCAGTACGAATTCAGTATGATCGACTCAGTCGTGTAGAAGTTCAATAGCCTGCCAATAAAATTCAGAGGCTTCGTGTGTCCTCTCAAAATGCTTGGGACGTAGGAAGGGTTATCCGGAAGTCCAGAAGCTTCATTGGTCCAAGGGTAGTCGGGAGCTCCGTCTAGGTTGATGAAAGGAACCCCAAACCTGTGAGCCAAATACGATATAGGTTCGGTCCACAGTGTCGGCTCTGTGATCACTAAATCGTATGAGTTGTTCGATTTGATTAGGTCGTTAAAATTTCTGTCTTCGATGAAAATGTATTTCAGTAGCGCAGAATGGAGATCGAAATTCATTGTTGTAAGTCTGAACGGAGACGCGCTGAAAAAGTCATCCAGCCCAGTTTCGCCTATAAAAAGGTCATTCTGCCATATGAATATAATAAACGAGGTTTAAAAAGACGGCATCCATCATAGTTCACATAAAAAGAATGTAATTCGATCTCCTGGTAAAATATTTCTGTAATTCCTCCGAAACGGCTCACCGGTTATTTTAGTCTGAAGTGTATTTGTCGTCGAAAAAAACGACTTTCACCTAAAGAAGTTCAAGTATTTTTCGAGATTTTTGAGTGTTACTTCCACTTTAAAGACTTCACTCGACAATTCTACAAACGTTTGGTTCATTCACTTACTAGTCATCGATAAAAGGAATTTAAAACGTTCAAAACTACGCCAATTGGCACTACATAAATAGACTTGTGCGACTTGTTTAAAAATATTCGTAAAAAACTGTATTCAGCGTTGGTGGTAAAATTCAATAAATTCGAATATACCGAAGTAAGCCAATCGTCCAACAGCACTTTACAGATCCGTAAAAATTGAAAGCAAAGTTTATTGGGAACAAAAGAGTTTGATCTTATTGGATTTTCTGAAAAGTGGATGTCGATTTAAAAATGTCGGTGTCCAGTACGTTTAGGGCCAGAGTTCTGTTTTGAGAATCAGTCGTAGATTGAAAATGAAAAAAATAGGCTAATGGGAGAAATCTTACTAGTTCGGCTCTACTTGCCTCGATTGCTTTTTCGAAGAATACTAATTGTTGGGCGCACGAGAGGGGAAGCTTCAACGGGCGCATGAAAAAATAAATAGAAGAATGTAGTGAACGTGGGAGAAGACTGTATTTACAACAGACAGGAGACAGGGTAGAGACATGAATATGGGCGAATCAGAATTAACACGACACAAGGGGGTCATTGAATAGGTTCTGGGACGAGAGTGGAGAGCAAGTGAGTAGTGTGAGAGCTGAATGACGAATGTGTGTTTTTGGGTTGGATCTGGGAAGAGTTGATAGTTGAAATCTGAGGGGAAGTGGTAAAGAAATAAGTGGGAATATTTTGGAAGATCCATGTGGGAAAATCCGTTGTCGCCCGCGGAAATAAACGTTAAGCCGATTGAACAGATAGGTCTGATTTTCTCGTGGCCACCATTTCAAAGGCTTCAGTTCAGAAAGAGTTGGATTCGAATGCCCGAGCTCAGTACGTCCCATTAGTAGAATGTTCAGGTGGGTCCTAGTTACGTTCATCAAATTGTGAAAAAATATTTCGAGAAGAACGAAGTTGAAATAATAATCGTGAAGTTCTTATGATGCAAATTAATTGGGCTAATGGTGGATTTGTTTAAACTCCATGGTAATTCATTACAAGATTTATAGCGAAATTTGAGGAGAACCCGTTATCAATGTCGTCATGGGAGACGTAAGCTTTAACCATGATAAACATGATAAACTTGTCTGTTCTATGACTTGACTCCATTTAACTAATAGGTCGGGGCTACTTGGTCTAAGTTATACTATTCAAGGAACAAAATAATATATATAAACTTCATTTACTTAAAACCTTGTCGAGTTTGTTCGTCAACTCATACTGTTTTACATTTTCCGGGGGGTCAGGCATTGGCATGGTAGTGTAATAATCCACTTGATGGCCTCTTCCGGCCAGAGCCTTCACTAAAGAGCGGCAAATGAATTGGTGGCTTTTCCATGGTAGTGGGAAAAACCCGAGTATTTTTGCCGGAGTAATTACTTCAAAAGTGGCAAGTAGTACGATGACAAGCTTCAACCTGTGAAATAAAACAATTTTTGTGAGAGTTTATATTTGATTTATTTTTATTATTTTCATGAAGATTTGATACTAAAATTAATTTGTCTGAATTTGCATAATTTTTTTATTAAGTTATAGAGGAGCTCTTTTTCCTTATTGGCATACTGTGATGCCATTTTAATTTTAATTATGAGATGAGCAAAAGACATCTTTTAACTTCGATGAAAAATAATGAAACAAATGTTTGGAAAAGTGATTAATAAGTTCTGTATTGGCATTTCCACATTTTGAAAGAAAAATATTGAGAAACTGTGTGCTACGGGCTGTTTTTCTTCTTCCTTGGGTTGGCACGGTACTATTTACCATAAATTAATCTTTCTGATTATTAAAAGGGATTTAGTAGGACTAAATTGTATTGAGGGCTGAGCTACGACATGATAGCGTTTTTGTTGATTAACATACTCACGATAAGAGCCCCATATATAGAACAAAAAAGTTAGATAGGATATTGGTTTGTTTAAATAGTTAAATTTTCATTAAGCGAAGAAAAATCTAAAAGTTTTTTATGTCTGGCTTGTCATGGAATGTTACTTATGTAATAACTAGACGTTCACAAGAGATGAAATTATATAGCCAACAATTATAAGGGGGAAAACATCAAATGCTACGCGTGTCAACTTTCCTGCAACCTCACGTGCATTCAGCTTTCAATGTGCCAACATATTCATTCCAAACCCGTTGTAGTTACCGTAGCCCTACGGACCTGATGAAGTTTCTCATTACGGCGGCATTTTTTAACATCTTAGTCTATAACGCCATTGAGTAACGTTAAGATTGTTGGAAACTCGGAGGGCCATGTACAATTTTTTCAAATTATTTCATGCAGGTAGTAGACAGGCCTGAATAAATGTGGACTCAGCACTATGCTTAGACTTCTGGAGTTTACTTTTTTGCCTCCGGTGGTTGCACGCTCTTTACAAAAGGATAGCGTATGAGCGAACGTAATTTTTTGTGCTGTCTAAATGGGGAGTGTCGACTATTTGTTTCTGGTTTCCAGAATTTCATGGGCCCATCTCAATCATTATATATAACCTTTATTACACTTCTTTCGTGCGAGCAGCTTATTAGTTTGCTAAGATAACTTTTGTAAGAACGCTATTGTCAGTTTAAACGGAACAAACTAGAAACAGAAACAACTGAAACAAATAGGCTATTATCGATATAGCTCATAATTTATTGATCTACTCTCACTATTTTCTCTCAAACCAGGACGTTTTACGGCTGTTCTTGAGAAATACATTCATTTGTAAATCAATATGTAAGGTATACCTATCCTTATACCAGTGTTGCGACAGAATAACTAAATATTATTAGTTTTTCCATTTTTGTGTACCTTGTGTTGATGTGCGGCTTACAATTGAATTTGACGAAGTTTAGTTCACACACAAACCGGTTTTTTTCGCTCAGAAGTTTTTTAAATGTGAGAAAAGCAGTTTGCGGAGCGTACATTCAAATGTAAAATGTGTACTTGGGCGTGAAATTTACTTACGACAGCATGATGTTCGCTCCATAGATGCACGTAGGTGACTGACCTTCAACGCTGGAGAGGACGTCAGTTGGAGGCAAAAACCTGACTAACTGCCGTGCCCCCTCCCTCGACCTCTAAATCCCACCTCTCCATTTTAATGATACCTTTCGATCTCCCAAAAGTATAGGAAGCTTCTCATAAGTGATGCATTTCTGGTTTGATTAAGTAACATTAAATTCTTCAAAGTCTGATGATCACAATCGGTAGAAAATGACGATGGCGCCGAACGAACTTGAAACATGAATTTTTGAAAATGTTTTCCTCCACAAAGCACTCATCCAAAATTCCTCAATGTACTCTACTTGTAAGCATTTTTGTTTTGTATAAACACATAAAAATACATGTAATGCATTTTCTTCTAAATGTGTGCTACTATGTCTTATATGTAAGTTATGTTTCGTGTATGCCGGAAGGGCTTTTTAAAAAGCAAAACTTTTATTAACACAGAAATAAAGAGCTACAGAACTGACTTAAGACTGATGTGAAAGAGGACTGACTCCCGATGGTTCGGGTACCACTACTTATAGCCTCTGAGTTGCAAACTCAGCTGGTTGCCTGAAGGGTCACATAGTCAGCATTATGTTGTGATATGGGTACAATATAACTCGTCCCTCCCGGAGAGTGAAATTATGGGTTACAAATTTTGAGGTGGTACATTACAATGAATTTGCCATTCGTTCATAATCATAGTTTGTGTCGTTTTAGAGTAGAGTCGTACAGTAATATTTAATGCAATATAATCATTTACGATATCATATGATATAAGATACAATGGGTACACAGTTATACAATATGTTACAGGTCGTGTTGTACAGCAATTTAGGTGAAAAGGAACGAATTACAATGATATTTAATTTGTTAACATTAATAAAGGTACAGCATTTGCGAATGGGGTATAATTTTGTTATTGTTAGCTGGGCAATGGGGTTTGACGGTACTTAAGGTATCCTTTGAAGAAGTATATGAGTACCACTGAAAATATGATGTACAAGAGTACGGACCATAAGCTGGGGGTTATTAAGTTGTACACATCGATTTTCCGCAAAGGTTTGGTTTGTTCGATTTTTACTGAGGATAATTCTAGGTCTGTCAAAACAAATTTCGTTTCGGGGATGCGTTGAAAGTAAATTTCGGGTTGGAAGTTGTTCGTTAAGAGCGGTGTGCCTGTTGTACTTTTATGTGCTGCGAATAAGGTTTTGTTGTGGTATTGTAAATGTTTGTCTACAGGTTTCGCGAGGTATATTCCTCGCAGTGTGTATTGTTCGTGTCCAACGTTTGATGATAGGTTTAGAAAGTCTGTATGGGGGAATACCAGAAGGTATTGGTTTATTTCGGGGAGAAAGGTGACCAGATTATTTGGAATATCGAGTTCCGTATACTTGCATTCCCGTGTTGATTCAGTTCTGAGGAACTCAACTTCGCAAGAAGAGGTTGTTTCAATAATAGACTGGCTAGGGCATAAGTAGTACGTGTGTCCGGAGGGGCACTCGTTTTTCAGGGGCAGTACGGTGTTCGCGGATTTGAGAAAGTAGCGAAGCGTAGGGAGAATGGTGATGTAGCCAGGTTCTGAGGCGGCTGGTACCGGTTGTAGGTGGTACAGTTCAAAGCTTTGTGCATTGACGATTGGGACATCGATAAAATAGACTATTTCATTTGTCCCAACGAAGCATTGGATCTTAATGTGATTTTGGATTTCGAACAGGTCTTTGCCTGAATGGTTCAAGAATCGGGATCCGTAAAATTCGGTTAATCGGTTTAATTCCCTTCTGAGTGAGTGGGCTCCGATGATGCTAGGGTGAAGTGTTCCCAGTTTGCAGAACGTAAGGGACGTTTCGATGTCTTGGACCACATCAAGGAGTATATTTAGAGTAACTTGGTAGTGTTCTAACAGGTCGTTGGCTGCTCGGATGTATGTCGCTTCGCCTGATTTTAGCTCTTGAATCGAGGCTAGTTCTTTCATCAGTTGTTGGTTGTTGTGGTTTATTGTTTGTATAGTCTTGTTCAGATTTTCTGCGAATGCTGCGTTAATGGAGTATTCGGAGTTAATCTGCGTTTGTAAGTCTTCCTGTCTGTTTTGTAAACGTTGTATGATTTTGGTGTAACGTTCGTCGTCCTTTGCGTCGAGGTTTCCTGTCACGAATTTTATTAGTGATCCTAGTCCGTCGATCAGTCCACGTTTGGTGCGTTTTGTTTTGTTAGGGTTGTCGACTCTGAAATTTTGTATTTTGTCGTTTAGTATTCCGAAAGTGTGGTTAATTGTGCTCGAGAGCATCTCCGTCTTGTTTACGTAATTTGCGTCGATTTGGATGAGTGTGTCGAGTACTTGGTTGTAATGGTCGGAAAGAGAGTGTATTTGGGTTGTTATCGGTTTGAGGTTGTAGAAGTTTGTGATGGTGTGATATCCTTCAAGGATTTTCGCAGGTTTCATCAGTATTGGAAGGAGTCCGGAGTTATGTGTAATGTTGGTGATGAAGGATCCTATCGACGTTTGCAGAAGGGTGTAAAAGAGAGTGAGTCTGGAACAAGTCATGTTGTTTTGGATTAGTACAATGAATTTCCAATGATTTCGGAACACATCTGTTCTCGGAGACGGGGTGCGTCCAGGTGGGAGAACGTGGGTTTTTCGTTAAGGGCCAATGTGTTCGCGAATTGGCATATGAAAACGCCGCAATCATCGGAATTTTGTTGTTGTGGGAAGTCGGTAAGTTGTTGGCATTCCCAGGTGGTGAAGTCTAGAGGGGTTCCTGTTTTGTGTTCGTGTTCCTTTATGAGGTAGTGTTTGATTTGATTTAATATGTCTGTACCGTTTAAACCGAGAGAGTCCATGTACTCAATCCTTTTCTCTTTCATTCGGATCGCAATTAGCCTCCAATGGGACGACTTGAATATAGGAATGATTACTAGGTCTTTTTCGAAAAGGTTGGTCTTGCGCGTATAGTTTCTTACGCGTTCGTACCCTCCGGCTGACAATGACACATATAGGAAAGTGTTGAAACTAAATGTGATTGGGAGATTCTGGCTTTGACGGCTTCTCTGGTCGATTAGTTCCATATAGAAATTGACGATGTTATCGTCAAGCCAGTTGTTGGGCTTCAGAGTGACGAGGTCTTTTCTGGTAATTCGAGTCCGAATTTCGTGACCAAGATTTCCGATTGGTCCAAAGATTCGTCCCAGGCGTTGGCGACTGTTTCGGTGAATTTTGGGGGTCGCCGGATATTTGTAATGTGAATTTTCTCTTTTGTGTTGTGGTGTCGGGGAATTATTCTAGCGATTTTTCTGTCGTAATCGACAGCTTTGACCGTTTCCTTGTTGTATTTCGGTTTAGTTTTCGATTGTTTTTGTATGGTTCGGACAAAGATTTCTGGGGGTATTTTGGGAGGATCTTCTCTGTTTTTGTTTCTTTCGTTAATAAGTTTTCTTTGTCGGAGCTTAGTTTTTGTTTGTCAGTGCGTAAAGAATCTTCATTCTGTCTTTGTGGAGGGATAAGTAGTTGTTAGTTAGTATGTAGTCTATGTCCAATTCTAGGAGTGTGTCTTTGTTTGCGTGACCGAAAAGTAGTTCAAATGGTGTGAGTTTAGATGTCGAGTGAATGGAGTTGTTGTAGGCTAGTATGGCGTGTTTGACTTTGGATTTCGTGGATTCGTTTTTAAATTCTGTTCTTTCCTTCAAGATCCTAATATGTTCCACTAAGGTCGAGTGGAACCTTTCGACCAAGCCGTTTGATTCGGGGTGTTGGGAAGCGGTGAAGTGTGCGTTGATCTTGTGGAGGAGTAAGAATTCTCGTACTAACGAATTTTGAAATTCGGGGCCGTTGTCGGCGACTAGGTTGGTTGGTGTTCCGTGGTGTGAAAAGTAAGTTAGTAGGGCGTCAGAGATTTCGGTTGCGTTAGTAGATTTTAAAGGGTAAGCTTGTGCGTAGCGCGAAAAAGAGTCAATTATTGTTAAGAATTTCGAACCGTCCAAAGCGACCGAATCAATGTGGATGGTTTCCAATGGGCGTGAGGCTGTTGGTGTTATGTTATATTTCACTCTCAGCGGCTTGCGATCGTATTTGCATTTGGTGCAGATTTCGCAGTTATTGATGCAACGCTGGATAGTAGTCCTCATGTTGGGCCAATAGTGAGACCTTTTCAGGTGTTCGTATGTTTCTTCGATGCCTCTGTGGTTCGTGATCCCTTCATGGTATTTTTGAACTAATGTTTTTCTCTCTGTTTCATCTAGGACGTCCGTAAGTAGCGTTGTGTATTTGGTAATGTGAATTTCGGAGAATGTGAAATGTTTTGCCATAGTATTGGCGAATTTTTCGTATACGTCATCTTTGAAGAAGATTCCGTACTTCACTCTAGGTATTACGTATTGTTTAATTAAGTTGATTACATCTTTTTCAAAGTCACTGAGCGAGATTAGGGCGGTTATTCTAGTTTTATTTCCAAAGAGGTTTTCGACGGTAATCGGTTTATCTAATGGCATTTTTACTGTTTCTATTATTATTTGATGGCAGCAGTTGTTCACTGCTTCGTTTTTTATTGGAATGGTGACTAAAGCGTGTCCTACAACGTTAGAGTGTATAGTATCCCCGGATTCTGTTCTGTGGTCTTGTGTCTCGTTTTCGTCGAAGTTCGCTATTATTGATTCTGTGTCGTCGAATTCGTCAAGTGGCAGGTTAACAATTTTGTCTATTGTATTGGGGGTGCACGCGGCAAAGAGGTCGTTAATGGCTTCGTCAATGTTTTCTTGTGGAGAGTCGTTCGTGTCTTCGTTGTTTTGTAATATCTCTATTCGAGAGAGAGCGTCTGCGTTTGTATTTAGGGACCCTTTTTTGTATATGATTTCAAAATCATAAGCGGCTAATTTCGTTCTCCATTTGAACAATTTTGAATTAGGTTCTTTAATGGAGTACAACCACTGAAGGGGTTTGTGGTCGCAGAAGATTTTAAACTTTCTACCAAATAAGTAGGGTCTAAAATACTCCACGCCCCAGACGACTGCGAGTAGTTCCCTCTCAATAGTGGAGAGTCGCCTTTCGGTATCGTTCAGCGTGCGACTGCTGTACGCCACCGGCAAGTCTGCTCCATTCGTCACTTGACTAAGGACAGCTCCTATAGCCACTCCACTAGCGTCTGTTGTTAGGTGGAACGTTTCGTGGAAATTGGGGTACTGTAGTATGGGGTCGTTTGTCAGTATGTGTTTGCAGTGTTCGAAACAGTCAATGTACTCGGGGTCTGTAGGATCTATGTGGTTCCCTTTCTTCAGACATTTGGTTAGGGGTTTGGTGATCGTAGCGAAATCTTTCACGTATTTCCGGTAATATCCGAACAAACCGAGGAAGGATTTGATCTCAGTTTTAGTTCTGGGTAACGGATATTTAGTGATCGCCAATACCTTGTCTGGGTTAGGTTTCACTCCATCTGCTGTAATCACATGACCGAGGTAGGCGATTTCCTTGCGCAGGAACTCGGTCTTATCCAGTTGGATCTTCAGGTTGGCTTTACGCAAGCGTTTGAACAGTTCCTCTAATCTGATGAGGTGTTCGGCCAAGGTGGTACTGAAGATGATTATGTCGTCTAAATAGACGCAGCAGTATTCATTAGCCACCCCCCTTAGAACTGAATCCATCATGCGCTGAAATGTGGATGGGAATTCTCCAGTCCGAAAGGCATTCGATTGAATTCTAGGTGGTAATTAGGAGTGGAGAAAGCAGTTTTCTCAATGCTGTCTGGGTGCATCTCTATTTGATGGAATCCAGATTTCAGGTCTATGACACTGAAATATTGGCTGCGACCCAGTTTATCCAACAGCTCTGAGATTTGTGGCAGCGGATACCTATCCTCTATTGTTTTTCGTTTAATTTTCTATAGTCAATGACTATTCGAAATTTAGGTTTTCCGCTGGCGTCTGCTTTTTTTGGGACAATCCAGATTGGGGAGTTCCACGGACTCTCGCTATGTTTGACAATGCCTTGTTCAAGCATTTCCTCAATCTGGCGATCTACTTCTTTTTTGTAGATTTCGGGAAACCTATAGTTTCTAGCGTAGATTGGTCGGTCGTCTGTAGTTTTGATTTGATGTTTGATGTTGTTTGTAAACGTTAGGGGTTCTTTGTCTTTGTGGAAGATGTCGGCGTATTTCGTGACTAAGTTTACGATTTTGTGTTTCTCTTCGGCGTTCATGTGGTCAAGTCTTAATTTTGATGGGTCGAATTTGAATGTAAAATCTTCGTCCGTAAAATAATTGTTTAAGTTTTGAGTGGTTAGTTCGTCAGTTTGTTTGTTGACTAGTTCGTCGACTGGTTCTACGGGGACTGGTCTGATCTGTACAAGTTTTTCTGCTGCGTTGCTGGGGTTCAGGACTCTGACGTGGGTTTCGTGGTTGGTTACGCGCACCAAACACTCGGGAATTTCGATTTTTCCTATTTTTTTATACGGGATGATGGCGTCTCCGTTTTCCACGTTTTTTTACTCTGAGCCTGACTTGCTGCAGGGATCTTGCTTCGATCAGATTGAGGTTCGCAAATTTGGAGTCTAAATATTTAATGGGGATATTTATTTTTGGGGTTTTTAGAAGATTATTTCTCAGGTCGATATCGGCCTTGAGGATTTTGAGGTTGTCCAAACCTAAGAGGCAATCAAACGCAGCGTGGAACTTGAAAACGTTGAATTTCAAGTTCAGGTTGCGGTTGCGGAAAAATTCGCCGCAGGGTACGGTGGTGGTGTACTTGCCTTCGGATGATCCATGTGCGGTTTTAACCACAAATGGTTCCTTCCTTAGGTTTTTGGGGAATAAGGTTTCGGCTACGTTCGGGTTTACGTAGCTCTTTGTGCTGCCGGTATCTATTAATAATTTTAAATTTAACTTAGGGATTTCAACGTATGGTAGTTCGCTGATTGTTTTACGTTCCAGATTCATTAATTCGAATCTGGGGGGTGTTGGAGGCAGTTTTCTCCTAAAAAAGAATCGTCCGTCTCAGAGTGAGTGTCTTGTTCGTCTAGTTCGTTTTCGCAATGTTCGTTCGTGGGGTCTCCTTCACTAGGCTGGTCATTATTGTCCAGGGTGAAATGAAAATTTGGGTTGGCAGAACGCCAAGACATTGGGACTACGCTCCTTGAACTAGTCCCCTTTTGGAACGTAGAGTCTGGTCTGGCGGTCGTATTTGCCGTGAATTTTGGCGTGAATGTCTGATTGCGCGTTTGTTGAGAGGGTTCTGGGGGTGTTTTATTTGGGGGGTTGTAGTTAGCACGGAAAGAGTTTTGTGGCCTGAAGTTATTGTAGTTGGTTTGTGGTCGGAAATTACTCGTTGGTTTGTTGTTTGTCGTAGGTTTGAAGGTTGTTTGGGTTTTGGGTTTACTATTTGACAGCAATTGGTAGTCATTTGTTAGCCATGACAAGGCTGTGTTTAAGTCGGGTGGTTGCCTTGTCCTTAGGTTACTACCCAGAGGGTCCTTCAATTGTTGTAGGAAACTTCTGAGCGCAAACTTTTATATTTTTCAATAAGGATTTCCGCGTTTTGTGTCTCGTGATTTTGTACGTAAGCGATGGTGAGGTTGAGTAGTTTTAAGATCCTGTCGTGAAATCTAAACGGGTTTTCTCCTTCCGACTGTCTGATGCTGATTAATTCCATCACTAAAGTGATATCGTCTCTGCGATCAGAGTAGGCGTTGAGGAGTGCTTCTTTGATTTGATTGTAAGTCGTCAGACTGCTAGAGAATATTTGTGTGGAGGCTGGTGGTAATATTTTGGCTTTTATTGCCATAATTAGAGTATAATTTTGGAAACTATCGGGTTCTCGGGTATTAAAGAATTTTTCATGTAGAGTTTGGGTTACCTGAAGAAATTCGTGTAAAGTTTCAGGTTCTCCTGTGAATGTGGGGATAAGGTGGAGGTATTCTCTCCTATTGTCATAGTCCGTATTTTGGTACTGTCTGGTTGGAGCGGAAGGGGCGTTGCCGCTTACTACTTGATTTACAAGAAGTTGCTGCACCATCTCCTGTAGTTGATTGATTTGCGTCTGTTGATGTGAAATAAATAGCATGTTTTCGTTGGGAGTTTGTTCGGGGGATGTGTTGGAGGTATTGGGGGTGTGTTCCATTGTTTGATTTTCGGGAACGACGGGAAGGGGGTTTTTGTACTTCCCAAGACGGGCGTGGACGTACTGTTTTAGTGTTTTCGGAATTTTGGGGCTTTGTTTAAGACGGTTAGGAAAATTTGTTAAACCAGAATTTCGCGATTAGCTGTGGGGAAAAGGTGGTTAGCAGGTACAAAATTAATTATGAAATGTAAATTAAAAGACTTAGCAACTAGACTTAGTTGGTAAGAAGTGTCAAGAGGAAGTTGAGATGGATGTCCTTCTAGAAGTTCTGAGAAGTATCTACCGGTATGCGGACGGCGAGATAAAACTGCGAGCTTGCGAGGCGGACGGCGAAAGAGATAAAAGATTATCAGAGAGAAGAGCAGACGTTCGGTCTGCGATGTAAAAGTGTTGAGCCGGTGTTGTCCTGATATGCGGGCAGGATCCGGTTCGCAGAAAACAGATTCGAGAGCGACAGCGATGAAATTGAGAAGAATAAAGAAGCTGCCGGGATGCTCGAATTTGTACGAAGAAAATTTCTTCTAAAATGAACTGATTTGTTCTTGAAACGTTTTGGTAATGCAGACGGCGTTTACCAAAGTTTATTGTCCTCGAATGATGGACTGAAGTGAATGCCACAGGTGGGGCAGATAAATGAAATTTGAATTCAAATTTCTAAATTTACTCACGAGGTAACGAATGGGCTCATTACGGGGTCGTGAGGAGTCGTTTCAACGGAGTCAGTCTTGAAGTCTTGCGTGCTGCGTAGGTTTACACGATGTAGAGTCGAGTACGTTCGAGGGGTCTACAAGTCGTGCTCACTTGACTGCGCCAGTTATGTTTCGTGTATGCCGGAAGGGCTTTTTAAAAAGCAAAACTTTTATTAACACAGAAATAAAGAGCTACAGAACTGACTTAAGACTGATGTGAAAGAGGACTGACTCCCGATGGTTCGGGTACCACTACTTATAGCCTCTGAGTTGCAAACTCAGCTGGTTGCCTGAAGGGTCACATAGTCAGCATTATGTTGTGATATGGGTACAATATAACTTGTATGTGTGTATTATGTATTTATTTTTTGACGACAGCTCAAGACGAAAGCTCAACGGTAATGGTATTCACCTGCGAAATATTTGCTCTTCTTCCAGAACTTTCGCGTATTGCGATTAAATTTGATTGAAACCAGCCACAATTGCACGTATATGTAATCATATACATACAAAGGAGAAAAACGGGAAAATATAATTAGCGGACATAATTATGATCCTGCGTTTGGCTTTTTACCGTATTTTTTAAGATGAATACATTAAACATTCGCAGGAAATAAAGTTGAGAACGCTCTGAGTGTTGTGTAGTAAAAATTATTGAAAATATAACTGATATTATACTAATAATGATTCTGTGTTTAAAAATTGTGTAAAATATCATTTATTTGTTGATTAGGAGGTATATCTAAGTTACGAGAAGATATTTGCGTAGTATAGGTAACTTTTAACCCGAAGATTCTCGGGATTGTAAGACTCAGCAGTATCCACCTCCCTACGAGGTGTCCTTAGACATACATCACTTGAGAAACTTTACTTTCGTGTTAGCCGTTTCCAACGATTGTACCCACTGTAAACCAAGTAATGTCGTAATAAAGTGTAACGTTCAATGTGATGGGCAGGAGAAGTTTCCTTTAAACAAAGCCCTTGAACCAAACGATGTACATAAGATTTATTAACAAAAAAAAAGAAATCGTTATCTTTCCGAGTAAAATAAAACAAGAATTACCATAGGCGCAAACGAAAAGGGGTCCACCAGCTACACTGCCCTTTTACGTCTGATCTCTGGCGTCTTCATCAGGTTGACTTCGGTTCTGATGAGACGGAATGGTGGCGATGAAACTGGATGTACTAGCAGCTTCGAGTGTCCAGTTCTGGCGAACTCGCGATCGTTTAAGTGTCCGATTGGATTCCGAATCGGTTGCGTGGAACTGCTCACTTTGGATCCCCAAATACACTTTCCGGATTACCAGGAATAACACGAAAAAAGTTTGGGTGGCCAGGCTAACGGTTCGGGCAAGAACTGAACAGCTTGAAGAGTGAAGGCACTAGATTAAATGTCCCTTACGTAATAGACAAAAAGAAACAACAAAGGAAACGAAACTTATGACTATGGACACTCAAGGAAAGGAGTGACCTCTGCCGAAAAACATTGGCTTTGGTCCATTTTTAGGTCTTCAGTAACTGAAGCTAAAACATAAAGTTTTAAAGTTTTTTTAAAAACTGAGTTTCCCTTCGGGCAAACATAATTTATATACATATGTGGAATGTATATATGCTGCTATCCATTTGCTGAGAGGTAATCCGTGAAGAAGAAGAAGAAGAAGAAGAAGTTAGAGCCGAGATGTCTGGTCCGCGTTTGTCTGTCGCGTAGTTACGAGTCACGTGGTAGTCGCGTCTGATTAAAAGAAAGCTAAGCGTTGTAAAGTCGAATGTTGAGAACGTTGAATTGTAGTTCAAGTTGTCATGATAAATAAGTTAAAGAAGCTAAGTTTGCCTTTAGCTGCAGACTCCGCTGTGGTTTAGGGTTCAAGGAACCACTGGAAAAAGTATTTGAGGCTCCTGTCTGCTAAGATAGGGCACTCGCATGGTATGTGCCCTACCATTTCGTCCTCTTCGCCGTACAATCTGCTGTCAACTGCCTCAGAGTTGCTCATTGCAGTAGTGTCTCAGCGAGCAGGGCCCAGTGAGGAACCTAGTAGGGACTCTTAGTTCCCGTCTGGTGACTGTAAGCATTGCCTTTCACCGCGAACAGGAAGGCGCAGTGAGTCTTTTCACCTGTCTTAGACAAGTAGCTACTTTTAATAAGGTCGCATTATTTCAATTTTTTAACGTTCGACAAAAACTTAGTAACATTGCAATTGCTGATGACGGATTTGCTAATCGAGGAATTGAACAACTATAGATGAACATATGGTATTTGCAGATCTACTCTTTCGTTGTTCCCAAGTGAACACACTTAACTAGAGGTGATCTTTTACTCAGTCATAATATTTATATACACATATTTTATTTGATCATACAAATTATCGTTAGTATTGCAGTTCATGTCACAGGATCACTCGCATTTTTTATTACTTTCCGTTATCCAAATGATATTGCGATCGTGTCAATAAAACTTCAGCTTTCTTCAGATTCTTACGTTTTGAGGCCTACTGAATCCAAAAAACTTGATTTTCGAGCGTCCATGCGTGTGAATGTGTGGTTGCAGTTCAAATTGAGGGGGGACAGCTGAACCTATTGAACTAGTTATTTTTTCGTTTTGTTGGTGATTTTTTCAAGACGCAAAAATAAGGCTACGAGCGATTTCCATCGATGGGTGTCGGCAGGGGTTGGGGACCAAAATGTACCAAAAACGAGGTTTTCGTATTTTTCTCGAAAACGGCCCAGGATTTTGGTTAAACTTTCAAACTATCTTCAACTAGTTAGTACCAAACACTTCTTATCCATAAATATCACCATGAAAATTCGGTGAAGATGTAGTGTTACGAAGCCAACATTTTTTCATTTCTGTGCAAAACGGCTTCAACTATTTTCACTAAACTCACAGGATGTCTTTGAATAATTAATACCTACGTGTTATTGCCAATAAATGCCCTGTGACTGCCCATTGAACAAAAATAATGACTTAACTTATCGTTTTTTCTCAAAAACGGCTATAACGGTTTCGATCAAACTTAAATTGTACTCTCAACTAACTAGTACCTACATATTGTAAATATTGTTCTTCATAAATGTCTCCGAACAAATGCGTTGGACGAATATACAGCGCCCGTATGTCATCGAATTTACGAGGGTTGCGGAAAGTTGTGTGCGGCACACGCACCAGATATGTTTTTTGTATTTTGGCATTTTTGTGTAGAAAAAACCCTGCATTTTATTACACAATGGTTTATAATTCTCATGAACAGCTTGACCTAGTATTACTGCTCCGAGACCCATCCCATTCAATTCAGCATTGAATACTAGTAAACCATACGAAACATGACCTAGCTACAATGGAACTACGGAAACTAAATATTCCCCCGGCGCCAGGCGCCCGTAAACGACTGTAGGAGGAAGTGGCCTTGGCGCCCCGTCGAGCAAAAAGAGGCGGGGGGCTTCCAGCGAACCAGTTGCGAATCGAGCAGACGGGTGATTGAGTTTGATATGACGGGAGGGAGGGAGGGAGGGAGGGAGTACTAACGACGAAACGTTGACTTCCACTGTAGTTCCGGCGTTATACTGCGTTTCGTTAATTTTTTTAACCATTTTTTGCCCATAACAACCATGGGCTTCGTTAAATCGGATTGCCGAGATGGCGGGCACAACTAGATACCAAATGGGATTTTTGTGCGAAAGAACGGATTTTTTAGACCACGTTAAAGGCACAAAACGGCCCGGACGGCAGACGGACATTGCAAATTTGGAATCTCCATGTCTTGAAACGTGAAGTATCAAATTTTGAGGGGGGGGGGGGTTGTAAAAATTTTTTCGTGACCGAAAACATAGGGTTATTATTCAGAATGAATAATGAACCAAAAGACAAACTCTTCTACTCGATTTAGATCATTTGTGCCACAACATTTTCTATAGTGAATATCTTGAATATTAATTCAGGATTAGTGTTCCGGCCGTCGATAGCACGAAACTGGAGTATCAACAGATTAAATATGAACAAGTACATTGAAATGCTTATAACCACTACTGTGCATTTCATGAATACTTCCTATCCGTTATTTCTACCACCTGCAAGTAACCGCTTGAATGATGCAGGAACCTCTCAATATACATGCTGATACATGTATGTTCAGATGTTCGCCAGAACTGATTTGACTATGCGGTTTGACGGAAGCTGTTAACGTTATGTTCAAGGAGCCTAGCTAGCGAAGTAATGTTTTCTCTCTTTGTGGGCGAACAATGGAGTAATGCAAATGGCTCACAGACCTTCAAAACGTGACGATTGAGCTATTAGATACGTCGCAGCTGGTATTTTTTCTTCGTATAATATGCATTATTTTAGGAATTATTGGTCAATGCGATTCATTGGGAAGTTTTAACGTTTCCAGGCCGTCAAGGAACTCAGTAGTTTTGGCTCATCTTTCTGTCCATTAACTCTCTTATTAAATACTGTAAAATGACTCCCATGCCCTCAAAACATTGCCCCGTAATGAAAATTCTGCGTTTTCTTCGGTTGATTACAGTGCTTTCCGTATTCATCAGTGCGAGGAAAATAAGTATACAGTTTTTCCTACAAGGAAATACCATTTTTACTGCAGTCTTCGTTTTATTTTACTAAAACGGCCTTTTATCAAATCGAAAAGTGTATTAGGTCACTTTCAATTAATTAGGAAGGAAACGAGGTTGGGAAAGGTATGACTGAAATTGCATGAACGACAATAGAACATGAACTCCTGGGTTGAATCCTCTAAACCTTGGAGGGTAATTAGTGTTTGTTCCATTGTGTGACCAACTTGCACATGGAGAAAGTTGAGTTCCCGCGACGGTCCTTTAGTCAATTTTACGACTTTTTTTGATTTCGGGCTTCCTTGGATGACAAATAAATGCAAAACCTAAACTTACTGCCTTTCGACAGAGCCAGATAAAAGTGAACGATATCAACAATAAGGTAGCGAAAATGTCGAGAAGGTAAAGTTGGTAAAACGGCATGTGAACGGAGGCCGGTTGCATCACTTTTCCGTGCTTTAAAACGTATTCCACCCAGTACACTGCTTCGTCCACTGGCTTCATTGGTCGGTCATGAAACATCTTTTGTCTCTCTTTTGCTGCCTTCCTGTAACTGTAGCAAAACATATAATCAAGAACATGTATGTTTCGTAAACCTTCACTAAGTTTTAATTGTAGGTAATTTTGTTGAACATTCTAGTGTCGACTGCACCTGAGCGGTTACCGATGTACGCAGACAAATAAAATAAACCACACACACACACACAGGTAACAGTTAAAGATGAAATGCCTCTCTAACTATTACTATTTTCCCGGAAATTCAAATCCATTTGGAATTATTCCTCCACTCGCGGCCTCTGTAAAATTTATTGAGTAACGGATAGCTAGAAATAGTCTCTAGGGTTTCCAATATAAGGGATATATCTCCTTCAGTCTCACGTAGTAGAAATACGAGTTATGTTAACTATAAAGTCAACAGTCACAAAATTAATTGCATGGACCAAAGCTGTATTTCTCGAGTCTTCTGTTATCAAATGAATCTACCCAATTATTATATTGTATGCGTCTAAAGTAGTTGACTGCGCTCATTTCCTTAGATTCTTACAGACAGGGATATTTCCTTAATTATGCCTATTTAGAGTTGGAGGTTGTATAAGAGTGAATACTTACGACGGGTTTGTGAGGACCTCATTTATTGCCCATGAGAACGATTCCTTAGTTACGTTGCTAAATGCCATTTGAACCGCTGTACCGATATCAACCAAAAATTCGACATCCTTAATCTGGTCGAAAATTCCGGGCATCCCAATACAAGGAACTCCAAAGGCGATTGACTCCACCATACTCTGCATTCCACCGTGAGTGATGAACAGGGCGATATTTTTATGCCCTACAAAATTAGGTTCACTGATAACTGACAAATGAATCTTAAACCTTGTAATTGCTGGGGTAATTTAATGTTTTTACCTAAAACAGACTGTTGAGGAAACCAAGTTTGACGTTTAATGTTTGATTCATCTATTAGCGGCATCCCGGGTGAAACTTTCCACAATACTTTCTGTTTCAGCCCTTTAAATACTTGGAGAATAATGTCGAGTTTCTCTCTTTTCATCATTTCTTCTGGTTGTAGTACTGTACCAAGGCTGAAATAAATAACTCCATGCGGCGCGTCGTCCATGAATACTTGCAAATCCTGTAAAAAAACAACAAAATTTCACTTCAATAATTCAAATGGAGAACTTATTTAGTTATTTACTGAAATGAGTTCAACTATCTAGTTCGATATGGTCCTATTAAGGTTTATTACTGGGTTTCTTACTTTTGGAAGTGGTTCAGGATTGACATGCATGCCTCCGACTTCTTTAACGTGTGGAGCCTTTGGGTATTGTACCGAAACTGAAACGTGTGAGTTCGTTAGCACTAAAGCAGCATCAGAAACCATGTCAATAACTTTCGGTCTTGTTTCCCATCCTTCGTATCTGAAATATTTGTCTGCCAATGCCTGTTGCCTCGTGGTCGCTTCCCAATACCCACTCAGCACGAATGATTGTGTTACGTAAAAGTTGTAAAGCCTTTGGAAAAAGGAGTTTTCTTTTCTTAGTCCTCCCATAGTAGTAACGACGTACGATGGATTATTGGGTAGACCAGACATTTCGTTGTTCCAAGCGTAATCAGTAGCTCCAATGAAATTAACGAAGGGTGCAGAGAACCTGTGCGCCAAGTAAGATAGCGGTTCGTTGGCGAATGCCGGTTCGAATATAATCAAATCGTAAGTAGCGTTTGACTGGATGAGGTCGATGAAAGCCTTTTCTTTCAAAAACAATTTTTCGAGTACGAAGCAGTGCGTGTCATAAATCAACGTAGACATTTGGAATGCTGAGATGTCTATGTAGTCCTTAATGCGAACATCATCTAGAAAACATAAAATGCTCTGACTTATTATCACATCTACCTCGTTAGCTGCATGCAGTCTGGCAGGAATACCTTCAAACTCTCTCGCCATGCTTTATATTTATGACCCAAACTCATACCATTTTTGTTATGATGTTGTACAATCATTGATGGCGTAAGGACACCAGTTTTCTGCAATCCATACAGTCTCAAATTTTTGGGGGTGTATTAGCAAATAATCGGATGGCTTATACTCGTTCTACTCAACGTACTAACTGATAATCAAAATGGACACTTCCTATTACTAGAATAACATTTTTCGCCAAAGCATTTGTCGTGTTCGTCAATGAGACTGGCCGTTGCGCCGGACAATCCGACACTGTGGGCGACGATGAGGGAGTTGTGTTGAATCTTTGATTTGATAATGTGTAAGTGCCAGCATGCGACTGGGATTTCAATGGAGTCCAGTTGATTCATGAAGAAATGAGTGCTGTCGTCCAGAGTTAACGCGGTTTTTTTGGTGATAGCAGTAAGCTCTTCAGTTTGGAGTGTTCAGAAATCTCTCAAGAATTCTGACATTTGAAAATTATTTAGTGTGCAGCATGACCCAATTTACGGCAATATTTTTAAATTCACTGTTGTGCAACTCAGGGGGGCACAATATTATCGTTTGGCTCGTTTCTTCGGAAACGTTTATGGAGAACAAAATGGGGTTTCAGATTGGATCATGAGTGAATGTGGGTAACTTTCACTCGGGTAATTACAAGAATTGCTCGGATTACTTTTAATTATCTTCTGAGAGTTAGTAATATTTCATCGTAAAGGTATATTTAACCCTAATTTGATTGGACTTTATGAAGAAAAAACTGCGCTATAATAGATTTTTTCGACATTTTTGGTAATTTATTGTGCTGCTTCAGTCATTTTCCCTCGGGAGAAAATCGTACGGTGCTGTTGTGTAATTTGGAGATGTCCATAAAAAAGATGTATACAAAATTCAACTCTGTGATTCAATGTATATTATCTTGTGATCCTCAGCAGAGCCTACTTGAGGACACTTTTCACTTCAACGCCAGTGTGGTGGAAATGTTTTTCGCAAGCACACACCGTCTCACTGCGACCGTCTTTTTTCCCCGGTGGGAGTGGGGAGGGGGTGTTTAAAAGGTGACATAGTTCTCTTATTTGTAGTACTGCCTTTGGTGGCTGGAGGCGCCTTTGGGGCACTTCAGTCAGGGCGGCTGCCACTTTTCATTTTTATTTTTGTGCGGTTGCTACTTAGCTCCCGCCCTGTAGAGTGGGGGCTTTTTTGAATGACGGGCATTTTTATTGGGTTGGGATGTTGAAGAAAAGATGAGTGGTGTCGTGTATCTTCGTCAGTTTGTGGTATTAGTGGGAGTTGGTAAAGGGGGTGTTCTAGGAGCTCCCCCTTAGGTTTATTGATGGTAGCTCGTTTCGTTGTTCCGTTGAGGGCCTTAAGAAGTATGAGCCACATCTGCAAACTGGGCACACGCCTTTTTGGGGAATAATATCCTATACCCTCCTATAGAGCTACCCCCAGAACTTTCGTCTGCTCATTGTGAGTGTGGCTGGAATATGTTGGAGATGCCAGTATTGTGTGCACCTTGGTGTAAGTGCCTCTGGAAGCCTGCAACTTACAGACACGCAGAATAGAGGCGGGAAGATTCTGTCCCCTAACCTCCCGGGATGTGTTTTGCTATCCCAACTTCAATGAGTGGGTACCACAGTGTATATTACATCCCAATAACAAACATCGGAACATCGTAGAGCTAATAAAAGTAGAAAGTGGAGTTTTCTTCAGATCATACCGTTTTCAGGTCTACTGAATCTCACTTCAGCGCGTTTGTCTGTGGTATGCGTGCGTGTGTCTCAAGTTGGAGATCGTCTTTACTTATTAAGCTGGTTCTGTTTGATTTTTCTGACAGGATTCAGATTAGAATTTCACATTATCTTCTTCTAATCAGTAACTAATTTTTTGTTCTCCATAAATATCTCTGTGGACGGAGATATAGTTCTATGAAACAGAGAGGTTAAACTTTTTTACTTTTCAACTTTTGGGAAAAACGGCCTATGGTTTTCATTAACTCACAGGGCATCTTCAACTAGCCAATACCTATACATTGTTTCTGTTAAAGGTTTCTGTGACAGTGAACAGACATAACAACCATAATGTGTCAGAAATCGTGGATTTTAACGTTTTAAGAATATCTACAGCAAACAGAATTAGATCAGCCTTATTAGGACTGGATGCAATGTCTTCTACCATTCTGTTCACGCTTTTTGTACACCACAGCTACACGTTGAGCAGAGGTGTACGCCGAGATATCAGTCGGAAATTGTGATTAGCCGAACACTAAACGAATGTTCTCAGATTTTGTAGAAAACAGCTATAATTTCCGGAATTTGGTCAAATGTTTTTGAACAATTACAATACTTTCCTTAACCTTTGGCTAGTGGAGAGTTGGAAATAATAGAAAACAAGAAAATACGGAGCGGGGTGGGGTAGGCCTAACCGCCATCAAGTATAGTTCCTCTGATTCCACTCACGTTATATATAAGAATGTGTTGTAAACCGGATTATCAGCGTTTGCATGCAACTTCAGTAGAGTAGTTTCCAATATTATAGCACTTACATAAGTTACTCATAACAGTTTTTTATGAAACAAAACTGAAACAACACACGACCACTTACAGGCCACTGAGTGTATATAATATAATATCTATATACCAACAAATCTCCCAGACTACTCAGACCTTCTGTCATTTTAGCTTATGAACTTTTTAATACCCTGCATGAATTAGTATATAAACATCTCTTACAGTTGTACTTCTTCACAGCGTTGTCTATCACAATTTGATTGAGGTTTTTAGGTGGATTGTTCATCGGTATGGCCGTGTAAAAGTCCACTTGGTGTCCGCGGTGAGCCAATGCCTTCAACAGGGGGTGGTAAACAAAGTGATGGCTTGTCCATGGCACGTGCTGGATAACTAGGATCTTAGCTGCCGAACTCACGTGAATGACAACCAGCAATGCCAACGAATACCTGTTGAAAACAAACAAAAAGGAAGTATTTAAGTAATACAAACTTACCTTATGTTGTAAACGTAATTTGGTTTTTGAGGATGGGAAGATTTTTAAGGCAATACTAAATGTGGGAGCTGGGAAGATTTTACGTCACCAATAGTTAGTAATTCTTGAAGTGTGCTTGTGCGTTCCACATTCTATGCTTAGGACTACTAGGACTACTGTGATGCACTTACCGCACGAGTCCAGTAGTTCCCTCACCACACGATTCTGCGATTCAAATTGGGAAACCGATGTACAGACCGGTGCCATACGCTGATCGTTTGTGTAAGAACTGGCAAGCAGGAAATATTGGTTGTTTCTGCGGCCATTTGTGAGGTTCTTGTATGTAAACACTTGTGATTGAAAGCTCATTGAATCGAAACTTGGTATCGCAGGTCTCCATACTTCAACCAATCACATGATTCGTACGTAGATGTGAGTGTTTCACGAATATGTAAGGTTTACTCGTCCATCGACGAGTGAGTACGAGCGCTTTTATGGCAGCTTCAGATTAAAGTACCCTGTCGTTTTAAGAAGTGATTTTGGGGTTTTTCCAAACAGGATTTAACTATTCAGGTCAATGTTACAAGGTCTGTAAATATTCAATAATTACTTAGTGTTATTCATGAATGTTCCAGTGACTATCAGTAAGAGGGAGAAAAACACCGAAATATAGAAAATCCATTAAAACCATGTGTTTTTCACGTTTCCATAGTACTTACCACATTGATAAAATGGATTTAACGTCTTTTAACTTCCTTACTCTCTAGTTTCTACAAAAATTTATTTTAGTGGATTTTTTTTTCTCATAAATCTCACTCATACGATACAATTGTTGTAAAAAAAATCTGGATGGTAGTCCAATGAGTTAGGTAATAAAGAACTTGGTTAGATCTGCCAGTAGGCAAATTACTAAAGTTACTTGTGCGATGAAAGTTTGATAGCGGTCATAAGACAAACAGGTGGAACCTCACAAATTCCGGAATTCGAACTAACGTTGTTTGCTTCGTTAACTTCTCGTTATTTTAATCCTTACAATTAAAGAACTGTATACATAAACCACTCCAAAAAGCATGTTATCAGTCTCATCAATTACTCGTATGTTGGCCTTTATGTGGAGTTATGGCGTAGTTAGCAGCAGCCCAATGAATTTGGGAACTCTTTGTGCATTGTCAGTTTAAACGTTGAACGTTAAGTTGTTTTACAAGTTCGTATGAACTGGGTGAAAAATATATTAGATTAGCAGCCAGATTATATACGTGGGGTTGGAGAAAGTTGTGTTACATCGCACAAGATATTTTCAACAGTTGTGATGAACGCAGAAAGAGAAGATTATCAACCTGCTGACTTGACTATATCATCCTTCTGTGCAGAAGCCAGCAATGCCCCTTTGTCCCTTAAACTATATCCCCCCTCCCCCAAGCACTTGCGTGAATAGGGAGCTTCACTCTTGGCTTGAGGTAAATCGTTTTCGTAGTGAGATTATAAAGAATTATTTCAATATTTTTTATTTAAATGAAATTGGATCATATCACTCAACTCACCAATTCATGAGGCCGAATCTGCTTCTCTGCGCCCTTGATGCTGGTTGACTGGGGGACTGGGCTAAATGGCTTCGCGAGAATTCATTTAACTATGTGCCCCGCTACCCGCTTCACCGCGATGGGACAATAAACGAGAGCCTATTACAAATAGTTCGAACGAGATAAGGTTAGACCGTGGAATGCCCCAACGTTTCAATTTTTGGGATAATAAAAGAACTTTGATAATATAATTCTGGCTCTTCACTGAATTTGAACATAATATCAACAGATGTCAAGTTTCTAGTAGCCCCCGACATTACATTAATCGGGATGATTGGATAGTCCATTCACGATCTGGTACCGGTTTCTCTTCTGAATAAATACTAAAGGCACAGTCAAAAGCTTTGAAGAAGCCTATTAACCAAAGAAACTCAACGTGGCTGACTTATGGTAGAACGTTTGTTTGGATCATCAGATGGATATGTACCACTGGCGTGCCTGTATTTTTGTACTGGTTTTCCTAGCTTAAGTTCACCATTAACTAGTGGTGATCGGTGGATTCTGGGGCTTTTCAACTAAATTCTCTGTTAATTAATTTGAAAGATAACCTGCCAAGTGCAGTGCTTGAAGTAGTGTGACTTCAGTTGAATATTTTTAAACGTTCGGTATTCAGTCACTGCTATTGCATCATGTTGTGTAATTGCGCGCGGAAATGACAACTAGACCGGGAACTGGTTGTGCGTTGAGTATTATTCCGTATGTTGTTAGCCGACCAATCGGCTAGCTGGAATCAAGGTTTTTCTATCATTGTAGTGAAGGAGAGTTCCTTCAAGTGTAGTCAATGAGGTCACATAACTTGAGCAAACGTGCCAATACAGGCTGCCGATGCGGGTATTTGGTGCTCTAATTTTTATCAATTGTGAAGGATCATCCTGTTTTCTGCGAGTTTACGGTTACCGCACATCAGCTTTTGTAATAGCTCTCTCCTGAACGTTCTTGGTGGAAGAACACAATGAGCATTTAAAGATTTAGTTGCAACTAACGTGATCATAGCAGATATTTACTTTATGACTCCAAATTAGTAAATGCAATGCTTCCTAGAAAAATCAAGTTTGCTTTCGGACGAATCTTCTATGGGCTGGTTACTGAATTATGGTAGTGTCGTAAGTAGGAGCAATTCAATAAATTATGGAGCGTTTTTATGTAGAACGTTGTAAAAAATTTAGAAATCGTGAGGCTGAGGAAAGTTGTTTGATGCCCCGACCAGGCTAGTTTGCGATGATTAATATGGATGACCGCCAGAACAGATTGGACGATGATATTTGATAAAAGGTTGATGACATTTCCAGATCTTTAAGGAACCCAGGAGTTTTATCATGATACAAGCAAAGGTGGCCGTTTTCTGGGCGACATACCGTGTTGGATTTGTCTTTGGGGCTTATATTAGACGCAGCATCAACAGAGTGACTCGTTAAGCTATTTCTATGATACATATAGCACGGAGTTGTAATTTCGCATGCAGCCCCCGTAGGATTTCCACTTTGAGTGGACTATGGCTGGGATAAGCTATGTGGTTTTTGTCACTGCAGTTTATTTTGTTCGCCCTACTCGTATCATGTACCACTCTATGCAAATCACATAATTTATCTCCCTTATTGCCAAAACAGACATATCCATGATCAGATGTTTTTCCTGTTAAGGAAAATTTTGGCTCATCTTTATTTCTTTGTGAGCGTACAAAGAAATGCTGCAAATGACTCACAGACCCTCAAAACACGACGACGTAATGAAAATTCATCGTTTTCTGCTGTTGACTACCGCGCTTTCTCTACTCATCAGCTCGAGGAAACTGAATAGACAGTATTTCATCTAAAGGAAACAAGATGTTCATTTGAGTTTCAGTATTGTTTTGCTAAACAAAACGAATTAACAATTCAAAAAGTCTATATAAGTCGCTTACATTGAACTAGGAAAGCAACAAGGCAGAAACAATTTGGGCTGATATTGAATTGACAATAGAACATGCATTTAATGGTTGAATCGAATATACGTTGACAGTTAAGCACTGTCTGCTCCGTTATAGAAACGTTCAACTATACTATCTTTTCCAACTGACTTCAACAATTTTCATAGTGATTCTTGAATCTCGTGAAAAGCACCGCATTTGGGTCTAATGGCAAAATATCACAACCAGGTGAGCACCAACAGACAGAGAATGTTGGCATTCCATGACGATAACTCAGTCGATTTTACGACTGTTTTTGATTTCTGGGTTTTTTGGTTTGAAAATAAATGCAAAACCTAAACTCACTGCCTTTCGACAGAGCCAGATAAAAGTGAACGATATCAACAATAAGGTAGCGTAAATGTCGAGAAGGTAAAGTTGGTAAAACGGCATGTGAACGGAGGCCGGTTGCATCACTTTTCCGTGCTTTAAAACGTATTCCACCCAGTACACTGCTTCGTCCACTGGCTTCATTGGTCGGTCGTGAAACAGCTTTTGTCTCTCTTTTGCTGCCTTCCTGTAACTGTAGCAAAACATATAATCAAGAACATGTATGTTTCGTAAACTATACCTAAGCATTAGTTATCTTTGATTTTCTTTGTGTCTATAGCAGAGAAGCGGTTGCTGCTGTGAGCCGAAGGGGAAATGAATAGTTAAATCTGAAATATCCCATGAATTATCGCTGAACCTAAGGTGCATTTGGAATTAATACTCCAGTTTCTGCCTCTTAAAACTTTGTTGAGTCTCTCAAGGCACTATCTAAGAAATGGATATATTATTGGGTGGGGCCGAATCTTTTCGTTTACGTCTTCTCGTTTCGAACAATACCAAAAATACTGGGGCCATTTTGAAGGGAAGTAGTGTTGAGGAATTCGCTCATCTTGATTATAACTTACTGTTAATAGATTTGGCTCAAACACTTCTTAAGGCGTCTAATATCAACGAGATCAGATTCAAAATATGATACCATATTAGTTGTGTTCCTAAGAAAGTAAGGCTAATTCCAGAAGTTTGCAATCGCCATAGGGATAACGAAAGAGGAAATTTCACACGAAGCTGATTCAGTAACCTACATACCATTTATGCACCACGAAACTACTATTAAGATTTCGCCATATAGGTGGGGATATAGAACTTCAAGGTATATTGGAAGCTTAATTTTTCCCTAGGCTTCAAAAATACGGAGTTATAATATTGTTAGTGCTCCTCACCACAGCAAACATTTTAGAAATATTTCACACACAGTGTTTGCGTGTAGGTACTTACTTAATTCTACAACTTAGTTATTTTTTCTAATAGTTGGCCTCTATTGACTATGTCCTTAACAAAATATGTGGTATGTAGCAAGGCGTTACATTCCATCACGAACGGGCAATTTTAGTAGAAAACTGTAACCCACCTGCGCTGTAGGTTGGTTAAAAGTGAATACTTACGAAGGGTTTATCAGAACCTCATTAATTGCCCATGAAAACGATTCTTCGGTCAGATTGTTAAAATTCAGCCGTACCGCCATTCCAGTGTCAACCAAAAAGTCCACGTCCTTCATTTGGTCGAAAAACCCGGGCATCCCAACACAAGGAACTCCAAAGGCGATTGACTCCACCATACTCTGCAGTCCGCCGTGAGTGATGAACAGGACGATGTTTTTATGCTCTGCAAAGGAGGATCACACTCAGCTAACGAGAACAATTTTAACGTGAAACTGTTACAGGGGTTCCGAATTAGTGTTTGTATACCTAATATAGCCTGTTGGGGAAACCAAGTTTGCAGCTTGATATTGGCATCATGTACTGGTGGCATCTTTGGCGACACCTTCCACATGACTTTCTGTTTCAGCCCTCTGAATACCTTGAGAATAATGTCAGCTTTTCCACCTGCCAACATTTCATCCGGGTCTAACAATGAGCCGAGGCTGAAATAAATAATTCCGTGAGGTGCATCCTCCATGAACGTCTGCAAATCCTGAAAAAGAATAAAATTTCATTCGAATTATCTATTTAATATTAATTGGGTTAACTACACCGGCGGAATCACTTTTGATGAAGCGTTGTAAGAGCGCTTACTTTTGGAAGTGTTTGACGAGTGATGTGAATACCACCAACTTCTTTGACATGCGGAGCCAGGGGATACGGCACAGAAATTGAAACATGTGAGTTCATTAGCACTAATGCTGCGTCTGAAACCATATTGACGAGCTTCGGTCTGTTCTCCCATCCTTGGTACCTGAAATATTTGTCGGCCAATGCTTGTTGCCTTGTGGCTGTTTCTCGATACGAACTGAATATTAGAGATTCGGTTGTATAAAAGTTGTAAAGCCTCTGGAATAACGATTTTTTGTTGGTTAGTGTTCCGATGAAGGTATCCATATACGAAGGGTTGTTGGGTAAACCGGACACTTCGTTGTTCCAAGGGTAATCCAGAATTCCGACGATATTGATCAATGGAGTTGAAAATCGGTGAGCCAAATATGATAGCGGTTCTTCAGCGAACGCCGTTTCTGATATAATCAAATCGTAGGTCGCATTAGAGTGGATGAGATCGATGAAAGCGTTTTCTTCCGACATCAGTTTTTCAAGAATAAAGCTGTTGAGATCGTAAATCATTGTAGACAGTCTGTATGGAATGTCGCTGTCAAGTTTCCCTGCGCTCACGTCAACTAGAAAATAAAAAGTATCCCAGTTTGTTATATTCATGCTAACGTTAAATTTTAATATCAGATACACGTACAATTTGTGAAGAGCATTCAACAATTTGACCTGAAAAGCTTCGGTTGAGAGTAAATGGTTATGGATGCAGTCCCCCACTAGCGTAGGATACGAATCGATCATGAACTTCTGACTGCGGATAAATAAGTATGAGATGTTTTGATTTCACCTAACCTAATCGACCGAGTAGTAGGCAACTCTGTTCCAATCTATCTTATCTCTCTGACTTCATAGCTGAATGTTAGACAAATGCAGGCACTATGGTTCTATGGTTCTATGGTTTTTTGCAAGGGCAGCTATGCCATGGTTTCTATATACCATGGTTTCCTAACACGTTCCCGTGGTTAAATAGAGACAGCTAGGGGAAAATCAATTCTCAGGTGCGTCACTGGTCCATTTAGAGCTACAATACAAGATGGGAGTTCCCAACCTTTTCTAGTAGAGCCGATATGTTGCGAAGAATTACCGATCTAGTCACCACTTAGCTATTGACCCTTCACTAAAAATGGAATTGTGACAATCAGACTCTATGTGCAAGCTACCAAAATCTTTCATGCGGCCAAGTATAATCTTGGCATTGATACAAACAAATCATTGCTTGTCACACATTTGTTGCTATTATTTTCTGTCAGTGTGGACCAGTTTTTACTGTTTGAATTCCCCGTAAAGCTGGGCTGGGTTTTTGTATTGAAGTTCCTCCATGAAAATGGCAAAAAGGAACCAACCAGACCAGACGAGTACATTCTCGGAGGTGTGAGAAATTAAGAAAAATAAAGTACTAAATGAAACCGTTTCTTATTTTGAAAAAAAAAACAAAACAAAAAAACATTAACTTTGGCTCAAGCCCTTTCCTTCTTGCGTCAACTTAACTGTGGATTATTCTATTTAATCCGGAATCCCTAATTTATCTTGCTGTGCACGGCCGCCGAAGAGAATAACCGAATGCTGGCAGTTGACAGACTCATAACATGAATAAACTTCTGTCATTAGAGAGCAGGTACAGAAAAATGATAGAATGAAGGATTACTAAGCCGGATTTTTGCTTCATAGGCCTATATCTCCGTTCACCGTATTTTCACGGAGATATGTATACAGAAGAAACGTTAGGTATTGATTTGTAGATTGATACGTGCTTTTCTTGAAGGAGATTGTGGCCGCAAAACCGTATTGAGGGTGGATTATTTACTTTTCCTTTCAAGAGGATTAGCTGGGTTTTCTCCTCAGCCACCTGCACGTGCTGGGGTTTCTCTTCGATTTGGCAGACTGACTGCAAAGATCAGCACAGTCAAGTATCCACATAGCGTATGGCCCGCAGTCAGTCTTCATGAGCGTCCTGAAAAGACATTCGAAGAAGGCATTCCAGAGTGCTGGTTCATGGACCGAGCCCTGTGGGCATCCCTTTGTAAGTTCGACAGTCCACCATGGCACTTTGATCACCCTGTGCTTCTGTTGCCCAAGTACGGAGAACCCAGCAGAGTGCACAAACACACGCACACACAAGTAAAGGCTCAGTAGGCATCAAAACGCGTTGATCTGAAGAAAAACAATTTTTTTTGACATGATTACTATACTTTTCTTTCCCTTTGGGTCGCGGAAAGTATAACTGGACTCGACTTAAAAGTAATACACGAGAGTAGATACTTTTAACCTCTACTTTATCTTAGCCGTAAATCCTTCACATTTCCTTCGAAATTGATACGATTGGGTATCGTAATGAGCCAAACAGAAAAAAAAACAGCTGTTGAGCCTTATCTTAGCCGCATGTGCATTCAGCGATTTTTGTTACTAAGAACTAATGAAATCAGATTTTCATTCAGTTCACATGAAATTGGCGGGTCTTTATGTTGAAGGTAGGAATTGGTAGTGGTAACGTTCCATAATGTATTTGGCCACTGATTTGGTTTTGCTGATTTTGATCAAAACGTTTACTTTTGACGTATTAGCCACTCAGTTTGAACTTAACACACGCTAATTTAGAAGTCTACATAAACTGGTAATGCTCAATGTTCTACAACTGATTGAGTTGCTCCTACTCATCCCATTACCTTTGTAAATAATGCATTGATGATTCATGAAGCTATCAACGTGACATTTTGCGAAAGTTTTCTCTACTATTAGAAATGCTAGTAAATGGACTAAATAGCGGATTGTTAGGACCAGTTCTAATTTTCTTATGAACGTCATTTGTAGACAGGAATATATTTATCATGTAGAGTATTCTGATATCTTCAGAATAAGAACTCGTCGCTTACGCGTGAGAACCTATATTTATTCTAGTTTACATCCGTCTCAATATTTTAGTTGAATGTCGCATTCACATAAATCAACATACCGTTATATTTCTTGATTGGGTCCTCTACTACAATTTGATTGAGGTTTTTAGGAGGTTCATCCATCGCCATTACGGTGTAAAAGTCTACTTGGTGCCCCCGGCGAGCCAATGCTTGCACCAAGGGGCGGTACACGAATTGATGGCTCTTCCATGGGAGAGGCAGGAAAGCAAGGATCTTTGCGGATGAGGTCACGTGAATGAGAACTAGCAACGCTAGGATGTAGGGCAACCTGTTAAGAACAAGGAGAATAACATTAACTTCAATCATTTTAACGCAACCCCTAAAGATTTGATGATTTGCTATGTAGGCAGTTGCTATTCCTTTGTTCAACTCATTTCTACGGAAACACTGAAGGTAAATTACGCTGAGGTAATAAAAGGTATCATCCTCCTCTGGGGGGGGGGGGGGAGCTCATCCTCATCTTTCTCTTGACGACATTTATGGTGACAAATACTATGTTTACAGGGATACAGCACAAATTTCAATTCTCTGTTGACTTTATTTCATAACTTGCAAGTATACACAGATCGATACTTCTTCAGTGTCAGTAAAATTCATCTGTCGTTTGCTCTGATGAACTGTAATATAGCTAGAATCTCAGTAATACGTACAGTTGCTGTGTAACTACTGCAGAGGAGCAAGCTCTTATTTGGTGCTTTTCCACTCACCAACTCATGAGGCAGATCCTGTTCGTTGGGGCCTAGTTGCGGGTTGACTGAGCGCCTGTATTAAATTCCTAACGGGATGTAGCGATTGAACGATGCAGGCATCCCAACCTGCTATTTACTCCTTCACTTCCACCTACCACTTGTGAAACGAATGAGATAAGGTTCCGAGGCCACTAGCGAATGGAGTTTAGTGTTGGAGCACTATTTATAATTTTGGCTTAGCATTTTGGCCAGCTTCTAGGACGTTAGCATATTCTCATTCATATTCATGTTAAACTATAAATTTCCAGGAGGAATGGCATACCTAACCCTGTATCTTGTTTGTTCCTCGCGAATCATCACAGTAGTGAGCGCGTGCATTACCTCTCAAGTTTAATTTTCGTCCTTCCCAGCTAATGGCGCAGCTTAGCGACAAAAGAAACCTAATTATTACTTGCAAAGCTATTCCACTTTAAAAATAGGTATTATTTATTAGCATCATTTATAAATGTTGTCATTTATTATTATTTGAGTCGTAGATTTACTGATCGCACAAACTTTTTGAAGGGAGACGAGTGAAACGCATATGAAGTGTCTTGAACATTGAGCTCTCGTTTCTAATTAAACGCAGGATAAAAGCATCCCATGTAGCGTTGTTGCCAATATTGAGTATCATTGTCAATCACGCCTAGATATATGGCCTTATACAGGAGAATAGTGGTAACACACACTACAGTGGCCTCAGTAATTGCTCGCAGAGAGGCAAACTTTGCAATGGTAGTGCCTTTAAGGGACTGGAGGTGTTGGTTGAAACCCCACCTCTCACCGATATTCACTCCTAAATACTTGACGTACTTTTCAAGAAGGAGCCTGTGGCCGCAAAAGAGTATTGAGAGTGGATTATTCACTTTTCCTTTCAAGAGGATTAGCTGGGTTTTTTCCTCAGCCACCTGCACGTGGTGGGGCTTCTCTTCGGTTTGGCAGACTGGCTGCAAAGATCAGCACACTCAAGTCATCCACATAGGCGTATGACTCGCAGTCAGTCTCCATGAGCCTCCTGAGAAGACCTTCGAAGAAGGCATTCCAGAGTGCTGGTCCAAGGACTGAGCCAAGTGGGCACCCCTTCTCAATGTTTCTCTGAACGTAGACATGCCTGCATTCGATCGTAGCAGTTATGACTGTCAGGTAACTTCTGATGAGCGAGTACAGGTTGCGGGGGATTCCCCTACCTTTAAGCTCATTAAGGAGCGCTGGCCACCAAAGTTTGCCAAACCTCTGATGCCAATCACAACTGCTACGACGTACTTATCCGGTGCCAGCAGGGAAACAGGTCGAATGTCGACAATGTCATCCTGCGTGGACTTTCCTTTGGTACAACCATATTGCCTGCCTGTGAGGTTGCGGCCAAAGACTTCTTCGAGGGACTGCAACATCAAGATTTCTAATGTTTTGCCTAATATGGAAAGAAGGCTGAGCAGTCTCCATGATTGCGGGCCTGACTGATTGCGGTCGCCTCTCTTTTGAAGAGTGACAATACGGGCAGATGTCCACTGAGTGGGGAACTGTCAAACCTGCAGACAGTCATTAAATAAATTAAGGAGGCCGCTGGGGATTGTCCGCTCAGCCTTCCTTAGTATATTGCTTTCTAGTTTATCTGGCCCAGGAGATTTGTTGGTCTTTAAGGTCGGAAGGGCACTGCCGAGGTCGCCTGTTGTCCACAATTTGATGTCGGCCTCGTTCGGAGGATCCATGATCAGATCCCTTGTTACCCTCTGGGCTTCAGTATCTTGAGCTACTTTTTCGTCAAGGAATGCCTTCTCAAGGAGGGTTTCCAGAACCTTTCGATGATGCAGGCCCAACCTGACTCATTTTGCATCGCAGCTAAGACCTGCTCTACGTTTGCTTTTCCTATGGGGGGACTTGTCCCTGCATGATACATGCCCGTGACAATGCTGTGGGCAATGGTAGATACAGCATAATCACCCTAATTTCATATAGTGAATAAATAAACGTTTTGCTCCCTCTCTCTCCCACCCTCATGTCCCCACAGTTATCGTATTGGGGCTATAAATATTCCCCAAGGAGATTGTAAAAGTAATGCCAATTAAAACTACTTCTGAAGCATTTTTATTTTAATCCATGCGTATCTCCTGTTCGTGTAGATAGGTTCATTCTTCATATTGAAGAACTCAAACTAGTCGGCGAAGTGAATGGTATTTGAAGTGAGATTGCGTAATACTAATCAAGGTTCAAGTTGTTGACACATTGTGCAATTGTGCTAATTCGTGAGGCAGAATCGTGCGAATTTCTTTATGAAGTATAAACGTACGTACCATTTCAAGAAAAATGTCTGGTGTTAATTTACAACACTGCAAATGGTTACACAGCGGTTTATTGTTCTCCTGCACAGCATGATGGTGAGCTTTCCAATTCATTAAACTTCGAAAAATATTAAGAATATACCATGGAAGTATCAGCAATCGGGAAACGGAAACTGATAAACAAACGACAGTTTCTGTAGAACACCTCCGAGACCCATCCCATTTTATTAAGCACCAAAAAATACTAGTAAACGATGCGGGACATACAACGAAACTACGAAAATTGGCATTTTCTGGGTTTAACCGATTTCAAGAAACAAAATTTGGTATTTGGATCACTATTACACCTATAGTACATTTTAAACCGATTTAGCTTACACCTTGACTTTGACGTTCCGCGATGGTTCGCCGGCCAAATATCAAATTTGCCTACCTAACCCATTCTTCCACGCAGGACTAAGGAAAGCAAAAACCATGTCGACGGGCCGTGATAAATACAATAACTATTGGAACAGTGTTTCGGCCTAAGGAGGCCTTTGTAGATATGCCATCGTGATCTCGGGCAAAGTCGAATCGCTGGGCTCCCCCCCCCCCCTCACTGGCAACGTGTTATTTTTTCCGCTCCTACTAACTTCTTCTGAGTTTCTCTCTCAATTTCTTCAAAGTCGTTTTACTTTTTTTCCTTTCCATTCTTTTCAAGTAATTCCTTTATGCTAAACCCTTTTGTCGGCACGATGTGTATGTGTCCATCCTCTCTCTTACGACGTCGCTCCTCGTCCTGACCAGGGAACTTCAATATCCAATGCTGTATCGTGAGTGCTGCATGCGTCATATTTGCCGATATTTTATTTCCATCAATACAGTCCACTTCCTAACGTAGTGCAGTGCTCAAACGGATTCCGATTTGGTCAGCCACGTAACCCTTTTATGCCGCATTTCGTTGTAGGGTGATCTAGCTCTGAAACAGTAAGCACAATTACTTTCTATATGGAAATGGAGTAAAGTACAACAAGATTCAAATAAATTAAAGAAAACCCAGATTGGGTTAGTCAGCGACAGATAGTTGGGTTAGACAGCAATTTTTTTTTTCTTTTCCGAGGGCGTGCGGGACAAGTCCCTTTGTCACTGCGCCCACGTGTGGGCCTATTGTGACTCTAGCCCTTCCTTAGTAAAAGGCGTCGTACATACCCGCCCCCTTTATGAAGCCGAGTATGTCCTTACCGCAGCTTCGCAGCTTCCGCTATGATATGGGGCTCAATAATCTCCTGGGCAAAGTATCCAAAGCGTTTGACTGCCAAGGCAAGGAACTCACATAGGATGTGCTCCGCCGTCTCCTCCTCCTCACCACAGAGTCTGCATTCCACCGCCTCTGAGATGCCCATCTTGTTGAGGTGATACCTGAGTGGGCAGTGTCCGGTGAGGAAGCTAATCAAGACTCTCAAATCCCTCCTGGAGAGTGTCAGCATCGCCTTTGCCCTTTGACCAGAAGGCGTAACAAGCCTTTTCAATTGCCTAAGTCGTGGCTGGCGATGCCAATGAGCGCTATTTTCCTGTGTCTCCCATTGAGCCACCAAACGGTTCAGGTGACTTTTGGTCATACCTACGTGAGGTTCAGGCCCAATGGGTAGGGCTTCTGTGCCCTTCTTCACAAGGTGGTCAGCCTTTTCATTGCCCTCATGCCCCTTGTGAGCCGGCACCCAGATGAGGGAAAGCCTATTGTGGGCGCTGAGCTGCTTGAGCGCATGAAGGCATTCCCATGCCAGCCTGGACCTAGAACTATAGGCCGCGATGGCCTTTAATGCGTCCTGGCTGTCTGAGAATATGTAGATCTGCTTGCCCTTGAGTCCCTTAGACAGAATCTCTTCCGCGCAGATCTTTATAGCTAGGATTTCAGCTTGGAAAATCGTGGCGTACTCCCCCACCGGCTTAGCCAGACTGTAGTTGGGCCAAACAATGCCCAGTCCAGCTCTGCCTCCCATGACTGAACCACTGGTGTACCACCGCAGGGCGCCCACCTCGGTCCGGAACGTCTCCTGCTCCCATCGTTCCCGCGAGTGGATACTTACCCTGAATGGCAGCCAAAAGTTCTTTCACTCTGACATAACGTCGGTAGCAAGGACCACTGCCTCTTCCAGTTTGAACTGTCTAGTTGTTCTTTGGAGGCTTACCTTAACCCTGGTGGAGATGTTCCCTGTCTGCAAAAGCTTTACTGCTCCCAGGTAAGCAGTCCTCTGAATATGTATATGGAGAGGTGAGATGTCTAAAAGGACTTCCATTGCAACAGTAGGGCACGTATTCATTGCCCCTGTAATAGCTAGGCATGCCGCTGCAGTTTTTGGAGTTTCCCTTGAGCTGCTAGCCGGCATGTTGCCTTCCACCAAACCGTGGAGGCGTAAGTGACGCGGGGTCTTGTTATCCCCTTATAGAGCCACTCCATCATTTTTGGAGTTATGCCCCATGATTTGCTGCACAGCCTCCTGCATGCCCACAGGGCTGCAGTTCCCTTGTGCAGCGCATATCTCACATGTGAATTCCAAGTGAGCTGCTTATCCAGTATCACCCCGAGGTATTTCCCCTCTGTACTTATATGGAGCCTTGCTCCTTGCATGGTGGGTGATACTATGTTTAGGTTTCTTCGCTTGGTGAATGAAACCATGGTGGTCTTGGTTGGGTTTATGTGCAATCCCTCCTTATCACACCATCCTTGGATGATATCTATAGCTTCTTGCATCCTTTCTGACATAGTGGTGGCAAATTTGCCTCTCACCAGAACTGCGAGATCATCTGCATATGCGACCACTTCGTAGCCTTCAAGCTGCAGTGTTTCCAGAAGCTTGTCGGCCACGAGTAGCCACAGGATGGGAGAAAGTACCCCCCCTTCAGGGCAGCCTCTTGTGGGAACCACTGTGACGCTGTCTTCCCCTAAACTGGCCGTGATTTCCCTACACCTTAGCATGGACATAGTGGACGTAGGAGGTGTTATCGAAAGCACCCCCCACGCCCATGAAGCAGCACAACGCCACCTCTCTCGTCTGAAGAGCCTCATCGATCAGTGAGACCTGCTCCATGAGCGCAGTCTCAGCCGACCTGCCCCACAGGTAGCCGTGCTGTGCCTTCGAGAGGGGTTCGGTCTCAAGTGTGTCCTTGAAGACCAGATCTATGATCTTTTCCATTGCCTTCAGGAGAAGAGAGGACATTAATAAAGATCGTTGACCGCATGTGGAGCTGAGAAATGTTGTGTGGTAAGGCGCACCAGATTCTATTTTCGCTTCTTCTGTGTTATCTGACGCTAACCAATTGCATGTTTACGATAGTGATACAAATGTAATACTCTTAAGTAAACTCGCGTTAATGAAATGCACTTCAAGTATATGAACTATGCGTTCAACTTGTGATGAGATTGACGTCAGCATCTGGTAGTAATTCTTTATATCATTAAATGTTTGAATTTATGCGTTAATATCTACGTCGTGGGTTATAAACGTGATAGGTGACAGCTTTGGGCAAATGTAATTTATAATTTGAATGGACTCATTATTTGCCTCCACGATTAGCATCATGGTAAAGTATCACTTCTTCAACTAATAGGAGGAGGACAGGTGATGGAGACCGCATTGGAGGTCACCTCGTCGCCTGCTCACGCATTTGCTACCATCCAGCTCCTCTATGTCTGTAATGTTAATTCAACACGATTTTGATGTCATCTGGCGTCATTATTATGTTGTATAGATACGTCATCGATGTCAGTTTAATTCATGCCAAACGGGAGTCAAGGAATAAGGATTCTTGTTACTGTTGGAAGTATTGCATTATGCATGGGTTCCCATTCATTCCCTTACTCATTTCAAGCTGAGTTTGGAAGTTGAAACAATCGAGGGTACTACAATGCATCTGAAGAAGACAACAGGATCGAAAATGAATCCTTGGTTCCAAGTAGAATAAGGACTAGAGATTAAAACACCACTAGACTGCGCGTTGACAATGAAGAGACACAGGTAACGAGAGTGGAGGAATAATCAAGAGATCCTCAAGAGAAGCAATTCATTTTCAGTTGAAGGAAATTTGAGTACGACACGTCGATATGCCACTCTCCAGATTTCAGTTTCAACGCAGCAGTTCTGATATTCGGCCCCGAATACGTACATTCGTTTACTGTACGATTGTTTGACTCATAAATATTTGATAGGTCTGTACTAATCATATATTTCCTGACAGGTCGTACAGAGGCGGTCAATGACCTGTGACAGAATGATTACTCTTCTGAATCCTTAAATTGTGTTCCACATCGAAGGGTAAAGGAACCAGTACTGGACGCTAGTGGTTTACGATTTTACATCAAAATTCAAAAAATTGAAGTTCTGGAGCTGCAGGTTATAGATAATTGTAAATAATTTTACAAGCACCTGCTACTATCTGGAAGCCTACGCTGGGCGCTTAGGCTGATAATGATAACGCACCAACTTTGATAAATACGTTGAAACCCATCGTTTTTGGTTATCCACGACTTTCTCCCACAGCCCTTGAAATAGCTGTGACCTTCGTTCACGTTTTAGATTATGTTCAACATCCTTGAGTAGATTTTTAAATTATATAGAGCGGAACCTCATTCAACTGTATCAATTTCCGCGGAAAAATTCGGATTATTCAGACAATGTGTTTGTATTCATAGATTATGAGCAACTGAAGGCTTTTGGGTCACGATTGGGCCCTGCGAATTATGATTTAACGTACAGCAAATATCGTGCGTCATATTTCTAATCGCCCCGTTACAGGGTCTCAAATTTGTTATTAACATTTAACCGAGTTCATGCTTTCTTTAATAGATTAATCTTTTTCCGATGCCGACGGTTTTATTTTAAACTATACATTATTCTTTCCTTCGTCCTTCCCACCACTTCCTAAGAAATTCGCTTAAATTTTGTTTCCCTTACATTAGGCAATTAGTTTTTAGTAAATGGGGTTTTATTTATATTTTTTAACATTCGATAAAAACTTGATAACATTGTGGTCGCTCGAGCTGGATTTGCTAATTATATTCGTATGAGGAGACGAACGGTTATAGATTAAAATACGGTATTTACAGAACTACCTTTTTGTGTTGGGATAAACGTCTTTGACTTGATCTTACGAATTATCGTTCATGTTGACATTCCCGTCACCTAATGGTCACCAGGATTTTTACTGTCCTGGGGGGTAGTAGGACAGAAAGTTTAATGGTCGACTGTAATTGAAGTTGTGTTTCCTTTAGTTCTCTACGTTTCAATAGCTACCGAGTCCGAAACAAGCCATTTGGAAAAATCGACTGATAATTTCAAATAATTATGTGATTTTCGTTTGTAGCTCAATTTTTTCCTTGTAAGCCCCGCTTCAACTCTATAAATTTCGAAAAATTGAAGCCACTAGTTTCTATGTAGAATGTAGCAATCGCAGTAGGATATTCGTTTGATGAGTTTCACCGGGAATTTTTTCCATGTCTACTAAAGATGATTGCCAGAACTGATTGGACAGTAGTAATCTTCTTTTTTCGTGAGTGAACAACAAACTGCCTCACAGATCCTTGACGGATGACGGTGCTATGAAAATTTAACGTTTTCTTCTGTGGATTGCAGCGCTTTCTCTATTCATCAGTTTGTGGAACATAAATTGGCAGCAGTTTCGTAGTTTTCCGAAAAGAAATAAAATGTTTACTACAGTCTGTTATTGTTTTGCAGAACGAAACCAATTATCAATTCAGAAAGTGCACATTAGTCACTTATATTTAATTAAGAAGGTATCGAAGTAGGGAAAAGTATGGCTGCAATTGCATCAACGATGATAGAACACGTATTCAATGGTTGAATCGTCTACACGTTGTCACGTAAATATAGGCTGGTCCGTTCCGATTTCAACAACTTTCATATTTCTTAAACCTCGTGAAAAGCGCCGCACTTCACAATTTGGGTTTTATGGCTCAAACCCTCAACCGACAGAGAAAGTTGTTTCCACGACACCCACTCAGTCGATTTTACGACTTTTTGACTTCGGGCTTTTTAAACTTAACGCCTTTCGACAAAGCCAGATAGAAGTGAATAATATCATCCCTTATTGCCGAAACAGACATATCCATGATCAGATGTTTTTCCAGTTAAGGAAAATTTTGGCTCATCTTTATTTCTTTGTGAGCGTACTTCGAAATTCTGCAAATGACTCACAGACCCTCAAAACACAACGACGTAATGAAAATTCATCGTTTTCTGCTGTTGATTACCGCGTTTTCTCTACTCATCAGCTCAAAAGAAAATAAATAGACGGTATTTTATCTAAAGGAAATAAGATGTTCATAGGAGTCTCTGTATTGTTTTGCAAAAAAAAGAAGTAACAATCCAAGAAGTCTATATAACTCGCTTGCAACGAGGTAGAAACAATTATGGCTGCTATTGAATTGACAATAGAACATGCATTTAATGGTTGAATCGAATATACGTTGACAGTTAAGCACTGTCTGCTCCGTTATAGAAACTTTCAACTATACTATCTGTTCCAACTGACTTCAACAATTTTCATAGTGATTCTTGAATCTCGTGAAACGCACCGCATTTGGGTCTAATGGCAAAATATCACAACCAGGTGTACACCAATAGACAGAGAATGTTGGTTTTCCATGACGATAACTCAGTCGATTTTACGACTGTTTTTTATTTCTGGGTTTTTTGGTTTGAGAATAAATGCAAAACTTAAACTTAATGCCTTTCGACAAAGCCAAATAGAAGTGAATGATATCATCAATAAGGTTGTGAAAATGTCGAGAAGATAAAGTTGGTAAAACGGCATGTGAACGGAGGCCGGTTGCATCACTTTTCCGTGCTTTAAAACGTATTCCACCCAGTACACTGCTTCGTCCACTGGCTTCATTGGTCGGTCGTGAAACAGCTTTTGTCTCTCTTTTGCTGCCTTCCTGTAACTGTACCAAAGAAAGCAAGTAATGAAGGACTTGGAATTTTCGTATACTGTACTTAAGCTATAGTGATCTTCGATTTTCTTAATGTCTACAGGAAAAGAGTGGAGAAGGAAACCAGGTATAGAATGAAAAGTTAAATATGAAATATCCTTTGAGCTATCCCCCACAGAAACGTGCGATCGGAGTTAGTACTTCATTTGTTGCCTCTTGAAAATTGGTTATGTCTTCCATAACATTATCAAAGAAAGAAATATCCTATAGCGAATGGCAATGGGACTGAAGAAAAGTTACATCTATAGGAACAATTTGGGGCCGTTTTGAAGGGAAGCGATGCTCGGGAATTTGATCGTTATATATGTTGATTATAGCTTACTGTTAATAGATTTGGCACAAATACTTCTCAGGGCAAACCATGATTAACTATAAGATTAATGTACGGCAAACCTGTTATTCAGATTTCACTGTATAGATGGTGATATAGTTCTTCCAAGTATACTAGAAGCTTCTTTTTCCCAAGGTTTCTAAGGTGCGGAGGACCACACGGTTGTACTTCTGTACTGCAGCAAACATTTTAGAAATATTCTACACACAATCGCGTGTGTGTATGTGTTATGTCAAGTTTGCTTGTATTTAATTCTACCATTTATTTATTTTGATACATTGGCCTCTTCATATTGATTACGTACAAAGACAAAATGTCTCGTGTGTAGCAGCAATTTACTTTCAGCCTGAGGGTTCAGTTAGTAGAAAACAGAACTGCGCTGTAGTTTAGTTAAAAGTGAATACTTACGAAGGGTTTATCAGAACCTCATTAATAGCCCATGAAAACGTTTCTTCGGTCAGATTGTCAAAATTCAAGCGCACCGCCATTCCAGTGTCAACCATAAAGTTGACGTCCTTCATTTGGTCGAAAATCCCGGGCATCCCAACACAAGGAACTCCAAAGGCGATTGACTCCACCATACTCTGCAGTCCGCCGTGAGTGATGAACAGGACGATGTTTTTATGCTCTGCAAAGGAGGATCTTGCTCAGCTAATGAGGTTTAACATGGAAATGTTACAGGGACTCCGAATTCGTTCTGCAGAGGTGTTAGTTTACCTAAAATGGCCTGTTGGGGAAACCAAGTTTGCAGCTTGATATTGGCATCATGTACTGGTGGCATCTTTGGCGACACCTTCCACATGACTTTCTGTTTCAGCCCTCTGAATACCTTGAGAATAATGTCAGCTTTTCCACCTGCCAACATTTCATCAGGGTCTAACACTGAGCCGAGGCTGAAATAAATAATTCCGTGAGGTGCATCCTCCATGAACGTCTGTAAATCCTGAAAAAGAATAAATTTTCATTCGAATTATCTATTTAATATTAATTGGGTTAACTACACCGGCGGAATCACTTTTGATGAAGCGTTGTAAGAGCGCTTACTTTTGGAAGTGTTTGACGAGTGATGTGAATACCACCAACTTCTTTGACATGCGGAGCCAGGGGATACGGCACAGAAATTGAAACATGTGAGTTCATTAGCACTAATGCTGCGTCTGAAACCATGTTGACGAGCTTCGGTCTGTTCTCCCATCCTTGGTACCTGAAATATTTGTCGGCCAATGCTTGTTGCCTTGTGGCTGTCTCTCGATACGAACTGAATATTAGAGATTCGGTTGTATAAAAGTTATAAAGCCTCTGGAAAAACGATTTTTTGTTGGTTAGTTTTCCGATAAAAGTATCCATAAACGAAGGGTTGTTGGGTAAACCGGAAACTTCATTGTTCCAAGGGTAATCCAGAATTCCGATGATATTGATAAATGGAGTTGAAAATCGGTGAGCCAAATATGATAGCGGTTCCACAGCAAGCGCCGTTTCTGATATAATCAGATCGTAGGTCGCATTAGAGTGGATTAGATCGATGAAAGCTTTTTCTTCCGACATCAATTTTTCAAGTAAAAAGCGGTGGACAGTGTAAAATATTGTAGACAGTCTGTACGGAACGTCGCTGTGGTGTTGCCCTGAGCTCAAATTAACTGGAAACACAAATTATCCCAGTTCGCTTGATTAAATGTCGCCAATGTTAAAGGGGGGAACGAAAACGAAAAATCCATTAATATCTCTTGAATTGAGGTACATCTGCTACTCATATTAAAACCCCTGTAGTGCGATCTCTTGGAACTTTTATTCTAACTACAGCCCAGCGCCTTCGAAGGATTCGTTGCTGCGAAGGAGGTGAATTAGTAACACAAATGGCCGTATAATACCTTCCCGGTAACATTTAATATCGGGGTTACGTAGAGCTACAGATAGTTGAAAATCAATTCTGTGTTGCGTCAATGGTGGTTTAAGAGCTACGTGACAGAAGCTCCATACCTTTTCTAGTAGAGTCGAAATGTGGTCAATCCTTGAAAATGGAAGAAAGGAACTAAATCGACTAGACGAGGATGTCATGGGAGGTATGAGAAATTGGGAAAAATAGAATATTAAATAAAACCATACCTGATTTTGGAAAACCGTTTAGCTTTGGCTCTTACGTGGGGTTATTCAGTTTAATCCGAAATCCCTAATTTATCTTGCTGTATATAGAAGAGAACACTCGAAAGTTGGTAGTTGACAGGGTTCACGTAACATAAATAAACTTCTATCGTAAGAGAACGATAGAAGATGGTAGAATGAAAAACAAAAAATATAAAACGGAAGGTACTTAAAGTAAAGGATTAGATACGTATAACCACTAGTTAATCTCCACCGTGCATCACTGAAAAACATTTTTAGCAAGTTGTACCTTCTTTCAGCGGCCTGCGCATTCAGCGTTTTTTTTTTTCACTCCCGCAACTACCGCAATCAGATTTTCATACAGTTAACATGAACTTGGTGGATCTAAATGTTCAATGTTCTGGAATTTATTTGGCCACTTTGACAAAAATTAAGCCAAAGTATTTGTTTGCAGCATATTTTCCACGTCGGCGTTCCTTTGCTCGATATGTTATTGTAAGACCACTATTAAACTGCAATTGCGTAAATAGCTTCTCGAACTATCAGTTCTATTTTGGCGCTCCAAATTATTACATCAGGCTTATTATTTTCTGGCGCAGCAAGCTTGATTCTGACTTATTCTGTTCAATCTAACGTCGAAAAATATTAGAAATATAATATGGCTGTATCAACAATCCGGGAAACGACCACTTACATGCAAACCGCTATGTTTGTAGAGCACTTCCGAGATTCTTTCTAGTCAACTCAGGATCGAAAAATATTAATAACCGATAGAAAACATGGTCCTACAATGGAACACGGAATTTGACATTTTCTAAGCAGCGCTAGGCAATTGGACCGATGGGAGTATGGAATGAGACGGGAGTATGGAATGAGACGGGAGGCTGCAAGGGAAAAGAGCGCAGGCCGGGAGAAAAGGTAATTTTGCCATATTGTCCTGAGAGTTGCTTCAACTACTAGAATTCACGTCACTATATTTCTTTGCGAGTGATTTGGTTCGAGAACAAGCTATGCTTAATATTGCAGGATTGACTCAGTTGCTCCTAACTTTGTAAACAATGCATTGGTGATTCAATAATCAATCTAGATGACTTATCGAGGAAGTTATCCTCTACTGTTCTGGAATCATCGGGCAAGAAATGTGAGAAGTGCTAGTGAATGAAACGGTGGATTTCAGAGGTTGGTTCTAATTTTCTTAAGAATGTCATTTGTAGGTCGGAACATTGTTCGACGCAAAACGCCGAATCAGTAAGTATCAGCTTTTTTTACCACAGAGTTCCCACACCTGCCCTAACAGTACTCCCATGCCCTTAATGGCAAAGTCTTTGTTTCCCCAAACGACTTTCTTACCTGCCGAAACTCCACCTTTGCGATTATTTCCAACAGTAACGGATTTACCTGAAGTGGGTTTTCCCCTCTCCTCAATTTCAGATTCCTCTCCACAACAGATAGCTCCTCCCAAATTGATTCACCTACGAACTCTCGCGAAAGAATCGTCTCCCTGTGCTCACTCAGATTCATTCCTCTATCAATGCTCAACCCAGTTACAGCTTCTCTCTCCTTTCGACAGCTTCCCGCCAGTTCACGCGTACTACGAGTCGTCCTCTTGTGTCGCTCTTTTGTATACAAACTCTACTCAATTCATTGCACATTTAATACAGTCCTACTCACGCTCACCGAGTTTCTTTTATTTCGATCTTCAACTTTCGCCCTGTCGTGCGCCCAACAAACATATTTCATCATATAGAACTGAGTACGCTTGTAAAGTTAAAATAAGAATTCGTCCCTTCCGTGTGAAACAATTATCACAACCTAAGCAGTGTATTTATTCTAGTTTATACCTGTCCCGCATAGACAAAAATCAACTTACAGTTATATTTCTTCAACGGGTCCTCTATTAGAATTTGATTGAGGTTTTTAGGCGGTTCATCCATCGCCATTACGGTGTAAAAGTCTACTTGGTGCCCCCGGCGAGCCAATGCTTGCACCAAGGGGCGGTACACGAATTGATGGCTCTTCCATGGGAGAGGTAGGAAAGCTAGGATCTTTGCTGAAGAGGTCACCTGAATGAGAACTAGCAACGCTAGCAGGTACGACAACCTGTTGGTAACAAGGAAAATAAACATTAACATAAATTGTTTTAACGTAACTCCTAAAGATTCGATGATTTGCTGTGTGGACATAGTGTATCTTCGTTAAATAATCTTCTTGCGACGTCAGCCAGAGGTTCCGGTTGCAGATGTAACGTTCAATTTTATGAGGAATCCTCCACTTTGCAAACAAATTTCACAAGACGAGAAGGTCAGATTTGAATTGAAAGACCGATGAGGTTAAGAGACCTCCCATAGAATGATCATTGATACCGTATGAGTAGCATCAACGATAGTATCGACACCGTTTTGTGTCACAAGGAAGAAGTCGGTGCAATGATGAGTATTTCGTGATCATTAGGAGTATGGATATTGGAATAATCGGCACCTTTTGATCATTATGTGCTAGGAGTGAGGACAGCTTCTAAGTGTAATCTAGATTGGGCTTGTACGATTTTCCTGCAACAGAAAAGTGTGCTTTTTCCCCATGACTCGCTATAAACTTTCAAGGTCTGAGTAGTCTTACGGAAAAATGTAATAGCTCTTGAGGGAAGTAAGAAGAAATATCAGTATCAATACAAAAGCAATTCCGCTTTTCTCACGGAGTATATTTCCTAAAAATGAGCTAATGGTTCCAGGTCAGGTCCTCATTGTTAATTGCAGTCGCATTGAAAGTGATGTCCGTCGCGTGTTCTCGATGTTGCACCCATCCAGCTCCTTCATTTGTGGTGCTAAATACTATGTTACGGGAATACAACAACGATTTCAATTCTCTGTCGACTTTATTTCATCGCTTTCAAAGTTAGTTGTATACGTCGATACTTCATCAATGTCAGTAAAATTCATATGAAAGTGGAGCCAAGAAATGAGGTTTCTCGTATCTGTCGTTTGCACTGATGTACTATAATGTAGTTAGTACGTAAATAATAAGTAACGTTTCCGTGTGACTACTACAGAGGAGCAAGCTCTTATTTCGCGCTGTTCCACTCACCGGCTCATGAGGCAGATCCTGTTCGTTGGGTCCTAGTTGCTGATTGACTGAGCGACTGTATTAAATGCCTAACGAGATGTGGCGATTGAACGATGGAGGCGTCTCAACCGGCTATTTTCGCCGTGTCACTCTCGTCTACTTCTTGTGAAACGAATGAGATAAGGTTCCGAGGACACTGGCGAATTACTACGTCGTCAATTAGACGTTTACATCTTTCCACATTCCAGTTAAACCATCCGGGAACTACTATGGCGTTGTCATTTCTGTCGATTACAGTACTCTATGTCTATCCTGTTTGTTTTTCCAATTTACCTCTCACTTTATCATAACAGTTAAGATTCAAAATATAGCAAACTTTTCGGCTAAGCTGTGATAGTGAGTGAGGAATAGTGAACGGTTTTATTTTACCATCAGAGGAATTAGGACTATATCGCCCTCACATGTTAGGATTAGAGAACCATATACGCATATGAAGAGAGAGAAAGGCGCTATGGTTCAGAGAATCTGTAGAAATTCGTCTATGTAACAAAGCGTCATACATTGCATCACATCTTCCTTTAATTTCAGTTGATACCTCGACAAGTTCAGAAGAAAAACTGTCGATAAATTGTTCTTAATTACTCGCAGACGGTTATTATCTGAATAATTAAGTAGTTTTCCTTAATTATAGGTACCGGTTGACGCTTATCGCTTGCGGAAACCCAGGTTTTTGTAAAACATTTCTCAATGTCACATCCCCGGGAGATAATAGAAATTTGCTAATTTAAGTGGTGAACCACTTAACTCTAGTTGAATTAACGTTCAACTGCTCACTTTTTCACTTCAACTTCAAAAGCAAGTAATCGCGGCTATTAGAATTTTCTCTTCGCTTCGAATAAAGGTATCAAGAACGTTATCACCGATGTTCCTATACATTAGCTGTGCACAACTTCTAGTTCTAATTTTTATTGGAATGTACAAATGCATATTCAATCCTCATACGAAACCTCAAAAATTTATTTGCATTAATATGTACGCCCGTAGATTATTTCCTTAGCCCAATAGATAATGAAAGTACTGAACTGTAACCAGCTGGAGAAATATCTAGGCGCTGTATCTTCGCTCAAGGCATTTATAGAGAACAAAGGGTAATTACTGATTGGGTAAGAATGTTGTGAGCTAAATCCAATCACGCCCACCGTTCTTGAGAAAAGTAAAAAACTTAGGCATTCGTCAGGAGCAGGATGTGTACTAGCTCAATAAAAATCACTGTAATTGTACTGTATAAAACAGAACTTAGAAGCCCACGCTTTTGCAAGTTTTGGGGGTATTATCTTATTTTGGCACAACGTGTCGATAACAGATACACACATAGCTCACTCTTGAAAATCTATTGAACCGTAAATTTATTTATACTTACTGCTTATCTCCTGCTAATAAACACTTCGCTAAGATAACTTGGTTGCGCATTGACCTCTCAGTTTTTAACTACCTGCAAAACAGTTGTAACGATTTGAATCAATCCCCCGGGCCCTAATATCAGTCAGTGAGAATTCAGTTTAAGAATAGCAAAGTAGGCGTCTGTTCCCTAGCCCCGCGCTGCCGGAAAAGTTTAAATGTAACATTCAACTACTGTAGCAAAACTGTGTAATCGGCTTTTGCTCGGGCTGGGTAGAGAGCTCTCTGGCCCATTTCTTACCTTTTCAACAGGACTAACTCAAATTTGGGCGGAGGCAGGGCAAACATTCCGTAACAAGCAACTTCTTCCTCATTCGATTCTCCGTTGTTTGTAAATTACAAGGATTGCTGGCAAGTCAATAAGAACAAAATTCAGTAACTTTCGAAGATGCGGGAAATACGAAAGAGATTTGCACTTGAAGTGAGAAGCGTCATCAAGTCATGTATTGTAATTTCGTTTTCTTTGATCACTGTTTTGTCAAAAGTTATTTTCTCTGTAGGGTCAGGGAAGCATTGACAATAAACTATGTTGATAATTTTATCGTTTAATAAATCTTTATAACTAGACAATAAATAACCTAGTTTTTTTTTAATAGCCTGTCTACCCACATCGTCTGCGGGACTAGTTTGTCTTTTCTTTTCTTTCAGTTGCTCGACAGGGCGTAAAAATACTGTTTAAGAGCTGTTTTACAATGCATAGTGCTGCTATCAACAATAATAAAATCGCCCCGGCGATATCAAGAAGGTACAATTGATGGAATGGCATATGAGCTGACTGTGGTTGCAGAACTTTTCCGTGCCTCGCTACGTATTCTATCCAATACACTGCTTCGTCGAGCGGTTTCATAGGCCTGTCAAGGAACATGGACTGTTTCATTCTGGCATTCTGACGATACCTGAAACAATGTGGGACCATATGTAAGCGCAGTTGTGCAGTCATGGGCATAAATCACAAACGAATGATTGCAGACAGCCGTCTCCATAGTTCTCCCTTCTACTAGCAAAACTGTGCGAAACGATGTCAACAAATCTTATGACTTTTTCGAAATTTAGAGCCAGGCTATACTCCTGAGATCATTGATGGTTATCGACTTTTCGGAAGGAAATCAGCAGGCTGTTAAGAAACGTCTGTCAAGTTGTTGAAACCTCAAGTTTTCTACGGTTATAAAAAAACCGCTTGCGTTTTATACTATTCTGAATCTGTTCTGAAAATGGGTTTCTCCAACTTTCACTTTCTATTAAATCATGTAATCAAGAGTAGATAAAATGTTGAATTGCACACTAGATTCCTCGTTGGTGGCTTAAATTTGGCGAGTGCTTCTCATGCAAAGAAAGGTTGTCAGTCAGCCTCTTATGACAAATCAAACTATTTCATTCGCTGTTAATGTGAACAGCCTGAGCATATAAAGTTCGGGTTGAATAGCACATAAGTTCTGCAAATCAAGGTCCACGAGAAGAATTGCTTCCTAAGAAGTGAAATTCCCACCTGCCGAACACTCCAACCAATAACCTCCATACAATACATCGGAGTAAGCTTAAATCAGAATCAGAAATGGGTGACTGAGAACTCCAAGAAACTCCATCATCAAATCATATGAGAAATACTATGTTCCAAAAATTGCCTATGTCTATATCAGGACATGGAAACTAGTATTATCAAGTACTCGAACTTCTAAACTTCCTTGAACATAGTAACAAGGAAATGTTATGGAGCAAATGAGTGAATCATATTCTTAAGCAACCGATTCTGGCTACATTCTTATTGTTGTTAAATGCATATGAAAGTGTAAGAGAGACTCGAATTATCCTGCATTGGCTATTGTGAGTTAGTACTCCACAAAATGTATGCAAAGGCGAACTATCCCTGTAGTCGGTCATCCATGAATGATTAGGATCCCTACCTGACGAGTTACATAAGTTAAGACGAAAGAGAACAAATAAGGAATCGTGCAATTACAAAATACGCCTCCCCACTTGGTTATTAAGATTTCTCTTTTTAATCCGCCTAGTTGAGTTAAAACTGTCGGGTTTCAAACTAGGCATTTGTCGAAACATCAACTACAGCAGCATTTAACGTGTGAGGCTCCCTATTTCGCTGGCCCCAATGATGAAAAACCGCCTATGATTGTTATAATACTGAGTAAATAAGTATGATTGTGTTTCGAGGGCCATTATTAAGTAATAGAGCAATTCAATTACTTCGGGTTCTCGAGAAGTTCGTTGATTGTCCAGAGTAGGGTTGATTCTGACACTTGAGCAAAATCTAGTTCAAGCCCCATTCCAACGTCTTTCATGTACGATGCATCTTTGAATTGGTCGAAAAACAAAGGAATGGTTAACGTTGGAACGCCAGAATTAATGGCCTCTACCATGCTGTGGAGCCCTCCGTGCGTTATAAACAGCACGACGTTTGGATGCTCTGTAAAACCGAAGTAAATATAAATTATGCAATATTTTACATTTCAGTTCTATGCTCATTCAGTTAACATTAATTTTTAGTACTTTGGGTATTCTTGTTCTAAAACACATTGTGAGTTACATCTGACAAGATTTTTGAAGAAGACAGAAATTTACGTCAGTTTTGAGCATCTCATTTGTGAGATGACGATATTCTAAAACGAAAGTAGTTCGCAGTATAGCAGTCGGGCAAATTACCTGGGATGTTCCATTTGTTTCTGTGTTATTTACATTAGTACATAATATCATGGCATAGTAACTGTATGAACAACGGTATACCTAGAACGTCCTGTTGCGGGTACCATGTCTGCATTTTTATATTTTCTTCGTTCACGTCTGGCATACCAGCGTTTATTTTCCACGCCACCTTCTGCTTCAGTTGTTTAAACACGTTGAAGAAAACATTAAAGAGCCCCTTATCCATTAAAGCCTTGGTGTCAGCGTTCGTACCCAGACTGAAATAAATCACGCCATATGGGGCGTCGTCCATGAAGCTGCTAATCTCCTGAAACATTTGCACATCCTACGTAATACGCGTTCATTATAGTGGGTTTACTAATTGTTGTCGAATTTATTGAAATGATACACGGTATAAATGAGGGCGTCAGAAGAACAGTATATGTTAGAATGCATTTCGTTAAATTATTAAACCGCTTGATGATTGGAGATGAACTTGGCTACTTTCAAGTAATCTATGAACATTGCGTCGAGGGTTCGTACTGGCGATTCAAGAACATGTTGGGGTGAAACTGGAGTTGAGATTAGTTTTTTGTTCTCTAAATATAGACGATTACTGTCTTTAAAATCTTCCATTCTGTGGCTAGAACTCCGTTGTATATGATGATAACTGAAAAGTTATTTGGAAGTCAGCATCGTGTGTTACACATTTGATCTTTAACCCTTTGCAATTAGTAAATGGCAAAATTGACTGAGAAAAATTTATTTTTTAGGGGCATTTCTACAGAAAATAATTTTCAACTTTCAGTCCGTTACGAAAATTACCTAATGACACGAAAAATGTGAGATAATGTATATGTGCGTGTCAGAAAAATTGGCAAACGGAAAACTATCAATATTATTGGCGGAAGTTGCTCGTAATTGGTTATTAGTAACTTGAAGTTAACGTTCTCTCAGGAAAATAATCTAAAACTAATTTTATGGTCACAATGAAAGTTTTTAGTAAGGAAACATAACTATCGGTTGAAGTTGAATATTGTAGAGAAGAAGAAGTAAACCAACCAACTATTGACATTAACGCAACATTTGGCTTTTCTCACCTTCGGTAATGGTTTGGGAGGAAGCAAATGAAGTCCTCCAATTTCCTTGACGTGAGGTCCTTGGGGAACCGGATAGGCAAACGATGGATGAGAATTAACAAGCACGAGAGCTGCATCTGACAACACTTCCATCAAAGGGGGTCGTGACTCCCATCCTTCATATCTTACGTATTGGTCAGCCATTGCTTGCCCTCGTCTTATTGTGTTCCAGTAACAAACAATCTTGACGACATACGTTGACACAGTATTCGACAATCTCTGTAAAAAATTCATTTTATCGCTAGATCTTGACAAATAGCTGAGCATGTACGATGGATTGTCTGGAGCGCCGCTCACTTCCCTAGTCCAAGGGTGGTCTAGCATTGGGGTGAAATACACGGACAGAGCTTTGAACTTGTGGGCAATGTATGCGTGAGGTTCGGCGTAGCACGGTGATTCGGACAGGACGACCTCGTATGTCTTGTTTGAGCTTAAAAGTTCAGCAAATTGGTTCCCGATTGTGAAAGACTTTTCAACAGTGTAGTAGACTAAATCGTAGGCTCTGCTGACAAGTGTGAAAGTATCTTGACTGATTTCTTGTTCCTTCCCTATTTTTCCTGAAAATACCGTGAAAAAGGCAAATATTCATTAGTGGTAGGTATACGTCTTTTTCTCGTGTCTGAAGATCTTTTGTTTTCTACAATCAAATCTGAAATATATAAACTAATTCAATAAAGCACACATTATTGCTGCAAGCTGTTAACCTCTGAGTCAAGAACCGTTTGATATTCTCCAAGTATTTGCTTTGTTCGTTCATCGTTTGTGCATTGAACTCGGCCAGAGATCGACATATCGACATAATTTTCCGGAATTTGAAAGAATCAAGAAGCGCCCTCTTTGAATTTGTCCAAAATTATGCTACTTGACCAAAACGATGGAACCAAAGTTTTAAATTCGGCAATACTTCCAAAGATTTGTGATGGGGTTTGAGTTGAGAAATCACGTGTTTAAAATAGTCCAAGCCCTGTGACTGCTAAGAAATAAATAATAAATAAAACTATAGTGTGTCAAGAATAATTACCAGTTTAATGTAGCATCGAGGACTCCTTTATGGTGGACCTTCAGGTGACAAAAGCAGGTTTTTGTAGCATTTTCTCTCGTGGCAGTTGAGACTTATCTAACGAGATTGCGTGTAGTGAATGAGTTGCAAAAGACCATTATGACTTCGTAAATCAAAAGTTGGAGAAAGTTACTACGCCCGTGCACTTTTGCACGGTAGGCTTTCAATAAATGATATCAAACAGTATAGCTTCTATGCGCATGTTTGTGTTGTTGATAACGCGAAGTCTTCCGTACACTCCGTTCAAGGCTCTGCTTCAATTGTTTTGAATTTTAGGATTCTAGTGGTCATCCCATGTCAGAAATCACTTTTCAAATATCTTTTTTTGTTTTGAACTTTTAGCAGTATCAATAAGTTCAATTGTTAAACGAGTGGGGCTAAAGGGACCTTGAAATTCAGCAGCAACTACCAGAAATGCATGCACAATTGAAACTACTTTGTCGTCGATTCTCTGTCCAATGTCCACGTGCAATTTTGATGTTCGCTATTTCATAGTTTATAGTAGTTCATCACACATTGCCAAAAATCACGAAACTCATCCAATAATTTGAAAAAAGAAGGTTTCGTTGGGCCACCGCTTCTCGTTTCTCTGGAAACAAATTTCGATTAAAGACAATGATACTTCAGCGTATAAGTCTAGGGAAAAAAATTACATTAGCGCTCTTATGTTTAAAGTAACGTTCATATATGAAAGAAGTACATCCTTTTCTATTACACTGACAAATCCTCCATAACTAAATCTCTTCTATAATGAAGCTGTTCATAATTTGTTATCAAAGAGTTGAAGTTGAGTACGAAAGTACACTGGATGGTTTTAGGTTCTTATTTATGGCCTACTTTTACGTTGGTAAGATTCGATGATGGTAGGAATCGAGAGCACCTGTAAATTTACGTAATGTATTTTAGAGCTCCAAGCTCAATTACAACTCGCTTTTATTTTAATGTTCTTCTTCCAGTTTCATTTCATTTCTCTTTACTCACTAGCTTCAAGATAGTTCTGTTGCTTTCCTAGGGCGGCGCAGGAACCCTTTATCACACTTCAACTACTTCAGATACTGCTTTACCTGTAGCAGTACAAAACACACAAGTACAATCCTTTACCTCCAGCACGTAAATTGAAAGTAAATTCCCGTGAACGTAGCGGCGAACAATTCAACTTCAACAAATCGAGCAGTCATGAGTAGTAACTTGTGCTCGAGTGGGGGTTTGGTATCTTCAGAATGACGAGAATCGGCTCTTCCATACTTAGTTATGTTCGCCTCTTTAACAACATTATTAATAAAATCGATGTACATTTTGTGCTTTGTTCAACTCTCATGGTTGTTTATATCAATTACGAAATTTGACCACCTACACACGATCCGAAGTCAGTACGCAGTTCCATTAATTTAAAAAAATGAAATTTATTTATTGGCATAGATGGGACCGTTGTGAAATCTATTTCATAGCCAGTTCTATAAATTTACAATTATTTTTCCTATTGCCAACGATATATTTATTATGTTTCATGAGTGTGGGGTTTAGTACTACAAGACAACCCCTTCACTCTTATCTCTGATCCCTATGTGTTACTCGAAGTTCCTTAATCGTCAAACTTTTTGTTTCACCGGCTCCAAGCAGTTTTCGATCTCACAGAACAGCAATAATTTGTATTTTAATATCCCTACCTGTAGCGCCTGGCCATTAGATCCAGCTGGTAATTTATCAATGTACTTTCCACTATTGCTATCTTAGTCTTTATTGAACTTTCTGGATTCTCTTCATTTGTTTCCCACTGCAACGCTTTACGCGGTAAAACTTCTTCTGCGTCTTTCATTGACTTGAAATTCGATTAACAAGTTACAACAATTGATTTCTAAATACCTTCACTCGACATGGCCGTTCATAAACTTGAACTGTCTATTGTTTTAGGTTGTTGCAACATCTTGAGCACATGTCGGCTGCATCCTCACATTTCCACTTAATCCCACTAACCATATGGTCAAAGATACTGATTATCTTCAACAATAGGTACATTGGAAGGTGGTACCACGATCCATGACGTACGGTGGCAAGGACCAATCAGCCGCTTCAATTTGTACTTTGAGCTGTATTGGAACGTCAAATACATTAGGTTCGGTCACACATCTCCATTCAGCAAATCCCGTTAGAACGAACGTAGGCATTAGTTAGTGCAAAATACCTCACCCGCTTAGTCAGCAGATATGAGTTTGAGTGTGAGTAATTTAACGCCATCAAGGTAGCTCTGAGTACGTGAACGAGTTGCACGGGGCAGAAGAGAGAAGAGCGAGTTAATAGTCAGATAGCTGTGAAACGAGTCACTATAGTGAGAACTGAAAGGCGAGTGTGTTGGTAAAGAGCTGTATGTGTTGAAGAGAAGGTAAATCAAGTGGTTGGAAGAGGATATTTTGGAAAGCCAAAAAAAGGGGAAATTCGTTTGTCACTTGGAAATTAAACTGAACTTAAGCCATTTGTCTGGAGAAGCTGGCTGAACGTGTAGTTAAGACTTTCCTGGGGCTAACATCAAAAAGACTTCAGGTCAGAAATAGTTGAACTGAATGCAAATATGTATACCTAAAAACTATAACTTGAAGGTTTAGGTAAACTGCTTATTTCATCTTCAGTAGTTGCCCAATATAAATTATCTATGATAGGCTTGTCTTACCTAAAGCTTCAACTAGTGTGTCTGCTAGCTTAAATTGCTTCACTGTTTCCGGTGGGTCGCTCATCGGAAGTATCGTGTAGAAGTCAACGTGGTGGCCTTTTTCCCCAAGGGTACGAACCAAACGATGAAATACGAATTGGTGGCTCTTCCATGGCAAGGGGAAAAAAGCTAGAATCCTGCTTCCTTCGATAGCAGGAAGAAGACTAGTCAGGAGTAGCAGTGACATAAAGGCTCTGAAAAAAGTGGTTGTCATGGTGAAGCCCGTTCGCACTTGAACGTACATGTAGTGTGCTTTAAAGATGATGAATACATGATGGTAAGGAAAATACAATTTTCAAGGAGGAGGAACATGATCGTTACTGCCTGCCTATTGTTTATCATCACCATACCCGCTATCTTCATAATCACGATCAATTGCTTCATTGTACTCCCAAAGTGATGGCATAAATCCACGGAAGTCCCAGATAGCAATTATTTGATATTTGAACATGGTATAATGGTTAGTATGATATATCATTCTGCACTCTATCAAGTGTCAACACTTGCGCTGTCATGAAAATGAAATTTGAAGTGGCCGAAAATGGAAAAACGAAATACCGTTTCTGAAAGCTCCAATTCATTCAGAGTAAATCGCCTAAAACCTCATACATTTGGTATTGTTTATTCAGAGATTCACCTATAATTTAGATAACTAGTCTTTTCCGAATTATTTCTTTTAGGTAACGAACGTTGAAGAAAATACTCGAGATAATGGATCAAGAGGTCAAAAAAGCCGCCTCTAGCTTGCTCGTAATACATTTTATTCGAGCATACAGACCAGCAATAAGCCTGGAAAATAACTTCGTTGAGAATTTTTTAACTGCTTTTGGGTGTTCCAAGCTTCATATGATTGGTAAAACATGATATCCTGTACACAATTTGCCTTACCGGTGCATCGTGATTTCCATGTTCGACGACTGCGAGTTTGAAAGAAGCGCTTTCAATCCTGCTCTCTCACAACCCACCGTTGTATCTCGAATGAATACAGCGAGTTTCTCCTATCGGCATGTGAGGGGCTGAGAGACCAGTTTCGGTTACTACTCGATCTGAGCCGGTTACGGCCGAGCCCACATCTTATCTTTAGAGATTGTGACGACCTCCAAATGACACCACTTGCCAGTTCTTCCGTTCTCAAGTGGATAAATTACACGTTATTCCTTCCACTTTGCCTTTAGTGCTACCAAGCTGAGGGCACGAAAAATATTTGTATATTGTTAGTCACAAGCTGTTGGTTTGACGTCGGGTGATCTTCAATTACATGGACATGAGTATTGTTACGATAAAAAGAGTCCTGTAAATTGTTGCGTTTTTGTTACAGATCCATAAAAATCGATACAACAGAGTAACTCAAATTTAGTGCAAATAGACAATCGTTCTAACTTCGTATTATTATTGAAGTTGATTTCCACTATGTCGCGAGCGATTTACTTCGAAATGACGACCGTTCAACGTTAGGCAAGTCTCGTTTTCCGATATATCTTCACTTCTATCTTCCTTCAAGAAGAAGGTCACAGAAATAGTTAATTGAAACAAAATGTGGGTATAGACAGCTAGAAGACAATTGTCAGGTTGATCAAGTCCAGTCAAACATTTACTGAGAAAAATTCGAAAACATTAACAAACACACTTTTTGGCCCATTTTGGCTATTTTTTCTGTTGAGAGAAGCATCTATGGAGAACAATATGTAGTCACACAGAAATCGGCAACTTAGTTCTTCGCGGGAATTGCGTTCCCGCATTGTTCATAAACACGGCATAAACTTGCACAACCTTGGTCACCCCAACAGCCTGTATCTACTCTACACAGGATTGAAAGCTTTCCTTACCCTTCAGGCAGCAGAAAGTAATACAACTTTCTTCTCATATCGCTGGAAAGACAATGCATTAACCAACCAGCCATTGCTGCAACCTCTTCAGCGCCAAATTTTGGCTGTATTTTACCATTCTACTTGGTCTCATGAACAACATTATTGACACGTGATCCTTTGCAGCTTATCCAACCTCTCATGCTTATCTACCTCCAAATGTGGAACACCACATTGAAATGCGATTGATATCGCGGTTTTGTAAACATTTAAATTCTCCTAGATGATGCCTACTTTCCTCGTCGGTGAAATAAGAGGAACAGTAAACATTTTGAGAAATTGATTGTATTCACAGTTCATATAATAGAATAATTGCCAAACAGGCACGAGACTCGGCGATGACGTTACCACAATTAGTACTTGTAGGAAATATCGTGAGATTTTCAGTCTAAAATCAGCTAGTTGTATCCCCCCCCGTGTGAATGCTTTTTTAATGAATAAGGAAGTTGCTCCCGTTTCAGCTACGAATATTATTCTGTTAGTGTATGTAATATTATCTACTCATGTATACGGAACACTCCTTGAGGATGTGTGCTGCGTGCCTACTAAGGTTTGACGCATTACCTGTACAGACAGACGGTCGGGCTCTGTTGAGTCAAGTAGATAAGATGACGAAATAATGGAGTTTACGTTTCATCGATTTCCCAAATTGAACGAGTCCAGCGTAAATTTTTGAGGTACATTGCCTGTCCCCGGTTAAGACGTTAACTGTTAATAGTTATTGATGGAGCGCTGTAGCCTCACCACTCTACAACATCGTCGTTAGCTGCAGGATGACTAATTAATTATTTCTGCTACCGGCCACTGCAGCGTATTCCCCACAATGCCAACTTCTTCGGAACTACGCCCATTTGAACTCATTCTCAGGTTCTTTTAATACCTTTAGATCAGCAATTACTGATGCGGTTTAGCTTTCTTTTCGGTTGTATTTCTTCTCATTTTCCTACCTGTTTGCTGCACCTTTGTCCAAAATATGTAAAAGTCTTCTCATTACTTACTTATGTTTCAATTGGTATCGCCCGTATTTATAATAAATAAATAAAAAATAATTCCGAACTTGCCGACGAAAATGCAGTTAAGCTGGATCGGAAAGCAAATGTAGCTGCAAACTGTTTGTATGAGGATTCAGTAAAACCCTTCATCCATGTAGAACGCAATATGTGATAAGTGATGTGAAAAGTTCAATTACTTAAGTATGTGTAGGACTAACGTTTACAATTTTTTGGTACAAGTCCATGGCATGGATTCAATGGTTATAGTTATTTTACTTTTTATTTAAGCTTGATAGCTCGTTCTCAATTGGAAACTGGTATGAATGATTTGAGAAAAAATTGGTTTTACATAGACCTGGATAATTGTGGGCTTTACGCTATTTAGGCATTTTTGCGGCGTATAATCTATTTTACATTAGCAGATGTAGTACATGACTACATCGATAACAATTTTCTTTACATTAATCAATACCGCAGCGTAATAATATTATCGTAACCTCTTCATTAAGCGTACTGTTATACAATGTCCTACATTAAGTTTTACTTGAACACTCATGTTTCTACGAATTATTGCCGTTGTTTCATTGGATTCCAAAAGAAAACTCTTTTCAATATTAACGAATATAACGATCCACACTCCACACAATAAACGTGAAGACGTCGAACAAGCTGTTTGTAGAACGGTCACTGACATGCCTAAACATACGTACATCTCCAGAAACTGGGCTAACAATGAATTTTAACAAGGAATGTGTACTTGGAATGTATCATTATGCGTGATTTGAATAAATTACGGTTGATTACTCACATTTTATGTCTTTACTTTGCTACATAAACTCGAAAATGTAACGCAGGATATGTTACGGAGAAGCGTCACGAAATTTGTGTTAGGTTAGGTGCATGGTAACGTCTGTTAGAAAATCTAACGCTTGGTAACATCACACTTTTAATAACCTCAGTGACTAACTGATGATGTCAATTGCAATTGACGCGGCCATTATATCGAAACCATCAACGAGCACAATCAAACGTAGTTATCATTGCATTAAAAAAAATAAATAAAAGATATAAAATGTTCCTAGTGGTTGCATACTTGTACGAAAGCTGTACCCACCGTTTGTGTAAAGGTTTCTTTCGCGCCGCCAGCCTCAACGTGAAACGTTTGACAAGATTACTATACTTTCCTTTCCCTTTGGGGTAGCGGAAAGTAAAATTTAGAACACGTTAAAGGCACAAATCGGCCCGGACGGCGGACGGACATTGCAGATTTGGAATCCCCATGTCTTGAAACGTAAAGTATCAAATTTTGAGGGGGGTTTTACGTTAAATAAGTATGAAATCGTTTAGCACAGTTTTTGTATTATTGTGAAGTATAGTTCAGCAGTACATAACTAACAATACGGGGAGAAAACAACTTCCGTAACGCTAATCAGTCCCGTAAGGAAATACTATTATTGCAACCTCATTATTGATCTTGCATTATAAAATGTCTCACATGATGATTGACTTGGAAACTTATGATGCACCACGTTATTGTCGTTTTTTCCTTGGAGCTGGCTTTGCAATTCTTGATAGACATAGAGCAAAAAGAAGACATGCGCCCTTTAGAATAATAACCAATGTGACGATCAACGCAGCTCCGATAAACGCAAACACGTCGAGCAAGTACAGTTTGTAGAACGGCATTTTGACGGAAGCTGGTTGGAGAACGTTCCCATGACGAAGGATGTATTCGATCCAGTACACACCCTCCTCGACAGGTGTCATCGGCCGGTCTCTGAATAAAGCTTGTTGTTTGAGAGCTTTCTCCTTGTAGCTGTAAACGAAAAACACAATGATCTCTTGCTCATTTGAACTATTTGAATTTCTCCATAATGAACAAATTTCATTTCGATTATAGTTAGTCTGGAGTTTTAACTATCACATCGATTAAGCTTTCTCCTCACACTGTCTTTGGATGCCAAATCAGTATTCAATTCCGCCTGGCATTTAGAATTAGACAATCATGCCCAAACCACCTAAAGGCCCGGAGACACTTTCTCCGTTAGCATAATCCCGACAGTTACCTTATTCCACTCACTATGCCGCCCTCCTATTTGTCAAACCAAAGAGTTATCAAATGAAAGGATTATTCTGAACCATACGGCTATGTATTATTGCTGGCTTCGTTACTTTTGGTTATTGAGGATCTCCTTCACTGCCCACATAATAGACACCTCAGTCAAGTTATGTCGGTCCAGCCGAATTCCATATCCTGCAGCTTCTACTTGGTTCATATTTTTCCTTTGGTCACTGAAGAAAGGAATGCCGATTATCGGGACACCGCAATTGACAGTTTCAGTTGTACTCAACATTCCACCGTGCGAAATGAACAGCAATACGTTTTTGTGAGCTGAAACAGTGGTTTTAAATGTTTAAGCTTACGGAAAACGTAGGTAGCTGTTCTTAATAACATTTGTTGATCACGAACCTGGTTATGTATTACATAAAATGGTTATAATAATTTATGGTGGCGGCAGTATTCAAGAAGGAGAATATAAAAAATCATCAACAACTAAATCATAGATTCCCTTCGCCTGTTCCTCGCAGATTTTTATTGTAAAAAGAGCAGAAAGAATTGCAAGAACAAGTTTCTGGAGCAACACAAGGCTGATAGAATGCCTGCTGGCACATCCACCCAACAGAGGTTATCTTCATCGAGCGCATTATGTCAAGCATCATCCATGATTATTAGTACTTCTTAGAAGACCGCTGCTATGTTGGTCTAGGAAAATCACGTCACTCGTGTTTCTTGATCATCAGAGGTAATACAAGTAATCGATACTGCTCTCTGTCTCATCAAAATGAGACCAGGGTTCCGAGGGGGTGGAGTGCTGGCGCCATAGGTGATGCAATTTCTCTCTGGAGTAACGCTGAAGTAGGAATTGCTATTTAGTTGTTGCTTCGGAAGTCCTACTCTGTTGTCTGATGAAATAAGCCCTTGATTTGGCTTCCTCGAAGAATTCAAGGACAAGAATCCGATATTCTCCTCATTCAAGAATTCAACATTTGCTTCAATGATATAGGCACGTGTTGATTCAAACGTATTTGGAAACGAGTACCCATAATGCCTGGAGTCGCAGCAAAACTATATCGATATCTAACAGAAGAAGGAGTTCATGATTGCCTCTACTCACTAAACCAAACTCTAAATAGCAGCCATGTAGTTGAAAGGCTTACTGGGCATACCTGTGGTCAGTTATCGGCATCACAGTGTGTACGAAGGTTGATGATAACTGTCCTGACTTAAAAACCGATGCTCTTAATTGTAGGAACTACAGATGCACAGAACGTTCACTTTTCTTCTTTCAGCTTGTAATATCGTGTCATAAAGTCTTAGAAGATTTCGTGGAAATAAAGTAAAGCCATGCATTAAAGTCAGTGGGTACATATTTTTCGTACGTGGTGGAAATTACTGAACGGGAGTTACAAGAGGGGTTTCCTTGTTGCACACCACGCCCTATTACTTTTCTTTGACCTCTCCTGCATTCTGAAGTGAAATACCACCAATGATACAATTAAGAGCCTCCTCTCTGCACACTGTGAAGAGTATTGAACAATACTGGGTATACCGCAATGCCAAGTGTTTTGCGAGCACTTATGCAAATTCAGGGCACCTTTTGGTAAATTTAAACGGTTCTGATCTATGGGTGGGAATATTTTTTGAGCACCCTTATCACTTGGAATAGGGTCGCTGACATTTTTTGGAATTTCCTGGAACAGAAAATGCATAATTTCTTTTTAGCCCTAGTCATCACTATATTTTCCAGGGAAAAAGACATTTTGAGTTAGCGAGTTCGGCAGTTAAACCACATGGGACTATATTGAATCTTAAGGGCGAACAGGCCAAAAACAAGTGAACGTTTTGATTGAGCGTTTACATTGAACTTCAATAAATAGCAAACCCTGCGGGAAGCAATGGAGGCTCTCATGAGACACTTCCACATTTCTGAAAAGTTATATCGTTGAGTTGTTATCTTATAAAGCGTTCGGTAAGCTGAATCCATGATTATTAGTACTTCTAAGAAGACCGCTGCTATGTTGGTCTAGGAAAATCACGTCACTCATGTTTCTTGATCATCAGAGGTAATACATATAATCGATAATGCTCTCTGTCTCATCAAAATGAGACGAGGGTTTCGAGGGGGTGGAGTGCTGGCGCCATAGGTGATGCAATTTCTCTCTGGAGTAACGCTGAAGTAGGAATTGCTATTTAGTTGTTGCTTCGGAAGTCCTACTCTGTTGTCTGGTTCCACTTCTGAACGTGAGTTCATACAACCCATTCGGTTCGTTTTAAGCAAAGATTTGAAGCATTCTAATGGCCCGAATTCGAATGACTTCAGACTTTTAGAGTCTCATAAATACTGTGATATACTAATATAATCGTTGAGTTTCTTTCTACTTCACTATATTAATAAATATAATAAAGTAAAGAATAGTAGGAGATATGTACCCAATATTCCTTGTTGAGGAAACCAACTGGAAAGGTGAACGTTTGACGATACAGGAGGCAGCTTTTTGGCGTTGCATTTCCACAAAACACGTTGTTTAACTCTGGAAAACACGTTCATGAACGCTTTAAGAATCGTCCCGAACGATTCGTCTGACATATCGATATTTGACCCAAGACTAAAGTAAATGACTCCTTGAGGCGAATCGTTCAGCAGTTCCTCTAAATCCTGCAAGCAGAATTGGCACATTAATGTTCATCATTCTGGTTTAACTCAAGAAACCAACGCACAGTTTCGAATTTAAGTACCTCGATCAGAAAAAATTAAAAAAAAAATGTTTTTTTATGCGAGGTGGATTTAATTTATGAATCTTTTAGTTATTATTCATTCTGATTAATATTCCCATGTTTTCGGCCAGAAATTATTAACACCCACCCCCGCCTTTCATATTTTGACGCTTTACGTTTCAAGGCATGGGAATTCCAAATCGTTGAAGGATGGGCTGGGCTAAGAATAATTTAGTAAAAATGATTGTGGCAGTTTTATTGCATTCTCGTAGTGTTTGGTAGCGTTCCTACGTATTTTTCGCTGCTGAGTCGAATAGAGCGGGTCTCAGAGGTGCAAGACTGCGTCTAGATGGATAACAGTGAAATCACAGTAAATATACCGAGACAATGTTTACTATTTGAAGGAACCCGCGGTACAGTTTAGCGTAAGTTACAGTTCCTTTTCCCCTCCTGACTTGTCCAGTTTCACGCACTGCCTCTCGTCTCATTTGGTGTCGTTTACCAGTATTTTGCGAGGCTGAATCGAATGGGAATGGAACAACGTCGTTTACATATGAGTTGCTATTTTCCAGACTGTTGACATAGCCACGTTATATTCATAATATTTCTCGACGTTTGATAAAATAGAATTAGTCTTTGTCATACTGTGCAAGAAAATAATAAACCGTTGTGTTTTAATGTTAACTAATTTTAGGAACCATTTGCACGTTAAGTTCTATCACAATTAGAAGGATCAAAAGCTTTTATTCATATTTTATATGCTCTGAGGAATCTAGAATGCAGTAGAGGTCTCAGACTTTCTATTCACGCGTGTGAGCTCGGAACTCCTCGAAACCACTCAAAATGAGTAGCCTTGACCATTCCCGAGAGATACAAAATGCTTGATCTGCTGTTCGCTGACAATTAGCTAGTGTGTTTCCACAATTTCATTTACGACGAGTGTGAGAATATACCTTATTAGTTGGACTGAACGATCCGAGTATATTTACAAAAGCTTCGGAAGGTGTGAGATACTCAACCAGATATTTTTCATATTAACCCCACTTACATGAAACATTTTGTTTTGTAAGCTGCATACAATGCTTATGTAATTAGCGAGAGCAACTAATTATTTTTGCACCGTTTTCCTACAGCTCCTGAAGTTTGAGCCTGAATCGTTTCAAAAAATCGTATTGACACTCTCTACGTAAATTCAAATGGAGAAAGAGAAAAATACATTGAAAGAATCCAAAGTATCCATAAAATCGCTGAAATTTGTGGGTCTGAGTAAACTGGTGTAAAGCTTTTTCATTATATTCCTAGAACAGCAGAAACGAACTCCACTGCAAAAAACCTTATTTACGTGGGGCTGGGAAAAGGTGTATGCCATGTCTCAGTAGACAACCCTATGGTGTTCTCGATTAGCAGTACTGAAGTGTACAGATAATGACGGGGTATAGGAAGTGGAACACACTCAACAACTAAAGGGATTCAGCGAACACATTACACGTACAATGATAGGTCCAACCCTGCGAGATCGTAGGCCCATGCCCGCTGAACGAACAATCGCGAGAAAGAGAAATATGTTACGCCCAAGTGACGGGAAAGCCGATGTTTTTCGGCCAGAAAATGGTTTGGTAATTTCAGACGTCTTTATTATCTATAATACGCATTAATGGTGTCTGCGGCAGAAAATTACCTTTCTAGATTTTTCCAAAACAGTATCAACCTTTTATCACGCGCATTTGGCACGTGGAGCTTCGTGGGCAGTGCATGAAGTTTTTTACGTTTCGTGCATGCGTTCATAATACAGTGCATAAAACGTATATTTCCAAGATTCTGAATGTTAGACAGTTTGTTACCTAGTAGCACTTACTTTAGGGAGCGGCGACTCTGGCTGAATATTCATGCCTCCCAATTCTTTGACTTGTGGAGCCTTCGGATAGCTGTATCCAACTGAATGGTGCGAATTGACTAGTATAAGAGCGATGTCAGACAGAAGTTCTTTAATTGGCGGCCTGGTCTCCCATCCAGTGTAATTTAAATGCTTGTCCATCACTTCCTGCATCTGCGTCAACGTGTTATAGCTGACCCACGTAGTAGCAGCGAGATTGTACACGTTGCGAAGGCGTTGGAAAAATGTCATTTGGTCGGTGAAGTGGGATTTGAAATCAATCATGTAAGACGGATTGTCCATGAAGCCGGCCATTTCATTCACCCATGAGCAGTCAGCCAAAGGTATGAAAGTCACAGCTAGCGCTTTGAACTTATGTTGAAGGCCAACAGCTCCTTCGTTAGCTACAACTGCTTCATGAATTATTAAATCAAATGCCTCGCTACTTTCAATTAGTTTGCGGCCTTCTGGATGTGAAAATACGTTTTCCAATGAATTAATTCCCACAACAGTAAAAGTTTGACTAATTTTAGGTACACTCCAAGTGCCGAAATCCGCCAATCCTTGAGGCACCAATGACTCTAAAAACAAAATCTGAGTATTGAACCAGCCCAACAACTAAAAAACGGAAAATTAGTAGTAGATAAATAAAAATAAATAAAAACGGAGAATTAAATAAAAAAACGGAGGATTAGTAGTTGATTGTATGTGATGGAGCCATTGCATCATGAGTATCTGCGTCTCAGAGAAGATCGAGTCGAGTTCAGCACGAAGTCCATGAAGATGGGGCTTGATTTACAGTACGATACTGCTTGTCATAATCAACTCCCTCCTCTGTTGTAAAAAAGAATTGATTTAGTATCTTCCCCATACTTTTAGGTAAATCTCGCCCCACCCCCTCCTATCGGTCAACCAAGCATTCAAATTTCCCGTTCTCCAAGTTCAACTTCAAGCCATTTTCCCTTCCCTCATACGAGCTCACCCTTCTTCGATGTACTTGTTGTCGTCAAGGGAATTCTTGTGTTTTCCTCAACGCTATTTTTCTTTGCTAATCTCCATCGGTTTGAACCATTTGTACGTACTCAATTCCGTAAATTTTCTAAACGTTAGAGCCTTTTGGCAGCCCAAACGGCCATGACTCCTAAGAAACTGATTTGTTAAGATAGAGCTAATAATCCGGATGCTAATCGCTTTTTAAAGACGCTTTCACGGCTTGAAATGCGAAGCCAATCGTCACAGTCACGCTTAACGTCAATTTAACAAAGATGCCATTAAATATCATCAGTCATACTCCATTGGCAGCAACGACAGTTCTTCTTCACGATACCTGCTGGTATCTTCATGGGGTTCCACAAAATAAGAAGACGCTCTGTATCGAAGCCAATCATTACCATGATTTCGTCTGTCATATGAACTACTTTGACGCCACCATACGATATTGTGCCCTTCGGCGTATAGTTTTAAGCAGCGATCGAATGCATCGTCCATCTCTTGTTCATCCAGTATTGAGAGTACAAGAGGTAATGAAGCTGGTCGAGTTCATCCTGATGAACGATCACTGCTTGATAAGCAGATCAACTGTGTTTGATCGTACGAGGTTATAAAGGTGTAGGCTGTGTCGCCACAACTCACGGGTTTTCAAGTCGCCGTTGTGCACCATCTTATTTTGGTTTCTCTTATAATCGTCCATCTTAAAGTTTCTTAGAAAGACTAAGGAATGTTTGAATCTTTCACTGCGTTTTGTGCCGTGTACATAAGTGAATTTACCAAAAGAATGAAGCCCTTGTACGAAACTGGAAATCAAAAACCATTTAGTTGGTCAGAGCACAACAGCTGAATTTTCATTCACAGTTCGGAAAAGGAAGCTAGTCCCTTAATCCACTGCTTGGTAAAGGTTACCCCACCGTATGCTAACTTGTCGAACGTAGAAATTAAACACTTGATCGACTGAATCGACGGGAGTATTTCGCCGACCAGCTTCATACACTCGAGCAATTAATACTCGCGAACGTTTCTTTAAATCCGAAATGTTGAAATAAATAAAATAATTTTAATGGTTCATTCCACTTACTGAAATCTAAATTGTTTTCGACGTAAACTTGTTTCAAATTCTTTGGATGTGGTTGATCCATTGCCACTGTAGTGAAGTAAGTCACATGGTGGCCTCTTTCCGCTAGAGCTCTGATTATTGGTTGGAACGCTAAGTGATGACTTTTCATCGGGAACGTTATGAAGACGAGTATCCTAGCGGCGAACGTCACATGAGCTAGTGCAATCGCTATAATCAGCAATCTATAACATATAAAGAGTTCTAAATATATTATCGTCTTTCTTGATTGGAATACGAGTTTATTCGATTACATTTCAGTCCGATCGTAGGCTCAACAATATATATCTGGTGCGACTCATCACCTAGTCCCATGTGTGTTCAGCGATTTTCTTGGCTTTACTATATCACACTCTCACATTTCACGTAGAACAGATTTTTTCTATCTGTGTCGCACTTAAAACGTAAATAACTGAAGCTGAACTTAAAATTTGTTTTTCAGAGAGCTAAGGAAAGTTAAAAAAACATCGAATCTCAGGCAACATGTCATAGTGTGTGTGGTTCACAGGGCTATACTGTCACAAGCCAATATATGGTGTTAAATCAAAATGCACCCACCAAGTGACTTGCTGGTGAGTACCGTAAGTTGGATGATTTAGGACTGTGATCCTTGTTTTTTTTTGTGATGAGCAGCTATTCAACGATTATCATAGAAAAGTGCTGAGCAGGTGAGTCAGCTGGGTGTTTTAGCAGATGTACTTTGTTCATTATCACTTACGGGCATTACTATTCCTGTCAGGAACGGCCAATACGACAAGAAAATAAACCCGTATCACTTCTTCCTTGACAGAAAAGAAGTAAGTATCCGTGAACGCGATTAAAGAAGAATGCGAAATCCGATTCTGTTCAGTTTATAGTATTAAGTGCTCTTGCCACCATGACGTCGCGTTGTCCATAAGCTAACTGGTACTTGCAGTTCCACCAAATTCATGTACCCATAATCAGCCCCACGGATTTTGATTGAATTAGGAATCCATATACTTTAGTATGTGTGGAAAGCGCGGTAGTTTCTACTTCGGGAAAAATTACGAGAACAGCACAACCAAAGATATCGGTAAAACCTCTTTTTGTGGTTTTTTTCTGAGTTTAGGGCTTGACAGGGGTTCTGCAGACCGCATGACGCCCAAAATTTGGCGGTGATAGAGTTCACTTTCAAGTGTTTTCCCTCATTCATTTTTTGTTTTCGGTAGCGTTCGTGCAATTTCTTTTACAAATGATTAGAGAGAGGGAATTGACGGAAGATTGAGGAATGAATGGATTGCGTGAAGTTGTTTCAATACTTCTGCTTCTTGGTATATTTCCCCTGACATTTATGAATACAAATAAATGACATATTAATAGTTTACTCTATTAAAGGTCACGTAACTTCTCAATTTTTCAAATTACTGAACTATCCAATTACATACTTCGTGGAGCCAAGGAAAGTAAAGACCTGTGGTGCATCCTTCTTCGGCGAGCTTTCTCCGCCAACGCAACTCTAATAACCTGTTATTCACTCTCTTTATGTTAATTCCCATTATATATAGAAACTGGGTAAATGTTTCACACTTTATTGGGTTGTCACGAAGTTCATTGAGTAACCAACGTGAATATAATTAATGAGACCGGTGATCTTTTTTTTGTTGAAAAGTTCATGTCGACGATTCTGGAATTATGTGAAAAACACTGAATACTTCTTGATCTTCCGCTCTGATTTTATAATATTTTGAGTCTGATTTTGTGGGATCCAACATTGAAATATATTTTCTTTATTGTACCGTGTTTTGATAACTATAAAAACTGAAGTTAGTTTCGGACCATTTTTCTCATACCCTTACTACGAGTATATCGTCCAATGTTGGTCTGCGGGCTGAATATCAAATTTTTACTCATTGCCCGCCGGATTCCAGTCTAGATTCGCTATCTTTCGTTCGCGTCGTCCCCTGGAGACGTTTGGGCCACGCGGTGTCACTAGCTCGCATAGCATTGCTGTTTAAGGGACAGACTGTAATTACTTCATTTTAATTGCTAGTAAAACAATTATGAAACGCATTAGATCTATGATGTATTTCGTTTCGCTGTGCGATTAGACCTACCTCATTTTGGTAGCACGACACGATACGTTGTTCGGGCAAGACTAGTGCGAGTGTCGCGAACGGAGGACGGAGAACTGGTTGAATTAATCAAACAGGAGAAGGGATAGAGTTGAAAAAAATCATTTCATAAATTATTTTCTCTTCTGTTTCCACGATGACAGTTATCTCTAATTCACGTTTAAATTCATTTTTCATGTTTTTTTCGTGTGGTGGCCGGTGTCTTTACTCATAATAAATATTACCCATGGCTGTTATTTTAAACAACTTGTATATGGGCACTATTTCTTAGTAGAATTTAAAACTATTTACTGTCTCTTCTGAAGTAAAATGAATACTCTAAATAGATTTACCGATCGAGCTTCTACTGCAACTCCGCCTCCGACTCTGGCCCATCCCTTCCTCTTCTCGCTGGCTCAATCAGTCAATGAGGAGTATTTAAATGTCAATTTGCTACCACACTATTAACGTAACATAATTATCGAGGTCCTAGAGAACAAATGTGTTACGAAATTATTTCAAGTATTCCAGATTAATTTTCCTTCTAATGACCTCATCTGACGGGATCATAATTACTGAGATCATATCAAAACCTTCGGTACCAGCAAAAAAAATTTATTGACAGGTACCATACACCGTACACAGGCACTGTCTCGCCACTACAACTTATCAAGTTTTAAAGCTTTTGCTCATGCTTACCACGAAACCTTACGGCCACGTATGCACGACCGATCGTCCTTTAAAGACGTACCTACGACTTCACTCACACCCAGCCAATTCCAGTTTCCTTTACACAATCAAACAAGAACTAGCAGACATACTAACCCGTGACACTAACAACCGAAACGTTAAACATATTAGGATCTCTTGTATAATTTGCTACCGTAAACCGAAACGCAAAAGACGGAAACGGATAATTCCATCCTGACCCAATTAGAGACGAATTTAAAGTTTAATCCTAAACACCATCTAAGACATAAAAACCCTGCAAATTACTCTTATTACACAACGGTTTATTATTCGGATAATCAGCTTGACCTAGCAGTAATGCTCCGAGACCCATCCTGTTCGATTCAGCATCGAAAAATATCATAATGAAACCCAAAAAAAGGTCGAAAAGAACTGAATCGTAATATTAAAATAAACAACAACAAAAACGAAAGTATCTAGAAAAAACTGAATTTTAATATGAAAACATGCACGCTAAATACTAATATCAAAATTTAACCAAAAATCTATGAAAAAAAAAACAAAATGAGAATGAAACGACAGAATCTAAAAAAATTGAATCGTATTAAAACCAAAACGTCGGGGAAATTGGAAGGGAGTTCAAACGACGAAACGCTGTAGCTCCCGCGTTGTACTGCGTTTCCTTAATTGTTTAACCGTTTTTTGCCCATTACAACCACGGGCTTCGTCCGATCGGATTGCCAAGATGGCGGGCACAACTAGATACCAAATCGGATTTTTGGGCGAAAGAACGAATGTTTTAGACCACGTTAAAGGCTCAAAACGGCCCGGACGGTGGACGGGGGACGGGGGACGGCGGACGGACATTGCAAATTTGGAATCTCCATGTCTTGAAACGTAAAGTATCAAATTTTGAGGGGGGGTTGTAAAAAATTTTTCGTGACCGAAAACATAGGGTTATTATTCAGAATGAATAATAAACCAAAACCTTTCTAGCCGCTTGGAAGACCGATCAGTAGCTTTGAGTGACATCAAACCCCACCACACTATTCCCCAGCGCACCGAATTGTGTCAACGCAATGCAAATAAATTGTTGAATGAAATTGGTGTTAACGGACTTACGGAAGATTGCGTCTATTTTTGTGATATCGCAATATTCAAACTAGTGGATGTCGAAATATTTCTCGGAGTCTATTCATGATTACCGAGCCTGTAATGATGATGCCTAGAATGAAATATTTTCTCAAACAAGTAACGGATTTGTACCCACTTCCACTACCTGTCCTCCTGGCGATATATAACTGCGCCCCTAGTGTCACTAATGAAACCTAAATGGGGCTTGCGGCCGCGAATTGTAAATTTGTCTGTTTATTCAAAGACTTCACCATATACGGAATGATGGTCATTAAGGCTTCTTGTCTAGGCCAGCCAGGCTTATTAGAACAACTACAAAACACTTTCATGATTCTGAGAAGGCTGCTGTAAGCCAGAAGGTTTACAAGTAGCGCAAGTTTCCGCGTAAATGTCAAGGACATTAATATAATCTGACAATATACACACATGAATCTGTGCGTCAGGGGAACACTGGCTGCTCATTTGTCGTCCCATGCCATAATATAATATATAAATATCGGTTAAGGAGTCAGGCGCTCAGATACACAGCAGAAAAACTTCCATCCAAACAGCTACAACATGAGCTTTTTTCGAAGAAATGGTTGAATATAAGCTGTAGTTTCGAAGTGGACAACTCCCATTTCCATCTTCACAAACTAAACATTGTTCGCTTAATCGAATGTAGAGCGTGTAGCTCATTCAGTAAAAACCGAACACATTATATTGGAGTGCCCACTTATTCTTATGCGAAGGTTCCCCATTAAAGGGTATTGAACACTTTATTGAATGCCCCTTCACCCTAGGTACAATCAAGGTAGTTAACATTATTCAAGTTTTTTACTTAATTTTTTTCGTAAAGAAATTTAACTGTGAAGTATGAATTTTTTTTGCTCTTGAGTGTTCAGTGATCGATGGATAAAATTTGTGGGGGTTCAGCCAATAACGACCAATATGAGCGGCGACGTGTCGAGGTTTTAACTCTCCCTCATAATCACGACAGTTGGCGTGGTTGATTCCTACTCTTGGACAGGTATTTTTAGGCTGACGAAGAATGGCAATAGCATGCCCTTCTCGATCTAGGAATACATAATTGAGAAAAAGACGGCCAAGGAAACAGGAATTGGGGTCTGATCAGAGCACCTGACTTGTTAAGCCAACACTCAAACCGCAGGAAGAGGAGAAGAAGAAGTCTAAGAACGCAATAACTACGCAATAACTGCCGCAATCTTACAGTTGAATGCTAAAGTAATTGAACGACGACGGGGACATTATTATTCCGTAAAAAAAAAACAAGTATGTGGCAATTGCTGAGGACGTTGCGAGGCTTTCTTGTTCTGGAGGAAAACAACTTCAAGCAAACCAAACTAAAACTGCGTATATTTTATGTTATTATAGGAGTAGTATTAGTCCACAGGAGGAGTATTAGTTTTACTTTAAAAAATGTAGGTATTCATTAAACACACCTTTTTCGTTCAATTAAAATTGGGACTGTAAGTTTGATCATATTCATTCCGGCAATTGATGTTAGAAATATGATTTTACAAAACACTAGTAAATATATATTGACTCGAGCCTTCGTTTATTAGATGGCCAAAAAAGAGATGTACTGTAAACCGTATACACTAATTCAAAATATGCCACAAGTTTGATCGAAATCTCCTGGTCAATGGTTGCAAACATAAAAAATAAATAAAACGCAAAAAATTAAAAATAAATTTATTTTTCTTACGCTCTAGTTTTGCAGAAATAGTCAAGGAGGCTAATTGTGGTTATTAATTTTTATGGAGCGTGTTTAAATTGATCAAAATCCCGAAAGCCATTTTCAAGATAAGTGCGCAAAACGACTGTCAAGGCCTTCCCAATCATTCTGCAGTCATCCTCGAAACATGCGTGAATATTTGGTGAATATTTGGTTTCTCACAAAGCCTTAAGATCTGACGGAAAGATAACTAACGTTTTAGTAATAATTTAGGTGGGCTAAGCGAACTATTGATCAACTGCGATTGAAACCCAGGATTAAAGGTTTGACTCTTTTAAATGAATATAGTACTCGTTAATAGTATTAGATGATGATGATGATGTTTTGAGACGCTACTAGCTTCAGAATCAACAATTTTTCCTTGTGAGAATTTTTCACTTTCCTGTTATTTCCGGCTATCAACCACACAAGACAGACAACACAAGGCAGTCTTCATCACCAGCCGGTGAGAAATCTCTACATCTCCGAACCATGTACAAATTACAGTGGTCAGACATTCCAGCATCTTACCTCTCGATCGTACCACTCCTTTTCCAGACTCTTTTCAACCCCAGTACTGTCCACCAAACAACATAACCATAAATAAATTGCATAAAAATCCTACGAAATTACGAAATTTGAATGTCGTTTCTTTTATTAGTCTCTTTCGCGACGTTTCCGCTCCAATGCTCAAACCATGTGCGTAAATGTTTCCTAAAAAATATGTTCAAAAACCTCATGGTGTGTAACAATCTCATAAATTACTGTATGCTCACTCAAGAAGGTCGAGAATGAAATAGGGATAAACCGATAAATTCTGGAACCTTAAGCGCTAGCAGTTTCTGTCGAAAACATGTTCCACTGAATAAATACGAACTCAGTGAAATATTCGTCGAATGCACGAGGAAGGCCTGATGCGTCGCACCAGATATTTTCACAATTTTTCCTTTATAATTTGAACCCTTTTTGACATTGCCTGCAAACTGAGTGAAAAATTAAGTGGACCAGTTGGTTTTGAGTGCAATTGGTCTTGACGCGGTAGTCGGTAGTGAGGCGTTGCTTCAGACAGCGCCAAATCAAAATATTCATAGCGCATCATTATTATCACTTTCAGATTCTGTAACTTGGAGCTACCTACTGTGTACATACTTGAAACTGTTAGTGCCGTCTCTCTTCACTCCCACCATAAATTACCTCCCTAGTATGAATGCCTTGTGCAGTGGGCCTAACACAACTTTCCTTCGCTCTACGTCAGTTCACTTGTGTACTTGGCTTTTTGTGACATACTCAATTCATTTATCACTCAGTTCAGTCGAACTTGGTCAAACATCACTTCACGGCGGCAGAAAGCGGTAGCGGTTGCGGAAGTTATTGTGCTGCTGGTACTCATTCCCAAACCATTATTAAGCAATTGGTACTTAGAAAATTAATGAGGTTGTAAAACCAATTTTTGGTTTATTATTCATTCGGAATAATAACCCTATGTTTTTTAAAGAGGATAGTTATCACTTTTCTAGAATTGTTGGGTAAAAACATTTAGAACTGCTGGTAAGCGAAACGGCGATAGCCAATCCCAGAATTTCTTGAGCAACCCCCATATATCTTATTCATGCTCACCCTATAGGTATTGGATTAGACTGCTACAGATACAACATTCTTTCTTTTTTTTTAACATTCTAGTAATATTTCAGCGAAGTTTATGAGTAAAAAACCACGCTAAAAACGATTTTCATCGAAAATCTTGGTAATTTATTATGCTGCTCTCGTCATTTTCCTACAAATGGGAATTTTAAGGCACAGCTGCCTTATTGAGAGCTATCGATATAAAAAATTCAATCAAAGAGATCAGAGATCTTTGAGAAAAAAGATATGGGTGTTCTTATCATTATAGTTAGCTTTCGTTGAATTTTGCTTATACCCTTATTTTGGCACCTATGGTCACCTACGGGCTAGATAACAAGATTGAGCTGATTTGGTCCGCTGTTTTCGCTAACAATCGTTCACAGACACGCACACAAACCATTTCCCCAAATAGTGTTTTTCGGACTCAGTAGAGTCTGAAACGTAAAGATCTGAAGAGAACACAAAATCTCAGCCGATCATACAACTTTTCTTTCTACTTTATTGAGCCAAGGAAATTAAAAAACGGTTATTAGAGGAAATGAGTGTTGACTGGCAGTGTGTTCCTCCAGGCACGAAAATGATTGAGTGTATACCGCTCGTATGATGGACGGTAACAAGGAATCGTGGGGTAATTTTATAGGAGCATTGTCGTCTTTTAGATAGAACGCACATCTCTCTTCTATTGTTGTCTTAGATTACATGCGATACGATAAGATTCCCATATTAATTTGTTATATAGCTTTCACCAGTGTTTCTAATTTACGACACAAGTGCACATGTTCCCATGGGAGAAAGTTACTTGTGGATCTTACGCTAAATAAAAACTGTGGTTCAGGAGGGATCCTTAAAGACCAGTTTATTGAGCTATCTGATTGGAGTACAAAATTAAAATTGAATGAGGGTTTGGGATAGGCCCATAAGCCGTTAACTTGGTCTTCTCAAGAGCTTTTCCCAATTAGGATGTCACTGACCAGCCTAAACAAGCGTACATCTCTAGAAACTCGGTTAACAATGCATTTTAACCAGGATAATTGTGTACCTGGAATCTATCATTTTACATGATTTAAATAAATTGCGGTTGATTATTCGTATTATAGTCAAGTGTAGTTCAGCAATACATAACTAAAAATACGGGGAGAAAACAACTTCCGTAACGCTAATCACTCCCGTAAGAAAATACTATTATTGCAACCTCATTATTGATCTTGTATTATAAAATGTCTCACATGATGATTGACTTGGAACTTGTGATGCACCACGTTATTGTCGTTTTTTCCTTGGAGCTGGTTTTGCATTTCTTGATAGACATAGAGCAAAAAGAAGACTTGCTTACATTTTTAAAATAGCCAATGTAATAATCGCCAAACAGGCACGAGACTCGGCGTTGACGTTAGCACAATTAGAAATATCGTGAGATTTTCAGTTTAAAATCAGCTAGTTGTGCTCCCCAATCTTCCCCTACTCACCGCGAGATATCGGTGCTGAAATTAGGAATGCACTCTTGACGAAGAAGGAAGTTGCTCTCGTTTCCGCTACGAATTTTATTCTGTAAGTGTATGTAATATTGTCTATTATCATACATACGGAACACTCCTTGGGGATGTGTGCTGCGTGCCTAAGATTTGACGCATTACTTGCACAGACAGACGGTCGCGCTCTGTTGAGTCAAGAAGATAAGATAACGAAATAATGGAGTTTACGCTACGTTGTCGCTATCACAATCCTGTACAAATCGCTGTTCCGGTCTCACTTGGAGTATATTTCAGTGGTCTGGTCTCCTTGTACGCTTCATCGATTTCCCAAATTGAACGAGTCCAGCGTAAATGTTTGAGGTACATTACCTTTAAACTTCGCATCCACGGTTAAGACGTTAACTACCAGTTATTTATTGATTGACCACTGTAGCCTCACCACTCAACAACACTGCCGTTAGCTGCAGGATCACTCCTTTCTGCACAAACTGGTCAATGGTGTCCTCGATTGCCCTGCTCTTCTTTCGTCAATCAACTTTGCCTCGTCTCGCTTGTAGATGTATTCCAAGCTCCGGTTCTCACCTTCCAATTAATTATTTTTGCTACCGGCCACTGCAGCGTATTCCCCGCCGATGCCAACTTCTTCAGGACTACGCCCATTTGAATTTCTTTTCCGGTTCTTTCAATACCTTTAGATCAGCAATTTCTGATGCGTTTTAGCGTTCTTTTTGGTTTTCTTTCCTCACACTTTCCTTCCTGTTTGCTGTACCTTTGCCTAACTATCTTTTGTCCAAAATATGTAAAACTCTTGTCGTTTTTGGTTTATTATTCATTCTGAACCCTATGTTTTCGGTCACGAAACATTTTTTACACCCCCCCCCCTCTCTAAATTTGGTACTTTACGTTTCAGGACATGGGGATTCCAAATTTCCCCCGTCACCCGACCACCGTCGACCGTCCCCCGTCCGCCGTCCTGCCGCCGTCGTTTTGTGCCTTTAACGTGGTCTACAAAATCCGTTCTTTTGCACAGAAATCCCATTTGGTATCTAGTTGTGCCCGCCATCTCGGCAATCCGATCGGACGAAGCCCATGGTTGTTATGGACAAAAAATGGCGCAGGGCAAAACGCCCGAGCACATTTACGCAAATGTCACGTAGTCGCTTTAATCACCTTTCTCAACCCTGAGTTACGCAAACTTATTGAATTCAGCAACCAGTTTGGAAGAATTTGCTCGAGTATTTCACATACCAAAAATAATAATCTAGGACTGTGGGCTTCGACTGTTTAAATACAGTGGATTTTCATTTTGGTTTATTATTCATTCTGAATCCCCCCCCCCCTATGTTTTCGGTCACGAAACATTTTTTACACCCCCCCCCCCCAATCAAAATTTGGTACTTTACGTTTCAAAACACGGGGATTCCAAATTTGCAATGTCTGTCCGCCCTCCCCAGTCACCCGCCCACCCCCGGCCGCCCCCCCCCCCGGCCGTTTTGTGCCTTTAACGTGGTCTACAAAATCCGTTCTTTTGCACAGAAATCCCATTTGGTATCTAGTTGTGCCCGCCATCTCGGCAATCCGATCGGACGAAGCCCATGGTTGTTATGGACAAAAAATGGTTTAAACAATTAACAAAACGCAGTATAATCGCAAATAAGCCGTGTTTCGTATCGTTTTCAAGTTATTTTTACATCTCGGGTCGAATGGAATGAGTATCAGACGTGCACAACTGCGTATAGGCAAATGTCAGTAATCATTAGAGTCAACTAATTGAAAGAACTGGTGGGAGCTACATTGGAAGTCAACGTTCCGTCGTTAGTACTCCCTCCTTCCCTCCTGTCTCATGAAAACCACCCGCCCGCTCGACTCGCAACGTCGTGCCAGTCGCAGAGGGTTTGATGGAAGTCTCCGTCCCAATTTCCCCGACTCTTTTCCTGACAGGGCGGAGGAAGGTTAGAGACAATGAGGCCGGCACTTCCTCCGCACACGCCTACATCGGATCATAAATGCCTACAGACGCTTACGGGCGCCTGGCGCCGGGGGAATATTTAGTTTCCGTAGTTCCATTGTAGTCAGGTCATGTTTCGTATGGTTACTAGTATTTTTCGATGCTGAATCGAATGGGATGGGTATCGGAACAGTAATACTAGGTCAAGCTGTTCATGAGAATAATAAACCGTTGTGTAATAATTTTCATGGTTGGTTTTCATCTGGCCTGGCCAATGACATGGATTCAATGGTTACAGTTATTTTACTGTACAGAGACGCTTGATAGCTCGTTCTCAATTGGAAACTGGTATGAATGATTTGAGAAAAAATTGGTTTTACATACTTTAATTTGCAAAATTAATCATTATAGTTAAATTACTTAAGTATGCTTAGGGTGAGAAAGTAAAATTGTTTGGTACAAGTCCATGGGCAATGGTTGCATTGGGAGACACATTCCCTGCTCGAGATCTGCCTGCAACCAGAATGTCACTGATCTATTTGTAAAAACATACTTCATCAACATTTGGCGAGCAACGCATTGTTGACCTGGATAGTTGTGGGCTTTACTCTGCTGTAGCCTACTACGTTATTTAGGCATTTTTGCGGCGTATAATCTATTTTACATTAGCAGATGTAGTACATGACGAAATCGGTAACAATTTTGGTCACATCAATCCATACCGCAGCGTAATAATATTATCGTAACCTCAACATTAAGCGTACTATTATACTATGTCCTACATCAAGTTTGACTTGAACACTCATGTTGCTACGCATTACTGTCGTTGTTTCATTGGATTCCAAAAGAAAACGCGTTTCAATGTTAACGAATATTACGATCCACACTCCACACAATAAACGTAAAGACGTCGAACAAGCTGTTTGTAGAACGGTCACTGACATGCCTAAACAAACGTACATCTCCAGAAACTGGGTTAACAATGAATTTTAACCAGGAATGTGTACTTGGAATGTATCATTATACGTGATTCGAATAAATTGCGGTTATTATTGACATTTTATGTCTTTACTTTGCTACATAAACTCGAAAATGTAACGCAGGATATGTCTGTTACAAAATCTAACGCTTGGTAACATCACACTTTTAATAACCTCAGTGACTAAGTGATGATGTCAATTGCAATTGACGCGGCCATTATATCGAAACCATCAACGAGCACAATCAAACGTAGTTATCACTGCAGTAAAAATAAATAAAAAAATAAAAGATATATAATGTTCCTAGTGGTTGCGTACTTGTACGAAAGCTGTACCCACCGTTTGTGTTATCATTTCATAAAAAAATAAAAATAAAATGAAAGACAAAATGTTCCTAGTGGTTGCGTACTTGTACGAAAGCTGTACCCACCGTTTGTGTAAAGGTTTCTTTCGCGCCCGCCCGCCTCAACGTGAAACGTTTGACAAGATTACTATACTTTCCTTTCCTTTTGGGGCAGCGGAAAGTAAAATTTAGAACACGTTAAAGGCACAAATCGGCCCGGACGGACATTGCAGATTTGGAATCCCCATGTCTTGAAACGTAAAGTATCAAATTTTGAGGGGGGTTTTACGTTAAATAAGTATGAAATCGTTTAGCACAGTTTTTGTATTATTGTGAAGTATAGTTCAGCAGTACATAACTAACAATACGGGGAGAAAACAACTTCCGTAACGCTAATCAGTCCCGTAAGGAAATACTATTATTGCAACCTCATTATTGATCTTGCATTATAAAACGTCTCACATGATGATTGACTTGGAAACTCATGATGCACCACGTTATTGTCGTTTTTTCCTTGGAGCTGGCTTTGCATTTCTTGATAGACATAGAGCAAAAAGAAGACATGCGCCCTTTAGAATAATAACCAATGTGACGATCAACGCAGCTCCGATAAACGCAAACACGTCGAGCAAGTACAGTTTGTAGAACGGCATTTTGACGGAAGCTGGTTGGAGAACGTTCCCATGACGAAGGATGTATTCGATCCAGTACACACCCTCCTCGACAGGTGTCATCGGCCGGTCTCTGAATAAAGCTTGTTGTTTGAGAGCTTTCTCCTTGTAACTGCAACCGAATAACAATGATCTCTCGTGTTGAATAACTATGTGAATTTCGACGTAACCAATTTTATTTTGATTCTGGTTAAAGTATTTTAATGCATGTTGTAGGGAAAAAAGGAAAATTATAATAATGATAATGATAATGAGAATAATGAAAATGACGGGGCCTAAAGTAGTTCTGTGAACGTAACAAATTAATATACCCATCGTGTGTTGGAAGAGATGAAGAATGATATGTAGAGAGTGATGTTTTGGAGTGGCAGGGAAGTGTTGCGAGGGGTATAAAAGCGTTCGAGAAGGGTTAGAGTAAGGACGCGAGGAGAAGTGATTGGGCATAGTGAGTTGGAAGTGATGATCACATAGAACTGACGTTCTCTTAAATCCTTTACTCGAAGGGACTAATACCATAAAAAGGTGGTACGTTCTTAGGCTCTTTTGAGGGATATGTAGTAGTCCAACGGACGAAACGAATTCAATACAATAAATTATAACACACGACGTTTATCGTTAGTAAAAAAAAATGTTGCATGAAATCGTATCTCGCCGGCACCGAGAGTTCTTCACTTCCAACCTGCAACTACATCCGTGTGATTCATTTGGCGCTATTAAACTATAGATAATGCTAAAAACGTTGATGCTGTAAATATATCAATTTATGCGACCATATTATAAATATGAGGAAGCTAGTATGTGTCGCACACACTTAGCAGAGGTTTTGGCGTTGCAGTCATTCTTATCAACATTTTATTTTTTCGTTTCTTGGTGGTACTGGGAAACCCCAATGTGTGTGTACTCATCTTCTCCCAGTTCTACTTGCAGCCTCTGTGGAGCTCTTGTGCGGCGTCCCCAATACGTCCCCACCATTCTCGCACAAAACGGAAGACAACTTTGCAACCTTCTCTGGCCACAGCTGATGAGCCCCAAGCATTCTGATGCGCACTGCAGTCAGCGCATCACACGTAAACGGTTCATCCTCCACTGACTCCAGCTCCACCTCGCAGAATCTGCAATTCTGTACCTCTGACTTACCAGTTTTGGCCAGGTGGTACCTTAGAGGACAGTGAGCTGTAATCAGGCCACATAACATCCTTATACTATCTCTCTCCAGGCTGAGGATCTCACTCGTTCACTTCCCTGGGGTGTTTGATATCAAGATTTAGTTGCGGTTTTTCAAGTCGGTTTCAATTTTCAAGATTGTTCAAGTTTGCATAAAATGTGTAGTCGATTCAACATCAGGAGGACGTGTGGATTTCCAACATGTCTTAAATTATTTCTCATTAGCGGCACAAGTTTGTGGGAATCATCACAGTATTTTCAGAAAGAGGCATCTACTGGATTAATCGATTCTCTGGGTCATGAAAGGCCCGTAGTGTATGCATATAAGTACACTCCCTCAGAAGTTCTCATGCAGTGGCTAAGCTCATTGAGGTGTGTGGCTTTAGAATTAAAATGGGGATCGAGCCAACCTAAGGTGATTCCATCCCGGAAGCAATAATTTTCTTCTCCAATCCCTCCCCAATCGGAATGAGTAGACAACGAAATGACCAGAAACCGAATCAGAATGATCGGAATTAAAGCTGGGCCGTTCTTATTATGAGCGCTTCAAGGCACGTGGGCACCTTCTCCAAGCCCAACCCCCAAATTTACTTTATTCCACTTTGGTGTAATGTTTTTTGTGATACGTTAAACTGAGGAGTTATGAAATGGGAGAAGTATTATATATCGTACAATAATACTACTGGTTGTTTTCTCACTTCTGATTAGTAAGGATCTCATTCACTGCCCACATAATAGACGTCTCACTCAAATTATGTTGGTCCAGCCGAATTCCGTATCCAGCAACCTCTACTTGATTCAATACTTTTCTTTGGTCAGCGAAGAATGGAACACCGATTATCGGAACTCCGTTATTGACTGCTTCAGTTGTGCTTAACATCCCACCGTGCGAAATGAACAGCTGTACGTTTTTGTGGGCTGAAAAAATGTTTTAAAATGTTTACACATCTCGAAAGTCAGTATTTGTTCTTTAATCTCAGTAACAATAATGGTAATGTGTTTAGTGGACATAACAGTTTGTGGTAAGACAAAGCTATTGTAAGTAATCGTACAGACCAGCAAGTTAACCCACATCCCATGACACAACTATACACAGACCTAAGTTTAGTACACTGCACATCAACGCAGAGTACGCATACGTTTCTTTGTCGGATTTTAGAACCTACCGCATGAGGTACTGCGGTATTCAAGGTGGAAAATAAACAAATCAACTGTAAATAAATTGAGGATCACGCTCTTTGCCAGGAGGGAATTGGAACAAGAAAGGCAAAAGTAACGTGAGGCTGCTGGCACACCCAACCAAACAGAGCTTAAGCCCACTCCTACCTCCGTTTTTCTTCCAAATCACTATCAAGTGCATTAATACTGCAGTACTGGCCAGTACTACAGTCCTACTTTTATCTGCATGTACTCTATAAGCCTCTAATTACTCCATTGGCGCACTATTCCGCATATACGCAGACCACCTCAGTGTTTTCCTGAAAGAACACTGTGAAGAGAAGCTGTGTAATGGTCTCAAGGGCTACCTGCTTTCTTGGATGTAAGGGAAATGATTAAGTCATTGTTAAAATATTGGTAGTCTTGCCGTACACGAAGCCCTTTCGCTTCTCATTAACTCGTCCTCAATTCTGAGATCGCACATCATCAACGAAACAATCCAGAGCCCACCACATCGCACTTTATGAAGGTAAATGGCCTAGACTAGGTGTTCGTGCCATAAACAGCTACTTGAAATCACTTCTTCCTAGTTGGCACAGAGCCTTTAGCATAATAGAAAGAGTTCAACCACCATGGACCATCAGCTGGCGGGCGGGAACGCTTTTTGGCACTCTAATGTACACCCACTGGGTCGTTGGCACTTTTTAGTATTCCCTCGGACAGAAAAGTTCAGCAGTTTAACCACCTTGGGTAACCAATTAACACATGAACTGAACATTTTAAGTCAACAGTTATTTGAGTCATTCAACGTCAACTACTCTTAGGCTGGATGGTCTCATGAGAGACACGTACTGAACCAGCTCAACGTTGTTATCTTTTGCACCTTTCAGCAAGTCATGCATAATTACGTGACATTTCAAGTAGTTGACCCTGGAAAATGGCACTCACGTTTTTCGATTCTCGTAATTACTACGCATCATCGATCAAAATGAGACGAGGGGGTGCTGGTATTGATAATTCCTCCCTCGAGTCTCGTTAAAATTGGTGTTGATCTTTAGGTTGTTCTTTCGGCCACTGCTCTGTCGAATTCGAAATACAACTCTCACGTTTTGTTTCACTTTTGGACGTCGTTTCCTTGAACTCATTCCATCTTATGCACGGCAATTTTGAATTCGAATGATTAACATTGAATTTGTACTCGCTGCGTTTTAGATTGCTGTAACATATATAAATATAATCATTGCGTTCTTCTTCCCTTACTAATTTGATACTTTAATACATAGTAATAAATGGTAAGTACCCAATATTTCTTGCTGAGGAAACCAACTAGACAGGTAAACATTTGACGACACAGGAGGCAATTTCATTGCTGTCCACTTCCACAAAACACGTTGTTTAACCCTCGCAAACACGTTCGTGAATCCTTTAAGAATCGCTTCGGACGATTCATTGGACATATCGATATTCGATCCGAAACTGAAGTATATGACTCCTTGAGGCGAATCGTCAAGCAGTTGCTCCAAATCCTGCAAGAAGGATTAACACCTTTAGTCCCTGTGCTGATTTCAATTCAGACCATTTCATGTTTCTTCAAATTACAAAAAGATGTAACCTGATTTTTTGTTAATTTTCTTAAACCTCTTTGTCAATTTGTACAGTAGATTGGAATAGGACAGCTTGAGCATGATAGCTCGAGAGAGTTAGATTAAATTGCACGTGTGTCAAACGTTACGTTATAAACGTTCTGCTCACGCAAAAGAGATACAAAATTCTAAAGTTCCTAGTAGTACTTACTTTAGGAAGTTGTTTTTTTGTCTGAATATTCATGCCGCCCAATTCTTTGACATGTGGAGCCTTCGGATAGCTGTATCCAACTGAATGGTGCGAATTGACTAGTATAAGAGCGATGTCAGACAGAAGTTCTTTAATTGGCGGCCTGGTCTCCCATCCAGTGTAATTTAAATGCTTGTCCATCACTTCCTGCATCTGCGTCAACATGTTATAGCTGACCCACGTAGTAGCAGCAAGATGGTACACGTTGTGAAGGCGTTGGAAAAATGTCAATTGGTCGGTGAAGTGGGTTTTGAAATCAATCATGTAAGACGGGTTGTCCATGAAGCCGGCTATTTCATTCACCCATGAGCTGTCGGCCAAAGGGTGTAAAGCCACTGCCGGGACTTTGAACTTGTGTTGGAGCCCAACAACTCCTTCATTAACGAAAAATGCTTCATGAATTATTAAATCAAATTCCTCGTCACTATCAATTAGTTTACGACTTTCTGGGTGAGAGAACGAGTACTCTAATGTAATGATTCCGAGAGCACTGAAAGTTGTGCTCATTTGAGATGTGGTCATAGTGCCAAAATTTGCCAATCCATTAGGCACCACGGACTCTGAAAACAAAATTTTCAATTAGTCCATGTAACCGAAGGAATGCGCAGAACACATTAGATTGGTAGTTAATTACATTTCATTGGGATATCACTAGATGAACCACATGAACAGTGGAGGAATATTTTGCCATATTCCATGCAATATAGTTTATAACTTTGATTTTCTGATTTGGAAAGGAAAGTTAGGAAAAACCCTGCAAATTATTACACGACGGTTTATTATTCCCATGAACAGCTTGGCCTAGTATTACTGCTTCGATACCCATCCCATTCGATTCAGCATCGAAAAATACTAGTAACCATACGAAACATGACCTGACTACAATGGAACTACGGAAACTAAATATTCCCCCGGCGCCAGGCGCCCGTAAGCGTCTGTAGGCATTTATGAACCGATGTAGGCGTGTGCGGAGGAAGTGCCGGCCTCTTGTCTCTAACCTTCCTCCGCCCTGTCAGGAAAAGAGTCGGGGAAATTGGGACGGAGACTTCCATCAAACCCTCTGCGACTGGCACGACGTTGCGAGTCGAGCGGGCGGGTGGTTTTCATGAGACAGGAGGGAAGGAGGGAGTACTAACGACGGAACGTTGACTTCCAATGTAGCTCCCACCAGTTCTTTCAATTAGTTGACTCTAATGATTACTGACATTTGCCTATACGCAGTTGTGCACGTCTGATACTCATTCCATTCGACCCGAGATGTAAAAATAACTTGAAAACGATACGAAACACGGCTTATTTGCGATTATACTGCGTTTTGTTAATTGTTTAAACCATTTTTTGTCCATAACAACCATGGGCTTCGTCCGATCGGATTGCCGAGATGGCGGGCACAACTAGATACCAAATGGGATTTCTGTGCAAAAGAACGGATTTTGTAGACCACGTTAAAGGCACAAAACGGCCCGGATGGGGGACGGTCGACGGTGGTCGGGTGACTGGGGAGGGCGGACAGACATTGCAAATTTGGAATCCCCGTGTTTTGAAACGTAAAGTACCAAATTTTGATTGGGGGGGGGGTGTAAAAAATGTTTTGTGACCGAAAACATAGGGGGGGGGGGGATTCAGAATGAATAATAAACCAAAATGAAAATCCACTGTATTTAAACAGTCGAAGCCCACAGTCCTAGATTATTATTTTTGGTATGTGAAATACTCGAGCAAATTCTTCCAAACTGGTTGCTGAATTCAATAAGTTTGCGTAACTCAGGGTTGAGAAAGGTGATTAAAGCGACTACGTGACATTTGCGTAAATGTGCTCGGGCGTTTTGCCCTGCGCCAGGTTCGTCCATCTTATTTAGACGATATCTAAAGTAAGTTAAAAACTAACGCGGACACAGGAAATTATTGTAGACTCTGGTTCCCGACTGGTGAGAGTGAGCGTTTCTTTGCCACCTAAAACTGGAAAGAGAAGTCTCAATCATTGCTGGCTATTAAGATTTTTATTTTCCTTGTCTCTATGAAGTAGAAAGAACAGTTACGTCGGCTAGAAAAAAATTGAGTTCTCTTCAGATCTTTATGTTTCATCCGACTAGGTAGAGAGTCGGAAAAACGCTATATCAGATCATGGTATGTGTGATTGTGAATTCTTTTCTTCTACGTTGTCGATAGTTTATTACTCTATTTAGAACGCAAATGAGAATTTTACTCGTAAAATCGTACTCGGACTTTCCTGTTGTTTGAATCTCCCCACATACAACTTTTAATTAAGATCGTTGGAGCTATTTGTGAAGAAAATATTCGGTGTTTATCACTGTGGCAGCTATAGTTTGTTGGAAATCGTTGTTTTCTCCTATCATAGTAACATTTAAGTCGAGTGGGTTTGGTCATTTTCTCTCAATCGCGCTCACAGACACGCAGAGCATTTCCCCGAATGGCATTTTCCGAACCTTGAAACGTAAAGATCTGAAGAAAGATAAAAAAATAAATAAAAACGCCAATTGCTTAACCTTTCTTCCTACTACGTAAGGCTAATGAAAGTAAAAAGAATGACTGTGAAAGTGAACTGAAAATGTTTAATGACACGATGCAAAGTTATTTGAACAGTGCAAATAAAGAAATGAAGGAGACGGAAACGTTCAAAGAGGAAATAAAAATAAAGATGCTTGCTATTCAGCTATTTGTCAGTAAAACCTATACCTCTTTATATTGTACGTGGATGAGGAAATAAATCCTCTGACCGCTTACAAACCACTGGTCTCATAGTGACCGAACCTCAATATCAAGTAGTTGGGTCATCTCAGTCACTACGTACGACGGTCGATAACTAGCAATGTATTCGATATATTTATGAGTATCCGTTACAACATATGAGTATACAAAACTTACTTTATGTGTGTGGATATCGTTTTTAATTTGAATTTATTGCACAAAATTATACGTTAACAGTTAACACCTAGAACAGTTATTGTGGTTTAACAATATCGAGGGTACCGGTAGAAATTATTGCTATTGATGTCGCACAAGCAATAAGTCATGACTACTTACGAGGGGCGTTTAAATAGATTCTATATTCCGTTCAACTTACTGAAAACGTCTCCCAAATTGTTATCGATATAAACCTGCTTCAAATTCTTTGGATGTGGTTGATCCATTGCTACTGTTGTGAAGTAAGTCACATGGTGCCCTCTATCCGCTAGTGCTCTGATTATTGGTTGGAATGCTAAGTGATGACTTTTCATAGGGAACGGTATGAAGACGAGTATCCTAGCGGCGATCGTTACTTGGACTAATGCAATAGCGAAAATCAGCACTCTGTAACATATCAAGAGTTCCAAATATATTATCGTTTTTCTTGATTGTAATATACTCCGATCGTCGATGGCTGGTGCAGTTCATCAAACGAATACCACTTTTCTAATAACCACGTACATTCAGCGATTTTCTTGGCTTTAGCCACTAATAATATTTAATTTTCATTCGCCCCATTTAACAGCCATAGTAAACCATACCTTTAAATTTCACGTAGAATGCGGCGTAGTTGTTGGAAATTGATTGTGGTGGAGCGAACATTTATTGAGTTGCTTTTACACCATGCCACAGCTATTATTGCTCAATTAGTGCGCAGCCGTCATCATTTTCGAGAGAAGAACATTATTGGCTGTTAGTAATTACGTGGGAGACTGTGAGAAGTAGGCAGTAAATGAAACGGCGGTGATTGAAGTTTCGGGATTTCTTGAGTTACTCCTAATTATCTTACGACTGTCCCTCATCATACACGCAGTTTATTAGAGTGCCCTCATTTTTCTGACAAAGCCAGTACGAAATGTTTGTATTCAAACGCCCTAGCGATTTCGTTACAGTTTTTGTTTGGGACGAAATGACGAGAGCAGTAAAATATATTACCAAACATATCTACAGAATCCGATCTCGGGTTATTATTCATTATGAATAAAACACCTATGCTTTCGATACATCTACAAACATAAGAACCATGGGGAAACGACCAGAGCAGCACAACAGATTGTCAACAATTTCGAAGAAAAACGATTTTAGACCAGTTTTATTTCTTGTTAATTTCGCTCAAATAAGCCCAGAAAAATTAGGGCAGTTCAATAAGTTGCGTACACGATGAGGTTTTAATAACGGTCATTAGATAATTATGAGCAATAGAGGAAATCCCGTAATTTCAAACCTCGCCGTTTCACTTACTACCGCTTCTCACAGCTTTCACGTGATACTTCCTAACAGTTAATGATATCCTTCTCTAAAAAAGCATTATGACAACCTGATGAATTCTCTGTGCACTAATTGCCCAGTAATTGTTATGGAATGAGTGGGAGCAACTAAGCCGGTTTCATGCATGTTGTGACTGGCGCGGATTGCTTCCGATTACGCAATAGTTATGCAATTTAAATAGTGGTGAAACATTAATTTAACCGTTCAGATAATTATTGTTTCGTTCAGTTAAGTGGTTAGACGTACCTCATTTTGATGGCTGTTAGAACACGACTAACGTGAGTGTTACGATCGGAGATTGATTTAACGGAACGAGTTGGAGAAGGGATACACCAGTTTCCGAGTGGTTCGTTAATTGTAGGCTCTTGGCGGTCATTAAATCGATATTCATTAGGTCACGCAATAACGTTATATTAGAAATTACGCAACATCGTTATCGAAAAATATTTCCTGCAAATACCTGCAGCTCATCACTGTACGTTTCTCAGGCCACGCACACTCAGCGATTTTCATGCGTTTAGCTACTTATTCCAATATATTTTTGATTGAGTTGGCTTGGGGTCGGTAATGGAAAACTTCACTTTTTATGTGAAATGTGTTACATTTCTCCGAGAATTTTAGCGAAATTTATAAGGAAAAAACTTCTCTGTTGTTTTGAACTGTTCGCAGCAAAATTTTAATCAAAAGTGTAGTGTTTTGGTCACTATGTAACTATAGTTAGTTTTGGACCGATTTGCTCATACATTTATTTTGGCTTCCTATAATGATTTGATGATTTGATGACTTTAGCCGATTTGATTAAGCCGTTTTTACACAATCATGTCTATGAATGCTTTTTTTAGGACGTGGAAAATGTTCCGTAATATTTTGAAAACGACGCAAGAGGAAATTTCCAAGAAATACTAGGAGCGATTAGACTCAATTTTGGCGAGAAACCCCTATTATTCGCTCACTTCAGGAATCTCCGACATTGACAAAGCTGTACAAAAATATTTGGTGTGCGGCATCGCACATCTTTAAACACGCGATACTTACCAATCCAATCACTGTATATCTTTGTTCAACGGAGCCTTGAAACAAAAACTTTTTCAGTTTTTTAATGCTTCTGCTCCTTTCCTTACTACATTGCCTAAGGAAAGTGTAAATCTTTCGCAACGCATCAGACAATTTTATTAAACTCACCTTCTTTGAGAGATTCATATAGAGCAAACAACTAATTTTAGGAAGGGGACCTTGTACGTCTCCCTGAAGATCCCGGACCCAATCTCACCAATCCATTCCACAGCACCTCTCTGCCACCCTACAGGCAACTAGGACCTCCTGCCTAATGGTGCACTAATAAGACCCCTGAAGTGATGATATCGACTCCACGAGGAGGTTGGTGATGGCTGACCAAGACACGTCTGCACACTGTTAGGTCGACCAAAACGGTGTTCTCGGACTGTGTAGTCTTTGCAACGTGAAGGAGGATTTTTTGCTTTACATCCGATTATATAACTTTCCTTCCTATTCCGTAGGGCCAAGGAAAACCAAATCAGTACTAAAATATGTCTTGTTATGCGCGCAACGCACAAATGAACATTGCGTTTTCAGCAATGCACGTTAATAAACATTAGTGAGATGAGTTTTTGTTGACAACACAAATAACTAGCTCACTAAATTCCGATTATAGCCGCCGTATGCTGACGTTTCGAAACTAATGGAAATACGCAGGCGGATGCTTTTGGCGAAACGCTGGAACTTCATGCGGATGAAGTATACGCCAGTTCCGTAATGCGTCTTCTTGATGCTTCTCTCAAGGGTTTCTCACCTCTTAGTAATTTTTCTTTCTCACCGTCAACTTTGCAGGTTAATTCTCAAAAAGTCGCTGCCCCTTTTTCTTCCGGAAAACTTCATACTTTCGGCGGAGAAAATTATTTTCATGACAAATGAAGTTGGTTCGAGCTTCGTGCTACGTTGAATGTACATAATAAAATGGTCCGGGTATATTTATTCCACTCATCAAAATGACATGCTGAGCTAAGTGATCTCATTTAGAGTCCCTCTACTCGCTAGTTTGAAATCAATCCTGGAAGTTTCGTCACGAGGACCCTGATAGTATGCTGGTTTGAATCGTATACTAGACCTTTCTAGGATACCAGGCGTATACAATTAGTGTACAACTACTAAACTTTTAGATTCGTCTCGTTAAACATATCAAAAGAGGAAAATACCGGTACATAAGAACATGTCTGGTGTATTGCAACACATACATTTCATCAGTAGTAGCAGTATCCATAAAAGTTATGTAGACGGTTCAAACTAAACATTTCAAATAAACGTTTCTCTTTAGATCTGTACGTTGTAAGTCCTACTGAAAAATGTCACATGGGAAGTTTATATTTGTGTGGGCATGGTTTTTCCCTCAAAAGATTAAGTAACTATGGGCTGGGGTCATTTACTTCAAGGAACTGGGCAAATTCAATTGATATTACAATGCGATAAAATCAGTCACCGCCAGTAACCAGGAACTATGCGCGAAATAGTCTATTGACAGGAAGCTAATCATATTGCTACTAGGTTACCATTACTAAGATTGCACAGTTTCCCAAATAAATAATACAACTATTTAACGACAGAGACGGAGGAAAGTTGTGTAATGCGTTGCACCAGATATGTTTTCCTAGTATATGCCTTCCTAGTCCTACCTACGGAGTAAGCTGAGATTTTTCTCTTAGTGCAGCTGCTTCTCCGTGCTGCCATTAAATGCCATTGATGTTAGCTTTTAGTGAAATACGAGTATGTAACTATTTACTGACTCCCCCGTCGCTTAGAGATCAAAAGTTCTCTCCAAGGTTTTGGTGTTGGTTGTTTTTTCCTGCTAGTAGCAAATATGATTAATTTCCTGCCAATAGATTCTTTTGCGCACAGTTCCTGGTTATTGGCGATGACTGATTTTATCGCATTGTAATATCAATAGAATTTGTCCAGTTCCTTGAACTCCTTTCTTTATTTGTACGATCGGATTTCTTATCGTCTCTTTACCTCGATCGATTCAAATATAGTTGTACCACAAAGACGTCTCAGTAGACACGATACGTGAGGAAAACATATTGAATTGTGTATTGAACTTTTTGTAATTCTGTTCGTTGAGTAGAACTTCATTTTTATGTGGTTGGCTGTGGTATAGCGTTGCTTCGGAGAGCGCCAAATACAAATACTACTATCACATCACAAACTATCACCTACAGATTCGGTAACCTGAAGCTGAAAGATTAGTTTCCTCTCTCTTCTCTGCTGCCGTATATTACCTCCCTTGTACAAAGGGCTTATGTCATATCAAAGAGCTCCTTCACTTCGTAGGGAACTGAACTCTAGCGGTGATTTGAAAAGGCTTCCTTCGCTGCTTTGTGCCGCCCACAGACGTTCGGATTCCGACGAATTAGCCCATCATAACCATTACCTACAGAATTTCGGGCTTCGAACTTTACTCATCGGAAGAAAAGCTGAAGTGTTACATATTTTTAATGTCGTGTTTTCAGAGCAGAAATTGACGGCAATGTCTTTTGAGGCAAAGAGGTTTTGCTGATAGAGTACATGGCAAAGAACTCAACAAAATCGAGAAATGAGGTCCCTTGACAACCGTGATCCTATAATGCTTCTAACGTATATAATTCGTCTCCCTGCAGTGTTATCCTTGATGAGTGGTAAAAAGTAAGCTTTGTGAACTGTGAGGTGGTTGGAAACGTTAAGGCAATGAAATAATATATCATGAGTACTTGAGTAGATTAAAGAAATTCCAAGTATACAGTACTCTATTTAAGTAAGAACTGTAGAAGTGAATAATCCTGCACGATAAGTAACATATTTTCTTGGGACAGGGGGCCAAGTAAAACAGAGTTATGAAGTCTGATGCCACTGACACACGGGTAACATTTTTATTTATTATTTTGCGATCTAAGCAGAGTTAGTCGTGTAGCTCCACTATCTTCTCTCACAGCTTTTGTAAATAATTCCGAAACAATAAACATGATCCTTCTTCGAAGAAAAACTTGACAGTCTCATGAATCACCTGTGCGTTGATTGCTCAATAATGGTCGTGGCATAAGTAGGATCCACCTTCAACTAATTATGTAAAGCTAAGCGCTACCACTTGCTGCGTAAACCCCGAATTAATGTTTTACCAAGTTCAAAAGAACTGAGTGAGTAATAGATTGGATTAGTAGATGTATCCTTAAAAACCGCAGAATGCACGCAAGGACAGTTCTGTTATTTACCGTACCAAATATTTGGTGATTCCTAATGCACGTGATAGCGTAGGTATTAACTAAATTTAGTTTTCAAAAGGTAAAAGTACTTTTAGTTACCGAAGGTAGTTGTTTTGTATTTGTCTGCCACCGCTTGTCCTCTCATTGCTGTGTTCCAGTAGCAGGCCGCGTTAATCGAAACCGTTGTTACGAAATTTTGCAATCTGTCGACAAAATTTCTTCGGTCTGTGCCGGTAGATCGGTAACTGAGCATGTGCGATGGGTTTTCCGGTGAGCCAGCCGCGAAGCGAGCACAAAAATGGTCGAGTATTGTTGTCACAAACACGTTGTGAGCATTGAACCTATGACCGAAGTAAGCGAGAGGTTCAGCGAAGCACAATGCCGGTGAAAGTACGATTTCGTACGTCTTGTTTGAGCTCATCAGTTCTTGAAATTCGCCTTCTTCAAACGATTTTTTCATTGCGGAGCAGTATAACTAGATCAAGCTATTCATGAGAATAATAAACCGTTGTGTAACAATTTGCAGGGGTTTTTCAGTGACCTTCGAAACTTAAAACCCCGCAAATTATTACACAATGTTTTATTATTCTCATGAACAGCTTGACCTAGTATTACTGCTCCGAGACCCATCCCATTCAATTCAGCGTCGAATACTAGTAAACCATACGAAACATGACCTGACTACAATGGAACTACGGAAACTAAATATCCCCTGGCGCCAGGCGCCCGTAAATGAGGGCTTCCAGTCCTGTAACGAGGCGAGCAGGCGAGGTTGCGTGGTGAGCGGGCGGGTGGTTTTAATGAGACGGGAGGGAGGGAGGGAGTACTAACGATGGAACGTTGACTTCCGCGGTAGTTCCCGTGTTATACTGCGTTTCGTTAATTTTTTTAACCATTTTTTGCCCATAACAACCATGGGCTTCGTCCGATCGGATTGCCGAGATGGCGGGCACAACTAGATACCAAATGGGATTTTTGTGCGAAAGAACGAATTTTTTAGACCACGTTAAATGTACAAAACGGCCCGGACGGGGGACAGGGACGGCGGACGGACATTGTAAATTTGGAATCTCTTGGTCTTGAAACGTAAAGTATCTTATTTTGAGGGGGGGTTGTAAAAAATTTTGCGTGACTGAAAACATAGGGTTATTATTCAGAATGAATAGTAAACCAAAATATGAAGAAAGCTAAATCTGTTTTACTTTCCTTCTGGTTTAGCACCAGTAAGGACCGCATAAAAGTTCTTCCAAAATCAGAACATTACTATGAGACCTTGAAGGCGTCTCTTTTTCGATGAATTCGCTATGATAAACCATGCACAAAGACTGTATTACTGGGAACTTTTATTGTAAAGAGCATGTCTCGAATTATTTCTCGTTTTTTTTTTTTAACTTCCTCGCAGTATTATAACCTTATTATAAGAATGAAACCACCAGGACTACCGAATAGAACTCAAATACGTTCAATGACGATCGGCATATGCGCAAGCTCTTGCTTTAAAATTATATTCTTTTCTTCACAGAGAATATCAATGAGCGAACAATACTGACTGTTGTTATTTACAATTACCACAGTGTTCCGAGCCAGGACATTTTTCTGACTGTTTTCTGATATAACTGCAGCTGTGCATGAAGACCAGGCAGTAAGAGGCGAGTGCAGGATTTCCCCCATACTTCAATTTTTAGACGAAAATTGAACGCATACGGAACAATTTTTACTGCCTTAAAACAGTCCAAATTTGTTTCGATAATATCCCAAAATTTAAAATGAAACACTAAAAAATACGAACCTATTGCAATCATGTCAAAAAAAAGTGTACCCCTGCGGCCTTTACCTATTGGCTGATTAGCGGTATCTCTCCGAAAAGCCAAAAAATACTCCCCACGCCGTCCCCATCCATTAAATTGAACAACCCCGTAGGTGTAGGGAGTTTCACGTTTCTTCTATATTCCTCGCACTTTTCAAATTCCAAAGTGATGGTTATGCGCCCATCTCTCAGTATTTGTCGTATAGTGATTGATGACAAATCGATCACCACGCGCTTCCTCCAATGTTTTATCCATTTATTGCTCTTTCAAGTTTGCGAGTTCAACAGTTTTGCGGTATATAATCGCCGAGTTTGCTCGCTGCAGACTGAAGCAGTAGAAAAAGCTGTGCCCAAAGCTCTAGGGTAAGTGGTAGATTGGGCTTTTCCGTGTGTCCTTCCAATAGACTTATATGTATTTCTATTCAAACTCCTATTAGAAAGTTGGGCGTACATTACTAGAAACTGGGTTAACGATGCATTTTAACCAGGATAATTGTGTACTTTGAATCTATCATTTTACGTCATTTAAATAATAAATTGCGGTTGATCATTTGTATTATTGTCAAGTATAGTTCAGCAGTACATAACTAATAATACGGGAAGAAAACTTACGTAACGCTAATCTAAATTATTATTGTAACCTCATTATTGATCTTGCATTATACTTGGAACTTGTGAAGCACCACGTTATTGTCGTTTTTTCCTTGGTGCTGATTTTGGATTTCTTGATAGGCATAGAGCAAGAAGAAGACATGCTTTCATTTTTATAATAGCCAATGTGATAATTGCCAAACAGGCACGCGACTCGGCGTTGACGTTAGCACAATTAGAAATATCGTGAGATTTTCATTTTAAAATCAGCTCGTTGTGCTCCCCAATCTTCCGTTACTCACCGCGAGAAATCGGTGCTGAAATTAGGAATGCATTCTTGACGAAGAAGGAAGTTGCTCCCGTTTCAGCTACGAATTTTAATCTGTTAGTGTATGTAATATTGTCTACTCATGTATACACTCCTTGAGGATGCCTGCTGCGTGCCTACTAAGATTTGCCGCATTACCTGTACAGACAGACGGTCGTGCTCTGTGGAGTCAAGAAGATAAGATAACGAAATAATGGAGTTTACGCAACGTTGACGCTATCACCCTCCTGTACAAATAGCTGTTCCGGTCTCACTTGGAGTATATTTCAGTGGTCTGTTCTCCTTTTTACGATTCATCGATTTCCCAAGTTGAACGAGTTCAGCGTAAATGCTTGAGATACATTACCTTTAAACTTCGCATCCACGGTTAAGACGTTAACTACCAGTTACTGATGGAGCGCTGTAGCCTCACCACTCTACAACATCTTCGTTAGCTGCAGGATGACTCCTTTCTGCACAAACTGGTCAATGGTGTCCTCGATTGCCCTGCTCATCTATCGTCAAACAACTTTGCCTCGCCTCCCTTGTGGACGTATTCCAAGCTCCTGTTCTCGCCTACCAATTGATTATTTCTGCTGGCGGCCACTGCAGCGTATTCCCCGCGATGCCAACTTCTTCAGAACTACGCCCATTCGAATTTCTTCTCCAGTTCTTTTAATACTTTTGGGTCAGCAATTTCTGATGCGTTTTAGCTTTCTTTTCGGTTTTCTTTCTTCTCATTTTCCTTCCTGTTTGCTGCACTTTTGCCTAATTATCTTTTGCCCAAAATATGTAAAACTCTTCTCATTACTTACTTTTGTTTCACTTGGGATCGCCCGTTTTTATATTTAAAAAAAAAATCCGAACTTACCTACGTTGAAATGCAGTTACGGTGGATCAGAAAGCAAAAGTAGCTGCTAAGTGTTTGCATGAAGATTCAGTGGAACCCTTCATCCATGTAGAATGCGATCTGTGATAAAGACGGAGAAAAATCAGCATTCTATTCGTAAAGACAATTTTTTCAGAGGATTTTTCATCTGGCCTGCCCAATGACATGGATTCAATGGTTTCAGTATTTTTACTGTACAGAGAAGCTTGATAGCTCTTTCCTCAATTGGAAACTGGTATGAATGATTTGAGAAAAAATTGGTTTTACATATTTTAATTTGCAAAATTTGTCATTATTGTTGTATATTACGCATAAGAGGGGGATGCGTCGCGGGTTGCCCCCCCCCCCCCTGCAAATCGTGGTCACGCATTCTATTTTTAGCCGCAGTCAGTCGGAGTTGCACCTATTGTTTCGAGCAGATATAAAAATGTATTTCCCATCAGTTATTATGTTTTATTTCCCGGATATTCAAGAAACAAACAGTGGCGACGAGGATATTCGGTAAACAGTGGTTTTAACGCGTAATTTAGTGTATAAATTGGTGATTCGTCACGAGAGATCCGCCGGCAGCCGAGAACGGTCTGGACCTACCGGTTAAAACGTGCGCAAGATGGGAACTTCGACGAATTTCGCCGGTCAACTTTATTTTGACCACACTAACAACGATTATGTAGTGTTTAAATCAAAGCTAACGAACACTTTTATTCGGGAAAAACTCAAAGTGATTTGAAGAAGGCGACGCTGATTACAACATTGGCGGAATCCACTTACAAACTTTTGGATAGCCTACTCGTTCCAGACTCAATCGAGAACAGCTCGTACGATACCTTAATTGATACCCTGGATACACATTTCTCGAAAACTACGGCGTATTTTGCGGCAAGGCATGCATTTTATACAGCTAGCAAACATCCCCAAGAAAGCGCCAGGGAATGGTCGGCAAGGGTACGGACTCGTATACATATTGACCATTTTTCATGTAATCAAAAATTCTTTTTTGTAGTAATGGATTCATGTTCCAAGTGGATAGAATGTTTTCAAGTTGCATCGCCATCTTTGGAAGGAGTAATAGATAAATTGATGGAATGTTTTAGTCGGTTCGGTCTTCCCCGTTCAATTACTTCAGATGGTGCTCCATGCTTCAAGTGCGCGGAATTTACCAAATTTCTAATGGACTTGGGGATATATCATCATATTGGAGCGCCGTACCATCCTCCAACAAATGGAGAGGCCGAATCGGCCGTTAAGATTATGAAAAATTGTTTGAAGAAAAACCCCCAAGGAAATCTGAACAGAGTGATGCATGAATTTCTACTATTTTATCGTAGTATTGAACATTCTACAACACAAAGTTCACCAGCAAAACTTCTATTAGGTAGAGAAATTCGAAATGTTTTCAGTCAGATGATTCCTTATACTGAAAATATCGTCCAGGATTGCCAATTCAATCAACAGAAAAGTGGTGGTAAATGAAGTGTAGTGTTAAAAGTCGGCGATAAAGTGTTAGCTAGGGATTACCGAGGTGTACAAAAATGGGAGAAAGGCTTTGTATAAAAAATTTTAGGTCCTCAACTCTATTTGATTAAAACAACAAGTGACCTAGAATGGAAGAGACATATCAATCAAATTTTGACCAACGATACTTCCATAAATACGGAGGGGACGTCACCTATTAGTGATTTGTTCTCTGAGGAGGCTATCGATACCAGTAAGAATTGTCAAGTTGTAGACATTTCTTTAGAGGAAATGAACGTATCAGATCCATTTGTAGGTTTTGATTAATCTTTTCACATCCCGAAATCTGGAAGTACCCCTAACGGTTCCCCATTAAGATTAGAGGCACAGCCTACAATTAACAAATCCCCTAGACCTAAGCGAAAGGTGAAGCCCATTGAAAGATATGGACATTAAACTTATCATAAACTGTATTAAGAGATTTTCTTATCTTAAGAAAGAGGAATGTATGTTTATTTGTATAAGAATTTATTCGGTTAAATAAATTTACGCGAAAGCTGTTATTTAGTTATTTTTAGTTTTTACTTGATAATTAAGGTATAATGAATGTATTTTAAACTTACGAATACCAAAGTGAATATTTATTTTTAGGGGGGAAATGTTGTATATTACGCATAAGAGGGGGATGCGTCGCGGGTTGCATCCTGCCCCTGCAAATCGAGGTCACGCATTCTATTTTTAGCCGCAGTCAGTCGGAGTTGCACCTATTGTTTCGAGCAGATATAAAAATTTATTTCCCATCAGTTATTATGTTTTATTTCCCGGATATTCAAGAAACAAACAATTATAGTTCAATTATTTAAGTATGTTCAGGACGAGAAAGTTCAAAAATTTCTTGGTACAAGTCCATGGGCAATGGTTGAATGTCGAGACACATTCCCTTCTCGAGATCTGCCTGCAACTAGAATGTCACTGATCTATCTGTAAAAACATACTTCATCAACAATTTGGCGGGCAACGCATTGTAGACCTGGATAGTTGTGGGCTTTACTCCACCTTAGCCTACTACGCTATTCAGGCATTTTTGGGGCGTATAATTTATTTATATTAGCAGACGTAATACATGACGACATCGGTAACAATTTTCGTTACATCAATCAATACCGCAGGGCAATAATATTATCGTAGCCTCATCATTAAGCGTACTATTATACTATGTCCTACATCAAGTTTGACTTGAACACTCATGTTGCTACGCATTATTGTCGTTGTTTCATTGGATTCCAAAAGACGAACGCCTTTCAATATTAACGAATATAACGATCCACACTCCACACAATAAACGTGAAGACGTCGAACAAGCTGTTTGTAGAACGGTCATTGACATACCTAAACACACGTATATCTCTAGAAACTGGGTTTCCAATGCATTTCAACCAGGATAATTGTGTACTTGGAATCTACGATTTTACGTGATTTAAATAAATTGCGGTTGATTCTTTGTATTATTGTGAAGTATAGTTCAGCAGTACATAACTAACAATACGGGGAGAAAACAACTTCCGTAACGCTAATCAGTCCTGTAAGGAAATACTATTATTGTAACTTCATTATTGATCTTGCATTATAAAATGTCTCACATGATGATTGACTTGGAAACTTATGATGCACCACGTTATTGTCGTTTTTTCCTTGGAGCTGGCTTTGCAATTCTTGATAGACATAGAGCAAAAAGAAGACATGCGCCCTTTAGAATAATAACCAATGTGACGATCAACGCAGCTCCGATAAACGCAAACACGTCGAGCAAGTACAGTTTGTAGAACGGCATTTTGACGGAAGCTGGTTGGAGAACGTTCCCATGACGAAGGATGTATTCGATCCAGTACACACCTTCCTCGACAGGTGTCATCGGCCGGTCTCTGAATAAAGCTTGATGTTTGAGAGCTTTCTCCTTGTAGCTGTAAACGAAAAACACAATGATCTCTTGCTCTTTAACTATTTGAAGTTCTCCGTAATGAACAAATTTCATTTCGATTATAGTTAGTCTAGAGTTTTAACTGTCCCATCGATTGAGCTTTCTCCTCACACTATCTCTGGATGCCAAATCAGTATTAAATTCTGCCCTGGCATTTAGAATTAGACAATCATGCCCAAACCACCTAACGGCCCGGAGACACTTACCACAGTTACCTTATTCCACTTACTATGCTGCCGTCCTATTTGTCAAACCAAAGCGTTATCAAATGAAAGGATTATTCTGAACCATACGGCTATGTATTATTGCTGGCTTCGTTACTTTTGGTTATTGAGGATCTCCTTCACTGCCCACATAATAGACACCTCAGTCAAGTTATGTCGGTCCAGCCGAATTCCATATCCTGCAGCTTCTACTTGGTTCATATTTTTCCTTTGGTCACTGAAGAAAGGAATGCCGATTATCGGGACACCGCAATTGACAGTTTCAGTTGTACTCAACATTCCACCGTGCGAAATGAACAGCAATACGTTTTTGTGTGCTGAAACAGTGGTTTTTAATGTTTAATCATACGGAAAACTTAGGTAGCTGTTCTTAATAACCGTTGTTAAAATTTATGTATTACATAAAATGGTTATAATAATTTATGGTGGCGGCAGTATTCAAGAAGGAGAATATAAAAAATCATCAACAACTAAATCATAGATTCCTTTCACCTGTTCCTGGAAGGTTTGTATTGTAACAAGAACAGAAAGAATTGCAAGAACAAGTTTCTGGAGCAACACAAGGCTGATAGAATGCCTGCTGGCACATCCACCCAACAGAGGTTATCTTCATCGAGCGCATTATGTCAAGCATCATCCATGATTATTAGTACTTCTTAGAAGACCGCTGCTATGTTGGTCTAGGAAAATCACGTCACTCGTGTTTCTTGATCATCAGAGGTAATACAAGTAATCGATACTGCTCTCTGTCTCATCAAAATGAGACCAGGGTTCCGAGGGGGTGGAGTGCTGGCGCCATAGGTGATGCAATTTCTCTCTGGAGTAACGCTGAAGTAGGAATTGCTATTTAGTTGTTGCTTCGGAAGTCCTACTCTGTTGTCTGGTTCCACGTCTGAACGTGAGTTCATACAGCCCATTCGGTTCGTTTTAAGCAAAGATTTGAAACATTCTAATTGCCCGAATTCGAATGACTCGCGGAGAATGTGTTTACTTCTGACTTTTAGAGTCTCATGAGTACTGTGATATACTAATATAATCGTTGAGTCTCTTTCTACTTCACTATATTAATAAATATAATAAAGTAAAGAATAGTAGGAGATATGTACCCAATATTCCTTGTTGAGGAAACCAACTGGAAAGGTGAACGTTTGACGATACGGGAGGCAGCTTTTTGGCGTTGCATTTCCACAAAACACGTTGTTTAACTCTGGAAAACACGTTCGTGAACGCTTTAAGAATCGTCCCGAACGATTCGTCTGACATATCGATATTTGACCCAAGACTAAAGTAAATGACTCCTTGAGGCGAATCGTTCAGCAGTTCCTCTAAATCCTGCAAGCAGAATTGGCACATTAATGTTCATCATTCTGGTTTAATTCAAGAAACCAACGCACAGTTTCATATTTCAGTACCTCGATCAGAAAAAAATTTGAAAAAAAAGTTTGTCCCTTTCTAGAATTTATTGAAAGAGAAACGTTTTTCACTAAAGTTTTTTTCGTGCGAGGTGAATTTAATTTATCAATATTTTAATTTATTGTTCATTCTGATTAGTATTCCCACGTTTTCGGCAGGAAATTATTAACACCCACCCCCTCCTCTCAAAATTTAACGCTTCACGTTTCAAGGCATGGGAATTCAAAATCCAAGTCCATCCGCTAAAAATAAAAATAAAATTTGGCCGTTTTATCGCATTCTCGTAGTGTTTGGTATCGTTCCTACGTAGTTTTCGATGCTGAGTAGAATAGAGCGGGTCTCAGAGGCGCAAGACTGCGTCTAGATGGAAAACAGTGAAATTACTGTAAATATACCGAGACAATGTTTACTATTTGAAGGAACCCGCGGTACAGTTTAGCGTAAGTTACAGTTCCTCTCCCCCACCTGCACTGTCCAGTTTCACACACTTCCTCTCGTTTCATTTGGTGTCGTTTACCAGTATTTTGCGAGGCTGAATCGAATGGGAATGGAACAACGTCGTTTGCATATGAGTTGCTATTTTCCAGATTATTGACGTAGTCACGTTATATTCGTAATATTTCTCGACGTTTGATAAAATAGAATTAGTCTTTGTCATACTGTGCAAGAAAATAATAAACCGTTGTGTTTTAATGTTAACTAATTTTAGGAACCATTTGCACGTTAAGTTCTATCACAATTAGAAGGATAAAAAGCTTTTATTCATATTTTATATGCTCTGAGGAATCTAGAATGCAGTAGAGGTCTCAAACTTTCCATTCACGCGTGTGAGCTTGGAACTCCTCGACACCACTCAAAATGAGTAGCCTTGACCATTCCCGATAGATACAAAATGCTTGATCTCCTGTTCGCTGACAATTAGCTAGTGTGTTTCCACAATTTCATTTACGAGTGTGAGAATATACCTTATTACTTGGACTGAACGATCCGAGTATATTTACAAAAGCTTCGGAAGGTGTGAGATACTCAACCAGATATTTTTCATATTAACCCCACTTACATGAAACATTTTGTTTTGTAAGCTGCATACAATGCTTATGTAATTAGCGAGAGCAACTAATTATTTTTGCACCGTTTTCCTACAGCTCCTGAAGTTTGAGCCTGAATCGTTTCAAAAAATCGTATTGACACTCTCTACGTAAATTCAAATGGAGAAAGAGAAAAATACATTGAAAGAATCCAAAGTATCCATAAAATCGCTGAAATTTGTGGGTCTGAGTAAACTGGTGTAAAGCTTTTTCATTATATTCCTAGAACAGCAGAAACGAACTCCACTGCAAAAAACCTTATTTACGTGGGGCTGGGAAAAGGTGTATGCCATGTCTCAGTAGACAACCCTATGGTGTTCTCGATTAGCAGTACTGAAGTGTACAGATAATGACGGGGTATAGGAAGTGGAACACACTCACCAACTAAAGGGATTCAGCGAACACATTACACGTACAATGATAGGTCCAACCCTGCGAGATCGTAGGCCCATGCCCGCTGAACGAACAATCGCGAGAAAGAGAAATATGTTACGCCCAAGTGACGGGAAAGCCGATGTTTTTCGGTCAGAAAATGGTTTGGTAATTTCAGACGTCTTTATTATCTATAATACACATTAATGGTGTCTGCGGCAGAAAATTACCTTTCTAGATTTTTCCAAAACAGTATCAATCTTTTATCACGCGCATTTGGCACGTGGAGCTTCGTGGGCAGTGCATGAAGTTTTTTACGTTTCGTGCATGCGTTCATATGAGTGAACCAAATGTATATTTCCAAGATTCTGTAAGTTAGCCAGTTAGTTACCTAGTTGCACTTACTTTAGGGAGCGGCGTCTCAGGCTGAATATTCATGCCTCCCAATTCTTTGACTTGTGGAGCCCTCGGATAGCTGTATCCAACTGAGTGGTGCGAATTGACTAGTATAAGAGCGATGTCAGACAGAAGTTCTTTAATTGGCGGCCTGGTCTCCCATCCAGTGTAATTTAAATGCTTGTCCATCACTTCCTGCATCTGCATCAACATGTTATAGCTGACCCACGTAGTAGCAGCAAGATGGTACACGTTGCGAAGGCGTTGGAAAAATGTCATTTGTTCGGTGAAGTGGGATTTGAAATCAATCATGTAAGACGGGTTATCCATGAAGCCGGCTATTTCATTCCCCCATGAGGAGTCAGCCAAAGGTATGAATGTCACAGCTGGCGCTTTGAACTTGTGTTGAAAGCCAACAGCGCCTTCGTTAGCCAAAAGTGCTTCATGAATTATTAAATCGAATTCCTCGCTACTATCAATTAGTTTGCGGCCTTCTGGATGTGAAAACACGCTTTCCAATGAATTAATTCCCACAACAGTAAAAGTTTGACTAATTTTAGGTACACTCCAAGTGCCGAAATCCGCCAATCCTTCAGGCACCAATGACTCTAGAAACAAAAATTAAGTATTGAACTTGCCTAACAAGTGGCTGAAGTAATAAATAGAAAAACGAAGGGTTAGTAGTTGATTGTATGTAATGGAGCCATTGCAACATGAGTATCAGCGATCTAAGTAGCAGTGAATTCAAGGAGTCTCAGAGAAGATTGAGTCGAGTTCAGCACGAAGTCCGTGAAGATGGGACTTGATTTACAGTACGATACTGCTTGTCATAATCAACTCCCTCCTCTGTTTCAAAAAAGAATTGACTTAGTCCCTTCCCCATACTTTTAGGTAAATCTCGCCCCACCCCCTCCTGCAGGTCAACCAAACACTTAAATTTCCTGTTCTCCAAGTTCAACTTTCAGGCCTCCTATGTTCAACTTCAAGCCCTTTTCCCTTCCCTTATACGAGCTCACCCTTATTCGATGTACTTGTTGTCGTCAAGGGAATTCTTGTGTTTTCCTCAACGCTATTTTTCTTTGCTAATCTCCATCGGTTTGAACCATTTGTACGTACTCAATTCCGTAAATTTTCTAAACGTTAGAGCATTTTGGCAGCGCCTTCGTTAGCTGCAACTGCTTCATGAATTATTAAATCAAATGCCTCGCTACTTTCAATTAGTTTGCGGCCTTCTGGATGTGAAAATACGTTTTCCAATGAATTAATTCCCACAACAGTAAAAGTTTGACTAATTTTAGGTACACTCCAAGTGCTGAAATCCGCCAATCCTTGAGGCACCAATGACTCTAAAAACAAGATCTGAGTATTGAACCTGCCCAACAAGTGAAAAACGGAAAGCTAACGAAGGGTTAGTAGTTGATTGTATGTGATGGAGCCATTGCATCATGAGTATCTGCGATCTAAGTAGCAGTGAATTCAAGGAGTCTCAGAGAAGATCGAGTCGAGTTCAGCACGAAGTCCATGAAGATGGGGCTTGATTTACAGTACGATACTGCTTGTCATAATCAACTCCCTCCTCTGTTGTAAAAAAGAATTGATTTAGTATCTTCCCCATACTTTTAGGTAAATCTCGCCCCACCCCCTCCTATCGGTCAACCAAGCATTCAAATTTCCCGTTCTCCAAGTTCAACTTCAAGCCATTTTCCCTTCCCTCATACGAGCTCACCCTTCTTCGATGTACTTGTTGTCGTCAAGGGAATTCTTGTGTTTTCCTCAACGCTATTTTTCTTTGCTAATCTCCATCGGTTTGAACCATTTGTACGTACTCAATTCCGTAAATTTTCTAAACGTTAGAGCCTTTGGCAGCCCAAACGGCCATGACTCCTAAGAAACTGATTTGTTAAGATAGAGCTAATAATCCGGATGCTAATCGCTTTTTAAAGACGCTTTCACGGCTTGAAATGCGAAGCCAATCGTCACAGTCACGCTTAACGTCAATTTAACAAAGATGCCATTAAATATCATCAGTCATACTCCATTGGCAGCAACGACAGTTCTTCTTCACGATACCTGCTGGTATCTTCATGGGGTTCCACAAAATAAGAAGACGCTCTGTATCGAAGCCAATCATTACCATGATTTCGTCTGTCATATGAACTACTTTGACGCCACCATACGATATTGTGCCCTTCGGCGTATAGTTTTAAGCAGCGATCGAATGCATCGTCCATCTCTTGTTCATCCAGTATTGAGAGTACAAGAGGTAATGAAGCTGGTCGAGTTCATCCTGATGAACGATCACTGCTTGATAAGCAGATCAACTGTGTTTGATCGTACGAGGTTATAAAGGTGTAGGCTGTGTCGCCACAACTCACGGGTTTTCAAGTCGCCGTTGTGCACCATCTTATTTTGGTTTCTCTTATAATCGTCCATCTTAAAGTTTCTTAGAAAGACTAAGGAATGTTTGAATCTTTCACTGCGTTTTGTGCCGTGTACATAAGTGAATTTACCAAAGAATGAAGCCCTTGTACGAAACTGGAAATCAAAAACCATTTAGTTGGTCAGAGCACAACAGCTGAATTTTCATTCACAGTTCGGAAAAGGAAGCTAGTCCCTTAATCCACTGCTTGGTAAAGGTTACCCCACCGTATGCTAACTTGTCGAACGTAGAAATTAAACACTTGATCGACTGAATCGACGGGAGTATTTCGCCGACCAGCTTCATACACTCGAGCAATTAATACTCGCGAACGTTTCTTTAAATCCGAAATGTTGAAATAAATAAAATAATTTTAATGGTTCATTCCACTTACTGAAATCTAAATTGTTTTCGACGTAAACTTGTTTCAAATTCTTTGGATGTGGTTGATCCATTGCCACTGTAGTGAAGTAAGTCACATGGTGGCCTCTTTCCGCTAGAGCTCTGATTATTGGTTGGAACGCTAAGTGATGACTTTTCATCGGGAACGTTATGAAGACGAGTATCCTAGCGGCGAACGTCACATGAGCTAGTGCAATCGCTATAATCAGCAATCTATAACATATAAAGAGTTCTAAATATATTATCGTCTTTCTTGATTGGAATACATTCGATTACATTTCAGTCCGATCGTTGGCTCAACAATAAATATCTGGTGCGACTCATCACTTGGCCCCACGTGTATTCAGCGATTTTCTTGGCTTTAGTATAGCACACCCTCACATATCTGTGTCGCCCTTAAAAACGTTTAAGGGACAGACTGTAATTAATTCATTTTAATTGCTAGTAAAACAATTATGAAACGCATTAGGTAATTGATGTATTTCGTTTCGCTGTGCGATTAGACGTACCTCATTTTGGTAGCGCGACACGATGTGGTGTTTTGACAACACTAGAGCGAGTATTGCGAACGAAAGACGAACGAACTGGTTGAATTAATGCTTACCACTAAACCTTACGGCCACTTAATCGTGACCGATCGTCCTTCAAAGACGTACAACTTCTCTCACACCCAGCCAATTCCAGTTTCCTCTATACAATCAAACAAGAACTAGCAGTCATACTAACCCGTGACACCAACGACCGACACGTTAAACGTATTAGGATCTCTTGTACAATTTGTTATCGGAAACCGAGACGCAAAAGACAGAAACGGATAATTCCATCCTGACCCAATTAGAGACAAATTTAAGGTTTAATCCTTAACACCATCTATGACATAAAAACCTTCCTAGCCGCTTGGGAGACGGATCAGTAGCTTCGAGTGTCATCAAACCAAACCACACTATTCCCCAGCTCACCGAATTAGCTCAACGCAATGAAAGTAGATTGTTGATTGAATTTAGTGTTACGAACTAATGGAATATTGTGTCTATTTTCGTGACATCGCAATATTCAAACTAGCGGATGTCGAAATATTTCTCGGAGTCTATTCATGATTAACGAGCCTGTAATGATGATGCCTAGAATGAAATATTTTCTCAAACAAGTAACGGATTTGTACCCACTTCCACTACCTGTCCTCCTGGCCGTATATAACTGCACCCCTAGTGTCACTAATGAAACCTAAATGGGGCTTGGGACTTCTATCTTCAAGACTCTACCGCGAATTGTAAATTTGTCTGTTTATTCAAAGACTTCACCATATACGGAATGATGGTCACTAAGGGTTATCTTTCGAAAGGTGATGTAATCATTGAATTCGATGTCTGAGAAATGTGCTGCCTTAGGTACGCTAAGAGACGTTAAAATTGAGCTTAAAACTTTCAACACTATCAATTCTACAAAAATGTCGAATGGTGCCATTATTTAGTGCGCTTGATGTATGTCAATTCCGAGGGTATCTCTGTGTCTGATGTTTCAGCCTCCACATTCGTCGGGCGTTGACTATCCGCTCTGAAGTTTTCGTTAAACACGATGGCAGTGTGTTCCATCGGAAGGAAGGCTTCTTGTCTAGACCAGCCAGGCTTATTAGAACAACTGCGAAACACTTCATGATCTTCCATGATTCTGAGAAGGCTGCTGTAAGCTAGAAGGTTTACAAGTAGCGCAAGTTCCCGCTTAAATGTCAAGGACATTAATATAATCTGACAATATATACACATGAATCTGTGCATCAGCTGCTCATTTGTCGTCCCCTCCCATAACATAATATATAAATATCGGTTATGGAGTCAGGCGCTCAGATACACAGTAGAAAAGCTTCCACCCAAACAGCTACAACATGAGCTTGGTTCAAAGAAGTGGCTGAATATAACCTGTAGTTGCGAAGTGTACAACTCCCATTCCCATCTTCACAAACTTAACATTGTTCGCTTACTCGAATGTAGAGCTTGTAATTCATTCAGAGAAAACCCGAACACATTATATTGAAGTGCCCACTTATTCTTATGCAAAGGTTCCCCAATAAAGGGTATTGAGAACTTGATTGAGTGCCCCTTCACCCTAGGTACAATCAAGGTAGCAGACATTATTCAAGTTAATTACTTAATTTTTTTGGTAAGGATATTTAACTGTGAAATTTCAGTTTTTCTTGCTCTTGAGTGTTCAGTGATCGATGGATAAAATTTGTTGGGGTACAGCCAATGACGACAAATATGAGCGGCAACGTGGCGAGGTTTTAACTCTCCCTCATAATCATGCCAGTTGGCGTCGTCGATTCCTACTCTTGGACAGGTATTTTCCGGCTGACGAAGAATGGCAATAGCATGCTCTTCTCGATCTAGGAATACATAATTGAGAAAAAGACGGCCAAGGAAACAGGAATTGGGGTCTGATCAGAGCACCTGACTTGTTAAGCCAACACTCAAACCGCAGGAAGAGGAGAAGAAGAAGTCTAAGAACGCAATAACTACGCAATAACTGCCGCAATCTGACAGTTGAATGCTGAAGTAATTGAACGGCGACGAGGACATTATTATTCCGTAAAAAAAACAAGAATGTGGCAATTGCTGAGGGCGTTACGAGACTCTCTTGTTGTGGAGGAAAACAACTTCAAGCAAACCAAACTAAAACTGCGTACATTTGATGTTACCATAGAAGTAGTATTAGTCCACAGGAGGAGTATTAGTTTTATTTTCAAAAATGTTGGTATTCATTAAACACACCTTTTGAGTACACTTAAATGTGGGACTGTGAGTATGATCATATTGATTTCGGCAATTGATGTTAGAAATATGATTTTACAAAACACAAGCAAATATGTATTGACTCAAGCCTTCGTTTATTAGATGTACTGTAAACCGTATTCATTCAAAATATGCCACAAGTTTGATCGAAATCGCCTGGTGAATGGTTGCAAACATTATAAATAAATGAAATACAAAAAATTAAAAATAAATTTATTTTTCTTACGCACTAGTTTTGCAGAAACAGTCAAGGAGGCCAAATTTGGTTATTGATTTTTATGGAGCGTGTTTAAATTGATCAAAATCGGGAGAGCCATTTCAAGAAAAGTGCGCAAAACGACTGTCAAGGCTTTCTCAATCATTCTGCATCCCCGAAACATGCGTACATATTTGATGTATATTTTTCACAAAGCGTAAAGATCTGACGCAAAAATAACTAACATTTTAGTAATAATTTAAGTGGGCTAAGCGAACTATTGATCAACTGCGATTGAAACCCCGGATTAAAGGATTGGCTATTGCAAATGAGTAAAGTATAATAGTATTAGATTATGATGATGTTTTGAGACGCTACTAGCTTCAGAATCAACAATTTTTCCTTGTGAGTATTCATCCTCGAACCCCTCACTGTATTCATAGGTTTTCACTCTCCTGTTCATTCCGGCTATCAACCACAACGGAAAGGACATCCACACAGTCTTCATCACCAGCTGGTGAGAAATTTCTACATCTTCGAACCATGCACAAACTACAGTGGTCAGACATTCCCGGATCACATCTTCCGATCATACCACTCCTTCTCCAGAGTCTTTTCAACCCCAGTACTGTCCACCAAACAACATAACCATAAATAAACTGCATAAAAATCCTACGAAATTACGACATTTGAGTGTCGTTTCTTTTATTAATCTCTTTCACGACGTTTCCGCTCCAATGCTCAAACCATGTGCGTAAATGTTTCCTAAAAATATGTTAAACAACCTCATTGTGTTAACAATCTCATAAATTACTGTATGCTCACTCAGGAAGGTCGTGAATGAAATAGGGATAAACCAATAAATTTTGGAACCTTAAGCGCAAGCAGTTTCTGTCCTAAACATATGTTCCACTGAATTCATAGGAATCTAGTGAAATAATCGTGGAATGCACATAGGGCTGTGGGAAGGCCTGATTCGTCGCACCAGATATTTTCACATTTTTTCCTTCATAATTTAACCTCCTCCTTCCCCCCACCCTTTTTCACAGCAAACTAAGTGAAAAACAAATTGTACCAGCTGGTTTTGAGTACAACTGGTCTTAATACGGGCTGTCGGTAGTGTGGCGCTGCTTCAGACAGCGCTAAATCAAAATATTCACAGCCCATCATTATCGCCGCTGTGTACATACTTGGAACTTAAGTTAGTGCCGTCTCTCTTCACTCCACCATAAATTACCTCCCTAGTAAGACTGCCTTGTGCAGTGGGCCTAATATAGATGGAATGGCTTTTTCACATAGCAGAAAACTGAGCACTCGCGAAGATTGTGTGTGTTACAAGATGGCCCCTATAGTGGTACCCACTTCCCATGCGCAACAATACTCAAGTTCCAGTTAATAGTGCCGAAAATGGTGGCATTCGTTTAGGAACAGTGAAGGGTTTTGTTGATAGATTTCATGGGGTATGCCACCATATCATACCACAAATTAAAACAGTACGTGGTGCGTAGCCTAACACAACTTTCCTTAGCTCTACGTCAGTTCACTTGAGTACTTGGCTTTTTCTACTTACTCAATTCATTTATCACTCAGCTCATTTGAACTTGGTCAAATATCACTTCACGGTGGCAGAATGGGGTAGCTGTCGTGGAAGGTATTGTGCTGCTCGTACTAATTCCCAAACCATTATTCAGCAATTGGTACACAGAGAATTAATGAGACTATAAAAACGGGGTTTTTTAAAAAGAGAATAGTAATCACTTTACTAAAGTTAACGTACCTGTTAGGTGAGTCCGTCTCCTCTGGCTTGTGAGTTACTGTGGGCAAGCGCTTTCGATGTAAAGACATCATCGTCTGGCCGTTAAGTCAGTACTCTTAACTGAGTACTGACTTAACGGCCAGACGATGATGTCTTTACATCGAAAGCGCTTGCCCACAGTAACTCACAAGCCAGAGGAGACGGACTCACCTAACAGGTACGTTAACTTTAGTAATTTGCCTACTGGCGGACATAACCCAATTTCTTTAATACAGTAATCACTTTTCCAGAGTTGTTGGGTAAAAACCTCTAGAATTGGTAGTAAGCGAAACGGCGGCGATTGAATTTACGAGATTTCTTCAGTTACTCCTTATGTTAAATCGAAAATCAAAGGAAATGCAAATTAAAAAGGGTGGACTGTACGTAAATGGGCAAATGAAAATTAATTTTAATAATAAAGAGAAAATAACTGAAACGTAGGTTACATCGAGACGAAAATTGAATGCAAGTTCTCTTGGTCTGTTGAAAATTGAGCGCACTGAGGAGCTGTTCGCAGACGGATGGTGACAATAGAACTGGGTTACCTGGGTGACTGAAATCCCGGTAAGTTGGATGGACTTAGTTCAATCCCACAAAATAGCCAAAAACTGAAAGTTTCTGGGTCGCAAAGCCGCATTGAGCGTAACACGAGTCGGTAAAGCTCAGGAATAGTGACGCCGGCGATTACAAACGGCCGGATCAGTAACGCCTAAAGAAGATTCGGATTGTAGGAGGGGTACAGAAGGCTGGCTGGCCAAAAAGTAGCTGGAGATTGTCGAGGAATGGGAGATATTAGGTTTGACCCGTGAACACCTAATTATCTTATGACTGCCCCTCATTATGTACGCAGTTTATTGGAGTGCCCTCATTTTTCTGACAAAGCCAGTACGAAATTTTTTTATTCAAACGCCCTAACGATTTGCCACCTATGCTTTCGGTACATTTACACACATAAGAACCATGGGGAAATGACCAGAGCAGCATAACGGATTGTCAACAATTTCGAAGAAAAACGATTTTAGCCCAATTTTATTTCTTGTTAATTTCGCTCAAATAAGCCCAGAAAAATTAGGGTAGTTCAATAAATTGCGTGTACGATGAGGTTTTAATAACGGTCTTTAGATAATTATGAGTAACCCAAGAAATACCGTAATTTCAAACCTCGCCGTTTCACCTACTACCACTTCTCACAGTTTTCACGTTTTCTAAAAAAATCATTATGACAGTGTGATTCTCTGTGCACTAATTGCCCAGTAATTGTTATGGAACGAGTGGGAGCAACTAAGCCGGTTTCATGCATGTTGTTACTGGCAAGGATTGCTTCCAATTACGCAAAAGCTATGCACTTTAAATTGTAGTAAAACATTAATTTAACCGTTCAGATAATTATTGTGTTTCGTTCAGTTAAGTAGTTAGACGTACCTCATTTTGATGGCTGTTAGAACACGACTAACGTGAGTGTTACAATCGGAGATTGATTTAACGGAACGAGTTGGAGAAGGGATACACCAGTTTCCGAGTGGTTCGTTAATTTAGGGTCTTGGCGGTCATTAAATCGATATTCGTTAGGTCACGCAATATCCAATATCGTTATATTAGAATTTGTCTAACATCATTATCGAAAAATATTTCCTGCAAATACCTGCGACTCATCACTCTACGTTCCTCAGGCCACGCACGCTCAGCGATTTTCATGTGTTTAGCTACTTATTCCAATATATTTTTGATTGAGTTGGCTTGGGGTCGGTAATGGAAAACTTCACTATTTATGTGAAATGTGGCAACTTAACGTCCCATAATTTATTGAGTAGCTCCTACAAACTCACGACAGTTATTAAGCAATCAGTGAACAGTCGGTTCACGATACTGTCAAGATCATTTTTTCTGAAGGATCGTGTGTATTCTTCTGGAATTATAGGGATAAAACTGTGAGGAATATTTAGTAAGAGAAACGGCAGTTGTTGGAATTCCAGAACTTCTTGGGTTAATCCTAATTATCTTAGGACCATTAATAAATATTCATCGCATTATCGCAATAGCTTATTTTTCCGAGAATTTTAGTATCATTTTAGCGATATTTATAAGGGAAAAAATTCTTTGTTGTTTTGAGCAGCAACATTTTAATCAAAAGTGAAGTGGTCACTATGGTAACTATAGTTAGTTTCGGACAGATTTACTCATACATTTATTTTGGCCTCCCATAATGATCTGCAGGGTAAATACGAAACTTCAGCCGATTTGATTAAGCCGCTTTTGCACTTTCACCCGGACCATGTCTCCGAATGCTTTTTTTCGGATGTGGAAAATGTTCCACAATATCATTCTGAAAACGACGCAAGAGGAAGCTTCAAAGAAACACTAATTCAAGCCCCCGCTGTTTTACTTTTTACCGATTTGCCCTCCTTTTAGCCGATTAACACCATCTTACTAAAAAGAAATCGTCTTGACAGTTTCATGAATCCAGTGACACAAGTTAGAGCACGTCAATAAATTCTGGAACTATAAGCGCTACAACCTACCTCGTAAAATGTAAATAACCTTTTACCAAGTTCGAATAAACTGAGCGGAAAATCGCTAAGGGCATGAAACTCGCTGAATATTTCTTTTTGCAAATGTGAATGAATCTACAAGTTGAAAGATAAACTATTTAGCCATTCGCCTAGCCCGAAATGAGTGAGATTACACAGTTTCCCAAATAAATACTACAACTATTTCACGATAGAGGATGAGGAAAGCTGTGTAATGTGTTGCACCAAATATGTTTTCAGCCAATGACATCTGTCTCTTTACTCATATGCTTTCCTAGTCCTACCTACGGAGTAAGCTGAAATTTTCTCGTAGTGAAGCCAGTAAATACCGTTGATGTGGATGTTACCTTTTAGAAAAATACGAGTATGTAACTATTTATTGACTCCCCCGTCGCTCAGTGATCAAAAGTTCTTTCCAAGGTTTTGGTGTTGGTTGTTTTTTCTGCTAGTAGCAAATATGATTAATTTCCTGTCAATAGATTCTTTAGCGCACAGTTCCTGGTTATTAGTTATGACTGATTTTATCGCATTGTAATATCAATAGAATTTGTGAATGAAAAACCTTGAACTCCTATCGTCTCTTGAGACTCTTATCGTCTCTTTACCTCGATCGATTGAAATATTGTTGTACCACAAAGATGTCTCAGTAGACACGATACGTGAGGAAAACATTTTGAATTGTGTATTGAACTTTTTGTAACTCTGATCGTTGTTATTGAGTAGAACTTCATTTTTATGTGGTTGGCTGTGGTATAGCGTTGCTTCAGAGAGCGGCAAATACAAATACTACTATCATATCACAAACTATCACCTACAGATTCGGTAACGTGAAGCTGAAAGATTAGTTTCCTCTCTCTTCTCTGCTGCCGTATATTACCTCCCTTGGCTTATGTCAGATCAAAGGGCTCCTTCACTTCGTAGGAAACTGAACTCTAGCGGTGATTTGAAAAGGCTTCCTTCGCTGCTTTGTGCCGCCCACAGACGTACGGATTCCGACGAATTAGCCCATCATAACCATTACCTACAGAATTTCGGGCTTCGAATTTTACTCATCCGAAGAAAAGCTGAAGTGTTGCATATATTTAATGTCGTGTTTTCAGAGCAGAAATTGACGGCAATGTCTATTGAGGCAAAGAGGTTTTGCGGATAGAGTACATGGCAAAGACCTCAACAAAATCGAGAAATGAGGTCCCTTGACAACTGTTATGCTCGTCGTCGCACGTTATTTTGATATAGTGGTGTACCGTTTCCTTAAGCCTAACGTCCTGTGATTACGTTCTTCGCATAAAAATTGAATACGCATATTGCTTAAGCCCAAGCTGAAGAAGAGCATCCAATTTGAAGTTGACTGTGTCCTAAAATGAATTATTTTTATTAAGATACCTCTGTATTAACCTCCTAATTGATGGGATTCGTCACCCTGCAGTGTTATCCTTAATGAGCGGTAAAAAGTATGATTTGTGAACTGCAAGTTGGTTGGAAACCTTAAGGCAATGAAAGAATATATCATGAGTACATGAGTAGATTAAACAAACTCCAAGTATCCAGTACTCAATTTAAGTAAGAACTGTACGAGCGAGTAATCATGCACGATAAGTCCTATTTTCCTTTGTTGCAAGTGAGCCAAATCATATCTTACCTATTGTCAGCAGGAAGCGGGCAGGGACCTGCTTTTTTGTGAAGTGGCAATATAAATGTCTTTGAAAGTGAGCTACGTTGGACCACCGCTACATTCTTGGAACCTTGTAGTTGATTTAACCTAAAACCACTATGAGAGGTATTACTATCAATACAAGTAAGTTTGGGATCGCCGATCGACGTACGAAACTAACGCAGGAACAGGTTTCCGATTTGCAAGCCTCAGGAGGGAACTAAATTATAGTGCGAACGACAAACAATTAGAATTTGAACCTAAAAGCAAACCAATACTTACTAAACCTACTTACCCTACGGTGCGACGTAGGCTTTTATAAAGGCCATCACTTTTTCCCCTTAATATGAATTATGCGTCGTTTTCATACAATGAGGTGTAAAAGGCTCGGAACTAATTGGATGGACGAAGGATTTGACACGAAAGTCATAACATTTCAAATTCGGAAAAAACGATTGTATTTGTTTCTCATTTAAATCAGAGAAATATTGGTGTTTACACAATTTGAAGATTTCTCGTTTTCTCTACGAAACAGTTCCTCATACTGCACTTCTGCTACTGATTGCATTACAAATACAGCGACGTATGAAACAAACAAACTGACGAACACACTTAACATTACGCCATTTTGTGGGAAATATCCTAACATTCAAACATGATTCAGGAATTGGAGCAATACGTAGACCAAAACGGCCACAAAACCAATGGAGGCATGTGCACGCAGCGCAGACTCGATCAGAATCACATTTATACATAAATATAGAAAAAACAGACTCACCAAAAAAAATCAGTATTTAATGGCCACTACATGTTGCGAGTGCATCAAAGTTTTTCATGAATTTAATGAAGAAAAGAAAAGATCTTAATCAAGTCTTGAATTGTGGGGGAAGCAGCATAATTTTCAATTCTAAATCACGGCTGAACATGAGATCGAACTCGCGAACATTTAAAAACCATAAATAAACCACTGACTTTAGGAAGGTAAAACAGCACCTTTTTATATACATTTTAAATACATATACATAATGTAATTACAAATATATGACTTTAACTATTGTATTACCCTTGGAAACGTCTCGAGAGACAGTGTGTTGTTGATTTTTTTAAAGTATTCCTACATATAGGATTCCCGCTCTGGAATCGTTTGTAAAAGTTATCGTTGAATTTCTTCTTTTCGCAAGCAGGATGCGTTGACACGTGCTCAATGCTTACACTTACAGTGTGGTGCTAGAGCCAACCTGAATGTTCTATCTACCATTGAATATTGACAATGGAACTGAACAGGACGCCAACAGACCGATCGTCCAAATAAAAGATCCATTGACCAACAAAGAAGGATGCGAGGAAAACAACCCAGTGAGATGACTAGAAGAATAGTTCTTAACGTGGGTCAAGGAAATGTTGGCGCTACCCGGCCATATTTGCAGAGAATGGGAAGACATTAGGTTGAACAAAATTATGAAACATTCCGTAAATACACCAACAGAATTGGGATGAAGAGGTACCGGTATTTTCGTTGGCTTACCGGTCTGCACCTCGCCCTTAGGCCTCGTGAGAAGGGATGGTAATGAATGGCAACATTATCTTTGGAAATGTTTCCAGAAACAGTGTTGGTTTTTAAAAAGTTGTTGTCATGATGAGTTATGACATAAAAGTTGGTTAGGTTTTTGCGGCCAGACCAAGGGGAATCCTCCTTATTCTTACAATGTGAAGCACAATATAAATTAAATGATCATTTTATGTATATTATACATTAAATCTGTGAGTCGTATACAGATTTCGGAACAGATCGCTCGTTTTTCAAAATAGAAAGAAAATGGGTAGTCAGCATAAATTTGCTTAATCAGTCTTTTTGCGCTCGTTGCGTTTTATTTGCATAGGCTTTTTCCTCTGGTTCACGTTCGTACGAAAGTAACTAAATACCATGTGCAACGATTTTTTAACGAGGTGCACTAACACGACCAGAGCCAGAACCAGAGTTGCGATTACGTCTAGAAGATACAGTTTATAGAAAGGCAGTTTCGTCGACGCAGGTTGCATAACGTTTCCGTGCCTGGCAATGTACTCTATCCAGTACACAGCTTCATCCCGCGGTTGCATGGGCCTGGAATTGAAAACCGCCTGTCTCTTTTTCACTTCCTTTCGATATCTAGAACAATTAGAGATACGTATTTGTTATTAGTCTGAAACAAAATCAGTAAAATTGGGGTAGCCATGAAAGTAGATGAAAGCGCTTGCCCACAGTAACTCACAAGCCAGAGGAGACGGACTCACCTAACAGGTACGTTAACTTTAGTATTTGCCTACTGGCGGACACAACCCAATTTCTTTAATACCTAACACAGCCAGTCCGGCTAAGGTACTACTAACAAGACTGACCAACAAGACCTCTCCCCGCCCCTTCCCCAACGCTCCATCACTCCCTTCACCTTTCTCTTTGTATATAAAGACCACGACCAACTGACTGACTCCAGTACTGACTAAACGGCCAGACGATGATGTCTTTACATCGAAAGCGCTTGCCCACAGTAACTCACAAGCCAGAGGAGACGGACTCACCTAACAGGTACGTTAACTTTAGTATTTGCCTACTGGCGGACACAACCCAATTTCTTTAATACTAGCACTTTCGGTGTAAAAAGGAGTGCAAGACTTGCACTTTCGGTGAGGTATAGGTGTGGACGTGAGAAGGGACCAGGCATGAGGGTGATTGGAAGGTCTTTTGTGTAACTTGAGAAGTAGCGGACGCAGAATTATGGGTGACTTTTGTAAAGGAATTGTGGAGGCTTATTACAAACTCGGCAGCAAAGTTTGCTTCTGGACGCTACCCCAGAGCCCTTCTGGCACGGCTGTGAAGAAATTTCGGTCACCACTGAGTAAGTGGAAAAACAGTTAACGAAGGTTATTTTGTCTCTTTATTAACTAAATAAGTCAGAGTTTCTTAAAATAAAAAAGTATCACTGCACAGGAAAATTCTGTGACGCCCATACGCCCCATGCCCTTTTCTGCAAGCCTGCTTTCTAGAGCTTATTGTGGTAATTTCATCATGCGGTGCGATAAGCGGTGGCCAAATTACTTCATGTTAACCTTCTCTTGGCCACACATGGGACCAGCCATATTTTTTAGTTTGAGAATAATGAGGTGCAAGTTTTATTGTGTTTAAATTTCTAGTAGATCAAATTAGGAAACGTGTTAATAGACCATTTACTTCCTCAAACAGATCACTTGGGAGTTCATGCAGAAGATATGTGTGTTTATGACTGTTACCTATAATGTTCCGTAATCACCATGTCTATTTCCTCAGAATCGGCCAGTTCTCATCTCACTTAATCACTTTTACCTAGAACACGCCATTTTTGTAGTTCCATTGTAGTTGTTTGGTTTTGTTATCGGTCGCCCTGCACAGAGTTCATCTCGATGCGTGTATTTTCTGTTGTTGCTCCCTTCCACCTTTTCCTTCTGCTCTTCCGTTTTCCTCTTCCCACCTTTAGTCCGTCTGCCGCCGCTCTCCAGTAAACCCGCGCGAGTGCAAAACCTGAAAATCTTTTCCTTTTCCCAATCTCACCATTTCGAGCTATATTGACTGCACTGGAAGCCCGTCGACGGGAAACGGAGTCGCCTTCACCTCCAGGTAACTACCCTCAGCAGTTATACATGTTCAATTGATTTGGGCTCTGTGTAACGAACACCAGCAACCGATAGTATTTCAGCGCTGTGCAGCCTTTCATTTCATCCCTCAATAGGATTCCGGATAGGTACTGCACAGTAGTAGTCATGTTTGGTATTTTTTACTAGTATTTTTAGATGCTGGATCGAATAGGATGGGTTCGGAAGTGCTTTATAAGCATTGTTGTTTGCGTAAGAACAACTCCTCCTTGATATATGCACGGTATATTCTTAATATTTTGCGGCATTGGATTGAATATTATCAGTCCCAATCATGGTATGCCGAAGAATAATAAACCATTGTGTAATAATTTAAATAGCTTTTTCACTGAAATGATTCAAATCCAGTTTCTGATTCCACCTGATCGCTGTACTTTGTCCAGAAAACCATTAGACGTTATGAAAAAGTACAATAAGTTATATGTCATTGTTCGTATTTTATGAAGCACATCGGAACAATAGGGTGAATTGGGCTATGCACTTCGTAAACACTTAAACCTCAAAACAATAGTGTATCAACTTTGTATAGTGAGTGCTATGTGTTATTCAAGGTTTTGGTAAGTGGTTAGTTGTACAGCAGTTATGGATTGAAAACTACACTACTAGACTGTGAAGAGTGTTTAATTCGATATTGGCTTCATCCACCTACACCCTACCTTATGCTCACATCGTTGGAATCGAATTCACGTCTACATAATACTACTTATAATTGTTGGGCCAATGAATATTTTTCCAATATAACCCTAACGTACCTGGGGTTTGCCAGAAGCTCAGTAATGACCCAGTAAAGATTTGATTCAGTCATATTGGCGAAAGTCAAATCGAGGCCAACTCCAATGGATTTCATATACGCAGCATCTTTGTATTGGTCAAATAAAACCGGGGTTGTTAAAGTTGGGACTCCAAAATGAAGTGCTTCAATCATGCTGTGTAGACCTCCATGAGTTATGAACAGTACAATGTTTTTATGACCTGTCGAAAGAAAAGGTAGATAATTTGTAAAGAAGCAAATGTTAGGAAGTTAAATTTTCGTGGTCAAGTTGACAAAAGTGAACTAAAGTTTTTCTTCATCGATTATTTGATCGTAAAGTTTTTCTTCATCGATTTGCAAATAATTGCAGTAAGTGTCGATTCCGTCTTCTTTCGACAATTAATAGTTTGGCTACGTACTCCGTATTTTGTAGAAACTCTTACTTTATAGTTATTTATTACCAAAAGCGCCCATCAATTTCCATGTCACACCCCTTAACTAGTTCTACAAAACCTCAGCGCCAGCCACAGCACGAGCAACATCTTTATCAGGCGTTCACCGTACAAGAACTGAATAGAGTACGAGGACGAGACAAGGCACCCTATTCTTCTGATCAAACATCTGTATGGCGCGCAACATGAGAGTGTTAGAGAAGCACGCTCAGCAGAAAGAACCATTCTGTTTAGATTCTTCACAGCCAGACTCCCCAGGACTGCACAAAGGAGATTTCCTCACTTCTGAAGACTGAACCCCACTCCACACGTCCGCGACGACATCAAACTTTGCTCTTTTACTACTACAACAGTAATAATCTCAGCATTAAACAAAAGTGCACACAGGGAGTACCAATGTCAAACTCCACACTTTATTCTCACATCCACAAACCCATTCAGAATTTTGACATTCTCTACGATTCCATCCAGTGGACTAATCGTGTTTGGCAGGTCGCTAGTTACATGAGTCATTTCGAGATACAGTGCCATCACCTTGTTCGATACTCATGCATACAACTCGCTAAATATTCGGTGTAGTGACACAAGAGATCTTGAAGACGTTATGTCGAGATGACGAGTATTTTTAATCTTCTCTTATCAATCTTATGTACACAGTGTAATCATTTTAGAAGTTGGGTAATATTTGTGTCGAGATCGTTTCATTAACCTCTCCCACATAAAAAATACTGAATAGTTCCTCGTATCATGTGGACTGAAGATTAAAAAGTGAAATATAGACTCTGCAAAAACAAATCCATTCTCTACAGTTTCAAAAAAGATGTCAAATATTTGAACAAAAAAACCTATTGCCCTCCAGAACCAAACTGAAAGCTAATCCTTCTAAATGAATTTCGAAACGCGCGTTCTTTGGCAACCATACACGATAATTGGCGCCACCTGCTGAGCTCAAGCGTTGTGTAGAAAATGATTGCGCAAGAAATTATCTTTGACCTTCGTATTTTATCCAAATATGGCGAATTCATTATGAACATGGAACTAATACCTGCGATTTCAGAAATAATTTCACCCGCTAAAATTAGTCATTCCAATGAAATGCGCGAATATTGGGGTCCTACAGTCGGCTAACCAGTTTGATCCTTCAGAATCACAAGATATTAATTTTTAACAACAGGAAAACTACTCGTAAGAGTAACTCCAGAAATTCCCGTGTTCCAACGACTGCCGGTTCACTGCTCTCTCACAGTTATTACCGGATAATTCCAAAATGGTATACATAAGCCTTCTAAAAAAAATTGTGTTGAGAGTCTCATCAACTCCCTGTGCATTGATTGCTTAATAGCGGTCATTAGTAGGAACCACACAACGACTTTCTTAAACACTACCACACTCTAACGGGAAGTCATTTTTTATTAAGCCTTCAGCATAAATAGCTAGCTTAGTGGTAACGTGCGGATCATTTTTGATGCATTGAGGTTTTTATTTTTCTAGGTCTTCCCAAGCATCTAAAAGAATTCTTTTACCGAGATTGTAGAATCTCGGACGACTCTACGTAATTTTGTGGAAGAGCTGCCAAAATGCAACAAAATAATTACCCAGTACATCCTGCTGAGGAAACCATCGCTGCATCCTGATCTTCGGATTGTTCGGCACATAAGTTCCTGGGTTGGTTTTCCAGAGTACTTTTTGTTCCAGTCGGTTGAGTACGTTGACGAAAGTGTTGAGCAGTTCTCCAGCGAAAAGCACGTTGGTATCCAAATTAGTCCCAAAACTTATGTAAATTACCCCATGAGGGGCATCATCCATGAAACTCTGTAAATCCTAAAACAAATTAAGCAATTCTGTTAGTAGAGGTATTGATAGAACGTTTCTGGGACCTTTTATTGTTTTATGTTATCTTATTTCGTGCCTTTAATAATCGAGTCTTCAAAAGTTTTCCTCAATCTTGGACAAATTGACACTTTATGCCATAATTAAAATAAACACAAAAACTAATTCGAGTTAAATCCTGGTTCGTCGTATCAACGGTCTGTTTCTTTACCAGGTGATTTAATGGTGATTTAGTGACGTTCCATAACACTCATAAAAGCTGGAAGGTTTGGCTGCTCTTCCAACAACCCTCGCTCACTTTAGTAAGAACTACAGTGGAGTGACATTTCAACATTAAGAGGAACAACATTTATTTGCAAGCGTAGTGATAGATTTATACTTTCTAGGAACAGTAACGAGGTTTAGCCTTCTCTAAACATACATCGAAAAGAGATCGGAAATTTAATTAATTAATTCTATAATAAATATCTGGTGCGTAGCAACACACAACTTTCCGCCACCCCTTTAAGTTCGAACACCACCTTCATAGGCGGGCGCTATATCTTCGTTCAACGCATTTTTACAGGAACATTTATGGAGAACAAAATGTAGGGACTAGTTAGTTGAGAGTACTCCGAATGTTTGATCGAAATCGTTGGAGCCGTTTTTGAGAAAATTGGAATACCGATAAAATAATATTCGACAAATCTCCTTTTTTGTGTTAACTTGGCTTATATCTCCGTTCAACATATATATACAGAAATAATTATAGAGAACGAAATGTTGGTATGGGTGACCACACTCCAAAAGACACTCCATTAGAATTTATCACATCTGGTAAAGAAGTTACCCTGGAATTTACGGAAATGTTAGAAAAAACGTTATTTTCGACACATTTTGATTTTTATCTCTGTTCAATGGACCGTCACAGGAACATTTATTGAGAAGAATATGTAGGTATCAACTATTTGAAAACATCCTGTGAGTTTGGTGGAAATCGCTGAAGCCGTTTTGCCAAAAGCGTAAAAACCTATTTTTGCTTCAGGGGCTCATACCTCCGTTCACCGTATTTTCATGGAGATATGTATGGAGAAGAAAAAGTTAGGTATTGATTAGGAGAAGATAATTTGAAAGTTTAATCAAAATCGTTAGAGCCGTTTTCGAGAAAAATGCGAAAAACCCTAGTTTTTGGTACATTTTCGTCCCCACCCCCTTCCCATCGGCCGAAATCGTCCATAACCTTATTTTGGTGTCTACAAAAATAACGAACAAAACAAAAAAGGACCAACTCAATCGGATCAGCCGTTCGCCCGCAAATCGAACTACAGACACACACACACACAGACATACACACAGACATACACACAGACATACACACGGACCTCTCTCCGAAATTAGGTTTTTTAGACTCAGTAGGGTCTGAAACGTAAAGATCTGAAGAAAACCCAACTTTTTTTTTTGGGCCGATTACTATACTTTCCTTCCCTTCGGGTAGCGGAAAGTAAAAAATTGAGTGAAGGTTGAGGTGAAAAAGTTTGAAACTTGTTAGCACGGCTTATACTGGTTCTCATTATTACCATTAGGGATCCGATGACGGCTCATCAACATCAGATGACAGGAGGCAAAATAAAGCAGGGAGTTATGAAGTCTGATGCCACTGACACACGGGTAATTTTTTTATTTATTATTTTGTTCTCTAAGCAGAGTTAGTCTTGTAGCTCCACTACCTTGTCTCACAGCTTTTGTAAATGATTCCGAAACAATAAACATGATCCTTCTTCAAAGAAAAATTCGTTGACAGTCTCATGAATCACCTGCGCGTTGATTGCTCAATAATGGTCGTGGAATAAGTAGGATCCATCTTCAATTAACACTGTAAAGTTAGGCGCTACCACTTGCTGCGTAAACCCCGAATTAATGTTTTACCAAGTTCAAAAGAACTGATTGAGTAATAGATTGGATTAGTAGATATATCCTTCAAAACCACAGAATGCACGTTGGGCAAGGACAGTTCTGTCATTTGGTGGTTCCTAATGCACGTGATAACGTAGGTATTAACTAAATTTAGTTTTGATAAGGTAAAAGTACTTTTAGTTACCGAAGGTAGTTGTTTTGTGGGTGCCAAATGTACCCCACCAATTTCTTTTATATGAGGAGCCAGAGGTATCGGGTAAGCCATTGATGGGTGGGAGTTGATCAAATGGAGTGCGCCTTCAGATACCATGTCGATCAATTTAGGACGACTCTCCCACCCATCATATACGATGTGTTTGTCTGCCACCGCCTGTCCCCTCATTGCTGTATTCCAGTAGCAGGCCGCGTTAATAGAAACCGTTGTTACGAAATTTTGCAATCTTTCGACAAAATTTCTTCGGTTTGTGCCAGTAGATCGGTAACTGAGCATGTACGATGGGTTTTCCGGTGAGCCAGCCGCGAAGCGAGCACAAGGGTGGTCGAGTATTGTTGTCATGAACACGTTGTGAGCATTGAACCTGTGACCGAAATAAGCGAGAGGTTCAGCGAAGCACAATGCCGGGGAAAGTACGATTTCGTACGTCTTGTTTGAGCTCATCAGTTCTTGAAATTCGCCTTCTTCGAAAGATTTTTCCATTGCGCGAAATACCATTTCATAACTGGTCATCACTTGCTGAAAGCTGAACGAATTGGCGAAATCGTCGTAATCCACACCACCTGAAGAATATATCATTATAAAACCAACAGCGTCATTTTACTGGTGAATCCTTTCAAAATTGAACCAATTTGTATAACGAAAAATGGATACCTTGTAGCAGTACACAAATAAATGAGACTGTGGACTGCTTTTTGTTTGAGACCTCATATCAATGACAACACTCGATACCTCGCGTGATCAATCAATCATCAGTATTATTTACCCCTTACTAAACCACCGTTGTGTGGGTAACTTACTGGACTACCAATACGACAGCTAGTGTCATATGAAAGGGATTTATACAGAAAACCCTTCGTAAAAATGGCGGCTTGTTGTGCCAAACGCTTTGGCTAAGTCCAGGGCGACCATGTGCAATTGCTTCTAAAGAAGGAAAATAAGCAATTGCACATGGTTATAGAAGCGTAAAGTTCTTAGCAGTACCACCCACTGGCTGGAACGCTTACTATGTGGAATGCTTCGCCGTGGTAGTATAACGACGTGCTGACTTTTCGAACTGTGTTGGAAGACCACAGTCAATAGCCTTCGACACGCACAGACCATTACCTCAAGCCCTGTTTTTCAGTGGCCTTCAAAACTTGAAAATTTGAAGAAAGCTAAATTTGTTTAACTTTCCTTCTAGTTTTGCATAGGTAAGACCGCTTAAAAGTTCTTCCATAATCAGAACATTACTTTGATACCTAGAAGGAGTCTCTCTTTCGATGAATCCGCTATGATAAACCACGCACAAAGACTGTATTTCTGGGAACTTTTATTGTAAAGAGCATGTCTCGAATTCATTTCTTGTTGTTTTTTTAACTTCCTCGCAGTATTATAAACTTATTATAAAAATGAAACCACCAGGACTACCGAATAGAACTCAAATACGTTCTACGACGATCGGCATATGCGTAAGCTCTTGCTCTAAAATTATATTCTTTTCTTCACAGGGAATATCAAGGAGCAAACAATAGCGACTGTTGTGTTATCTAGAACTACTACATTGTTCCGAGCCAGGACATTTTTCTGACTGTTTTCTGATATAACTGCAGCTTGCATGAAGACCAGGCAGTAAGAGGCGAGTGCAGGATTTCCCCCATACTTCAATTTTTAGACGAAAATTGAACGTATCAGAACAATTTTTACTGCCTTAAAACAAGGCAAGACTGAACAGCCCGAATTTCCTTCGATAATATTCCAAAATTTAAAATAAAACATTAAAAAATACGAACCTATTGCAATCATGTCAAAAAAAGTGTACCCCTGCGGCCTTTACCTATTGGTTGATTAGTGGTATCTCTCCGAAAAGCCAAAAAATACTCCCCCCCCCCGTCCCCATCCATTAAATTGAACAACCCCGTAGGTGTAGGGAGTTTCACGTTTCTTCTATATTCCTCGCACTTTTCAAATTCCAAAGTGATGGTTATGCGTCCATCTCTCAGTATTTGTCGTATAGTGATTGATGACAAATCGATCACCACGCGCTTCCTCCAATGTTTTATCCATTTATTGCTCTTTCAAGTTTGCGAGTTCAACAGTTTTGCGGTATATAATCGCCGAGTTTGCTCGCTGCAGACTGAAGCAGTAGAAAAAGCTGTGCCCAAAGCTCTAGGGTAAGTGGTAGATTGGGCTTTTCCGTGTGTCCTTCCAATAGACTTATATGTATTTCTATTCAAACTCCTATTAGAAAGTTGGGCGTACATTACTAGAAACTGGGTTAACGATGCATTTTAACCAGGATAATTGTGTACTTTGAATCTATCATTTTACGTCATTTAAATAATAAATTGCGGTTGATCATTTGTATTATTGTCAAGTATAGTTCAGCAGTACATAACTAATAATACGGGAAGAAAACTTACGTAACGCTAATCTAAATTATTATTGTAACCTCATTATTGATCTTGCATTATACTTGGAACTTGTGAAGCACCACGTTATTGTCGTTTTTTCCTTGGTGCTGATTTTGGATTTCTTGATAGGCATAGAGCAAGAAGAAGACATGCTTTCATTTTTATAATAGCCAATGTGATAATTGCCAAACAGGCACGCGACTCAGCGTTGACGTTAGCACAATTAGAAATATCGTGAGATTTTCATTTTAAAATCAGCTCGTTGTGCTCCCCAATCTTCCGTTACTCACCGCGAGAAATCGGTGCTGAAATTAGGAATGCATTCTTGACGAAGAAGGAAGTTGCTCCCGTTTCAGCTACGAATTTTAATCTGTTAGTGTATGTAATATTGTCTACTCATGTATACACTCCTTGAGGATGCGTGCTGCGTGCCTACTAAGATTTGCCGCATTACCTGTACATACAGACGGTCGTGCTCTGTGGAGTCAAGTAGATAAGATAACGAAATAATGGAGTTTACGCAACGTTGACGCTATCACCCTCCTGTACAAATTGCTGTTCCGGTCTCACTTGGAGTATATTTCAGTGGTCTGTTCTCCTTTTTACGATTCATCGATTTCCCAAATTGAACGAGTCCAGCTTAAATGTTTGAGGTACATTACCTTTAAACTTCGCATCCACGGTTAAGACGTTAACTACCAGTTACTGATGGAGCGCTGTAGCCTCACCACTCTACAACATCTTCGTTAGCTGCAGGATGACTCCTTTCTGCACAAACTGGTCAATGGTGTCCTCGATTGCCCTGCTCATCTATCGTCAAACAACTTTGCCTCGCCTCCCTTGTGGATGTATTCCAAGCTCCTGTTCTCGCACCATTAGCACCATTATTTAACCACGAAGGCTTGGGTTTTATTTCTTTTCCCGATGAATATTTAAATAACGCTCACTGCTCGTTAGTAATCTTCGTATTCTGAGTACGATTTATTGCGATACAATAAATAAGCTGCACAGCCGAGTTTATCAACTTCAACGTGTGTTTGTTAATCTGGTTCTACGATATGATAAAACTTCCTCAGCCCCATATACATTCAGCTGTTTTTATGGCAACAAATAAAGGAAACGTTCTACGGGAACTAATATTGCTTATTGTCCCATAATTTAATGGGTTTTATAACCAGCGTACTCGTATATTGCTAATAAATGTAGCTGTCAAGATGATTTGTCGTGAGGGTCTGCTCTTACTTTCATTGAGTTAATTCAGTTGAGTTAATCAAAGAGATGTTGAGACTTTTGAACTTCGGGATTTCGTGGGACGGTCCGAATCATTTTATAACCGTTATTAAAGTTCCATCGTGTGAGTAGTTACTTGGACTGCCACTTGGATTTTGAGAATGAGAGTGTTGTGTGAGCGGGATTTGTCGGAAAACCATCGTCCTAAAATATATTTTCGTTGCCGTTTTTGATCACTTATAGGACTCGAAAATGTTACCTTCCACTTTTCGGAAATGTTTGCTCACAAATGTTTAATAAAAATCGTTACAGCTGGTTTGGAGAAACAAATTGGTGTTTTGATCTGAATCACTTTGCTCACAAACTTATTTTGGCGGCCCTTATAAATGTCTAAGGTAAATATGAAATTTGAATAGATATGTCTCAGCCATTCTCTCTTAATCATTTTCAGAGAGATCCAAATATTCCTCAAATAAAATGGTTCACTCGGAAGATTTTAAGTTCTAATTTGAATAAAACTAAAAAAAAACAAAATACAAGAAGTCGATCGCACAACTTTTCTTTCTTCCTCGTAGGACTAGGAAAATTAAGTATATGGAATTAATCTCACGTATCGCTTCTTGCAGTCGGTCTTTGAGTTGATACTGAGTCACTGTTTTCGGTGGATCATCCATAATGAAAGGTGTGTAGAAGTCCACTTCGTGACCTCGTTCCCCAAGTTCTCGGACCAGTGATTGGAACATTATAATGTAACTCTTCCATGGCAAGGGAATGACCGTCAAAATCCTGAGTCCATCGATTCCATGAACATTTACGAGTCCCAGTAGTATTAAAAACAATAATCTGAAACACGTTATTTGCACTGAAATTATTTGTGTAAAATTCTGAAGAGACGATTGTTGGCGTTGATTATGAATTACAGAAACGCCATATTTGAAGACACTGAGATGGGCCTTAAAACTATCATCCTACGGCGAATCACACGAGCTCTACTCCTAATAAATAAAGCCTTGCACCCCGAATTTTAGAAGGACTCTTTCAGGCATGGCATCTTTCATGTTCCTTGTAACGCGAATAACCCATATCCCTGCTGAACAGTCAAAGCCTTTTCCTGCGTGCATCTTCAAATAGAACGGAGCATATGCTGAGTACACGTCCAACTAACCCAAATCAGTGAGCATTTTCGAATCAATGTTTTCCGTAGTTTTTTCAGTTGTTGATTAACACCAATTGTGCTGACACCCTTCTCGAGCTGCTGGAGGAGGAGGGCTACAAGGTAATAGGATACGCGGATGACCTGGTAATTATAGTCAGGGGTAAATTCGCGAGTGTAATCAGTGAATGCATGCAGCATGCACTGAATACCTTACAGAGATAGTCCCAACAAAGCAAGGACTGTTTGTCAATCCATACAAAACAGACAAAACGAGCCTGATTCCGTTCACCAGAAGGCGCAGCCTTGCGCTGCAGGAACTCAGGCTGGGTGGCAAGGTGTTGATGATCCAGCATGAGATCAAGTACTTGGGGGTTTTTCTTGATGGAAAGCTCACTTGGGCCACACACGTGAAAAAAGCCTTGCAGCGGGCGTCGGTGGTGGGCAGCTCGGAGAATGGTTGGGGAAGACATGGGGGCTGAGGCCTGGGATGATCCGGTGGCTGCAACTACTGCAGTTGTTAGGCCTGTAGTCACCTATGGAGCCCTGATCTGGTGGACTATGGTGGAAAACAAAACAGTGCAGTTGCAGCTAAATAAACTGCAGCGTAGGGCGTGTCTTACTAGATTTACCTCCACTCCACATACATGTTAAAAGGATGGCGTTCCTCCAGGCTGTGCGTATGTGGAGTTGGGTCTGATCATGCGGGGGAGGAGGAGTTCCTGTCACTTGATCCTTGACAAGGTGAAGGTGGGGGGGGGGGCGAACTGCATGTGGTAGACTCAATGCGCGCGAGATTCAACTTCGTGCTACCCTTTCGGATACTCATTCATGAGTGATCGAGGTGGGAAAGGGGAGTTCCCGCTTTTGAAGCTGGGGCCCTGGTATATGATACTGATGGCTCGGTACAGGGTGGCCTTGCAGGGGCAGGCATCTTTGGGCCGAGAGTCAGAGCAGCGATCCCATTGGGGTCGCTGGCCACGGTGTTCCAGACAGAGGTGGCTGCGGTGATAGTCTGTGTGCAGCGGCTGCTGCAGAGGGGACTGAAGCGACAGAGAATCTACATAATGGTGGACAGTCAGGCCACTCTCAAGACCTTAGTCTCATACTGTCTTACATCATGGCAGGTGTGGGAGTGTCTGACTGGACTGAAGGCCCTGGCCGAGGACAACAGTGTAACACTGTGTTGGGTGCCAGGGCATCAGGGTATAGAGGGAAACGGATGGGCTGATAGGTTGGCTAAGAAGGGATCAGCGCAGATCCCTATTGGGCCTGAGCCCTTTGTTGGGACTACCATGAGCCTCCTACATAGAGAGGTTGGCAAATGGGAGGACAGGTGCAGGGCTGCTCATTGGCAGGGGCTGCCCGGCCTTAGACAGTCAAAACTCTTCATCCGGCTCTCCAGAGAGAGGTCCAAGGAGGTGCTTGCACTGGGGAGGAAGGATATGAGGATCATCCGTGGCCGGTTCACAGGTCACTGCCCGCTGAGGTACCACCTTACAAATATTGGCAAGTGTGAGGTACAGGTATGCAGGTTCTGCGAGGTAGGGCTAGAGACGGCAGAACATGTGCTGCGTGTATGCGATGGACTTGCAGCATCGCGCCGTTGTGTTTGGGAGGCCCTTTCTTCAGCCCGAAGAGGTGGCAAATGCAGAACTTGCGGATATCCTCCGCTTTGTGCGGCTGGTGGGGGGGGGGGCGCATCCCAAGTTAGACCAGTGCTGTGGGGCCTGAAGGTGGTGCAGGGGGGCCATGCTCTGAGGATCATGGACGCCCTTACAATAGGCCCGTTTGTGGCTGCAGTGAGGGTATCGCCAGCATCCACCGTTAAAAAAAAAAAAACACCAATTGTACATAGCTGACGCTGCTCATGGGAACAAACTAAGCTGTTTCGTTAGCTTATTGAGCGCGAAAAAATAGAAAGAAATTATATACCCACGCAGTTCACGTAATTACGAAAATACAAGTACAATACACATTGAAAGTGAAACGTTTCAGCCAGATTCACGCTAACACCTCTTTTCTTTTTTGGTACGAAATCGCCAGATATCCAGATGTTGGGATCCTTTTGTAGTCCCGTGACACAGAACGTTCTTTTTTCTTGATTAGACTGTCATGCAAGCCACAGATTAAATAAACAGTTTTTTGATGTGTTCCTATTTTACTTTTATTTTAATACAAATAAATCAAGCATGCATTTATTCTTTGATCGTAATTTACGGGAATAAAAAGATGCTATTTATAAGTTACTCGTTCTCAACGCTTCAAATTAGCCAGCCATACACGAGCAGATATCTGCGGCAGATTTGGTCGCCCGATCTCATCTGACAGATATCGCTAACGATCACGAGTGACCGATAAGATCGGTCGTTGCCCCTTAACACGAAAAACTTATCGGCCGATCTTTCATGCCCAAGATCTGTCACCTGACCAGTGCCCGATGTCATCTGTTCGTTCGTGGGATGAAATCTGACAGATTCAGGTCTGTCACCGACGTTCGTCTGGCAGACTCGAGTTATCGGTCGAATCCGAAATATTTTCCAGATCGGTCACACATTCCGTAAGTTGATGCCATGGGGTTAGTGACTGTTCGTAGTAAAAAAGGCGTAAATTAGCGGCTTTTGCGGCGGGTATTTTTTTTTATTGCCCATAAAAAGGCTAAGCCAAAAAAAAAAAACAAGTTTGGGAGAAGTCATGGGTTCCGGAAAGGAGAAAGTTCGGGCACATGAAGTTGTTGGCGCACCTTAGCGAGAACCACCCGCGGGACATTTTGCTAGCTCATCTCCCCGGCTCCCGTAATTCAATTCATTTGGTTTTTTGTAAATAAAAAAATACAACTAAATTTGAAAATACTATCCCCCCCCCCCGATTCTGGGTAAGTATACCACTGGGGGTAGGTGCCAACAAGTAACAATGTATTTACGAATTTATTAGGTTGTCGGGAGATCGTTTTTTGTAGTTACGAAAATTGTAGTTTCCTACGAATGTTTGCAGTTACGAATTTTGAATTACTTATGTGAAAACAGGGGAAAACACTCGTGGACAACAGAACATCTTAATGGTAATTGACTGTCCGATCCAATCGAACAGTTCTTTGAACCACAGGCATCGCTTCCGAGAAGTCTGCAGGTTAAGGGGGACGCCCGACTAGAATCTGCCAGATTTGAACTCTTGCAGATATCTCTGGTCGATTTTCACATCTTTCATAATTTTTTAACGCCCACTAACGCACAAATCTTTCCCACAGATATCTGCCCGTGTATGGCTGACTATTATTGCCGATGCGCTGCAGTTTACGAAAGACAGTAGGATTAATGAGGAACGTGCCGCCACACCCCTGAGTCGTTGAATATTTCGCCGATTAGTTAAAACTTACTGACGTGCGGTGTAGGTTCTATTGTGGTATGATTACATTCTTTAACTAATTACCAATGAAGAACTGTTGAATAGCCGTCAACATCACACGGACCTTTTGACTTCAATTTTGTTCCGTGTTATCAGTATGATATTCGATGTTGGTTGAAAGTAAATACAACGCTGAGGTTGTCGAAATCAGAATCGTTGATTTTCTCTCATAATTTGTGTCACTCAAATATTTTGCAAATAAATTTGATTGTTATGTTTTCCATATTACTTTCCGCTACCCGAAGGGAAGGAAGGTATAGTAATCGGCCCAAAAAAAAAAGTGGGTTTTCTTCAGATCTTTACGTTTCAGACCCGAGTCTAAAAACCTAATTTCGGCGCGTGATCCGTGTGTGTGTGTGTGTGTGTGTGTGTGTTTGTTCGTTATTTTTTGTAGACACCAAAATAAGGTTATGAACGATTTCGGCCGATGGTAAAAGGGGGGACGGACGAAAATGTACCAAAAACTAAGGTTTTTTGCATTTTTCTCGAAAACGGCTCTAACGATTTTGATTAAACTTTCAAATTATCTTCTCCTAATCAATACCTAACTAATCCTAACCTATACATATCTCCATGAAAACGGAGAACGGAGATATGGGCCCCTGAAGCAAAAATAGGTTTTTTACGCTTTTTGGCAAAACGGCTTCAGCGATTTTCACCAAACTCACAGGATGTTTTCAAATAGTTATTACCTACATCATTCTTTTCAATTAATGTTCCTGTGAAGGTCCATTGAACAGAGATAAAAATCCAAATGTGTCAAAAATAACGTTTTTTCTAACATTTCCGTGAATTCCAGGGTAACTTTTTCACCAGATGTGATAAATCTTAATGGAGTGTCTTTTAGTCACCTATATCAACATTTCGTTCTCTATAATTATTTCTGTATATATATGATATAAGCCATGTTAACTCAGAAAAGGAGATTTGTCGAATATTAATTTATCGGTATTCCAATTTTCTCAAAAACGGCTCTAACGATTTTGATCAAACTTTCGGAGTACTCTCAGCTAACTAGTTAGCTAACTACATTTTGTTCTCCATAAATGTTCCTGTACAAAAGCGTTGAACGAAGATATAGCGCCCGACTATGTAGGTGGTGTTCGAACTTAAAGGGGTGGCGGAAAGTAGTGTGTTGCTACGCACCAGATATTTTTTATTAAAAAACTGTCCTAGGCACTACGTGACCTTCCTTCTTAGTCAAGAGAATAAGTATAAAGAGAATCAAGAAATTCGTATAAGAATAAAGGCATTTGCCTGTAGTTTCCTACCTCAACATTGCAGTTCCACTTCACGAAGCGTCGAGGACTAGGTTCGAGGGAATACTGGTCTTACTATCTGACTGATGGTTGTCAGAGATTGAGCGCTCTGGTGGGAAAAAGTGTAGCTAGAGATCGACTGACTATCGCGGGATTTGTTGACGACTGAGTTTAGACACAAAAAGCAGGTACAGCAATTGTTAACTGGTCATCTTCATAGTCTACACTCTCTTCAGTAACTTACATACTTGTAAACGTTTGATGAATGATTCGTCATTCAACTAAAGTGTTTACGCGTGGCGAAGAAATTTTCAGACAAGTCCCAGTCATTGTTGAAAATGCCGAGCGATCATCGAGGATTGTTCGATCCTGACATCAAGGCCGTTCGTCTCCCTTCCCTCTACCTGTGCTAACATACAACCGCTCCCGCATTTTATTTCTATTTTGTGTTCCTGATTTCGGTGCTGACGCACCTCGGACAACTTGAACCTTTTTCATTTTCTCGCCAAAGTAGCCTGTTAGTTTGCTGAACTCAGACATTTTTCGAGTGTGTGAATTTCACATAACCGCCTCGGAGTTTTCGCGACCCATGTCCGACACGTCAATGAACTCCCCCCTCCCCACGACTTTTTGATTTCAACCAGTACAGCTTTCACTGCCTTCTCTCTCAGGGCTCCTTCTCTTCTGAATATGTAGGAACTGATGTGTGGACTGTTACTTGGTAAACTTGGGGCGTATTACTGCCATCACCTCAGCGAGAAAAAGCAAAAGCTGCTCACCATTTTCGCACTATCACAGCTGCAGAACTAATTTTTTGATCGTTCACTCGCCGTTTGCAATATACTCACTGAAAATTTCAACTCTTATTTGAAAATAGGGTAATTGTGAAGAAAAACTGGTGTGTCCGTGTTCGGTTTTGAATTTCTTAACTCGTAACTCTTTTCTTTTGAATACGGGGATGGATGCATGAATTGGGGTATAACGACAAAATGTCTTTTTACGATAGTTTTAATAAAAACTTGTCAATTCCAACTGGTGAGAGTTTGAATTTTTCCCACAACTCGTCTGAGGAAACGTTCTGAAGAAAACATATGAACGTGTAATTTTTGCGTGCCTGGCATGTTGTGGAAATAAATCAACCCGATCGCATTTGTGTATCGAACAGTGTTACGCTTTCAAAAGTAGTGCTATAGTGAGTTAAACATAAAGGTTACACAGATACACAGAGACTTTCACAGATTTAATAGATACGTGAACATGTGGTTGGCTCCAAGATTCTACTAAGATCACAAACTCTAAATATTCAAAGTTTGTTCCGTTAAGGATTAGTGTTGGGATTTTTAAAAGAAAGTGAATTGGAACAGTTCAGGTGTGGAAGCGTGCAGTGTACACCGCTTGTCAGTGGAGTCGTCGTCGTTGTTGTTATATTGGGACGAGAAACCTCTAAACTGTATTCAAAGTAGCTCGGTTTCTTTTCCCCAAAAATGTAAGTACCTCCAAATGTATATTCGTTACATTTTTGTCCTGTGGTCGTTGAACAAATTGGTGATACAAAACGAGTAGAAATTGACTGGGTGAAAACACCTCGAGAGTTTGGAACAATTACGTCCACAGTTGGGTTTTGATAAATCCTATAAACACCTCTTTTTGCATTTCAGGTCTATACCTCCGTTCAATATTTTGCAGAAAATGTGTATGACAAGAGAAAAGCGTTTTGATTAGTACATGACGTAATATTGTCCGTCTAAATAAGATCATCGTGGCCTTTTTAAAAAAAAGTTTGGAAAAGCTCCGTCTGCACATTTTTATTTTAATGACCGGTTTATTTCTTATTCTCTAGTTCTGGATGAATCGAAAAATACATACGTCAAAAATACGAGTCAATAGGAAACAAACAGAAGTGAGGAAATTAAAGACAATAAAGTGAAGGAGGGGATAAGTGGAACTGAAGTATACGGGGCATGAATCGCCAGTTCTGAAAAAATAGAACTGATGCTGAACGGTGATGGAAGCGCGAACAAAAAGCTATGGGCTTAAGTTCTCCGGCTCAATGAATGCCGGGGGTGTAGTCAGCCTAAATTATACGAAATTCTTATCTTAATAAATTAAATGCTGCAGTTACTCATTTTTAGTCATTCGAGACGGGAAACTTTTGTTTTAGATGAACTTGGTGCACTAAAATCTACTTTTGGGTTTTCAGTACCATACTCTTTTTGACTGCATTTCATCGATTATCAAGGATACATTTCTGATCCTTTTCATTGCTATTCTAATGCACTTTCTTCTTCAATTCATAATTCTTGAGGGTAGACGAGGAAATCCTTTTGCAGATTATTTTAAATGCTGTTACAACCACGACAATAAGCGCGAGCGTCAATATCATCAACGTCGCAAAAATGTCCAACATGTAAACTTGGTAAAACTTCATTTTGGCTGATCTTGGCTGGAGAACCTTCCCGTGTCTCAGCACATAATCAATCCAGTACACTGCTTCGTCTGCAGGGCTTCTTGGTCGGTCACGAAACAACTCCTGCCTTTTCATTGCACTTTCGCGATAACTGCAATCAAAATGATTCAAACACACGATGAGGTTAACTGTCGTTCAAATTCTAGGTAAAATCATACGTCGGCTTGTTTATCCGCAGGATAACTTCCAATCATCAATTTGTGCTAGTTGGAGGGGCTCAGCGTTACTAATGACGTTCACGCCTCGTGAGCCTGTAAACGCGGCTTCGGGGAGTTCACTGCTCAATTATGAGTCAGCCAACGAGATAAGTTCGACTAACCGTCAACAGAACTATTCAACACCACAGAGATGGCAACCCGTGGTTGTCTGTTTTTAAACTCCTCCCTGAGATTTCAAGTTTCATGTTAATCAGGTCAATACTCCTTTTTTCTGATCACGCCCTTTCGCGCTTCTCATCAGGCCAATTTTTTCAATTAGCACTAGTGCAGGTATATAATAGTTTTAGGGTTTTAACATTCTGTTCGTCAATCAGCTTTTCGCTTAAGAGGAACTTAGTCATCGAAAAAACCGTACCGTTAGATGTTCTTTTACATATTTGCCTCCATTTCTCACTCGAACAGCGGAAAACGCGACAGTACCAAACATGCGTTAAGTAATGGTAAGTTGTTCCCAATGTCATGGATGGATGTCTATGGAGTTTGAAATTTGATCACCGTAAGGCGGGCAATCGCAGTCACATATTCTGTGCAGGGACAGAGGGCCCAGTAAGACTGATCACCTCTCGGAAAATCAGCGATTAAACATAATAAAGAGGAAAATGCGACGTGACATGTGACACATGGAATGAACCAAAACAAGTAGCTGATAAGGACGAAACGAGTTATTCGTGCGACTAAATGTAGGGAGCGCCACTAATGTTGCAGCAGTAAAAAGGTAAAACAATTATAAACCGCAAAATAGGTGTGGGGAAGGGGCATGTGAAGTAGTTAGAAATATTCAACAAAGGCGACAAAATAGAGCGTTGCAGGGGGAGTGACCTGCAAAAATCTTCTCTTCAGGTACATGCTATTCCGTACTGTAGAGAATACAGTTCTGTTTACTGGAATGTCCACTCACTTTCAAGTACCCCAGACTTTAGGTTTTTTATGAGGAGGAGATGTTGTCTGGCATAAAAGCTTTGTCGTTATAAAAGTTATCGCACTAGCAACTGAATCAACTAATTATTTACTCAGTTGTATGCATTTGGTAGATCATAACTTGAAGTATATAGATACTGGTAGCAGACAAGGTTCCAGAATTTATTAGGTTGCTTCGGCTTAGTAACCAGTAAACAGGATTCATAAAGCAGTTAGCATGATTTTTTCAAGAAGGTTCGTGACCACAGTTGTGGAATTACCTGATAATACATAACTTTCCTTTCTACTTTGTAGAGCCAAGGAAAGTAAAAAGTGTAAAAAATGCTAGTGAAAGAACCGGCAGTGGTTTGAATTTTTGCTTCTAATCATCTTAAGAATGTATGGAACGTCCGTTGTACATATACTGTATTGGATCAACATCGACTTTTTGAGGACGCCATATGTGTGGGATTTAAAATAAAAATAAATGCTCTAATCGATTTTTTCAGAAATGTTGAATATTATAGTAATTTTCTCACGGATGAAAATTTCGAACTCACGTCATGTGACGTTTTGTCAAGAACTGACTCTTACTGTAGTTTAACGGCATCGTTGTGCATTCCGGATATTTCTTTGAGGGCTGTGATATATGACATTTTATAAACTCTACTCAGGTACTCAGGGCAACTCTTTGTGTTGTTGTCACTATCACACCAACCTGCTAAACCAATCCCAGAAATATCAAGGTAAATCAAGCACTAATAAAGGGAAGTAGTTGCTTACTTTGGATCAGAGAGAACTTCGTTTATGCTCCATGAAACCGAAGCCTCGGAAATGTTTCCGAAATGTAAAGGTAAACACATTCCAACGGTTTCCATAAATTTGATGTCCTTGAATTGGTCGAAAAAAACCGGCATTCCAATGGTCGGTACTCCATAGTTTATGGCTTCAATCGTGCTTTGAAGGCCCCCATGTGTTATGAACAACACCGTGTTGTTGTGAGCTGTTAAATACGTTGATCTGTCAGTTAACCTATTTAAATGAGCGTGAATAGTAAAATTATACATCTACTGTACTTCAGCTGGGTCCATTTGAAAATAAGCATGATGCTCGCTGGACTTAACCGAAACTGAAAATCTGGTGCGGCGAATCACATTACTTTCTTAGACTCAACTTGCATTCATCGGTTTTTTATCGCACTAGCAACTGAATCAACTAATTATTTACTCAGTTGTATGCATTTGGTAGATCATAACTTGAAGTATATAGATACTGGTAGCAGACAAGGTTCCAGAATTTATTAGGTTGCTTCGGCTTAGTAACCAGTAAACAGGATTCATAAAGGAGTTAGCATGGTTTTTTCAAGAAGGTTCGTGACCACGGTTGTGGAATTATCTGATAATACATAACTTTCCTTTCTACTTTGTAGAGCCAAGGAAAGTAAAAAGTGTAAAAAATGCTAGTGAATGAACCGGCAGTGGTTTGAATTTTTGCTTCTAATCATTTTAAGAATGTATGCAACGTCCGTTGTACATATGCTGTATTGGATCAACATCGACTTTTTGAGGACGCCATATGTGTGGGATTTAAAATAAAAATAAATGCTCTAATCGATTTTTTCAGAAATGTTGAATATTATAGTAATTTTCTCATGGATGAAAATTTCGAACTTACGTCATGTTATCTGGAGTTCATTAAAAAAAAATTTAAAACCCAAATCGACATCCCATGTTGATTTGCAGACGGAATATCAAATTTGAGCATATTTAGTCTGGCCATTCTCTTATGATTGGGTTCCCAAACGAAGGCACACACAGACAAGTTAAGAAAAGTGTAATTTTTTCGAGCCAAGCAGATTTCTCTTTCTTACTTTGTAGGGGTAAAAAAGTCAATTCTTAAGATTAATGATTTATCGAAAATATTCCACTCCACATGTTTGCCGTCTTACAAACACATTGTACTCCAGAAGACAACGATAATATAGCAAATGGTCGGAAGTTTGATGGTGCCCATGCTACTCCAACCTGAGTTATTATTATTTTATTGTTCTTGATGCAGGTACTAACCCAATACATCTTGTTGTGGGAACCATTCTTGCGTAAATATATTTGGATCCGAAAGTTTTGGAAAACCAGGAACAACCTTCCACAACACTTTCTGCTTCAATCCACGGAAGACTTTAGCGAAAATTTCGAACTTCCCGTCCTTCAGCATCTCATGAGCGTCGACTAGTGTCCCTAAACTGAAGTAGATGACACCGTGTGGGGCGTCATCCATAAAGTCTTTCAAGTCCTGGAAAAATGATGTAGTTATGTAGTTAGTGTGTTCTTACCAGTAACTTGCAATCTAAATAATTGTAAGGAAACAGATATATACCTACCACTTCCTGGTGAGAAGTGGTAAGATTTTGTACAAAAACGCATTACGAAACCGTGCGGGAAAAGAAAAAACAAATATATAAAATGTAGTATTGCGAAATTCAAAAACAAAATAACGGGAAAGGTATTCGAGAAGTTGTACGATCATTTGTTCTGATGGCTGACGAGGTAGGATTGGTTTCTTTCAAACTAAACTGTTGTTCACTTTAATAAAAAGTTTTCTTGGTTACTTACTTCGTAATTCATTCATTAAATTATTGATGAAACCAAGGAAATAGTACGTTAATTTCAACTTGAGTCAGATGCTGTGGGAATTTCTCCTTTCACATCGTTGTATTGCTTCTGACAGTGATGAATTGGTCTGGCTTGGAAGCAGCTCTGAAGTTGCAGACTCATCGCGATATCATTGTTTACCATGTTTAAATCGTCTTGCGTTGAGGAACTAAGGAAAACAGCAAACTGTTACGATCAACTGCCGCAAACAACTCTTAGCTACTAGCAGACTCACCTTTGGCAACGGCTTTGTTGGTGCTATATGAATGCCTCCGATTTCCTTTACGTGAGGAGCCTTTGGGAAAGGATACCCAATTGAAATGTGAGTATTGACCAGAATCAGGTCCACGTCAGATACCATTTTGGTCAATGGAGGGCGGTTTTCCCAACCTTCGTATTTCATGTACTTGTCGGCAAAAGCCTGTTGTCGAGTCATCGTCTCCCAATAGCATTCCAATAACAACGAGGCGGTTCTATAGAAATTGTGGAGTCGCTCCCAATAACTCATTCGGTCGTTGGTTCTCGCCGTGTAGCTAATCATGTAGGAAGGGTTGTCTGGAAGCCCGGCGATTTCATTTGTCCACGGGTGATCAAGATATCCCATCACGGCCACGAGGGGGACTTTGAATTTATGAGCGAAATAAGTGGAATATTCTGTGGACAGTGGAAACTCAGTGATAACAAGGTCGTATTTCTTTTTCGATTGCAGCAGATCGGTGTATTCTCGCTCTTCGGTGAACATTTTCTCTAAAATATGCATGTGCACGTCGTACACAATTTGCACGCATCGGAATGGGTTGGCGTTCATAAACTCTTCGTCATCAATGACCTCTATAAACAATCAAAAACAAATGTTTATGTAAAGTTTAACAGCCTCTTCATTGTACGGAAAAATTCGATAAATGGATAGAGAATTAATGTCGAGTGTATTGACTGTTGGAAGAGTTATTGTGTCTCGTTTCGGTTTATTATTTATTCTGAATAATAACCCAACGTTTTTAACGAATATACTTATAGATTTTCTTCCAGTTGCTATCTAGTCTTATTTGATTCGTAAATCCATATTTAATTAAAGTAACTAGTAACTAGTGTCCCTGCTTGCTCCCAGTTTCTGTTCTAGGGCTACTTTAAACCACCTCCGTCAATTTGGTGTGGCACGTACCTTCCTCATAACCACAAAGAGAGTTCGAAAACAGCCTATGTATCTAAAATACATTTATTTATTCGTTTCGTCCCGGGACAGTAAAGAAAAGCACAGGTTAAAATATATGACGCCCTTTTAGATAGCGAGCGAGGTTTTCATGTTCATTTATTTACTTGTTAGTGAGCCTTGTACCTCACCTCGGGTGTGTTCACCTTATAGTACGACGATTGTTGCTACCTGTTACCTCCTCCCATCTCCTGAAGTGCCTCATTGCGTTTCTCAACTCCACCATTCAGCCATAATATCTCAGCCTTGCTCATCCCTTTTTTTTTCTGAAAACACCAGCAGTTAGCAGTATCAACCAGGTTTATTTTCTTTCTTTCCCTCTTTTCACTCGTGAAATTTACAGTTCTTGCGAATATACTGCAAAGTGAGCGTTGTTTTCTACTAAACAAGCTATAACTGTTCAAAGGAAGAGCATTTTAAAGTTTTGATTTTTAGTTCCACGCATGCGGTGTGTGTTATCGTTAAATCTGTATTTGAAAAACACTCAAAAATCCCTTTAGTGTTTAGTTTGTTTATTCGTAAAGTTCAGACATGGAAGCAAGGGCCCCAGAACATCTGAAATCTGCGAGTAAAGAGGATCATATTTTCCGCATCCTCATTCATATTAATCCCGGAACACCCGTCTGTCACTACCCAGGGGCTCTTAAATTGTGCTGGTGTAGCTCCTAGCAATACCATGTAAAGACACAGCTTCAAGGTTTTGACATTGAGCATGTCCATCGAATTCTCGGTTATCGGAAGTCATATTCAGCGGTCGGAAGAGCATGTGCAGTATCGTGGGACGATCAGATCTCTTCCTTCTCATATTGACCGTTCCCCAACGCCCCTAAAATCAAATTATCCTTGGAGAGGCGTCATAAGTCCTGGTTTTGTATCTTATTTCAAATCTCCTACCCAATTTAATTGCACACCTTTGCAGCATGATTCCATTGTGACTTTGTTTTTCAACTATTCGTTGTTCGCGATTGTTAAAGACACACTAAAATAGAACATGATTGCATTTTTTCCTCTAGTTTGAAAAAAAAATGACAGAGGACATTGCAAGGACGAGCTTCGTCCCTAAATCGTCATTAAATGAAGATTGCTCTGATTTCTCTAAAATGCAAAGTTCAGATAGAATCCTTAACATTGGAACCCAACTTTCTGCCCGAAATTGACAACGATGTTCTGGTAGCTTTGCTGTACATAGTAACACTACATTACTGAACATTTATATTACGTTATAACTGTCTTAATGCGTCTCTAATTCCTCATTTTCTTTAGAACATGGTAATAATTTTAATGTACTATTCCAATATACACGGTCCACCGGAAAATCGCTGGTAAACGGTTCACACACTTCTGAAATGATTAGTCCTACATTTAACCCGCCGGCTTACTTTTTATTTTAGCCATCAGTTAAGTCTGATTACTGACTACAAACTTGAAGTTCTCGGTTACCTGTCGCATCTTCCAGGCGGTCCTTAACGGTGATTTGGGTTAGACCCGGAGGTGCGTCGGATATCGGCATGGGTGTGTAAAAATCCACCTCGTGACCTTTCGATGCGAGCCCTTTGACGAGTCCTCTGTACACAAATTGGTGGCTTCGCCATGGCATTGGTAGGAAAGCCAAAATCTTGGCTCCTGAAGTATACGTAACTTGATTCCACAGCGCGAGTACGGTCAGCGCATTTAGAGTATAACTGTGGGAAGAAACAAAATATCCAGAGCGTTCTAAAAGGGGCTCAACTCTACGCTCTATATTGGTTTGAATTAGAATCTATAATGCAGTTTGTAAGAGTTTTGACTTTCTTCATTATGCCGTTTGCCCGGTCCTTTGCACATGCCAGTAACAAAATAATTTTTCTCAATAAACTCAGTAACTTCAACCGTTTTAATTTATTTAATATATTAAAATATCTTGTTTATCGCAGTTGTCTATTGGATATCGTCGGCCGTCGGACGAAACAATGTTAATTTGAGGTTTACTTAGATGCGCGCTTTACTTTTCACTCCGTGTTCCTGTTGGCAACCAGTATTCTATTCGTGTCACGGTCTCTTGATAGCCACTCGTCTTCAAAACCCTACAAATCGTATTATATTAAACATATTAACCATCTAGATCGTCGGGTTCAAAACCTGAGGTAACTCAGATCATCAGTGAGGTTCCCACGTTTTCAATGGCCTCCATAGTTCAGGAAATACGAGTTTCTAAATGTTGGGTAATAAGCAGTACTAGTGAACAAGCTCACTATTATAATATTTAAGGCTTTTGTTCCATAAATGTTAGGCACTGTCTTCCAAATTTTCTCTCGTGGGAAGTAGTTTTAAGGTACTAAGAAAAATCGCGTGAGAACGCCAATTCCGAGAGGCGGGAAGTTCGCGTTTCAAACGGTTCGCATGCTTCAGGACGTTATTACGGAAGCCTCGTAGTTTTTTTAAATAAATTAAGCTGTCTCAAACTCTTTAAAATTAGTACGTATAGAGTAGGGCATTGAAAAAAATTAGCAACAGCGGAGACTAAAACTGTATAAGGTTATTTCTTTCGAAATTGTCCTTCAATATCTACTCTTTAGATATTCTTCAAAATACGGACTTTGTTTTTTCATATAGAACACTGATCTTGGAGAAATAGTTACGGTGGGGTCACCACACAGTACCCCCAATCAATTTTCACTGTTGAGCGTATTGTGCTACAATGATCTCATTGGATTTTCAATCGCTACCTGCACCTGCGAATTAGCATTATTCGACCACGTTTGGAAAATAAACGTTCAAGTTAAATCCTACCTACTCAATAAAATTTAATGAAACTCCCATAGCAGAATATCTGGTGCAACGCATCGCACAACTTCTTCAGCCCGACTAAAATTAAGCAATTTTCATTGATTTTGCCACTAATCGAATCTAATTCTCTCTCAGTTCATTTGAACTCGGTAAAACGTAACTTCACGTTTTACGCAGAGAGTGGTAGCGCTTAAAGTTCTGGAATTTTCGATGCCATGACCATTATTGTGTATACAGTACGCTGCCGATTGATGAGAGCGTCAACGATTTTTTTTCTCATAAGTATTGGGTTCACTGTTTCACCAAGTGGTGTTTATCGGACTCGGTAGCTGTCGAAACGTAAAGTCTGAAAAAACTACAAAAATGTTCAGCTTGTAGCTCCAACTTTCCTCTCTACTTCTTAGGGATAAGGAAATAAAAAAATTCCCCTTACAACTAACTATATGGCAACTAACAATGGGATGGGCCCCCATATTGTGTGCATTGCCAAAATGAGACTCAAATCAATTCTGGGGTAAATGCAAGAGCAATTTTTAAGCACTTCACCTGCCCGTCCAATTGATTTGTCATAATCCGACACTTCATGCAATCGACCATACAATACGTAATTTCCATCGATCCTCAACCCGAATGGCAAGGAAAGCAGCGCCGTGCGCTGGAGGGAAAAGTTTAGTTTTCATCAGATCACACAGGAATGTTGATAAATAAACATTATTCGTGAAATTAATAAGTGAAAGTTTTGCGTACTATCTATTGTTTTTTTTCAATTCCGAATTTCCATGAATACCCAGCCCAGCATATAAGGTATCTAACTCGTGGTTTGGTTCGTTGAACTACTTTCATGCTACCATTCATGATCCTGTCAACAGATATGTGAAGGAAAGAGTATACTGTTTCGACATTATTGGTTAAAAACTGTAAGAAATGGTAGTTAGTGAAACGACGGGGGAATTTCCGGAGCTGCTGCTAATTATCGTGTAAGCACTATTAAACTCTCATCATAATTATAACTATAGTTGCCCACGTGATGTGTACACAACCAAACGACCTCAACTACGGCTGGGCGAAACCAACTCAAACGGTTATTTTATCTATTAACCAGTATTTCATCACATACCCATAATGGACGCACTCAAAAAAAATCTGTTAAGCAATCAATACATCTCGCCTGATATATTTTTGTGCTAAGCATCCAACGAAAAGCTTATTTGCGTTTTCCTACGACTGGCTCTAGGAGCAGTTAATTTAAAGTTTCAAACGTCATTATTTGCTATGCATCCAGATCATTTGTCAGAGTGAGAATGCTTCCGCACAACAATAATTCCATTTTTTATGCCATCCGATTAATACGGATATTTGTCAAAAACAGTTTTCTAACCTTTATATTTTTTTAATGTACTCATTTATCTGTAATTCACATCGTATCTACTGCCGCTCTATATTAAAATAAAAAGTATCTTCGTCCCAATATGTTATCTTATGAAATGTAAAATGTTAAAAGTTTGAGAAAGATCGATATCATGAGAAACTAAACCTCGACCCTGAACGTTAGAAATTCGACTTGTGAGCTCATTTGAAATCAACTATTATAACCACAATAAATTAAATACATTCAGAGTTCTGTGAACAGGGTCCAAAACACACAACGAGAGAGAAATGTGGGAACTAACTAAATTTTATTAAATGCCATTTAAGAACCAACCTCGAGTTGTATCGAAATCGGTATTTTGCACACACTTTAATATAGATAGATATATTACGCGAGTCTAGATAACAATTTGTTGGATGTACCCATCAAAAAGATAAAAAAGCTCAATACTCATTAAGAATATAAGCTAACGACGATACAAACATTTCACTCCAAAGTAAATATTTCCCTTGAAATGACTTCTGCCAAACTGTTCAGCAGGTTTCAGTGTTGATTCAACAAACTCATATGGTAGATTAGGTTCACAGTGAGGCACAGAAAACCACATTCGGACCAAAGAGATACAACTTTATGGCCTTCATGAAGTTATATATAATGCCCTAAGTCCTCATGGTCAGTGTAATACACCAGAGAAGCCTTTTAAAACCTTTCTAAGACCTTCTAGAAGATTGAGCACTATGCCATAAAAATGGACGATTTTGTATGGACAAAAGTTAGACACGGAGTGAGGTTTTCAAAGTCAAAAAACACGCTGGCCTAGTCAAACACAGCGTCAATTCCAGGTAGCCAACTCTGTAAAGTAGCCATTGAAACGCGCTTGCACGACCCTCTCCGTTTCCTTTTTCATAGAAAGCTCTCTCCACTCTATACTAAATCTTGCAGTTTTTCATTCTCTGTCTTTACGGATGCCTACATTCGAGACTCGTTTGACATCATACTATTCCAGTAACATTCTGGGTTGTGGCACCCAGTTCAACCAATCGTTTGCCAAAAGCATCAGCAGGGGATTCTATTCTATCTACGAGTACACGAGTATGTGGTTCATGCATTGCTAAAACACGAAATGGTGTCTCAAGATTTGAGCGCGAAAAAAAAATTCTTCCAAACAAAGTTTAAAAACGTATTTTCATATGGAAAAGCTCATAAGAATTCAGTCACGGGACGCCTCAACAAAAAATACACTGTGCTTTGTGCAAGAGAATACAAAGATATACATACTTTATATTTTACGCATATAATGCATATGTTCTTTGTAAACATGCCTTTGAGTAGCTTTGTCCTTTACACTAGGAGAGAATTGTTGAGAGTAGGTACTGTATTTCTGAAACGGGCATCTTAGTACCAACAAAAGAAGTGGTGTCATGTTGCGACTTACGAAGCGTTGATTAGGGCCGATGATATAAACTGCGAATGCGGTGCGGCTCATTAACAAAACCCTTGAGTGATCCTACAGTAAGCGTTGTCGCAAACTTCTTTACAGACATTGTTTCAGTCCAAACTAGAACATGCACGAATTGAATATACTAGCTCCAAATTAATGACTATATCGAGTCAATGTTAAGGAAGACAAAACTATTCAACACACGTTTCGTACTTAGGACCGCATGACTTTCAAGGCTTTTTCGGAAATGTACTCGTATTTCAGTTTTCCATACTTTTCCAAAATTTGCATATTTTTATATTGTTTTAGCAATAATTAAATTGTAGGTATTTTGGATTCATGGCGTTGGATTGGCTCCAAAATTAAAGGGCTTAACGTAGAATACGTACGAGATCGTATTTAAAGTTACTGGTTTATACTTACTAGTTCATTTCCACAGTTGCAAGTTCGTAACACATTGAGGTTGTGCCGAAGTTACGAATGAAACACGCTGTCCTTCTGTTATCCCTACTCCGTGAAATAATTACCTTCTCCCGATTGGCAGGGTCATGCGAAACGTCAACTTCGTCCTGGGAGCCACTCGATATGACAAAAAAGAAGTCCCTTTCGCAGCACGCTCTTGGGAAGTATTTAGACGTCTATTCGGAGACCTAGTTTGTTTATAATTGGCGACAACGTTTTAGCACTTCTGGTTCCTTTGACAAGTTGACAAAGTAAACGTTAGATGAAGTTGGATACAGGCTAGTTTCTTTGTCGTAGTTCCTGGACAATTCAAGAGTTATGTCAGGCGATGTGGTTGGACACGATAATGCACAATATTTACAATCAGTTTTCATTTCACTGAAACATTTGGAGTACTCGGGAGCTGGGCCTAGTTTGAGAGTTTCTGGAAGAAAAACAGTGTCATCGGTTTCACTAGGCGAATCGACGACTGATGATCGAAAACTGTAAATAGAAAAACCAATTGGCATATAAATGAATAACTCAGCCAAAACAATAGTTGTTTTTACTTCCCTTAGTCATTAGACATAAAAGTTATGTAATTGGCTGTTTTGAATAATACACCTATGTTTTCGTTCAGGAACATTTTTACCCCCCCCCCCACCATAAAAATATCACGCTTTGCGGTTCAAGGCATGAAGATTGCAAATCTTCAATGTCTGTCTGCCGTCCTGGCCGTTTTAAGACTTTAACACGGTCTAAAAAAAAGTTCTTTCGCATAAAAATCCCATTTGGTATCCAGTTGTGCACGTCTGCTCGGCAACCTGATCGTATGAAACCCATGGTTGTTGATTGTTAACCAAAAAATGGTTAAAAAAATTATGAAACACGCAATTTTGGCAGTTTTATCGCAATTATGTCGTGTTTTGTATCATTTTCTAGTTTTTTTTAGATGCTGGATCGAATAGAACGAGTCTTAGAGGTGTACAATTGCGTCTAGACCGAAAAATGTGTAATCACAGTAACTATTGTGAACCCATGGCCACTAATTGAAGAAATTGCGGGACAATACAGCGAAGTAATCGTTTCATAATTTTTACTCCGTCCCAACTCATTAAAAACACCCGCTAGTCACGTCCTGCCAACTGAGTACAAGCGCCTGGAATATTTAGTCTCTGTCGTTGTAGTCAGGTCATGTTTCGTATGGTTCACTGGTATTTTCCGATACTGAGTCGAATGGGATGGGCCTCGGAGGTGTGAGACTACGTAAAGCTGTGCAAGAGAATAATAAACCATTGCGTAATAATTTGCAGCGATTTTGTGTTTAATCTGAGAGAACAGGGTTCGTGGACAGCGCAGGCGACGATTTGTGGATAACAGGCGATATATTCAAGAACATTACGACCTCTAAGCCTGTAAGAATCCTGGACCTAGTATGTTAAGGAAGGCTGAACAGACTCTTTAGCGTTATTAGTAACTGTCTACAGGCCAGGACCCCACAAAATAAAAGTCAGTGCGCGTCATCACTATTCAAACGGCACTACCACAATTAGTGAAACACTCGACCATGGCCTTTGCTTCTTAGTACGCGACAATTTACTACTCACTGTCAGCTCGTGAACCTCACATATGGCCAGTATGAGCGTGGTAAAGGAAGATTTGCGCAGGACGTCATTGTTAACGTGAGTGGAAGTCCTTGTCTGCAAGTTTCCCAACAGGCAGACGAAAAGGGCGTTGTGCGTGTCTTATTGATGAGCGCTTTAACGTGCGTCAACCTGTCGTTTCTAGTGCTCCTAAACGAGTTAAAAGCAGGATTCATTGCAACTCTACGTGCTTCATAGAAGTTAATTGCAGACTACAATGGAACGTTGGCACGTTTTTATCGAAATTATCGAATTGTTTGAGTAAAACTAAAACTCACCGACTACTCACTTCTTAATCATTGTGAATTTGGTCATATACAGAGCTTTGCACTTAGTCATAAACGTATAAAAAATGGGAATAATGTGCCCAATTCACTATCTCCCATTCTGTTACGCCTAGAGCGCAAAATGTATTGATCAGTTCTTGAATCCTAACTCCTCTTCTATGTTTGTTTACAATTACATATAGGTCGAAAGCAACAGTATGACGTCGCAAACGTCGTAATTATGCAGCTAAGAAGCAAACATCCTTTTCGCCATTTCATTCCACAATTCTTCAACACAAACTTTATTTATTTCATATGAACGTGAAAACGATAGTTGATGACAATAATAAACCCATTTCCTTGGCCGACTCAAAGGTTCAATATTATTGTAGTAACCCGTATAAACCATACGTTGCTTATTATGAATAAGTCGACAAATCAGAGTCACAACGGTTAGTATTTTCAACTACGCATACGCACTCAACTCTGATTTACAAGAATACATGTGGGTTTTATTTGGTAGATGGCAATACCGAATTTCGCGAAACGCTCATCAATAGTAATCATCAATACTATATCTTTCAAGTTTAAACAGAACAACAAGCGTCAATAGGGCTGATGCTTCAAACAAGCTAGGCGCTTGTAGATTATTTATTTATACTGTACATATCAATTTCTCTTGACAATCATATCATTTGCTAATGTGTTACTAGTACCATCAAGTGAGTTACTTTTGGTTTATTATTATTTTGGTTTCGTGACCGAAAACATAGGGTTATTATTCATTCTGAATAATAACCCTATGTTTTCGGTCACGAAAAATTTTTTACAACCCCCCTCAAGATTTGATACTTTACGTTTCAAGACTTGGAGATTCCAAATTTGCAATGTCCGTCCGCCGTCCGGGCCGTTTTGGGCCTTTAACGTGGTCTAAAAAATTCGTTCTCTCGCACAAAAATCCGATTTGGATCTAGTTGTGCCTGCCATCTCGGCAATCTGATCGGACGAAGCCCGTGGTTGTAATGGGCAAAAAATGGTTAAAAAAATTAACAAAACGCAGTACAACGTGGGAACTACAGCGTCTCTCCCTCCCTCCCGTCTGAATAAAAAACAACCGGTGGTGGGGCGTCCTCGCCTCGCGGGCGGGCGGCTCAACTCCCCTTTTGCCTCGCAACGGGTTCGCTTTCCCCGACCCGACGCGGCAAAATCATCAGACGTTTTGTTTCCGTAGTTCCATTGTAGCCAGGACATGTTTTGTATGGTTTACTAGTATTCGATGCTGAATTGAATGGGATGGGGGAGCACTAATACTAGGTCAAGCTGTTCATGAGAATAATAAACCATTGTGTAATAATTTGCAGGGTTTTTAATGATCGCAATGGAGCCAGAGAGTGAGGTGAACGATTCATGTTGAAAAAATATTGCAATAATCGATCACTGCCTTTTCTTGTTTAGGGCAATCGGTTTTGGGCGGCTCGAGCACATATCCCATATCGCTCTGATTAACCTTCTGCCAACGCTCCAGATTATGGCCAAGCTCCCTCCGATTATTGCGATTACATCCAACATATACACTTGATAAAAAGGCATGTGGACTGCTCCAGACTGTAACACCTTGCCGTATTTGCCCACATATTCGATCCAATAGGCCGCTTCTTCGGCTGGTTTCATTGGTCGGTCTTTGAAGAGCTGCGATCGTTTCATAATGTTCGTCTTATAGCTGCAAATGAAAGAAATTAACTGTAGATGCCAAAGAAAAGATGGATGATGAGCAGAAATGAAAGATAAGAAATTATAAGTGACGATTGCATTATTATGAAAAGATCTAACTGATTGAAAGTAATTAAAAAAATTCAGCTTTTGGGAAGTCTACCTATCTTTCTTGTCTAACAAGTATTCAATACCAGAGTTTTAAGTGGGCCACTGATCGACTAGTGCTCTTCTTTCCACGCTACTTTGAAAACCCATCTCCACTGAACAGTGCACCGGCTCCGCATCTTATGGTTTGCCAGTCTTTACCCAGGAACAGTCCTGCTTATCACAATAAAATATAACTGCAATTGCAGAAAATAATGATAAACCAACCTGATGGAGAGGATCCAGAAGTAAACATTAAGGTCGTTAATTTAAGCTGGCAAGGCTAAATCACCGTTTTAGAAATGCACTCGTCGTTATCTAGTATTCAGATACGCATATGTACTTCTTAGCACGACCTGGGCCAGCTCTACTGACCCACCGAAACCACTGGTTACCCAGCTCTTCTCAACGAGCCACCCAGCTCCCTTATCATGACCGGAATTCACCCAAATGATACTCTCTCCGCTTAAAAGGTTTCCTCACTTCACAATCCTCATTCCCATTAAATTATTCTCACCTTAGTGCCGACAAGTTCTTTCATTTATTCGCTCTGTAACAGTTCACATTTTGGTGTAAAACTATACCATTCAGTTTTCGACTGCTTCTGTGATCCTGAACCGATTGAGCTGTTTCATTTTTCGCTTTGTTTATGGGTTTTTTTCAGCAGTTTCCACGCCAGAGAACGCTGAGGCGGACAACATTTACAGAATCCAGGGGGTTTTTAATTGTGCTGGATAGCAACTTTAACGATTTTGACCATGAAATGCGTTGAGTGAACGAAGATACAGTAACAGATAGCTGAGAGTACATTTCTGCGCACCAGATATTGTAGGGCTCAGGTTGTACCAAGTGTATACAGCTCACGTACTGTATATAGTATGTTTTATTACCTCACACACCTTTCCTCAGTGATCTTCCCCTAACCGATCCCTCCTCAACGCTCATTACATTAGAAATGGTATTTACCAACAATAAATAAAATGTTGTGTTACCTGTGGTCGGAGAGAACAGTGTTAATCGCCCAGGCGACTGACTTTCGAGTAATATTCTCGTATTCCAAATTAATTCCGATTCCCGTATCTTGAATAAACTTCAAATTCTTCGGTTGATCTCCAAAAACAGCTGTGCCAATGACGGGTATCGCGTAGTTTATGGCTTCAGTTGTGCTCATTACTCCACCATGAGTTATGAAGATTCGCATGTTTTTGTGAGCTAAAAATCAAGAACGTTTACATCGAATAGAGCAGGCATGAATTCTTATAGGCTACATGCATATCGAACAAGTTTATATACAAAAGAACTTGACCACCATGATTGATTTTCATCTTATTTTAAGAAATATAAGATCAGGAATGAAATATGTACATAGACCTAAGCACGGAAGACCTATTCCAAGCAGCGTGTGCTCAACAAGATCTGGTACCGAAAGTTGGAGGCTCTTCAGAAACGTCGTTAGTATTTGGAACTGACAGTCTGTCATTGCAGTCGATAGTGAGTAAGGATGTTGAGGAAGGATACGTTGATAAAGAGAGAGTACTAGGACTTGTATGAATATCCTGTGTGCTAAAGGCTGCAATGCTGTGCAGTTCTTGTGCATTTATCTCATGAGGAGGGTTGAGGCTTCTTGACTAGGCTCTTCGTGCTGCCGCAGTACCAGTGACCGTGATCACTTATCGCGCATATGTGTTACTTACGCGTTCGAAAATAGGAACCACTAACTAATGACCATAAAGTGGTTACTATTTAACGAGGTCATCTGATCTTGACCGCTACATGACTGCGCTCGTTCACACCGGCCCAAATCCAGGGAAAGCTCTGAAGATTGAGCCCTCTTTTTCAGGGGACGAACAAATTTAATAACCAGGTCAATTGAAAAGTCACGAACAAACCAGTTTATGATTGCTAGCATAGAAAACGACGTTAGCATATAACTTTTTCAGAATTCAGATCAATTCATCTCTAAGTTCACTCACCAAGCAAATCCTGTTGTGGAAACCATTCGCTAAATACGATGTTGGGAGCGTCCACCTTAGGTAATTCATCGCCAGTCCATTTCCACAACACCTTTTGTGTCAAATTTCTGAAAGTATGAAGGAAAGCGTCAAACCTGTCCTCAGTCATCATTTGTTTCATGTCTACACTAGATCCGTAACTCAAATATATTACGCCTTTAGTGGCAGAGTCCATAAATTCCTGTAAATCCTGTTGGAAAGAAATGTAAAGTTCAAGTATTCTTCCAGATGAAAATAGGTTAAACTGATTGTTCGTGTACACCTGTTAACGCGTTGTTGAGATTGGAACAGGTAGTTCAAGGGCGCTGGCTCGCAGACGCTATTCTCTTCCACATTTGGCGAATCTGAGTTGATTCTGCTTGTATAGAAGTCCCAAAGCGAGCCCCCCCCCCTTTTTTGAAATATTCAAAGAGTTTGGTGTAGCTGAAGCTTTGAAGATTCGACCGGACCTGGTAGCACACCCGCAAACTAGTTCTGGCTTGAATTAGACCACTGAAGTACAATGGTACCTCTCGTATGGCTGTCATCTTGTGATTACTCATTCCGTTTACCTTGCGGTCGGGCTTTTCGATTAGCGGTGTGAATTCCTTTCCATTCTTGTCTGAAGATAACAGACTTGTCATTTATCATAGAAAATACAAAAAAACCCATTTTTAAAGATGGTCATATAATCAAACCAGAGTTGGTTTAAATGATTTCCGAGATAGGCGCAATCAAATGAGATAGGAACCATTAAAAAGTTACTTTCCACCACTTTTTTCAGGGTATCCCTGTTTACGATTAAGCTTTCATCACTACTACTAACAAACTTGTTACCAACAGATGATGGCTTCATCACCGACAACAGCACACCATTACCGAAAGTACCAATTACATAATTTCAAGTAGTTTTTATCTATTTTGATAATTCCCCACGGATGATGTAAATAGTATTAGGTACAAGCGTATTAGAACGAAATCATCCTTTATCCAAACCAAAGACGATGTTTCCCAAGTCAAATTATGCTTTTTCAGAAGCTGATTAGGTTTTTTCGGTCAAAACGTTTTCGGAGTTTTCAACCAGGCTGGAGGTTTCACCAACGAAATTTGAAATGAATGATAAACGCGTACTATTCATATTAGAACAGAATCCAAGTATATATTTGATTACGTGAATATATTTTTCTGATTATTTAAGCTTACCTGAGGTAGAGGCTTCACATCAATTATGCTCATTCCTCCAACTTCTTTCACGTTTGGAGGCTTTGGAGATGGGTAACCAAACGAATGGTGAGAGTTCATCAAAGTCAAAGCCATGTCAGATGACAGTTTCATGATCGAAGGGCGGTTTTCCCAGCCATCGTAGCGCATATGTTCGTCAGCCAGCCATTGCATTGGGTAAAGCGCGTAGTAATAGCTGATGCACATGGTACTGACTAATACGTACGTATTGTATAGTCTTTCCAAGAGAGTCATCTTATCCGTAGATGGAGTTTTGAAGTCGAGCATGTAGGACGGATTGTGCACAAGGCCAGCCAACTCGTTCACCCAAACTACGTCAGGGAGAGGCATTAAGCTTATTCCAGGAGCGTTGAATTTGTGTGTCAGTACGGTCAAGTATTCTTGGCCGAACTGCGTCTCCAAAAGGATAATATCGTATTTTTCTTTCGAAGCTAATAATTGTACAACTTCAGGATCTTTTGTGAGCTTCAATGCTATCATCATTGCAACTTCTGATACCCTGATGGACTGGGTCGGTACGGATCGATGCATAAATGATTTCATATCCAACTTTTCTGAAATAGAAAATACTTGTGTTTACCGTACATTCTCCAAGGGTACAAATATGAATTTACCAAACTGGTTATGAGTTTGAGATTGACTGACTCGGCAAATGTCTTAGAGGAAGAAGAAATAAACTTTTACTACTTGATTGGTGACAGTTGATGGGACTCGTTGATATTGTGATGGCTCTCTGCCTGGAAGGGTTATTGTGGGTTTTTCCTTGGACCAAGGAAAAAAGTGTTGCGTTTGACTAGAATGATGAGCCTCCACAAAGCATACTTTTGAATGACACAATCGACGTGATAATTTATGGAAATTGCGGGTACATGGGTAATAATCCCATTAATACATTCAGTTACTACAAGAAAAATATCATTTAGGATTCATAATCCTTCACTTCCACAACTATGTGGGCGGTTTTTGAACGATCTTAAGTCGAATAGCATGAGTGTTATCCTGCTCCTGCGTACCACCCCCAGTGAACGTATCTAGGTGCATGTATCAAGATGCATAACAGAATTTGAGCTGATTTGGTTTCGGCAGTTCTCTCTCAATCATGCCATAAGACTCATACCGACAATGGGGTTTTCGAACTTGAAATTTTATCTCAGCCCGCTACATAATTTATCGTCTTATTTTGTGGATCTAAGGAAAGTAATAACTAAATTCCAATAACACAGCTCACAGTGTGGAGAAAAGTAATCACTCTAAACCAAAGACTTACGTACTTTTTGGGACTCACTTTTGAAGTTATCGAAGCCGTTGGTGATTTTGACAACTCGTAAATTGGGCGGAGCGTTCTTCGGTACAACTGGAGTGTAATAGTCCACTTGATGACCTCTGTTTGCCAATTCTGCCATCATGGGAACGAACGCAATGTGATGACTTTTGGACGGAAATGGCAAAAACGCCAGTATCTTGAGGGCTACGGCACATTGGCATACTACCAATATAAGCCCCACTCGTAACATAGGTAACCTGTGAGTACAATTTATTCTTTTTTATAGACAGAGTACATACGAAGGAGACGTTTAAGCAACTATTCAACCGTACAATGCGCATATTAAGGTTTACGGAAGGAAACCTATCAATAACGAATATAAGAAATTAAAGAAATTGGGTTATATCCGTCAGTAACAGGTACAGGTACGTTAACTTTAGGAATATAAGAAACCTAGATCTGATCAACAATCGCGTGTGAAGGGTCCACGTCCTCTCCCCTTCCCCCTACACGCTTTATTTTAAATTCCTAAGATGTTAACCCGATAGTGAAGAAGAAGATCAAAACCCGTTTATTATGTAAGATTTGAGTAGTCATTAACCAAGTTATTTTATATTTATTCGAATTGCACCAAATCGTTCAGTTGTAAACGATACGATAATAATAGCTACGAAAGGTTTTCACAAAAAAGAAAGCCGTCACATATTGACCAAACCAGTGGTGGCACCCGAGCTATCAGAAAACCCCGGCAAAAAATGACGCTAATTTTGTTCAGTAATATTTTTAAATGAGAGGGTATGCTGGGAACGAAAATACGACGGGAGTACTTCAATTATTTTACTCAACATTTTCATTCGCAATCTGTTTCAATATATTTGGCTACTCTCGTTCACTTGTAGGCTGACGAAAACAAACTGTTTGAAAAAAGGAGAGATTTTCCGATGATAACATGCAAAATCGAGCTGCTTTAATGCCTTTTTATTCTTACTTTCACTCTTATCGATATTTTCAAATTCAACTCTCACTTGAAACAGCTAATTCTTAAGAACGATTTCTTCTAAACATAGGTAAAATGTAATGTGGCTTCTAGATTGTTTGCGTTCATGGGTATATCATCGGTATAATATCAAATCCATTGTCTGACAATGGTTTGTTCCAATGTCAATGTTCTCAACTGGGCCCTGCATCTCACCCTATCCAAGATATGCATTAAATCGCTGTACTGGAGACGTAAAAACGTTAGCTACGGAAAATGCAGGGAAATTGAGGGAAACTGAGATCAGCGAAAAAGCACCAGGTGAGTACTCGAAAGTTAGCAGCGTAACTAACGTGTTGTATTCTGCTCACATCGAGCTGTAATGAGAACGTCAAACTCAATCAAGAGCAGACACAAAAGCACATGCGTTGGGTCCAAAGCCGTGCATTCAGTGAAGTAGTATTGAACCAAAACTGGAGTTATAAAATAAAAGGATCTCTCAAGGTAGCCCACACTCCAAACAGCCTCAACGCCTGCGCTAATGGTTGTTGAGAGCATCGTGCCCGTATCCCTCACAGATGATTCAAAGAACGCAGAGGAATGCCGTCGTACTCGCCACCAGCGGAACATGGTGGCAGAGAACAGTCCCTCGGCGCGGGTCTGTTTTTGATTTATTATTCACCCCCCCCCCCCCCCAGTGAACCGTAACTAAAATTTGAATGGAACCATTTTCAAACATTTGAACGACAAGGATGATAAATGTACCTGAATTCCTCAAACCTGTTATAGACAAATGCGACAAAATAATACAGTATAAACTGCATGTAATTGGGATTTTATGATTAATTACGAGCTGCAGGTGGAATAAAGGGAATGCGAAAAGCTCTCAATAAATTGTTGTTGGATGTGAGTGTAATCTAAGAAACATTATCAAAGCTTTTCCCTAAAAATTGTGAAATTTTAGGAATGCGTTTTTACTCTAAAGGGAAGAGACTGCAAGGGGAGAGGCTGCCTTTTACCTAAAGTAGAATATGAGCGTTTATTTTATAACTTAGCTAAAAGTAAAAGAAGAGAACAAGTTTGACAAATATGTCAACATCAGAGTTCTAAGAAGTAACTTACCTCTTGATGTTCAATTTATTGAACGGAAAAAAAATCTCTTACACAAAAAGATGTTCATGGTGGCTTTTGGTTTATTATTCATTCTGAATAATAACCCTATGTTTTCGGTCACGAATAATTTTGTACAACCCCCCCTCAAAATTTGATACTTTACGTTTCAAGACATGGAGATTCCAAATTTGCAATGTCCGTCCGCCGTCCCCCGTCCCCCGTCCCCCGTCCGCCGTCCGGGCCGTTTTGTGGCTTTAACATGGTCTAAAAAATTCGTTCTTTCGCCCAAAAATCCGATTTGGTATCTAGTTGTGCCCACCATCTCGGCAATCCGATCGGACGAAGCCCGTGGTTGTAATGGGCAAAAAACGGTTAAAAAAATTAACGAAACGCAGTACAACGCGGGAGCTACAGCGTTTCGTCGTTTGAACTCCCTCACTCCCGCCCGTCTCATTAAAAAAGCAACCGCTCGCTTCCCTCCCAACACTCAACTCCACGCAAGTTTGCTTCGAGCGCCCCCATTCCAATTTCCCCGACGTTTTGGTTTTAATACGATTCAATTTTTTTAGATTCTTTCGTTTCATTCTCATTTTGTTTTTTTATTCATAGATTTTTGGTTAAATTTTGATATTAGTATTTAGCGTGCATGTTTTCATATTAAAATTCAGTTTTTTCTAGATACTTTCGTTTTTTTGTTTATTTTAATATTACGATTCAGTTCTTTTCGACCTTTTTTTGGGTTTCATTATGATAGTTTTCGATGCTGAATCGAACAGGATGGGTCTCGGAGCATTAATGCTAGGTCAAGCTGATTATCTGAATAATAAACCGTTGTGTAATAATTTGCAGGATTTTTAGTATCCTTTCAGCACAGAAAGCACAAACACCCACGTAATTAAAAGAAAGGAGTTTTCAGATATGACCTGACAAATGTTCTGGACAGGGTTACTTGTGTAGCGAATATGCGTGCACTAATTATTCGTGCACTTATAAAGCGACCAGATCCGAAAACATCCAGGAAGTCAGGAAACGTAAAGTGCATGTAAATGTGTAATTTTTAGGCGGGAAACGCGAGAATATCACACTTGAAAAAACACTTCATTGTTATTGTCTCCAGTGGCTACTTACGCGTACATTTTAGCAGTCCGCTGGAAAGAGATTTTGTTGAATTGACAGTTACGGTTCTCACAGACGCGTCAGCCACTTTTAAACTCTTCTGCGCATTCGATGAAGCTCTGGTCAGATATGGAGGATTGAACAGCAGTAGGCCACTGATACTTGCACTCTTAGAGATAAATTGTTATCTTTCCACTCTGCTGTTTTTAAACCTGTGTTTGATCAACTATCTCGCCCTGATAATCACTCCAACTCTTCGATGTTTAATCTTCTCTTAGTCCTTGGCTACAACTTTTCCCATTTACAACGTTTAAGAAATCCCTTGGTGAGTGATAGAAGTCACCGTATCTGTCACTCCTCTCCCATGTGCTGTAAACACATCGCATTTGTTTAACGTACAGAGCAAACCGCCCCAACATTTATGGTTTCCCTACCTTTCCGAAGTTCGAATAACGCGTTCAGTATAGAACATTGCCCACTAAATGCTGTGTAAATGATTTTGTCAGAGCTGTAACAAATTCTCTTTTTCCTACATCAATTTTTGGTTTATTATTCATTCTGAATAATAACCCTATGTTTTCGGTCACGAATAATTTTGTACAACCCCCCCCCTCAAAATTTGATACTTTACGTTTCAAGACATGGAGATTCCAAATTTGCAATGTCCGTCCGCCGTCCGGGCCGTTTTGTGCCTTTAACGTGGTCTAAAAATTCTTTCTTTCGTACAAAAATCCCATTTGGTATCTAGTTGTGCCAGCCATCTCGGCAATCCGATCGGACGAAGTCCATGGTTGTTATGGGCAAAAAATGGTTAAAAAAATTAACGAAACGCAGTATAATGCGGGAACTACAGCGGAAGTCAACGTCGTTAGTACTCCCTCCCTCCTGTCTCATTAAAACCACCCGCCCGCTTGTCACGCAATGCCACCCGCTCGCCACGCAATGCCACCCGCTCGCCATGCAATGCCACCCGCTCGCCTCGTAAAGGGTTCACTGGAAGCCCCCATTTATGGGCGCCTGGTGTGATATTTAGTTTCCGTAGTTCCATTGTAGTCAGGTCATGTTTCGTATGGTTTACTAGTATTCTATGCTGAATTGAATGGGATGGGTCTCGGAGCAGTAATACTAGGTCAAGCTGTTCATGAGAATAATAAACCATTTTGTAATAATTTGCAGGGTTTTTAACTTGTAACGACGTTGCTGGTGCTTTAACTCTACTCATTGCAGCAGGTAAACAAGGGACAGGGCAGGGAAAACTGTTACGCTTTCACTGGTTCTCGCCAGTACAGTGTTGCTAGTACTAATGAAATGGCTGCACCCTGTAAGAAATTTCTTTGAGGTGCTTGGGAACTATCCAAGGCCAAAGTCCGTCTTATGTTGGACCTTAATACAGCGCCCTGGATTTGTGTATTTGGTGCTCGTGCTCGAGTGATCTCAAGAAACTCTCCACCATGCTCTAGGGCAAAATCATTTGCAAATAGAACGACTGATTACGAGACAGCTGAATTTATTCAACAGGTCTGCTCCGGGTATCAGATAAATCAATGCTACCTACACACCTTAAGGAGTTGCACTTGGTTGGAGATGTATATTTTGGTTCGATTGTATCTTCGAGGACTTTTGGCAGTTGCACAAATCATATATTATGTGTCGTTATGTAATATGAATAATGTTCAAAACGCAGACAACATCTTATTCGTCATGTGAATTTTATGGTTGAGTCGAGAAGGCCGAACCCGGCGAGATTTTCTAATAAAGTAAAATAAATCATTTCTCTCTCTCTCTTGCTCTCTGGAGAAGTGGTGCGGTGGTTTGGCTCTTACCTGAATGGGAGAAAGCAACGAGTGCGTGTACCGGATGGGCAACTATCTAATTGGCGAGAAATAGTGGTTGGTGTTCCGCAAGGCTCCGTCCTGTCGGCTCTCTGCTTCATCATATATATAAATAAAATAGTTAGGGTATTGGGAGCGCATAGTGAAATAAAGTATATGATGTATGCAGATGACCTACAAGTTTATGCGTCGGCCTACCCCACAAATCTTAACGCTTTAGTTGCCAAATTGAATACGGAGATTTCCAAATTGGTACAGTGGTGCGAAAGGCATAACCTTAAGATGAACCCAACAAAGTGTAAGGCTATGATTTTGGGGAGCTCACGCATGATTAAATTATTTAATCTTAATGAGGTTTGCCAAATACAAGTAGACGGGGTCGTTTGACTACCAGGATAAAATAAAAGATCTGGGGGTTATGATTGTCCTGGGATTCACAAATTAGTAACACACGAAACGCTTCCTTCAAAGCTTTGCACCAGTTGAAGAAGTTCGCCTACCATTTCCCTCAATACGTGAAAGTTAGGCTCGTTCAGGCACTGACACTGCCTTATTTCGAGTATTGTTCCTGTTTGTATACTGATATGCTAGAGAGGAATAATGATGACCTGCAAAGAGCATTAAATGCAGCGATACGTTTCATCTATGACCTAAGGTATGATGAACACGTCACGCCATTTTTTAGGCAACTCGGATGGTTGAAAGTAAAGCAGTGATGCCTATTGAACATAACCTCACTTAGCTATAAACTACTGAAAACAAAGATACCAAAGTACTTGGCATCAGAATTCCATATGCTAGGCAGTGCGTCTTCTCATACCAGTAGCACTAGAGCTGGCATTAACACGTTAGAAATACCTCGACACCGAACACAGAAAATGAGTAATTCATTCATTGTCACAGCCAGTAGGATCGTCAATGAGAACCAGGAGTTGTTCCAGGGACAGAAAAATGTTATGCGCTTGAAAAAAACTGTTCAAGGAAAAACGTGTTCTCCAGTCTTGATAATTGCTATCATATTTAATTGAAAGTATTTAGTAACGAAAATTTCAATTGCCCTGCGAAATTGTTTCTTTTGTTTGATAACTTACTGTTTAAACATTGGATGAAAATTTGATAGATGACATTTAATTTTAAGATACTGAATTTTGTTTTTCATAAAGTTTTCTGTATGTTTGTAAGAGTGGGCCGCTTAGGCCCAAAAATGTACAGATAAATAAATAAATCAGTCAGTCAGTCTCTCTCTCTCTCTCTCTCTCTCTCTCTCTCTCTCTCTCTCTCTCTCTGGTTAGGTGTAAGAATGGTCAAGTACGACCAAATCTCGCCAGATGTAATAATAAAGCCGTCATTCATTCATTCATTCTCTCTCTCACCTTTCACATCCATTGGCTTCCCTTTCGCTTTGATGAGTATGATTGAGTCAAATATCATTGTGTCAGTGTTTCACTTATATTACGTTTCAATTTCGAAGCTAATGCACTTCGTTTTTGCTGTTGGTGGTTTTGGGCTCTTCTTGTTAAATGATTTTTGTTATGTACTCGAAGACTGGGATTTTCATGCTAAAGTAAATTTGGTTAAGCTTTTGATGAAAATAGGGCTTAACTCGTGTCGGGGAGGATATTTTTTCACTCGTTCCACTCCATACCCTTCCACTCCTGCGATTTCGTTCGTCGGTTACGTCGCTTATCTCTTATTAAACGGCACGAATTACCAAAATACTATCTTGAAAAGCGAGGACCACGGCCCTCTTAAAAACTCCAGCTCCTAAACTAACTCTTAATATTACGCCCGTATTACCCTAAAATATTCTGCAACGGCGTTAAACCTTGATGCTTCGAGGTCGATTAAACGTCAGCACATCTCAGTACCGTGAACAAAATTAACAAGAACTGGCATATTTTGATGGATACCAAAACCGTATTGGTTAACATTTCTGGTGAATTCTGGGTACCATATTCTTTAAGCCGTTTTTTGGGGGTATTTAATAGAAGCCCTGCAAATTATTAAACATCGGTTTATTATTCTCTTGCACGTCATGATTGCACAACTGCACAACGATACTATCCCATTCAATTCAGCGCTATAACGATACAAAACCTGACTTTTCTACAATGTAACAACGAAAATAGACATTTTTCAGGCGACTCAGGAGTTAGATACTACGTCTATTTATTGATCTTAACGTTAAAAACCTCAATTTTAGAACCTGCTGGAAAGGGAGTAAGTAGTGTGCCTGTATTTGAGTAACTAGACATCTTTGTGTTGGATATTATATTTACATTTAATTGATCTTAATGTGACCTGTAAAATTAATTATTAATTTGCACCATCATAAACTAATATAAAGTGATATCTACCATGAACACCATTCTGCAATTCACTTCTTTTTTCGCTTCGGAGCTCTCACCGCTGGTTTTGTCATTGTAAATTGAACAATCCGGTCAAACAGCTTGTCTATTATATACGCTACTGCAATTAGTAACGCTATGACAGTGCCGTAAATATCGAGTAAATAAAGCTTGTAGAAGGGCATTTTGGCTGCTGCGGGTTGGAGAACATTGCCGTGTTTCATTATGTATTCTATCCAATAGACGGCTTCATCTTTCGGACTCAAGGGTCTGTCGTGAAACAACGTTTGTCTCTTCTTGGCTTGTTCTCGGTACCTGAAACCGTAAAAAGTTCAAGAGCCATTTCGATAAGATATTGTTCAAAACAAAAAAGAAGAAGAAAGAGATGCGTGTTTGTTTTTCTGTTCTGCTTGTTCGTCAGTTAATCGTGAAATAAAAACGTACTATTTAAGTATTAAAGTTTACGTACCTGTTTGGTGGGTCCGTCTTCTCTGAGATACCACAGGCCCACAGTGTAACACCACCGAGAGAAGACAGACCCACCAAACACTGTTAACTTTAATAATTTACCGACTGGCGGAATGAACCCAATCACGTTCATACCTACTATTTAAGTATTATTATACAAGTACGTACCTTGGATTTTCCAATACTTCCGATATAGACCATTTCAGCGACGACTCTGTTATATTTTCAAAACTCAAAAGTAGGCCCATTCCAGTGGTCACCATAAAGTGGATGTCTTTGAATTGGTCAAAAAATATGGGAATGCCGATGGTCGGAACACCATAGCTAATTGTTTCAATCATACTTTGTATGCCTCCGTGTGTGATGAACAGAACTGTATTGTTGTGAGCTAGAATAAAATCGTAAACAATTTATGATTAAGTAAGGAATCATCTTTGTGCTTCAGGTATAGCAAAAACTGGACGTTCTGACTAACGTTCAGTGTAAGAAGTGATGGTGTAGTTAAGTGACGAATCGGCCAACTGTCGACTTTTCCTCACTCCCACTAACTCGTGAGTATAAAACTGAAGTACAATTTGGTTTTGATTATTGGAGAAAGCCTTTCGTCCAACTGCCTTCATTTATTGTTGTCAGTATTCTGTTCAGTAGAACAGAGGTGGCATCGTTTCTTTGACCACGATACCCATTGCTTCCCATGGTTATGAGAAAGAGGGTTCTGTGTTATATCAGGAAAGGAATGGTATGTACTGGCAAAATCGCTGTCCACGTGACACCAATTTGGGAGGATATTCCATGGAGAAAGTGAGGCATACAGCGATTGGGAGATTGAAAACTATATACGCAGAAAAACATGCTGACCGAGGGAAGCTGTTAGTTTTAATTGAATGGACTCCAGTCCCACTGTTTTGTAGGTCATGAATTGTGTGCCAATATCCCTCCCCATTCGATCCTGGGTATATGAAGGAAAAATCTCGCAATTGGAATTGGACACGGTAGGGTAGATGGTATAGGCCATCTCAGTAACACAGGAAACACAGGTGGCCAGTTGTAATGAATTCTGGCTTAAAACCGTCACCCTTGACAAATTTGCAATTTTGTGATTTTAATTTAAAATTTGTAAGAAACTTAAAGCTTGATAAATTGCAAAAAGTTCAAACATATTAAACTTTTTTTTTAAAACTGTAAAAGCTGCCCTGAGGGTCGACTTGAGTGGACAAGAAAACACCAAAATCAAGAGAAAAAAAGTGTTCAGTTTCTTCGTTTACTATTAATTTTGTGAGCTTTTTTTTGTGTTTTTAAGAACGCCGGGTCACTTGAGATAATAATATTGTTGAATGATACAGTTTTAAACCCACTTATCCATTCACTTTCGCGATCTGCGGCAATTTTAGTCAAGCCGCATTTTACCATCGCGTTCACCACCCAAAGGATAGAGTATTGATTCCTTCCTACACTTAGCGATTTTTATCACTCGAGCAAATAGTCCAATCTGTTTTTTAGTCAGTTTATAAGACGTTGGTGGGCCTTATCTCAATGATGTATATGGAAACTAGTAGCGCACAATGTTCCGAAATTGATTGGGTTATTCCAATTAATACTAGCTTTGTTGAGTAACCATCGTATAGACAAAGGATGGGGGATAACGTGGTTTAATGGGTATACGTTCACGATTCTGGAATTATGAAGGAAGCACTGTGAAACAAGTTAGTCGATGAACCAACAGTAGTTTGAATTACAGGAATTTCCCGGGCTGCTCCTAAATATCTAATGACCATTATTAAACTCTCTTCGTAATGGGAACTCATTCAACCAGCGACATGATTTTTACGGTAACGCTATTTTATGTGAGTAGGATTTATGAATAAACAAAAACGACTATATTTAAATATTAGATAGTTGCGGAAATTTACTTTTATTTAGTTTTTTTTGATAATTTACTGTAAAGCTCTCCTCATTTTTCCTCCGACAAAAATTGTATAGTTTCGTTATGCCATTGAGCTCTGCCCATACTCAAAATTTAATCGAAATTGTGTTAGAGCCGAAGAGAGGGAGACACTTTCATAACTACAGTGGGTATTGTAGGATTTTCTCCCACTCTCATTTTGTTGTTTCATGTCGTCTGCAGTAAATATAATCCCAGATATACCCATGCACACACTGTTTTTCGGAGTCATAAGCCTTTAAAACGAGTTTTCAGCCGACGACGTATCCTTTTATCCTTCTTCGTGATGCTAAAAAACTTGAATAAGAATTGCTTCTCTGTTCCTTTTTATTCCTAAGCAAATTAATCGGACATTATGGCACCAATTGTTTGGCCTAGGCGACCTAATATGCTCACTGGACACCAAAAGTAATCTCCACTTTTAATATTCCTTTAGCTTTTTTATGTCTTATTATTTGATTATTTCTGTACTGTATTTTTCGACGACACACCTTGTTCCCGAGTGTAGGGCGTTCAGTGATGAGGAATAATGAAACTTACAAACACCGACGAACGATTCAGAGGTATCCAAAAACTATTATTGGTTAACGTAATTCTTAAATTACCTAAAATATCCTGCTGTGGAAACCAGGTCTGAGTTTTTATATTAGGCTCGGATATTTCTGGCAGTCCAGGCACCAGTTTCCACAACACTCTTTGTTTCAGTCCTCTGAACACATTAGTGAGGACTTCAAAGCTTCCACTGCTGAGAAGCGCTTTAGCGTCAACGACTGAACCCAGACTGAAATAAATCACTCCGTCGCGAGCGGTGTCCATGAAGTGTTTCAAGTCCTGCAATACGTAAAGACAACATTCTATATTAGCTAGCAATGTTATAAAATATTGATAGTGCTTTAAGCGTTTACCATTTTTTATCATGCACACTTCTTTACTTAAGCACTTGAAAATAATCTACCAAAATATATCAAACGGTGTTTCATTGTAAACATAACATGTCAACAAAAAAAGTTGGTGTATTTGCCATCGAGGTTTAAATTTTTCCTGCTGTCTGTAGATCCAAGCCGGACCTAACCATCTAATTCCTTAAAAACACGTTCCTTAAAACAAGTTATAGAACACATTTTAACTGTTTTGAGTTTTTCCCCTCCAGATTTTTGCCGATTACATAACTTTCCTTCCTACCACGTATTCCATGTTGTTTATAGGTCAATGGAAGCCTTTTGACCCCCCCCCCCCTCAGCACATATCAGTCGTTTAGCCAAACGGAAATTACTAGCGTTCTCATCCCTCCTCTTTCTTGAAAATTCCAAAGTGGGCTAATACTGACTATAGCGTAGTATATATATAAATATAAATTATATGTATTACTGAACTATTGAACAACGTCGACGACTCTTATTACCTTCGGCAACGGCTTGTTAGGTGCAATATGAATTCCACCGACTTCCTTCACGTGTGGAGCCTTTGGATAAGGGTAGCTTATTGAAACGTGAGAATTAACTAGAACTAAATCCGTATTTGTAATCATTTCTATCAACGGGGGTCGATTTTCCCAACCTTCGTAGCGTAGATATTTGTCTGCCACTTTTTGCTGTCTCGTAACTGTTTCCCAGAAGCATACCAAAACAATCACCAGCGTTTTATAAGCGTTTTCTAATCTTTCTAAATAGTTCATATTGTCGTTCGTTCGGCCTTGATAGCTTATCATGTACGAAGGATTGTCCGGAAGTCCGGAAAGTTCGTTGGTCCACGGATAATCTGGAATAGCGAGCACAGCAACGAGAGGAGCCTTGAATTTATGGGCTAAATACGCGGTACACTCTTGGGCGACCGGAAACTCGTTAATAACGACGTCGTACGATTTCTTGGACTGCAACAAGTCTTTGTAAGCGCGCTCTTCAGTGAGTATTCTTTCAAGTCCAGGCACGTGGAGGTCATATAGCGTTTTCATTGTAACATATGGACTGGCGTGCATGTAGGCTGAGTCATCCACTTCATCTAAAAGAAGATTATTGAAAAAATGTAAATTTTTCACTGAAGAAACATCTGCAATTTGAATGGGCTAAATAACAACTATGAAACTATGCGACTTTTCTAGACACTCGTCTTTACAATAATTCGACGTCTAAATAACAAATAACAAATACCTGGTTCAATACCAGCTTCCTTGATACATACCTAGGCTACCGTATATTAGCTTCATCCGCGCTTTGGAAGGTTGGTGATGCATTAAATATTTGCAACATAAATATTAAACTACCACTTAAATAAAACAACTACAACTCTTACCTTTCATTTCCTTAAGACGATCCTTGACAAATATCTGGTTCAAACCCGGAGGAGGGTTTAGAATAGGCACTGGCGAGTAGAAGTCAATTTGATGACCTCTTTCTGCCAAGGCTATCACTAGTTCTTTGAAAACAAATTGGTGGCTTCTCCACGGCATTGGGAGAAACACCAACATCTTCCCCGCTGAAGAATAGTTCAGTATGAAAGAGAGCGTTATTAATACCTGCAACCTGACAAAAACAATTCAATTGTCACCATTGAATTCATTTTTTCTACTCAAATTTTCCTTACCATTACATTATAATATTGATTTCGGCAATCGAACGTAAGGAGACGGGTGTGATAACCAGTGGCAGAGTGGTATTCATTCATTGCCTGATGATCCCGGAAGAACTTCTTGATAAAATAGATTATCAATTCAGTGAAGAAATATTTCAGTTCGTGCACGACATAGCATTATTGTCGGCGGGGGAATTTCACGACTCCATGAAAGAATTACACAACCTAGCAGACGCTATCGCCACACGGTGCCATTGGTGGAGTACTGAAATAAATCCAACGAAATTCACTCTCGTACAGTTCATCTACAAACAACTGCCATACCCAACAATTATTATGAACCAGGTTCACATACCTCACAAACAAGCCAGTCGTCACGTAGGTCTACACCTAGTCTCTGGACTGACTGGGATCGTCCACATAACAAGTACTGCAAAGAGCCAACGTAGATTCAGCCAAGATAATTTACTAATGAACCCAAACTCAGCTCTACATTTGTAAGTAGAAAGGCTCATTCTCTTGACAGTGACACACCCTATCTGGTAGTACGAATGTCAACCACAGGGGCAGCATCCGATTCTCAAGTCATACAGGGATTCCAAAATACGACGCACCATGGTTCGTTAGAAACAGTAGTCTATATCATGACTTGTTTCCCTCGAAAGTGAGCAAAGTGTTCAACTCTAATTGTCATAAACTACACACATCTTTAACGAGTCACCGCAACGTCCTCTTGCAACAGCATCTGACAACCCACCATCTCCAAGACACCTACGATGACAACAAAAGCGACTGCCGAATCACTCAACTCAACAAAAAATCCTGTTATAACTGTGCTGTTATCTACTATATCGTGACCTTGTTTCAAATATTCAATTTTGCCAATTGTCACTCCATTTGCTAATCTATTAAGTTATCGAAACTTAAGCACTACCTAGAATTAAACAAGTCACTGAGATCACGGGGACTATAATTTTATGGTACCTCCATACGTAACGAGTGACCCTAGGGGATAATCCCCGTTTGTACGTGTCAAGAAAACTGTACCACGGTTTAGATAACGTGGCAACAAACTGTCCAATTGAAAGGTCGTACTCTCATTAAAGGGTGCCTCTTCCCAGTTTCCGGGGAAGACCGTGCGACCGTAACGGTGTTATATGAACTTAAGTTACAAATAATCTTAACCCGATAAAACGTAAATAAACGATACATATTAAACTAACCAGTTCATAACTGCTAGATGTTATTAAGTGATCCTCGTGTACCGTTAATTACGATTCCAGAATGATTTGAAATCAAACGTTACTCTTGTTGACAAATTAAGGTAGGACGCTCCATCCCAATCACTCACTGTTGTGACTAAAGCAGCCTTCCCGCCCGTTACAACGACTAAAAACAAATAGGAAATTAGTCAACGATAAGATGCTGAAAATCTTTCATGAACTACGCATTATCAGAAGGTCACATTATTGCTTGTAGCGATTAATAAACTCAAGAAGAAATGATTTCTAGATGTTGTTCATGTCTTTCTACAATCAAAATTGTTCGAACATTTGAGAGAAAGTCGGAACCTAGAATTGTGGGGCTCGTGGAGACTAGGGAGGAGGACTAGGGGTTCAGCTCTGGGGTGAATAATTAGTTAGTGATTTTCCAAGACGTTGAAAGGAACAGAGAATTTAGTTCAGAAGAATAGAACGTGTCTCGCGTCTCTTGGTTATCACCCTGGTACGAACGGAGACAACTGTCCTTCCGTCCTTAATTATTTATAAATAAGCGGGATGTTAAGCCATCTTTTACAGTTAAGATGCGGGGAACTTTAGATTTCCCAGGCTTTATTAAACCAGGTTTCATGAAATATTTACTTTTTGCTCTGAAAAATCCGCTAAATTTACCTTCTCCAATATTTGATTTCGTGCTGGCCCTAGAGACGAGAAAATGTAGCCACTTTCAATTCATCTTGTCGATAGAGGAAGTTTCTGTACTTACTGGCGTTGGCTCTAAAAGAACATTATGTAATTTTTAGATCTTTTCGTGTCATACATTTTAAGGGGTTTAAGTAGTCATCAAAATCGCTAAATCCACGGGTTGATTGGAAAAGTAGTGTGATGCGTTGCACCAAGTACTCGTGAGGTACAGAGAACCGGAAAATTTGTCAAATAAAAAAATGCTAGGAAAAAGGTGGCGTTGAGGAATAATAATGGTAGCAAACTTGTTGATGACATTTAGTCGTAGAAAATTTCTGTAGTTGTAAAACCTTCTTAATGTAGAGCCCTTCGCATATATTTTATTCTCAATCATTTAATGCGTGGAAAGAGTATTTGCTTGGAGCGAGTGGCAAAATGTTGTATCGTCATTAGAATGTCTTTATAAGCAAAGCTTCAATGCAGCAGAACAGAGAATGATTTTACCAGTGAAGTTGGTACAAGCATGGTAAATGGTGGAAAAGTGGTGAGGAAAGAGGAAAGAACGCTACTTTCAATTGCTTCATAGTAATTCTTTGTCACCAAGCTGTCAGATCTTGGCAAACTATTATCAACGAACGATTGAGCCATTTTATTTGCGAAATGTATATATTAGCTCTTCAAAATAAGCCAGTTCTCTCTCCTCATAGCCTTGGAATCAACCTGAAATGCTCGAGGAGACAATTTTTCTGATTTTGTCTGTTGATTTAAACGAGCTGATTGAATGTGTTTACCAAAAACGGGAAGTTATAGGGCAACGAAAAAATGTACACATTGAGGAAACGATGCCAAAGGTACATTGACTTGTATCAACTGAAGAAGCTTTCAAGTAATAAATAAATAATCAGCTTATCGTCGTATAACTAATTACTCACCGGTCACTACCAATGGGTTCGCCAGCAAAGAAAATGACCGAAAATTACTTCTTCGCGAGTTACGTGAAGTTCATTGTAGTGTGAAGTGACAAAACAGGCCATGCCGTTACCAGGTCTGGGCTGGCTCGAGCTTTAAGGGGAGATACAGGCCTTTAGACCTCACTGATTTGGCAACTTCAATTCTTTTGCAGCGATAAGGATGAATCCTAAGATAACGTCCGTAACTTATCGCTCGAGTTCGTTCGTTTCAACGTCGCGTGGGCCCTACCCATAACTCCCTGTTTCAAACGCTGCGGTTATTCAAAATATTTTATATATTCTTCAGGAGAACCCAAATACTGAGGTATGTAACAACGCCTCCGATTATTCAGTACACCTTATTCGATGGCTGTGAATGGATTTTAAGATGAGAGTAGCAAAGAAGTTCAAAGCATCAAACAATCCTGAGATCTAACTTCCAAAGAACTGTTTGTTAGGCTGAAGGACTGGAAGTTCTGTGTGATTTCCTCACATTGAGAAATAAGTGAAGTGTCGTTAAAACGTATGTACTGTCTCTTAAATCAAACTCAACCCCGTAATGCTGTACAATAGATATTACACAACTTTCCTCATTAGCTAGCTCCACAAGTGCTATATCTGCATTCGATTGAAATGTTTGAGGTGATTGAGAAGTATTAGTACCGCATTTGGTACTTTGAAAGTTGAGAAACTTGGACGTAATTGTGTAGGTGAGAGAACGATACGATCTTTTCAAGGCTGAGTTTGTTAAACAGTAGGACCGGATCGTCGCAAGTAATCCAAATTTTATTACTTCGTAAGATTTTCGATATGACTATCATTCATGAGTGAAGGTTTATTACGCGTAGCTTTCATGACTAATGTAAGGAGACCATCTCTACATCGATACCTCAAACTGTCTTATTTATCGGGTCATTTGAATGTGTTTTGTTTTGTGTGGTCTGGTTCCGTGATCATCCATGAAAATGTTTACATCAGGCGTGCAAGAGCATTTTTTAATTACGTTGTCGGTGGGCGTTCATAAAATTACTGTATAGCAATCTCCGAAACGAAGAACTACTCGACAGAGGCGTTGGAGGGAGGTCCTATATATTTGCTGGGACTCGTTGGCAGTACTATGTTAATAATTTCTGTTTCTTTAGTGACTATAATCTTATCTTTATGGTTTTCGATGTATTTGTTTATGTCGTTACACCAATAGGTTAGAAAATCGTTGTAATGTGTGATCACGAACTTATCTCATAATAACTATTCCTCACCTGTGTATTAAACATCGTTTAAAGAAATTCACATTTCCCATTCCATCACAAGGTTTGAAAACAGAAAATGAACACGCCAGCAGCCGAAGCAGACCCCAAAAAGTGTAACACTCGTTGGTGGTTGCTCATTGTCCTTTATGAAACTTATGTCCCGTGTTGATAGTTGAACCTTAAGTTCCTGATATCGGGAGTTTAAGGCATACACTATGTCAGCGGAATAGAAGTCCATTTGTGAGAGAAATTGTTCAAAGAAGTAAGTAGAGTCAAGAGGAAGAAAACCTTTTCCACATTTTGTCAGCTCGTCGTCGCACAAACAATAATGGGATTTTTCCGTAGAGAAACAATAATAGTATTTTTCTTAGAACGTTCCATGATTCACTTCATATTTATTCTTCTGCTAGATAATCGGTTGTAATTCTTAGATTGTTATTGTAGTTTGCTGAAAACCTATAGGCCTATATAAAACCCCCGCATGATTTTCTTTCCGTGAGTATGAGGTTTTTAAATAGCGTGATCCGTTTATCATTGGTGACTAAAGAGACACTCAGTTGAATCATTGTGCGAGCTTAGTTCATCAACAGTAAGCCAACCCACTTCACTGCTCACTTGAAGCTCAATAGTGAAGGTAGTATAAAAGTACTTACAACGAATTTCCTGGGGGGAAGTCGGTCATCAGGTTATTCTTTCGTGATATTTTGCAGTTTGACCTAAATGAACAGAAGGATTCCTGTTATTTTGATTATCTATCTGACCCCTATACTTTGTCATCATAGTCATCTCTTTTTGTATGTAATATGTTTGCTCCGGTAATTTCATTCTTTAGTCGACTCTTCCAGGTCTAAGATTCAATTCGTTATAGAGACACCTTCTCCAAATTTGCATTGCCCTCTAATCTATGTAAATGAGTGACATGAATTGTGGCTTCGTGTCTTACATCTGTTTAAGTAATTCCGTATCTAAACTAAGTATTGGACGAAGTGACGTAACTTCGTTTGAAAGAGCTCCAGTGAAGTTAAAATTAAACCCGAAATACTAAATACTGATCACCTGAAAATCGAATGTTGCTTATCTTATTCGCCTGCGAATTTTCGGTTCGAAGGACTTTGGTTGGATATCACGACTTACATGAGTATGTGGGCCGTTCAATCTCCACCGCAAAACCTTTTTCAGGACAAATTACTCACGGAAATTGTACACAACTCATAACGAAAATTTAAATGTTCAAAACTGCAGTGTTATTACATGTGGGACCTACTGAGAAGTGTAGCATAGCGTAGTGTTAAGATTTACCGACGTGGAAATTATAAGAAAGACGACACAAACTGGACTTACATCGTGCGTCGGAGTAGGGACAAAGCTCTCTGTGGCTAGTTCCTAGTTGAAACTCTTTCAGGTTAATTCCACAACTGAAAGTTCCTCATCCCCTCTACCTATTTTAAAACAAGTTGGCCTTCTCAAAAACGGGCGCTATTTAGAGAACGCGATATTGCCATGGGCTTTTCAAAGCTCATCTTACTAGATATGGTAAGTGCAAGAATCGATTTCATTGAATTTTTTTTTCTTTCACGCGACTGATTCTGGAAGGTCATCCGACGCGATTGTGACGAAGAAATACTCTTCACAGTAGTGATACAGTACCACTGCTGATTTGGGCACGCTTGGCTCATGGAAGTTCGATTATTTCGATGCTAAGATCACTCAACGTGAAAGCTCGATCTATTCCAGTTTTTAATTTGTAATTGAAAAAAGATTCTGTGGTCAGTAAAAATTTGATAAAATAAATAACATTCCAAGTTATGGTGGGTTTACAATCTATCTAAAAGCTGAGCCCTCTACGTTGATTGAATGTATGATCTAATATCTTTAGAGAGACAAGAATGCAAATGGAAGCTAGCACGTCAAGAGAAGAGTTTGAAGTTCACAAGAAGTATTATTGAATTTGGCTATTAAACTAAAGATTCTGGGGGTTGCTCTTACTTTCCTTAGCCTTGGGAGGTAGAAAGAAAAGTTTAGTAATCGCCTAATTTTCAATTCTTTTTAAGTTTCCATCGATCGTCATCGTTCAGGGGCTCAAATTTCGTTCATACCATGCAGGTTATCCATCAGGTGGCATCAAAGTACGGGCATGCGTCACTAAGTACAGTGATTATAGTGATCACACGCCAAATATTGTTTTTCCCTAAAACGGCTTTTAGTAGGTTTTAGTATAGTCAGTTTCAAATGTAATATTGTAACATTTTTATTCGTGTTAAATTCATGGTGCTCGTTCAATAATCCACCTATGCGATAGAAGTTTAACCCGAGGAATTCCGGAATTCAAACTTAGTCGTCTTATAGATTAATTTTTACTTTCCTTGACTCTACGAAGTAGAAAGGAAATGTTTGAGCTCTCTTCAAATATTTACGTTTGGGGGCCTGCTGAGTACGAAAAACATTATTTGAGAAAATGGTCTGTGTGTCTGTGAACTCAATTGACCTGAAATGGTTGAATCAAATCAGCTCAAGCTTGATATCTGGAGCGCAGGTTACCATGAAATGTCGAAATAAAGGTGTGAGCGAAATCTACCCAAAACTAACTATAGCTATCAATGCGCTAAACATTTTTTTCTAATAAATGGCTCTAACGATTTTGATCAGATTACGCCATACAATTTTTAATAATGAGAAAATTACGAGAGCAGCATAATAAATTACCAAATATTTTGGCGAAAATCAATTTTCCTTAGTTTTTTCTTTATTAACTCCTCTCAAAATTTACTAGACACTTCAGAAAGAAGAGAATTTCAATAAAGTACCTACAGGAATACGGGAATTTCACCTCTATTTCAATTACCGTCATTACACATAGTTTTTAGCCGATAATTATGGGACAGTGATCATAATCCCTCTCAAAAAAGTCGTGTTTACAGTCTCAATAATTCTGTACGTAATAATTGATCAATAATGGTAGTGGCACAAGTAGGATATACCGCAATGAATTTTGGAACTGTCAGCACTACCACTTTCCCACCGCAGTGAAGTTATATTTTACCAAGCTGGTTGAAATTTTCTATACGAGAAAGACGGAAAACCTTGTGTAGGTGAATGAGTGAAGTGTGTAGTAGACAGACATTTAGACGGAATAGGGAATCTCTAGAGATAAATGGAATGAAGTGCTCTCTAAACCTCAAGATGCAACTTTGAGGTGGTAAATTCGAAACTCAAAAATATTACATCCACCTGGATTACAAGGATACTTCGTAAAAATATCTGGTGCGTTGCAACACACAACTTTCCTTGGCTCTACGTAAATTCACTTTGTGCATGGCTAATTCTATTCAATCAATTCATTTAACACTCAGTTAATTTGAACTTGGTCAAACAACGCTTTACGGCAGCAGAAAGCGGTAGCGCTTACAGTTCCGGAATTTATTGTGCTGCTCGTATTAATTGCAGGACCATTATTGAGCAATTGGTACACAGATAATTAATGAGGCTGGAAACGATAGTAATCACTTTCGCAGAGTTATTGGAAAATAACTGTTAGAACTGGTAGTAAGCGAAACAGCGGTAGTTGAAATTCAGGAATTTCTGGAGTGAGCCCCATGTATCTCATGAGCGTTTTTAAACACTCACCCTTTAGGTATTGGATTGGAGTACAATAACAATTTTTTTTAAACATTCTACAAGAATTCCAGCGGAGTTTATAAGGAAAAAACTGCGCGAAAAACGCTTTTGGTCGAACATTTTGATAATTTATTGTGCTGCTCTCGTCATTTTCCCACGAATGAGAATTGTATAGTATCATTGACTTATTAAGAGCTATCTATATAAAATATCTGGTGCGTTGCAACACACAACTTTCCTTAGCTCTACAACTATTCACTTTGTACATGGCTAATTCTATTTAATCAATTCATTTATCACTCAGTTAATTTGAACTTTGTCAAACAACGCTTTACGGTAGCAGGAAGCGGTAGCGCTTACAGTTCCAGATTTTATTGTGCTGCTCGTACTCATTGCAGGACCAATATTGAGCAATCGGTACACAGATAATTAATGAGACTGTAAACATAAATATTTTGAAGAAGGATAGTAATCACTTTTGCAGAGCACAACATTGCATTAGTAAACATTCTAGTAACATTCCAGCGGAGTTTAAAAGGAAAAAACCGCGGCAAAAACGCTTTTCGTCGAAAATTTTGATAATTTATTATGCTGCTCTCGTCATTTTCCCACAAATCGGAATTTTATGGTATGATTATCTTACTAAGAGCTATGTATATAAAAAATTTGATCAAAATTGTTAGAGCCGTTTTTGAGAAAAAAAATTTGGTGTTTTGATCACGATGATAACTATAGTTAACTTTCGGTGAATTTTGCCCATACCCTTAGTTTTGCGTCCCACGGTAACCCGTAGGCTAGACATCAAGTTTCCACTGATTTGGTACGGCAGTTTTCCCTAAAAACCGCGCTAAAATCGATTTCGTCGAAAATTTTGATAATTTATTGTGCTGCTCTCGTCATTTTCCCACAAATGGGAATTTCATGCTATAACTGCCTTATTAAGAGCTATCAATATAAAAAATTTAATCAAAATCGTTAGAGCCGTTTTTGAGAAAAAAAATATTTAGTGTTTTGATCACGATGATAACTATGATTAACTTTCGGTGGATTTTGTTCATACCCTTATTTTGGCGTCCCATGGTAACCTGTGAGCGAGATATCAAGTTTGAGCTGATTTGGTACTGTGTTTTTCTCTAAAAATCGTTCACAGACACACATACACACACACACGGACACACACACAGACACACAGACCATTTTTCCAAATAGTGTTTTTCGGACTCAGGAGGGTCTGAAACGTAAAGATCTGAAGAGAACTCAAAATTTATTTTTCAGCCGATTACATAACTTTCCTTTCAACTTCGTAGAGCCAAGGAAAGTAAAAATGTAATTAAAATCGTTAGAGCCGTTTGTGAGAAAAAAAATTTGGTGTTTTGATCACAATGATAACTATAGTTAACATTCGGTGAATTTTGCCCATACCCTTAGTTTTGCGTCCCATGGTAACCCGTAGGCTAGACATCAAGTTTCCACTGATTTGGGACGGCAGTTTTCCCTAAAAACCGCGCTAAAATCGATTTTGTCGAAAATTTTGATAATTTATTGTGCTGCTCTCGTCATTTTCCCACAAATGGGAATTTCATGCTATAATTGCCTTATTAAGAGCTATCAATATAAAAAATTAATCAAAATCGTTAGGGCCGTTTTTGAGAAAAAAAATATTTAGTGTGTTTTTCTCTAAAAATCGTTCACAGACACAGGTCTGTTTCTTTATTTGATGACTGTACCTAAACCCTCGACGAGGGTTATATCAGTCATAGTAGTTGCGGTTTCGCTAATATGCAAGAGGCCGGCCCCTGCGGCATCTACATCAGACCTGTGGAGGTACGGCAGGTATGTGGTCGTTAGTCTCACCGTCACAGAGAGCTGTTGCCCGTGTGTTACCGCGGGGGTGACCCCCTGAGGAATCCCGTACCATCTGGGAGTAGTTCTTAATCTGGTTCCCTACCTGATCTTACTGTTTACTTGGGTGGCAAGTTTCAAAAGGACTGATCAACTATAACCACGTTTCTTAGCCATTACCTTCTTTGCGAACTTTGCAAAAATGATTATGAGCTTCCTTTGTAGCAGTCAAAGCTGCTAAGGTTTTGCCCTCCCAAGCAACCGTCGCTCACTGTTGTAGAAACTACAGTGGAGCAGCACATAGTTTGGTTTCTTGTTTCCTCCGCACACTGGAGGCACAAGACGTGCATAATGGAGAGTCTTTTAGATAAAAGAAGTGATGCATTGAGTCACCATGTCCCGTGAGGAACTGGCTCGTCCAGTGGTCTGGCTCAACCCATTTTCTAGAAAGACATTCACGGATGTCAGGAAGAACTCGTACGTATCACGTCCCTTTGACGAGGATTCCCATCTCGCTTGCCATTTCTCTAGAGCCCATTCATCGATGGCGGCAAGTTTCTGTTTCTGTGAGCTCCGCACGGAGTTCAGCCCAAAGCGGGGGAAGCTCCGTTTCACTCTCCACTTGTCAATCATGCACTCAACAGCCAAATCAACTGTAACTGACCAGTGATCACCTGGAAGTCTTCCGTTGTCCCTGATCTTGTAGGCCTTGGTGATCCAGGAGCGCAGCTCTGGGATTGGGCCAATACTCTCTTTTGATTGACTGTTAGTTTGCTACCCCAGACAACGGGGCAGTAGCCAATCACACCTAAATAGATGGCCTTATACATGAGGATGGTGTCGTGGTAACACATAGACCATTTTTCCAAATAGTGTTTTTCGGACTCAGGAGGGTCTGAAACGTAAAGATCTGAAGAGAACTCTTATTTTATAAAGAGAAAATTTATTTTTCAGCCGATTACATAACTTTCCTTTCTACTTCGTAGAGCAAGGAAAGTAAAAATATCTGGTAGAGCCTACGAAGACAACGAGTTGATATTTATTCTCTAATCCTGCTGGAAAAACAGAGAAAAAATTAAAAAATGTTTCTGAGAGGTTTCTGTTTAAATGAACCTTTTCCAATCTGTTTTTACAACTTGTCAGATCTTCGAATACGATGGCCACCGATGAGGGAACGGTTAGGGAGTATCGTTGTAACTGCACGTCGTAACCGAAGAGTGTACAACTTTAACGATCTTATTTATTTCATAAATATTTCACTTCTCAATTGCATCTAGCTTTGTAACAATACTTTACAACCGAGAAAGTCATGTAACAACAGTAACAAACGAATTATCGTCGATGTGCTTATAAAAACAGATGTCTTTACTCACTAAAACCGACAAAATAGAACTAATAAGCACCATGTTTTCTAAACATAATATCTTTTCCGCTTGTGTATTGGCGTTCGTTGACTATACTTCGACGTACAAAATACTTAACTTTATACGCTAACTAGTAATAATACTTACAGAAAAATGATCGGTGCTAACTGATGCTATTCTGTACCACCATCATTCATTCCCAGTTTGATAAGTGTGAGTTTGATTTTCAATTTCGCAATGCGTTTCAATTCGAGTTCGATGTATTTTGTTGTGTTGTGTCTTCTCCAGAACCACTTAACGTAAAAGGAAGCGAACGTTCCGAAGAATGAAGTTGAGAAATAAATTGTATCAGTCGACGTTCACTGATAGCATCATAGTCAGTCCCAGAAAAGGACTGTCACGCTTAGTGTGTTTGGGAATGTCGAATAAGGCTTTTCCTGTCACAGAAGAACGGTATTGAACGAGTATATCGCTTTTAAAATAAAATTGCTTCCAACTTTATGAGGAGCGAATTTGATCTATTGTGTTACCCAAAACGTAACTTGTGTCATTTAATGCTGATAATGTGAGGAAAGTTTCCTAAGTTATTGCCTCTTTTTCGTCGAAGCGACCGGTTTCGGGCGACTCAAGCACATCGAGCATATTCCTCTGACTATCCGTCTGCAGACGCATGCAATCAACAACAAGCTTCCTCCAATCGTTGCGAATATATCTAGCATGTACACTTGATAAAAGGGCATGTGTACAGCCGCAGACTGTAAAACCTTGCCGTATTTGCCAACGTATTCAACCCAATAGGCTGCTTCTTCTACCGGTGTCATTGGTCGATCCTTGAAGATCTGCGACCTTTTCATCATATTTGTTTTATAACTGCAAATCAAAAGAGTCGCCAAATAATGATATTCAAATAAAAATATACATAAACGAGAAAAACGAAAAACAGATCGTAGTTAGCGAATTTAAGAAACAGATTGCACGAGCGTGTTTATCTTTTGATACATACAAATCTAATAAGCAAATATCTGGTGAGTAGCAACGCACAACATTTGGCAACCCACCCCAGTAAAGTCGCCACCGTTACTATCAATCAAAATCACTCACAACCTTATTTTCGCGCCCCTCAACAAATCAGATATTACGCGCCGAAATGATTTTATTGAACAGCCCTCAAAACGTAAAAATTTCTGAATAAAATGCAACTTTTTTCACGGGATCGCGGTAGTTTCTTTAATCTTTGGGTAGCAGAAAGCAAAACTACGGCTCTCAATGTAGCCAATTTTATTACTAAAAAACGGTCATTTCGATTCTAAAACATACTGGGAATAGCATGAAACCGGACCTGAATGTGGCATTAGAGCGCGTAGAAAGTAATTCAGTCTTTCACAAGGTACATGTGATACCGTGGGAGAGCATTTTTATGTATTGACTGTATGCCGACCGCGTGATCGTGAGTGTGATTGGATAATGACTTGGAATCTACGAGATTTCCGACCATGTTCTTAAGAAAATATATGAAAATGTCAACGTTTTCGCGCAACGACTAGGAAGCTTGAAAATTAGGGTGGAATAGTTTTGGTATCGTCAAATCGGCAATAACCTCCAGGTGTCGTTCCCTTTAATTGAGTGGCCAACAGTCATTACGCCGTTTCAAGGAGAGTCATTGTATCCGTTTGATACGATTCTCGTTACAACTTGAAGTGTGACACGAAACCCCACGTTCCAACGTGAAGACTTGAGAAGTCAAAAATAAAAAATTTTGTTACCTGGGATCGGAGAGAATAGTGTTAACTGCCCAAGCAACTGACGTTCTAGTTATGTTCTCGTATTCCAAGTTAATGCCGATGCCCGCATGTTCGATGAACTTCAAATTTTTCGGTTGGTCGCCAAAAATAGCGGTGCCAATGACGGGTACTCCGTAGTTAATGGCTTCTACCGTGCTCATCATTCCACCGTGAGTTATGAATAGTTTCATATTCTTGTGAGCTGCGAACCAAGAATATGAATAACACATTGAACGAGTATCAGTTCACGCAGACCCTATACGAGTACATTCAATAAATTGGAAATTATGATGGAACATGCATTGTTTCACAATCATATATCGTATTTTCCTAACTTTGATTAACATTGTAACTCAGGGAGTATAAAATAATGAGTTTTTGGTCCCCACTTTGGTTTCACTTGTTGTCTAGACACACTTCACCCATACTGGACAGGTTTTGTCCAATTCGCCCCAGTTCGGAGACAATACCCTAGCAAGTTTAGTTCCGCAATTGAATCATCAAAACTAGCTCTGTACTAGTTCCGCAAAAAGGAGTACAAGAAGATAGTGTTTTATATAAAAATGGCACTATATCGGTAATTTAATGGAAGAACAAGTCGGGTTAATTAATGAATCAGTTCAGTCTACGAATATTTCCTTAAACCCGTCCGGTACCAACAGCGGAAACTCAATTAATCTAGAGCTCCAAATTTTTCGAGTTTGGTAACAATATTAGCTCAATCTTTATTGTACTTCCTCATTACCAGTAAGTTAATTGAAAAAAATGAGCGCAATCCAGAATAAAGAATTAAAGAGTCGATTAAATTACCTGTTTAAGCACGGAATATTTGTGCGCCAGACAATCACTTCAATCTTCTCATACTCATACTATGGAGTCCTGATTCCGATTTATAAAATGGGTTCTGAATAATACACCTATGTTTTTAGTCAAGAAAATGTGTTTACCTCCTCAAATGTTCGGCAGTTTTATTGCAATATGTTGTATTCGTATTTGTTTCCAATATATTTTTCGATGCTAAATCGAATGACGTGGATCTCAGAAGTGCTCTAGAAACATTGCCGTTTCCAGGTGAGTTGTCGTTGGATTGCATAGCTCCACCAAGTGGCAAGACATTCAACTTGTAAACAATTCAGCCCTCGAGTATTTGATTAGATGGCCAATGACATTCATTCGAATAATGTTACATATTACTCCGCCAAAGGATGTATGATTGCAAAACGAAAAACTTTTTCAAGCGACAATATTGGTAGCGTATTGTTTGATCCGAATGAAATCAGCAACATACAACAGTTCACTCACCAAGTAAATCCTGCTGTGGAAACCAGTCACCGAATTTGATGTTGGATGCGTCGACATCAGGTTTTTGGTCGCCTGACCATTTCCACAACACTTTTTGGGGCAATTTTTTGAACGTATGCAAGAATGCGTCAAACTTGTCATCTGCCATCATTTGTTTCATGTCTACGTTTGAGCCGTAGCTAAAATATATAACGCCGTTACTTGCGGAGTCCATGAATTGTTGTAAATCCTGTAGAAGAATAAAACAAATTTGTCAATTATTTATTGAACATAAAATATTATGGGTGAGACAAATTAATGGATTGTTTAGGTTGGAGGTTATAATTCCATATAACCATAGCTGGTCAACCTAGTGCATGCTGCCAGGGATGAGGTTCCGAAGTAAAGATATGCAATCAAAGCTTTTGGATTTTACATTGTGAATAATACAACAATGCTGTTGGCGAGGAAAACTTGTTAAAATCTCCTCTGAAATTTCAAGTATTGGGACTACAAATCTGCAATGTCCGCCTCCCATCCAAGCCATATTTTGCCTTTAACGTAGACTAATAAATCTATAAGGGATCAAGTGGTGCCCGCTCGGATATCCGACTGGACGATTGCTACGAGCAGAACTTAGGACAACTATTTTTTGGAAGTTTTATTGTAATTACGTTGTGTTTTTAATAGTTTAGAAGCAAAACAGTGAAATCACAGTAAATATAGTGAAGAAAATTCTACTACTGATTGAACACGCGGGACTATATAACGAAGGATATCCCCCACCCACTCCCACATGCCAATAGCCTAGCGTCGCCTAGAAAATGTCAATTTTCTTCATTCCACTGTAGTCAAGTCTTGTTTTGTATTTCATTTTTCTGCGTTAAAATGAATAGGATATGTCCCAATCATGCTGTGCAAGAGAATAATAAACCGTTGTGTAATAACTTGCGGCATTTTTGAGTAATCGTTGTGTTGTCGTAACTCGCCCAGGATTGATTAACGTTATTTGTCAGAACGGGTGGTACGACCCTCATCATGGGATTTTTCATACTGTTTTTCTTGGGAGCATCCCTCGATAAACCTTTTAGACTCGTTTGTCGAAGTTCTGCACTCACTTTGGTTTTCTCAAGAGTTAACCGAGCAACACCAAAAATCAATTAACAGGTGCAGCATGTTGATATGTAAAACCGTTTGTAATTCATCCTTAAACATTACTTTGTACATTGTGTTGTATGACCAGGAAGATTTTTCTGTAGTGGCCCCGGCTCCTGAAGTTCAGGTTAGTCTCTCGCTCTCTCTCTCCCGAAGTGACCTTTTAAGTTGAGAAACGGTTTATGAACTACCGTAATAATTTTATGCACTCTCGAAAAAAATCGTTATGGCGGAATTAAGGTTTATTCAACTGTATCCAATTACCTGCGGTAGAGGCTTCAGTGGGCTTATGTTCATTCCTCCGACTTCCTTCACGTTTGGGGCGTTAGGAGAAGGATACCCAAACGAATGATGAGAATTCATTAAAGTCAAAGCCATGTCAGATGACAGTTTCAAGATCGAAGGTCGGCTTTCCCAGCCATCGTAGCGTATTAATTCATCAGCCAGCGATTGCATTGGAAATATCACGTAATAATAGCTGATCAACAAGGTACTAGCTAAAATGTACGTATTGTGCAGTCTTTCAAGAAAGCTCATATCGTCTGTGGATTTCGTTTTATAATCAAGCATGTAGGACGGGTTGTGCACGAGACCAGTTAGCTCATTTACCCAAATCACATCTGGCAGAGGCATCAAGCTTACACCGAGAGCATTGAATTTGTGAGTCAATACAGTTAAGTATTCTTGGCCGAACTGAGTCTCCAATATAATCAAGTCGTACTTTTCCTTAGATGACAGTAATTTTTTTACTAAATCGTCCTTTAAAAACTGTTCGCCCATCATTTTTGCCATTTCTGCAATTATGATAGACTGAGTAGGTACGGATTGGTGCATCAATGATTTCATATCTGGTTTTTCTGAAAACAAACAAAACAGTATTTTAGAAACTATGACTTAGAAATAAGTTCAACAGCTTCATTATTTTTAGATCAATATTGGGAAGACTTATGTACACCTATGCACAAATTAACATCGACATTTAACGAAATCGGTCTGAACTTAACAGTAGCCAACTAAACGAAATAAGCTTATGGGACAATCACGACGTTGTATAACCATCATGTCGTGCAAGTCCCTAAAGCTTATCTTCTGACGCCCGTGGGCTGTTCAACGTTTCCATCTTCCTTATTCAAGTTACGCATATATGTATATCATTACATTGAGAGTGAACTAAACTTGGGAAAGAAAAATTAAGTGAAGTAAAATGTTAGAAATACGTCAGTACCGGATTTGATTCATGATCGCGGCTGACTATTCAGGCTATTCGGTGGGATTCATCTACCACCTTTCAATCTAAGCCATTGTGAGCATATATGTTATTTGAGGTATTTGAACGGTTTAAGTTATCTCTACTACGGAAGATGTCACCCTCCGTACACCAAGAACTGCATACAGCGAGTTACGCCAGTTATAAGTGGCAACTTGAAGTATAAGCAGGATGTATCGAACATAAGAAAAAATTTACCACATCTACAAGCGACTACCGTTAGTAGATGCGGGGAAAAATAATTATCATCAACCACAAGTTAACACTGTTTAATACTTACTTTCCATCTTTTCGAAGGCGTTAGCTATTTTGAAAATTCGTAAATTAGGAGGAGGATTAGTCGGTACCACTGGAGTGTAATAATCAATTTGATGGCCTCTAATTGCCAGTTCTTTGAGCATAGGAACAAACGCGATGTGATGACTTCTGGCCGGAAATGGCAAAAAAGCCAAAATCTTGAGTTCTGCAGTACATTGGCACACCGTCAATAAAAGTGCGATGCATGTCAATTGTAACCTGAAAATGTAGTAATAATTAGTAACTACACTGAGATGAAAACGTTCCGAAAACTGTTAAGAAGCATTTTGAGGATAGTAAATCGTCCTTAGAATAATAAAGGCCAGAAGATGCAATTCGGATTCGGAAAAGGAGGAGCAGTGGTAGGTAGCACAGCAATCTTACTTCAGGAATATGGAGTCATATCCAGTTTCATGTATTGTGAGAAAGTTTTTTATCTAGTTGATCACACTGTTTTGCTGTGATTAAAATAAAAAATATAATTACACAGACAACATATACAACTCATCGAAGAAATGCGACCCAAGAGTTTTCCTTAGGACTCATACAGGTCTGATTCTTTATTTGATGACTGTACCTAAACCCTCGACGAGGGTTATATCAGTCATAGTAGTTGCGGTTTCGCTAATATGCAAGAGGCCGGCCCCTGCAGCATCTACCGAACTCAGACCTGTGGAGGTACGGCAGGTATGTGGTCGTTAGCCAGTCTCACCGTAGAGAGCTGTTGCCCGTGTGTTACCGCGCAGAGGTGACCACCTGAGGAATCCCGTACCATCTGGAGTAGTTCTTAATCTGGTTCCCTACCTGATCTTACTGTTTACTTGGGTGGCAAGTTTCAAAAGACTGATCAACTCTCAAATGATTATAGGCTTCCTTTGTAGCAGCCGCTGCTGTTCGTTTGCCCTCCTAACAACCGCCGCTCACTGTTGTAGAAACTACAGTGGAGCAGCATATTTCTTGCTTCTCCTCAGACCAGAGGCACAAGACGTGTATAATTGAAAAAAGAGAGTGTCAAGGCTTCAAAATTGTTTAAAATGAACTGAACATAGCGCTAACGAGGAGTGCCCATAATTAGATAAAGAGCAGCGTCGCTGTTAAATTACATATAATACATGAATGCTTAAGTCATTATAGTCCTGGTTCTGGGTTATCATCCCAGGAGCATGCCCATGCTACCAGGCGCGACCACGGGTTGTGGATAGTGGAACGGCCATGGCATTGTCCCCAGGGGCATGTCTGCGGCCAGCTGTGAATAAGGTCAGCATGCTGACTGAATAAGCAGCCGCGAACAATGGGCAAAACCCAAGAGATCGCAGAAGAGATCCTGAACAAAGGACTCAAGGGCAAGCGGATCTACATTTTCTCAGACAGCCAGGCCGCCTTAAAGGCCATTGCAGCCTATAGTTTTAGGTCAGGCCTCCATGCGCTCAGGCAGCTCGGCGCCCGTAACAGGCTCTCCCTCATTTGGGTGCCGGCTCACAGGGGGCATGAGGGCAATGAAAAGGCTGACCGCCTCGCGAAAAGTGCAAGAATCCTACCCATCGGGCCTGGAACCACACGTAGGTATGACGAAAAGTCACCTGAACCGTCTGGTTGCTCGATGGGAGATACAGGAAAATGGCGCCCATTGGCATCGCCAGTCACAACTAAGACAGGCGAAAGGCTTGCCATGCCTTCCTGTCAAAGGGCGAAGGCGATGCTGACACTTTCTAGACAAGATCTGAGAGTACTGATATCCTTACTCAGATGCGGCAAGGCGCACCAGGCGCACACAACAGGTCTTGTACAGGCTTAGCAACTCCAGGCCATAGCGCTGGCATTTGTGCACTGAGTGGGGGCTTATACATTATGGCGCGCATTGCGCACCGCTTGTTAGGCTATTTGGAGGTGCCTTGCCCTCTAGTTTTTTTTTGTATAGCAGGCTGTTGCGTGATACCTCAATCACCCAATCCTTCTGGTTCGCTACGCTTTTTGGTGAAGAGAGGTCAACCGTCGCGGCTGCAAGCCTAACGCAGGGTTGTGCTCAACAACTTGTTGGGCCAAGTCCTCTTTTTTGAAGGTCAACTTCTCGCACGTCCACTTTAACAGTGCAGGCGTGGGAAACGACCCATTGGGGCTGACGCTGAGCTTCAACTCCTTTTTTGTGGAAATGTGGCTCGTGTGAGCGCCTTGGCCCATTTCTGGCGTTTCTGTCACAATGGACGGCGCCACCTCCCACTGCGGGGTGCGGATGTTCAGCACCGGACGCCTTAGTGCTAGAAGGTCCGTGAGCAGGACACCCCGCATAAGCGCTTCCATTGCGACGTCAGGGTTGGAGGGACCAGCCTCCTTCTCACATGTCCGCCTAACCACTACCACGTTTTGTCGTCCAACGGGTTTTTAGGGGGAAGTTTGGCAAGTCCTGGAGGCTTTTTATTTTTACTTTATTTTTACTTTTGCCTTTGTTTTTGGGCAGAGGCGTAGGCGACCAGGCGCTGCCCTCGGCCTGTTTAGCTGGGGCCTTTATTTTTCTGCGCCTTTGGCCCTGGCAGACTGCCATTCCGCCTCAGCTCCATGAGGCGGTGGAATGCAGACCCTGCGGTGAGGAGGACAAGACAGCAGAGCATATCCTATGTGAATGCCCTGCCTTGGCAGCAAAACGCTTTGAACACTTAGGTCAGGGGACCACTGAACCCCAAACCGTAGCGGACTCTGCGGTGAAGGACATACTTGGCTTCCTAAGGGGGGTGGGTATGTACGACGCCTTCTACTAAGAAAGGGCCAGCGTCACAATATATAGCCCATATGCGGCCGCAGTGACAAAGGGACTTGTCCCACACGCTCTCGGGTCAGAAAAAAAAAGAAAAAAAAAAGTCATTATAGTAGACTGTAGTAGTATATATTATCTTTTTTTTCGTGAACAACAGAGAAAACGTCCCACTGAATTACGGAACAGAAAAAATTAACTACCAAGGACTAATGAAACCTCCACTAATCAATCCCTTTCACTCCTTGGGGATCGCTTCAGGTATTGTGCGCCCTACCCTCAAAACCTTCCTTCTCCTCCTACCATTCACCTACTAGCTAAACCTCTTTCCTTCGTGTAAAACGTTCAAGGTAGACTGACTAGACCCCTGTCGTCACTTAGCGCCTGAAGGTTTCGTCTTTTACATTAAGCAGCGCTCCCCATGGTAGGACACCCACCAGGGAACACAAACATACCCAACTAATATATTGATTTAGAAAAACGTACAAATTTCTATGAACATAAACAATCAGGATGTTCTTAGAAGAATGATGAGACAAAGGAAGTGAATATTAATCAAATAAAACGTTGGGAATAAAGCGACACATACGAGTACATACCAAGATCTATACCAGAAGACAAAAAAGAAAATCTTGTTATTCGGAAAGATATCTTTCGTGATTTGCCGATGTGAGCACAACCCCAGCAATCAGGGCCATCCAAGACTAAGAGTTGTATTCCAATACTATTACCAACATAATAGTTGAAGGGAACCATACTGAACCATCAATATTTCTGTGTATGCATATGAGAACCTATGGACACACCGCAATATGATAATTCGGCTTTCATATAAATTAATGTTCAAATGCAACTAACAGCCTTCCACTTCCCTGGATTGCCGTACATTGCTCCATCTAATACGTCAACAACAATTAATACGGTAATGCCGTTATCGTTAATGTAAAATCGTGATAGTTCATAATTTCTCTGGTCATTCAGATGATAAGAATTGCAAACAAATATTCTATCGTATGACTAGACCTGCCTACTCATTGTCATCTCAAAATATATTTCATTTAAGTACGTGTATTTGAAAAGGAACGCGTATGTTCGGCACACTCGAGCCAACAAACGCAGCTAGCATGACGGTTCACTTTTGTCTTTCCCACTCGATAAGAAACTTTTGCCCAAATCGTTAGATACTATGGCAATTATAAATATTTTTTATCGTTCTCTTGCTTGAATGAACAATTGTAATAATTAATCTTACCATATAAACAGCCGAATCCAAATAAACCTTGGAGAAAACCTCCATCAATCAACATCTTGGTTAAATGGACATCAATTCTTTAAAAAAAGATCTGAAGAAAACTCAAAATTTTTTTTCAGCCGATTACATAACTTTCCTTTCTACTTTGTAGAGCCAATGAAAGTAAAAACAACTAAATTTTAGAACCTCTGCTTATGGAAATACACAACTGAAAATCAAATAGGTAGAATTCGAAACTTTCAGTTATCCATTACGAGTTATCTATTAACAACTATTTGTCAACAACCCTCTCTGACTGATCTGATGAAAACAAAACTTTTCCTTTATGCGTTTGGCAACGATTTAAATACCTTTCAAATTGAGTCAAAATAAGGTTGTGAACAAAATAGCCCAAAAATTTGTTATAGTTATCATAACGACCAAAGACCACTTATTTTCTCAAAAACGGCTCTAGCGGTAGGTGATGTAATAATCTATCTATAGGAAATCATCATGGTAGTCCAATAAACTGCCTTGATGATGAGAGGTTAATAACGCCCATGAGATAATTAGAAACCGTCGAAATTCCGACATACAAACCACTTCCGTTTCATCGATAAATATTTCTCACAGTTTTTACGCGATTTTCGTAAAAAAGTAAATATGAAGCTTCTCTGAAAAGTCGTGTTGAGAGTCCCACAAATCATTTATGCTCTGATCACATCGTGGTGTTTGTGGCCAACCAAGAGCGCCGTTCCTTTCAAAGTAGAACTCAGAAATGACAACACCTGACTTTGGTTAGTAATAAAACTCGTTGAATGCGAGGGGCTGAAGAATTTTTTATGGTACGTCGCACCAGATATAATCTCGCAATCTGTATGTTACACGTTGGGCGCACGAAGCAAGTATGAGGCCAAGCATAGTGGAGGAAAAAGGAGAAAAATTCTGCGCCAGAGCTCGTGAAGGGGCCTGGTTCCAAATGAGGGTAAATGTTCCACAACTCTTCCACATACATACATCTATCTAAGTCCATCATTAAATATTTATTTTACTGTTTAAATAAAAAGTCATTCGGTCATTTTTCTCTATTCTATAGATTGAGCGCTGTTGAGCGCTAGGTTATATTCGGAACTAACAATCGCAGCACGCCGAGAACTGCGCAGATAGAAAGTACGTATCACAATCACCCTACAATTAACCGGGGACTGTCGTGAAAACAACTGTGTAATCTCAGTAAATTATTTTAAACGAGGCTTTTAAGTTTAGCACGTTATGTCATAAGATTCTAGGTAATTATTTCAATCCCAAGAATCACGCCACTGGCGAAGCATCAGCTTTCCGTGTTACTCTCTGTGATAAATCGACGGTGTTTGTCGAGCGATGGTTTCTCACAAAGGTTGCTGCTGGGTTCGTCTGTGGCTTATGATCACAGAGCACTTCGACGTCTTTTCCGACTCTTGCCCTACGTCATTGTCTCAACGAAGCATCTCCCGCATCTCTAAGCTGGTCGTCAACGCAGGTATTAGCTTTGAAGCTTCCTTTGATGAGATAGACATAGAACGGGTATTCCTCGTTGCCCTCGAAGAGTGAGTCTCAGTTGAACCAACAAACCTTGATGTGACGGATTAGCGGTGTCGGCTGATTACGCCTAAGACCAACCTTAAGGTAGCGATGACCACCTCCTTGTTGCGAGCTCGCTTTGTCATTTTACGCTTGTGGAATGTAGATATGCTACCATCCTCTTGCAGAGAGGTAACCCGCGAAGAAGAAGTTGGAGCCGAGATGGCTGGTCCGCGTTTGTCTGTCGCGTATTTACGAGTCATATGTTAGTCGCGTCTGATTAAAAAGAAAGTTAAGCGTGTTAAGTCGAATGTTGAGTCCGTTACATTTTTTCGTTCAAATTGTCATCATAAATAAATTCAGTCGAAGGTAAAGGCGCGCGTCAACTTATTTTGGTTCAGAACAATCCCCACATACGAGTATTTTTGGGGGCTCGTCCGGGATTGTGCAGTGTTTACCGCGTTTGTTTTCGTGCGTGAATGAACGGTTTGAGTTGGCCGACCTTTTCAGACGAAACGGAAAACGGCTTCGTTCGTGAAATAATCCGTTTTCAGTTGTCTTCAGTGTAGATAGTTTTTGCGTATAGAAGTTCTGCAAGTTGCTGTATCGTGAGTAGTTTGGAACTTGTCTACCCAAAAATTAAGTTTCAGTTGCGTTTTCTACAGTTGCCTCCCTACCTACGTTGTATGAAGTTGTTTTGACTGTAGCAGTACTACTCGCCTTCGATTTCCTGCATTTCCTGGATTCCTATCAAAGTTGTGGTATCTACGTTGAGTGATCAGCACCTACAAAGTTGTGTAGAAGTAGCGTGTTGTTCTTACTATCTTTACCTGCATAAGAATCTTTTAATTTGCATCTTGAAATTGTGTTGTGCTGATTATCCGTCAGATATGAGTCAGTTAACTAAGGACGATGTTGCTAAGTTGAAGACGGTTGAGTTGAAGGAGGAATTGAGAAGTAGAGGGTTCAAAACAGCAGGCAAAAAACGCGATCTGGCTGAAAGGCTCAAAGCAATTTTACTTCTCCATGATGCGAAAGCTGAAGATGATGATGCTGTTGATGTGTCTGAACAAGAAGAGAATAGAGCTGATGACACAGAAAGTGAATGTGAAGGAACTGATAACGGTAGTGTTAATTCGAGGGTTAGCAAGGTAATGTAGAATCATGTGATGAAAAGGAGATGAGAAGGAGGTCCTGCAGAAGGAAATCAATTTATAAAAGTGGCGCTGCTCTCACATTTAAAGATATTGAAGATTCGATACATCCTTTTAGTGGTGATGATACGACGAAGAAAATATCAATTTGGATTGATGAATTTAGTGAAATGGCTGAGCTTTGTGAGTGGAGCGATGTTCAAAGGTTGATATATGCAAAGCGTTTGTTGACAGGGTCTGCCAAGTTGTTTGCTCGCCATGAAAAGTGCAAATCGTGGGATGCATTGCCCAGGGCATTAAAAAAGGAGTTTACGGTGAGGATATCCATGAAGAGAACATGGACATGAAGAGCTTGCTTGTCGCAGGAAGTTACCCGGTGAGACTCTTCAAGAGTATTCTTACAAAATGCTTGATATTGCATCCCAGTGCGACATAGAACAAGAGGCTTTGATTCATTATATAATTGATGGAACTCCTGATGATCCATCAAACAAATCAATGTTGTATGGTGTCCAGTCGATGAAGGAATTTCGGGAAAAATTGGGGGCGTACGATTTGATGAAATCGTCTTCATCTCGGAATTTGAAGGATAATCGACCGAAGGATGCTGGTAGGAATAACACGAACGTCAAGACAACGTTGCATGCAGAGAATAGAATCAGTGGTGTCAAGAAAAAGAGTTGTTTCAGTTGTGGGTCAGATGCTCATTCTGGTCATGCCCGGATAAGGGGAGGGGCCCAAAGTGCTTCAAATGCAATCAATTTGGTCACCTTTCTAAGGCTTGCCCTGGTACTGCGTTGTGCGTCAACTATTATCCTCCAACTGACGCCAAGGCCAGTATAACCATTATCATAGGGAACGCGAGGATAACGGCCTTGTTGGATTCTGGGAGTGATTTCACTCTCATTAAAAGGTCTGTTTATAATCAGTTGGGATCTCCTCCAATGATGCCTGGTGCCACGATGCAGGGACTGGGTGAGGGATCATTAACTTCTGATGGATGTTTCTCCATCAGTTTGCAAGCTGCTGGTGATAGTTATGAAGTGGTTATGCATGTAATTCCTGATCATGTGGTGCGTCACAAAATTCTTCTTGAGCGCAATTTTATTGACCAAGTTAGAATGGTCATTACATCTGGGAAAATTGTTGAGATGTCAAAAATAAAGAATGATGTCAACAACGATTTACCAGAAATAATGAATATCAAAGTAAATGACGGAACCACACCAAGGTTTGAACCAGATGTGGAAAAGTTGATTCATGATTTCTGCCCGATGAAGACTAAGGATATTGGAATAACAATGAAGTTGATCATGACTGACGACATTCCAGTTTATCAACGAGCAAGACGACTGTCGCCTACAGATCAAGTTGATGTTGATAAGCAAATTCAGGAATGGTTTTCAGCAGGTATAATTCAACCCTCAAAGTCGGATCCAATTGTAGTTGTCCGGAAGAAGAATGGAGATGCACGAATTTGTGTTGATTTTAGAGCAGTAAATCAAAACGTTGTGAAAGAAAGATTTCCTGTACCGTCAATCGATCAACAGTTGGATGCCCTCCAAGGTGCTAATTGTTTTAGCAAGCTCGACCTTCGGAATGGATATTTTCATGTTTGTGTTGCAGAAGAGAGTAGGAAGATAACTGCATTCATCATACCGAATGGGCACTACGAGTTCCGTTTGGACGATACAACTCTGCATCAGTGTTTTTTAAACTCATCAACGCAATATTTAGAGATTTGATCACTGACGGTATCCTCAATATTTACGTAGACGATTTTATTATGCCATCAAGGACGAGAGAAGAGGGTATGACAAAGCTGAAGGTTGTGTTGAACCATGCTGCTGAATATGGTCTAGAGTTTAACTGGGCTAAGTGTGAATTTCTCAAAACCGAAGTTGAATACCTTGGCCATTTAATCAAAGATCGGATGGTCGAACCATCAAGACTAAAATCCAATGCTTTACTCGTGCAAGATTTTGACTTCAAAGTGATTCATCGACCCGGAAGTAAAATGCCACACGTTGATGCTGTAAGTAGATACCCGATTCCAGAAGCGTTAAGTTAACGATTGAAGAAGAAAGTATTCCAAGAAGTAACGGGCAGATTGAGAGAATCAACAGAATGCTTATACCACTACTAACGAAGCTTTCTCATCCGAAGCCTTCTTCAAGTCGCTCTACTGGTTTTACATCTTTCCAATTGCTGACTGGTAGAGATGTTGCGCAATGGAAGAAGAAACCATTGTGATGTTTGGGGAAGACAGAGACACGCTTAGGATGGAAGCAAGGCGAAGGATCGAACTCACTCAAAGACGAAAACAGAAGACAATTCAGGAAACGACGTAAGGAAGCCCGGCTGTACAAGAAAGGAGATTCGGTCGCTATTCGTAGAACGGAACCAAGCGGAAAATTCCAGAATAAATACCTTGGACCCTATCGAATCAAGGAGGTGATGGCTAATCAACGCTATGCTGTTGAGAAGGTGGGTTTTGGTGAAGGGCCAAGGCATACAACATCAATGGCAGAATTCATGAAACCTTGGGTGGCTGGAATACCTGATGACGATACTGACGATGAATACGATGTCCTACTCCATGAAGATGAGGAAACTGCACAAGACGACGACGATGATCAATACAGCCCAATATCCTCGAGGACGAGGAGCTGCCAGGATAACCGAGTGTGGAATGTAGATATGCTGCCATCCTCTTGCAGAGAGGTAACCCGCGAAGAAGAAGAAGTTGGAGCCGAGATGGCTGGTCCGCGTTTGTCTGTCGCGTATTTATGAGTCATATGTTAGTCGCGTCTGATTAAAAAGAAAGTTAAGCGTGTTAAGTCGAATGTTGAGTCCGTTACATTTTTTCGTTCAAATTGTCATCATAAATAAATTCAGTTGAAGGTAAAGGCGTGCGTCAACTTATTTTGGTTCACAACAATCCCCACACGCTTGTTCAACGGAAATTCTTCACAGTAAAAAACTAGACAGGTAGTTTTATGAGTCCATCTTCCAACTTTTTCATCCTTCCTCTTGAGAAACACTTTTCGACTTTCCGCTACCCGAAGTGTAAGGAAAATATTGCAACTGCAAAAGTTGAGTGTGTTCAGATCGGTGTGTCAGTCGGTCAATCTTCTGTGATCCTGATATATGCGACACTTTCCACGAAGAACAAATGAAGCGGATGGTTTTCAAACAAGTTAACGAGCCCCGACCAATTTTTTTTCTGTCCACATACCAATTTTCTGAAGGTATTTTCTCGACTCATTCCACTAATAATCGTAAATTAGTCTTGCGGTTTGTTAAACGTCATGGTGAATGCAACAAAACTCGGTAGTTGAATTCGTTTAAACTCAAAGGGCACACAGGTTGCAATAATCGGAATACCAGAAGTAAGAACGAATTTTCCTCTGCGTATCATCACCATAATTTAACAAAGAAGAACAAAGAGTTAGAATAATATAATTGAGAGACGAAACAGAACGAGAGTTCTGAGCATAGAGCAAACGAAGATCGGGGAATGAGTTTGGAGCAACAAAACAAGTCAGTGTGGCAATAGCTGAGAGGGCTTTGCAGGTCAACTTAGATGAAGAGGAGTGATGTAACAACGCAACTTGATGGGTAAATTTGAGGCTCACAGTGAAGCATCTGTTGAAGATGTACCGCAACGAACTTCACATCAGGAAGAGCTACAAAAAGTGTTCGACGGAATGGAAGACTTCCATGTACAGAAAATATCAATCACGTCACATGAAATTATCTAAGGCTACAGGGCCGAAATTATGATAAGAAACTAAACTCCGAAGACTTTCTACTTTCACCTACCATCATCACCAAAAGAATCACGGTATTAAATATAGTTTGAATCTCGGTGAATTTATTATTCATTTTCGATAAATGAAAGTGATACGGGAATTGTGCCCAGGATTAGCAGTTTAGAGGTATGCTTCATGGGTATTCATGAACACTATGTGTCATCAACACAATGCTCCCTCTTCCTCATGGCGCACGTTAAGTAAAATACGTTCTAAGTGATGGTGTCATTGTGGACTTACGCGATCATTTTAGCCGTCCGCTGGAAGCAGAGTTCGTTGAAACGACGGTCACGATTTCCGGCTCCAGTCTTGGCCAGTTTTGAACTGTTTGAGGTATACGATGAAGCTGTGGACAGATACAGAGGATCTAGCCGAGGTCCGTTATGTCCCCTGATACTAGCGCTTCCTTGCGGTCATGGGGATAACCTGAATTTTACCGCTTCACTGTTCACAAATGACTTCTTACGTAACTGATTTCTTATGTCCTAATAATCAGTTTTGGCGCCAATGTGTACTATTCACTTTTATATTTGTTATTTACCTGGTTCGTCTAGCCTTTCAAATTCAACGTGGAATCAACCTGAACTATATATATAATATAATGCAATTAGTGACATTAGTTGGAAAATCGAGATGGCATTGTTGGGAATTGACTAGAACCAGAAGTACGCATAATTTGTTGTGGAATCGAGAAGGGATGGTAAAACATATTGTAAAAGTGTCACGAAATGAATTTAAGTGGTTGGCTATGAGCAAAAATAATTGAAATTCGAACTGTAATTGAAACGGAACCTAGGAAAAAGAATTGAAAAATTCGTTATAAATAATTTGAGAAAGAGCCGAAAATTGTTTTATAATTGAGAAAGACTAGTTGACTTGTACGGCAAAAGTTGCTTGAAAATGTGTTAAACGCTCAGAGGAGAAATTGAATAAATATTATTAAAAGATGGAGTTAAGACGGTTGGTTATAATGCATAAATTGTTAGATTGAGTAAAAATAGTTGAAATGATTGATTCTGCATTGTGTGTGGGTTTTTCCTTACCCATTTTAATGGTTAAACTAATGTAATAAAAGTACGAAAGCTGTACCCACCGTTTGTGTTAGTATTTCACGTTGAGGCTAGCGGGCGCGAAAGAAACCTTTACACAAACGGTGGGAACAGCTTTCGTACAAGTACGCAACCACTAGGAACATTTTGTCTTTTATTTTATTTTTGTTTTTTTTATGAAATGATAACACAAACGGTGGGTACAGCTTTCGTACAAGTACGCAACCACTAGGAACAGTTTATGTCTTTTATTTATTTTAATTTTTTTATGCAATGATAACTACGTTTGATTGAGCTCCTAGATGGTTTCGATATAATGGCCGCGTCAATTGCAATTGACATCATCACTTAGTCACTGAGGTTATTAAAAGTGTGATGTTACCAAGCGTTAGATTGTGTAACAGACGTTACCATGCACTTAACCCAACACAATATATTTCGTGACGCTTCTCCGTTACATATCCCGCGTAACATCTCCCGCGTTACATTGTCGAGTTTATGTAGCAAACTAAATACATAAAATGTCAAAAGTTTGTGTGCCCCACATCGGAGTTAGCTCATGTGGCTCCACGGATTTCTTAGCACGTCAAAATAGTTCATTAAGTTACCGATCAAAAAACACGTGGAAAGTCACATTACATTTATGTAATGTTGTTCCGTCTTGCACATTTAAATATTTGACGTAGTAACAGAGCAAAATACAGTAGATGCCTTTATTATTTTATCAAATGCTCGAAGACGAATTCCTTGTCGACTGTCACATGCTATTAATAAGTATTTTGAATTGCAGAACCATACGAACAGGAGTTCCGCATGCATTATATGGTTCAGAGAAGCTATTAGGGGAAACACCTTTTTCAATACTCTTTGTTCGTCAATCCAATGTAGTTGATACCTACAGCCAATTATCATAAATACTTAGGGTGGCATTTGACCATCAGCGTGCGACATATTAGTGTGTCTTTCACTTGAAGGCTGAAGGCACTCCAGGTTTTGAATAAGTAAGGGAACGAACGAATCGATGTCGGAGTGTTGGATAGCGCCATCAATTCAACGATTACGAGTTCAAAAGGTTACCTAGAGAGCTGTGACGACACTGGTAAATGCGCTTCTGCCAACTGCGCAGCAGTTGGATGACTTATTCAACGAAAAATGAGAGCACTAGAAACGATTCCTATTCTCGGCACTTATTGTAATGCGTTTCAAGTACATCAACTCGAATTGATTTCTATTTACGAAACATTTTATGGCGTAAGGCGCTCAGATGACGCTTCCTGCAAAATTTAACGTATGAGGCTTTTACGAAATATTTAACGAGCGTGCCTACCAACGCTTCGACGGACATTTCGGTACTGAATGGCAGTTCCACCTCAATCTCCCCAACAGTTTCAACCTGTGATTTTAATTGGGTTGACCCCCGATGAAGTTCCAATGTTGTTATTGATTCAAGTATTAAGTTGGTGGTGACAACCTTGTTATTTATACGCTTCTTACTCTCACAATTAGTGTGCATCACACTTGGTGAGTCAGGTTGGGCCTGCAGGCCTTCGTCGATTGTTTCTTCTTACCTTCAGACTGCAACTGTTCTTTCGACGTTCTTACCCACACTTTTCAACGTATCAAGCAGCGGTAGTCGCATGCACCACTTTATACCCCTAACAAAATAAACCGAAAAACAGGAAACATGCAGAGCTGTTGATGATGCGATGAACGTTCTCAACGTTCGGCTTATGGACAGGAAATCGATGGTATCTTCAATGACTCATTCATTCAACGAGTTTGCGACTTTAGCAGGCGAATTTCCGACTCAACACAGAATTTGTAAAGATGAACAGTGGTAGCCTCCGTGGGGGATTAATACTAACATTCGCTTTTCCTCTCTCTCCCTTGTATTTCGATACGAGTTGAGGAGTTTTCGTGTTGCACAATTATTTCTTGTGTTGGTTTTTGCTGTAGCTCTTGACGGTTTCATTATTTTTATGATGAAGTTTTGAAAAAAATACAAATAAAACAAGTGGCTAGACAGTTAGAAACACACATAGTTACTGCTTCGACGTCGGAAAAAAGATTTGGCAGGCCAAGGCAGCATTCAGGAATAAGGGCGAGTAGTGTCGTAGACATACCGGACAGGGGCTAAAAGCTCCTCTTCAGAGATAAATTGCTGGGAGGGGACTGGTTTCTTCGGAAGCCTTGAAACATAATTGGTCTGCAAATGGCGTAATTCTGTGAGGTGTTGCTTCTGGCTCTGAACTGACGTTCTGTCGTCGTTATCTCACGTTGAGCGTTTGGAGTGGTTGAGCAACTTCACTGATGGCCTGCATGTAATTGACACGGACTATAGCAAGTTGTCTTCAGGTTGGATGACTTATTGACTTCAAGCGACGAATAAGTAGACATTTTGTCAATACCAGAGGAAAGATAGTCGTCATTAGATTGTTACCAATCACAGTCACGGCTACTTGACGCAACCCGTCCTCATTATTTTCCTTAGCGCAGAAACTAGCAGAGAAAGTTATGTTATCGACTAAAAAAAATAAATCGAGCAATGCATCATAAAACCATAACATTTCCCGCGAACCAATTAACCCGATAGTTCATCCTTAGTGTTTTGTCCGTACTTACGAAACACATTATTGAGTATTGTGGTGCTGTAAACAAGATTTTATTTGAGAAGGTCCGTGTTGGCAGTTCTGGGATTATAGAGCAAACAATGCGAAAAGAAGTGGGCCAATGTTACTGCCGAAAACTGTAATAAAATTTACGGTTGTCTAAGTTTTTCGTAATTTATTGTGCCCATGCATGAAAATTTTAACTTAAAGTTCAGTTATCTTGAACCGTTCGCAAATAATGCCTGCTCAGGATCTTTAGACCCGCTTATGAGAAATGTTATTTGGTGTTTGGGATCGTGCTATAAGGTGGAGCAACCCAATCTTTTCCGGAACATTATGCACTAACTGTTTGAAAAACTGAAAAATGCCCGTTCCACTAAATGAATGTTACTGAGATCTCACGAGGGAGAGCGGCGTTTTGCTAGGGCAGCAATTCGAAGGTCAGAATGCTACGGCACACTAGTCTAGTGAAGCCACCGAAGAGTTATTTCGATATTTGATTATTTGATAACAAATGCAGCAATCCAAAAAATCTGGATGGAGTACGCAGGGTTTTCATTTCCGCGATGTAATTATTGGTTGAGCGGCTGTGGATGATGGAGATTTACTTCGTTGAGATTTCTTGACAGCGCTCTGAAGGGTACTTTGAGGCTGATTTGGCAGGTTAACGCACCAGCACCCGGTCAATGCTCTGAACATTCGAAAGTGAAAGGAAGAGACGAGGTGACTCTGGTGGAACATAGACTGACTCTTCGAAAAAGCTGCGTCGTACGACGTTTATTGATTCTGCAATGTAGTGATTTTTGATATTCCTTTATCCACTCTAGCAACATTTTGTACACAATGATTAACAATTAAGACAATTTTCACGTTTAACTTAATTGACACTGTTTGATCAAACTTCTTCGAGGTCAAGACCACCTATGAAGTGCACATCTTTATTGCGCTGATGATCAAGGAAATTTAAAAATTAGAAAACAATTAAGACAAATACCCAGGGATAACTGACGGCATTTATCGACAGATATACAAATGTGAACGCGATGAAGGATTGGGTATGAATCAAAATAATTAAAAAGCCATAACTAACGCTTTAACGTGGGAAACATTTGTAACTCCATCAGCTCGGCGACACTGGAATAAGCTTAAAGAGGTTGATTAATATTCAAGGTATATATCTATAATCAGTAGATATTATGTCAACAGTATATATACAGTAATATACGTTGTTCCAATTCCCTCCTAAAAAACTTGCAACTCGACGAGCACGAGCGGTGAAAAAATCCCGGAGGAAACGGTTAACGTGCTCGGCAATAATTCATTTATAGCTTAACTAGTCGTCGAATGAATAAATAATCACTCACAAACAATTCACGATATTACGATGTAGGTAAAAAACGATAAATAATTTGCTTTACTGTCGGTATAAATCTTAATGGTTATTTTCGACGTTGAGGGGGTGACGAAGAGATTGAACGGTTGCTAACTAATGAAAAACGGTACAGGGTGACAAAAGAACTAACTATGATGAGAATTTTGAGACATTCCGGTGTGAAAGTTGTGAAAATTCGTTCAGAAAATGATTCTAAATTCAATTTTAGTGTGCTTACCCGTAAGTCTTGATGATGGTTGTGAAATACACCACACATTAGGAATAAACGAGGAATATTGATGACTGCACCTCAAAAATCGTCTATAATATTTCAATCTATTTTTAAAATTTCTGTTTTATCAATTTGAATATCCAATATAACTTTCAGTTATATACAATGGAGTCTGATGCAATTGTTTATGTGAGGTACATTGCCGATTCGAAGCTCAACAATCGCTATTAATACATTTCTTTTGTAGTGGAGAGAATTGCGAGAGAATCGGAAAGATACTTTTGTACGGTATCTCTCAGCAGCCTAAGTATTTTCAGAATGAATCTACCCTCCCCGACGACAGGTGAAGTAATTGCTTTTCCCTTTTCAATCTCAAGTTACGGAAAGGGGAAAATGGAAAAATTCCTGTTTAGCATGACGAACCTTTGTTGTTTAGAAGAGGTAAAAAAAAAAGATTTTCGAAAATTGAATAAGCTGTTATAACAGGAACAAAGTTTTACACGGAGAATTAAACCGAACCATCTCTGCAGTTCAATCGTTGTGAAAGTAATTGGAAGTGATATTCCAGAGAAATGCTGGTCACGAACATCCCGGGTTGTCGTTTGCAGATGTTTTTTGTCATTCATTATCGAACCACTTATAGACATAGTTATGTAGAAACTCAAAAACTCAACGAGTAACATGATCTGATAAATTCAATGCAAAACCTACCAGAAGTGATCTTACTTTCTGTGTTGCACGTATTGGTCGAGTTCTTCGTTCGCTGGAATGAGTGGATCTTGATTCTCGGTGTATTTGGTTTAGGAGAAATATTTTGCAGGCAAACTTCTTCTGAACTTCAAATTTTCGAAGGCTGCTGGTTCCGAAAACCACAATTTGGGAAAACAGACTGTGACGTGATTAAGAGAAAATATCTGAATCAACCAGCTCAAATTTCGGATGTAGCCTGAAGAGCAGTATGACACGACAAAATAAAGCTATGGGCAAAATCGTTTCGGAACTATCTATAGTGGTCAACACACCAAACATTTTTTTCTCAAAAACGGATACAACATTTTGATTAAATTTTTTGTGTGAACAGTTTCAAACAGCAAAACACTATAAAACCGCTCATTTGTGGAAAAGCGCATCACACGTTTATTGTGACGAGCGCAGCACAATAAATGATAAAATATTCCGAAAAAAAAGCCAGCTGGTTTTTTCCTTCATGCATGCCGCTCCGGTATCCAGTATAAAATAATTAAAGTACAGCGTATTGACAAATTAATAGTAATATGAAAACTTTAGGATTTATTTACGTGATGAAGCACGTTAAATAATTGTGAAATGTGAATGGTACACCACTTATCAAGTTGCAAGGAATTTTGTTGTGTTCTACTTGGTAGAATTCACCGTGTTTATAACACTAAACGCATATGAACAGTAATATTCTCTCTATCTCTGTCCTGGTACTCCAAAACCCTCCTGTAATTAAATACCCTAAATATAAATTAAACGCAGCTAACAACCTGAACATTTACCTCAATAGTGATTTAACAATATTCTCCTTTCTCATGCATTAGGCTGCGTTGACATTGGAATGGAAATGGCGATGACTCGTCGATTTTGATGATCCAACAAACCGTATTTGCCGCTAAGATTAGCTGATAAATGGCTGCCGATTCTTCACTCAGTCCCTTGACTTCGTCACGGTTTTGCTTTCCATTTCCTTTGTAGTGGCTGTAGGATGAGGCGTCAAATAGGAAAACATCTGTATTAATAACTTTTTTGTGGGTTGATGTATTATTTATAAACAAATTAAAAACGCTGTGACTCATTAAAAAAGTTTTGGTGTACGAAGTGCGGGAGTACTAAGCATATTCTATTAATTCTCAATCCTTTTTTCCAATGCAAACTAACTGAAACGATAAAAACAGATCACACGAAACATAAGGGAATATATGCGACGTATTGACATCAACATAGGGCTCAATTTAGTCAACACAGTATGCTACAACGTTACAAGAAATCAGTGTCAAGGGAATATGAATTACTCTCTTCCTGCAGTCGCACCACACAGATACCATCCCGCCTAAAAACATACTGCTATACCTAAATTGTCGATTCGCTGCATGCTGATGGTGCGCAATACGAACAATACGAACGCTGGCATGATAAAGGGCCATTATCATGACATCTGGACATCGCGTGAAAATCTGGAAAACGTTACAATACACCTATTGGGCCGTTAGTGCATTTTGTCGAGGGAACAAGCACTATTTTCTCTCCCTCTAGTCAAATCTGTTCAAGAATAAATGATTAATATGTTATACTTTGTATGAAAACGCTTAACGACAACATAAAGTAGGTAAGAGTTAGCTGAGTTAGCCTCTGTATTCGATCAATCCTTGAAGCCTTTTTGATGAATTTGTAAAACTCGAGAGAATCTCGATTTGTGACTTATTTCGGCTTAGTAGATCTCAACACATGAGGCTTTCGAGAAAAGTTCGACTTTATTTATCGAATTAGGATACTTTCCGCAACAAAAAGGAAAATGTAAAAAAATACCTTTATCGCTTGATGTGAAAAAGACCTTTCGTTTAAAACATAGATCGCTGGATGTGCCAGCGCATTTACGATAGTTTCTGATAAGCAAAAGGAGATAGTAATGAAACAAGGATTGATACTATTTTGGGTGTTGTATCGGGCAGCAAACAGGAAAACATCTCAAAGCGTGTGCTTTTGCTGTAATTACGTACAGAATCTGTGTGCATCGCCCGTCAAACCTTCTCAACGACCTCTTGTTGCTCCGATTCCTTTCTAATTCTACTCCAGTACTTTGCTATGTGACCGGAAAATTTTTTCGTACTCCTTCCGTCCTCGGAAAACCGTCCGAGTGCACTTTCAAAGCCCGCTGACCGTGTTAAGGCGAGAGAGTGGTTACCTCGAGAGGCTCAAAGCTGTCGCAGTATCCAGAGCCCTTAATTGACACGGGTCATCAAGCCGTTCAGTTCATGCTTCGCCTCGCATAATGTTCCTACTTCGTTGCCTCTTCCCGTTCACTTGGCGTCCCTTAAGAATATTTATTGAAAATGGAAACAATATTAGTTCCTGGGATTACACGTAACAAGTTATTTGAACAAATCAAGCTTTCTTCAAATTTAGAGAGAAATGGTGAGCTCAGGTGGGTTAGTACGCTATTTCATCTTGATCTAGCTATTATGTACTTTTTCTCGCTTTTCGCTCTCCTTAACCCACAGGACAGGACTCCTTGTTGGTAGAAAAAATGACAAGTACCAAAATGGCTATAAATAAACAAAAAACACACGTAGAGGAAACAGATTTAATCAAATTAATTTGTATTCTTTCATCACTCCTCAAATTTGATGGAGCGTATATGGAATTTTCCAACTTCGGTTCCGTACAACTGTCTTTTTTAGAGCAATGTACTATTTGTATTCTGTTGAAGAGCTGTACATTGAGACTACGAAAATAAAATAAGTCTTCTCGACGAAATTTACTAAGCTAAAAAAATACGATTTTCCCGTTTGGCAACACGTTTAAGTCTTTCGGCAAACAAATTGGAGCGCTGGGTCGTTTTAACGGGCTTAAGAAGTGGATCGTAATGATATTACCATCTACCTGTTGCGTCTGGTAGGCGGCCCTCCACGACAATTTGATTTAATCCCCGCTAGGGGTTGGAAGGACTTGTCAAAGCGTAAAAATCGACGTGAAGGGCTTTTAGGGATTTTCGGGAACATTAAAATGAAAGTTATTAACAGTATTTCGCTTCTCCTCTACGAAATCAAAGACTGTGTACTGTTATATGATTTAATGACCTCTAATGTGTATTTCATGTATTCAGGTGAATGGCGGAATTAAATATTATGGTCCTTAGCAATACATACCCAACTTTCCGCAACCCCTGTAAATTCGACTACCAGCTATACATACGGGTGCTGTATCTTCGTGCAACACATTTCTACGCTAACATACAAGAAACGCAATATGAGGGTACTAATTAAATAAGTAAGTTTTATAGAAATGGTTAGAGCCATTTCTGAAAAAATTGAAAAATGAAAAATTATTGTTCGGCCAATTCGGTATTGTTCGGGTCGTTTTCCGAACTCACGTGGCTTATATCTTCGTACAACATATACATAGAGAACTATGAACGAAATATTGGTATAGGTTACTACAAGACACTGTGTAAGATTGATTGAATCCTGTGAAGCAGGTACTCTTGAAACTATGCAAATGTTTATATAAATATCCGGTGCGCTGCATCACAACTTTCCTTAGATCTACATAAAGTCACTGGTTTTCATGAATTTCCCTACTAATTCAATGTATTTCTCACTCAGTTCATTTGAACAAGGTAAAACACTACTTCACGGTTGCAAAATGCGGTAGAACTTACAGTTTTTTAATTTATTGCGCTGCTGTGCACATGATTTGACCATTATTGATCAATTCGTAAACAGCGAATTGATGATGCTGTACACAGGATTTTTTGACACATTTGAGCGGAGTTTATAAAGAAACCGCTATAATATGGGGCAATCCCTTTTTACTTCGTAAAGTCACGGAAAGTAATAAACCTCGTGTTCACTTCGGCCACTTGCACAACTAGTACTTGTGGGGCAAACTGCGGAAATTGCGGATGTACTCTGAGACCTAGGTTAAGGGGTAGCGATGCCCTAATTAGGGAAGCTAGTGGCTTATTACAGTCCCCCGTGAAACCCTCAACTAGGACTTCAGCCCTCTGGTGAAGGTAGTTAGGTTTTTGACGGTCGCTCGGGATTTTGTGCTTCGAAGTTTATCGTACGTGTGGTGTGTCAACGTAGTAATAATACGACGGGCACAGGTGCAGATGGGGGGCTCTTTGGTCTGCGCACAGTCGGCCGAAGTGAAAAAATCAGATTAGAAGTCCGACCATTTACGAGATCCCTACGGTCTAGGTTAAGTGCTACGCATAGAGCGCTCCACTCAAACCATGTGTGTGTACTTTTTTGACAGTAACATGAGGTACACAGTTTCATTATCATATTTAAACAAACATGTTCATGTTACAAATATATTGTACATTTGGACGAAGAATTTCAGCTCCATCACATAAGCGTTTCAACTGGTTTCATCGACTGGAATCCAGCATTAGGGACATGTAACACACAAAATGATTCGAGCGTTAGAGAGCATTCCTTCATTGCAAATAATAATTTATAATTCTCAAAGTTTATCAAGTGAGCTTAAGCGCCAAACCAGTTTTAATGGGAACGGGAATGAATTGCGACTTACTTCAGAATACCATAGAAGGACGTCGTTTCAAGTCGAACCAACGAACTAGACAGCTCTTTTACAGTTCACTGAGTCAAACAGCGTAGTAACTTTGAGTCTTCGAAACTAGTTAACGAACGTTTCCTCGAGATTAAGTAAGAAATATACATTCCCTTCGCCATTACTCCATTCAGTTTCCATCTGCCATCTCACTTGAAGCAGATTTTCGAAAACACTGACATTAGTTTTGTGATCCATTTGATGTTATGGCGATTACAATAAACTTGTTGAATGAATTTGTTTTCAAGTTAATTTGGCCTACGCCAAGCTATGTATCTGGGTGCAAAGTATTTAGACTGATAGATGTTCAAAAAACAACCAACAAACCTATTACTTGATGAATTGCTATAATCGTTCATGAAAGTTGAGTTATTAATGAATTTTGTTATAGATAATATAAAGTTACCATGAGACAGGGAATTTTATCATTTTAATTTCAGTTGAACTAAAACCAAAATTTATACTGCTAGTTATTCAATTATGCTTACGCACTCCCTTAAACATTTCGTTTTGCTGTACTTTCATTTATTTCGACACATGCCTATAACAATTTATTCTAAAACTAAGCATAACAACAGGTGAGCTCAATCTTTTCATTTTTTGATTTGGTTTCTTATTAGTCGTGACACTCGGAAGTGGAGCGGGGATGGGCTGAGCAAAATCTTGGGCTAACTAAACTAAATTAATGATCTTACGATCCTTCATATTAATCTTTCGTCGCAAAAGAAGCGTATCGGACTATTATCCTGGTTTTTCTAAGAACTATCATCTGGGGGATTTATTATAAATTGTTTAAATCACAGAGCGCAAATCTAAATTACCATCACTACATACTCATTGACTTTGGATTGGCTTATTTGAGTGAAGTTTTTGAAATCACTAACACAAATTGTGGGTACAGCTTTCGTACAAGTATGCAACCACGAGGTACATTTTATGTCTTTTTCTTTAAACCCCGCTAAACATCACCACCTGAGCTTCTGAGAGTCCCCGAAGGTGTACCTCCTTGCGAGAGCGATTTTGTTGCTCTAACGGTGGAGTGTCGTAGTGTTTCACGTTGAGGCTGGCGGGCGCGAAAGAAACCTTCACACAAACGGTGTGTACAGCTTTCGTACAAGTACGCAACCACTAGGAACATTTAATGTCTTTTATTTTTGTTTTTTTTTTAATGCAATGATAACCATGTTTGATTGTGCTCGTTGATGGTTTCGATATAATGGCCGCGTCAATTGCAATTGACATCATCACTTAGTCACTGAGGTTATTAAAAGTGTGATGTTACCAAGCGTTAGATTTTGTAACAGACGTAACCATGCACCTAACCCAACACAATATATTTCGTGACGCTTCTCCGTTACATATCCCGCGTAACATCAACCGCGTTACATTTTCGAGTCTATGTAGCAAAGTAAAGACATAAAATGTCAAAACAAAAGATCATGTTTTCTTGTCACAATTTATTATATCGTAACGTAACGATCGCGAAGTCTGATTTTATACACGTAACGTAACCGTCGGGGAAAATGGAATTGTCCTGTTAATCGTTATTAAATGATAAAAGATCAGAGTAGAAGCTTCAGACATGAAATGTACGTGAGGCTGAGGAAAGTTGAGTGATGCTTCGCACCAGATATTTTACTGGAGTTATGTAGTAAGAAATATTCTTCCCGTCAATCAGCAAGTATATTAGGACCGAACGTAATATTCCAACCATAAATATACATTAATCACTGCCAATTATTACACAACGGTTTATCACTCTCTCTGAAAGAGGGATTTTTCGGAAGAGATTAAAGGCATAATATCGTGAACTTGCAGATTTGGAATCTCCATGCCCTGAAACATTATGTGTTGACATCTGACCGGGGGAGGGGGGCTGTAACAACATGTTGACTGGAAACACTCGTTTCGAATAATACGCCATTGCCACTTTAGTTATCTTCCCGTTAGGAAGTACACTGTGAAGGTGGCAGTGCTAAAGTAATAAATGAACCACTTTTCTTTTAATACTTTCTATCAAATCGGAAGAATGGGTAGTATGTTTGAAATAGAAAGGATTACATGCAGTGTATCGTATGGTTCTGACCTGATTGCATGCAAATCTAATAGTCGAAAGATGTCTTCATTCTTAGTTGATTGGTAACAAAACATTGACTACATTTTCATAGTTGTTCAATGATTCGTCTTATAAGGTTATCGAAGAGCATTTTCCTTCAATGCGGAAATTAGAAGTTTCAAGAATCCATGCTGAAGTACACTTAATGAAGAAATGTCGACTCAGGTTCAACTTTTTAACAATAAATTGACAGCTGACGCTAACTTAGTGTGTTTCTTTGCGCTCAAAGCAGGCGGTGAATTCGCCAAACTCTAACGTTTTGTCTTGCAGTAAACTACAGCTCAAAAATAAATGTAGTGCGTATCGTTTAATATTTGTATATTTACATTAAAAACTACTACCAATAAAATCAGCCTTGGTGAGGTCAATAAAATCAGCCTTAACCTTAGCGAGGTTTAGTATCAATTTATGTATGTCGAACTCGAGGGGGATGCGAAATCATAAAAACTTGTTTGTCGCTCTCGCGCTACATTGACAGTATTAATACAATTCTCGAGGCTGAAATGTAATTACGAATGATAGAGACCATTCAAGAGTCCCATCACACAAATGTGCACTTTCCTTGATGAAGATCTATTGAAATCCTTCGCCGACTCTCCCCTCCGCCTTCCTATGCCAGGAAAATGAATGTTTGGGTACCACACCCAGATACGAGCGTGGAAAAATTAATTACTCAGTTGGTTGATGAGAATGGTAGGATTTCAGAAGAAAATGAGTGGTAAATGGGGACGGGGTGTAGGTGTTCGTCTGGACACAAAAATTACCACTAATCCGAAACTAGTTCGCCTAGTTTAGTTGTATTCTTTTCCCAAATAGATAATCAGATTTTTATCAAGTATGTCTTGGGATCAGTTTCGGTTTAAACCCGTTGCCAATTCAAGTGTTGAAACTGGAATGTACGTTGACACGAAAAGTGGAGGAGATTCTTCTATCGCAGATATAAATGAAACTGCGATAGTAGAACGTAATAGGACGTGGTTTACAGCATACCCTATGTAATGGAAGGGGTATAGTGGGCAGTTCCCTAGACATCACTTGTCTCAGGCATTGTAATATCACAACGAGTAAGGGACGATTTTTCTCTATCAATCTCAAATCTTCCATAATTAAGTATGACAATGTACCTCAAAATTACAGTTCAACTTATAAACTCCTTTTCTTCTCAAATTATTCTGAACATTTGCTGATGATTTAGAGCATTCAAGCTCGTCTAATGAACCCCATTTTTACTTTCCTTGGCTCTACAAAGTAAAAAGGAAAGTTATGTAATCGGCTAAAAAAAAAAAAAGTTTTCTTCAGATCTTTACGTTTCAGACCCTCCTGAGTTCGAAAAACACTATTTTGGAAAATGGTATGTGTGTCTGTGAACGATTTTTAGAGAAAACGACCTATCAAATGAGCTCAAACTTGATATCTCGCCCGCAGGTTACCATGGGACGCCAAAATAAGGGTTAGAACAAAATCCACTGAAAGTTAACTGAAGTTATCATAGTGATCAAAACACCAAATATTTGTTTTCTCAAAAACGGCTCTAACGATTTTGATTAAACTTTTTAATCAAAACTCAACGTGGCAACTTTACCATAAAATTCCCATTTATGGGAAAATGACGAGAGCATCACAATAAATTACCAAATTCGACGTAATCGATTTTAGAGTGGTTTTTGGAGAAATCGGCCGAATCACCTGAAACTTGAGTTCAAATTAACTGAGTGATAAATAAATTGAGTAAGTGGAAAAAACCATATACACAAGTGGATTGACGTAGAGCTAAGAAAAGTTGTGTGTTGCAACGCACCAGATATTTTCCTTTTAAACTCCGCTGAAATGTTACTAGAATGTTAATAAAAATATCTGGTGCGTTGCAACACACAACTTTCCTTAGCTCTACGTCAATCCACATTCTATATGGCTTTGTCTACTTAATCAAATCATTTATCGCTCAGTTCATTTTAACTTGTTCAAACAACACTTTACGGCAGCAGGAAGCGGTAGCGCTTACAGTTCCTGACTTTATTGTGCTCCTGGTTTCACACACTACTATCATTCAAGCGGCATTTCCGTGAAACTCAGAGACTTTAAAAATAACCTCGGAAGGTGTGGAGCTGTCAAATTTCACTACACTTCTGATAGATCCAAAATAAACTATAGAGATACACGAAAGCTACATACTAAAGTGACAAGTTGCAGGAACATGTCTCTGAAAGCGGCTGAGTCCATATATGAGAACGAATACTGCAGAATTTGTGTAGCTTCTTATTCACGGGGAAATAACCAACTACGTAAACACAGACGGTGGTCTAAAACTGAGATTTCTTCTAATAATTTGTAATGGCCACATTATTCTTCGAAAGTAGTCACATTATCAATACTCATCTCATGGTGTGTCCAAGAGATTCTGCTCGCTCACCAAGAGGCGTAGAACTCCTCCTTGACTGGATGTTAAGTGCTTCACAATAAATCAACAGGCTCCAACAACGGAGGCCCCACTCAGCTTTAGGGCACAGGTCCCAACATCTACGGCAACTCCAAACATCTGTATAACAAGATGAATACGTGAGTGCAGTTTGAAACAGAAACTGGTATACATTTTTTGTTGAAAACTCGTTCGTTTAGAAAACACTGCATGAAAGAAATGTCCACGAAGTCAATCTTTTTTGACATTTTATGTCTTCTTTGTAATGGATATGTAACGGAGAAGCGTCACGAAATTTGTGTTGGGTTAGGAGCTTGGTAACGTCTGTTACAAAATCTAACGCTTCGTAACATCACACGTTTTAATAACCTCCGTGACTAAGTGATGATGTCAAAAGCGGGCCTTGAAACCGATACGAAACACGGCTTATTTGCCATTATACTGCGTTTCGTTCATTTTTTTAACCATTTTTTGCCCATAACAACCATGGGCTTCGTCCGATCAGATTGCGGAGATGGCGGTCACAACTAGATACCAAATGGGATTTTTGTGCGAAAGAACGAATTTTTTAGACCACGTTAAAGGCACAAAACGGCCCGGACGGCGGACGGTGGAAGGTGGTCGGTGGACGGGGGACTGGGGACGGACATTGCAGATTTGGAATCCCCATGTCTTGAAACGTAAAGTATCAAATTTTGAGAGGGGGGGGGGGGGGGTTGTAAAAAATTTTTGTGACCGAAAACATAGGGTTATTATTCAGAATGAATAATAAACCAAAAGGATGTTAATTAGTCTGAAAAAGTATTTTCGTACTTTCCAAAAATAATTAAGCAGCGACTCCTTTGCAATTAAGAGTAGTTTTGGTTTACTACTCATTCTGAATAATACAATATGGTATTCGTGGTTGTCAGGTCAGGTCATGTTTCGTATCGTTTCCTCGTATTTTTCGATGCTGAATCTCGGAGGTGTGAGACAGCATCAAGCTGTGCAATCATTCTGTGCAAGAGAATAAAAACCCTGCAAATTATTACACAACGGTTTATTATTCGGATAAACAGCTTGACCTAGCATTAATGCTCGGAGACCCATCCCGTTCGATTCAGCATCGAAAAATATCAAAATGAAACCCAAAAAAAGGTCGAAAAGAACTGAATCGTAATATTTAAATAAACAAAAAAACGAAAGTATCTAGAAAAAACTGAATTTTAATATGAAAACATGCACCCTAAACATTAATATCAAAATGTAACCAAAAATCTTCGAAAAAAACCAAAATGAGAATGAAACGAAAGAATCTAAAAAAATTGAATCGTATTAAAACCAAAAAAATGAAACGAACGAACTATTAAATAAATAAACCAAAAATAAACGAATAATGATAAGTTCAATCGAAGATAACAGATATTTTGCTAACGGAAATAGTTGAGGAGGAGCGAAACAGTCATTCGTGGAGGTGAAGACGAGAACAAGGCAATCGGACGATAAAGAGACAAATTGTAGAGCGGGCGGGCATGCGTTGAGAGGCGAGGGGGCGGTGTTGCCAGTTGAGCAAGCGAGCGATTTCGTTGAGATTGGCGGGAGGGGTGGGAGTTCAAACGACTTCCGTTGTGTTCCCGCGTTGTACTGCGTTTCGTTGATTTTTTTAACCGTTTTTTGCCCATTACAACCTCGGGCTTCGTCCGATCGGATTGCCGAGATGGCGGGCACAACTAGATACCAAATGGGATTTTTGTGCGAAAGAACGAATTTTTTAGACCACGTTAAAGGCACAAAACGGCCCGGACGGCGGACGGGGGACGGGGGACTGGGGACGGACATTGCAAATTTGGAATCTCCAAGTCTTGAAACGTAAAGTATCAAATTTTGAGGGGGGGGGGGGGTGGTTGTAAAAAATTTTTCGTGACCGAAAACATAGGGTTATTATTCAGAATGAATAATAAACCAAAATCGGTAGTGTAATAATTTGGAACGTTTCTTTCAACGCTACTGGCGTTTTTCGGTCCTTTCCAAGGTACTTCATTAAAGAGGAAATTTGAAAGTTTGGCCTTTAGAAAAAACGCGTATAACGTTATTGTATCCTTGTTGCATCGATCAATTTCAACAGAGACTTAGCCTCATATAGCTTCATATAGCAATAGTTTATTGAACAGTTTATTACTCTCAGACATAATTAGAAAATATTTTTTACTCCTATTTTGATGTCAACTCGCTTCTCGAATACGATGGTCTCATAAAATATTGCATGCTACTTTAAACCCTCTCAATGTAATGAAAAAAACTGCTAATTACCGCAAATAATTATCATCACATTTCTAGAGCGTCTGAACATGAAACATCCTAAAATGAGTAGAAAATTAATCTCGTTAATATATCAAGGTTTATAGAGCTTCTTCCTGAAATATCGTGTTCCAGCGTTGAATCTTTAGCGTAAAAGGGGGCATCTGAGTAGCTACTTAATGGGGCCCCCTGATGGCAATGTGTACTTCCCTTTTCTCTCCGTACTTCTTGTAATTATATTAATTAGAGGTTGGAACTTGGAGATAACAAGGTTCGCCGAGTCACTTCTCTCAAAATTCACTTCCTAACCTTACGGTTCTGTTTCAAAGCTCAGTGAACGACGTTTCAGAAGAACAGACGTTCAGTGTTGGATAGTCTTGTGTACATAAGTTTAGTAATACAGCATATTTCACCAAGCTGGAGAATTTGTTGCGAAACCTAATACGACCGTGTGCATCTTTATTATAGTTTATTAATTGAACCTACTTTTCAGCTGCTATCTGTTTAAGCAAAAGTGCTTATATTTACTGCTCGTGACAGTTGAAACGGTCTTGTTTCATTTTTCTGGCTAACGGTTGTTAGCGCAGTAGCGTTAAATAAATATGAATACGAGAAACACTAGTCTTCATTAAGAATAGACGCTTACGTGAATAGTTGTCCACTGTTAGTTGAAGTGGACAACTATTTAACAATACATTTCTGCCAACGTGTGTTGGACGGTTCAAGCAAACACGTGTGCAAAATAAGCCCCTTTGTAGATTGAAAATACGTTGAATGAAATGTAAGTTCTAGTGAAGCCAAGGGAATATTTAGTTTTCTAAAACTTACCTTTCATTCTTCATACAGGTATTTATCGGCGGACAACGTTGGCGGGGAATGCCAATTCACGTTTAAATTCGGAACATTCCGAGATGAGCAAAGCTAATTATCACGTCGTTAATAAATACGAGTACGGCTCTGGTTCTAAAAGTGTCTCCTGTAGCTACCAACCCGAAAATCGACGTCAAACAAATGAGCCGTAAAACAAGCCTAATTCTGTTTCCTAAATTGAGCGGTTGGTTGGGCGGTAGCAAAAGCTCCGGTACCACGGATCCAATTTCCAGTGACGTCCCCTATTGCCTCACCAGGTTAGAGAGACTTGACCTTCCACGTCTCAATTTTCAGTCGCAGTCGTAGATGAGTGGAGTGGTGTAGTTTACTTGCGAAGGAGGCACAACTGCCCCCTGGCATATGCATCTGTTCGTTTCAGCTCATTAACGTTTTGACGGTTCAATCAATATCTGCACAGTTTTGTGAAAACAAACTTATTGCAATCAACCTTTCTCCCCATAAAACTCATCGTCAGATACTCTACTCTCTCTGATTTAGACTCGATTTCACGAACCTGTTATTAATTAATTTGAGTAATGAGAGAAGGGAATGACACGTTTTTAAGAACGATTCCGCAAAAACTAATTGGAAATTGAAGCTAATTTATGAGCAGTTGGCGTGGGAAATTTCAAAAGGGGCAACTCAATTAACTCTGAAACGTTAAGTATCAGCAATTTGTAGGACCTCAGGTTCAACCGTGAGAAAAATAAACTGTTCTAGTAGCTACAGCGATAAAAACCACTGTACGTATGATACTTATAGCAGAAGGGGGTGGTGTGATGGTCTCACTCGATTTCCCACTCTTTTTACTCGATTTTACATCTATCTTCAGTAAACATTCTGTCAATTTCTAGGCATTCTACTTTTTTTTACTCAAATTTTAACGAAATTTTTTATTTGAAAACTTTGGAACTTTTACTCATGTTTCAAATATGTTTACCTCTTCTTATCATCGTTTTATACTTTTGTTATACAGCTTTTTTTAAATTGACTAACTTAGCTCCGCAAGACTTTCTATTCCACTTTCTAATCTTCCTAACAATCGTAACTATATATTACAACAACTTTTGATATATTTTTCTGTGATTAACGGGATTTTCAACGCTCACTCGATTAACAACCTCAATATTTTAGCAACCCCGTAAACTTGTGCTTATTTTCACAACAATTTCTTACAGCGTCAAAAAAGTCAGCCAACTCCTAAAAGCTTGATTTCTTGGCATTATCTTTCACGTTTCAATATGTTTATGTTACACATTGAAAAAAGATAACGAATTAAAAATATTCACAAAATTAGTTATATTAATTCTACTGGCTGAATTCGTTAACCAAACAAATTGAATAATGTGAAGCACATCAAATTTGAGTTTGAAAATGAGAAAACATGAAACTATGAGCCCGACAAAAGTTTCAGTCTGCTGTCTGCCTCTTAAGAGAGTGAGAGAAGTATGGCAATCGTGTAAGAATTAAGATGTGTTTTCCTCAGAGCCTTACGTCATGGGGCCTACGAATCGAAAAAAGCTAATTTGGGTGGTGGTCTTTGTGCGTGCGAGATAACATCCAAAATGTGCCAAAAATTATTTTTTAAACATTTTCAGAATTTTCCCAATAATTTTCTGGAACTGACCACAATGACGAAGTGTGTTGTAGCAACCTATACCCAAATATCGGTCTCCGTAACTATTTCTACCAAGTTTACTGTATACAGGTCTGTTTCCTTATTTGATGACTGTACCTAAACCCTCGACGAGGGTTTACTGTATACACTCAACGGCTACCAAAATGTTTATCTTCATTGCCCTTTTCGAACAAATGTGTTCATCAAAGATAGATCCCGCGAATGTGAAGCAGATCGTGGAATTTACGGCAGCTATGGAACGTTGTGTGTTGCTACGCACTAGATATTTTAATTTTAAAAATAGCAGGAGACAATTTTGGTCGGTTCTGGAGGTGTGATGAATTTTTTTCTTTGTTATATTTCGTTCCATATTTAAGTCTGACGATGAGTGTTATCAGTCGCTTGCTAAGATGGTTTATTGTACTCGAACGTGTTCTAAGGCTGAATCTCGTACATCATGAACGCCGGCTATAACTTTCATAATTTATCACGGTTGGTTCCATAATTTTTTATCTCCATCCAATCTCCGATATTCCCCAGTCAATCTTCCATTCTGCCTCCCACCTTCTCAAGGCATTGGTAAGTTGAAAAATTTGTTTAGTGTTATTGTATACAACTGGCTACTATTGGGAGCAGAGTTTAATATTTGATGAAGCAACACAGAAACCCCGCGTGCCAAGCTTCATACTCATCACTGCCGGGCTGCGAAACAAAGATACATCTAATGTTTCACATGCTAGCCCGGGGTATCCAGGAATACGGAGAGCTGACTTGATGTATTCAAAAGGAGGCTGAACCGATTAGATGTCAGCTAGTCGAACAACAGCAGGCCATTGTGATACGCCTCCATTGTTCTACTCAGAACCCTTCTTGCATGGAAGCTTCTCATGGTTAAGGCTTTTATTTTAATATAATCGGTTTCTGTTGCACAAAGGCCTTATCGAAGAAACCTTTCAAGTTTTTATCTTGCATATTAATGAGGAAGCTTATGTAAATATAGTTTCAGTTATGAAAGAAAATAACGTAAGCCTTCAAGACAAGTTTGTTATTTCCAATGCACATTTTGACTTTTGACGAAGAGCAGCAGAAATAGCCTAAATGTTTACTCCTTTTACTGTCTTTACTGTCCAACATTGTTCGATTCTAATCTCAATTTGATAACACTCGATCATTGTCCCAAACTTGTCGGCCTCTTTTTGTTGTAAAATTGTCCGTAAAACAAGAGAGTTGTGATGAGCAGTTGTTGACTGGGCCGTCGAGTCCACGATGAAAAAGCGAAAGGTTAATTAAAACCTTAAGGGAACCTTAGTATAAGGGAACGTACTTGTCGCACGTACGTTTGGTAGTAATGCTTTTAAATACTTCACCCATGCCTGGAAGAAATTTTGGCTGTGGAATGTGCTACAAAACTGTGTAAATTATCCTACAAAAAGCTTCGAAAAAATTCAATACCCGCCGCAATATTAGTCAGAAGTTGCATTTAGCCTCTTCCAAAATGTACGCAAGTGTAACCTAAAAGTATTTACTTATTGTTTACAAGTGGGGTTTTTTTACTTTGTGTATTATTGTTTCTTTCAGTAAAATGAATATTCTGTCTCAAGGGATCCCTTAAGTTAAGAGAATAGGCACGGGAGAGTAATCGATGAAAGAAAGTTTGCCCCAGACTCATTTCAAGCACGAGCAAGAGGCCAGTGGCGATTCTTCTCGTTTTATTCCCAAGACGGGTTGATTCGCTGCCAGGAAAAAGTTGTCAGCTATTGAAATCGATTGAGGGGCCTTGATTGCTTCACAGCTTAGCACAAGTTTCCCCCTCGGATACCCTATTAGGAACCAAGTCGTGGAAGATTACACTTCCTATCGTCGAAAATAAATGGATGTGAGGGTCGCCGAAATAACTTATCACATAAATTTTTACCCATGGTCTGCGTCGTTAGAACCAACTGGTTCATATTAAATAATACGAAAATAACTTATAATTCAAGTTCAACCGCTTACAAAGTTTCTGTCAATTGCGAGAGCTTCCCACAGACTCGATCCAATTTTCTCCTCATCAATAACCTGATTGAAGCTTTGATCATGTTCATTTGCATACAAAATAGCGGGAGCGACGCATTGCAGAACGCACTTCCCAAAATCGACCACAACCTATAGATACGGCACATCTTTTTGCAACTGGTCGCATCTACTTGAGTTGACAATTTATTCATCCCTTGGTTGGTAAACTTAGACACTATTAACGTAAATAAAGTAAAGTAAATTTTAGTTTTCTGATAAAACGAAGGATGGCAAAAAAACTGTTGCGGAAACAAAATATGAGTAAGTATTCAGGAACGTAAAAGCCTGTTCGGCTTTTGTTGTGAACTACACGAAAACGTGCGGATTACGTGTATTTGATGAGCTATGTACGGTTTTGACTGGTAGAAGGCATATTTTGATCACATTAGTCATGCATTATGACAGAAACGCGAAAGCGGAACATCAACGTTAGCCATCATCCTGCAGCAACACTTCCCTTCGAAAGTAAAATATGTTTAAGAGTTAAAAAGAAAAAGCAAGTGTGGTATGGTACGAATTTAGAGTCCAAATTCTAAAAACCAAACTTGATTTAAAATATGAATACGTATGCGTGGGTAATATATAATCACATGGCATTCAGAAATATATAAAAGCCTCCGAAACTCAGAGAAGCCCCAACTCTATTTGGTTGAAATTGGCTAGCTCCATATGTAAGTTACCGGTGATGCTGCTGGGGAGACTGATGAGGGTCCCTAACGGGTCCGTCCCAAAGGAGATTGGAAATGGGCCGCTGTAGGAAGGCTTTGGCTGACTCCCTGCTATCTTCTTCTCTTCCTTCTGTTGCCCTTTCTTTTCTGGCACGTTTGAACATAATATCAATTTCTTTGATCTAATTTCTGGTATTCACAGCACTTCTCGGCCAAGTGTATAAGGTAATTGGTCAGGTGTTGAGAAAATAAGCAGTTAAGGAAATCGGCCCTCCTGAACTTAAAGCAATATCCAAAAATCAATTGGGTTTGAAAACCCCTTAAACTCAATATTTTAGCAACCAACCGGCAACTCTGATTTTCCTCGCTCTCCTCCGACATCCGTTCCGTTATTGGCTCACGATTGGGACACAATTCCACTTCGCCCCAAATTGAGGTTGAATTCGCCTATTTGGCTCATTACCTGTTTTCGACCTTTTGAAAACTCGTTTTCTTCCTCCTCTCCCAGCAGCTTTATCTCATTTACGTCAGCCCTTTCGTCACTCTAGCCAAAATTGAATTTGCGATTTTCTTCGGCGAGGAATTTCAAATAAGAGGAGAGGCTGTCAAGTACCTTGTTTTATATTTTTGCACATGTTGACATTAACTGCACACACAACGCCTCGTTTAACGATATTTTCGTACTTCTCACATCTGTCGTGATTGAAAGCAGTGGTGGCAGTTTTCCCAGCAATATTAATTTCTCAAGCATTTTTCAAATATCATTAAGAACATCGAGAAGCAGTTTGGATGTGTCGGAAAGTTCGTGGCACAACGCTCAACGAAAGCAAAATTAGACACAGTTGTGCACAATAATTTGACTTCCCTCAGCTCTGTGTAGTAAAAAGGACAGTTACTCGAACGGGATGTTGGGTGGGGTGGGGTGGGGGGTTAGTTTACGTTCCAAGGGCTTCTGAGTCCGAAAAACAACAAAATTCGTGAACATGATTTGTATGTGCGTGTGACTGAACTAAATTGGTTTAAATTATATACAATCAATATAATATCTTAGTGATCATAACGAGCACCAAATACGTTTTTCTCAAAAACCACTATAACAATTTCGATTAGATTTTTACTTAGGGAAGCTGTAAATAACCCCAAAGGCACAACAATCGTTTGTGGGAATATGACAAAGTATCACGAGTTTCGATGAAAATTGATTTTGGCATAGTTTTTCTTTCCTTCTCGTTCTTAATCCCACGGGAGAGTGTGCTACTGCGCTGTCAAATATTCCATTTGTTAGTCATTTTCTTCCACTGCTTCCATCATTACGTGTTCCGATTCATTCTCATTTCCTTGGATCGAACCGAAATTTACATCAATCGCAATGCCGTTTAATTTGTACAGAGGAGTTTGTACGACATCGTTCAGAAGCATTTGTTTCAGCAGTTCCAGACTTTGTCTTCTTTTTTTGACATCGGATCGTTCTCTCAGAAGCTGTAGCATCGTAAGGTTTAGAGTTCTCTTGACATTTCTTGCTTCTTTCTCGAGGCAAATTATTTCTCGTCCCAGATTATTGTACTATAACATTCGCGAGTTAGTGTTTTTAAAGAACAAAAAAGTAAACTTTTCATCCAACCATTCATTCCACAATTTAATTAAAAGACAATAACTCACTGAGCCAGCCAAATCTTTTATTAATGACTAAGTGATGATGTCAATAGCAATTGACGCGGCCATTATATCGAGCCGCGTTAAACCATCAACGAGCACAATCAAATGTAGTTATCATTGCATAAGGATGTTTTGGTTACGGGCGTCTGGCGCCGGGAGAATATTTAGTTTCCGTAGTTCCATTGTAGTCGGGTCATGTTTCGTATGGTTTACTAGTATTCGTTGCTGAATCGAATGGGATGGGGGAGCAGTAATACTAGGTCAAGCTGTTCATGAGAATTATAAACCATTCTGTAATAATTTGCAGGGTTTTTGTTTTCACAGTCGCAGATTCTGCTGTACGTTCATGCAGATAGAAATTAAGTTGTAATTCGGAACGGACAATAGAAAATCCGGTGGCATCCCTCAATTAACCATTCAGAACGAGTGAGTTATGAACAAACACCTGTAGCTCCTACGAACTGTTGTGATCAATCTTCAAACTCATGGCTCCTCCTCGTGCTACTCAGCGATATGGTGCCATTTTTACGGAATGTAGGTTTAGACGATGGTAGTTTGTACGAATGGTTGAGGTTTTCCTTAAATAGTCCGCTGCTCGATCAATTTACGGCGTAGTTCAGAAGGCAAGAAGAAGTAAGGGAAGCGAAAAAAAACACAAAAACATAGGTATTAAAGAAATTGGGTTGTGTCCGCCAGTAGGCAAATACTAAAGTTAACGTACCTGTTAGGTGAGTCCGTCTCCTCTGGCTTGTGAGTTACTGTGGGCAAGCGCTTTCGATGTAAAGACATCATCGTCTGGCCGTTTAGTCAGTACTGGAGTCAGTCAGTTGGTCGTGGTCTTTATATACAAAGAGAAAGGTGAAGGGAGTGATGGAGCGTTGGGGAAGGCTCCCCGCCCCTTCCCCAACGCTCCATCACTCCCTTCACCTTTCTCTTTGTATATAAAGACCACGACCAACTGACTGACTCCAGTACTGACTAAACGGCCAGACGATGATGTCTTTACATCGAAAGCGCTTGCCCACAGTAACTCACAAGCCAGAGGAGACGGACTCACCTAACAGGTACGTTAACTTTACAAAAACATAGCTTCAAATCTTGATGCGTAGTATGAAATGCTTGCAGTTTTTCTTCCAGCAATCAGGAGAGTATTTACCACACGACTGGCGGAGCGGGGGAGGGTTAGTTTTTTTTTGCGCTGGTAAATTAAGGATGCAAATAAAAAATCTGGCTTACGAGACGCTAATTACCGTTGTTTGTACCAGTATAAATATGCATGAACTGTGTGAGAATTACCGAAAGTAGAATTTAGACTCAAACTTCTTTCCCATTTGGTTAATATTGAGGCAATGCTTCTATTTAAATCTTAGTATAAGTACATTTAACGGCGACTACAAAAAAATGTACTGAACTACGTTTTCTGAACGCGCCATAGTTCTGCGTCAGAACAACTATCTCTGGTTTAGAACCAACTAACATGCAGGCAATATTCACTTGAACATACGAACGTAGCATGGAATAAACCAACCATCAAACTCAAAGTAGGTGGAGGCTATTCGCATTCAAGTTAAAGTGGCATATTAACGGTTAAGTGTTAAAGTGGGGCATGCGTGTATTTTTAATGTCCGCTTTTTTCTTATAAATCCCACTCATGTGACTCTAGCGCTATCAGAATGGTTTGGGTTGTACCCCGATTAACTACCTTCACGAGCTTTAACAACGCTCACAAGATACTTAGGAGCGATCACACGAATTCCAGAGTTCAACTCAAGAAAATCCTTCCATTTAATATTATATTGTCTGTCAACAATATTTTCGTAAAAAAAAAAAATGTATGAAGCGACGCATCACACAACTTCCCCCTTCGTTCACACGTGCCCCTCCATCACTCCAGTAACCAATACAATCGGGTTTTCAGTCCTTGCAAAATTTTGTGGAACTTAGCTCGACGTAGCGCTTAAGGTGCCAAAACTTATTGAGCTATTCCCACTTATGTGACGATTACTATTGAGCAATCAGTTTTCTGGGGACCGCGTTTACTGTTTTATAATTAGTGGGTAAAACTGTGAGCAATTTAAATTGCTTCGAAATTACCAACAATATATTGTGTTGCTCTCGTTTTTTTCTCACAGATGAGAATTCTATGTTACTTTGGTGTTGTTGGGAACAGTCGATAATAATTATAGATAACCGTCAAAGCCGGTTTTGAGAAAAAATTGACGCTTTTGATCACTACAATAATTGTAGTTAGTGTAGAACGGATGTTGCTCGTGCCGTTATTCTGGCGTCTCATGATGGTCTATAGGCTAAATAAGAAATGAGAGTTAATTTGATGAAACGGTTTTCTTTCAATCGCGTTCACAAACACACTCACAGACCTTTTTCTCAGATAGCGGTTTTTTGAACTCAGTAGCCGTTGAAACGTAAACAAGAAGATAACTCAAACGTTTTATGTTCAACTGATTACATAATTTTCCTCTCTAGTGTGCAGAACCAAGGAAAGCAAAAATCCCACCACCGGAATCAGCCTTTCATGCTGTTTGACTGTACAAACACCACACACTGCTCATCCTTTACTCTTTGATATATTTTACAGTACAAACTAAATAATCCCCTCGAATAACCCATTGTGAAAACCCATTTAAATAATAAAACAGAGTTAAGTTAGGAGGATTGGCTAATTCCACTAAATTTGAGTTACAATATAACTAATCAGCTACATGTAAGTGGATTTTGTATTTGTTTGTAATGAAATAAAAGATAATTAACGTCTTCAGGTCTTCGGGATTCTGGCGTCTTATTTCCTTTTTATTGTTCATTTTATCGTTTAATTGATTGAAAAAATCCTCTGATTGTCAAACCCATAGAGACTGAGTGGGGGGTCGTAGGAGTCACAATGGTTCACTTGGGCATGGAAAGCAATCTATCAAATTTACGCCCAGTCATACAACAATCCAATTGATGCTAATCACTTTCCAGCGTGGGGTTTGTTGGCCAGGGGGGTTGATTGATGAACGAAAATTATAATAAGGTTCCCCACGCGCTCATATCCTTAGTTCACATCTATTCAGTCAGTTCCCTTTTCAACTATCGTCTGATTGAAATGTGTGCCGGGCTTTCATCAATCCGTGAAATCTGACTTTCAGACAGTGAAGTTGGTGCTACCTCGCGGCATTTGTTCACATACAAAATACTTCGGTATCATGTTTAGCGCCAGCGACAAGGAATCTCAGGTACCTGTCTGCTTGTATTCCCCTTTTTTCCGAACTAAATAGACCGAACCTGCTGGGAGCCCGCTATAAACCACCTGGAAAGTGCCAGTACAATATGCCCCACCTAACTGAGCGGGGGGAGGTTTTAGGTTGGGATTGAACCTGAGTTTGCTAGTCCATAGATCCAACTCATTCGCCCACCGTGTCACCTGAAAAATAGTGAATTTTTCTTCAGCGGGTAATGTACATCTTGTTTGTAACTCCCAACTAAGTACTGAAGTGGCAACCAATTTTTTGGGGATAACAATAACCGCGAGTGGAATATACAATATGTGGCCTTCTTCCTTCTTTCATCTTGCTACGGAATGGGTATTAGGTGCGTATTGATTCTAGCGACCATTCTTCCTCTTCTCCAAAGTCATCAGATGAGACCCAGTGTGGCTTCAACTATTAAACTTTGTCGTCGACTTAAGTCGCCTAGTTCTCATGTCTTTGCTCAAAAGGTTCTTTAGTTTTTGGCCGAATCTCTTATCATTTAAATGAAGGTCTTGTGAGTAAGGTGTTCGGAACAAGGTTTGTGATATAAAGTGGAAACGTAGCACTTTATCACCTTCAGATGTCAGCAGACTTAAATAGAACGTAGGCACAATATTGCTCCATCACACAGGTGGCAAAATTCATTTTTCCAAATCTGTCATGTACTCGGCAAGTCAATTTATTAGTGGATATTTGGTTCATTTGAACATACATAACCATGTGAATATCCTGCATATATTGTTGCTCTCCTCACATCTCTAACGACTCTAACACTTTGTAATCAGCAACATACATGATTCCAAGTGTGGAGAGAAGGGCGATTTGAGAAGAAATGAAATATAGAAAGGAGTAGTAGGTAAAACCGACCGTTCAGTGCAGTTTAAGACAACTGTACTGGTTGTTAGGTGTGCGTATCTGGTTTAAAGTAATGTTTCACAAGTAGTATTTCCCACATTCGTTTTCTTTTGAATTTCGTTTGAAAAGCTTTGTTTTTGTTCAGCTACTTAAAAACAACTATCGACCTATTCATGAACATTCGCTCGGCACAAGTTCCACCAGAATAACAATTTTCAAAAGCCGAGTTAAGTTTCCACGATGCAGTTGATGTCATTCTGCGAAGAAGGTGGAAGGCCTCGATGAAGTTTGTGAAGTGTTACGGAACCATCATATTTGCAAAGCCGTTCTCTGGAAATTCTTGAAGTGTTCGGGAAGAGTAAACAATACTCCCCAGAGTCATTTCCATTTCATGAAGTCAACACAACGTAATATTTCAACACGACTTTGACTGAGCCTTCTCAATCCCTCCGCTTTGGGCCTTTTCCAAGTTGCAAACGAGAGGCCACGTGATCCGAGTCTGGTCACCAATAGGAAGACATATTATATGAACGAACCAAATCACTCTCGAAAAACCTGTGTGATCACATTTCCAATTACAAAACAGAGTTATTGTCCAGTTACAAAAAATTGTTAAAACAAAAATAAACAATAAAAATAATAAAAGTACAGAAAAAAACAAAAGCAGTTCGGTAGTACTGCAACATTAATTAGTGCAAACAGACTTCTTCCGAATAACGACATTACGCAACTTTTTGCTTACTGGGTCCCTCCGAAGGGCAGGATGGTCGTTGTACAGGAAAACACCTTCTCCTACGTGCACGTAGGATGTTGTGCCCTGCTTGGCAGGTGGCTCACCGTGTACTTATCACGAAACGCAACTTGGATGGGACACCCCCAGAATGCAGAGACCTCTCTCTGTAGAGGGAGAATTATGGCTCGAAACAGATATTTCTTCTCTCCGCGATCGCGTAGGGTCAGAAAAGCGGCTGAAAATGATGCAATCGTCTCGAATTTATGGAAATTCAAGCTTAGGGAAGACCGTGTCTGTCCTTGTGCGCCAAAGGACGTGGTCCTATCAATAGTTCAGTCTTTTACTTCGAAGAGAACCAGTTTAAACTGAATCCTTTTTCGGTCAAAGAAAACCATACCAGGTCTTGGCGTTTCTGCGTTTGAGATGGAAGTCCTCAAAGACTCAACTCAGGAAGAGTACATTAAGCTGGATTCTCAACGATCATTTACCACGGTTTGTTCTCTTTTCCAGTATTTTATTCCACAGAGGGAAATGGAAGTTCCAATTGACCTAGTTGTCGGTGGAGTTCAACGTCAGGTTTATCGCAAGATTCATTATCGTGGCAATTTTTCTCTTTAGCGTCGTCTAGTCATCTGAACTGGATCTCTTAGCCCGATTTAATGCCACTCACTTTCAACACGCGGAATAATAGGATGAACGTGGGGAATGAGTAAGAATGCACGGTACACAAGGGGGTTTTTGAACAGTCGAAAGCGAAGAGCGAGTGAGTAACACGACAGCTGAGTGCGCGTTTTCTGGTTGGGTTTGGGAAGAGCTGAAAGTCGAAATCTAAGTAGAGGGGGTAAACGAGAGTGGTGGGAAGTGGATATTTTCGAAAGTCCAAAAAGACGGACAGGCATCGCAGATTTGGAATCCCGATGCCTGGAAACATAAAGTGTCAAATTTTGAGGGAGGGTTATAAAAAAATTTTCGTTGCCAAAAACATTCAGAATAATAATAAACCAAAATGTATGTACTATACTTTCCTTTTATTCTCGAACTTTTTACACTTCGTTAGTGTGCATTTCCGCCATACGAAGTGTCACTAGGTGTTCTGCACAAATAACGTGCTTATAATTTGAAAAATAAATAGTTTCAAGAAGTTTTTTTGGTTTCTGGTTTTTACTTTCCGCTACCCGAACTGAAGGAAAGTATAGTAATCGGCTCAAAAAAAAATTTGGGTTTTGGGTGGGCCCAGCTTGAAAGACAACCTCACCTCTATGAGGTCCCCGCAGGATTACATCCAACGAGGCTTAACTGTGGCTGGGCGTCACAGTGTACTCTGTCGCCACACTGTGCTCACCCTGCAGTAGGGGGTCCAGAATTCCACTGCCGTACTCCCTGCGTGTTCGTATAAGCCGGACTAAAAGGGACACAACTTACACTTCATTCCACATACATGACACACTGGGAACCCCCTACCTTTGGCTGGGATCGCAGAACACACCCCCGCAGGAAGGGTGCAGAATTCTCCTGCCGTATCCTCTGCGTGGTCGTTAAAACCGGCCTTAAGGGGCTTAAAGCTCACGACAGTGACATACACAACATATTCCAGATACTAAATACACTGCAACGGCTTGCGTGGCAGAACACACTCACTTGAAACACTCATAATTAGCGAAACACAGTCCTGGAAGTAGCTGACTAACTGCTGAGCGATCCCCATATAGGTGCGGCCTTCGGAATGAGGAGGGGAAAAACCAGGTTTGAGCGTTCCTGGGGCGGCTGATAGCGTGTGTCCCGCTCACCACATCACTAGTGGCCGAGGGCTGACTCTGAGCAGCAGCCGAAAAATCCCTCATGCGTCTTAGTCCCGGTGGGTGGCGGACTGGCAGCTGCGGCGCATGTGGGGCCTCCCTTGACCCTCAACGGACCAGCGAAAGGGGCTAGAATCAATATGCCTGAGGAGCTTCCAGGACACTGCCTCGAGCACCTCTCTCGCTCATACCACGAACACACACAACAAATGAACTCACAAGGATACACTACACCAGTCCGCTTCTTTAATCACCCACCAAATAAGTAAAAAACATGACAAAGTCAACTAAAACTTCAGCAGGTAATAAAAACGCCACCTGCGCCTCTTCCTCGGGCTCGCCAAGCTCGACCCCTCCCTCTTCGGACGATGAGCAACCTACTCGTCGTCCAAACAAACAAGGGCGGAAAGAACCGGGCAAACCGCGTTCATCTCCCCTTCTCCCCTAATAGCCGCAACCCGGCTACTACAAGCACACGACACAGCGTGGACCTAAACTATCGGACATGGAGCAAATTTGCGCATACGTCCAAATCATCCACGACCAGCTGGCGCGGATGAGGCCAAGCGCGACAGGACCTATCACGGGACCTCGTAACTAGTTGCCTCTTCGAAATTTCGAAGCTGGCTATAAAGCTAATGCCCCCAACGACATCGCCCCTGCCACTCCCCTGCGGAAACTGTGGCGGCTGTCGTGAGGAAAGAGCTGCGTGAGGGGCAATTGCCCAGCAGCCAGTACCACCAGCCCCCAAACTCGAGGAGCAACAACGAGCCAGGGGTAGTACCCCAGGCCCCTCATATGCGGCAGTAGCCGCTACTGCGCCTTCTCCCTCATGGAGCTGAGGCGGAATGGCAGCCTGCCAGGGCCAGGAAGCGCAGAGGAAGCAGAAACAGGCCCCAACTAGCAGGAAGTGCAGGCCGAGGGCAGCGCCCCGCCTATGCCTCCGCCCAAAAACAAGGGCAAAAATAAAAATAAAAACCAAAATAAAAGCCTCCACCGCTTGCCAAACTCCCCCTAAAAACCCACGACAAAACGTGGTAGTGGTTAGCGGACATGTGAGAAGGAGAGGCTGGTCCCTCCAACCCTGACGCAATGGGGAAGCGCTTATGCGGGTGTCCCTGCTACGGACCTCCAAGCTCTGAGTGTCCGAGTGCTGAACATCCGCACCGCCAGTAGAGGTGGCGCCGTCATTGTGAAACGCCAGAAATGGCCAAGGCGCTCACGAGCCACATTTCCACAAAAAAGGAGTTGAAGCTCCAAGCGTCAGCCCCCCTGGGTCGTTTCCCACGCCTGCTGCTGTGCGACGTGCGGACCGACCTTCAAAAAGAGGACTTGGCCCAACAAGTTGTTGAGCACAACCCTGCGCGAGCCTTGCAGCCGCCGGATGTCAGAGCCTCTCTTCACCAAAAAGCGTGGCAGACAGAAGGATTGGGTGATTGAGGTATCACCCAGCCTGTACAAAAAACTAGAGGGGCAAGGCACCTCCAAATAGCCTGGCAGCGTGTGCGCCATACGAAAAGTACCAAGCCCCACTCAGTGCTACAAATGCCAGCGCTATTGGCCACCTGGCAGTGGCCTGTACAAGACCTGTTGTGTGCGCCTGGTGCGCCTTGCCACATCTGAGTAAGGAATGCAAGCGTGATGCTCCCTCAGGGTGTGCCAATTGCGTCGAACGCAAAATCCAACAGGTCGCACACTCTACACGAGACGCCACGCTGTACCATTCGTCAGCGAGCGATTGCCCTCCAGGGAGTCACAGTGGATTATGAATAGGCCAAAAACAGAGCGAATCCTTCAGATCAACACAAATAAGAGTTGCCCAGTTATGGCTGAGTTGCTGCAAAATGCACTCAAGATACGCTGCAGTGGCCTGGCCATACAGGAACCGTGCATAGGATCCAAAACTCTTGGTCTCGGATCGCAGGCACGAGTGGTGGCTGGAGCAAGAACGAGGCAAGGCAGCAGTAGCCTGCATCGACCCGTCCATTGACATGCTCGCACTCACTCACCTGAACAGCCAGCACTTGGCGGCTGAGCTCATCCGAGCCGGAGGCATTGAGCTGGTTGTAATATCATTTTACTGTCAATTTGGCGCACCAGTTGCCAGCAGCCTTGAACCACTCGAGCGGGCTCTAGCAGGCCTATCAGGACGACCCTGCGTAGTCTGTGCTGATGCAAACGCCAGATCACCATTGTGGGGATCCCCAACCCTGGATGGGGCGGGCGAGGCGTATATAGAGCTGCTCACCAGGTACAACTTGGTTGTTGCCAGGGACCCCATGACTGAGGCGAGCTATGATGGCCCGGGAGGAAGGTCGTGTATAGCCGTCTGGCCGTGTCCCACCCTGCTACTCAAATTGAAGGGTTGGCGAGTCGTACCAGGTGCAACGCAGAGAGCGATCACATGGTTATTGACTTTGCCATTACGGATGATAACATCCTCTGCAAAGACCGCGCGTGAAAAGCGATTCCGCACAAAAAATGCTGACTGGCCACAATTCTGTAGGGTACTGGAAGGTGAACTGCGTGCCGCAGACACCGACCTAATAAGCAAGCATCCACACCTGAAGAGGTGGACAGCAAAGTGGACACATTTACCACAGCACTGCACTCTGCTGGGCTCTCTGTACTTGGCCAACAGAAGCACAGGGCGATCAAAGTCCCATGGTGGACTGAGGGAACTTAATCCCCTCAAGCAAAGTGCAAATAGAGCCAGAAGGATGTACCAAAACACTTCGTGACCCTGATGCCAGAGCAACACTCCGAACTGCCTTCATCCAAGAAGAAGGCCTTCCACCGCGCCATCAAAGCGAGCCAAAGCGGCAAGGCTGGCGAAATTTTGTGGAAGCGGAGAGCTCTGAGAACCCCTGGGCCAGACACTACAAGTCCTCCATAGGAAAAGCAAATGTAAAGCAGGTCTTAGCTGCGATGCAAAATGAGTCAGGCTGGGCCTGCAGTATCGAACGTTCACTGGAAACCCTCCTTGAGAAGGCGTTCCCAGATGACCAACTAGCTCGAGACACTGAAGCCCAGAGGGCAGCAAAGGGAGCTGATCATGGACCCTCGAACGAGCCCGACATCCCATTGTGGACAACAGGCGACCTCCGGCAGGGCTCTTGCGACCTTAAAGCCCAACAAATCTCCTGGGCCAGATAAAATAAAGCAATATGCTAAGGAAGGCTGAGCGGACAATCTCCAGCGGTCTCCTTAATTTATTTAATGACTGTCTGCAGGTCGGACAGTTCCCACTCAGTGGAAGTCTGCGCGCGTTGTCACTCTTCAAAGGAGGCGACGCAATCCAGTCGGACCAGCGATCATGGAACCACTCAGCCTTCTTTCCATATTAGGCAAAACACTAGAAATCTTGATGTTGCAGTCCCTCGAAGGAGTCTTTGGCGCAACCTCACAGGCAGCCACGGGTGTACCAAAGGAAGGTCCACGCAGGATGTCATTGTCGAGATTCGGCGTGTTTCCCTGCTGGCACCGGCTAAGTACGTCGTAGCAGTTCTGATTGACATCAGAGGAGCGTTTGACAACCTTTGGTGAGCGCTCCTTAATGAACTCAAAGGTAGGGGAATCCCCGCAACCTGTACTCGCTCGTCAGAAGATACCTGACAGACAGAACTGCTACGATCGAAAGTAGGCATGTCTCCGTCCGAAGAAAGATTGAGAAGGGTGCCCACAGGGCTCGGTCCTAGGACCAGCACTCTGGAATACCTTCTTCGAAGGTCTTCTCAGAAACTCATGGAGACTGACTGCGAGCCGTACGCCTATGTGGATGACTTGACTGTGCTGATCTTTGCAGAGTCAGTCCGCCAAATTGAAGAAAAAACCACCACGTGCTCCGCACTGTCAACCAATAGTGCGAGCACGTCAAGATGCAGGTGGCTGAGGAAAAGCAGCTAATCCTCTTGAAGGGGAAAGTGAATAATCCACCCACAATACGCTTTGGCGGCCACAGGCTCCTTCTTGAAAGCACGTCAAGTATTTAGGAGTGAATATAGGTGAGAGGTGGGGTTTCAACCAACACCTCCAGTCCCTTAAAGGCACTACCATTGCAAGGTTTGCCTCACTGCGTGCCATTACTAAGGCCACTTGGGGTGTGTGTTACCACGACACCATCCTCATGTATAAGGCCATCTATTTAGGTGTGATTGGCTACTGCCCTGTTGTCTGGGGTAGCAAACTAACAGTCAATCAAAAGAGTATTGGCCCAATCCCAGAGCGCGCTCCTGTGGATCACCAAGGCCTACAAGACTGTATCAACGGAAGCACTCCAGGTGATCACTGGTCAGTTACCAGTTGATTTGGCTGTTGAGTGCATGATTGACAAGTGGAGAGTGAAACAGGAGCTTCCCCCGCTTTGGGCTGAACTCCGTGCGGATCTCACCACAGAACAGAAACTTGCCGCCATCGATGAATGGGCTCTAGAGAAATGGCAAGCGAGATGGGAATCCTCGTCAAAGGGACGTGATACGTATGAGTTCTTCCCCAACATCCGTGAACGTCTTTCTAGAAAATGGGGTGAGCCAGACCACTGGACGAGCCAGTTCCTCACGGGACATGGTGACTTCGATAGGCGGCTCCACTTCTTTTCTCTGAAAGACTCTCCATTATGCACGTCTAGTGCCTCCAGTGCGGAGGAAACAAGAAACCATGTGCTGCTCCACTGTAGTTTCTACAACAGTGAGCGACGGTTGTTGAGAGGGCAAACGAACTTAGCAGCTTTGACTGCTACAAAGGAAGCCTATAACCATTTTGCAAAGTTCGCAAAGAAGGTAATGGCTAAGAAACGTGGTTATAGTTGATCAGTCCTTTTGAAACTTGCCACCCAAGTAAACAGTAAGATCAGGTAGGGAACCAGATTAAGAACTACTCCCAGATGGTACGGGATTCCTCAGGTGGTCACCTCCGCGCGGTAACACACGGGCAGCAGCTCTCTACGGTGAGACTGGCTAACGACCACATACCTGCCGTACCTCCACAGGTCTGAGTTCGGTGGATGCTGCAGGGGCCGGCCTCTTGCATATTAGCGAAACCGCAACTTCTATGACTGATATAACCCTCGTCGAGGGTTTAGGTACAGTCATGAAATAAAGAAACAGATCTGTGTGTGTGTGTTCGCAAAGAAGGTAATGGCTAAGAAACGTGGTTATAGTTGATCAGTCCTTTTGAAACTTGCCACCCAAGTAAACAGTAAGATCAGGTAGGGAACCAGATTAAGAACTACTCCCAGATGGTACGGGATTCCTCAGGTGGTCACCTCCGCGCGGTAACACACGGGCAACAGCTCTCTACGGTGAGACTGGCTAACGACCACATACCTGCTGTACCTCCACAGGTCTGAGTTCGGTGGATGCTGCAGGGGCCGGCCTCTTGCATATTAGCGAAACCGCAACTTCTATGACTGATATAACCCTCGTCGAGGGTTTAGGTACAGTCATGAAATAAAGAAACAGATCTGTGTGTCTGAAGTTCGATTTGCGGGAGAACGGCTGATCCGATTGAGCTGGTTCTTTTTTTGGTTTGTTCGTTATTTTTTGTAGACACCAAAATAGGGTTATGGACGATTTCGGCGGATGGGAAGGGGGGACGAAAATGTACCAAAAACTAGGGTTTTTCGCATTTTTCTCGAAAACGGCTCTAACGATTTTGATTAAACTTTCACATTATCTTCTAGTGATCAATACCTAACTTTTCTTCTCCATACATATCTCCTTAAAAATACGGTGAACGGAGATATGGGCCCATGAAGCAAAAATAGGTTTTTTACGCTTTTTGGCAAAACGGCTACAGCGATTTTCACTAAACTCACAGGATGTTTTCAAATAGTTATTACCTACATATTCTTTTCAATTAATGTTCTTGTGACGGTCCATGGAACACAGATAAAAATCAACATGTGTCGAAAATAACGTTTTTTCTAACATTTCCGTAAATTCCAGGGTAACTTTTTCACCAGATGTGATAAATTCTAATGGAGTATCTTTAAGTCACCCATACCCACATTTCGTTCTCAATAATTATTTCTGTATATATATGTTGAACGGAGATATAAGCCAAGTTAACTCAGAAAAGGAGATTTGTCGTAAATTAATTTATCGGTATTCCAATTTTCTCAAAAACGGCTCTAACGATTTTGATCAAACTTTCGGAGTACTCTCAGCTAACTAGTCCCTACACTTTGTTCTCCGTAAATGTTCCTGCAGAAATGCGTTGAACGAAGATATAGCGCCCGCCTATGTAGGTGGTGTTCGAGCTTAAAGGGGTGGCGGAAAGTTGTGTGTTGCTACGCACCAGATATTTTTTTATTAGGGCGCAGGAGTATTTTAGGTATTTCGTCTGCTCCTCCAAACGACACCCTCGATGAATAATTTCTACATCTAGATCGTGATTTTGCACTTCATGGCAGGTAATACTGCTGGTTTTACTAGAAACTAAATTCAACAAAACAAGGGCAAACTGCAAAGTTTATTTGAAGTGGAACTCAGGATATTAACTGCGTGGTCTCGAAGCATTCAATTTTACCAGAGAACGGTTTACGAGTTCGTTCATCTGGCGGAGCCCGAAGAAGGAAATCTCGAGTGTAAAACTCTTGGAAAATTGAGAAGATGAGACCAGCATTAAAATAACGGGGTTTCAGCAGTTGACCGGAGCGGGAATAGAAGGCGGGAAGAGGATCTAATGCAAAAGGTATGAGTAAGCTTAACCGTGACTTAGTGCCTTGGCCTTCCTCCAACCGCGATTATTCAGGGTCCGCTTATATGTAACATCGCTTTTTTTCCTCTTGAACGGAAGATAACCGGGAGTGAGTGGTTAAAAACGTGAGCATGTTTCATAAACGATGTTGTTCGCTTCACATTCAGGGAAATAAATGGGGATTTGAACTCACATTTCATTCACGGTCTGTTCCAAAGATTGGTAAACGCTGATACATAGATAAGTAATAATCACGTAAGTAAGTGAGTAGGTGTGCTCCCCAATCTCTACAGTTCGCCTAACACATTTTAAGTCAACTTGATAAATACGGCCGGTCTTCTACATTTATTTCAGCCCCAGTCTTGCTTAATTGTTAGCGCGCAGTTACAGAAATTGTGTTGGTAGTTCAATTTTAAGCTTACAAAAAATTATAAAATGATGGGACAGCAACACTTGAAATTCTGAAATGCACTATCGCTTCCTTGATTAGGTTTCCAACTAGTTTCCCTATAATTTCATTTCACAATATCACCAACCTCCCGTCAGCTGTGAAACTCTTGTAAAACATACATTTTTCTCAAGCTGAGAGAAGCAGACATTGTTTTATATAGTGTAATGTATGTGAGCACGGAGAAAGTTGAATTTTTATTCAGAAATTCGGCGGTGTTGGCAGTGATCCACTCAACGATGAATGGCATTGCTTGGGGACGCTCGTGGCGGGGAAGCGTCGCAAGGATCGCCGTGTTCCTGCAAATAGGCAAAAACGAGTCAGCAGCTACGTTGAGAGGGCTCAGGACCACGTTGGTCTTGGCACCATCCACTGCAGAACCAGCCTGTCGGCAGTCCTGAATTCATGGATGTAGTGCCCGGCCCGGTTGGTGTGTAATCTTTGACACGCACATTGTAATTCACATAACGCAACAAACATCTAAATTTCCAACTGTAAACAAGTGCTACCGAACCATTTCCTGAGTATAGGTAGAGGTTAGTTGTGTGTCAATTCCCTCCAGCGATCTGTTACATCTCACGGTTACTGCACCATAACCTTCTTAAAAACCGTTCGATCCATGAAGCTAGTTTTATAAGACGCTTATGAACCGATCGTGTGGTCGTGGCTTTCGCTATCGTGCGGTTTGGGGCTCATGCAGCATGAGCACTGTACCCTAACCTTTATATAGTACGGCGGGCTGTTGTCGATTTGCGAGCTCAGAAAGAGGCTGTCAGGTTAACCCCTGAGGAAGCCTGCTCCTCACATTTGAGTTTAATTACTGGGTACTCCTTGGTCTGAATATTTAATTAGGTGCCAAGTATGAAACAGATTGTTTAACTGTGACCTCGCTTTTTTAGTCCATAACCTTTTCGCAAACAGCTTGTATTTTTATTCGTAACCTTCTTCGCAAACTGCTTGTTTTTTTTAGTCATAACCTTCTTCGCAAACTGTTTGTTTGTTTAGTCATAACCTTCTTTGAAAACTAGACGAAACGGCCGAAGACTTGTCCAGTTGTCAAACTACCAACTGATCATCCCATAAACGTTAATCACAATTTTAGAAAATATAATGGAGCAACCACATCTTTTCAATCCTTCCAGTCATCACAGGCAATATATTCTGTTGGTTTTAAATTATGCTAGAAGTGATAAACGTTAGTTCAAGTTATAATATAATCAAAGATATCAAGCGTGACATTGAAACTGAATCCACTACAGTTAATGATCATATTTTTGCGTGTTACCAACTCGCGAAGTTCATGAGGTTTAGGAAGTTTTTGTCATTTGTACGGGACTGACTGATGGGAAAATCAAGAAAAGAATCTTTTTTATCATGATGTTTTGAAGATATGGGTAGCTCTAGTTAAAAATTTTGCCACCGCACAAATGTTTAAGACTAGCCACACATAGCCTCACTCAAAGCTATAGATGCAGTTTTGCTAAAAACGACATAATTTCTTGGGATCCCCCACAGCGAGTAATTTCCTTTTCCAGCTCATAAAACATCCTCAACCACTCACCGCCGGAAAACGCATAACTTTTGAGCTCCGTCCTGCTCCAAACACATAAAAATACGAAAGGACTATAGGAGAAAACATAAAAAGCATACTGTTGAGTCAAGTCAGTTTAATGCTTTGAATTCGCAGAGCTATTCTTTTTCATTGAGGCCTCTTTTCTTCGCAAGCATGCGTTTGTTACTCTTGCTCAGCCACTTGCCCGTTTTATAACACTAATTATCATAGCTTCTTTCGCTTGGCTTCAAAAGATCCTCGCAGAGCAAACAAAAGCTTTGAGGATATGCGCCAGCCGGCTACATATTTCATGAAAGGCGCCTCTCCACACTCTCCTTCGACTATCGCTGCAGTGTCAACTCAAGAATTAACATCCTCAATTGTTTATGCCGTTAATAAAAAAATTTAGATGAAGACTGTAGTGCGGTATAACCAAGGTGATAATTAATAACGCAAAGCTATTTCTATTTGCGGAAGACAAATAGATTTAATCTCCTTTGCAGAACAGGGAACCAATTTATTAAATGAAGTCTTAGTGTGGCACTGTTTTTTTATGAACGAATTGTCTAGTTGATGTCAAGTTTGTCACTGTCAGGAGTAACAATATCCTGAGTAATAAATAATACGTTGAATTTCACATGGACGATACTCAACCTATAGTCATCAATTCCTTGATACAGAGTGCCATCAGATGCATTGTTCAATTTTTTATCGTTGGTAGCCTATTCCCGATCTATTATGTGAATAGATTTTACAGCCTTTATTAAAATAATCAGCCTAAACGGAATCAGTTTAAAAATTCAATATTTGGTTAAAACGTTAAAAGTGTGTCGTTATGAGTACTCAAACTATTGGATACTCTGATACTCGTGCATAGTGGATATCATTTTATTACTTTCATTGGCTTTACGAAGTGAAACAAGAAGTTATCTAATCGACTGAAATTTTTTTTTGAGTTCTCTTCGGATCATTACGTTTCAGACCCTACTGAGTTTTAAAAACACTATTTTGGAAAATGATGTTTGTGTGTGTTTGTGAACGCCATCGAGTGGAAATGGCTGAACCAAATCAGCACTGACTTGATATCTAGCCTGCAGGCCAACCAACACCAAAGTAAGGGTGGATAATTATAGTTATCATGCCGATCAAAACACCAAATGTTTTCCCCAAAAACGGGCCGACGATTTTGATTAAATTTCTTGCATACACACCTCCAAATGACACAACAATACTGTAAATGTTTCACTTGTGGAAACATGACGATAGCAGCACACCGAAATTACCAAACGTTTCGATGAAAATCCATTTAGTTACCAGTATCTTCAAGAAAATTCAGATGATGGTCCAACCAACCTTTAATAACGCTCCTAAGGTATACAGGGGCTAATTTTTGAAAGTTTTTACCCGGAACCTTGAAAAAGTGATTATTATCCTTCTTAAATTATCGTGTGTACAACCACATTATCTTTGTGAACGATTAGCTCAATAATGGTCACGGCATGAGCACGAGCAGGACAATGAATAAAGTTGGGTGGTATGTCGGACCTGATTTTGGGGTATTATTCATTCTGAATAATAACCCTATGTTTTCGGACACGGAAAAGTGTTTACAACCCCCCCTCAAAATTTGATACTTTACGTTTCAAGACATGGGGATTCCAAATTTGCAATGTGGTCTAAAAAATTCGTTCTTTTGCACAAAAATCCCATTTGGTATCTAGTTGTGCCCGCCATCTCGGCAATCCGATCGGACGAATCCCATGATTGTTATGGGCAAAAAACGGTTAAAAAAATTAACCAAACGCAGTACAACGCGGGAACTACAGCGGAAGTCAACGTTTTGTCGTTTGTACTCCCTCCCTTCCCGCCCGTCTCATTAAAAAACCACCCGCGCTCGCTCGCCTCCCAACGACGCCGCCACTCAACTCCCCTTTCAACTCACAACGGGTTCGCTCGAAGCGCCTCCCATTCCAATTTCTTCGACCCGACGGGGCAAAATCATCAGACGTTTTGTTTCCGTAGTTCCATTGTAGCCAGGTCATGTTTCATATGGTTTACTAGTATTCGATGCTGAATCGAATGGGATGGGGGAGCAGTAATACTTGGTCAAGCTGTTCATGAGAATAATAAACCATTGTGTAATAATTTGCAGGGTTTTTACTTTCCTACCCAAGGGAAAGGGAAGTATTGTAATCGTGTCAAAAAAGTAGGGTTTTCTTCTGATCTTTACGTTTTGAGGCCAACTAAATCTTTAAAACCTAATTTCGGCGCGTGGTCCGGGTGTATGTGTAGTTCGATTTGCGGGAGAACGGCTGATCCGATTGAGCTGGTTCTATTTTTGTTTTGTTTGCTATTTTTTGTCAACACCAAAATAAGATTATGGGTGATTTCGGCCGATGAGAAAGAGGGGTGGGGGACAAAACTGTACCATGAACTTTTTGTAATTTTCTCAAGAACGGCTATAACGAATACGGTTAAACTTTCAAATTATCTTCTACTAGTTAATACAAAACGTTTCTTCTCCATACATATCTTCATGAAAATACGGTGAATGAGGAAAATGGGTTTTTGGCCAAATGGCTTTAACTATTTTCACCAAACTCACAGGATGTTTTTGAACAGTTAATACATATATATTGTTCTCAATAAATGTTCCTCTGGCAGTCCTCTGAACAGAGATAAAATTCCAAATGCGTCGAATATAATGCTTTTTCGAAATTCCGAGGTAACTGCTTCACCAGATTTGATCAATCTTACAGAATGCCTTCTAGCAAACCATACCCACATTTAATCTCCGTAATAATTTCTGTATATATCTGTTGAACGCGGATATAAAAAGCCAAGTCAACTCAAAAGATGAAATTTGTCGAATATTGATTTATCGGTTTTCCAATTTACTCAAAAACGGCTCCAACGATTTCGATCAAACATACGAAGAACACTCAACTAACTAGTCCCTACAAATGTTGTCTATAAATGTTCCCGCAGAAATGCGTCGAGCGAAATAGCAGGGGAATAGCGCCTTCATATTTCCCTTATAAACTGCTCTGAACTGCGCTTTTTGGCAAAACGACTTCAACTATTTTCCCCAAACTCACAGGAAGTTTTTAAATAGTTAATACCTGCATATTGTTCTCAATAAGTGTTCCTCTGACAGCCCATTGAACAAAGTTAAAAATGAAAATGTGTTGAAAATAATACTTTAACTAACTAGTACCAACTTTTTGTTCTAGGTAAATGTTCCTATAGAATTGGGTTGATCGAAGATATAGCGCCTGTAAATGGAGCAGGACGTCGCATTTACGGGGGTTGTGGAAAGTTGTGTATTGCTACGCAACAGACATTTTTTTTTAGTGTTGTCATCGTTATTCCGAGTACATTTTTTTAATGCTCTGATCGCACGATGTTAGAGTATAGTTTGTGATTACATGGGAACATTGTTGTTAATTCATCATAGTAACTCCAAGTAACTACTTTGAATGTTACTTTGCCTTAAACCGTGAAAGACAACACATTTGGAAACGGTAGGTTTTCAATTTGACGGCAGACTCGAATTTTAATTGATCACGTTTGAAATTTAGGGACTGTTTAATTCACCCTCTCGGATTTCTTATATCTCTATAAATGGAGTGTCCTCGAATTGACATAAAGCTTCGTCACCCCAATTATAACGTATTCGTTGTGCTCTCGCAAAAAACGGCTGCTCACGCTTTGAAGTGTTGAGGTGGCGTTTAAAGTGTAGGGCTCGAACCATTCCGGTGAAAATGCATTATCGATTCACTTAGTCCCTGAACAATGAACGATAACATTCCCCTGGGAGGGTCGGAAACACGGAGGTGAGCGTTTCGAAATGCGGAGCTCGCCGCATTGAAAATAGGTCGAGCCGACGAGGAAGATTCCAATTGTATAACTCTGCCAACGGAAAGTACAAAAAACGCATGACAAGGGTAGCCGAAAGGCTTCCTTCTTCTTCGGGGCACTTCGAAAGACTCCTCATGAATGGAAATAAAATGGTTAGCGATACTACTACACTCGAGTTCGTGTGAAATTGGTTTACCTCTGCCGAGAGTTTTCCTCGAAAATCGCCTTATTTTGATGGCTTCATTCAGCGCATAAGGTTCCGAAATTTATTGGGTTGCCCCTACTTATGTCACTACCTTTATTCAATAACCACCGCATTCTTAAATCCAACGAGAGGTTCCGAACTAAATATTTTATGAGCACAGAAAGGGTTTGTTATTTACTTTATGTATAGTCATTCTCAAGAATGATAAATGCGCTAGTAAACCGGTTTAGGATGTTAACCATTTCTCTGTACTACACCAAATAGAAGGGGTATTGATAGAGTTAGGGTAATTTTTAGATGAAAGTTCTCTTTAGTTTTAGTGGTTCTCAAGTACCAGTTGTTTTCAATTTTCGCGGGTTGGTACGCTTCCCCTGCACTACCAGAGTAAGTGCAAGCACAACATTTGCACACTCGTGAGTATTGGCACTGAAAGCATTAAAAACTATTCCGTTCATATGCAAGTATTTGACACTTGATGAGATAATGTTTTCAACCAAAGATTTAATCCGTCAGGAAGCTTTCACATTTTATCTATACGTAGTTCAACCTCAACCGAAAAGAATACAATTCTGTTGAACATCGAAACAACATTCACTCCGCTGAGTTCCTAAATGACTATTGCTAGTCAAAGGTAGCTGAAACGTTGACCAGTTTGATTCTTGAATTAAGTTACTACAGCAATGGTACCCCGGGTTGCCTCCTCAAAAAAACTAAAGCCAGTAGTTTATGGGCATTTTAGAATAGTCAATTTTTCCGAATTAATTCCCGAAGCAACAGCATTCTGACGAGAATAATTTTGAATGCCAAAGGTTCCAGCAGCTAATGGAATTGTAATTCGCATAGTTTTCGGATATAGTTTTATGAGATGCTGAAATAACGAGGAAACGGAAGGTTGGTTCGTTAGCGTTCCAAAACAGCAATTCACGGTATTTTATGAACAATAAATATCCAGTCACCTGAAATGCAGCGCAATAAACACGTCCCCCCCCCCCCGCGAGGGAGCTAACCACAAAGTAAAGTGATTACGAACTCCAGCCAGGATTGGGGCATTATGATCAATAACATTGGGGAAAATTCGATTATCAGGCCCGTAACGACGACCTCAACCTCACCACCTGAGTTGCTGCCGTACTCGTTTTTCATCTTCCCGAATTACAATCTGGCGAAATTGAGTTTAATCTTTACACTGCAAATGGTCAAATGTCATTAGCTCCTTTACATAATCCCTTCTGTTTTTCATATATTTGGCGCATAGCCTATATACGATAGTCGGGAGGAGCTTGGAGTTCACTGTTAGCCCTCAACAGAGATGTCTACTTCATTCCACACTTTGTCAGGATGCACTCCGTCATAACCACTGCACAAATTATAATCAGCTCCTTACGATATTTTGGAAACATGGATTATATGGCTTGTACAACAAACAGTAATGCTAAACTAACTTCAAGTTAAACCGTTGCAATTCGAAATATGTCATTGGGGGGGGGGGGGGAGAGAGAGAGCGATACATGCATTACGCCGGCCGTTTTTGGAATTTTTCTAGAAACCCGATGATTTTGAAATAACTTACGATTCACGATCTCATGTTCTTTAATGCAGCTCGTCGATTCGAATTCGTTCCTACGGTTCGATTTCTGTCAACACTATGTGAACGGCGATATTGGTTAACGAAGCGAATCCATCCTTTTTCAAGTTTTCGTATAAGGGCGGAAGCAATTTGAATTAAATTCAAAGGACACTTTCGAATTCGTCGATCTTGTATTCGTTAAATTTTTTCCTGACTGTGCGGGTAATTGGCATACAAGTCAAGGCTCGAAAAGAATGGTTTGTTATTCTTTCTATTGTTACCGTTGAATATTTTGTTATGCTACGCTTTATGACCTGTATAGAATGAAGAAGGAAGTAAGTTCTGGTGCGTAGCACTCACAACTTGCCGCTACTCCCATCCCGTAAGTTTGACGTACTTCTATGTATGCGAGCGCTGTAGCGTCGTTCAACGCACTTTCACGGAAGCATTAGTGCGAAACAAAATGTAGGTGTAGTGGGGTTGAGTGTAGCTCCAAAGTTTATCAAAAGTCGTTACAGACGAGCAAACCAAAAAAAATTATGATTTTTTTGCCCGCAAATCTCATTTTATAATATATTTTGTAACATACCTCCGTTCAACGGAGAGACACAGAAATAGTTTTGAGAAAAAAAGTGAGTATAAATTCCAAAAAGACATCCGGTCACGTTGATCAAATTCAGTTATACCAGTACATCTACATATATACCATATACAGTGTTTAAAAACAATATTTTTTTCATCCATCATTTTTTTGGCTTTCATCTCAGTTCGACACATGAACAGCACGGAAGGAAAATTTACGAAGAACAAGTATTGCCTACTTTTAAATGTGAGTTTGGAAGTCGTTAGAACCGTTTTCTAATGATTTTAACAAAACCAAACCTTGGACAAGTCTCAGTCTAGCGTAGAATGGAAACTCATTATGTATTCTTCTTCACTGGTAAACGCTTTTATATTCACAACTGCCGTTACCCGAGCAGATCGCAATGCACGCCTAAAGGAAACTTAGAAATTAACTTGAGCTGATCACTTACTACCTAGGGCTGAGCAAAGTAATAATTGAGTATTTCGTGTAATATTTTGACGTTTGGAAGAGGAGACTTTAAGACGATGGGTTTCGTTTAAGCTACTTAAAAGTTCTTCCTAGGCTGAATTGCATTAAAGTACTAGGAATCCCCAATATAATCCTGGAACAGATTTAGTCCTTTGCAGTCTTAGACTAAGGATAACTTTGCAAGCTGTAATTCAGGAAAATGAGAAACTTCCTGTGCTGACCGTCGTAATTCACGAAGACGTCTTAGAAAAAGGTATCTTAGAAAAAGGGACGATAATTAATTAGTCAGCCGCACGTTAACTACTCACAGTACCTTAACTAATTCAGTTGGAGGACAAAGCGCTTTTATGCACTTCGGACATTATATTTTACAATGTGGAGAGGCAGAAAATTGCGTGAGTTGCAGTTTTAGCGGAAGCTGGAGAACATCCTTCGATGTAAAAGCAATATTTCGTCTTCCTTTCAATTAATTAACGTGCTAAAGTTATAACCTGCATTATCATCTCTAAAGCATTAACAACAACAACAAAAACTCACGGAAAAGGGGAGGAAATATTATTAATATTTACAGCGGATCCACGAATTCTGCTGGCAAAGGCGTAGTACTGTATACAAATAAAAAATGAACATACTCTGTACTGACAGTTTCAGATCAGCGAAACAGAAGACTGAGGAGTTGTAATTATTTTGTGGGGTACCAACCCCGTCAATTTCACAGTTCGTGAATAGCATGACTATGTGATAAATTGATTGAAAAAACATTATTCCAATAAAGATAGAGTGAATGTGTGAGAGAGAGAGAAAGAGAAATGAAGACATGAATCGGCCGATTGTTTGGCGATTTTTATCTTTTATCAACAAACAAAATCCCAACACTTCCTATTGCCTTCCAGGGATTCACTTCTAAAATTATATCGAATACATTTTACCAAGTAAACTTGACTGTCAGTCACTAACATTTACTATACTTTAAATTTAAAAAAAACATCGCGACGCCTCACTCAAGCCTCCTTACTTACCCTTCGTACAATCAGTGATAGTGATCAGTTTTATTGCTCTACAAACTAGTTCACTATGTTTTACTCGTAACCCGCTGTCTCACGTTACTTAATAGACAATTTACATGATTTATGGGACTGCCTACAAGTTGGTGGGGGAAGGGGACGTTCGTGTTAACTGTTTTGTAATTACAGAGAGAACATAATGAGAAGGTCGACGACCCTATGTTATCCGCTAAGGTCAAATAGCAATTAGTTATTACTTTTAATGGAACAAATATTAATGCACACATTGATTAGCTTTTTCGTACATAATCGGTTCTACAAGCCTAACGTTGCCTCTCTTCGTAATGGCAATCTTATAAAAGTTTCCAATAACCGAATCCAACTTGTATGAAATTTACGAGACAGTTGGGACGGGCTTATAGAATGTCACGTTGTTGATTAGTCCCGCACATTTACGAGACTGTAATAAACTGGCTTTCAGGTCCCTTTAACGGACGACGTAAATAAAACGAAGTGGATCGCTGACTCTTCGAACCCACAACCGGATATTCGTTTCCTTAGTTTACGACCGTCGAAATACGTCCCATGTAACTATCCGAATGCCGATGAATGTGGTACTGACAGCGTTTTCGAACATTGCGACCTTGAACTGAATCCGATACGTAGGAACTTGAATCGAGATTCTACGCTAAATAAAAGTTCTCGCATGGGCGAATGATCTCGTCGGCCAGTCTCAAACATTAATTCATATTTGGCAATTTCCTACATTCAACGTATTCCTGAAACAAAATACTAGCTAATTCACGGCAAACGCCACGCTAACGAAACAGTGAATATTTTACCTGAGCGTCTTGTTTGAAGAGTTATAAATATATGTGTAAACTCCGAGTACTGCTGTCTGCCTGTGATCCCTAACCTGGACTGGTACTAATCGTACTAACATTAATAACGTTTGGTCATTAGTAAATGTCATTTGGGCAACGCTTTTTGATCTTCATTGGTTACGAAATACAGAAGATAGTAGTTGTGTCTGTGGGGATGCCAGAGGACACTTGGCATTATTTGGAAGTTTTCCCAACTCTGGCGGAGTTTACAAAGAAGTTATCAATACACGATTTCAATTCTGTGATTATATTGTTGTAATGCACAGTGATAAATGTCATCGGAAACCTGCCCCCCTCAACGTTGAAATTATCGATTTGTGAAAAATATCTCTGGCTCTTATAAAAACAAGCGGGAAATGGAGAGTCTCCCGGTTGCAAAAAGTGAAGAAAAACGTGAGAACACATTTTGTAGTAAAACTGTGATGAATTTTCCGGAAACAAGGGAAGCATTAGAAAAAGAACGTCGGGTTCATTTAGATGAGAGGCGCTCTCACTATTGAAATGAGCCGGTATTTCCGAAGGGAGGACTTTCCAAGTTTCAGTCTGAAACAATATTTGTTGTCTGACCTACAAGAAAAGGGTTAGAAAGGACGAAGGTTGGCAAATTGCCATGATAATCGGACACGATCGACCCCCCATCGGTGCTCACGCTGTAACACCTACCACAAAAAAATGGCTGGAACGGACGATTGGGGCCAACTGTAAAAACTAATGAAGTGAGAGCAACGTGCTCTGGGGCTAAGTGAAAAATAATGTCAGAGCTTGGAAGAGGAGTAATAAAAAGCCGAAAGTAGAGGGAAAAGAAGAAAAGTAGGATGAGGGCCAGAAATAGTGGGGAATATTTCATTCGAGGACGAGGAGAGAAGGAAAGGTCTGCCGTTGAATGGAAAGAGTGATGGGATGGTAGGAGGGGAGAAAAGAGGGGCTACAGCGGAGTGTGTTTGCCCCTCAGATCCACTCAGCTACTTCACCCTCTTTTCCTTCCGTTCAAAATTCTTTTTTTACAAGTTCTCAATTCAACCCCTCATAATCCAAACCACTCCCCTGAAAACATGCTCACTTTTTCGTACCCGTTAAAATGTTGCCACTCGTGCTCGGCTACAGTTGTCCACTCAATCCACGTCACATAATCCCCACGTGACGCGATTCATAGCACTTAGGTGACTCCCTGATACATATTTCGAACATACAAAAGATCAAAATACCGTTTAAAATCACTATTCGTCAGCGGGAGGAAGGGGTGGGAGGTATATAAATTATGTGACAGAGGCATAACATACGTCAACGTTGTAACATGCATGCTGCCAGGTCCTTTGTTAACTGCTTTGAGTCACTGAATCATGTGGGGCAATACATAGCGTCTGCAAGCTGGGATGTGGTGAAACGTAAGTGTGAATCCCACCACCAAACGAAACTTCCTGCACGACTGGAATGCTGCCAAAGACATATTAATGGACAACTAAGGCCCTCTTTTAGACAGGCAAGGGAAAGAGGGAGAGAAAGAGAAAGAGAAAGAGAGAGAGAGAGAGAGAGAGAGAGAGAGAGGGAGGGAGGGAGAGAAACTGATGGTAAAAAACTAAGCAGCTGAAAGTAACCTGCGTTTTTGAACAAAATCGGTGAAGCCAATTTCGAGAAAACGTGGAAATTTTTCATTAATTAACAAAGCTCGTAATTCGTTGTATTTTAATCAATGTGACACCATTCAGTGGGTGCTTGCAGAAATAGTTGCGAACAACAAAATGTGGGTAAAGATTTCAAAAAGCCGCTCAATGAGAACTGACTTCGATTCAAATCTAACAGCAAAAAAACCTCTGCGTATCCACTCACTCTATCTTCTCTGGGTGGTTATTGAAAGCAAACGCTAAGTTTCAGTGGTGGAAAATTCCTTGTAAGCTCACTCAAAATTGTTATTTGCGGTTGATTACCATACTTTTCCTAAGATACGCTTCTGTCGAAGAAAGTAAAACTTGGCAAACACGTTAGGGTATGAAAGACGTGAAATATTTTTGAAGATAGTCGGCTGTGTCGTTTGAATGACCCAAAACTTATAATGCTGTTGGAGGTATTAAGGCAAGCCAGCTTGGATAAAGGAGGGAGGTTTTGGGTATGATCATTTCGCGTTCCTTCAAAAGGGGAGAACAATGTGACACTAAACAGTGTTATTTCAACATAATAATAGCCGAATATCGTATTAATAACAACCTTTCGTTTTGGTTTCAGATGCACTTGTTCTGCACAACATCATGTGAGTAACTGCTCGTATCCGTTCCTTACCCTGTAGCAATCTACTGACCTGAATATGGGTATACAGGTAATGGATGACATTCGGCTGTAGCTCACGAACTAAGCGTTAAAGGACGATGCGCACATGATTCCCTCTTGAGGACGAGGGCGTGGTTGCCTTCTTGATTGTTGTGGTCGGCCGTTGGCTGAACCTCAATGCACACGATTGCGTTAATCTAACGCAAGAGCTCACACCACGATTCCTCATGAAACTTCAATTAATGAGTTGAAATGTTAACCCGTCATTAGCCAAATCATCTTGAGCTCAGCTTCACGTAACTCCAGTTAACTGATCGACACATTTCTTGAAAACGAAACGAAGTGCCGCTTGGCAGAATGTGCCCAGCGTGTTTGATCAAAATACGAGAAAATTTAATGAATTTAAATGTAGTAATGTAGGCAGCGGCTAGTTGACACTAAATCAAACAAAATTTGAACTAAATCGTTGGCACATTTCCCGAACAAAAGAAACGTTTCCGCTCACCGAACTTCCACAGAAATATTTGTTGTGTATTAATTAGTAGGGTTGTGATTTTACATAACATTTTTGGAGTTGTTTTGAGAGAAATGCAAAAATCCCACACTAGTGCGATCCCCGGTCCATGATGGAAACATCTCATAATCTCGTTTTCCCTTAAAAAAAAATTAAAGACACAACAGTGACTAGTGCAATCGGTTTAGTAGTCATCCAATCAACTGATCTGCAGATGATCAGATAGACAATGATCTGATGATAGCGGCTGCAACTATGGCAGTTTCTAACATCGCGGTACGAAGATTCGTAGTCTCATAGTTGCTCCGAGTACACCCTATCAGAGCGAGAACTCGGTTATGGCATCTACGTCAACGATCATCTCAGTCCTTCTCCTGAAACAAGCAAGCAGCGTCAGCTTCTCCTTGGATTCCAGCTTCAGATAACAAGATCAGCGATCACAAACGACATTTGAGGCGATCCGTTTCTGGGAATACCCGCACATGCAGCGACTTAGGCTAAATTCCATAGGTAGACCGTGAACGTTCACAGCGTACCGATCTACATTCCTTGTACAGCTCAAACTGGGAGGTATAGTCGCCACACGGATGACTTGAATGTACAATCCTATTCCAAGAATATTAACTCAACGAGTAAGAGTAGTCGGTACACTTCCTGGGGCTTCAAAAAGGCTTCCTTTAAGAAGTTGTTCTTTAAGACTCATAAGAGAGACACCCTATGGCACTGATCGAGGGGATCGGTGGTGTTAGGGGGGGAGGGGTGTCTGTGTGATTTTTATTTCGTTCTATTCAGATCCATAGAAACAACTAACCTGTGAACACAGTGAACAAATTTTGAAGAAGAGCAGATACGGTCCTGTGCCGCAAAATGCATTGTATATCAGTATGTTTTTTTATTGGTTACCATACTGACTATTTTGATTGCTCAAAGTATAAATCGACTTCCTTCAAAAGTTTAGAACGCTGTAATTATAATTTGAGCAGATGTAATGAATGCAGAGGGTTTAATCCCTCTTTGATAAGGTAAACTGAATTTCATGCAGCCTTGCAAGATTATTTTTTCCGTTTTTATTGGGGATTCATTAATTTAAAAACCATCTGGGTTTTCTCGCCCAAAAGTTTTCTACTCCGCTTTTCTTCCTCTCAACTCTCTCTTTCTTTTGAAAATAGTTGAAATTCAGGCACCATCCTTGAACGTCTGATTAAATAAGATCAGTTATTATTCATGAGTCAATTTGTATTAAGTTAAAGTTGGGGCAGTGTGGTTGGCTGTAAGAAAAGTGCCGATGAAACGTGCTTCTCGGGTTATCTGCCAGAGAACCACGGCAAGAAAGCGGCTTATTTTAACTGATAGGTTGATACGCGATTACACGAAGAATGGTTCACTGTTTCGTCGACTAAATAAGCTTAGGGACGTATTTTTTTCACGACCCCTTTTGAATTTCCTTTGCTGCAGGAGCAGTGAATGGGTTTGGAACTGGAACGCTGTGAAGAAACTGAATAGGAATCGGTGGAAATGCCTTGCCCTTAACACACAACGTTCGTGAAAATTCGAGCCTCCGCTGGTCTTTTGTGTTATGCTCTCTCCTCTCCTTGCTGGCAGTAAAAGGATCCCTGACGCACATAAGGAGAGAAACCTGCTCCCTTCATCGCCGAAGGCGTTTCCTCCATTGCTGAAGCTTTTCCTTTCGACATTTAGTTCGCAAGGGGAAGTGTGTGAATATTCATACTCGCGGATACCTCGTTAGATTCCGGCAGAAGTTGGGAAGTTTCGAACCTATTAAACCTTTCCTCTGCTGCCTTTCCGGGAGGAGTGTTTGGTGAGGGAAGAGTGGCATTTTCACGAATTCAACTCTCCTAGCCTCTAAGTTCTGCGACGTATTATTTCTCATAATCTCACGATATGACTGCGTTTCTCGTTCATTTAGGATTGATGATAACTTTTACCTCGTTAACCATTGTGGGCACGTAATTATTCTTGTAGTACCGTAAGTACCTACTATTAAATTTCTTTACAGGAGAAACGTACTTTGAATAATGTAAGGTATGATGAGCGATTGAAATATTTTCAGTATTTTTAGCAAGCTGACGTTCTGGCTAGTTCATATCAGTTTTGAACATTTCGGATTCTCACGACAAATAATGTTTGGTCTATTGAGAAGGGAAATGTTGACCAAAAACGAAAGGTGGGCTGAGGGAGTGAGAGAGAGAGGGAGAGAGAGAGAGAGAGAGAGAGAGAGAGAGAGTGGGAGAGAGAGAGAGAGAGAGAGAGAGAGAGAGAGAGAGAGAGAGTGGGAGAGAGGCAAGGAAAAACTCGTCAAGTCAGAGCGAAGTGAAAATGAGAGCGGAATGGACTGTATTAAAATTCACCGAAACTAGCGTGGAAACCGTTCGATCAATGACCGAGAGTGAATGAATGAAGTGAATGAAGATAGAGGTTGGTGTCAGGTTGAGAGAGAGAGAGGGAGAAATTATAAAGTGAAGGAAAAAATCCAAAGCGGGAACAGCCAAATTACTCTTTACAGCTGCTCAAGTTAAAAGACTTAATTAGATGCCAAGGCATGCCAAAGGAAAATGCAAATGTGTGGGGGCTGGAGGAGTTGACTTGAATAGTGCGAAATACTGTGCATTCTCCAGATTCCTCCCCGTAGTACATGAAAATATCAGAACCAATGAAAAACATTTTCAGATGGAAATTCATTTTTCGACATCCTTAACGAACGCTGCATTTTATTAATCATAGGTGAGAACACAATATATTTAAATATTTAAGCGCGTGTAAAGTTATTACTTAGAATGAGAGAAATTAGAAAGGAGAATGTAAGCGAAGTGATCACCCTATTGAGCGGTGTCAGTAGAAATGGTGATTGCGTTCATCAACGAATTAGTTCCGTAGGAAGCTGGTGCATAACGCGTTTTAACAGCAAGAAATGGAATAGCTTGGGAAACTTGTACAATTACAGTCAAGCAACGACCCAACGAGAACGTTGAGATACGGCACGTCAAGCTGCTCGACTTAACGGCGCAGCGCTCTAAACGCGCTTTTCATTGGCGCTTGTTGCGTTTAGCGGTCCGTAATAAAACCCCCTTTAGGCTATCGTCGGTCAGCTATAACCCGCTACGAGATCATATCGCAAAACACAAGGTCTCCGCGAACGACCTGATAGTCCTATGTAGTGCAGATAAAAGGGTTTGGATACTCGCCAAGGGATCTAACGATTAAGTCGAACCTAACTGCCAAGAGGGGAAGGTTGAAAACATCCCCTAATATTGTGGGAACCTGTTCCTACGATTGTCTCTTGAATGCTACTACATGTGATAATCAAGAGGAGGCTTGGTCAATCCTACATATTGCTCTTTGCCGATGAAAAAAAAAAATCTTTGAATTCCTTCTCGAAAAGGAATAGAGAAGATATTTGTACATCCTAATGCTCAAAACCGTTTATAATAAACTCCCGTAGCATTGAACGTGAATCGGAAGGTAAAACTTCATGTGTTCAAAACTCCAAATTCCAGGACAGTAATTAGAGCATATTACTTGGTGATGACACGACGTAACCGAGGTAAAACTATATCAGATAAAGAACTGAAATTGATATCGTAACGAGGTTTTCCAAAACAACCTCAAACAAATGGAACATATTCAGTATTTGAGAGATTTCAGTATAATAACTTTAAAAAACTAACCATACGAAGAATTATGTTTAAGTCAGTAGGTATGCTCTTGATTTTAGCCAGCCGTCCAAAACCGGAAGTGCCTACATTATTCTGTGATGGACGCTGCTATCTCAAAATCACAGGTGATCGTTGATGGGAGTGCCTGGAACCGTTACTATACATTTATTGCATATTGGTGTGTTGAGACTTTTTTCATAGTTTTAGCTTTCACATTAAAAAAATAAAAAGTAGGGAGGGTGCGATATGAGACGCTTGCTTTGGGAAGAGGAGGAAAACATATTGTGAACCGATTCAGCGCTAGAACAGCCAATAGTTTAGATACCAGCCGAGCAATTTATTAATTGTATTCTGTCTCAGGACATCTCAAAACCTAAACCTGGTTACCGTAGGCATGGCAGCGAGAACACCTAACGCTACAATCCAAGCCTCTTGTAACCCTCATCACTGTAGGCAGTGACGCCACTAAACCAGCGTAGTGGTAATGGGGGTATCTTTTAAGGGTGCTCCTGAACTCCCCTCTGCCCACGCGGAAGTGAGGAGACCCGAGTTACATCCAAAGAATTGTACAGAACAGCTTGTTTACACCTTAAGGCGGATGTTATTAGGAAAAAGTGAGGTGAAATGTTCGAACGTTGGAGTTGTTTGTGCATCGCCAAAAGAAGCAGGTTGCATCGCCGTCCACCTCCCCAAGTCTAAACTCGCCGCATAACGCCACTTGCTTCATGTTCGCCTCTGCCGTCGGGTCAGCAGTATCCTCACGTGCGCACCATAACAATTACCAATTTTGGGTCATCAGTATCCCATAATCCAGATCTGGTTACAAATTCAGAGCGGCTCTACCATTACCACCACCAGGACGATCCATTCAACGACGACCAGTCTACTCTACGCATCGCATCGTCACCCACCAACATCGGTCAGAAATTCTGTTTTCGTTTCTTTTGTTTCCCAGAAGAACTATCGTTTGTTTCCTTTCTTTTTTTTACCATAACGCGGACTATTTCATTTATTAATTTCAATTTAAATTCGATTAATTTGGTGCTCAGAGCACGCATCTTAATTTCCTTACTTTATACTATATTTTTCAATTATACTTTTTTCATTGTTAATTTCATACCATTCGGAGTTAGTAATTTATTTTTCCACGCTAACTCTGCGAACTAGCGAATCAACACAGCTCCATGCTCAAAAACGCTTCGATTCAGCATCAAAAAATACTTGTAAATGATAGAGAAGACCTGACAACAACGGAAGAACGAAAATTGACATTTTGTAGGCGACGCTAAGCAATTGGCACGACGTTACGAGTCGAGCTGATGTATGTTTGGTTTGAGGCAACAGGCAGCATGGCAAACGATAACTTTCGGTATATTGTCCTGCGAGTTATTTCAAGTAGATTTTTCCTACATTTATGTACTATAGTTACTGTGGTTTCACTGTTTTTCATCCAGGAGCAGTCCTACGCGTGTAACCCCCCCCCCCCCTGTTTTATTCAGCATCCTATCATACAGAGGAAACGATACGAAATCCAGAAAATTGCCGAGCAGATGGGCACAACTGGATACCAAACGGAATTTTTGTGCGAAACAACCGATATTTCATAACACGGTAAAGGCCAATTATGCCAAAACTTTCTACGATGTAATTTGTAACTCACCATCGGGCTCATGGGTTTAGGAGAAGCTGCATGAACTAAACCACCCACAGTTAAGAACCGTTAATACCTCACGGTTGTAAGAAGTAATTCGTTTCGGACAAATTTTAGGAGCAACACTCTAAAGTCGGTCAATAAGGTTCTGCTGACCACTGCGGTTAACTTCAGAGAGTGGTTTAGTTTCATCTCCGGTGAAGTTGGCCGGTCAAACATTTGTTTCTTCCTCCGTATTCCGGACCACTTCACTCAGAACCCCTCACCGAAAATAGTTTGTTGGAGTGACTTCAAAGCATAAATTTTCTCAAAGAAATAAGATTTCCGTATACCCCTTACATTTCTGGAAAGCTCTTTAAAATGAAGATCGAGACCTCGTTTTAGTTGAGCTGTAACTGAACGTCAGTAAACAAGCTGTTGCAATGGTTATCTCAATTTGCTCAATATGACTAAAACACTATGTCACATAGGACAAATGTTAACCTCAACAAATAAAATCTATGATACATAGTACAGGCTCCACGTCATCTATGCACTTTAGTGTCACAAACATCCCTCGTCGTTGTAAATTAAACGGTATGCTATTTCTTTATTTATTGCATTTATACGAAAACGCTTCTTTAGGACAACATGTAGGATTCAGGTCGCTAAATGTTCGTAGGTTAGTTTGATCCAAATCGGCAAACTCGTTTATGAGAAACTTTGGAAACAACATCCAATATTCATGTAAATCATTTCGAAGAGCAAAATGTTTGTATGCGAATGTAAAAGACTCAACTAGATTGATCTAATTCGGCTTGGTGAGTGAAAAAACTCAAAAAGGCGTTTTATGGGACATGACCAATATTTAGTTGATGCATTGGGTTGACTTGATGAAAACATATTTTGAGTTGCATGTAAGTTGTTGAAACTGCCTTAGTAGAAACTTTTAAGTTTAAGAGTTACTAAAAATTACCTAGTAAGTTTTAATCGTAATAGCAGTTTTCAAGAAAAAAGGGAAAGCTCCCCCCTCCTCAAATTTATGGAAACTACTCATAAACCTTATTAAACCGCCTCGAAAAAATAACGAACGAAACTGAATGTACCTCTCGAACTAATTAATAATGCTCTCTCCGATTATGATACGAGATAATCGACAGGATTCACCGGTTCGTATAAATTCAATTCAAATCCAAATGAATGAAATTAAGCACACATAAACTGAGCAGGCATCAAGTCGAGAATCAAGTAATCCGGATATCGGGAGGGGAAGTGTTTCCCTCGTTTTTATTTCAATTTCAGCTCTACCGTGGTCCGCCGCAGAGTTCCTAGTTTATATATCACGTGGTATACTCCTACGTTATTTATTATTATAATTATCACTATATTACTACCATTTCACTTCATTAATCTTAATAAGCAACGTCAAGATGATTCAACTCCGATACACACTAAGCCCCACTACCGCTTTTGTATGATGCACACAGATGAAGGCTGACTTATTCGTCATGTAGGTTCTATTATCAAAAGAGCAAGAGACGTATTGCAATCGGACAGAAAAAAGTTGAGTTTTCCACACGCTGTGGTGTGGGTGTGTGTGTGTGTCTGCAGTACAATTGCGGGAGAATGGCTGGACCGATTGAGCTGGTTCATTTTTTGTTTTGTTCGTGATATTTTGAAAATGTGAAAGCATATCGAGAGAACGGAGGTTGGGAGGACCACAAAATACCAGAAATGACAGTTTGCTACATGTCCGTCACAAATGGCTTCAACAATTTTGATAAAACTATCAAATTATTTATTTACCAATCAGTACCTAACGTATGTTCTCCATTAATCCAAAAATCCAGCGAACGGAGATTAGGAGGTGTTAAAAAAATAATGAGAATGGGAACACTGTGGGCGATTTAACAAAGTCGTGTCTACCACCCTGTGCTAGAATGCCTTGTTTATGCCTTCTACTTACTTAATCCGAGTTTCGGCTCCGTGTAGCTGCACACATGATGGCTCATATAATACGTATGTGTGAGGATATTCAACTGCAAGTTGTAGTCAGGGAGAATTGAAGGGTAGAGATGACCGTAATACACCCTCTTCATTAAATAAAAAACCCTGCAAATTATTACACAACGGTTTATTATTCGGATAATCAGCTTGACCTAGCATTAATGCTCCGAGACCCATCCTGTTCGATTCAGCATCGAAAAATATCATAATGAAACCCAAAAAAAGGCCGAAAAGAACTGAATCGTAATATTAAAATAAACAAAAAAAACACGAAAGTATCTAGAAAAAACTGAATTTTAATATGAAAACATGCACGCTAAATACTAATATCAAAATTTAACCAAAAATCTATGAAAAAAACATAATGAGAATGAAACGAAAGAATCTAAAAAAATTGAATCGTATTAAAACGAAAACGTCGGGGAAATTGGAAGAGTAAGGCGAATGGGGAGAGACCGGTCGTGGGGAGGCGAGCGGGAGGCCGCACTCGCTCGCCTCGAGAGCGGTTGGTTTTTAATGAGACGGGCGGGGCGGAGGGAATTCAAACGACGAAACGCTTGTAGCTCCCGCGTTGTACTGCGTTTCGTTAATTTTTTAACCGTTTTTTGCCCATTACAACCATGGGCTTCGTCCGATCGGATTGCCGAGATGGCGGGCACAACTAGATACCAAATCGGATTTTTGGGCGAAAGAACGAATTTTTTAGACCACGTTAAAGGCACAAAACGGCCCGGACGGCGGACGGGGGACGGGGACGGCGGACAGGGTCGGCGGACGGGGTCGGCGGACGGACATTACAAATTTGGAATCTCCAAGTCTTGAAACGTAAAGTATCAAATTTTGAGGGGGGGTTGTAAAAAATTTTTCGTGACCGAAAACATAGGGTTATTATTCAGAATGAATAATAAACCAAAATCGTCCTTTCACTCTCTCTCTCTCTCTCTCTCTCTCTCTCTCTCTCTCTCTCTCTCTCTCTCTCTCTCTCTCTCTCTCTCTCTCTCTCTCTCTCTCTCTCTCTCGCTCCTTTGCCTGTCTAAAAGAGGGCCTTAGTTGTCCATAAATATGCGTGTGGCGGTATTCCAGCCGTGCGGGAACTTTCGTTCGGTCGTGGAATTCCTTCTCGTAGCTCTAGTGTTCTCGTCACTCATTGGGAGGGCTTTTTGCTCTTGATGGAACCTACGACTTAAGTAATGCCCCTTGGGTCAGTTCTTTGTACCACAGTATCAATTGTAGCTTGGCTTCTCAACCTCGGTAGTTCGTGATGTCGCATTATTATCCTTTTGCAGATTGATTGGTACTAATAATCTGTGACCTTCAAGTCTCATCACATTAAGTTGCCTTTTTGGTGAATCTTGTTGATGTTACCCTGACACACATTTTGACTTCTTGCTTGCGACTTCCTTCTGTTTCGTTCTGATGCGACTTTATCCTCGCGTGGTATATGGTTGAAGATGGTTCACCACACTTCTCTTTAACTGAACTTCGGGACTGAAATGTCACCTTAAATCAGATAAATACATGGTTGGCTACCTTTCTCGACTAGAAAACAACTACATTTTTTACGAGGAAGCGCAACGTGTTAGAGTTTCAAATTTACTTATTTGTTAACTACTTAAGGGGTTGGAGCCGAGATATTTACAAAATAATTCTGTCGAATACGAGTGCATGTGAGACTTACCTGATAAACTCACCTTTTCTCCCTTCAGATTTACAGCTGTTGGCACTCTCTTGGGCGGCTACATGGGGAAACTTAAGCCATAAAGTGTATTCTGCAGGAAGTTACGATATGGTTATAAAATACTTTCTCTATGACAAGCAATATTTTTCCTCAAACTTCTAGTTGCGTGCTCAAAGTATAATAAATCTGGGGGTGAAAGACACTTTTATCGAGTTTTGCCTCCTTCCTCTAACCACCGACACCACCGAATGTCACCCATCTTTCCCGTCGTTACTTAAAAATGTTTATCTTTGGTCTGACCCTCTCTCCCTCCGAGGCGTGGGAAAGAGATCATTTTCTTCTGATAGCCTCGACTGTATCTTCGTGCTGTAAGCCACTGTAGGGAGAGAGGCGTTTGGAAGTAGGAGGGATGATGAGATTGTGTGTGGCAGCGTAACGCGATATAACCTTCATCACTTCATCGTCTAGCAGTTTATTATTGAAGGAGTTTCCCCTTATGGTCTCTCACGGCTCCAAAAGATTGGCCACTCTCATCCCTCTCCCCAATGGGGTTCAAGATTAGGAAGATACGAAGGGCGAGAAATCTCGTTCTGAGATCATTGTTGACACGATTTTTCGAAAACGAAATATGAGTTACATTTCATTACAGTACTGAGAGGTTCGTAGCGCAAGACATGACTAATGATTACTTTTCTCTCAAAGAAAGTAATCATTACTCCGAGTATTGAAGGCCAAGTAGCCAATTCCGTAGTAAATTTCGCTGCGGATTAGCTGAACCTATGAAGGTGATTATTTTTAGTGACTCTTCACAGAAAATGAAGTTATTGCTGGTCAATACCTCTATGTTTCCGTAGGCAAGCGAAACTTGAAATGGAACTTCCCTATACTATTCTGTAAATTAAATTTAGTGGATAGTCAACATTTGATTATTTTACCGGACATCATAAACTCTTTAGCGTGGACAAACTGATCCGTGGAGAGCCTGTTACGGTTCATTTTCTAAATTCAGTTCAATTTACTATGATTTACATAATATATACGTTATGTCCAACATGTGACCCCAACACAAAGAATACTGAGTCACACTCATCGCCGCGTAAGCCAACCCTTCATCATTCCCAGAAGGTAATCCCACCCATAATTTTATCACAGCTTCTTATATCTCTGAGAGTTCTATCTAGAGCCTCTACATGAGCTCTATGGATCATGGTACATTCGTCCCAGATAATGGTAGCAGCGTATTGTTATATAGCTTATCACCTTCTTCGACCAAATAATATTATTATGAGTAAATCTTAAGAGAGACATACATTATTCCCAGAAGTCGCCTGAGTCGAGTCAAACGCCGGATACAAAGATGCAGACTTCAGCAACTCACATCAATAGAAGCCTTCGTTAAGCAGAAATGCCGACGTCATTGTTTAGTATATATAGCAGTGACTCCTTTGTAACCTTGTTCATTCGTCCGTACCGACTTGTCACGCGTAGAGTTGTAATTTTGAAATTAAATTAATTTTTTTAAAGTCTTTTGCTCCGAGTAATTAGTTAATTACATCTGTTGATTGGAGGGGGAAGAATAAAAGTTAACCAAAAATGAGGGGGTTTTTGTATTTTGTCAAAACGGGCCTGACGATATGTATTAGCCCTAATTAGCACTAATTATTACCTAACCTTTGAACGTCTCTGCCAAAATTATTATGGAAGGATGCAGCAGTCATTATCAAAACGAGGGGTCTATATTAAATGTGTCGTCCACAATTTTGTCATCACATATTTCTCTAGCCATCAGTTGAACGATGACGTAAGTCAGGATACATCAACAAATTATGTTCTTTGACCATTACAGATTTGTTACCTATTTCCCAAACATATGTTTCACTTAAAATTAAAACTCCTAATTAATCACTGCATTGTGTTTTTTCATACATATTCTATTAAGATTACGCTTAACGAAGATACAGTGCCTGAATGTATTGCGTTACTTCAAGTTGACAAGAAGATCAAAAAGGTTGTGAGAAGCTTCGCTCCTAGTATGGTACGACATCAATTAATGTCCAATTAAGACGTAGACTTATGGGAAAATGTACAATAGAAGCGTTTCAATCGATTGCAGTACTTGTGCCTACTCAATTATAGACGTGTAGGCAGCTATTTAGACTACCACCTGAGTTTTTGTGAGTACCATATGAGTGTTCAGCGAAACTGTTAATTATTTACTGTGCTGCTGTCGTATTTTTTCTACAAACGAATACTCATCACTTTAGTTCGGCGATAGAGCTGTCAATACAAAACATTCAAACAAAATCTTTGGAGCCATTTTTGTTGTCTTGATCACTATGATAACTATGATTAGTTCGGTCATACTCTCCGGTCCCACGCAGATTTACAGACGAAATGCAGTTGAGCAGTTTTCTTTTAATCTTGTTCACGGTCTTTTTTTCGGCGCGCGCCGTAAAAAAACACATTCAAATAAACTAAGATTAACGAATAGGAGGAATGAATGAAAAAAATTTTATTAAAAAGTCAGTTGACGCTCAATAAATCGATAAATGCGCATGAGGCTAAGAAAAGTTATGTGATGCGTCGCTCCAGATATTTCGCTCAACGAAAACTATTGTGGTTCTTTCCTGCGGTTGCGAGATCAATTTTTGACCATCCACCATCAACAAAATTATCTGTTGTACGGACCGAGCATGAGAAGTGGATGAAGTGTTTGAGTTAGAAAATATATTTAATATCAAAATGAAGGTTAAAATAATTTGTGATTTACGTTTACGTTGGTGAATTTCCTTGTAATCTCATTGAAAGTAGAGACAGCGCACTTTTGCCATTGGTAGTATTTGCTGAGCATCTTGCTTCTCGCGACTGCTCGAACGCTTTAGTTGTGCTCAAGTGTTGTTTCCAACCGTTTCCATTTTCCTGAGCTACAAGACTTGTTTGAAGAGCCCATTGGTGGTTGTAGATGCGTGCATCGAGGGGAATTAATCCTCTCTGAACTATCTAAACGCACCGGCAGACGCAATTCAGACAATTGGGAGCAGAAATTCGCATACGAGCTTTGAATGGAAAACGGCTTTCTGATCCCTTAATTATATCGGGAGCTATGGTTAAGTGGGTTTGCGAAATCTCCGATTACGTACTCTATAATTATGTACGAATCAGAAGGGGAGCACCGGTAATTGCAATCAACCCTTGATTGAACTCCACAGAATCATATGAGGACTATTGAGTTCCTGGGTGCCAGGTATTTTCATAATTTGAGGATATGAGCACAAATAAGGTGTGCCGGCCACTTGTGTTGGATAATGTTACTGGAGGTACCTAATAACATGAAAAGTACTTTTTATTTCAAACATACGGAATTTTATTTTGAAAGTTTTGTTGATCGTAGTTCATTTTATAGTTTCCCACTTTTTGAAAAAATCGTTATCCAAAGGACTTACCAAGCCATAATATTATTCTCAATCCAATGTCAATATCAGCTCCTTTTTGTCTATTCGTTACCCTTAGTTACGTTCGTACCGTATTACGAACATCGTTCCTTCGGACAGTTAACATCGTTCGTGATGAACCGTTTAATGCAAGGAATGAATAGACCATCGTAAATTAAACACTGTATTCATTGTCGGCAAAATCCTCTATCCACAACTACACAGAATGGGAAAATCTGAATGATGGGACAACTTGATCACGTACGCGCACTGTAAATTTAACAGTCCGTCACGAACAAGATACACTATCACCAAGGGTGGTGGAAAGGAGAGGTGGAGTGGAACACAAACCCTCATTGTGTGATTATTTATGACACAATACATATAATAGTATTGTATATATACATACATACATAGTTATACATACAATACATATGATAGTTTTTCTCTCATTCATTTGGTAGTTTGCTATGTATTTTTTGAGGTGTTTCAGAAGATAGTCAATTAGACCGAGTTAATATATATAGTATACCGTTAATATATATATTTTTCACTGCAATATTGTTTTTCTACAGTATATTAGTTGTACGACTACTACGTTATGAGACTTGAAACTGAGACACGGCTACCAACAAAAACGAGTAATAAACCAAGATCTCCTAGAGTTCCAGTTCGTTAAATGCACTATGAAATTAAATCCCTGACAATGAGAGAAATCGTCTCTAAGTGGAGGCTTGTAAAATGAACGACGGATTTTCCAGCGAAAGAAGATTACATTTAACGAGCTCACGGAATGAAAAGTATTGCAAAAAAAAGCCGTCCAACTCTTTTTGGAGAATAATTACTCTGCTGAAGAGCGTCGATTCTCTACCCATCGTAATTGCAATAAGCTCACCTTTCCACGGATCATTATTTCTTACTGGCTGAAGAAAACTGAGTAAGTTAAAGTTATGTACTTAATTTGTTATAAAACTTCTTCGGCGGTGGCGGCAGGGGAGTATAAGTGGAGTGACGGATAATGTAGTAATTAATTGTGTTATTGAGCTGAAGGCCTATTTTAAAAATAATATGTTTTAAAGTACTTCAGCGTGAATGATATTTTTATTTTCTTGTGGAAGAAGAACATACTGATTTTCCCCGCAACCCGATCTTGACAACGCGACATGTGGTTGGCCGTGTGAAAAGCAGTCTTGACGTAAACCGATTCCTCCGTGTTTAAACGTTTACCCCTGTGATTTATTAATTGTTACGGCAAAAGATAACTTAATGGGGAAATTGAATTCTTTAAAAATTAAAAGGTAAATTATTGGGATGCGAGGTATAAGCACTGTTAGACCAACTGCCGGACCAGTCAAAACTATTGCAACGATCACGTTATTGCGCAGGAATTTTACTTGAAGTCGAGTCCCGTTGCATGAATTTAGTGGTTTAAGATTTCTGAGTAAAATTATCACAGCACCTACTTTTAACTTGAAGGAATGTGGTGGAAGGCCATTCGGGTTTAAAGAATTGAGAAACTCCGGTGGAAAATGGACAGCATCTTCTTGATCCATTATAGTATCAGTAGTGTAGGTAGTTATATTGCCTGGAAGTTTAGTTAAAATGAGGTTGTTAATTTCGACAACGATTCCATTTCTCTAAGCCAATATTGCCCTTTGACAGATCCATCGATAATCTTCATTTTCTATTTCGACGATAACAGGATAAACTTGATTGGATTGATAATAAATCCTCAATGCTCTTTCTCGTAAATCGCGGCCAATTTCAATTTCATTTTCAAAATGATGTACTTTTCCGTCTCCTATTAAAAGTAACTTTGAAGGAAAATGTATACTACCTCCCCCCAAATGTGCTCCCATATTCGTAGATAGTTTTAAGGTATGGACAAACTTCTGTAACGGTGAACTTTTAAGACAAGACTTTACAATGTGTGCTCTAGTTCCTATTAATATTACCGGTAAAGTTTGTCGAAGGTTCCCAGAAAACATAACGGTAATCCCACCCATAATTTTATCACAGCTTCTTATATCTCAGAGAGTTCTATCTAGAGCCCCTACATGAGCTCTATGGATCATGGTACATTCGTCGCAGATAATGGTAGCAGCGTATTGTTATATAGCCTATCACCTTCTTCGACAAATAATATTATTATGACTAAATCTCAAGAGATAGACATATACTGTCTCGGACTTCTTTTTATTATTAAGAAGGAATAATTCTTTCATACATATTTTTGAGTAACTTAAACCGTTTATGCAGCGCACGCAACGAAAGTCCTCAAATGTGGATAATTTGCCCCGTTTTTGCAACATTTCTCACTGACGCTTCGCTCCTATTGATCGCACCGTAATGTTATGTAGTCTAAAGCCATCCTCTACAAATGGACTATCTAAAAAAAAAGAACTTTCCAAATCGGACCAGTAGTTCCTGAGATTAGCGCGTTTAAACAAACTAACAAACTCTTCCGCTTTATATATTAGTATAGATAATTAATCGAGGTATTACGGGTATATTCAAGAACAGGAGATAAGAGTAGCTCAGTTTCAAAGCTACTGAGGTCGAAGTAAGACCAACGAGAACGTGACTTAATGACGATATTCTCACTTTTACACGTAATTGAAAAATACGTCTTTGATCGTTGCGATAATAAATGAAGGCTCGAATTTAGTTCGTTTTCATTACCCTACACCTCACTTACGTAGCCTTCAATGCATGTCCCACTGAAGGAAAAAGTTTGAATTTTGGTCAAAGCTTTTCCTCGAAGTTTTCTGCAGGATGTTTCGTACTCTTTCCAGTTTCTGAAAGGTAACAACGACTTCAAGCATTTCGATAACCTAGAATTTGCTTAATAGCCTTTTCTCTATAAATCCCGCAATGGACACTATCTTCCTACTCAAATCGTTTTCGAAGCCCAGCCAACCACCTACGAACCTTTTAGGACATTGAAAATTGACGTTCCTTCTTATTTATGCCATGACCCTTATTGAAGGATCAGCCTATAGGTGATTCTTGAGACTGCCAAGGTTTTTCAGAAGAATAGCGTTTACGGTTTCAGAATTATTTGTTAAAAACTGTAAAAAAAACCTAGTAAATGAACCAACAATACTTTGAATTCCGTAATTTCTGCGAATCCCAATACTACAATCATATAAGCAGGATTTATTAATAAAAAGTGTGCTTATTCGAAATTTTGATCATTTAGTGTGCCGCTCTCATAACTTTTCTTGTTTGGAAGTATTTATATAATATCTCTCCGATCTCCGTCAATGGAATAAGGATGCAGATGCGTTTCTCTGAAATAACGAGTTTTTATTTTACAAACGATTCGTCAAAGGGGGCGGGGGTATTGTAGAGAATATAAAGATTATCTCACCTGAAATAACGAGAAACTACATTTAAAGATCCTATTCCGGTATTGTTCAATTGTAGGGTTAACTTAATGTCACTTCACTTAGACAACGCGGTGCAGTATGATAGCATATCTTTCACCTGTCCTCGCGACTGCGGTCCACTTCTAATATCGAGTTGGCTCTTCGATCACGCGGCAGCTTCTAAATGTGACGCACTCATAATGGGTGACATTGTCATTCATTACATCTCCCCCTCAAGGCAAAAAATTTTCAAGTTAAAACGCAGAAATTTTTTCAATTACAGGTAAGCAGCGGGGTGTAGTTTAGAGACATGAAATAGGTTTGATTCTGGTTTCTTGTCTCCAGTGTCTACTTCATAGATAGAATTTGAAGCCTTTTTTTTACTTTTGTATGGACCATTTCTTAATTTATCCATTTTTTTCTGTTTAGCTTATTCCCGTTTTCTACGTAGACTCTGTCTCCCACTTCTAGTTTACATGCCTTTCTGTAGGTCGAATAGTTGTTTGTTGTGTTCGTGTGACTGTATTGTGTTCGCTAGAGCCTTCGTTCTATCTCTTTTCAGGTCTTCTAATGTGCATGTTGTCTGAAGTTCTGGAGGTAGAATATTTTCCATGTCACCTTCCAATAGGTATTTTGGTGTAAATGTTGTGACTGTGTGCTCAGTTGCATTATATTTATCCACACATCTTTGCGCTATAGTGGTCCAAGCTTGTTTCGTTTTATTCCCATTAATTTCACATCGTATCTTGTTTACTAAAGTTTGGTTTAGCCTCTCATTTAAACCGTTTGAAAATGGTGTATCGACAGCAGTGAAAATTAGACTTATGTTTTTAGTGTGTAGATAATTTTTGAATTCTTTGGAATTTATACTTGGGTATTGATCCGTCAGTAGGATATCTATTTCACTGTTTTGTGCTACTTTATCGATCAGTTTTATAAAGTCACCAGTGGTTTGAGTTTTTGACGTGAGAATATAGGCATACCTCGTGAAGTGATCAACCAGTAGATGCAAATACTTTTTCGTTGATCGTGATCCTCCAAAGCCACCAATGGTACTCAATAGATACAATTTCAAATGGTTTCTAGCAGGCCCAAATGTGACAGTAATCCGTATTTTATTCCTCGTCTCGCTTTGTTTTTGATGCATGTTTCACACCCGTCACATATTTTATTTATGTTCTTCCTGATGTTTTTGCTCTGTATAGAATGGAGTTATTTTGTTGATCATTTGGGTTCTCCCAAGTGGCAGTAGCTGTTGTGAACCTTTTTTATTAGAGTTTCGCTGAGCTTTTCAGAGAGAACAATTTTTTTCTTTGTTTTTCTTCGTATAGTAAATGCCATTTTCCAGTGTAAGTTGTCTTCGTTGTAGATTTTTGTTTTCACTTTGATCTTGCTTAATATCAGATAAGTTTATACAATTTACTACTCTTATACAATCGTCAGCATTTTCATGAGGTTCCAATACAGGATTTCTGCTCAAAGCATCAGCTTCTTGGTTTGTTTTCCTGGGTTGTAGAGGATTTGAAAGTCGTATTGGGATAAATAGTATGTCAGATCCCAAGCTCTTCATCAGTTCTTGATTTGATGTTCATGTTTTCCAACGGTTTGTGATCGCAGTATATGGTAAATTGTTTTCCCATCAACCAGTGCTGCCAGTATTTCACAGCTCCCCTTGATTGCAAGGCACTGAGGTAAATTGCCTTCTCTTTTCTGAGCTTCAGTTAGTTTCTTCGAGAAATAGGCAACAGGCTTGGTTTCCCCGTTTTTAGACTTTTGTTTTAGTACTGCTCCCACTCCCTTTATGCTAGCATCTGTATAAATGTGTATTGGTAGTTTAGGATCAAAGATGTGCAGATGTGGCTCTGAACATAGCATGTTTTTTATTTTGTCGAAAGAGTCCTGACACTCTGCAGACCATTCAAATTTCACGTCCTTTCGCAATAAATTGTGTAACGGGTCCAGGATAATCGATCCATTTGGTAGAAATTCATGATGAAAATTGACCTTTCCCAAGAATTGGCGTATATTTTTTTTTTGTCTGTGGAATTGGAAAGTTTTTTACTGCAATTAGGTAGTCCTTTAGAGGTCTGATCGAGTTATTCTCTATTATGTGGCCCAAATATTTGGCATGGTTATTTGCAAAAGTGCATTTGGCAAATTTCAGTCGAAAACCCTCTGTTTGGAGTGCTTCCAATAGTTGTGTAAGGTGATGCAAATGTTCTTTGAAGGTTCTCGAAAATATCAATATGTCGTCAATGAAATTTACGGCGAAATCGGAGAGCTTGTATTTCCTTATTATGCTGCCCAATATTCTTTGGAAAATGGCAGGGGCAGTCCGTAAACCAAATGGTAGGCATGTCCATTGATAGTGACCTTGTTGCGTCACAAAAGCCGTTTTGTATCGATCTTGAACCTTCATTGGTATGGACCAAAATGCTGAGTTTATGTCGAGAGTGGAGAAGTATTTACAGTTGACAGTTTTTATCATTAGATCTTCGATGAGTGGGAATGGTTGTGATTGAGGAATGACCATTTTATTCAAGTTTCTAAAGTCAATACACAGCCTTGTTTTTGTAGCCCCACCTTTCTTGAATGCCAAAGTTACTGGTGCTGCAAATGGGCTATACGATTCCTCAATTAAATTTTTTTCTAGTAGTGCGGATATTTGTTCCTCTATCTCTTGTCTGTCTTCCTCTGTACATCTGTATGGGCGTTTGGAGCAATATTTTTCCACCATTAAGTCAATGTGAGCTTCGTAATTTTTTACCGTTCCGACGTCATATTTGTCCTTGGCAAAAACTGATTTATGGCGTTCTATTAAGTTATCTATTTCTGTTTGTTGTCGGGAATCTAGATGGTTTACGATCATTTCAAAGCTTTCCGTGTATATGTGTTCATTAAAATTTACTTCGTATTCACTGAGTTTTGTGTCTTGGTTCTCCAAGTTTGACATTAACACCCCTTCAGTTCTCGATTGCGGTACCTCAATATTCGATGCAGCTGTAAATCCCTCCTTTTTGGAGAGCTCCGATTTTTCTACTTGCAGTCCTCTGATGTGAATCTTCTGAGTATCTTCTTTATTCGAGATCATCTTTTTCTTCTGGGGTATTCTGCTGTGAGATGTGTAGTTCTTCATTCTGTAATAATCTGAGTTTTTATGCAATCTAATCCAATTAAAAGTCGTAATGGAAATTTTTCACTATCCACTACAAATACATCCATAGTTTTTTCGATGTTGAAGATTTTTATTTTCATGGTCACGATACCGTTTTGCTTTCTTTTCACCATTGATAGTTTTCAAGTTTACTAGTTTCATATTGTTTGTGTGTTCTTGCGGTTTTATTCTTAATAATTTCGCGTTAATCAGCGACACATTCGATCCAGAATCATAAATTCCTGAAACCGTTAAAGTATCATCCAATAGTAACTTGACTGTTATCAATGGTGGCACATCTAGTTTTTTGGATCGGTGTTGTTTAGTCCGATTTCCAATTCGGAGTGATTGACCGATTTCACGAATGATTTAGGGATTCTCTCTTTAAACCAACAATGATCTTCTGCATGGAAACGTTTTCCTTTATTCTCGTTTAGACAAAATCGGCAAGGTTTTTTCTCTTCTATGCGATGTTGTTTTGAGTCAGATTTAACAATGCTTTTTGTTTCGTACCTGTTTTTCCCCACAAGATGCTCCAGTTTCCCTAGCTCTTGGTAGAGATTTTCTGTACCTTCCAACGCTTCTCTGTCGATCCTATCCGCAACATAGTTTGGTAGACCGAAAACGATAAGGTCTATAAGGGTACCTGTGTCGATTAATGACAGGAGTCTTTCTTTTCTTATTGCGTACTCAAGCAGTGAACCTGCTTGATACTTGAAAGCAAGTGCATATCGGATAAAACCACCATCCTTTGTTTGCGAACGTTTTTAGAAAATTCTCCTCCCATAAGTTCCATTTGGATTCGATGGTGTGTTTTACCATCATGCAGGTGTCCCATTCCCCACCGGCGTTTTCCAAAACTGTTTTAAAATAGTGATCTTCTTGGTGTCATCGTTGATTTGGAAGCGGACGCATTCCTCATTAAAGTCTTCGATCCATTGAGATGCATTAGGGTTTTTACCAGTGAATTTTGCTATCCTAAAGTCCTTTGCGATCGCACCTAGCTTTTTAGCGTCCGAACTGGTTTTTGTTTCTTCAAGCAATGTCTTCAAAAGCTTTTCCAACATTGGACTCGAGCCTTTGGGGGTAGGTTCGGCGTCAATTATTTTATTTGTAATTTCTTCAAGATAAATTTCGTTGAACTGAATATTTTCGTCATCATCCAAATAGGTTTTGGCCAGGTCTTCCGTTAAATTGATCCAGATTTTTCTGGTCTGATGCCGTTTTGTTAATGATTTCTTTATTTTGGCGAAGTTTGAAGTGCTTGTGATTACGCTGTGTTGACTTACCGGTTGTGATTCGGGTGGTATCTCGAAGACCTGTCCGGCGGGTGTTGCTATAGACGTGATACACATTACATTCGATTTCCCACCTGCCGTTTGCTTCACAACGAAATCAAATCTCAACTTAAAGAAATTGGGTTGTGTCCGCCAGTAGGCAAATTACTAAAGTTAACGTACCTGTTAGGTGAGTCCGTCTCCTCTGGCTGGTGAGTTACTGTGGGCAAGCGCTTTCGATGTAAAGACATCATCGTCTGGCCGTTAAGTCAGTACTGGAGTCAGTCGGTTAGTCGTGGTCTTTATATACAAAGAGAAAAGTGAAAGGTGTGATGGAGCGTCGGTGAAGGGACGGGGAAGGAGGTCATGTACCTCAGGGTGAATACCCCCTAGAGATAAATGGGACGTGTTGGATGGATGGTCTGTCAATTGTGGAATTTACGTCTTTTTGTGTAGGGTGGTCTGTAAATCCGTCAGTTGGTTGTTTTCGTTTGTGTAGTGTTTTGAGTGGTGTGAATATGGTGTCGCATTTGTGTTGATTTGTTCATTTATGATTTGTCCATTGAAGTTTTTTTGTTTATAAATTTCCATGTTTTCTAATATGTTCAGTTTTCGTCCTTTGTATTGTTTGTGTAGTAAGATGGTGCAGTCCTGTATTTTGGTGGGTTCATGTCCAGTTGTTTTGAGGTGGTTGGCAAAATTTGAATCGTCTTTGTTCCTACTAAGAGATTTAATGTGTTCTGAGTATCTGGTCCGTATTTTTCGTCCTGTCTGTCCTATGTATGCGTTTTTACAAGTACAAGTTATTTTATATACCCCACTTTGGTCGAGTGGGTCTGTCTTTTCAGTCTTTGCAGTTAGTTTGGTTCTAAGTGTGTTGTCCGTACGTAATGCAATTTGTATACCTTCCTTTCGTAGGATATTAGTTATTCCGTATATTTGTGTGGTCCCGTGTATGTGAATGTGCAGCGTTTTGTTAAAGTCTGTGTATTTTCTGTTTTTTGAGTCGTTTGTTTTGGAGTCATATTGTCTTAATAATTTGTTTATTGTTTTTTAGAGTAACCGTTATTTTCTGCGATAGTATTTATAATATCAAGTTCTTTTTGTAGTTTTGTTCGGCTAGTGGGATAGTTTTTAGTCTCCGTATCATGTGTCTGAATGCACTTAGTTTGTGTTGTTGTGGGTGGTTTGATGTAGAGTGTATGGTCGTGTCGGTAGCGGTAGGTTTTCTAAAAATGTCGTATGTGCAATTCGTTGTCCAAACGTGTGATTTTTAGGTCCAAGTAATTAAGAGTTTTGTTTTGTTCTTTGTCCATGTCATATTGGATGTTATGGTGGATATTGTTTAAGTCTTTTAGTATGTCGTCGGTGTTATCGCGGCCTAATACGCAGATGATATCATCTACATATCTGGCGTAGTGTTTGATATCGTGTTTTGTCATTAAGGTCTGGATGTGAGTTTCTTCGTAATGTTGTAGAAATATTTCAGTTAATATAGACGAGGTAGGGTTTCCAAAACACGACAAAACACGATATCAAACACTACGCCAGATATGTAGATGATATCATTTGCGTATTAGGCCGCGATAACACCGACGACATACTAAAAGACTTAAACAATATCCACCATAACATCCAATATGACATGGACAAAGAACAAAACAAAACTCTTAATTACTTGGACCTAAAAATCACACGTTTGGACAACGAATTGCAATACGACATTTTTAGAAAACCTACCGCTACCGACACGACCATACACTTCACATCAAACCACCCACAACAACACAAACTAAGTGCATTCAGACACATGATACGGAGACTAAACTATCCCACTAGCCGAACAAAACTACAAAAAAAAGAACTTGATATTATAAATACTATCGCAGAAAATAACGGTTACTCTAAAAACAATAAACAAATTATTAAGACAATATGACTCCAAAACAAACGACTCAAAAACAGAAAATACACAGACTTTAACAAAACGCTGCACATTCACATACACGGGACCACAAATATACGGAATAACTAATATCCTCCGAAAGGAAGGTATACAAATTGCATTACGCATTACGGACAACACACTTAGACCCAAACTAACTGCAAAGACTGAAAGTACAGACCCACTCGACCAAACGGGGGGTATATAAAATAACTTGTACTTGTAAAAACGCATACATAGGACAGACAGGACGAAAAATACGGACCAGATACTCAGAACACATTAAATCTCTTAGTAGGAACAAAGACGATTCAAACTTTGCCAACCACCTCAAAACAACTGGACATGAACCCACCAAAATACAGGACTGCACCATCTTACTACACAAACAATACAAAGGACGAAAACTGAACATATTAGAAAACATGGAAATTTATAAACAAAAACTTCAATGGACAAATCATAAATCAACAAAACAACACAAAATGCAACACCATATTCACCCCACTCAAAACACTACACAAACGAAAACAACCAACTGACGGATTTTACAGACCACCCTACACAAAAAGACGTAAATTCCACAATTGACAGACCATCCATCCAACACGTCCCATTTATCTCTAGGGGTATTCACCCTGAGGTACATGACCTCCTTCCCGTCCCTTCACCGACGCTCCATCACACCTTTCCTTTTCTCTTTGTATATAAAGACCACGACTAACCGACTGACTCCAGTACTGACTTAACGGCCAGACGATGATGTCTTTACATCGAAAGCGCTTGCCCACAGTAACTCACCAGCCAGAGGAGACGGACTCACCTAACAGGTACGTTAACTTTAGTAATTTGCCTACTGGCGGACACAACCCAATTTCTTTAAGTTGAGATTTGATTTCGTTGTGAAGCAAACGGCAGGTGGGAAATCGAATGTAATGTGTATCACGTCTATAGCAACACCGCCGGACAGGTCTTCGAGATACCACCCGAATCACAACCGGTAAGTCAACACAGCGTAATCACAAGCACTTCAAACTTCGCCAAAATAAAGAAATCATTAACAAAACGGCATCAGACCAGAAAAATCTGGATCAATTTAACGGAAGACCTGGCCAAAACCTATTTGGATGATGACGAAAATATTCAGTTCAACGAAATTTATCTTGAAGAAATTACAAATAAAATAATTGACGCCGAACCTACCCCCAAAGGCTCGAGTCCAATGTTGGAAAAGCTTTGAAGACATTGCTTGAAGAAACAAAAACAGTTCGGACGCTAAAAGCTAGTGCGATCGCAAAGGACTTTAGGATAGCAAAATTCACTGGTAAAACCCTAATGCATCTCAATGGATCGAAGACTTTAATGAGGAATGCGTCCGCTTCCAAATCAACGATGACACCAAGAAGATCACTATTTTAAAACAGTTTTTGGAAAACGCCGGTGGGGAATGGTACACCTGCATGATGGTAAAACACACCATCGAATCCGAATGGAACTTATGGGAGGAGAATTTTCAAAAAACGTTCGCAAACAAAGGATGGTCACCTATCCTGGTTAACTTTAGTAAATCTCAACTTCTTCATCTTCCGAGAATTAGTCGCAGAAAATGTAGTTTTATAATATCTCTCCGATCTCCGTCAATGGAATAAGGATGCAGATGCGTTTCTCTGAAATAACGAGTTTTTATTTTACAAACGATTCGTCAAAGGGGGCGGGGGTATTGTAGAGAATATAAAGATTATCTCACCTGAAATAACGAGAAACTACATTTAAAGATCCTATTCCGGTATTGTTCAATTGTAGGGTTAACTTAATGTCACTTCACTTAGACAACGCGGTGCAGTATGATAGCATATCTTTCACCTGTCCTCGCGACTGCGGTCCACTTCTAATATCGAGTTGGCTCTTCGATCACGCGGCAGCTTCTAAATGTGACGCACTCATAATGGGTGACATTGTCATTCATTACATTTATATTATTGTTGTGTCATTTTGAATCGGGTTTGAAAAAAATGTATTCAAAATCGTTCGAACCGTTTATGAGAAAAAAAGATTTGGTGTTGTGGGGTTGGTTTCCTATGGGAACTATAGTCAGTTTGCTTAAGCCCTTATATTGGTGTGTTATGGTGATGATTAAAAAAAGAAATTTGATCAAATTTGGTTCTGCCATTTTCTTCCCATCATAATTCGCATGCAGACCTTTTTTTTAATCACGCACACACTGAACATTTTGTTCGGGCTCCTTTAAAACGTGCAGATCTCAGCAAAACTCAATTTCGGCCGATTACTTGTCTTTCCTTCCTATTCCGAAGAACTAAGGAAAGTAAACCCCGAGTAGAAGATCATAAATTCAGCTCTGGAAATTTTAGTAACTATTTCGCGCGTGTTTCTTCATCAACTTTGCAGTTACCGCGCCTGCAAGAAAACTGAACGGAAGATCACACCGGAACAGGAGAGACTAAAGAAATATTTTTACAAGTATAAGGATTTATAGTACTGAGTTATTAGTGAACTGCGAACTCCACTCAGGCGAAATACGAAAAAGCTGTTTTAAACGACGTTAAACGCTGTCACGCACAATATGACCATACTGTGCAAGACTAGGAGATTGTGATACGCAGAGCATTAAAAATGATGTTCATCCGTGTCACCCAAGCGGCTCTGCTTACATTCAACCAAGATTATATACAATGAATACGTAACGAGCTGGTAGAGTAGTGTGCAGAATCTTGGTATAATACCTTCCCGTGAGAATCCGGTGGGCGGCCTGCAGCTGCGCAAAATGATATGCAAGCAGCCATCCGCCAAATGACCCACAATAATGTCATCACTCGCTGAAAAATACCGACAGAGGTTAGGGAAAATGCTAAGAGGAACAGGAAGAGAGCTTTTTACAAATTGTTTTAACAATATTCCTAACGGGGTATACGTTTAGCTTGGACGAAAATATAAATTATTCGTTTTTATATAAACGTGGTCAGCATATCATTGCCAAATGTGCCATTAAAATGCAGTTTTACGCATTTAACATCTGAAAAGGAATCTCAACAAACGGCTAATGGAACTAACAAAACTAATGAAAATTTGGGGCTGATTTATGAATCAATGGCTCACTTCATATGCGCGATACTAAAGTAAAAACTCGATGGAGTAAAGGAGAGCTACGTATGAGGTTCAGAAAAAGAGCAGTTGTTGCGTTTAGCCATTGGATGAACACAGATCCCGAAATGGATATGAACTTAATCATATAAATGGATGTTGCCACCAGGATGTTGCTGGAACCAGAGAAAGATTAAAAGTGTGACTTTTAGTTCATCACAGCCTGCTGCTCATGAGCTATCACGCGGAACATGCAAAGGCGGCTACTGATCCCTACATTATAATGTATGCGAAGGACTTTTTTTATCCGTATTTTATGAAGCTTGCGTTACTTTTTCTGTAAAAATTTAATGCGCCAGATTTTTATGCAACAAGCTACTATCGGTTCTGAGGTTATCCTGATCATTTCTTTATGAAAATATCTGGTACGGCGCATCTCGCAACTGTCGTCAGCCCCACATACATTCTGCGAGTTTCCGTTTTCCACTCTAGTTCACATGGACTTGGTAAAACGTAACTTCTTGTTTTAAGTAAGAGTTGGTTACGTGTAAAGTTCCAGAATTTATTGAGCTGCTGCTGCTGCTTATCCCAAAACGCTCATTGCACATGTAGCTTATAGATGGTTGATGGGACTGCCAGCATGTTCGTGCTCATAGCTTTGAAATTATAGGGGAAACACTGGAAACCCGGACTCGGCGTAAGTTCGAATTCTGACATTGCTGAGGCTGCTCTTGATCATTTAATGACTGTTCGGGGCCTTTACCCCGAAAACCTCGGTCAATGATTCAGGTTTTACCACACGTGATTAAAGGACTTCCCCGTTACGATTTTCCCCTGGGCTCCAGGTATATATCAGCACAGTGAAGCGACTCCGTTCCCTAGTGACTTCATTCTGAACTTACGTGTTCATCTGTCAATCTGTGTAACTCCGAGAACAACTTTGGCAGTTTTGTCTCTAGTTCTTGCGTTCCCTCAAGTTCACACCTTCCCATTTTGCATTAAACAATGACTGTTATTAAACTTCCATCGTAATTGAAAACTTCCGTGTCCTTATTTTAGCCCCACGTCCTAATCTGTAAGGGTTAATGTCAAATTTAAGACGAATTGGTTTAGCCGAATCTCCGAAGCTCGTGTACAGACACACACACACCATTTTCTCAAATGTTATTTTGTTTTTATTTCAGCCGATAAAATAACTATCCTACCTTCCCCGCAGGGCTAAGGAAAGCAACTAATATACATCCATTCTCTTCAGTAGAACACACCACGGTCTCATTGTGTCGTCTGAGCGTCCTATATATTTTAGCAGCATCTACTTTGTCGGTGTGTCCGTATATTTGCAAATGGTTGTCAACGTTTCTTGACGACTTCACTTAATGTGTTTAATGGCATTTCATGCGCACCTGGTGTACCGATATGCTGCAATGCAACATCTTTTCGAACCACCTTGCCACGCCGTACCTTTTGATATGACACTGAGTTTGTTTATTTTATTTTTCTGCACGTGTTCTCTCGCACTTATCATATTCCAAAACTTTGCACTGACGTTACATGGTTACGTTGCTCAAGTGCTTCAGAATTATTAGTCTCAGATGTTGTTTTTCGTACGATCTTTCATTCAATTAGAAATTGTGGTGTAATAATAACAACAACAACGAAATTTTAATAACGAGCGATGAAATTAGCACGAAACAAGTTCTGTATCTGGAAAGATTCAGTTGTTGTCGTTGAACCTTTTACTTTCTCAGAGAAACTTTTACCTTATTTATGAGGTCAATCTCGAATATCGATATGGTCGGTTGAAGACTTAGTTTTCCTGTTCCGGTAAAACGCTCTTCCTTCATCCCCCCACGAAAATAACTTTGTTGTGCTCCTCCTCTACCGTTGGTTGGTTTTCAGGTGGATGACGTTCCTCGGAAGTGAGAAGAGTAAAGCAACGAAATAGGAAGAAAGACAAATGCTCAGTAACAAATACGGAATGAAAAACGGCGTTGTTTAGACTACGCTTGGATAAGTCTTAGATCATTTCCTAAAAAAATGAGATGCGATCAGAGGTGATGCCGCGGGATGGGTTTCTTCTGAACAAATTTATTCATGGTAGGAGCTGAAGGGGGGGGGGGGAGGCAAATACCTTTCTGAGTGGAGCCTCCGATAAAAACGCTCGGTAGCTTCTCTTTTCTGCAGGTCTGATGGTTCCAGGAAAGAAACTATTTCATTCGACTCCTCGAAAAGATTGATGTGAATATTCACATCCGCCGAAAAGTAGGTTCCAGAGCCAAACCGTGTAGCTGTGTGCCACCGTAAAAACTAGGAAAGTCCTATTGTACTGTAGCTTATGACAACTCCTGGAAGTTGTAACCCAGTACCATCAGTCAAATTTTTACTTTCCATCACCCAAAGACCTATGGGTATTGTAATCGGGAAACATCTATGAAGACGCATCACACAACTTTCCCCAGCACCACGAACATTCGGCAATTTCTATCATTGAAGCAACTAATCGGGTCTGATAAAGTTCATATGAACTTTAAAATTGGACCTAGCCAGAAGCGATTTTATTGGGTAATTTTCATCATTCATTGTGTTCCCTTCGTCATTTTAGAAGATGAGAACAAAAATTTCGTGGTACTGTTGTGTTATTTGAAATTAGATCTGAACCGAATCTTGGCGTCTCATGTTGACCTGCAGGCTATATGCGCTCCATATTTTCCCAAATGATGTTCGGAACTCTTAAAACGTGAAGATCTAAAGAAAATTAAAGCAATTCAGCCCGTTTGTTTGGTCATTTTGTAGAGTCTCTAAAATAAGTTAATGAACAACTCCATCAAAGAGAAAGAGGGGTTGGGGTACCTAATTTTACCAAAAATGTGGGGGTTACACATTTCTTATCAGAAAACACTCGAATGCTTTTGGCTAAATATACATAGTATTATCTATCAACCGCTATCTATCATTTCTTCGCAATAAACCTCTCTGTGAAAGTACGGCGGGCGGAAATACAGGTCTAAGCAGACGGGGTAGAGACGTGAGATACGGTTGTACGCTGTCAATCCCAAGGCCCAAATTAACCAGTTACGCACAAATTCACACCAATATCCCTTTCAAGCTTGGTATTTATAGCAGTCATACGTTTACAGAGTCCTTATTTCCTTGTACGAATAATGTAAACTGTTATACCGTTTCATATTTTTTCCAATTTCTACAGTGTCTCCTTGTCATTCTCCTCAATTGTTGTCTAGATGTTGAACCGTTTTCTCAACATCTCATGAAGCCAGTTATTTCTGCTTCGTGAGATTCATAACTACAAGATTCATAGTAAAGTACACTTTGCAGAGTGTCATCGCATAGTTTCAACAATAGATCTACAACATCGAGAAAAACTGCAACAATAGAGAGGTCTCTGTAGTATTTTCTTTCATTATTCTGTCCTCCAGATAAATGGAAAACTTTTCTCAGCAAAATTAAGCTCTCAAAGGAAAATGAGAATGGAGATCCGCGAGGGTTTGGGGCGGGGGCTCTCGTTTTTTTGTTTTTCTTTGTACCAAGTGCTAACTTTTCAAACTTTATCGAGAGGGACGAAGGCTCCAAGAAAAAAGGGCAAATGGCAAATTCCGCTCCGCCCCCCGAAACCGGAGTATTTTTGTTCGTCGTCAGTGGAAAGTTGGTCTTCAATATAGCCGTATCGTTGTCTCGAGGTCCTTCACTCTCCCGGATTCACTGAAGACCTCTTCACCCCCATTTTTTCACTTTCTTGCGATCCTACTTCTAAATTCAAGTTGATGTATAGCACGGACAGAGAAGAAAACTCGAGAGGTTACCTAACTTCTTCCTCAGGCTCGCTGCAGCTTGAGCAATGGAACTTTTTCGCCATCTTATCGACACTCCGCACAGTAATGATTAAGGAACTTCGAAGGAAACTTATCTTCTAGTCTTCGTAAGAGAAATATGCACGTGAGTGAGTCATTCAAAGCATGTAACATGCGGTCGCTTGTGCAAAATATTGGGGTTGTGGACAGAGGGCGGTATGAGAATATTGTTATGAGGGGGGGGGGGGTGTCTCATAGTATTCCACAACGGTTTCGACGGTCCCCGTTAAACCAAAGCGCTCCGTTGTCCGAAGGGTAAGGAAACTAATGTAATCGGACTGAGAAAAAATGTGTTTTCTCAAGATGTTTAGACCGTGTTAAAAAATAACGAGAAAAAGTTTGCTGTAACGATTTAGTAACTACAAAGAAAATTATCCCCAACTCCGTTTTCACATGGTAGTACTTATTAGTTATGACCTTTCATAGTTCTTTTATAGCATTCAAAATTACATTAGAATAGAAAGAAATATTTTGAGGACCAAAAAAGCCAAATATGACACACCTGCAAACGATAATCTATCCACAGTTTTGTGGAGTCTTCTTATGCAGATGGTTGATCTGTCAGTGGTTTTAGTTTTGTTGGCATTTTAATGCCTTGACTCAGGGTTACATAAGGATCATGTTGCAACTGTTAAGAACACACGAAACAACAAGGCACTCAAGTGCCAGAGCTCCGGTTGGTGCAAGTGGCGTGTTTTTGTGGAATTTGTTATATGGTTGGTTTCAGGATTAGGATTAACACATAACTGCCTTCTGAGATAGAGAGTAGTAGTGGGTTGCAGTTACGACAATTACCAAAATAATTGAGTTTGTCTGCAAATGAAAGGAAATACTATCAAATTCCCAGTAGTTTCCGCGATAGAGAGAGCTCGCCTAAGCTATCTCAAATTAGATATCGCCTCTCCACATTAATATGGAATGACATAATTAGCATGTGATTTCAAATCGAATACAAGTTAAGTACCTTAACGAACTAACCAAATTACCTTAACGAACTAACCAAATTTATTTCTCTACAGACCAACTCCCACGGTTTTGATTACATTTTTCGTGTGGGTAGTTCAGTTAATTGCGCAATGACACACAATTTTTAAGCATTACAAAACGACGGGCACGATAGATTGTCAGAGCTTGTTACAAGTAATGATATTATACTATGATAAATGTATTGATAGAATAATGATATTCTATCAGCCAATTTCTTTCTTTCTTTTTTTCATATTGTTTGTTAGGGGCCTTTGAGAGGACAGTAAAAGTAAAAACCTCCAACCTGTTTTGCTCCTAACTATATTTACAAAAAATTTAATAATTTAAAATAAATTCGCTTTCTTGTAAAATAAAATTGCAAATAAAAGAAAAGGAAATGAATATAATTGTCCGACCTTCTGATAGATGAATTGTGGCGTCAGCGGCTGTATGTGGGGCCCCTTTTTGTTGGAGATAAAATGCGTACACCTTGTAGAACTTGATTCTTCGGAATTGTCTTCGCTTGAGAGCTCCAGCAAGGAATGTATAGTTGTAATAATACACGTCAAACAACCTGCTAGGAGAATTTTAAGCTTTAGAAAGACAAAAAGTTCAGATCGTGTCGCATGGGCAGATGAAAATCGAGGAATGGCGGCTGTGGTAGACTTCTGGTCGCGGCTGACTAGGTTTTTATCACACCACTTTCACAATAACTTGGCCACATTTACTTTATACAAAAAAAGTAAATATATTGTTCTTAATTGTCAACAACAAAATAAATAAATATCCCTTGTTTATATAGGCAGGAGCAGGAAATTATTGTAGAGGCCCTGTCCTACCATGAGTGCCTAAACACATATCACTCTGCTCAGTGAACTGGAGGGTGTTCTGAAAAATTGTGGCTGCTTTCCCCCGTGTTTTAAGCCTTATTGCAGTTCTACGTAATCGGAGATAATTTTATAGGTCATTCCTCACCAACTTGTATTCATGAAAACATGCTGTAACACAATGACTCTATAAACTCATCCAAGTTTGACTTCTTCGCGAATTTAGTCTTCTGGGAGGCATTTCCTGGGAAAATATCGACCTACTCATTTACCTGTTAGGTTCTAAATTGCATACCGATATGCAATAACCAGCAGAATTTGGTGTGCTGATGTTGGCTTGGTTTAGGATTAGGGATTAACAGTAAATAGCCGTCCGAGATCGAGAGTAGCAGGAGGTGCAGTTATGACAATTACCAGAATAGTAGGTTCTGTCAACAGGAGAAAGGGAACACTGTTCGAGTATGAAAGGAGGCCACAGAGGGGAAGGCCACCCCAGAAATTTCCACTATCTCAACTGTCAAGCATCGTCTTCGCTGCGTGACGCGGGAGCCAATGTGTTTGTCCCTGTATGAATGCCCTTCCCCCATTGTCTGTCTGCAAGTGCGAACGCGGAACGGGACAGTGACTAATCAGAAAGCACCCTCGTTTGTTATCGTCCTTCTACGGTACCTGATTCTCTTGTTACACTCGACGCCGCGAGCTTCTCTGCTCCACTATGGAAGTGTAGAAATGTTCCCACTGCTAACTTTATCTCTAAGAGCTTCGCTGTTCTTGTAATTGTTTGCCCGATTTCCTTGGAACTTGGCATTTTGCAATCGTACGCAATTAATTTTATGGCTGGTTAACTTGAACTGCTTGAAGTTAAGTTGATTCCTTATGAGTTGAGCTCTGGTTTGCGTTGCTACTGTCTGATAATAAAGTAGCTACGAGTATGTTTGCTGAAATACATTAACCGGTCTTAGTGGTCACTAATGACAATTGACGAAGACCTGGAAACACATCGATTCGTTAACCTTGATGGTCAATGCAGTTGAACTACAGTTTTTTAATATATTAGTATCATGAACATTCCCTTCCTCAAATACACCTAGTGTGGGGAGGCGCATCACACCGCTCTCCTTGTTTTCCCCAGAATCAGGTGCAGAAACTGTTAGTGCTTTATGTTCTGGTATATGTGATTTATGAGCCTGTTAACACGATTATTATTCACAAAAGTTCTTAATTACTTGCCTGTGGGCACAAGAAAAATAATGTGAAAAAATGTTGTCAGGTTTGGAATCAGTACTTTGAATTTCGAGATTTCTGGTTTCTTCCCACGTATTCTAAAACCCATTCAGATCCCCTGGCACACTTTCCTCACTCTCTTCTCATTTTCCTAACCCCAAACAAAAGCACATTCGTTGGAAAATCGAAGACTTCAACTGTCAAAACTCGGCAAAGGATATTCAATATCCTCACAGTTAAAACATGTAGCACGTGCGTGCGCAAGATGGTGTTCTAGTCCAAGCTCAATTCTTTGGCATGAAGGAGAACGAACTTGTGGGCACGATTTTAATAGTAAAGCCTGTAATCAGCAACTGCATGTGCTATGGAGCGCCTCAACGATAGTCCATTACCCCCAACAACTACATATACAGTCTACATAGGGAACTAACACAGTCACGAACACACTTGAAACACACACTGTACGATGAATAACAGAATAATGTTGTCTGACAATCCCCCGCACCTCCCCTCAAAGTCACAGACACCTTTCTCCCATCACTTGTCCGTTTCTGAAGTCCTTCAAGCGGGCGTTTAAGAGTAGTTTAAAATCATCCTCTCTTTCACACGAGCCTGCCTACATTAAGAGCAGGCGGCACGCTGCGCTGACCTGTACAAAAACGCATTAAGGACAACTCACATCCACACAAATAACGAAAGAAGAAGAATCTCCTGGTTATCGCCCCTCACGCTACGGAGAAAGCAGTTGTCCTCACCACAATAATCAAAACTAAGTTTCGTGAAACGCCATTAAGTTTTGAGACTTTGCTTGGAAAATTAAACGTTGTTGAAAATTGAATTTTAGAACGATAATCTACCCTCATCATTTTGCCGGAATAGGATTGGAAATCGTAAGAGGGTTCAAGGGGTGGGTAGCGAAAAAAAGAAGGAAATTGCCAAACTTGCGAAGAAAGTGACACTCTTTCGAGAATTATCAAGAAAGCGATATTGCTCGAATTTCCCACTACCGAACATTAATTAACTTATAATTTCTCTTGACTTAAACTTCAGAGCTGTTACCAGGAACGATATCAGGCATCAGCGCTCTCTTGGCTGTTTCAACTATACTAAAGATTATTACAGCAGCTAGAGATTTTTTAATAGCCAAAACGCCTCTAATTTCACATTGAAGCAGAACCCTGCACCCCTGTCCCTTGTACGTGAAAAGAGCAACCCCCTCCTACAATTTGTCAAATCCAGATTCAAATTACGGTTAAAGTAGTTCGAACGATATCACATTGCTCTGTACAGTTATTGTTCGCTCTCGTTTTATCTTTGTAGTTATTTCCGTTTTGCCTTTTGAATATGAATAACAAAACCAGCAAACTGAACGCCCTATTTACAAATAAAATTACTAAAATAATGTGAACATTTGGTCGACGCCGCACGACTCGCTTTTGCTTCGATATTAAACCGTGTCAAAGCCAGAGCTTTGAATACCGGCTTTCACGGGCTTTTCATGGAAAGTAAAACAATTGATTTAGCTGGTCGAGTGTTTTCTCCTACCTCAAATGGAATTGAAGTGGGCTCCCAGTTGACGGCTTATTAGGTTAGCCCCTTTCGATTCGCCCTGGTATTGGTCAGCTATGAAGTACGAACTTTTCGACTCCCAAAACATTCAATTCTATGGATTACGATTTAGTGCATCAAATTTAGCCCAGTAGAGCTGCCACTTAGTCAAAATAAAGGTTCAGAAAACTAAGGGGGAGAAGGGGGGAGTATCTTAATAGCTTAAAATTTAATAATTAAAATAAAAAACTAAACAACCACAAAATGAACGCAAATATGAACTTCATGGATGAACAAACATTATTTTGAATATTTGGTGTCACGCAACACTCAAGATTACTTCTCACATTCTGACCTTATCAGCTGCTCACCACAGTCATACTTGTTGAAAATTGTTTTTCACTTATTTCATTTATTATCCCAAACGAAATAGTATCGGAGTTTTACAGACTAATCAATACGTTTTCCCGAAGGTTGTATACATAAACACGATTTAACTTGATGTTCTATATAGAATCTTGTAGTTCTTGACGTTATACGATTTATTGTGTGACCCTTACTATGTTAGGTAAATTAGTCTATAGTTGTTTTGAGGGAGTTTATAAGAACTTCAGATTAGCAGGAGTTTAGATTAGGAATTTTTTAGTTGCGTTTTGCATAATAGTTCGATCAAGTCATCATATTCCTGCTATTCAAGTTATTTGCGGTAGTATTGACTTATCGAAATTATAACGCCTAGTTGTGGATATAGGTGGCAAAAAGAATGATGTTTGTTTGATATTATGTTTATAAAATCATTAGTGTGATAATGTTGTCGTTTTTCATAATAACTTACTAAAATTTGAAGAAGAAACCCGCGAAAGGCGAGTTGGTTTGGAAGCTCGTACTCCAGGCTTGTCCATGGTGGTACTTAGCCATTAATATTGAAGAGAGATGTGTTAAGATTAGGTGCTCGCTACAATAGTTGAGTGGACGAGAAGTGGAAACTATATATGGTAATGAGAGCAGCAGGAAATTCCACCTGAGGGCCTTTCCAATCCGAGGAGCCGATGAACCCAATCAAAAGCGGAAGGTCTGAGGGCGACAGATTGAAATATTCCGTCGAAGGGCTGTCTGCTATTGCTAATGCAAGTGCTGCCCCGACCAACAGTTTATTTGAGAAATTTGAGAGGAATCAGTTCCTGTGAGTTTGGCATTTCCCTCATTAACTTAACCAAACAATCGCCCAAACAAACATTTGACAATGCTGTCAACAACACGTTTGCTGTAAGACTGATTCGACTGCTCAAAAATGAATTTAATGATCCGAAACACATCTGTTTGTATTTCGAGTACCCTATATCGAGGAATCCGGTGGAAACCATGAGGATAGGACAAAGTAAATTTATCTCTTTTCAGAATCACATGAACCAAGCTTGTTCGTAAACACATTTGGAGGTCGCAATACAAGAAGCTAGTTCATACTGACTCTGTGTGCCCGATCTTGTCCGTTTGTTGTAGAAAAGTTTTGGAATCGGAAAGTCAAGTTCAAATGTTCCCCAAGTCACTTGTGTGAAGTTGGTAGTTTGAGCGTTGTCAAAGAACGTATCATTCTACGATTGATTCTCGCACTTGCTACTGTCTCTTGTATTTATGCAGGTTATGGGCCTCCATCTAGGGCTGAATTCAGTGAGTGAAACTTATAAAACGATCTAACTTAATTTATGAAATGATAAGGTTCTATTCAACAATGGGACTGATAATACGAATTGGATCAAGGACGGTTCGTTATTTACCTCGCAAAATTTGAAAGCGTTCAGGAAAATGTTTTGGAGGATTTTGGCTTGTACTTACGTTCAACGAAGCGCCAGAGATATCTGATTATCTGATGTGATATTTATCGATTAGTTAAAGTTTGATGCCAGTTGTCCAAGTCGCTTTTGAGGAAAGTTTAAAAAAAGCTTGCTGCCAGCTCCAGGAATTAGAAGATTTGGACGTTGTGAGTAAGGAGGAAATAGAATTGAGACACGAACCGAGCAACACACGGCTGTTATCGGTGACACATCCTGCTGACGAACAGCTTCTGCACTCTTGAAGCACCCTACCACATTCCAGGGCAAGGTTTAAATTTGGGGAGTTAAGGTGGTGCAGTATTGAGAAGGAATCATTTAGAAATCAACTTTAATTTCATGTTTTCTTTTTAGGAATTTCCTTTTTCGTGGGGTTCACACTCCTTGCTGAAGTTGTCCACTCATAGAGATACCCTTCACATTTGCGTAGTAACTATGGGACCCTAAAACCAGCCAACTGGTAATAAATTGGGAACAACTTCTTCTGAGGTGTAGCTGTTGCTGATAATTTCCAATGTCTACAAACTTCCTGTCAAGGAGCATCTAGCTGCTTCATGTCTCAAGGAGGTCTGAAGGGGACCTGGAATTCGCGCATGATGACATCTAAAACTACGACCTTTGTGATACTTGGTATTAATGAGACCGCGCTACATCAACCGTCAACCCACACACTCCAAGCTGGTTCGCATACAGTAACGGGTCTCCATTACGAAAGGATTTAACAAATTATCTGGCTATTTGGTTAATACTTTGGAATGTATTCAAAGAGTGCTTGCTACGCTATTGGTAGTAGTTCATGTCTGTCTTCGATGGCGCAATCAAGCCCACCTACTCAATGAGTTAGCGGCAGCGCCGATTCGAAGTATGACAACTTCAAGAAGCCTATGTGGCAGGGAATGGGAGTCACCGCTGCGCGACTGTTCAATTATTACGGAGTTACGGTCTTGTACGATATGGGTTTCGCGGTTTGGTTTTTTCCTTCAGCCTTTGTGTGATGAAGGGAGGCGCGAAAAAAGAAATAGGAAGAAACCTTTGGCGAAGTGAAGGAACGCACACAAGGGATAAAAAAAGTAGATTGACCTGGCGTGTTGCCACCCTTCAGCCCATCGCCTTTGAACCCATTTTATTCGTCCTCAGCTTAATCCGGTTCTTTCCATTTTCCTTTCCCCCTTTTCCATAGGTAATATGTCTCAATGCATCACATATTCGCGAGGTGATCTCTGGTTCCGTCAATAGCTTCACCTAAATTCTCATTCGCTTAGCCGTGACACTGGCAAAAGGGAAGAAATTTCGGAAGTACTCTTGTGTCCAATCGTGAAAATGCTTACTACGTCATCACTCGAACGTATCATAAGGAGTTCGTAAAGCGTGAACGGGGCACCAGTTGTTTTACTTTGCCCCCACCAAATTACAAAAGAGTAATAGTAATGTCAATAAAGAAAAACTTTTGGAGGCGCTAACAACTTTTCTTAGCTTCGAGTAGATTCACAGCGGTTTTTGCTGCTGTGTCCGTCTAATTTATTTTTCACTCATCTCATTTGCAGGATGTAATGCTAGAATTACTTACGCCTAAGTGTCAAGCGAAAGTTGACGTAGGCTAAGTGAAAAATTATCACCATGCAGTAAACAGCTATGAGACAAATTCACTGAACTCTTATCGAGTAGACACTTATTGGACTACCAACAATATTCCCGTGTGAGAGCTTGTTTTTTGGAGCAACATCTGTAACTGTCTGAGTTTTTGATAGCTTTTGGTTTATTATTCATTTTGAATAATAACCCTATGTTTTCGGTCACGAAGATTTTTTTACAACCCCCCCTCAAAATTTGATACTTTACGTTTCAAGACTTGGAGATTCCAAATTTGCAATGTCCGTCCACCGTCCCCCGTCCGCAGTCGCCGTTTTGTGCCTTTAACGTGGTCTAAAAAATTCGTTCTTTCGCACAAAAATCCGATTTGGTATCTAATTGTGCCCGCCATCTCGGCAATCCGATCGGACGAAGCCCGTGGTTGTAATGGGCTAAAAACGGTTAAAAAAATTAACGAAACGCAGTACAACGTGGGAACTAGAGCGGAAGTTTGAACACGGAAGTTTCGTCGTTTGAACTCCCTCCCTCCCCGCCCGTCACATTAAAAAAGCAACCGCGCTCGCTCGCCTCCCGCTCGCTTGCCTCCCAACGACGCCGCCACTCAACTCCCCTTTCGCCTCGGAACGGGTTCGCTTCAAGCGCCCCCGTTCCAATTTCCCCGATGATGGGGCAAAATCATCAGACGTTTTGTTTCCGTAGTTCCATTGTAGCCAGGACATGTTTCGTATGGTTTACTAGTATTCGATGCTGATTCGAATGGGATGGGGGAGCACTAATACTAGGGTAAGCTGTTCATGAGAATAATAAACCATTGTGTAATAATTTGCAGGGTTTTTGCTTAGCTACCATTTCATTTTCCCACTATCGACGATTTTGGAACAACGTTAACTCGTCTTGAACTATTCAGATGAAAGGTTGGATCAAAAGTCATTACAGTCATTTGTGAGAACATGTTTTGATTACCATGATGGTTGTTTTGGGTCAATTACTCTCACCATCCTTAGTGTGGCATCCCATATTGATTACTGACGGCTTAGCGGGTGAACGGGAAGTTGGAAAGGGTAAAGAGAATAAAAGAAGAATTGTGGAATAGAGAAGTGAGCAGTTTCACAAGTCATTTTGAGTTCTCCCTTCTTCGGTGGAAATGGAAAGTGAAAAATAGAGAAAAAAAATTATTGGATTTATATTAAATTATTGGATAAATTCAAGGACTTTAAAGGCTTCGGGTAAGTCCATACTAAAACGTTGCGACATCGACAAGTTGTTGCGAAATTGAAAAAACAGTGGAGTTGCAGTGAAGGGAATTAAGTTTTCAGCACAATATAGAAGTTGAGTGGGACGAGAAAAAAAGAATGCATGAATGTATAGGAAGCAAAATAGACTGCATCGTTACCAGAGCAGATTTAACGTACAAAGAGTGTACAAAAAGATGATAAAATCGTTCCTTCGAAAGGATATCGTTCCTGCATATAGAGTGAATTGGCTGCACAGAGGCGTCAGTGACCAGGAACAAAGTCGAAAAGATGGAGGAAAGCCAAAGGAGAGGTAACATATGGAACGGATAATCAGACTGGCCTGAGAATTACGCATGAACGGGTCTCAAAGAGTGAGAGGAATTACGAGTGCAGATTAATCGTTCGTGCCAGTTCTCAGCATTCATTTTGCCGGTGCTAGCTTTTCCTTTTACGACAAAGTTTCTCAATACGTACATGTTGAAACCTCGACGACTCGAATTTTTCGATTAATTAATTCCTTCCCCTCAAAAAATTCGCATGTCCCATTAATTATTAATATGTTGTATCCATTCATTCCAATTTTGGTTATAGGAAATGATCTAAAGTAAAAATTAGGCAAACGAACTGCTGCTTTCAAATGAAGAATGAATTTTGCTATGAGTGGTTTTGGATATTGCAGAAACGATAGTTTTTCCAACCATCTCACAACTATCGTCATATGACTACTTTTGGAACTAAAACCTTCTTTGTGTGGAGTAAAACGACTGGTTATTCAGTTAGATTGATCGGCATTGAGGTTCTCAGCATATTGATATTCAATTTTTGCGAATGTTTGATTTTTTTTGTTCCTTATTTATATTTACAGAGCCTAGCTTGGTGTTAGTCGTTACCACAAATCTTCTAACTGATCTTACACGTTCCTGTGCGTTAGCTGTTGACTCATCACGCTCCTTCTTCTTCAACAATTTTCGTTTAAATTCGCCGCTTAACAAATTTTCCAATCTCTCCACCGTTTAAACTTCGTTTTAAATGTGCAAATCATATTAGCAGTAGTTGCTTATCTGGTAACCCATTGATAAGATTCATACCTCGATTTTTTTTCATTATTGATTTTTGAATTATGAGCTTGAACAATCTCAGAAGGGCTCCCTAAAACTAAAAGTTACCATGCCCTTTTCGTTGGACATCTTCAAGCGTGGAGTCTAAGTTGTCAGTAATTGGCAGAAAGCACGACGACAGCTTGGGCAGGTAATGTCCAAGATATCCTGTTGGATGTTTGCAAACTCTTCATAATTCGGGGTAGTGACTATGTCTCACAAATGCTGCCTCCTTAGCCCTAGTCTCTCGTTGTAATTCTTTCTGTAGAGCTTGATGAGTCTACTTGACTGTGATCTACCGCTTTCTTCCTTCTCCATCATAAGGAAATTAGCGTAGAAGAAGATGGTGGGGCTGATAGATAATCTTTACCATAAAATACGGGTGAACATATTTGAAGACATATTACTAAAGCGAACGATACCATACAAGTCGTAGTCGATGGGACTAATCAACATGCTGATAGGATCAACGGTCAACAGAGGGCTTGACACATAAATCAGATATACAACTGGCTTACTTCACACAGTTCAATGTTAATGGGTTGAGAGAATATGGGGTGGACCGATGAGTTTGAGACAGACAAAAACCCTTTTCAGCCAGCCAATAAAAACATCATATTACGATCTCACCGAGCGACTTGATGTTGTCAGCATATGCATTCACAATATCACCTCATAAATAGCGTCAGTATAATTTCTACATATTTTTTACGAATGCATTTGCTATATCATTGGGACAAACTGGATTCCAACAAAGTTGATTAAACAAGCTTCCTCGGCGAGAATATGAAATTCAGTAAAAGAGCCCGCAGTCTCAAGATTTACTGTACTGCCATCAATTGGCTATTGCCCTTTTCTTCAGCATTCCCGTTATTAAGTTAATATTAAACCAACCCACTTCAATCTCAGCAGTCTCTTCAGAACCGCTATCTCGACAACAGAAAAGCAGACACTCCAGTCAAGAAGTTCATGCCGGGCCTCTATATACTTTGAGACCCCTCCGTCGAGCGACAGTTCTTTTTCTATCTCCCTCTCCAACGAAGCTCTCAAGATACCAGCTGGCGTTGTCTCGTAGTTTCATCCCTTTAAAGATAGCTAGTACTTTTCTACTTTCACTATAACTCCCGATAGTTGCAACTTCAACACTCTACTTTTGGGTTAAAATGAGCAAGCATGTCCTCAAACTCCAAGGTTTCCTCAATATTGTAATTTTTATTTCGTTGTTTTGGTCTCTTCATTTTGATCTCGAATTTCTGATCTTACCAAACATGAGTGGTTGTGCAGTATCAGTATTTATTTACTTATTGATGAATTATAATTATAATTTTCCTGCATCGATACTGATTTTTTCACGTGTATAGCTCGACCAGCTGATTAATACTGTGCTTCCCAATGGTTTAAAAGATCGAGGAAGATGATAAATGGCGAAGCTGAAGAATTCAGGAAAATTTGCATTTGCTTGATGAGCTCGAAGAGTGAATTTCCAACTTAATCTCCTTTTTTCCAAGAGGGTGATCTGCTGAGGAACTGAATTATAAATACTGAACTCGGAGTCATGAAAACTAGCGCTCTCTCTCTCTCTCTCTCTCTCTCTCTCTCTCTCTCTCTCTCTCTCTCTCTCTCTCTCTCTCTCTCTCTTTCTCGACCTCTCTCCCTCTTTCCAGACGTAATTACTTAACCAACTCCAAATTGACGGAGCCGATGTGATTCACCGTTTAGACCCTTTTGAATCCAAGGGATCGTGCTGTTTCTGTTGTGGTTTCTTCATGGCTCTAATAATCGGAGAGAAAGCTAAGTTTCTTTTAAATGATGCAAAGAATAGCCCCTTCCTCGCTCTAGCCTGATTTTTCAACGAATACTACGTGAACGAAAAAAGGTAGAAATCTCATTAGATTAATAATTGATCAAATGTTTCTCTACGAATAATTTCTGCCTAGTTAACACCTTGAACAGCTGTGTCATTAGTTGTGGTACAACGTACTTGTGTGTTTATGTATTTGTGTGATGTATCACAATCGTTGAATTGAATTTGGATTAGCGACTTCTTCTTGATTTTCCTCCAGTGTTTTGATAACTGAGTTGAAACGAGAATCGCGTTTACGTAATTCGGATATTTAATATTTAGCGCAATGTACTTTAGTTTCAGCAGATGTTTTGGCGTAAACACAAACATTTCCGCCGCCTGCTGTAAACACTGTATGTGTGAGAGAGCGAGAGAGAGAGAGAGAGAGAGAGAGAGAGAGAGAGAGAGAGTGAGTGAGACGGGTGAGGTGGTGTTGTGGCGGAGTGGGGATAGGAAGGGTGCAGCACCGAAGGTCTTGTTTTCATGGCAGAATTTCCTCAAAATAAATACATACCTTCTGCCAAACACCATCTCCGTTTCGTCCTTCCTTTTGTTCCGAAGCAAAGCCGCATTGTTCTGAACAACTAATCCCAGTGTTATGGCCGGCGGAAGCGGAAAAAAAACACAAAGAGCGTTACATTTTGCGAGGGATTGTTTATAGAAGGGGGAAAAAATGGAGAAAAGAAGAGCTCAAGGAACAACCGAGGTCAAGTGTTATGAGACCCGAAATGCCTAACGGGCTGTGATCCCACAGATGAGACCTTTTTCCTTTCAGAAACGGAAGTTTGAAACGAGAAAAACGGCACAAGTTTTTTTCTTCGTTTACCAATAACGTAGTTTTATATCTCTCATATTGTAGGTTTTGGGAGGTCAGCCAGAGGAACGTTCTTTGATCGTTAGTTTACTTACCCATTCTTCCTTTGGTGGAACATCAGAGTGCTGTACCTGCAGATTATATCCCGATAATTGATTTCTGCCTATTTAATGGCATTCTTGCTTACAACTTTTTATCCGTTGGTCTGAGTGTGATAACTTCCCATGACGCTACACAGCACCTCCACTTTTAAGATAGCAAATGAGTCTGCTAAATGTAACTATTTACAGCATCTCCAGCCTTCCTCCACTATTTCCATACTCAATAAATTAATGGAATATAATGGCTCTTTTTGCGCTTTTTGGTTCAGTGTTGACCACTTTAAATCTCAAAGCTTCTCAATGACGATATCGTAACTTCCAAAGGATGGTTTCATGATGTACGCTATAGTGCACAGTCCTACTAATGAGCAAATTTTCGTCAACATCCCGTCAACATCAACAAATGTACGGATTTCCATAACCACTGCACGGGGGTCAAGATACAAGGTAACGTGGAAAACCCCTTGTCAAAAATAGTTTCAGAAATACCATCGGGCGGATTGGGAGGAGTAGCGGGGCAATTTCAGGATTTTGAAGGGGGTTTCATAGAGAATAGAGCACGGTTTGAAACTAAAAACGAATCGAGACAGGAGTATTTACAAATTAGAGTAAATATTTAGATAATGTCAGGAATATGCACAGCTGCATCATGTGACGTGGGACCACCTACAGGTGGCATACTAAACTGTTTGGAAAATTTCAAACTCCCAACGCTTTCGGATGAGTTCGAAGATCCAATGATTTTCCTCGAGAAAATGAATGATTATTTTCCTTGCTTGACTTCTACATTTTATATTCATTCCTGCTCGAAAATATTTAGTATTTCTCGCCTCGTATTGACCCTAGGGACTCGGGTGCGGATTTCCGTGAGAAGTGCTACCAAACTCTCCAGTTAGTCGCTGGCTTTGATTCGCATTTTGGGTGCGGTTTCCTCATCTCGTAAGCAATGCTGTAACGAGAAGGGGAATCGTTATGATGTCGGTCACATCCGATACATAGTTTACAGCGCGAGTGGAAGTTGCCAGCAGGGAACCCTCACATGGGAAGGAATGCTCTCTCAAGAGGGCAATGCGAAACTATTCCGACAGTTTAACTTCCAGTGTTAGCGGTTTTGCTGTGCAGAACGCGAGTCTTCCAAGAACTTCAGCTTCGCCGAGTGCCAATTTTAGCTCGTGGTGAAATACTCAAATGGATAAAAAATAGTATACCAAATTAAAAATATCAGGCCGAAGAAACAGGTTGGGCTGTGAAGTTTGATCTCCGATAAAATTCCGTAGCCCAACCACATTGGCGATACAATGAAATTCTTTCGATGGGAAACAAAAGTAAATATCTAATTTTTTCGTGATATTCGTTATGTTAATTGGTTTTCAATGAGGAACAATTTCCCGACCCTACATCATGGAACTAAAACATTCTTCGACTTTTTGATGGGTGTGTTGAGGGATCTACCCAGAGCCGTTCCGTGTATTGCGTCAAGATGACGCTGAACCTCCGATAGATCGCAGTTCTTCCTTTTCTCCTCACCTTGGCGAGATTTCAACGATGGGCTGCCTTCCCATATACCCTCTCATATAGCCCAGCAGTTCAAGAGTGGACTTAACTCACTGTCTTCACTCTTCATCTTCAGGATGCTGGTTCTAGATTACCAAACTGAAACGTCTTCTGGCCCAGTGCTGTGCTGACGCTGGAGTGCGCGGCGTCCATCACCATGCGCCGCTAGACGGGCTGTCTCGTCCCACAGATGGGCTATCTGTAGGACGAGAAGGCCTAGGCATGGCTTTGTGAATCATTGCACTCTGAAGATCAAGATGAATAGATGCGAAGCTCGGGCTAATAATAAATATCCCTACAATAATAGTAATCATAATATTTATAATAATACTTTTAAACGTTCCTAATGAAAGTTTTACTTCGAAAAACTGTTTAACTTTTGTATTACTGTTGTATGATACGATATGGGTAGTGGACAGTATGGATTAAAAATAGGGCTAGTACTCACCTTCGAGGTAGGGAAATGACGACATGGGGCAAGGATGAGAAAAATGTAAGTCCGGAGGAAGAATGCACCTGCAAAATGGATCAAAGAAAATTGGTGCAAAAAATATGCGGTTTAGCTGTGGTTTCACAAGCAGTGCGGGTAGCTCGAGAGTTTTACTGATAGCGGTTAATACAATAAAAAAGGCGGGGAATCCGCGTACTAAGGAGCGTCGCTCGAAGCTAAATTTGGCCGAAACAACTGTTGACGGCAACAATGGACCAATACGTAATGTATATATGTGAGCCAGTTATCACTTTATATGAAGTAGACATTAATATTAAAACATAAATTAACGTAAGTAACGCAGAAATGATTAGGCTGTTGTTATCTTACAATGGTGGGAGGGGGGAGGGGCGTTGAGTATGAGAAATTCACAGGAGGCAGTGAGTGGCCACGAATCATGAGCTACAGTTAAATCAATACCGGCGCGCTACGACTCTTGATTATTAAAAGGCTTTAATGGGATCGGAAGCGTTTTTCCTGAATAAGCCCCCCACCTCTTCTTTCTCGCATTTACCCTTCTTACTCTCACTTTAATAAATATTTTCCTTCATTTGAGGTGAATTACGTTTTCCGTGTTCGGAATCCATTAGGATGCAAATGAGCCTTATCAATGGGGGCTGCTCGGTAAGCGTGGAGCCGAGATAAGCGGGCAAATGAACTTGTTCTCACCGTTATTGTGGCCTCTCGGCTCAAACGAAGCCGCAATGCAATGAACGTTGCATCGAAAATTATAACCTCTTCCGCATATTATCGATGAAGACGATAATAACGTGCCTTGACTTACATTTTTTCAATTAATTGAAGCGAGTGAAGGTTCATTTACCATTCAAAACAAATACGTAAATCACAAAATGACCGTAAAATGATGACGCCAGTAAGTGATAATTCATCCCCGAGCCACATTAATATATTCCACAATATCATAATAATTGAACTTTCATTGTTCACATTAACGCGCCTTATAAATGGGTTAATGGCGTCCATGAATCTACGTTGGAACGAAGGTATCCCAACGTACTTGTATTATGTGTACACAAAAAACAGTGTCCTTAACTCCTTGCCTTCAAATAATACTGCAAACCTCAGCTGAGTTACAGTACTACTAACCCTGACCCATACTTTCCGTGCTCACAAGAATTGGAGAGAACAATCATCTTAATTCCATTCATTGTAGCTTCGGGTTCACTTCCATGCTTATATTCATGTTGCACATAATTTATTTCTAAACATATTATTGTATCAGAGCACTGCACATGGAAAAAATTCAAACAAGTAGTCAGGAATAGACCTTTCTTATAATTATCATTTGAAAGGTTATTTGTACCCAGAAAAAGCATGTATGTGTGAGTGTGTTTGTGTTATTTGTTACATGGAATTTAATGCGTTCACGATGTTCAGGGAAAATTCAACAAAAACAGGGTTACGTCCGATATCTTGTGTATTGAAACGAGATGTTGATTACGCTTGTGAATCAATAGGCTTCCTGCAGCAATCGGGATACTTCTTGCCCTCCCACAACGTAGACTTCTTTCCATCAGCTTCACGGGACACTCCACAACTACAAAAAAGAATTATAACACGCACTAATGAGCTTTTTCTATAAGTCTCCTCGAATTACTAAACACCTAATACTAAGCATCTTACAACTGTCCTTAGCCCCACGTACATTTTGCGATTTTAATGGCTCTTTCCACTAACCTAGTATACTCTGATTTAGCTCACGTGAAATATGTAATACCCCAACACTGTGGAATTAATTTTTTGAATTCACGAATAGTATCGTGAGCATGGATCAATATTCGATGTATTGTGTATCATTCTATATTGCTAATAGTTTTGAGGTGGGAAACAATGGTTGCAAACCCGGTAAAGCAAATGTCGGGAGTAAGGGGTTCCAAAATAATTTTAGTTATCATAGTAAACAAACACGAAATTTCTTTCTCAAAAATTGCCCTCAAGATGTTGATTAAATTCTTTCTACGCACAGATCTAAGTGTCACAACCAGTACCATAAGATGATTGTTCGTGGGAGAATAACCATAAGAACACGAATAGATTTTCCTTTAAAAGTCCCGCTGATATGATACTAGCGTTGTCAGGAAAGGTAATCCAATAAACGAACTATAGGATGAGAGTTTACTAAGTTCTCGAGTTCTAACCACAACCGTTTCACTGACCACCATTGCTCAGTGTTCCTGTAAACTTAATAAAGACAAATAGTGTTGGTTTCACGAGTGATAAAACCCGCTTAGTGCACGTTCGGCGGAGTAAATTTGTGTGATGCAACGCACCAAACCGAGGATGGTAAAAGAGATGTTTCCGTCACGAGTGGGTGACATTTTTGGAAACTAATTTTCTCACAGTTCCGTGCAAAAACTCGAATGGAGATTTCGTTTGGAAATCCGCCGATAATGTACTCACAAATGGCGAGAACGAATTTATTTTCTGAAGAATTTTGTTGTGGTAGGGGTTTCAAGCCGCGTGAATTGCCTGTCAGACTCGGTGCACAGATCGAAAGTACACAGGAATATCAGTATTGTTAAGCGCAGGAACTAGTTGCCAATACTTACGTTAATATATTGGATGGATGTTATTGTACGTCATATGACAACATCGGAGTAGTATGTACCTTCTGTCCTAACGATTCCAGAGATTAGAAGAAAGATTAGAGGTAATATAGTTTATTAAGAGGTCTAAAGAAAACTAACTATCTCTATTACATGATTTTTCTCTCTATTTTTTGGGGCTGAGAAAGGAGTGCAAACCATTAGAAACATGGACTTATAGCTTTAAATAAATGCGTTCGATTTAGATTCCACAGAATGGAGGAAACACATTTTAAAATATTGCAGACAAATGCAGGCTAATTTCGAATGAACGTGCGTCAGCGCTGTAGGAATGTGAGAACGACGAAAGTAGTACCAGCTGAACGTACAGTTCTCGATTTTCTAGTGAGCCCACGTATAACTTCGTTAGGAAGACACCTGTGATGAAGTTGCAAGTTGATTGAGGGTGAGCCTGGGACATCCGAGTGATTTCAAAATTGCTATTTGATTGGACACGTCCAGAGTTCCTCATAGATACGGTCATTGCAGATTTCTCATCCAACTTTTCCAAGTCTAACCTTTGATGGGCAGGTATGTGGGAGAAGAGAAAAAACGTAGCCATTGGGGGTGTCTAGCTGTCAGTGGTTTGTATTCATGGTGAATTCTGGAGGACACTCTCAGACCGCCAGAGTATTAGAGTTTAGAACTGAACGCTCTGCTAATGAGATTTTGGTCTCCACTTGGTAATAAAGAATCAGGGACGTGATACAGCAGCACTTGTCGGTGTGTGCCGAAGAACCACCTCGAGGTTGTTCGCGAACGATGTAGGTACCGCTTGGTGCCCCTAACGTGTCTGACAGCCGAACACACATAGTGATGGCAGCTCTGGCAAATCCAGCCTCCTCTAGGAGTTGAATAGGACCGACTAGTCTAAAAACTAAAGTGAAGGCCCTCACCTTGGGCCTTTCGTTATCTGGCCCAAGGTGCAACGTGTCACTTGTGAATCAGTTCTTCAGTGCCGCCAGGTTTCACTATTCGATTAATGTACACAAGCCTTTTTCTGATCAGATTGGACCACAAAACTGCATGGTTGATTACTAGCATCCATAACATGTACGATGATATTAACTGTTAACTGTTTCACATACGTGTACGCGAGCATTTCAGATTTGTTTCCTTTTTGAGGTTTGCATACAACTTGAATGCAATCATTCAATTGCTGTTTTGGGTCGTAAACGGGAAGAAATTCGCCGTTGGGGTTGATCAGCGTTCCGTTGTAGTTGCATTGCCCGCCAATATCTGTAAAACAGAACATGAATGAGTTTTGAGATAAAAGTGGACAGAACATTTGTGAAGTACATGTTGGAGAGTAGATTCATCTGAAGCTTATTGTTAATATTGATTTAAAATTTCTGAAAGGAGCCCAAGTATCGTTTCTACTCCCCCTCCCCCACAACACAGTAGAACAAGAAGAGATAATATGTTATTGGTTAAACATTTTTTTAGTTTTCTTCGGAAACTCACAGCTTTAATTCTTTTGAGAGGAAACAGCATCGTCTAAGAAAATGGATTGGTCTCGTTTTATACTTGTGGAATGTTGATCCACTTGGCAGCCAAAATAAGGGTATTATTTGGTGACGATTACCTATAGTTACCATAGTGGTTGAAACACCAAGTTGTTTCCTCAAAACGTTCTGAATAGCGTTGTAATAATGTGAAATTTCCAATCGTGGGAAAGTGACTGCAGTATACAGTATAGTACACTATCAAACACTTGGAAAAGTCTATTTTTCTTTCGTATAAAAATGCTCAAAAAATACTAGATTGTCAATTTGACAATGGCCGTAAAATAATTAGGAGCAATCCGTGACATTAGTTGGAGCAACCTAATGAATTTCGGAACATTAGGCTCTACCAGTTTCTGGCTGCAGAACATTAAATTCAATTCTGACATGCTCATATAACCGGGTGATAAATACATTGGAAAGTTGCTAACAGCAGTAAAACTCGTCAAGTGTGTGTGGTAGGGAGGAAAGTTATTTGACGCGTCGTGATATTGTGATGTTTGATTGAGATTGACTTCGATTGGCATTGAGGAATGAACTAGAAAACCTTTGAAATCGAACCAGAATTGTGGAAGTGACGTCGGGCTGTTGACTTTAGGTCTCCGGTAGTTCTACTCTTGGTCTCATCATTTATTAAGATTAATCAAAACTAATTTCAGTTTTACGACTCGATTCGGAGCTGTTTAATGGTTTTAGCATCATGAAGCTAAAACCGTCAAGTCGTGAAAACTTGATGAAACGGAATTGTGGTAAACTATCGGGAAAACTTCCAAGATTCAATTTCAACTTGTCGTGCTCTTCGAATATCTAAAAACCCTGCAAATTATTACACAACGGTTTATTATTCGGATAATCAGCTTGACCTAGCATTAATGCTCCGAGACCCATCCTGTTCGATTCAGCATCGAAAAATATCATAGTGAAACCCAAAAAAAGGTTGAAAAGAACTGAATCGTAATATTAAAATAAACAAAAAAAACGCAAGTATCTAGAAAAAACTGAATTTTAATATGAAAACACGCACGCTAAATACTAATATCAAAATGTTACCAAAAATCTACGAAAAAACCAAAATGAGAATGAAACGAAAGAATCTAAAAATATCTGGTGCGTAGCAACACACTACTTTCCGCCACCCCTTTAAGTTCGAACACCACCTACATAGGCGGGCGCTATATCTTCGTTCAACGCATTTTTACAGGAACATTTATGGAGAACTAAATGTAGGGACTAGTTAGCCGAGAGTATTCCGAAAGTTTGATCGAAATCGTTACAGCCGTTTTTGAGAAAATTGGAATACCGATAAATTAATATTCGACAAATCTCCTTTTCTGAGTTAACTTGGCTTATATCCCCGTTCAACACATATATACAGAAATAATTATAGAAAACGAAATGTTGGTTTGGGAGACTAAAAGACACTACATTAGGATTTATCACACCTGGTAAAGAAGTTACCTTTGAATTTACGGAAATGTTCGAAAAAACTATATTTTCGACACATTTCGATTTTTATCTCTGTTCAATGGACCGTCACAGGAACATTTATTGAAAAGAATATGTAGGTATTAACTATTTGAAAACATCCTGTGAGTTTGGTGAAAATCGCTTGAGTCGTTTTGCCAAAAAGCGAAAAAAACCTATTTTTGCTTCATAGGCCTATATCTCCGTTCACCGTATTTTCATGGAGATATGTATAGAGAAGAAAAGTTAGATATTGATTGGTAGGAGATAATTTGAAAGTTTAATCAAAATCGTTAGAGCCGTTTTTGAGAAAAATGCGAAAAACCCTAGTTTTTGGTACATTTTCGTCCCCCCCCCCCCCCTCCCCTCCCCCCAAATCGTCCACAACCCTATTTTGGTGTCTACAAAAAATAACGAACAAAACAAAAAAAGAACCAGCTCAATCGGATCAGCCGTTCTCCCGCAAATCGAACTACAGACACACACACACACAGACATACACACAGACATACACACAGACATACACACGGACCTCTCTCCGAAATTAGGTTTTTTAGACTCAGTAGGGTCTGAAACGTAAAGATCTGAAGAAAACCCAACTTTTTTTTTTGGGCCGATTACTATACTTTCCTTCCCTTCGGGTAGCGGAAAGTAAAAATTGAATCGTATTAAAACCAAAACGTCGGGGAAATAGGAACGGGGAGGCGAGTTGAGCGGCGAGTGGGGTGGCGGAGTCGTTGGGAGGGAAGCGACCCGCCTCGAGAGAAGCTAGCCGCCTCGAGAGCGGTTGGTTTTTTAAAGAGACGGGCGGGGCGGAGCGGAGGGAATTCAAACGACGAAACGCTTGTAGCTCCCGCGTTGTACTGCGTTTGTTAATTTTTTTAACCGTTTTTTGCCCATTACAACCACGGGCTTCGTCCGATCGGATTGCCGAGATGGCGGGCACAACTAGATACCAAATCGGATTTTTGGGCGAAAGAACGAATTTTTTAGACCACGTTAAAGGCACAAAACGGCCCGGACGGCGGACGGTGGACGGGGGACGGGGGACGGGGGACGGCGGACGGCAGACGGACATTGCAAATTTGGAATCTCCATGTCTTGAAACGTAAAGTATCAAATTTTGAGGGGGGGTTGTAAAAAATTTTTCGTGACCGAAAACATAGGGTTATTATTCAGAATGAATAATAAACCAAAACAGTGCACTAAATTGCATGTGTGGGTTGAGCAGAATCCGGTCTCAGCCTCACAGAATACTGACTGATGTAACCCTCGTCGAAGGTCTAGGAATAGTATCCGCGTGAATCTCGGAAAATGCAAAAAAAGTCGGATTAGAACTGTGGAATCTACGCGTGTTGCGTAATACCGATTACGTACAGGCGCTAACCCACATTTATTCTTGACGCCATTGTTAGATTTTTGCAGGAGCATTAAAATTTCCTACCTTGAGTGACTTGCACTTTCAACAGTACTCTTTTAGACCAACTCGTATTTGTAGTCACTTTTGACGCACGATTGCATCGACACTACCCCACCTACTCTCATAAAATGTACAATTGCGTAGGTCACCGTGCTAGAGAATAGAATAATTTTTATTTAATTTGTTTTTTAACTGAAATAATGTTGACGTTTCTGCACTCACTGGATTGAATGGAACGGCTTATTGCAGCGTCCACGTGGAGGAACGAGGCGCAGAGGGCGAGTAAGGCGCACAGTCGAATCATCTTTTCACTACTGTTATTTCGCTCAGGCTCCCAACCTTTATTTATATTCTCCCACAGAACCGTCGGTTCGTATGCTATCACGTCCCTTCTACCCGCCCGAGAGGAGATAATTAGTCGCTATTCACGATCAGAATTCATTCCCTCAATATTTCAATTAGTGGAGAACATGCGAACTGCGATATTCAACGTTTTATTGATACTTTGAGTTATACGTATTTTGTTCTGCGTGTTCTACAACAAATAATTCACGAATGAAAGCACAATTCTTGCTTAATAAATTTGTTAGGTCGATGACTAGGAAACTTTCGCTAGTAATCTTTTTCACGATTATACTTCGATAAAGAACGGGGGCCCGATTGATACAAAAAAACATTAAAAACGAGTGGGAATTTAAACAATTACCAACATTCACACTTCAATATTATATGAACATTTAAAACCAACTTTTATATTGTAAGATGAATTGAAAAGTAGAAAATGGTCAGATACAGAACGGACAAGTGTAGAAAGTTTTTCCCACCTGTTCAACGCTGGTTTAACTCACCAATAATATAAATGACTACATGACACGAATATGAAAATTGGTGAAATGTTTATCGACTTTCTGAAATATGACGTCGACTTGGACCTTCCTGCAGATTTGCCAGAGGCATTCCTCGAGAATCGAACGCATAGAAGATTAATGTGACAAATGGAACCTTATGGTGAAAACGTTCAAGTCAAAGGAGGTGAGGGCTGGTTATAAATTGAGTGTATAAACGAGAGGAGATTAAGGTGGTAAACCGGTTCATTCAGTTAGGCGTCACCCTGCCTTCCTGGCTTTCGTGTGCCCCCCAGTTTAAAAACGAAGACTGGCCCTGCAAAATACAAGTTTGTGCGGGCTAAATGAAAATGTTGAAAATAAGCTTATTGTGGTCTGTAGGCTGAGTATCAAATTTGAGCTGATTTGATTGAGTCTTTCTCTCTCAGTTGCGTTCTTAGACACATACACGCATACCATTTTCTAAACAGTCATTTTTTAGATTCCGGAGCCATTAAGGCGTAAATATTAGAAGAAAACGAAAAAAAAAGGATTTCAGCTTATTACCTAACTTTTCCTTCTACTTCGTAATGCTAGGGGAAGTAAGCACGAAACCGGTTACAGGTAAATGTTTCTTTCTGTGTAAATAGGCGTTTTTCCTGTTCTTCCAATCGGAGTGCGGAGTAAGCCGTTTCTGAGAACTTATTACGAAGAGCGTAGACAACATATTGACACGGTTTTTCACAATATTCAAATTTCTAGTTGCGAGACAAATAAATAAATGGCTCAATGTCATTTCTCCTTACTTTCACGATGTGAGGCAAAAACATTCTGTTTAGCTGGCGTCTCTAGTAATTACGCTCAGTGGCTATTGTCTCACACATGCACCGCTCTCGTCAATGGTTGCTTGATTGCTTTCATGGTGGCAGTGGAGGACCGAGATCCATTGCCGTCCACGATAACCAAGTTTCTACTTTTATTGCTTAGCAGTGACTTCAAATTCAATAATACTCACCTCACGTTTGGCTGTTTCTGCCGTCTTTTCCAGTGCCAGTGAGCAACAACTTCTTTGTCAAACTACGGTCTGTGAGAGCTGGGACTAACTGGTCTGAGCCCTGGCACGTGAATTAGCATTTGCTTCGGTAACTGATCTGTATTACTGGCTACATTCTTCTCTCTTCTGGCTCAGCAATGGTAGCCAAACTCACTACCTGTAACGTAATCTGTACTGACTGTTATAACGCTTCGAGAATTCTTTAACTTGGGTGCCGTATGAGGAAAATGTGTGTAATTTAGTAATAATTAGACTGAGGAGTTCAAATTTTACGCTTCCCTGAGAGGTCGAGAACGAAGGGACGAAATGAGGAGGACAGTTAGAGAAAGCAATGACCAATTTACGCCAAAACTACGAGTAAATGTAATTCCTCGCTAATAGAAATAAAACTATGTCTTCGCGGCCGGTAAACTGGGAAGGAAAATAAGAAAGAGAGAGAGAGAGAGAGAGAGAGAGAGAGAGAGAGAGAGAGAGAGAGAGAGAGAGAGAGAGAGAGAGAGAGAGAGAGAGAGAGAGAGAGAGAGAGAGAGAGAGAAATGGGAGATCAAACGAAACTTTAATGTTTCGAGAGGACCTAACGGAGCGGCAGTTTGACTGACAAGATCAAGAGGGTTTCGCTGAGTGAACTGAGAAGAGGACAGAGATTTGTTATTCCTGGAAAGTAAACAAACAGAGACGATATACTTCCAAAACACAAGATATCAATACGTACGTGTACAAGTGGGGACTTATTTTTTCATTCGCCCCAAAGCGCCCCTAGATTCTCTCTCTCTCTCCCTCCCCGCCTCTTCCTTCTTTTCCAGGCTTTTCTTGACGATCGAGCTCGACGATATTCTTAAAGGACCAAATTCTTCTCTAGAGATTTTTAAGAAGCCAGTCTGATGAAAAACTCGACTTCAGGAAAAACAACGCGTTGAAACTAATTTCCGAGGCAGTGGAACACAAAAAAAATCTTCCTTAGCTCCAGCCAAACGTGTGATAGAAAGCGGGGAATATAATTGGCAGGGAGGGTTGGAGGGACTGACGTCCCAATTGGTGTATGCCTGCCCTCTCTCTGTTTTACCATTTACCACTTTTCTGCTGTAGAAGTTGCGTTTTAGTAAGTCTGTTTTTAATTTAACTTTTTTTGTTAATTTGTGTACTCAGTGGACTTTTGTTCGTACAGCAACGATGAGAAATGTGTTCAGCTACTTGTTACTTGTTGTGTTGTTACTTCACCCAACTTCACTGCAGATTACGAAGGTCCCAATAAGTTACGATTTGTTGAGATGTACACCCCTGTCATCAGGGGTCATCTTCTGAAACTTCTTTTGACGCACAACTGGTTGTTGTAGGAACGCAACAAATTTCTATAGACGATTCAAATTTTTCTCACATTGTATTACTTGTGAAAGACCAGAGATGTTTGCGTTAATTTTCCATGTCTGCCCCTTCTGCCACAGTTTCCTCAAATGAAGGGGAAGGCTTCCTTAGCCCCCTTTTTTCTTTTTTTTTATTAAATTTTCGATTTTCTTAGAGTGGGAGTTTCGTGAATACCATAAGTATAATCGATGGCTATTTGTGATCAACAATTTGATGCTTGTACCACCCTGACTCGCCGCCATTTGTTTGCATGCCTTCACTACCACGCATGTTGGTAACTGCACCGGAAAAAACTTCTATATGGAGCGATAACCATTTGATATTATTTCAATAACTGATATCGCCGTTTGTTAATCTACGCTTTACTGGGCGTTTCTTCTGTAGCCGATTCAAATTTACCACTACATAAGTACGGAAAAGAAGTTCGTTTTCCATTTTAGTTGAGCTTGTCATTCCTTTTCAAATAACCAAATGGCCTGTAACAACGACCCACCCGTTCATGAGTGGTAAGTTTAAACAATTTATCAGTACTTCTGATTAAGAGTAGCGACAAATCTCTCTATACACGGCACTACATCTTAATTGTGAAAACGAACAAAGACTCTTTGGATTACAATGACTCACATTCACCTTGTCGCCGAAGGAGTATATATAACAACGGGAAATTTTTTTGGATCACTGTACCAGCTTCGGCTACGTGTAAATATTGTTTGTGTGAGTGTGTGTGTGGTGAAGAGCATTTTAGGGATGAGTTGAGAGTAATGATAAAACCGAGCGTTCCCATTCATATAAGTATTTATTGATTTTCCATTGTTTTGGTCGAAGTAGGTCTTTTCTATTTGTTTACGAGCCTGGGAGCGACCTCCGGTGGAAAACAAATCAGCTTTCTCACAATTCAGCCTGTGTTACTCTCTTGTTCACTCGTATCTCCCAATATTTTCGTTTCTTTCTCAAAACATTCATGTTTCATTTTATTTTATTTTTTTTGTTATTTTCCTTATCGTTTTATATTTTGGGCATTGTTTTATTTCAATTAGCTTGTTGAACCAGTTGCAAAGTTGAGTTTAGTTTCTGGACAAGTTTTTGTTTGCGTCTTGTAACATGGCTTGCCTTTTCGGCCCTTCAACTCTTGCCAGGAACACAACGTCTGCATTCTTATAATTATCTCCACTGTAAATTACTGAGGCGTCGTTTAAGAGAGCACAGTTCATAAATCTAAATACTTAGGGCGCCATAGAAATGACAATCACTTCTTATGCACTCCGTTCGTGAAAACTTTATACAACCGTTTGGTCGGACTTTTCAAGTGCCCATAATTACGGTCTTCCGTGATTGTGTAAGTTCGAAATGTCTTTCACAACAACACAGGCAGGGAATATGGCGGCTTTCAAGTACCAATTCCACATAAAAGAACTTGTAGGAGGGGAGTTATTAAATAAAATGTTCAAAGACTTAATTGATATATTTGATCTCGTCTGCCAGTAGATTTGACGAATGCGTCGAATTTCATAGTGCTACATTAAACAAGCGGTTTTACAGCGCCCTAATTGTTTGCACTTATTCTCTTCAGATCATTCGTTAAGTATTTACGTGTACGATACCTGCACGCGCCTTGTGACTTAGTTGAGTTTCCGACAACAGTCTGGGTACATTCTTCCAGGCCAAAGTTCAGCTCTTCTGCCATTGCTCTCCACTATCACTCCACAACTGCAATGAATTTGTTAATATTCATTTCGGCTTCCAATACAAAAATACCATCACGATTAATATTCGTGTAAGATAAATATGACAAATTAATCTACCTGTTTGAAAAGTGGCATTTTTAATTATATTAAGATGTGATAATTTATTATAATTATATTTGGAGTGATACTTAAAACTGTGGTGTGTTTAATGGTAACATAATCAGTCAACACAAATTCCGTGATTACTTACTCGGTTGGTGGGCAACATCGCGTTAATTTCTCAACTGGAAAAATTATATTTTTCTTGCCATCTATTTTTGTTTTGTCAACTGTATTGTTTGAATTTTTCCAATGAATGAATAAAACGATGCAATTGGAAAACTGAACTAAGAATAAAAGGGCAATTGACTGCTCATCTCTTATTTATTCGGCGTGAAATTGAAACTGTCAATCGCAGTTTATCAATTCTGAGCGCAAAACACACCATTTCCGTGATCTGTGACCGTGATTGAAGTGCTGAAACGAATCAGCACAAATTTGAAATTCAGGTTGCACATCAATATGGGACACCACAGTAATGCCATGACCAAATTACTTCCAAACTGGTACTCATCAAAACGTAAAATATGTTTTCTCTACAACAGATATGAAAAATGGACAGTTCCAAACAATTTAATGGTAGAGGAAAAATGAGGGAAGAAACACGATTAAGAAAAAGTGACAAATGCCGGATTTAATTAAGTTATTTTCTTATAAATCCTGCACGTGCGAGATTATCGTCCACACGAAAATACCGTCAGCTGTCCAGTAAGCCATCCATACGGTGGAATAGCGGTAGTTTGATATCGGTTAAACAAATCATTATAACAAAATTCAAACCGCCAACATTTTTCTCAGTGTTTTCCTTATAATTGCACTACAGCGAAGAGAAACCATTCCAAACAAAAGCCAGGATGGGGGTACTGTTAGCTACCTGTACGCTGGTTACTCAATAAATATAGTGACATAAGTCGGGGTAACTCGAAACGATATACAGTATCAGTTTCAGTAGAACATTACGTTTTACGGGGTCCATATAACTAAGTGAAACAGAGTTGATTCGGCGATAATATACGCATGGTTGAGGAAATCAGTTTTTTTTTTAAATTTTGAACCTCACATTTTCATGATAATGGACAAATCGTGTTGACCCTGTGACGACAGCCCAGTGGCTGTTGTACTCTCCGCCTTAATTTGTACATTCCTCCAAAAAATTCCTGCAGACCTGTTAGTATCGATGTGGGGCGTTCACAACGGCATCAATACTTTTTCGCTATTAATTATATGAAGGGGTTGTGCCTTGTATCTGAACATCACAACTTGAATCCTGTATCTGCAGTCAGTCCATGTGCGGCTGAACGACGAATCACGTAATTGTTGGAAAATTAATTACTGTAGGACAGAACACCAACTTGGTGTGCTGTAGGACAGAACACCAACTTGGTGTGCTGACCAACTTTTGCCATTATCTCATATTTTCTCAGTTGTTTCTGTTAGCTTTCCAATGAGGGCGAGCACAGTAGCGGTATGGTACGCGGTACTTTAATGAGCAACCTGAGCTCAAACCGTTCTTGGCTATTGTACGAGGCACTGGTTACGTTCATTTAGCCATGAGAAGAAGTAGTCCAAATGCCTCATTGGGATGTCCCAAGTTCATGCCTGCCATTTGAGTGGATGATATACGTTTCTGTTCTGATTGCAAACTAGTAATGAGCGATGTTTGATTGAACGCTGTTGGGTGTGATGAATGAATCATAATCTCGAAGCCCATTCATTATTCGCGGAATAAGATACGGGATTATTAATTAACCAAAACCGAGATGTTAAGAGTTTCTGACGTTATGCGTTGCCGGGCTCTGGATAATTGTGATTAATGACCTTCAATTTTTCACTTAGTCGAACATCATAGTAGGCTAATTAGCTGCAAAAAGTACCACCAGAACGAAATAATCAATAAGGTGCTAACTTCAAAGACGAATTTCAGACCGAACTGATTATCGGTGATGTTATTACGTAGATTATTACTCAATTAGCGTAATCAACCGAATGTTCTCTACACTTTTTCTCGTGGATAAGAAGACCTCGAAAGCGCTCCGTAGTCTGTCTCAGAGCGTTTTAGTTCAACCGAGCTAAGACGGTGCCGATGATTACATCACCAATCCAAAAACGGGGTTTCAAAATGCATTACTGCTAGCACTCGTCGTTAAAAACATTATGCAATAAACTATACTGAGACGTTCATGACTGTGATTTAATTAAATACAAAATAAATTACCTGTGAACGTGCATTTCTAGCTGAGTTGGGTTGAGATCTTTACACAAAACCCGAACGCAACCGAAATTGTCTCTTGGATTGTAAACTGGCACAAACTCAGAGTAAGTTTGGATTCGGTGGCCTTGATATATACATCCACCATTGGTTTCTGTAAAATCGAAATAATTTATTACGTCTTCAGTAAGAGTGTACATAAACCATTTAAAGTAGATTCGAAGCTCTCGTCAGTCGGATTCTCCTCGACAGATTTTTTGTAGTTCAAATGAAGCTGAATTTCGTCTGAAAAAGTAAATATTTTTTAATATTGTTAGGGTTCGTAGAAGATGATGGTGTCACCGTGATGTTTTTATTTCTAACAGCGGTTGTTTTCTGAATTCTACACAATTGGCTGCCATTTCCCACCAGTTGAGTAAACGTCAGCAGATCGACCACGTGACATGAAATTTTACTGCCAACCTCAGTTGAATTCAGTCGTGTGTTTGTTCGTCTGTGTTTGTTTTACGTGCAATCTCGGTAAATCAACTGATAGATAGAATAATGGTGACCTAATGGCCAAGTGATCACTAAAGCCAGGGCTCATTCTACATGTTGGTTCTTGAGGCCTTTTGCGAGATTCTACAGACAGCATAAAAAGAACACTGAAAAATGTTAAAAGTAGCATTGTTCGAACTCAGCCACAAAAAGCTTGGACCAACTGACCATTTAATATTTTTAAGCTCTGAAAATCGGCCTTAGACACTGTGTGGCGAAATGAAGAAAGCGCTATATAAAGTCGCAATGTGGACGTCGGCAGCATGGAGCAACTTTAGATAGTACTGGTAGAGAATTTTTGTAAGGAATTCTGTATTATGAACACTCTACACGCACCTTTGGTCTGACGAAAATAAGGATTGAACTGACAGCTTCCAAAGTAAGCTTTACTCCATGATAACATTTGTTAGTACTTTCAGAACATTTGAAAATGGAATTAACCGTGGGTTCCACATTCTGTGAGTACACGATATAATTATAACATAATTGCACAACTACTCTAATTCTAACTTGAGGACTAATCTCTCCTAGTTGATTTATGTAATCGCAAGGTGGCAAAGTCCTAGGTGATATTTTTTTCGTTGAGCGCTGGTGAAGCGTTTGTAAGTAATTCTCAAAAGCTCCGCTCTCAGCAATGTCTCGAAGTTCTTGTTTTAGTCGCGAATCGTCGAACCACCATAAAGTTTGATGAAATCCCGATTATTAATGAGATACAGTACTGCATTCCTTTCGTGCAGGGTATGTCCTCTCTTCTCTTTATTTCACTATTTTTCCCCCGGGAGTCTCTTCCTTCTTTTCCCTTTTTTCTGAATCTTTGAATTAGTTAAGCTCGAAACCTTGAACTCGTAACCCCAACTCCCCTTAGCAGAATTTGCATCAACGTCGGGGCCAATTGAAAAAGTTATTTGAAGATTCCAGGCCGTTTATCCTGTTAAAAATGTTAGTCTCAAGTTCTATGAAGCTTAGGTTGAAAAGCAGATTGCGTGCTGCCTCTGCACATGTTCGTGTTCACTTCTGGTGGTCGGAGAGGAGTACTAATGATACCTACATAAGTTGCCGCAAATGTAGATTGGCAATTTGGTCGTATACGCAGTCGTAATGTAGATAGAGAGGAAGCTGCGTAGTAGTCGACAGGTTCGGGTGTCTCGGAAGAAAACGCATATTGCACAGCTCAAATTGATGAGTCAGCTTCGAGATTGGAAATGGTCACCACCAATTCCCATTTACTTGAAGTGTGTGCAAAGAGACAAAATGAGCTTCCCGCTCGCCCAGAGAGAGAAGGAGCAACGCTTGTTCCTTAACACCTTGGAGAAGGCCCACAAAATTGAATATCACACTGAATGATGAAAACCTTTTTTCATCAAAAATACGAGTGGCGTTGCTCCTGAAAGTCTTTTCTCATTGCGAGTTAATGACTAACTCAGACAAATGAAATAGTCACGACTCCACCGACCTTTAGGCTTAGCCCGCTCGTTTGTGAAGTTTCATCTTCTTCTCAAGGTATTCCGGGAAACTGCACTTCACTCGAAACATGGAAAACTCGTTGATAGTTCATCATTTGTTATTATCGTTTAAGCAGTAGATTTTTTAAAGTACCAGCGACCATTGGATTTCAAGTGCAAGAAACACGTCTGACATTTGAAATAATGAAACATGACAATGATATATTGACAATATTCCTTCGTGAACATTTATTCTCCAAGGAAGCTGTGAACTCGTCCTATATTTAGGGGTAGTAATAATCCTGAATGCGGGTGGCTTTTATATTGGCCTATTTTCTTCATCGATCTGAACTTATCGTTCAGCTTAGTTGTCTGATGTTCAGGAGGTACATTATTAACTTTCCGCAATCCAATAGTGAGAAGTACAACAAAAAACTTGAGTTTTCTTCAAATCTTTGGGCTTCAAGGGCCTTAACGCGGTTCAGTCAAAACGGCTGAATCGAATTGGCTCCAATTTGACATTTAGTCTGCACGTCAGTATGAATAAGGCCAAAATAAGGGGTCAGTTCAAAACTGAAGATAGTTATCATGCATATCGAAATACCAAATATTTTTGTCTCTGAAACGGGCGAAATGGTTTTGATTAATATTTTTTATGAACAGATTTACATAACGTAACGGCAGTATAACATTATCACTCGAGGGAAAATGGTGAATGCAAAACAATTAATAAAACAGACGAAATTCGACTTTAGTGCATTTTCCTCCTTATAAATCCTTATATGACACTAGAGTTCTTTGGTAGCCCAATAAGCTCCCTAAACGGTAGGAGATTCATAACGGTCATAAAATAGTAGCAACCTCAGAATTCCCGGAATACAAATCAACGTTTTTCTCTGTTTTTCCCATATAATTCCAGGACTGTTGTCATAAACCATTTCAAACAAATCACATGACCTAAACTGTAAATCACCAATTTTCAATTTGGGTAGCACGTAGTGGCAGCACGCCAAAATCAGGTTATGGTCGGATCCTACTGACGATGAGAGGGGTTGGAGGACCTAGAGAAGCTGGACTGCTGATGAAATTTACGAAACGCTTTCTACTTATCAATACCTAACGTTTGTTTCAAATTCAAATCACTCTCCCTCTCACCCACTCTCTCTCTCTCTCTCTCTCTCTCTCTCTCTCTCTCTCTCTCTCTCTCTCTTTCTCTCTCTCTCTCTCTCTCTCTCTCTCTCTCTCTCTTCCTCTCTCTCTTTCTCTCTATCTCTCCCCTTTCAAAATACTGTGAACGGGGACAAAACGACGCTAAAGAATTTTGATCGAACGGAACGCACTTCGTGTTTCCAATTCTTCAAAATATATACTCGTAAATCATTCTAAATAATAAATCATCACCTGACAGTGCGTTGAACGGAGATTGCAACTAACATGTTCCAGAAAAACTGGTTTTGCGACGTTTTCGAATTTTCCACACTGAACACCAGACCGACTTTTATATCAACTAGTATTCTAGCAACCTATATCGACACATATTTGTGTAAATACCCGTTGAACGGAGAAATAAACCAATACACGTTGGAAAATGAGATTTAAAGTAAAATAATTTGCCGATAGTTTCAACGAGATCAGTTTTGTTCTCGTTAAGTGTTTCAGTAGAAATGTGTGTATAGTGTATCACCAAATTTACCTATTTATTTATATGTACACGTGGTACAATCTTCATGTTTTTTGTGTTCTTGTGTGTTGTAGTTGAGTGTAATATAAGAACGCATAAAACAGCTACATGACATATCTATGGACGACGCAAGTTGGTAGTTTTCGACACTTTATGTATACTTTGGATCGCATGTTCATTGCACGTCAAGGCGTCATATTTTCAATATCTCATAAAGTAATCAAGTGGATGACTGACTAAAGAAAACGATTTGTTTCCTACGGAGTAATGTGATTCTATGTCATTTTATGTCATTCCCCTGTGAAGATGAGGTAATTACAATGTTACATAAATTCTCGATTTGCTTGCACTCACTGCTCTGAATGTCACGGGAAAGAGCGGCCCGTACGTCGCACAACGACCCGCAGAGGATTAATAAGGCAAATACTCTAGTAATCATCTCGTACTGAGCTCGATTTCTCCGCAAATTAGCTTTTATACCACCGAACTGAGCCCTTCCTTTACTGACTTGTTTGCGCCGCTAATGCGGTATTTGCCTCCACACTTTTCCACGATTTGCTAATTAGACCGCTACTACCTCTGAAAACAAGCTTCCAGAATACAAACATTATTCCCTCAGATGGAATCTCAATTTTCTTAAGTGACTAATGAACTTTAATTGAATGGTTCCGCGAAGAAGAAGTGGAAACACGTTTCGGAGCTTACTATTTATTTGTATAGCTCGTATATGGCATCTTGGAAAGCGTAAACACTACTTGAGTACGCGTTAATTTGCTGTTCACGAATCAACGAGTTCAACGGCCTTTTGTCGATGCTCAAAATCATTTCGCTCCAACTTTACTTCATAGGCTAAGTCACCCTGAAATATGCAGCTTATAATGAAAACGTTTCCCTGCATAACCCCGAGGTGACAGGAAAATGCTTGGCAACAATCACACTGGTGACCTCACCGTTTCTCTTTTTTTCAGCAATGTATTTTTATTGCTTATGAGCAACAAAACCCTTTAAATGTCATCGTTAAAAATACTGCTCGTCTCCTTCATAACCAACTCTAGGAGAGTGCTGAGCCAACGACAACCCTCACCCGGCGAAGATTTTTCGCGCCACCAACCGATATTTCAGTTCAGCGGATTAACTCTCCACCAACCAGTTTCTCGGGGAAAGTTTGTAAAAAAGTAAGAAATGAGAACAGTGTGCAGATGTTTATGCGGTTATACTCGTATCATGTCTATTACAACTATCGTTGTACCGATCTATCTAACTGACTTTGATATCTTCTACCAATTATCACCTACAATAATTGGTCTATGCAGAAGACATTCAGTCTGTTTGATCCAAATGGATTCAGCAGGGCTTATTAAAACGTGTACACTTTTGGGAAACCCCTGAAATGCCGTACGGCTGAACTAACTGAAACTCACATGAACTATAAATTAATGTATCCGTTTAGTATTTAATTGCTAACGCCCATGTTTTAAAAATTAGCCAAAAACGAAATTTTGGTAGTTTTATTGCATTTACGTTATGTATGGTGTCGTTTCCCAGATAGTTTACTATCTATCTAATAGTACGAATCTGAGGGGTTTATTAACGTTTAGATGGGAAACAGTGTAATCACACTAAATATAGCGAGGCAAATTCAGCCCCGCCAGTTCAACACGTCGTGTCGTGGCAGGCGCCTAGAAAATTTCAGTTTGCGTTGTTCCGGTGTAGGGGTCATGTTTTGTATTGTTTACTGGTATTTTTCAATGTTAAATCGAATGGAATAGGTTTCGGAAATTCTCCACAAACAAGTGGTCGTTTCCGGCATTACCGTAATATTTTGAGACGTTTGATAAAATAGGATGGGTCCCAATCGTGATGTGTAAGAAAATAATAAACCGTCCAAAACAGTTTACCACGTTTTTGATGTTTTTATTTTATTATCATTTACGTACTGTTTTTTTTCCAATTGTTGTGTCGTGACTTCTTTACTTAATGATATCAATGGCAAGCTACAACACCCTTCGAAAGTTATTTCCCAAACATTTACTGCATAGTGAAACTTAGATCCCTTCACAACCAGAGAAAGTTTAATGAGGACTGTAATGTTCGGCGTAAATCAGTCTATTGCGGAGTTTCAATGCAATTTTGAGTGAGTGTTGGTCGAACAAAATCAACACGTAGTTTGGATGCATGGTTATCGATTATTTAACTATAATGATAATTAAGGAATGTATTGACTGTCAAAGACATTGATTTTTAGAAAACATTGTTTCCAGGGGCGGAACAAGAAAGCGGTTTATGACCTCTCTCTCCCTCCCTCCCTCCCTCCCTGTCCCCGTTCACTCTACCTTTCTTTTGTTGAGACTGAGAGTATGTTCATTGACTGTGTCAAGAGAACTAGCAATGTATATGCAAGGGGTGGTGAAGAGGTGCACTCCACTGATTGTTAACTATATTATTAATCAAGAATTCTATTTATCCTTCTTATCCTAAGAATATTCCTGTTGAGCGCTTTCACGTTGGGAATTATTACCGTAAAAAATGTAGTGAGTTTAGTTCTAAGTGCTCTTATGATTTTGAATATACGAAAGAGTGTTTTCTAGTACGAGCGTATTTGGCCTGATTTCCGATCACATGCAATATTTTCGGGATGGGATGATTTTTTTTCTCGTCATTAAGGGGTCCCATCGAGTTGCTGCTACCATCATAGTCGTTATTACGCCGCGTTGAAGATCCGGTTTCGACGAAACCGTTAACGAGGGTTTCGAAAGTAATCATCGATAGGAAGCGAAGAGCAAAAATAATAAAATTTTACGTCAGCGCTACAATTCTCCCGCCGATTTTCGGAAGGATGACTAAAACTGAGGGGTAAACAAGACGAAATGGAGGGAGTCGAGGGCTCTCGAAACTGGCCTGGGGCAAGGTAATGGGCCATGGAATCCCTAAGCCCTTCACTTGATAGGGCGGTAAATGATGGGAGTGAGGAGGGTCTAATGGAGAACTTGCGGTTGACCTCCGTTGCCGTCGTTATTCCTAGTGTGGTAGGTCTACTTCCCAGGTAACGCTTCAATTCCCCACAAACTATGATCCTACCAAGTTGTTTAATAAATGTCAACCTCAATAAAAGATACCGCCAGTTTATTGAGTTCACTAATCAGTAAAGTGAGCAGTTTCAGAAAAAACCAACTTAGGCAGAGTTGGTAAACAAGTAATCAAATAGAAACAGAACACCTATTCCGTACATACCCGTATCACCTACCTATGGTTCCTTAGACTTATGAAACACAAAAGCATCGACATCGTTGCATAACAGCTATGTAATATAATTTGAAATATCTTATTCAAACCTCCAAGTCCAAAATGTTAACGTCAATCTTCTCTTCCATCACGAAGGTACGCAAGAATAAATTTACGAGTCGTTTTTCATTACATTCTTTGTTTGGACAGTTATACTGTTAAGTGAACGGTAATCTGCAATTAAGTGATTTGCATAATAAATTATCAACAATTTCGGTTTCCGGTTTCGGTAAAATGTGGTTTTAGTGAAGCTCCAAACCACGTACTTTTAATGATAATCAGAAGAGATAATCAGTGGCAACCTTAGACAATCAACGAGTCAATTTAGTCTTTTGTTTTTTTGCCTAACTTTTTTCAGGCGTGTTCCTTATCAGCTCAGAACTATAAACGCGGGCCCTAAAGGCGTTCGTACTCCCATAAATTCCTTATGAGCCGATAACTCAAAAGACCTTGTGAGATACGTAGGAGTAACTCAATAAATTCCAGATTAGTATGTACTACTACCGGTTTGGTAAAGTTCTACCGAGTCGTATGAGTGGGTATTTTCGGGCAGTGCCACCGAGAAAAGTGGTTGTTATTCCATTATCAGCTGGGGGCCGATCTCCTGCCCCACGAAAGTATTTTTCTTGGTATTTCACCTTGTGGAAACAATGTAATTTCAGTAAGGTTAGATTTAACGACTGAAGAAACTGAAATCAATGCTAGAAATTATTCATAATAACGCTCAAATAGATCAAATTTTCTTATATTTCGGTTTGGGCACACTCAGGAGTTTCCCAACAATTACCGTTCGATTTTTGGATGTAAGGCGTCTTTCATTACTAGTAACTAAATTTTAATTCTTTGAAGTATGAAACGGTCGTGTTTTTTAGATGTTAACCTTTGAATACAGAGACATTTTGAAAATCCGACAACAGAAACAATCAGTTCAGTTTTGAATTAAGTGGTTTCACTGTCGTAGAATTGGGATTCTTGCACTTACCTCACAATTTTGCACTGGTCGTTTTATCTGGTAGATTTATGAAACTTGCTCTCGTGCACAATCTTGTGAATCCGGTTTCTTCAATATGGGGATAGGGAATAAGGGCACTGATGGGCACCAAAAGAAGAAAAGAGAAGTTGAGTGAGAAGTTACGCTTCCTCAATTATTGTCGTTCGTGTAAACCAATGAAAAATGACAAGTATGCGTGTTGTAAGATTTCACGTACCCACGCACATACACGATGTGGACAACACTGTGCTGACTGACTCCTATCAAAGGCAAGCGGTTCATCGTGGTCTTGCGGTAAGACGGTCGATTCATAATTCTCGACGTTAGTTGAGGGTTGTGGATCGAATCCCCGGCGCGATTGCCGTAATTTTTGCCTTTAGTCAGCAGCTCTTCAAAAAGCATCTCCAAACGTCTTCGTCACAAATGGCGCCCAACTAGTGGTCGAATTTCTTCTTTCCAAGAAAAAGAAGAGGCCCCGAGCTCTGACGCTGACGCTGTGAAAGTTCCAGCGCGAAGGTGGAATGGGCGACGCGCCTACTACAATGTGAGGGAACGAAGACTTTCCTTGTAGCCTTTCTCGAATCAAAGATCGGATTTTCCGGGGATTCGCTCAACTCTCGTAAAATTCTTTCCCTAAAAAAAAAATGAGTTCGCTCCAGGAGTAGCGGTTAATAGACGAGGGGGGAGATGTGCTGACTGACTCCTATCAAAGGCAAGCGGTTCATCGTGGTCTTGCGGTAAGACGGTCGATTCATAATTCTCGACGTTAGTTGAGGATTGTGGATCGAATCCCCGGCGCGATTGCCGTAATTTTTGCCTTTAGTCAGCAGCTCTTCAAAAAGCATCTCCAAATTTCCTTCCCCCCGTAACAACACGACGATGAACGTCATGTGGCGTATCCCAATTTCTGATCCTTACAACTCCCGATCATGAACGAATTGAATGGAAATTGTGGAAACTATGCTTCTTTCAAGAAGGTCACGAGTGCTATGGAATCAAATGGTGCAAGAATCTTGAATACACAGAACAAGGATATATCAAATTTTTCTTTTTTTACATTCACATGAACACACGTCGGTGGTGGTGAGGGAAGGAATTTTAACTAAGCATGGACAGTGTATCAGTAAAAAACCAGTAGAAGAAGAAGAAGAAGAAGAAGAAGAAGAAAAAAGTTTATTGTCAAAATAAAACAAAGTAAAAGATTCCTTCTGCATTACAAAAATAAACAATTCCGACATGGTTTTTCAAACCGTCTGTCGGGGGCGTCAGCAGGTTATACTACAAACATACGAAAAAAAGAAGCTACCGCGAAAACAAAATACAATAAAATAAAAGGAAATTAAAAATTAAATTCACGTACCAACGAAGAGCGATACCTCCAGGCCATCCTACCAAAAGCCACCAGCTGAGGATATCCACCACCATTCAACAAAGCCACAGCCTCATTCCGTGAAAGGGCAGGTTTACTAAAAACTGCAATCCTAAACTCTCCAAGTACTGGGCAAGTACAGAGAAAGTGGTGCAAGTCTTCCCTCTCATGCCTATTGCACAGAGCACACTCCTCGTTGTGGTTAGTGTTATATGGCTTTGCATTGAGATGTAGCAGTTCTCCCTTCAACTTAAAAATCCACCTCGCCGAGAAAATGTCCATCACTGGCTCACTGACCAAGCTCGCAGCCTTGAAGCGGGTGTCAAGCTCCCTATATAGAGTGAACTTCTCCGAGTCCATAGCCCTCTGCCAGAACCACTGCTTTTTGTGCTCCCTGAACCTCTCAAGGAGATCAGCCGCATGAAGCCGGATATGTTCAAAGGACCAGGAATCCAACTCATCTATGACACCCAATCCAGCGGCGAGGCGGCCAAGATGCCCAGCCCATGACACTCTGTTTCTCATCACTTCCATGGCAATTATTTTAGGGAGACGTGTGTCCGGGAGACAAGATACCTTCCTCAAGTACTTTATATGGGCTTCGAGAGTAAACGTTGATATGGTGTCCACCCCTGTCTCCAGATGTAAAATATAATTCGGGGAAAACCTCGGCAACTGGAAAAGCTTTCTAATGTACATCAGCTGCACTCCCTCCGCCTTTGCATACTCCTGAAATCCCCAGCATGGTGCAGCGTAGCACAGGATAGCCCGGATTGTAGCATTGAACACCTCCGATTTTGCCTTTAGTGGTACAGCAGGATTGGCAAATAATCTTCCCCAAACATTATTGAGGGCAAACTTGGCAGATTGGGCCTTCCGCTCTACGTGCTTGGTGAAGGAAAGACGGGGGGTGAGTTCAACTCCCAAATACTGGTAGCTACTCACGATCTCAATTGATTCACCACCAAATTTCCAGTGCTCAGTCGCCCTTCTTCTCCCACCATTCTGGAAAACCATTATCTTCGACTTCGCTAGATTGACCTGAAGTCCCCACTTACTGCAGTAACTCTCCAAAACATCAATATTCACCTGCAGCTCACCAGGGTCATCTGCTATCACCACCAAATCATCTGCATACATCAGAACTTTTATCACAAGTCCGCCAACCTCTATACCATGTTGCAGCTCTTCTACCAAGTCGTTAAGAAAAACAGAGAATAAAGTGGGGGAGAGAGGACAGCCCTGCTTCACTCCACTCTTAACCTCAAAGAACTCTGTTCTACCAGCCTCAGTCCACACCGCAGCTGATACTCCCGAATAAAGGTTCCTCAGAACTGATACAAACTTACTGGAAACTTCCAGAGCAAGCAGCTTGTAGAACAAATATCCACGGTTAATTGTGTCAAATGCAGACTTCAAGTCTACAAAAAAACCATAGACTTTACCACCGGGCTGCCTCAGTTTCAAGCTCACAGTGCCAGTCAGAGCGAAAATTGAATCCGTCGTGGAATAACCTCGTCGAAACCCTGATTGAAATTCTGTCAGCAGATCATACACCTCCAGAAACGACGTCAGACGGCACGCTAGCAATCCCGTCAGAAGCTTTCCCAGGCAATTGATGAAGGAAAGTCCCTTTTAATTTGAAACGTTTGCTGGGTCCCCCTTTTTGAACAAAGGAAATATCAGAGACTCCTTGAACATCGCAGGAATGGTACCACTTTCAAGAATGCTGTTGAACAAATTCAAAAGCTTTTCCTGGAACTCACTGCTAGAGTTTTTATAAAATTCAAATGGAATACCATCGCTTCCAGGAGCTTTGTTGTCCTTGGCAGACTGGAGTACATTTTGCAGCTCCTTCTGCGAGAAAGGTTCGTCGAGGATTGGGGAGCAAACATAGGGCTCAGCGAAGAGAATAGGATCACTGACGATGACTGGATTAAGCAGCAATTCAAAATGCTCCACCCATTCGTCAGACGGGATCACCGCCCGTCTATGCCTGTCATGTCTCTTGAGGAACTTAACTAGATCCCAAAACTGCCTGCTGTCGTGAACCTCTCTAAACCTGCCAGCCAGGCTTCCATAAAATTCTGCCGCCTTGTCTTGAGTTAGCCTTTTGTACCGTCTGCTTTCATCAAGATATTTACTTCTCACTTCTTCTGAATCAGTCTTCCTCCATAAACCTAAAAGCTTCATCAATCGTTTTCTTGATTTCTCACACTCCCAATCAAACCATAGCTGTTTCTTCACCAGAGTACTGCCACGACGATATATCAAATTTTTCTTTTTTTACATTCACATGAACACACGTCGGTGGTGGTGAGGGAAGGAATTTTAACTAAGCATGGACAGTGTATCAGTAAAAAACCAGTACGTTTAATGCTTCAGCAGAAACTGGTTTTTTCGGCGTTTGTCGGTAATTCAATCGATTAAACTAAAATGTGAAGAGCCTCAAAGGTTTCGGTTTACACCGTTGCGGGCAGTCTGATGAATTAAAATCGGATCTGTCACGTGCAGCATTGTTCAATTGATGAACGCCGAAATCAATTTCCCGTTGTCTCAATCGCTACCGTTCAGATGAAACAGACAGTCGAAATCGATACCGAGAGTGATAATGAAATTGTGAAACGTCCATCAGTTCTTCAAAGATTAATTTTGACAGAAGAGAGTAGCGGCCCTTTCTCATGAGTGAAATGTCTGGTTTGAAGAACTAAATAAGGGAGACGCGATCAAGACTAAATCAGATTTCCTTCGGCCATATTAGATCACTGTTGGGAATTCTGAAGATGGGAACGATCAATCTCTCCGTTTATCAAGGGTTGAATCGAATAGAGTGAGTGGTTCTCGCCTGAGGATAACGTTACTGAGATTGGAGTGTGTTAATTAAATTGTTGAATGGCAAGAAAAATGCTCGAACGAATCTAAACTTCTTTCTGCCCGAAGTACATTTAGCGTTTTTCATGGCTTTGATACTAATCCAAACTATTTGTCCCTCAGTTTGTATGAAACTGGTAGAAATGAAAGTTCTGTACATAAACTAGCATTGCTGTACGTTTTGAGATGTATTAAGTGGTTAATTAATTATGGTTTTATAAATGTTAGTTTATTATGCTCTTAACAGCAAGACGTCTAACAAAGAACACACTGAGAAAAACTTGGAAGACTCTACTTATAACGTTTTCAAGCTGACCTGGCAGCTCTTAGTCATCCCTGGCTTGCCCAACATTCTTACTTATGGAACTGCTGTCCTCTTGAATTCTGAATAATACACTTATGTTTTCGGTCAGAACATTTTTTTGTACAACCTCCCCTCAAAGTTTATACTTTACGTTTCAAGGCAGGTGAGTTCCAAATCTGTAATATCCGTCCACCGCTCAGGCCACATTTTGCCGTTAACGTGGTATAATAAATCCGTTCTTTCTCCGAAAATTCCGTTTCGTATCTAGTTGTGCCCACCTACGTGAAAATCCAATCGGAAAAAACCCACGGTTATTATGGGAAAAAATGGTTAACAAAATTAGCCAAAAACGAAATGTTGGCAGTTTTATTGAAATCACGCCGAGTTTGCTATGGTTGCTATGTACTTATTTGATGCTGAGTCGAACGGAACAGACCTCAGAGATGCATGGCTAGACAGCAGTAGAATCTCAGTAGAAAGAGTGAGGGAGAACACAATAAAAGTTATCGTTTTTCTCCGGTTTTTGCTCATTTCTCGAACTGCCTTCCGTCTCACTCCAACCTCTCGTCAGCTCGAGTAATGTTTCGTATCGTTTACTAGTATTTTTCGATGCTGAATCGAATATTATGGTCCTTTGAGCTTTACGAACATTGCCCATTGTGGAAAAGTTGTCATTTCCTGGTTTTTGATGATAACCATGCTATATTCATAATATTTTTCGATGTTTGACAAAACAGGATGTCGTAATCATGATATGCAAGAATCATAATGCATAACAGACACACAATGGTTTGTGTGATAATTTTCAGCGGTTTTTCGTTAGGTTTCGTCGCCGACCGTGGGAAATGTCCACATCAAGTATGGTGCTACTGCTCACAAAAGTTTAACCAGCGCGAGGACCGGAACATTCCCCATAACTGAATCATGTGTCTTTTCCTACGATTTACGTGGAATTTCATAATTCTTACTTCTCACCCAGTGAAAAAGATAGAGGGATCCGCAGTATTTCTTGATAATAGTGATTGCTTCCGTATATATTCAAGGTATCGAATGTATTTCTTCTCCATTTCTCAATCTTTTCAATATACTACTTACCTCATATTATTATTTTTTTCAAGGTCTAGCCTGAAAGGTGGATTCATTTTTCTTTCGTGTACGAAGGTTTGAGCGTGGAACATTTATTTCCCACGAGAATACTCACATCGCGGCCACTCGACGGCTTTGACATCCCAGCTTGTTTTTCTAGAATAGCGTACGATCGCAGTCTTTTTCGTTTCGGAGTGAGAAAACTACTACGAAAATTTTTATAACTGAGATCGGCTTCTGGTCTATATGCGAGGTTTTAATTTAATTAGTCGTTCCCGTAGCTAGTACAAAACACTTCCTCTAGTGGGTCTGACACAGAAAATTTTTACATGGAATGTCGCATTGGATAGAACGTATTTCGAGAAGTTAGTTTTAAAAGTTTGATCATTTCAAAAATGAAGTGCCGGACTGGATAATCTTTGGAAGCTTCTTTTCTTACATCTTTTAACTCCATCTCTTGCTCGTTACTTACATTGAAATGTCAAAGGAACCCTCGCCGTCTTGCCCCAAAGTGTATAAAAGTATTCTAATCTACTGGTGATGTTTCGAGTACACTCGTTGCTTCGTTGCTTGTGCGACAGTTTTCGAAATTTCTTCATCGCTCGTGGCTCCACAACCGAGTTGTGTAAAATATTCAGTGCCTTTACTGCGCTCCGCGACCTCCGAGGGTGAACGAGAATTTCTTCTTAACTGATTACCCCCTTTGGTATAAATTTAGCAGCGATCGTGAGCTAAGCACAACAGTACATTTCCAAACAGCACGTTAATCTTGGCGGAGTTTCACAACCCCTTAGTAATTCAACTTTTCGTAAACTAAAAGCAGCTGGAAATATCCTTTACAAAGTTACATGCGTAACGTAGGCTGATGTTGTGTCGAGCTGCGACTTATTTCTTTAATTTCCGGTTTCCCTTCACTCGTCATGTGTAAAGCAACTGAGTTAATTGCTAGTCCATGCACACTTACTCCACTTTTACGATTTTTCGACACTAATTATTCGACTTCTCAAATTTTATTCGAACGTTTTTCAACAATTTTTACTGCCAATTCTCCAACAATTTTGATTCAATTAACATTCGATTTTAAATTAATTTTAATATTTTGTGTTTACGATTTCACCCAAATTTGTACGATTCGTACTTGATTTCCGAAATACCACAACACATCATGTTGCACTTTGTTTTTAATGCCCAACAGCATTTACACAACTTCAGCAATTGTTCACGACTCTGGTTTACAGCATGTACGTAACTTTGGCATTCGTCATAAAAAATCACTTTTCCGTAGGTGTTATAGATTATTCAGATTTAATTACACGACACTTTAATTTCTTCGTTCTACTGCTACGTTAGCTTCTTCGTTCTGTCAAAAGAGAGGGTTTCCCGATTTTAGAAGAGTTTAACGAGAAATTTAGTTCATGAAAGAAGTGAAGGAGCGGCTTGAACGAGTAAATGCCAAAACACGGTTGAACTGTTTACTTCATACATTTACCTGACAACGTCAACAAGAAATCCGTTGGGTAATTGGGAGTTGGCGAAACTGAGTTTGTTAGAAGATTCCCTGTGGCTCGTTATGACTTCCCGTCCAATGTTGACGTTTGGACCTCCGTTATGCATTACAACTCGAAAGACTTGATGAACATATTATACTCGCCTCTCACTTATCCGGCTGTAGAGAAACGCTGTTGTCATTTGAGTTATATAATTAACGCTCAATAACAGTGTTATTAATTATAAAACTCCTAATTAGACTAAAGAGCAATAAACGAGTTGGCAAATTTTATCCACGACACTGTTACATAACTGCGTTACTATAATTTAGCGAGTTCCTTCTAGTATATTTCAACTCTTCTTACGGATAAGCGTAGCGTCCGTCATTCTACTTTCTGTTACCTCAAATATTACGATATTCAAATCACGTCAAAATATATCGGTTGATTTTTACTTTCCTAGGTCATTTACCCCTTGGCATCTAAGGTTTCAATGTGAGCAAAGTCTTGAAGTTTGTCACCAGTATTTTCGTCTTCCATGAGCACTGTTGCTACATGAAACATCGTTACTAGATAAAATTCACAAATTCTGAGAGGTGTATATTTTGAAAGCAACTAAATGTTGCATCTTGACCTCCGTCCAATTAGCACCACCTGTTTTAGATTCCTTAGCCACATGGAGTAGAAAGAAATGTTATGTAATCTACTGAAAACAATTTTCGTGAAGAGTTTCCTACAGCTCTTAACGTTTAAGAGCTTCGGAATCCAAAAACATCATTTGAGAAAACAGTTTATGGTCGAGATTGCAAGAAAGAAACAAACCGGCTCCCATTCAATATTTTGCCTGCAGCTCGCCATGGGATGATAAACTAATATGAACAAAATCGGCACTAAACCAACTGAGTTGAGTTATCATAGAGATCAAAACATCACTTATTTCCTTTCAAAAATTATTGTAATGATCTCAATAATTAACACGGTGGTACTGGAAATTCTCATTTATCGGAAAATGACGTGAAGAGCACATTAAATTATCTAAAACTTCAATAAAAAATTATATTAACGCCGTTCATGAAATAATTATAGGCAGCCCCAGAAGTTTACTTACAACAATTTTTCAGTTTTAACCCGATAATTCCAGAACAGTTGCCACATACCATCTCAGAAAAGTCAAGTTGACAGTCTCATGCACTGATCATTCATAAATGGTCAGGGCATGTGTGGCAACTTAATAAATTCCGGAACTATAAGTGTTACTAGTTTCTATATTGAACGTCGTTAATACTGAATGAAAACCATATTTTATTATTTGCCTGAGTGATTAAAATTGCTTAATGCACGTGTAGCTAAGGAAAGTTTGTGATGATTTCCGAAGTTTGCTTCGACCTTGTTCATGGTAAAAGATTCAATAAATTCAAACTATCTCGTTCGGAGTTATTTCCGTTCTAAAGGATTATTCTAGGCGGTGAATGCTAAATAATTGATCTTGCCTCCTCTTTCAGTACCCCCTTATTTTCCCCTCTCCTGCAAACCCTCCCCTTTCTGTAAACTCTCCTGTACTGGCTTACGGCCCCTATGATCATGTTTTCACGTGAAAGAAGACAAGCAATGAGTACAATGTGCCGTGTTTTTTTATTTCAATGGCTTCCAAAGAACACTGCACGATTTTGGAACATGAAAACTAACTATGTATACGCATGTCCCTTTTGGGTAGAGAGCTCTAATATCAGACTTTGGGCCACAATTTTTATTAAACAGGTGACAGGTATACTGTTCCACTTGGCCCTTTCGCCAGTCGCGCCCACTCTCTTGGGAAACGTAATCAATGCATGCCTAAGGAGCAGCAGCCACAGCAAATCCAGTCTTCGCCTTACACTACCTACTGTTTGGTTGTGATTGAATGTCTCACAAAATCACGGCATTTTCTATCCGGAGAGAAACATTTCGAAATCGACCCCACGTTCAATGTCGAAATATTCCGACGTAAGGTGAACATCAATTGTCATCATTTTCAGAATTTTCGCTTCCATTCGTGGTTTTCGTTGTGTGAACTAGCTCCACACGCATTCGGAGGAAGAGACACAGCCTCTAATTTCCATCCGCAGGAACGCGGGTTTGTGGCTTGGGGAAAACGAGTGATAGACAGCGACGCAAAAAGAGTGAAATGCTCGTCGTATTTCACAGGTCGGTGGGTCGAAGGGAAAAGGAGAATGAACGAAATGCGGGCAGGTAGTTTGAGAGAGAACGGAATGTATGGCTCGAACCTGTCCGGCTGATTTGACTTTTCCTGGTAATAAATCTGGGTTTCCCCTCGTTGACATCCCCGTCAATGGGAACGCTCACGTATTTATCTAATTTTCATTCCAAGCCGTCGTGAGTTGGTTGTAACCAAAATCCGTGGTCCGTTGTTCCCTCGTGGGGCATCGGTCATCAGTCATGTTTGACCTAGTGCTGTTAATGGGGCTCAAGTAATTCGTCACGATATCCCAGTTGCAACAGAGCAACTTGTACTACGTGCTAATAAATCTCAGCTACGTAGTTGCACGGTTCAAATTGCAGAACGGCTACGAACGCTCACATGGACAAGTAAACCCTCTTATAGCTTTCGTGCTGCCTATTTCCTACAGATTGGTTTCAACATAAAATGAACAAATCAACTAATACTCAGAACTCAGAACTACAGAGAAACTCAAACTAGAGGATCCAACGAGATCACTAACCCGCCGATATGACTTGGTCGGCGTCCATAATCTACTTCAAATGACTTCTTTTATCCTCAATTTTCTTAAGAGTCGACACATAACGGCCAATCACATTCATATATTTCTATTCTTAGAAACACAAAATGAGAGCTTTGGGGTGAACATACCTTTGCAGTTGGAATTGTAGGGTATCATTTAAGGGAAAGATTACATTACTGTCCTTCCTCCGAGCAAAAAGTATCGAGGCGCGTGAAATTGATTTTTTATGAGCAGTGGCATTTCAAAGTCCACTGGGTTTGTTATTTCCCTATGATGTGAGTGAGAATATCTGTGTTTGAAATTATATTCCCAACAACATACAAGCGAAATTCTGAGTGAAGATGAAAGTAAAATAAATGAATACAAGAACCCCAGAAGCGTTTGAAATTAAAACTAATGGATGAATCATTAACAATCAATAAAATAATCGTCGTAAAAACCCTTATAATGCGTAATCTTTCAGCGAAGGAAGCGCCTTATTACGTCTTAATCAACTGGTTCGTCAAGTTCTTCGGCATTTTCAGAGGAAAAGCAGCCATAACGATTAGGTGTGTCTCTATAACTACATTATACATACTTCAAACGTGGAAGGTTTGAATTATACGTACGGAATGTCTTCATCCGGCAAATACTTTTGCTTCTTTTGGGTTTGTTGGTTTCTTCTCCGAGTGTAGCGCTGTCAACACTCGAAGTTCCTCGTTGTAAGAACTATAGTGGGCAGAATGCCTTTCTTAACATTTTTCAGCGCAGAGCTGTGTAAAACTGGAGAAACCACTCGAGGAATTGCTCGACCAAGATTCTGATCCTGACCAACCTACCTTGCAATTCTGCGAGTATCAGATTTGTAACATATATTTGTCATGTGCAAATCGCAGGAAGGTGAAACCGAGATTTTATTACTGAGGTGAGGAATAACAAGGAAGTTAACGATCAAATACCCATTATTTTTCACTATACTTTTTCGTGTACATATCAGCGTTCTTCATAAATTTTTCTCTATCATTTGCCAGTTCGTTGCCGATATCGCTTCGCAGCGCGTCTGTTGGATCTGGCTCGTCCAGCAAACCCAAAAATGCGTACACAACCTGCAGAACGGAAATTGAGGGTTTCCAATTTTCTGGCGTCAGAAGGCCCAGGCAGACCTGACCCTTTTCGTCGAAGTTAGGATGGTATATTTTGGTTTTGAGGACGATTTTAGGCGGTCTGAACGGGTATTCGGGCGGGAATAATATTTCGACTTTGAAAGCCCCACCTCTGTAGGGAGGATTGTCCGGGAATATGACTCCCTTCCAAACGTACAGATTGTCATCGTCGACGGTTAAATCCTGAAAAGCTTTTGGTTGGTTTTTTTTAAATTCTGTCAGCTCTTTTTGTAGCCTCCGTGGCCCCGGCGCGCTGGGCCCGCTGTTGGTCATTCGTCGCACTTACCGTTTTCTTTCAGAAGAATTGTGTTCTGATGTGTTTCTTGTGAAATGTCTTACTGTTTGTGACCCACCATTTTTGTTGTTGATAGATACAATTGATTACCTTAAAACCGTAGCAACATACGAGTCACGGTACAACTTCAATAAGTGAAGAACAATCTTGTTAGCTGGAAAACCCCGCAAAAAAGGTGATAACGTCAGAAATCATTATTAGTCGTACTCGTATTTGTCGTATATCATCATTTACCTTCCTGTAACACAACGGAAGCATGTGTATACTGCCACATGGAAAACATATTGTCACTGCATGTATACACCCGGGAAATCTTGTACCTAATCCCAGATCCAGTCAATGTAATTGTGTACTTACTTGGAAAATTAAAAGGTGTGTTTAACGGAGACCACGGTTTTTACCGATCCCCTTTAGTCATTTAAAGAGTGTATGTCTTACCACTTAGTCCTTTCCGAAAAACTTGGGTGTGAGAAAGCGGACAATTGTACCGAAGTTAAAATTATTTAGAACTTGTTAGGCACAACAGTGTGAAACGCCTCGTTGAAAAAAAAAGATAACGAAACTAACTACATAGTTTAAAGTGAGGAAAACAGCAGTTTTTTCTAATCCAGTTTGATCTTATTTCTTATATAGACTGCAACATGAGACAACATCTTCACTGGTTAGAAAATGGTGAACGCAGTTCTGAAAATTACCAACTTTTTAGCAAATACTATTTTTCTACAGTTTTTTATATATATGAATCCCAGTCAAAAGAAATTGCGCTTGCTGTCATATAAGCTTCCTAGATTTAGTTCGTTCAATACAGTTTGTCAGTAGATGCATCTTAATAAATTTCAGAAGGTTCAACACCACCGGGTTTGTTGCCAACTACTCTCCCCAGAGCTGTTGGGTCTTAGATACGTTTTGAGACACGTTGCATCTGTTACTATTTTTTTATTTTTTTATTTTAGTCTGACACAGTAAATGAAAATGGCCGTTCGTCTAGTACAGTAGTTCAAGGTTGTATATAAATATTTCTTCGACCAGGTTGAACGAGAACATTAGCAAAAAGTAACAAGAAGACGTCATATATTATCTGCAAAATTGAAACGATTTGGACTACATTCGCCATAAATTGGTGGTCTTCACGTACGTTTCGTGCACCTAGCATTTTATAATATAAATTCGTTATCCTCGGACATTCGATGCTATGTAAGCCTGCAAACATGATATATACCAGAAGGGCGAGAAAACTCTCCGAATTTCACTCGTTTCCAGGGGTTAAAAGAAAGTTGTGTGCCACGCTGTTTTTCCAGGGTGCGGAGTCTACAACATACCAGTAGGTCTGTGAAATTCCTCGCCAATAAAAATCTGAATTCATCACTTTTAATGACCTCTCAGCGACCTTTTCACCCTTTTGATCCCCAGCTTCTTTCATATCTTTACAAATCTTGTTACGTCATTCTGTAGCTCCACCTTCACTATTTTTTCTTTACTCACAGGGGGTCGAATAGAAAACTAAAACTTTATCTTCGAAACTCGTGAAAAGAGCCGCTCTAGCTTAGCGCGTCGTGAATAGAAATGAGTGATAAAACCCGTATCGATGGCCTACATTATCAGCCAATCATTTCAGATCTCGATCCTCCCCGGTTCAAATTTCTTAAATATATGTCTTGTACCGTAAAAGCAGGAAAAGTCTTCCTTTCTCGGCCCATTAAACGTCTTCTATTTTTGTTATTAGTAACGAAAATTAACATGATTTCTTCATGAGATTTTGCTGATGTCTGTCCAGTTTGTATATTTTTACAGTTTAGAGTAAACAACCACTTAGTTTTCAAAGAATAGTAACTAATTTAACTATAATACTTTATAATAGCTAATCTTGCTCAAGCATAGCTTTATGAGAGATTTATGAGTCTGTTTTGGGACGTTTGTTAACGATTTCCGCGTGTATAGTTTATCCTCAGCCAGTAGTTGTCGATGGAAATGAGTTCCTCCACCTCTTCAGACATGAACAATGAGTCCTAAAAGTAGAAAAGCTTTAGATTATACGTGATAAAGGACAGTTTTACTCTAAGTGAATGTGATAAATACGAATGCTACTGACCTCTAACCAAGTTTTGCCATGCCAGTAAAACAATTTTACTCCCCTAATAAGCCTAATACTGTGAAGTTCCTCTCACTATCAACCCCTTCGTGACCAGACTTTCTCTGATCGCAGTAAGACCCTTCGATGAATTGGCCTGGAGGGGTAAATACCTTCAAGTATTATTATTAGTTTTGTTCCTTCTTTCAGACTTAAGAAGCTTATATCAGCTTTAAGTTGTGTGAGGAGAACCTTCTTTACTGTTACATCACCTTCCAAGATGAAAGTCGCCAAACCTGTTGTCAATGCGGCTATCTCGGAAGCACTGAAAGAAGTGGCCCCAGCACTTATAGGCAATTTTGACTCAATCAGCAGGGGGTCTTATTTCTCCTCCATCCCTACATTACTTAATTTTTCATCAGAACTAAACGGTTTTTTTTTCTTTAAGAACCAAACGGAAGCTCTCATTTTGCCAAAATGCGCAGTTATTATGTTAGTTATTTTTTTCCTGTAACTTTGTGATAATTTTTGCTTTTCTTACACTGCAGCAGTAGAAGATTCAGAGGTTTTGCCAAAGCGTTCGTGAATGTCGATTTTGGTTTATTATTCATTCTGAATAATAACCCTATGTTTTCGGTCACGAAAAATTTTTTACAACCCCCCCTCAAAATTTGATACTTTAAATTTCAAGACATGGGGATTCCAAATCTACAATGTCCGTCCGTCATCCCCCGTCCACCTTCCAGGCCGTTTTGTGCCTTTAACGTGGTCTCAAAAATTCGTTCTTTCACACAAAAATCCCATTTGGTATCTAGTTGTGCCCCCCATCTCGGCAATCCGATCGGATGAAGCACATGGTTGTTATGGACAAAATAATTAACGAAACGCAGTGTAATCGCAAATAAGCCGTGTTTCGTATCATTTTCAAGGTATTTTTAAATCCTGTGTCGAATGGAATAAGTGTACAACTGCGTATAGGGAAATTACAGTAATCATTAGAGTCAACTAATTGAAATAACTCGCGGGAAGTACACCGGAAGTCAACGTTTCGTCGTTAGTACTCCCTCCCTCCCGCCCGTCTCATTAAAACCACCTGCCCAGTCGCCTCGCAACGCCCGCTCGCCTTGCAACGCCGCCCAATCGACTCGCAACGTCGTGTCCTCGTCCCAATTTCCCCGACACTTTTTTCCTGATGGGGCGAAGGAAGGTTAGAGCCTACGAGGCCGGCACTTCCTTCGCACATGAAGGATCAAAAATGCCTACAGACGTTTACGGGCGCCTGGCGCCGGGGAAATATTTAGTTTCCGTAGTCGAATTGTAGTCAGGTCATGTTTCGTATGGTTTTAGTATTTTTCGATGCTGAATCGAATGAGATGTGTCTCGGAGTAGTAATACTAGGTCAAGCTGTTCATAATTTGCAGGTTTTTTTACTTTTGTGAATGATTTTCAGTACTCACCAACATACGAAGCGCAGTTGATGTTACGATTTTTCTTGATTTATCTCAACTATTAAGCTAATCAATAAGACAGTGAACTATTGAAGATTGTTTATTTTTACAGGGCGCTGGTAAGACGGTGATGTTGGGACTTGGGGGTAGCTGAGTTATGGCAGAGGGGAGACTGGACTGTCTCACAGTGTTGTCACCACTCACGGCGTTCTTGTCTCTTGCCATAATCTCCGTTGCCATCTCCACAAACTCTTGGCTTCTTACCGAAGAAAAAATGTCCAACCCGAGATACAACGGCACGGGAGACAATGAGTATTTGTCCAAGGTCACCATCTCGGGACTATGGACGTTCTGCTACACAAATCGTAAGTAAACCATTGTAATTTTATATAAATTAAATCGTTAAACGAATCGCAAGTCGTTTAGACAAGATCAGGATTATGATATTGGCTTAACATGGTTCAGTGGAGAGTGGAAATGCTGCAAAATGTCTAAGGGAGAAAGCTCAATTAAACAGAGTGACTGGGCATTGAAAATTCGAAAGGCTACTAATTGCCTGGCCGACTTAAGGCGCCAGAGAGGATCTCTGGCGTGGCTTTTGGTTGGGGGGAGAGAAGTTCCTAATTTTCGACTAAAAATGGTTTATTTGTTTATTAATTGTGATTATTCCCCTATTCAAGTAAGAGGTAATTTGATCAGACTGAACAATCATGGCAAAAACCTTGGCTCACAAAATGGCCGTTTTTGTTAGACCTACGTATTATGAATCATCGCTTACGAAGCTGGATGAAATGTGAATAAGGGGTCTTCGCTTATGAAGCTAGCTGAAATGTTTGCAAGCTGCCAAGAATTTCGGAAAATCAACGGATTGATACAACTCATTTATAAAGAATTATAATGGGTCCACAGGTTTTGTCATTGTTAATTGTATTGTCAACTACTCTGACCTTAGAATGCTACATAAAGAGTTTATCCACATCTCAAAGTGCTGCTAGGAGTACGGCTACGCGAATAGACAACTTCAAAGAGTAAATAAAGGCTGGTGCTTTTTAAAACTATGGGAACTACTTTCAGTATCGTAAAAGCTACTATGTAACTCGAATGGAAATAATTAAAGCAAATGAGAATGAGATGTGGCGTTACAGTTTTAGAAGGAGTAACTGAAATTTTCATCGGAAGTGGGTCGTAATAAGTGTACATTAATAATGATTTAGCAACGACGTAACTATTCTCCATTATACGCCGTTGTGAACGGCTGCAGTAATTAGTCATGATGATCGCAGCCTCTGTGGGAAAAAGCGCCAAAAGAATGTTCTAGCCCTCGCAGTCAAAACAATACGTATGATGGGTAAATGTATTGTACAGCGCTAATAATATGAGCAGAGGATGTTTCCTCAGAACAAATTTGTACATACTCTCAGATGATTCTAGATTCTAGTGCGCACAATTCACATAACTTTGGAGAATTGTGATTGTGGTTTAAATACCTTCGGATCATTTCGCACTCCCCGTCGATAGTCTTCAGAACGTGAGTTTGATACACTGCCTAGACGTTAGAATCAAGAATAAAGTCAATTATCGGAATCAACTCAATAAATTGAAGTATTGAATCGGCTTCAACTTTTGTGAGTATGTTCATGTGCATGCTTGTGAGGAGAATCGCGTTTTCAACCGCTTCTGGGCTGCATGAGCTCTAGGACGGTTGACAAAGTTCCTGCAAATTTAACTGCTATCAATGATACGTGTAAAAACGTGTACACGAAAATTACCAACTCCAATAACTCGCTTATTAAATCACAACCAAAACACCTCTGGAACGGAGCTGTCATAATTCCATTAATTTAGTATTTAATGTAGGGCTCAATGTGCTGTTCGCTCCTCATGTCAATTCACCGGGACATTTGTGTGGAATCGATTGTACTGCACAAGTGTCCAATTATTAGTTTAGTAGGAGCGGACGATTTCTCAACTTACGACAAAGTTGAATTGAAAACGTAATCAACAAACTTACTTCCCAACTTGAGCCCAACTCTATGAACTCACAACCGGCGCGGGAATTGACTGTAGTGACCGCAAGCTCAGAATTACTATGTGAAAGGGATTGTGAAACACAGTACCGAAGTTACACGCCGTCGAAGGAACTTCTATTAAGTACTACTTAGTGAAACGGTTTCGCTGCTCACTCGGTAATAATATCGATTACAAGTCATTCCAAACGTGTCAACCCCTTACAATCTCAAAATAACGTGTTGGTCCGAGTTATTCCAAATACGTGTTTAGTGAACACCTGAAACCTTAAATCCGATTCCACCTTCCTACCACTTTTTGTGACTGATTCGAGATATTCTGATTTATTAGGTTGTGAAATAGGTATATTGTCTGGACACCCTGAACGATCGAATGCGAAAGAGTGGTCGGTGCTAAAGGACAGAATTTGAGAAAACTGAATGTTATCACATCCAAACTATAAGCTATCCTATATATCCCTACTATATTTTGTTGATTGGTGAACGTCGCCACGCGTCTGTCATGAAAACATAACCCTGGCCACTGCCACCGTACTTTTCAAATGAATGTGAGTTGTACTGTTCTACCCAAAGCATTTTAACTGACGTTATACATAAACAGTAGATATTCGCCCAAAACTACTGGAAAACTATTAACTTTGAAGATATTGGTGGGCTGGGCTTATGTGTGGCTCATATAGGTTGAATTAGAATAAATTTATCCCCAATGTTACAGATAGACTACAATATTTGTTACAATAATATAAATTGATGAGGCCTTGATGGCCTAATCACTAAAGATCATTCGACCAGTGTAAAAGAGAAGGAAGATTGATCTCAAGCTAGACTCATTCCCTTAAAGTTGTGCCATGATGCCCTCCCAACGTCGAGTCCCGTGACTGACGTCGCAGGACATCATGGTTGTCGCCTAGGCGTTTGCCAACTTCTTGCGATCACCAAGTTGTTCTGTTTGCCTACGATTTCTCCTTCGCTGCCAGTGATTTGAGATTCTGGACTATTCGTTCGCAATCGTTCACCTACTTATTGATTCAGCGCTTTTCTGTCGAATTTTTGGCTCACTTTGCCTCTCTCTCCCTTAATTTATCGGTAAACACCACAAAGAAGTTTTTTTAACCTCTTTGAATTAACGGTTTTATTTAGGTGGTTTCAACCAGTCAGAACCTACATACCCTTCGGTATTAACGCTCATGTACGGAAATAACAATCAAAATGTGCCAAAAATGAGTCAAGATGTACATAATTATTACCAAGCGTAATTTGGTCCACCTGTTCTATAAATCAATACCCGTCGTTTCACCCCAATAACCATTTTTGTATCCATTCGTTGAACGAAGACATTATCCGAACACTTGAAGTTGTCAAGTTGTCTCAACAATATCTGTAACGGTTTGGATGAAATTCAAGTGAACATTCAGAAAATTAAATTGTGTTCTTCATGATGGTTTTGGCAGAAATACGAAGATTGAAAGCAAATCAACGTATTTCTGGAGGGATTTTGAATGTGTTGCAACAGATGTTTTCTTTCCGTTGCGCTTCAATGTTCAACTGATATCATACGAACACTCCTTAGAAGATGAGTACTCCTTAGTTTGTTGAGTGGAAACAGGAGAAGCTGTTCTTAGTTTGAGCGCCAAGTAATTATAATTTAAGCTGCAATCCCGTGTCATTAAGGTACAACGCTTGTCTATTTTAACTGGTACCAAGATGTGATGAAGATATCAAATGTATCCTTAATGACGATCTTTAAAAGACGCTATGAAGGCGCCACATCTCCTTGACTTCCTCAAAGGAGGGAATAGCAAACAGCTTTCCAAACATTCAACTATTGATTTGTTAGATAATGAGAAGAATTAGTGTAATGAGTTTTTAAATGGCTTTCGAGCCGCTGCTGAGAAAACGGCTCATTAGCTAGGATGATGAGTAGCAGAAGGAAGGGTCGACGGTTCATTCCAAGAAAGGGCCAAGTCTCAGAGAAAGGGCTCGGAATCGCCGCGTTAATAGTCGGTCAAAGGGGAAAACTGGAGATGGGACGAGTTGCCCGAGTCATTAAAAGTTCCAGGAGTTGGCCTCTTGTTACTCCAAGGAAGTGGGATATGCCAAGGGAAGGGAAGTTGGCACATTTCGTAGTCACCTCACGGAGAGAAGCTTGAATTCTCGCGCTTCTCTGAGTCGGGTTGACACACCGCGACTCTGCCACCGGTTTCCTCGAGTACCTTCCTGCCAACCAATGGAAGGGTGACGGAGTTGTCAGAAATAATTATTCCGCCTGTTACCTTTGATAAATTCGTGGACGATTTCGAGTTGACACCTGAGCCTCGGATTACTCGCGGTAGATTCTCTTTGGTTTAGAGCGGTATTAAAGTCGTTCGTGCGTAGCCGTATTCCACCAGATGATCGCTAACCAGGTTCGATCTCGTAATATCCTGCACGAAGTATCGGACGACTTTCCTCAACTCCTGTAGATTCTGTTTTACCCTATATGTACAGTAGGCATACCATCATTCGACGAAAACAGGAAGGAATAGCAACATAATATGGCTCCTACTTGGAATAGCTTGTGAGTTTCATCAAAATTCTTGAGCCCTTTATGTTGGGCGAATCTCATTTTCTGTTTTGTTTTTTCTTATATCTTCGTTCACTAGTTACCGTAATGTTAGTTACTTCTGTAGTAATTGTTATGAACCATTGTGACTAGTTGTTGGTCATAGGAACCATTATTTTATTTCTCATTAACATATAAGACGTTACAGTTACAGAAATGGTCACGGGAAACAAAATGCAGTATAATTTGTTAGAAGACTCTCCACTCTCTAATAGTGTGTGGCACCTCCCATCACGACGAGGAAAATGTATAATAACCTTATTTCCCCGCCTTCGAAAGTAAAAACCAAGCCTGAAAAGAACGAGCTCAATTGATTTAGTAATTTCAGGCGATGTTTTGTTTCCCCTTGGATTGCCGAAAGTAGAAGCTACTTGCTACTACAGCCCATTTGTTCAAAAAATTTCTTACGGCTCGTCTATGAACGTTTTATTTGTTAAGCGAGTACTCGACTGAGCATGAGTAAAGTAACAGGAATAAAAAGTATTGTGGAAATACGAGTAACTTATTTTCCTCTAATTTTCAAAAGACTCCTGCTATTTATCAGGCAATTATCGCTGGTTTCCCTAGAGTTTGGAGTATTTGCCTTGTGTGCTTCTGTACATTTCTCGTTACTCATGACGTGCTTATTCTGGAAAAATGCCCCGTGATGTCTTCGACCGCAACGTACTCACGTTTAATATTCTGTGTTAATACGCGTACGGCTTATCTGATGAGCAGCTTTAGAGTAAATGCCAACTACAATAGTCAATTAAAGTCAAAATGGATTTGTCGAGTTAATCCTTTTCATCCTCTCTAGGTTAATCTTTGGAGGTAAGAGCTGACTGGGAGCTGATAGGGCTTTGTTTACACTTGTGCGCCTCTCAAACCACCACCCACCTCTCTAAGCCGTTCACTCCGTTCAAGTTTGCTCTAGGGATTGACTCAATTGGTTTTTGCGATCAAGTCAGTTGAGTGTATCCAGTGCAAATGTTTAAACGAGCGTGAATATAAATCGCACTTAATTTATGTTTATATTGCTCCGATCTTTACGTAGGTTACAGAACTGTTGTTTTCAAAGGAAAAAACGTTCTCCCGCTCCGAATTAAACAAAATAAGTCAGTTTCGCTTCCTTGGGCTAAGGAAATTAAAAATAAAATGCATTTTGAACTTATCAGAACACGTTTGGTTGATTGTTTTCTGTTAATGTACATGTGGATTTTCTGTACAGGCCAACCTCGATATTTTCGAATCCTGATAGAATTGACGTCTGACGTCAATTGTAGATAGCACTAATTTTTCTTGTGCTATTTATTTGAGCTGTCCACAATATCCGTCAGTAAACAGAGAGATGGAAGGAAAACGTGTCATAAATTATTGATTTTCCATTTGTGTCAAAGAACCACTGGTATTATTTTCATCATTCTCTGAACATCTATTCTACTATTCAACTCGATTTTTACTTTCCTTAGCTCTACGAAGCAACCAACAAAATTATGTAATCGTTTGATTTTTTTTCGGATCCTTGTGTTTTAAGGGCTACATGTCCAAAAATAGCATTTGAGAAAATGGTATGCGTGCGCGTCTGTGAACGAGACTCAGAGTAAAATTTCTGAGCGAAATCGGCCCAGCTATGATATTTAGCATTGGGAGCCAAAGCCAGGTATGAGCAAAATCGGTTCAAAGCTAACTATAGTTCAAAACGCCCAATTTCTTGTCTCAAAAACTACTTTAAGGTAACCTTAACTTGTAAAAGGCAAATAAAACAGAGTACCATAAACTTTTGTAATATCCGAAGATTACTGACTATTGCAGAGGGTGGTAAGCCTGCGAGCTTCCCTCCTTTTTTCTGCTGTACCCTCTTCCCCTTAGCGAAGAATACAAGATGGATGTTCATGTGAATCTTGAAATAAACCTCTCCGGAACATTTACGTTAGAATTAATTTAAAAGGTTATTCCCCCCAGTGGAACATTACAACTGTTAATCCGTGAAAGAAAAGCGAGAACAGCACAATTCATTATTAAAGTGTTTTCTTTATAAATTCGTTCATATGGTACTAGCATTTCAGAAAATTTCGCGAACTATGAGAAATTTTTCTCCCTTGAAATTTAAAATTCAAGAGGAGGGGCATCTAGCGTTACAATGTACTGTTCTGCCGCTGATGACAATTTAATGACCGGCCTTTGTTCTCCACGCGTTGGGGGAAAAACGCTCCATGGAAACAGAAAACCGTCTTTTTCTGGCAAAATCTTCCCGCTACATCTACCTTTGCGCTCCCAACGTGGATTTTGCGCATTTGTTGAGGCCTTTGAGTGAAACGTATAATCAACTCGTCATCACGGCAGATAGTTGCTTCTCCCGCCTGAATAATTCGACGGCTTTCACGATTTTGGTGTTGATTGAAGAGAGCGGTTGGCAGCGTACAAAACTAACTCCCGACGTTTGTAGCAAAGCCACAGACAGCCCTAGTTCTCCGAAAACGAGAATTAGGTAAATGAAGGGAGATTCGTTGGCATTAATTTTACGAATGTTGATTCAAGGAAGCGATGGGACGAGGATTGAGAGAAATCAGCATCGAGCTTCAACCGTGAAACGATTCAGAGTTGTAGGTAATTTATTCACGACTTCGTGCCCATGGTCGGATAGCGCTTTCACGTCTGTCCGTCTGATAGTAACCGTTCTGGTATTTTGCAGAAAAAATCGTGGTGGTCGACGATTCAAAAAACAATACAGTGGGTCATTCGTTGTTACCCCCAACACAATAGCAGCAAAGATTTAAAGAAAATCACTCTCCTCAACTGTTCAAAAAGTAATTTACAACATTAATTGAAAGTTATTCGAGGTAATAAAATACCAACGGAAGCCCACAGGTTGGGTCAAAAGGGTCCTCAGAGAGTTTCGACGTAACACAATTCTCGCTTCTCTTCCCTTTTAATGAACTTGGCCGCCTTCGAAAAATCTATTTCCCAGGCTTTGCGGTATGAATAAAGATGAACGACTCATCGAGGAAATGAAAATGCTGATGAGTGCAATAACTAGGTACGAAAATGCGGCGAGGACGTTCAGAGTGCGCGTTGAAAACTGAGATACACCAAAAGGGTAACGTTGTTAATGCTAACGCAGAAAATTCGACTATTGAAGAGGTTGTGAAGTTTGGCGCATGCGTTTTGGTCGGTTCACATATGAGCTGTGAGATGTGTTTTAGAATTAGCGCCGTAGTACTGTTTCTGCCCTTTGTTTTTAATGAAGCATGATCTTATGATCGAATTAATCCTCTATTCGAAGTGTGGGATGAGGAAAATGGATGGTTTCCCATTTCAATTAAATGATTTGCGATAAATGATTGACCCTCCCCCTTATTTTCCTCCGTACTCACTTTAAAGGATTGCATTGAAGAAGAGCAATAAAACCCCAGCCGTTTACTTACTACCATATCTCCCAGTTTTTACATGACATGACAATTTCATAAATAATTATACTGTGAAACAACAAGGTAATGCAGAAAATAACGAATCTGTTTTCGTAAAGGTAAACCAGAGTAGTAGACCGTCACACTTAATTGAATTGTTGGGGAGCGGCCGTCTGGTTAACTGAACGAACATGCTAAGTCATTAATTTAGATCCCGTATACACAGCCAACAGCTCCCGATATTTACGGTGGACCAAGGGACTGCTCTACAACCCCAGAAATTGTCCTGCAGCTGTTCACAATTTACTAAGCCATAAATTTAGATTGAAATAGCGCCGATTCATGGAACGGAAGTCCGACGGCCTCTTTCGAAAAGGCTGCTATTTTTCTAAAGCTGAATTGAAAATTACGGTGCCGTCAATTCGAAGCCCTTTTGTTGGATAATATCCATCAAAGGCAGACGTAATTAGGGGAGCGTTTGTTTACTTCTCTGCTGAATTTATTCAACAGCAAATTCGAAAAGAGGTAGTTTGTTATAAACGTTAATAACGAGGCCGACATTTCTGAAAACAGGGGCAGATGGAATGAGGTTACGGAAATCCCTTCGTCCACGGCTACTTACCACTGGCTGAGCTCTGGTGCCAACTATCAAGTAGCAATGAAAATCAGATTAACAGAAATTCGATTAGCAAAGTTTCCTGAAAGTTTTTTTCCGAACTCCGTTTGAGAGTGACATTGGCGTCACAACATGTTGTGTTTGTAGTTTGACCGCAAAGTTTGAAAGAGTCTACGTAATTGACCATTGTTACTTTCCCTGGCACCACGTAGTAGGAAGGAAGTTGTGTAGTTTTTTCGGATTTTTCTTCAGATTACAATGGCTGTTGAGTCCGATGAACTCGAGTTTGGAAAACAGGTCGTGTGTCCGTCAACGTGACAGAAAACGAATCACTAAATCGGCTCAAATTTGATAGTTATCCAGCAGAACACCATGGGACACCAAACTCATAATATTAGGAGAATCGAGTCGAAATTAACTATATTTATCATGATATGGCCGAGGAGTGTGGTGTAAATCTACGCTATATGCATTTTTTAGTTTCCTGAACACTGCCTCCTTAAAAAACAAAAATGTTTTCTGATAAAGGAGGGCGGTGTTCTCTAAATAGTTCTGGCACAGTAAACACAGCCGCACTAAGAATGCGTTACCACCAAATTTATTTTGGAGTACTACTCCAGCAGTAAACTCCAGCTTGACGGGAATTATTTGAGCATAGTTCATCTTAGTCCCTCTCAAAGAAGCATCTTCTTGGCCAGCATTCTTCCGGAAGAATTGAAGAATGAGAATCACCTTCTCATTTATTGTTCGAGTAGCTCGGTAGTTAATTCTTTCTTCAGTGGACCGGAATGTTGGTTGATGAGAGGAGAGTCCAATAAATCAACACACAAAGCTAAAGGCATCCTATCATTGAATTACCCTCATCCGGATGGATTTGTGGCGGCACTCGAAGTAGTACGACAGTTTCCGCCTCTCGTATGGTAAAAAAACAAGAGACGTTTATACCGAACTCAGTAGGATTTAGTTGAAATTACTCCAGCCAGAAAGCATTCTAACGAGTCGTGGTAGTTGCAGGAGGGTGTGTTTGAGTAGAAATATTTGTAGTTGTTTCTGGTAAAACTGACCCTGCATGCTTATGATTACGTAATAAATCCATATCCGGGGTGTTTATCAACACCCTGATCATTTCTGCCGTGAATTTATCGCTGTTTGGGACTCTACTTTGCCTCGTCCGTTGAAAGCCTCAATGATGCAAATCCCCCTCGAAACAGGTCTCAAGAAGCTATCCGGCAATGTGAAATAGCGGACATTTGTAAATTTAAAGCGCGCATCCTCGTTTAAAGTTCTTTATCTCCTTTACTCGTTTTCCTCAAACTGCGCCAAGATGAGAAAGAAAAACGAAAATAAATGGGTCAGATTGTAAAAAAAAAAAAAAGAGTAAACGCTCCTTTTTTTCTGGCAGATCCGCCAAGCTCCAGAATGAATCTACCTCCTCCGCTCTCTCGCACAACGGGCGATTCAAATTAAGTCGTAACCTCTGAATACTGATGCCGGCGTTGCCGATCACAATTACCCGGCACTGTATCGAATTTTTGAACGAAATTGGGGTTTTCCCCCGGAGTAACCGGTGTGCCGTAGGGGAGAATGATAAATTCTTTTCGGGTACGAATGGGCTTCTCAACGCGTGGAATTCCAGTCGTCAAAAAATCGGCAGGCGAATCCCTCACATTCCCAAACTGCTTGGTTCTCTTGAATAAACACATATTTACGTGGCTTTCCAGTCTAGTTGTTCTTAGTTAGTTAGTTGCTTATCGCAGACTCACAGGCCACAATGCCCTCAAAATTGAGTTTCAGCTGGAGGAGTTACTTTTGGGAATTGTGAAAATTCGTCTGAGGGTAATAGACATTGCGTTTACTTGAATCTTCCTTACATCTCCAGACCTTGATCTGTGATTATAGTGATATGTGACTCGAAGGGCAGTTTACGGACACTACAGCGCCAAATATCGTCGCAAAAGCTCAACGAAGAGCTGTTGTTCATACAGCAACCATTTAAATCAATGAAGCTATTTTATTTAATGTTTAGAACAGCCTCTCAAAATATTGTTAATGTGATACACCGACTTTTAATAACAGGTGGTTTGCTATTCGCTTTTCTGACTCAAAAACACTTTTCAATTTCCTTAACCCAACGATCTAGGAAAGAGTGCTGTGTAGTTATTTGTATTTATCAGAGTCCACTAAAACGCCATTTAACGACTATGTGCGTGCTTGTGAGTGAACACGATTAAGAGAAAACGTATGTACCAAATCAGCCCGAATTCATAGTCAATCTAAAACCTAACTGTAATTCGTCATTATTTCTATAATGTTGTTCTTGAATTAAAGTGAAAATAATCCATTTCTCCGATTATCCTCTAAATATTGTTGGTTAATGACTAGAAGATGTCCAAAAAGCGATAAATGTATGCGACTTCGAGTACATTTTTAGTGATGTGGAAAAATGGGAGGGTAATACTTTGAAATCAACATAAATTGCATCAGGGATTAAACGCAATAGTTTTAAAAGCTGTGTTATTTATTTAGCTAGTGATGTAATGAGAGTTTTAGTGCAATTCGCTAGAAAACAGTTTACCCCTTAGGACGTTCTTTAAGGGTCTGGATTGCGAGTGAAAGTGATTTCACTTCAAATGAGGATTAATTCGATTCGGTTCAAGTTGGCTGGAAAACCCTCGTCTCGATCATTCAATTAAACTCCAACTAATTAACGTTTTTCTAAAAGCTGGGCGTTAATAGAATGTTTTCAAGTTGTCGCTTCGTAGTCGGATACTTCCACTATTCTACAAAAGCGCTTGTGGTGATAATCTCGAGCGATTGGTTTCCTAACTCTCTCAGAGCCACTCCGAATCCAATATCGTTAAAACGTAAGTTCTAGTAGCTCGAAAGCTCTGTATGACCCCCGAATCATTAAAACGTATTACAAGAGGAAGAATTTCATGACTCCAGCTTCTTTTTTGAGAGCGTGTCTAAAAGCAGCAAGATTCAACTTGAAGGATTGTTCGATACATAATATGGCATTTGACGTCTATCCGTCTTTCGCAAATAGGGCGTAACAGTAAAAAGCTAAGGCGATCTCCACATTGGTCATTTGGCCATGGTACTTACACGGACCATGTTGTGTATTCTTGGTAGTTGGTCTGGAATACGTACTAGTGGTACGAAGCTGTTGGCTATTGGTGTATAATTATATAACCAGCACCTCGAATTAGCACTGCTGCTAAGTAAAGCAATTGAATGTTCAGGTCCACCCAGGCCACCATTCCTTGCCCCATGAGTGAGGGTTTTGGAACGTACGTACGGCTCCAGTCATAACGGTGGATTCATGGTTTCATTGTCCTACAGGGTTTGAAGCCGCCAATTTAGGTGAATCGTCCCTCGCGTGAGGCTCTTCATGTTGAGATGTACACTACTACTGCTACTACTACAACTAAAACTACCATCACTTACCAGCTGAAGAAACCTCCCCCTTTCTACTAATCTCAATTGTATGTTGTTGATAATTCAAATCGTTGGTGATAAACAGGATGGAATGACAACAGTGAGATTGGGTAGTGTGTGTGGGTCAAAATTCAAACGTTTCAGCTGGTCATGTAAGATTAAAATCAGGGAATGCGCTCAAGTTGAGAGCTTCTTGAGCGAAATGCCTGATGGGACGGTTAGGGTGACAGAGGGTGGCGTTAAGGGTGCAGATCACAATATGATTAACTTCCAACGGATGAACGCATAAGACGATGACGGGCAAAAATATGTGAAGCTTACCCTTTCATCTTGAGGCAGTAGGTAATCGGCTAGGAATATCGTGACGGCTAGCAATCCTAGTCATATATTTCCTTTTGAAATGTAAATATCAAGCCAAACATCTTCAGGTTTGGAAAGTTGAATTGCGAAAGCCATGAAATGAATGTGAACCTGACAAGCTGAACCTATCACTTTCCAATTCACGCCATCCTCAAATTAATATTCGCCGTAACTTTGTGTGATCTTCCCACCAATCTGGTAGCGACGAGTCAGCTATATTTGGAAGACTGGCCTAATATTAGCAAACTCGTTTGCTGTTGTCGAACTTCGTTTCTGAACTTCTTCCTGTTGAAATAAAGGGCGTAATGAGATCCACTTTTAGTAAGCGTGGTCCCATTTTCTCGAAGAAATGAGATCTAGTTATCCCGCCTTTTCGAAAAGAAGGAAATTGGATCATCATCCAGCTCGAGCTTTCCAAATCATCTTTTTCTCCTTTACTGAAAGTTTGATTCAGAATCGAATCAGCGACCCGTCGTCGCAAATATTTCTATGTAGCAACTGTTGTTTTGAAGACTGGGTGCTTTTCAATTATTAAAAGATTTCAGGATTGAAGTAAGTCGCAATAGTCTGCAGTTTAATGTTTCATGGTTCGACTTTGATCGGCGGCCATCCAGCGTCAGTTGCCTTCCCCTGCCTTTATTTTCGGCGGTCGGCTTGGGATATCGTAAAGACTTGAAGACATATCTTTTCATGCTGATTTTACGATCAGAGGTCAATTGAATTAAAGGAGAACGGATTAACCAAATAGTACGAAGAAACACTTTTAAAAAAACGTTATACTTTCAGCTTTCTTAAGCGAAAAACGAAAAATATCATCTACACAATGACAATGAGTGAGAAAAATTGCGCAATGTTTTGAATGAAATGGCTAATTTAGAGGCATTGAGGAGTCGAAGTCCAATGAGTGCGGTTTTTTGGAGGAGGCTTGTCTCTCGAGACAATCGTTGGGATGGCTGATGGTACGGGTTTGTAACGCAGGTCCAGCGAAAAGCAGCACAGTCAGTTGAAAGTAGCACAGTCAAGCGATATGACCAGACAGCGGCCGAGCAATGACCGTTAGTCAATGTCGGCCACAGAGATGCGATTCTTGGATTTGCACAAAAAACCCAAGCAGGGGTTACTTTTTTTAAAGATTTCGTAGAACTTGTATACGGCAATGATTTGCTGTCTATTTTGCCATGTGGAGATCAATGAAACCCACGCATAGTCATTTTCATTAACGAGAATGGGAAAAGTTACGCGGTGATATTGAGATCTGTAAGGTGCTACTGAGCAGTTATGAATCAATGATACGATTTAATCAAAATTTTCAAACGCCCAACTCGTCAGCGTTGGCTAATTGTAAAACTTAACGACTTCACAACCAGAATATGGAGCTCTGTTACAGAACTCATTCTATGAAACAAAACTTGGAAGATTGCGGCAGTTGGCTCACCTTAATAACTACGTCTCCTCCCTAGAGAATCTCAGAAGAGATCACCGCACCGCTCTGAAGATTTTACGCATTCCACAAAAATTACCATTTCCTGATTGCCTGGAGGAGATATCCCCATCTTCCCCTTCCATCTGAGATAGCCCTCATGTGCTTATCCTCGATTCCTAACCTCCACTACAAATTTATTCTTCAATTTACGTTTACATGTCAAAATGTAGATCCCCCCAATTGTACCTTGCCTCGAAGTTTGTCCCTAATTCATTCAAAAAGCCTTTCCGTGTCTTTCCACTTTACTCCGACGCGTGCGGCTCTGAGCGAAGTTGCGCAGATGTACGATAAGCTCTTCCTCCCGCTCTTCATCTTTCTGATAAAACCCAAATAGACACTTCGAATAATTTAAAAGCAGTTCAGCGCAGTCAACACGTTATAGTACCTACGGGGCATGTTCGTGAAGGTGTTGGGGGGGGAAATGTTTACTTATTATGGTAAGCACTCCAAAAACTGGAGCACGGCTGTAAGTCTCAATTACCTGAAGAATTGCCATCATTCAGTTTTTAGCGTCGTTGTTTATCCCATGTTATTTATCAAACAGGACTAGTCATAATGTCATATTCTAAATACATTTAAGTAAATAATTATAGCGAGTAAATAATGTACCGTCGTACATGCCAACCAATAAAAAAGTAAGTGAAAAAAAGATCGCTTTGGTGAATGAAATTTAGCTTTCAGCGCTCAAAAAATATTTTAGAAATCAGGTAGGCATTAAAAGGGTGTTTTGCGGGGGCCTCTATAAACTTCTAAAGAGAAAGTCTCACCCAAATATTTCTGTAAAAGTGGTGCCATATCGTTAACACACATATCGCCACTTTTTTCGGTTTTTGTTGTCGAGTTTTTCCTGGGGGCCGTTATGAAATTTTGTTGGAATGACAACTTTGAATTCCATAACTGACTCCCAACAGAAACGGTCTCCTAACTTGCACTATACTGAAAATTTATCGTGTCGTAGTGCGTCGCAAGTGGTGAACCTCTGCAGAGCTACCGACTCCTCCCACCCTGTGGTTGTGGGAAGACAACTTTCACGCAAAGCTGGGGATACTGGAAATTGACGCCGCGGCTAATGAAGGGCATACAGTCGTCACGTTTGTATTAGTCAAACCCCTAATTAAAATTGTGCAAGACGTGTCAATAAGATCAAAAGAGAGTGAATTTTAATAACATTATATTTCACAAAATCGACGAAAATCTTAATTGCATCAAGGCATCCTCAAAGTGCACAAAATTAGAAGATGCGATAAAATGAATATCCTTTGACTAGTCTGGGAGTAAGATCGAGCTGATATAGAGTATTAACGGCTGTAGTAAATTCTCTTTAGAACGTTTCCACGGCCAAAGCTGCGAGAAGTAGAACGGGTTTCATTTGGAATTTAGTACCAATACGTTTATTATTCGCTCAAATCAATCTACACCCCGCAAGCTTCCTGAAGCTTAATTCATCTTGATTGAAGAGTTTGAAAGCTACAAAATATTGTTGCTTCGGAGGCTTTGTTCGAGACAATCAGCGCGGATTAGACGGGTCAGCGACCATCTGGGCCTCAAAGAATCTCAATTTCTAACTGATACACAGATAATTAATGAGGCTGTAAACACGAATTTTTTGAAGAAGGGTAGTGATTACTTTTGCAGAGTAATTGGGTAAAAACGTTTAGAACTGGTAGTAAGCGAAACGGCAGTAGTTGAAATTCAGGAATTTCTGGAGTGATCCCCATGTACCTCATGATATTTTTAAACACTACACCCTTTAGGTATTGGATTGGACTACAAATACCAATTGTTTAAAACATTCTACTAACATTCCAGCGGAGTTTATAAGAAAAAAACTTCGCGAAAAACGCTTTTCGTCGAAAATTAAGATAATTTATTGTGCTGCTCTCGTCATTTTCCCACACATAGGAATTTTATGGTATAATTGTCTTATTGAGAGCTATCAATATAAAAAATGTAATCAAAATCGTTAGAGCCGTTTTTGAGAAAAAAAATATTTGGTGTTTTGATCACTATATCACTATGATAACTATAGTTAACTTTCGGTGGATTTTGCCCATACCCTTATTTGTGCGTCCCATGGTAACCTGTAGGCTAGACGTCAAGTTTCAGCTGATTTAGTACGGTTGTTTTCTCTAAAAACCGCGCTAAAATCGATTTCGTTGAAAGTTTTGGTAATTTATGGTGCTGCTCTCGTCATTTTCCCACAAATGGGAATTTTATGGTATAGTCGGCTTAGTGAGAGCTACCAATATAAAAAATTTCATCAAAATCGTTTGAGCCGTTTTTGAGAAAAAAATTATTTGGTGTTTTGATCACTATGATAACTATAGGTTAATTTCGGTGGATTTTGTTCATACCCTCATTTTGGCGTCCCATGGTGACTTGCGGGCGAGATATGAAGTTTGAGCTGATTTGGTACGATGGTTTTCTCTAAAAATCGTTCACAGACACACAGACCATTTTCCCAAATAGTGTTTTTCGGACTCATGAGGGTCTGAAACGTAAAGATCTGAAGAAAACTCAAAATTTTTTTCTCAGCCGATTACATAACTTTCCTTTCTACTTCGTAGAGCAAGGAAAGTAAAAAGCGAATGGACAGCTTTAGCATTGACGTGATCTTTCTCAATCTATTATTAACTATGTTTATCTGAAATTTGTACATAACTTCACATTTTAACATTAGTGGTGATTTTCATTTTTGTAATTCAATCACAATAAAACAAACTGTTTCTCTAAGCCGACGTTTCCCTCAATTTATTAAGCATCATCAGGGCTTCAAAATATCAGGGCTATCAGAAAATGGTCTCAACGGATTGTGATGCGACAATTCATCGAAAATTCTCTAAAATGCTGTTTTGTTAAAGTTTGCCGGACATGGTTGTTTTGCGTTGCCATGGAGCAAGAAATAGATTACTGGAACATGAAGGGAAAACAGGTGAGTTTGGCGAGAACATAACGAAACCGAAGGAAATTGAGATTATTAAAGAAATTGGGTTGTGTCCGCCAGTAGGCAAATACTAAAGTTAACGTACCTGTTAGGTGAGTCCGTCTCCTCTGGCTTGTGAGTTACTGTGGGCAAGCGCTTTCGATGTAAAGACATCATCGTCTGGCCGTTTAGTCAGTACTGGAGTCAGTCAGTTGGTCGTGATCTTTATATACAAAGAGAAAAGTGAAAGGAGTGATGGAGCGTTGGGGAAGGGGCGGGGAGAGGTCTTTTTGGTCAGTCTTGTTAGTAGTACCTTAGCCGGACTGGCTGTGTTAGGTATTAAAGAAATTGGGTTGTGTCAATTGTGTGGACACAACCCAATTTCTTTAATACCTAACACAGCCAGTCCGGCTAAGGTACTACTAACAAGACTGACCAAAAAGACCTCTCCCCGCCCCTTCCCCAACGCTCCATCACTCCTTTCACTTTTCTCTTTGTATATAAAGATCACGACCAACTGACTGACTCCAGTACTGACTAAACGGCCAGACGATGATGTCTTTACATCGAAAGCGCTTGCCCACAGTAACTCACAAGCCAGAGGAGACGGACTCACCTAACAGGTACGTTAACTTTAGTATTTGCCTACTGGCGGACACAACCCAATTTCTTTAATAATCTCAATTTCCTTCGGTTTCGTTATGTTCACCCCACCCCCCCCTTGACCAAACTCACCTGTTTTCCCTTCATGTTCCAGTAATCTATTTCTTGCTCCATGGCAACGCAAAACAACCATGTCCGGCAAACTTTAACAAAACAGCATTTTAGAGAATTTTCGATGAATTGTCGCATCACAATCCGTTGAGACCATTTTCTGATAGCCCTGATATTCTGAAGCCCTGATGATGCTTAATAAATTGAGGGAAACGTCGGCTTAGAGAAACAGTTTGTTTTATTGTGATTGAATTACAAAAATGAAAATCACCACTAATGTTAAAATGTGAAGTTATGTACAAATTTCAGATAAACATAGTTAATAATAGATTGAGAAAGATCACGTCAATGCTAAAGCTGTCCATTCGCTTTTTACTTTCCTTGCTCTACGAAGTAGAAAGGAAAGTTATGTAATCGGCTGAGAAAAAAATTTTGAGTTTTCTTCAGATCTTTACGTTTCAGACCCTCATGAGTCCGAAAAACACTATTTGGGAAAATGGTCTGTGTGTCTGTGAACGATTTTTAGAGAAAACCATCGTACCAAATCAGCTCAAACTTCATATCTCGCCCGCAAGTCACCATGGGACGCCAAAATGAGGGTATGAACAAAATCCACCGAAATTAACCTATAGTTATCATAGTGATCAAAACACCAAATAATTTTTTTCTCAAAAACGGCTCAAACGATTTTGATGAAATTTTTTATATTGGTAGCTCTCACTAAGCCGACTATACCATAAAATTCCCATTTGTGGGAAAATGACGAGAGCAGCACCATAAATTACCAAAACTTTCAACGAAATCGATTTTAGCGCGGTTTTTAGAGAAAACAACCGTACTAAATCAGCTGAAACTTGACGTCTAGCCTACAGGTTACCATGGGACGCACAAATAAGGGTATGGGCAAAATCCACCGAAAGTTAACTATAGTTATCATAGTGATATAGTGATCAAAACACCAAATATTTTTTTTCTCAAAAACGGCTCTAACGATTTTGATTACATTTTTTATATTGATAGCTCTCAATAAGACAATTATACCATAAAATTCCTATGTGTGGGAAAATGACGAGAGCAGCACAATAAATTATCTTAATTTTCGACGAAAAGCGTTTTTCGCGAAGTTTTTTTCTTATAAACTCCGCTGGAATGTTAGTAGAATGTTTTAAACAATTGGTATTTGTAGTCCAATCCAATACCTAAAGGGTGTAGTGTTTAAAAATATCATGAGGTACATGGGGATCACTCCAGAAATTCCTGAATTTCAACTACTGCCGTTTCGCTTACTACCAGTTCTAAACGTTTTTACCCAATTACTCTGCAAAAGTAATCACTACCCTTCTTCAAAAAATTCGTGTTTACAGCCTCATTAATTATCTGTGTATCAGTTGCTCAATAATGGTCGTGCAATGAGTACGAGCAGCACAATAAATTCCAGAACTGTAGGCGCTACCGCTATCTGCTGCTGTGTCCTGTTGTTTGACCAAGTTCAAATTAACTGAGTGATAAATGAATTGATAAATAGAATTAGCCATGTACAAAGTGAATTGTTGTAGAGCTAAGGAAAATTGTGTGTTGCAACGCACCAGATATTTGTTAATGACCTACAGAAAAGATTGAAGAAAACAAAACGCTGCAAAGAACCACAACTTACTCAATGGTTTATTATTTACTTGATTAGAAAATATCCTATTCTCTCCAACGTCGAAAACATAACAAGGGTTTATCAACAATCTGGAAAACGACAACTCATATGCAAACGACGTTTGTAGAGAACTTAAAGAGACCCATCCCATTGGATTAAGCATTGAGAAACACAAGCAAATGATACGAAACATGAACACCACAACGCAACAAGGATAATTGGCGTTTTTTATTCGACGCAAGGTTATTGACAGTACTCGACGAGTCCTACGGCCGGGTGGGAGTGGGAGAAAATGATAGCTGGCCGGAGAGAAAAGATAACTTCCGCTACATTGAGTTACTTCAACTAGTAAAATGGGCCTCACTAAATTTACTGTGATTTCACTGTTGTCCATCTAGAAGCTGTCCTGCATTTCTGAGACCCGTCCTATTTGACTCAAGTAAATGCAATAAAACTGCCAGAATTCCGATTTCGATTAATTTTTTGTCCATAACAACTATTGGTATCGTCCGATTAGATTGCCGAGCTGGCGGGCACAACTGGATATCAAACGGTATTATTATTATTACGGACTGTGTAGGCCACTTTAAAGGTAAAAAATGCCCCGGACGGTGCACGGACATTACAGATTAGGCATCCTCATGCCATGAATTGTCAAATTGTAAATTTTGACGGAGTGCTGTAAAAAATAGACCAAATGAACGACCAAATAGAGATGATGCAGTGATGTCAAACTTGTTCCAAAATTGTCGTTTTTCTGACGAATATCTTCGCGTCTCCGGTTAATGCGGATTAAAAAGTTTTTTGAAACCCACCCTAAGGTCGTTAACTAACCACATGGATGATGTGTTGTATTCCCTATTTTCTTCATGAAGTCATGGACACAATGGTAATTTCGGCGTAGTTTTCTGTTTGTTGATTCCAAGTGAAATCCGCACATCGAAACCTCGAATCATTCTGGAAACATCCTGAATCGTGTGTGCCACGATGGAGCTTATCTGTGTGCTTACCTAAGTGGGATTCGGTGGGACAAGAACGATGTCATATAATGGACCAGCCTTCGTCCATTCAGTGGGAACAGTATCAGTATCAGCGGTGGAACTGTAAATATCTGCTTTGGTATATTCTGCTCCTCGTCCTCTTTACTCTCAACCATCACTTCCAATCGATAGAAGTGGTCCATGTTTGTTGTGTCCGCACAAAATAACAAAGACAATGAAGGAAGAACGACCGTGACTGGCTGCTAATTCCCGAACGAAAATGTTTTAATGTTTTTGAAATTGGAATGACTTATTCCAGCGGAAGTTGACTTTTCGGCCAATGTTCGTACATATGTAGCGAAAGGCTTGCTTTGAATTAACGAATTTAACGTTTAGAAATTTAGGGAATCGATTGTTTCAGACTCAGTTATTTGTCGCTCTGCGGCTTAATTTACAAAACCGACACGTATTTACGTTGAAATCTGTTCGCTCCCGGCAAATCGGCTATAGGATGGGAGTTCTTTGACATAGCGTTAGCTTCGTACTCTTTGATATTGGCAGATGTATATTCATATGGTTTTCATACGAGCTCGCGCCAAATTTCCTCGTCGTTAGGCGGTACGTGCGAGGTTCATGCTCCGCTATTCAACGAACAGCTTCACTCGACTGAAATGTTCACAAGAATATTTTATTGGTCTCTACTAAAGAAGTAAATTGAGGGAAAACGGACGACAGTCCAGGAACAAAATTGTAAAACAGTGGGCTGGCGATGTGCCGCGTATTAATACATCGATCTGAACGCGGTGCCAAGGATTTATTTTTTATGACACAGGGAATCTTTTGAAGCGCGCTTCTTGGAGCTAGGTATAATACTGAAATGTAAGGATGACTTAGATGTACTGAACATCGCGTGGTATTGGCAAACGGCTTTCCACGCATGGTTTTTGCTTAAAATATCGAGGTCCCTTCTCTACGTCGTCTCATATCTAATAATAACAAACTCCTTTCACAAACTCAACCAACTTTCCACTCTCTTGAAGTCTTTTCCGCAAAGCAAATGACTTTATATCTCCAAAATCATTTTTATTCACTGCTTTATCAAAATTTTCAATATTGAAGTGAAGAAAACTACGCCTAGTACTGTAGTACAATCTTTTGCACCATACCTTTCGGCCACGTTATTATCAGTTATTTGTTATCCACCCATGATCACTAACTGCTAACTTTCGACCCCCCACCAGCCAAGGACGTTATATCCCCCTCCTCCTCTTACGCCTTCGTCTTCTGGCCACTCTTACAAGTCTCATGGTGTGTTGATGGGAGGCTGATGACGCTAACGCGGTTGACTTTCTTAATTCTTTGCTGGGGTTTTAACTAATTTTGAAAGTTAAGTTGAATTTTGGAGGTTGGGTGCTTGACATTGGCAATTCTCAGTATCTTTTTCTTTTCTCAGATATTTTTAGCGGTTTTCATTTTCACTAGTTTTGGTTTATTATTCATTCTGAATAATAACCCTATGTTTTCGGTCACGAAAAATTTTTTACAACCCCCCCTCAAAATTTGATACTTTACGTTTCAAGACATGGAGATTCCAAATTTGCAATGTCCGCCCGCCATCCCCGTCCCCGTCCCCGTCCCCGTCCCCGTCCGCCGTCCGCCGTCCGGGCCGTTTTGTGCCTTTAACGTGGTCTAAAATTCGTTCTTTCGCCCAAAAATCCGATTTGGTATCTAGTTGTGCCCGCCATCTCGGCAATCCGATCGGACGAAGCCCGTGGTTGTAATGGGCAAAAACGGTTAAAAAATTAACGAAACGCAGTACAACGCGGGAGCTACAAGCGTTTCGTCGTTTGAATTCCTCCGCCCCGCCCGTCTCATTAAAAACCAACCGCTCTCGAGGCGAGCGAGTGCGCCTCCCGCCGCTTCCCTCCCAACGACCGGTCTCTCCCCATTCGCCTTACTCTTCCAATTTCCCCGACGTTTTCGTTTTAATACGATTCAATTTTTTTAGATTCTTTCGTTTCATTCTCATTATGTTTTTTTCATAGATTTTGGTTAAATTTTGATATTAGTATTTAGCGTGCATGTTTTCATATTAAAATTCAGTTTTTTCTAGATACTTTCGTGTTTTTTTTGTTTATTTTAATATTACGATTCAGTTCTTTTCGGCCTTTTTTTGGGTTTCATTATGATATTTTTCGATGCTGAATCGAACAGGATGGGTCTCGGAGCATTAATGCTAGGTCAAGCTGATTATCCGAATAATAAACCGTTGTGTAATAATTTGCAGCGTTTTTTTTTTTTAATTTGTTCAAGCTGCTTGTCGATCCAATCGAGATGTGATCCATGGAGATTATACTATTCTCGTGTTTACTTTATGCATGGGACAGAGCTTATCTTATAGCCCCTACAATAGATTCACTTTCTACGTTCGTCATGCAATAAACTTTGCCCCAAGCCAGTAGCTCTGCTGCTTTACGAATTGGGTGGAAATCGATCCTGTCGAAATTTCGTTTATATCTGGCTAGCATCTATTTGTTTCTGTGTTGAGCGTATTGCAATCCATAGCACGATACTGTCTGACGATAACAACGGGTAGAGGGGGTTGGTTTGGAGAAAAGCCGTAACATGTTTTGTTTGAGAGAGAATGGATCGAGAGAGAGTGGCTACTGATTTATTTATAAATCCGCATATTTTTGGCCCTGTACGCTTCACTCTTGCAAATATACAGGAAGGATCAATTGACAGTATTATGAATAATTAAGTAATAACAGACATAACTTGGTACCAATAATTGATACTGAATCAATAATTCAGTTGAGCTGCAATCCATAACCGAATAACTCTGAGAGCTAACTTCCCTCACGGACTTTCCCGGGAAAATCACGTTGCCACTCCCTTCACTTACTGACATTTTGGTTTTAAAATGAATTTTATCTAACGCCATAACCTTCATTTGAAAACCGACGTATCAGTAATTGATTGAGCAGCAGCTCAATATTTTCCCAAATTTCAACCGCAACCTGTTTCAACTTAGGAGTTCATCGAATAAACAATTCGACATACTCGTAGATTGGATTAGTAGCTGAATCCATGAGAATCGGCGAATGTATGCAGTGGTGAGGAAAGTTGTGTAATGCATCGCACCAGATATTTTTTACACGATTAGTTGAAAAGTTAAAATGATAGTGACATTCGGGTGGAAATGGGGTGAAAGTCCTGGCGAAACGACTTCTTTTTGAAAGGTGAGAAAACACAGATTCGAATTTCCTCAACAACTAGTAATGCCGTAACCAAATAAAGTTATTGGTTCACCTCCTCCCCTCGCTGTTACAGCATTTCATTTCCATTGCGGTGAAACCCGTCAGTATTAAAACGAAAGCTCCTACCAAACTTCGAAACGTCCCGAAAGTTCAATTCAGCTTTCAGCGGCACGTAAAGTCGAAACAATCAAATGGAATCTTCGAGCCATTAGCTTCACTCTTAACAACCGCTGGGCGAAACGAAAACAATACCGAAGGTTTTCACGTCTCGAAGGGGATTGGGGAAATGTTGAGGAAATGAATTGAACTCCTTTTTATCCCTCTGCGATGAAAAGGAAAGAGGAATGGAACGCAAATGGAGTTGGCCCCAAGTATTAGTCGAACTAGAACGGGATTTTATACTCAATTCGTCGGGGTTGTTAACTGATTCCGACCGATCGAACAACGACCGGGATTTGAGTCACGTGAAGCGACGAGATCCGACCGAAATCAAATAAAACCAACGTGCTCACTTAATTGTACAACGTATTCCGCGATTGAACATCGAACGGACTCAATAAAACCGTACGGACGGCGCATATTGAATCTTCGCGTTCAGCCAGTTGCTCATTTGAATGGCGGTGCAAGGAAATAAATTGGCGCTGCATGTTGGCGGCTAATAGTGGGGTTTCAACCCATTCGTCAAACCCAATAAATAATCGTCACACAATTTATCATTGAATACTTCCCTGATAATCCCGAATCAATGAGAAGAGAGAACAGCGCAGAACATGAGGCATATTGATAAGTAATGCGCACGTTACAGATACTCGCTGGTGCAGATCGGTCCTTAACTTAGCTTTGTTAACAGCTTGGCGCTAGGGAACATCCTATGCCCGTCTGTAATGGCTCCAATGCCCGAAAATTCGGCAGCCTTTTGCGTTTCATACTTTGCTTCAAACTAATTTATTTCTGTACACCCAGTCAGTGAACCTGTGTGACATTTACAACAGTTATGACGACCAACACAAAAACAAACACCTTCAACGATTCACCCCCATCCCTACTAACGTGTTTTTACCAGCCTAGTGCTTTTAAAGTTTATAAAAATATATTTTTGTTTTGTTTTTATAACTGAGCACCACGGCCTCCTATTATACCAGTCCTGATGTTTCACAGATTATCCTAAGTAATGCTAAGTATTTCGCACAAGAGTCTCCTTTGATATCCACCCTTGGAGAATTCGTAGCAAAGACATGGCATATTCTTTCACAGTTCTTTTGACTGGTGACGTTCCATAGGGCAAGAATGGTCTTGTCGGTACAGTACAGCCTTGATACCTTGGTTAGGCTGCTACAGTGACGTCATGTCGTCCCATATGACATGATTAGTCGCACAGCGGCTTCATAAAATCAGCAGACCATTAGCAGTATCAAGTCCTATGTTCTCTTCCACAACCTTTGACAAGTTATGACGTTTGATAAAGTCTAACTTACGGATATTTCGTTTGAACACGAACTTCCCAATTTTTTTCAATTGGAAAGCAATGAAAGGGAATTTTTGCGAACGTAAAACAGGACGCTTCCACAAATTAATTTGGTATTCATGAGTACAAGTAGCGTTGTGAAGACCTCTACCAACTCACGAGTTTTCTGTTTATTCAGCTCCTGTTTATTTTACGTATGCTTCAATTGATATCGCTTGGGTATAGCGGATGTCACGCTCATCGTCCCTCGGAAAACACGAATGTTTGTTCCGGGTTGCGAAATCGTCATAGAAAACCGCGGTTTCATCTAATTGAGGGTCACTAGTTGTGGAGTGAGGGTATTGATCAACATCGAGCAGATGATTTTGACCGAGACTAGATGTCGAGCCGAGATTTAGTCAGCTTTGTCCAATCACCTCTCATCGTGAATCCTTCCAGCAAGAGTTGCGTATATTCGGTTCGACGAAGTTATTTCTTGCTAGTAGTTGACCTCGTGCTTCCTTCTCATTTGGCAAATTACGAAAATCGTTCTATCGCCGTAATTTGATTGAAGCACCGAAATAAAATCGAACAATCTGTGGACAATCATCTTTCAACTTGCTTCGACCTCAGTGCATTGGATATTTTTATGAAAAAATATAAAAAATGGGCTTTCAATTTCTTGGAAATCTCATTTTCTGATATATTTGGGCTTATGTTCACTTGGCTTATTATTCAACATTCTGCCACAGTAACATTTCTGATGAACGATATGTAGGCATTGATTATTTTTGCTTTCCTTAGTGCTTAGTGTTTTTCTTAGTCCCACATTATTAGAAAGATATGTGTTAGGCAAAACAAATTTTGACTTTTTTTCAGATCTTTTTTGCGCTACTGAGTCCGAAACACCATTTGGAAAAATGGTCTGTGTGTCTGTGAACGCAATTGAGAGAAAACAGCTTGACCAAATCGGCTCCATCCACCTTGTAATATTATAATAACTATGATAATTATCGAAACACCAATTTTTCTTCTAAAAAACGGCTCTGACGAAGTTGATTAAATTGCTTACATGGATCCAAATAACGTGATAATGCGATAAAGGTCTCATCTGTGGGAAAATGACGAGAACAGCACAGTAATTTATGAAAAATGTCGATGAAAACCGATTTTAACGCTTTTTTTTAGTACCCCTCTCACAAAATAGCATTTTCTGAAAAACTAAGGAGTTAGTCAAATAAAATACCTACACTATAAGAGTTTAATAACGCTCGTAAGATAATCAGGAGCAACTTCAATTTCATGAATCACCTGTCCACAGTCATATACTGCGTCATAACGCAGTACGTTGAATCCAAGTCTTTACACTTCTCAAAGCAGTAAAACCACTCATCTAGTATACGTAATGCGATGAAATTTTCGTGGAAAGGGAAACAGTTTAGGGCAATCAAAGGTCAATACGTCTAAACCATTGTAAGTTCAATTTATTTTTCGTCCTTAGATACCTTCAATATCGAAACTTCGCTTCGGTAAATACGGCTAGGGGAGAGTGTCTCGAGCGGTTGACCGGTTCTTCCTAAAAAGTACGGGATTTTCGTTAATCAGATCGAGAATTCGGTCAACAGAATGGAACGAGACAAGGAGAACAATAGCGGGATTATCCCCGTGATGTAGAGGCTTATATACTGCTTTCGAGATTACCAGCTCACTGATAAAAGTTTATCTTCTCACCCTTTACTGCTGGGTTCTTCCCTGGAGTCCCGAGTAAAGGTAGATATTTTTTCTCCACGAGCAACCCACCTTTCAAGCTACAGAAGCTAAGAAATTAATTGGACAGTTGGCAGGACACAAAATGATAATAATGTAACGTTCCTAGGGACCCATAGCTCCTAATCAAGATGCTCGACCATAAAAAAATCGTCTCCCATAACTCAAACCTTCCAGCTCATTTTTTGTTTCTAGAAGACTTGAAGTATGCGAAACAGGTTCAAAAGCCACGTAGAAAAGTAGAGCGATGTAGTCATAGGCTTCGAAAACCAAGAGTACTCAAACGACAGTTGGTTACTGATTGAAAATAAATAAACAAGTTATCGATCCGTGGAAAGCGAAATGGATAGCATGGACGGCATTTCTCTACTCTGGCCTTTGTGGTGGTTCTGCCCTAAAGAATAACAGAAAATTGGCATGAATGTTAGGCGGTAGAGTAACAGAACAGAGAGGAATGTACACTGTTCAAGTTCCACGGTAAATGCACACGTGAATTCTTCCAAACTATCAGATTGTTTTACAACCTGTAGGTCACGCTCCCCAACCGTTTTTGCGATCATCCGTAGAACGGAGCTATAAGCTGAGATGGGTGAGAATATGAGATCTGCAGAATGTTAAATTATCGATGGACATTTTAGTTGAGGTTCACTCAATAATGACCAATTATTGACCAATCACGAAGTTTCAAGCTTTTAATTCTCGCTCGCAATGATGCTCTACAGTACAGACAAAAAGAGAAAATGAGAAACTTCTTCAAATCAGAAGCTACAACTGGAACCCTAATATGTGAAAACGATTACTACTATGACTTCTTTGAGGAATTGGAGAAAACACTTCTGAAAAATGATAGGATTTCTAATGGTTAATGGTCCGCGGTGTTGCCGAAGTACTACGCAAGACATACTCGTATATACGATGCACTTCAATAGTTCAATAGATGAAAATGTTGAGAGGAGAAAGTGGTTAAAAGAAAATGTTAAATAGTGAAAACTTTAAGGGAAAAGTATTTTTTCAGGCTCTTAAGAAGGAATGCTGCAGTAGGTCGAAACGAGGAAGAATGGAAAATTGGGCAAAGATCCGAAAACTCTCCCTGGTTGCAAAATGGTCATTCACATTAGCTCTTGTGGCGAACAAGATGCGTTTGAAATTCATCCCACTTTCAGATAGAATATTTGAGTTTTACATCAGTGTTCAGAGTATTTCAATTTTACGATGGTATTCTATCCTGTTAACTCAGGGGAGCGTCGGCTTCATTTTTCGGCAAAATTCGTTTCAATCACTAAATTTAACGTACCTGTTAGGTGAGTCCGTCTCCTCTGGCTTGTGAGTTACTGTGGGCAAGCGCTTTCGATGTAAAGACATCATCGTCTGGCCGTTAAGTCAGTTCGTTTCAATCCCTGCTTACATTTCCAATGAGGTCTTTTTAAAGCTCGACATCCAATTATTCCGGAGGTGCACTTGCAGTGTAATCCTGTGCAACGTTGGTGCTCGTGGACTCAAAGACAGTCCAACAGTAGAAGACACAATGAACATGCGAGTTTGAGATGAATTCTGAAAGGAGAGGAACAGGGACATCCTATTAATTGATGTACATATCAATGTATAATACAATATGCTACTTTCCAGATCTGCAACAACTACCATGTTTATGAATAAACGAACATGAATGTTACAATCCGTAATAGCAGTTTTAATTAATATTGGATTCGGCTGCATGTTCATCGTAATAACACCACTGCGCAAGGGATGCCTGTTAAGCGTTTTTATTACATTCCGACATTAAGTTGTGGGTTGTCGCACTGCTTCATTGCCAAACAAACAAAAATCATGAAAATCGGTCTACAATAGCGAAAATATAATACCCCCCCCCCTCACTCACTAATATAATCCTTCTTTTTCCAGCGATAAAATTCAGCAATCGTGAGATTCAGTGGAGCATTTGAAAATGGAATAGCATGATTTTTATATATGAACCCCCTCCAGTCCCCTCTTTCAATGCCGTTTTTTGAAATTCCTGAGACTTACTATTTAACCAGACAGATAAATGAACAGACCAAAAAGAATTCACAGAATTGGTAGAAAAGTGTGTGTTTGTTTCACGCCCAAACTTGAATTTAATTTGAAAGGTAACGTCACGGATTTGAACTTCATTTTTTTTTAATTTCAGCCTTGGGTCGTCCACGCTCCTCTTCCCTCCTGGATCAACTCAATAGTGATCTCCCACTTATGACGAATCCTTGCCTATGTGGCTTAGCTTCTGAGGGACGTCAAAAAAAAGACGAACAAAACCGTCAACGTGTGCGTGGTTACAGAAATTGGTGGGAAATCCGATTTCCTGAAGATCTGCGAAGGCTGTCAAAAAATTAATTGATCTGTCTCTGGAGTATGATGTATGGTGCCGGAAAATTAGATTCTACTAGAAGCAAGAAAGGGGTATACGCGGTAGAAGAACTTTACGAGAATATTGGAATTAAGTAAGGATTGTGATAAACTGGAAGTAACGAATATTATTCCGAAATAATATTCATTTGTCTATTTGGTCCAACCGTATTCTCTCAGTTGCGTTCATAGACACGCACAGAGAACATTTTTCCCGAACAGTGCATTTTGAACTCAAAAGGCCATGAAACGTGAAGATCTGAGAAAAACGCAAAAAAACGTCAGCGTAATAACTTTCTTTTTATTTCATAGAGCTAAGGAAAATGAAAGGTGCCCACTTCCTTAATTTCGCAACTACGAAAAACAATTAAAAAAGGCGAGCATAATGAATTCCTCCCCAAAGACCTCTCCAAAGTCAACACGCTTTTCCACTTTTTTTTAATCGAAGTTCACTGTGAAAGCGCCTGTAGTCCTCCTAAGGAAACCGAATATACGTATATAAAGACACCCTTCATTTGAGGCATTAGCCAAGTAACTAGCAGGTTGTGATGCTTCGGAGAACACGTACTGACCACCAGCACTCCGATTTTATCTACCCTCATTGTGCGACCTTCTGACGCTGTCATTTTCCCAGTATTGTTCTCGCTTTTTGCCTTGCCAAGTGAGCGCAAGAACCCGCTTTTCTCCCTGGACACCCAGGATCACTGGAGGTACAGGCCAACGGTGACGATATCAGCCCCTTGAGTTTGTACAGATACAACTCAGTAACCGTCTTCTTTTGTGTTCGAGGAATGTGCGAGTTATTAAATCACGAGAGGTAGCCATTCATTAGATGTAGTGCGATCACTGCACAAAATATTCATAAGAAAGCATTCTTGCTTTAACAAGGCATGTACTCCTACGATTGATCCACTGGTGCTAACTTTTTCTTTTTTTTCGTGATTCCCTAGAAAGCTTAATCTCAGCTGCAGATGCTCTTTCCATAAATTTTGATCGTATCGTCGTGCCTCTACCGCTCCCCAGGTAATATTTTCCAAACTCATCTGATGGAAATCCCTTTTTACCTAATACAACATCCGGTTGAGTTGAAGGGTTCTTCAAACAATATTTTCAGCCTGTCGTATCATGGGCTGAGAAAAGTTTCTGTCGACGGTTTGAAAGTTAATCCGACGTAATATCTTTATGGTACCGCTATGAAAGGTCGTAAAACGCCGTTTTATTACTTCAAAAAAAGACGCTCGGGAGATTTCTGCTTTCCGTATTTTCTTCCGAAAGTGGCTCGAGATAAAAAGAGGAGAAAGGTCCATAAGAAAGAGAAAAAGCGAAGAAAGACGCAAAAGCTGCAAAACCTCCGAATGGGACCCACGGGGACGCCCCTTTCTGTTCGTTCTTTTTCCCTTCTTTTCTTATTCGTCCGAACAGAAAAGAAATGAATAGCTCGTGTGTGAAGATGGGCCTGGGGCTGGTGAACCCGTACAGTTGTTCATGGATTCAACAATAAGGTTGAAAGCCTTTGTGAATTGCTCTCACGGGAATACGTTCATTTTATTATGTTTCTCAGTTATTAAATGACTGCATTCAGAGAGTGTTCTGCAAAATAGATATTGCTCAAACGGCGCTGCTCCTCTAAACCTTCATCATGAGCGGTACCAACCCGCACACAACAAGAAATAAGAAATGTTATTCCTTAGAAACATTATTCATCAGGAGTTCATTTTACATTTAGGCATGACCTAATATCATCCAAATACGTTGACTTATATATTGGGATGTTTCTCAAGAACCGACATTCCGTCCGTTCGTCCAATAACCGTCAGGCAAGCCCTTTAAAGTCTCCCTACAAATAACAAAATTCGTTGACCCCTTTTTAAGCAGTTCACCTCTGCAACTGAAAGGAATTTGGGTTTTCTAAGGGAAACTCGGTGAAAAATTGTCAGGAAACAACAGAAACCATATGAAATATGACTATATATGATTTATGACTGTTGTGAAACTACTTGGGAAACACGAACAATCATTGGAAGAAAATGAAATAAAAATAGTTGAATGTTAACGTTGAACTATTGAGTGACGGTAGTTGGATGTGAAAGAAATTAGTTGGTGAGGTAAAGAGAGGGGGTACTTTAAAATTTGTTACTGAATTACGTAAAATCATTTAAAATTGTGTTAATTGTTCTAGAAATGGGCGAAAATAATTTGAAAACTGGAGAGAATTATCTGGAATCGGAGATTAAAATGTGGAAAACCTTCTTTACCTCAATGATTAAAAAACAATCAAATAAAGTTTGATTGGTGCTTGGAAACACAAATATTTGTTTCTTAGAAATTACAATTGCTCTTTCGTCCGTGAGCGTGGCTAAATGCGGATAAGTATATTGTATCAATTGTTTATAGTCACGTCATAAACACGCTGAAGCTACATGTCATACTAACTTGGCAAAGTTTTTTATTGTGGTAGGCACGCGGATGGAGGTAATAACAAAACGCTGATAGCGTTTATATTCACAATTAAACGCCAGGAGCAACAATGTTAGAACCGCCTGTTCTCTAGCAGCTTCTCGCGCCGCTCACTAATGAAACGTGGAAGGAGGTTGATTTCCAACCAAATTGGATTCTGCACATCTGGCGGAGCGACAGCCTTTCCTTATTGCGACAGTAGATGGCATTAGAATCTTCCTCGTACTAGACCTTACTCCACATCCGCACAACAACAGTAAAATATGAGAAAGATCGTAGTTTAACGTCCTTGGGAAATTAAAGGCTAATCAGACGGTGTAGGAAATTGGTAAAACGTAGAGCCTTAAGTGTCTGTCTTAAATCGCTCAATAAGGAACCAAATTAACTCCAAACCAGATTGCATACCTAACTAGCATCAATTCATAGCTAGAGGAGGTTCGTGACGGACTAAGGCTGCCTATAAAACTCGAAATTTATTTTCCATCAGAGTACGTAACTTCGTAGAGCCAATGGTTTTTATTGCGCTGCTCTTGATTTTCCCTCGGATGATGATTATATACGGCAGTTGATAGGAACTATCCACAGAAAAAGTGAAATCAAAACCGTCAAATACGTTTATGAAAAAGAAGTGCGTGGTCACTATGAGGACTATGGTTAGACTGACTTGGCTCATCAACCCCAGCAGGGCTTAGGAAAGTAAAAAGCGATTATAAAATGAACAGTACCGTCTTCCTATCGAGCCTGAGCCTAGAAAAACAAATTCGTGCGACTCGCAATGGAAAATAAAAAATCGGATGGCTATAATTTTCTTTCGGCCTCTGCACCGAAACGTGCCCGAGAAAACGCCCTGAGCCCAGGCAATAAATCAGCTCTTCCCTTCTAGGTACAGCATAACACTTTCTTCGTGGGCCTTGTTTCCTGTGAAAGTGAGATAATGCATATTAGACGGAGCGCAAAAAGGCTACAAGACAACGTATTACCCTCGCATCTCATCGTCTCTCGTTCCTGCCTGTCCTCTTTTGAGCAACTAAATTCATCATCCGAGCATCTCTTTTGCTATCTCGCGGCCACAATTTTTCATTTGTTGCTTCATTCCTGCTTGTGAAGCGCATCCAGAGCCCCTGGTATCACCAGTGAGCTCAAATATTCAAACTCTGGTCCTAACAAAATAAACGTGGGTACTTCACAAATCTGAATTTGACCTGTTGCAGCAAGCTTGTCGCGGAAGATGTAATTAAGGGAAAAATTAGTTAATTTTTAACTGAGTTGTTAAACCAATACCACGCAGTTTCCTAATCATGAACTAATTGAAAACAGTGAAATATTTGCAGAGCGGAAAAGTCAGACGAAAATGAAAATACCATCAATGTTGTATGATTAGGACATACAAAACATATTACATATTAATGAATTGTTCGTTCGGCATTATTGGAAATAATGAACACAGAGCCCTCTATCAGAAATAGACAAAATTCTGACTTGAAGCCTGAGACTGAAGTTGATTATTGTTCGATTTGCCGTTGGGGGGGTGTCCAACCAGTGATCATGTTGGTACATTTAGATTGGAATCTGGAAGACGGCCTCAAACCCAAGGATTGACAATGGGTTTGGAATAACAATGAGCATAGCGAGGAAACACTGAACTTGATTTATGCGAATAGCAGGGGACGTACATAACAACAAAGGATAATGTACATCTACGTAGAACACAAAATATCAGTTGAAACCACATTAGGATAAAATGGTCACCAAACTTTGAAAGTGAGTATGTGTTTGTTCAGATTTGGGGGGTGAGAGGGACTCATGATTAAGGCTTGTAGATTCTTCTACCACGTAGAATGCAGGTCAGCTGATCTACCGGGTAGCAGATACATGGCTTTGTAGTTTTTGGTGTTGTTATTAGAAGAGAATGTCGAACTCACTGATGAAATCTGGGATAGAATGTTCCACCACTTCTGTTGGAAAGGATGAGCTATTATACCATATTTAAACCGACTAAATCTTGTAGTTCATCATTAAGTAAATAACTGATGAGCCAGGAAATCGAAGATTGGAGCTTCACCAACATGATGGATTCTGCTGTAGAATAAGCTCGAATCTCCAACATTACTGATTTCTTCCATTAATTTGCGAGCTTTTACATAGCTTACGGCTGTAGCTTTTGGTTTATTATTCATTCTGAATAATAACCCTATGTTTTCGGTTACGAAAAATTTTTTACAACCCCCCCCCCCCCTCAAAATTTGATACTTTACGTTTCAAGACATGGGGATTCCAAATCTGCAATGTCCGTCCGCCGTCCCCTGTCTGCCGTCCCCCGTCCGGGCCGTTTTGTGCCTTTAACGTGGTCTGAAAAATTCGTTCATTCGCACAAAACTCCCATTTGGTATCTAGTTGTGCCCGCCATCTCGGCAATTCGATCGGACGAAGCGCATGGTTGTTATGGGCAAAATATGGTTAAAAAATTAACGAAACGCAGTATAATCGCAAATAAGCCGTGTTTCGTATCGTTTTCAAGGCCCACTTGACTCGCAACGCCCTTTGGACTCTTAAAGTTCTGCCAATTGCCGAGCGAGGGTTCGCTGGAAGCCCCCGTCTCAATTTCCCTGAATCTTTTTGCCCGACGGGGTCAGACAAGGCCACTTCCTCCGCACACCCCTCCATCATCGGATCATAAATGCCTACAGACGTTTACAGGCGCCCGGCGCCGGGGGAATATTTAGTTTCCGTAGTTCCATTGTAGTCAGGTCATGTTTCGTATGGTTTACTAGTATTTTTCGATGCTGAATCGAATGGAATGGGTCTCGGAGCAGTAATACTAGGTCAAGCTGTTCATGAGAATAATAAACCGTTGTGTAATCATTTGCAGGGTTTTTTTCTATATTTCTATATTCAATCTTTTGAATATTCAGGATCAATTCCATGAGAGAAAATTTACTTTTAATCTGGTGCAGCTAGTCATTTCATGTTACTCAGAGTTCATCATACTGTACAGTAACGAGCCGAATTCCCCGATTTAGCGAAGGGTCGGTTGAGTCTTTCGGGCCGACTAGACACCTAGACCACGAGCCGAATTCCCTGAAGGCATTTCGGTATCATCAGTTTCAGCCGAGCCGCTATTTCAAGGTCCACTGTCCATGCTCGTGTTCCAATAAAATCCTTAGTTATCTGCTATCGTATACTATATGCGTTCTCTACTACACGACGGACGATGACGTAACAGTACCATCAAGCTCTGTTGAAGAGTTTCGTTTGGTGAAACAAGTTTTTAAGATTTTTCAAAAGTTTATTTGAGCACCTGATCATTTTAAGGCTCTCGTAGTTCATAATTTTTGTAGCATTATATCCTGCGCTCCATTCAGCAAGCACGGGACAATACGAAGGCACTTTGTTTGCAGATTTGGCTTTCGAGTACAATATTCATGAGGGAGTTCTAGAGAGCACAAGTCGTCTACCGCTCTCTCACACGCGCACATTCTCTTTCGCTGTGCTGCTGCCAACGAGAGACGAAAGAAAGCAAACAAAAGTCTTGCTTAGAGACAATTCGTTCTGACGCGAACGCTCTTCCTTTCTCTTGCATATGTATTATTTGAGAGATTGTAGGTTTTCGAGCGTAAGAAACATATTAATTTATATAACTGTTGCGGAGCTAACCCAACGCTCTTTGGAAGGCACACAAATAGTTCCAATAGTGCAGCCTCCGCGTTCCCATATAAATATAATTAAATAATCTATATTACAAAATACCGAAGAAGTAAAACTATACCCTACATGCCATTTTATATTTTATATATTTTTCCTAGTGCATAGTACCCACGTAAAGATAGAAAAATTGCCAGAAGTAATTCAATCGAAATATATCTATCACTCGCATTGAAAGGTGAACGAATCGAATGGTGGTCGAAAGGTACGTCGAACGGCTTTCACGATGTCATGAAACAAATTTTAACTTACTTCTACAAATCTTTATAACGCCTTTTTTCGTAATTAATTGTTTCAAGTTTTATTAAAGCCCGCTGGAACAAATTGCAAACCAAGATTACGCAACTTTCTTTTCTACTTCGTAGTGGCAACGTTAGTAAAAAACAAAATTAATGATGAACATTTCTGCCGAAAACTGTTTTACACCAGATGTGTATACGAAATAAATTTTTATAAAATGCACGATTTGTAATAAAACGTATTTCGATAAATGTCTTTCCACTTAACAATTGAAAGTGTTAGTATTGATTTTTAACCGGAGAGGTTGTAGTATGTGAAACTAATGTGTGAGTAAGAATACACAGTACATGAAAAAATGAATATTAACAAGTACGATAGCAACATCCATCACATGCCAGTTACGCATGCCTGTAATGCGGCTGACCTGCTGAACGCGATCGAACTTTCGGCGCCCCTCTTTGTCATACGGTAATTAATATACAATTAATATTGGAACGGCGAAGAAGAGACAAACTCCGGTTCCACTAAATACTCATTAAACAACGTCGAGCGTGTCTCACAGTATAAAAGCTGCTACTGTTTTGTGAAGGTACTATAAATATAAGCTTCGTGTGTGTGAAAAGAGTACGGGGTGTGAAAAAATCGTCTTCCATAGTCCTGGAACAGTCTTCTGTGAAACATGGGAGTTAAGTATCATGCCGTCACTCAATGCATACCAACTACTTCGACGGTTGGGCATAAGCACGGTATTCTCAAAACTTTCAACACATTACTTACGGCAAATAAGAAATTAAGAATAAGAAGAACAATGTGGTTGTCTGTTGTAAAAAAACTTTGTGGACAAAAATTACAGTGAAAAAGAATATAAATAAAGGAATTTTAGAGACAACGCTATAAAGTAATTGCTTATGTAATAGAAGCAAAAATAAAAGGAGACTTATTTCGACCGCGGAAAATCTTTGTGCAGCACTGGCACGATGAGACGACGTCTAGCCGTGAACGAAGGTGATGAGCAGAATTTCTCCGATGGCAAGCGGAATGCTGACAAAAAGCAAATACGGAAAAGAGGGCTGCGCAATTCACGTCAGGAAGGAAACGATGAGAGCGACTTGTGATCAGAGTAGGAGAGGCGAGTGAAGTAAGTAGTTGCCGTATGTGGGCAGGGTACAAGCCCACACAGTATGAGCAAGCCCTCCTTCTCACCAGGCCCACAGGGGGCACGGTACAGCGACAGTGCAGGGAAAAACGAAGGGTAACGAGCGAAGGACCTGCGACCTCGCAACCAACGCAGGAGGGGAAAATGTTAATGTAAAAAGTCATTTGGCGCGTGAACACCAAAAAAGTTGCAAACCTAGGTGTGCCGATTGTGCTTTCTTATGAAAAGAGCTCACACCCTGCACTTCTACAGATAACGATGGCAGTATGTTTTAGTTCCCTATTTCGATGTACCGTATTGATAAAACCTTACTATACGCAAATTTGATTCGATTCGTTCGTTGGTTTGGTATTTCCCTAAATCGTTTATTAAACCGCGCCGTGCTTCAAAAACGTATTTTATACACGTACATGTAACATGTTCCTTTGTGAAGCTGAGTGAAGGATAAGTAGAACATGAATCGTGCTAAGAAACAGGGACATTTCAAGTTCTTATAGGTGTTTCTCGTTACCGTATGCCAACGTGTTTCTACGTAAAACGGGACGTTCCACCTGGCTCATACGAATTGGGTGAGAAACAGGTTGGATTAGTTGGTGTAACAATAACAGCGTAGAGCTGACTAAAGTGCACCAGAGATGCATCGCCACTGATTTGTTGAGACAGTTTAAATTCATTCATTTGCAATCAAATTATATGAAACTGGGATTACAAGAGTTGGAGGACTACTTGCAGATAACACTAATTTAAGCGTGGTCCATTGTCTGTAAGAAATTCTAGGTTTTTGTAGTCAATGACGGAATGGTGCGTTTGATCTGTCGCTGAGGGTAGAGTTAAGAAAGGGAAAATCAAAAACTTGATTTAGGGCTCTAGGACTTAGATTTGTGTGCTAAATCTTAGTGGAAGTCCCTGTTCCCTAAGACGAGCATTTCAAATGGCGTTTGAGAAAAGTCGCTGATTTGTCTTGTGTACATTAGCAAACCAGATAAATCTACCTCGAAAGAATTCTAATAAAGCTTGAGAAACGGTGCTTCGGCGATTTTTCGTCAGCACTCTTTCCCACAATTGCCAAATAATGAGATGTTTAGAATTCAAAACGGTAATCCCTCTAAATCAGAACACGAAGCGGATAACGGGACTCGGTGAAATGGCTGAAGACGAGGGAAAAGGGGCGGCATCGTCGGAATCATTTCCGGAGACCGTGATGGGCCGAAGAGCAACCCGAGGGAGCAAGGGCTGGAAGGAAAAGGGAGGGTATAACGAGGCACTTCCAAGTCATCCGGTACAAAAGAGGATCTTCTCCCCTACTACCATCTTCGTCTACAGCTCCACCACTAACTACCGCACTCTTATCCTCAGTTAGCCTTACCACTTCGACTTCGACGCGGTTTATTTGGACCAATCCTTCGCCAAAAGCACCGGACGCATTGATTCTTCTTTCTTTCGAGTGAAACTCCTTCACAAAGCGCCGTGATGGAACAGGCGGACAATGTGCTCCCTTCCGGAAAATATTGCATTCGGGCTGTAAAATCCCGATCCATAAGTGGAAATGTCCACCTAAATAAAAGTCGCGTTCGTCTGAAAGGCTTTAAGTAACAAGACTTTCCCACTTGGCAGCATTGAAGAGTGAACACGAAGCACATTGTGGCAAACTAGCTCGAACCTTAAAAGCCAGTTTCACCATTGTAGACAGTTACAGAAGTCCAAGTACTTCTAAATAACTACGAGCACACGGTACAATCGTACTCACAGAATGCTAACAGCGTTTAATGAGATGGTATGAATATAACGTTTTCGTAAGAGTAATGTACGAGTATCTTAGATCTTAAGTAAACCAACTATTTTTAGGGAGTAAGATCACCAGGCGCAAAATGTCCACTTAGGAGACCCAAAGTAAATCCACCAATTTCCCTGTGTGGACATTGCTAAGCTTTCCTTATCGCCAATCTACCTGTTCCGACTTCTGGACTGTGATTGCCCGGAACGAGTTCGAGTTGCTTTCCACTGGTCCCCCGACCCTTGTTCCGCGTAAGGTGGCCTACGCGGTGCTTTCCACATTTCTTTTTCCCGGTCTCGACGTTCGAACCGGGGAAGTTTGCAGTGCAACCATCCAAAATCAGCAACTCGCAACTATTAAAGGAATACTCCATTCACCAGGGCACCAAACTCAAACTTAATTCATCTAGGTTCCAGGTTATTCCGAATCGTTAAATCTTGATCTCGGCACTCCCGATTGCTAGCGCACTATTTATTTTTGTTGCTTTCACATTATATTTATATAAAAAGGTTTTACTTCCCGAAGGATAGAACAAGGACGATAATTGCTTTTCTCTGTAAATCAAGAGAAAACAACGTTTAAAGCCCTTAACCCGGGGTCTTTCTCTTCGTTAGCGTTGTTAATAAGTTCCCGCACGTTATTACTTCACTAATCAATCCGCACTGATTACCGACGGCTCTCGTGGAGATCATTTCACCGGATTGTCGAGTAAGCGGCAATCCCGCGCTGACAAAAAGACAAGCGGAGAATACATAGGGTGACGGCGTATTCTTTACATTTATACGAGTACCTCTCTCAATTACCTATTATAATATACCTGTGCACCCTTTATGATATGTCACCGGGCCCTAATCTAGACGCCCCAAATTAGTAAAAAAGCTAACCGACAAATTAAGAATGCCAGAAATAAGAGCAATCAAAGTACTCGCTAATTTGTACCGCGAGTAGTAATTACCAATACTAATTACGGACTCTAACCCTAACGCGACCGAAGGTTGGGGCAAGTTAATCGAGCAATTAACTTTACTGCCTGAAAGGAGGGGATTTAATCAAATTATTAGTTCGATCTTTTCTACTTTCCTAGGGCCGGTTTATCAATGTCATTTGCAGACACGAATGAAGTTCGAAAAAGACAAATCTTCGAATAACTCCCAATGACCCGTTCATCAATTCCTTTTGACGGCCGGATAGCGCTAGGTGTCTTGAATGCTCTTGTTGAAATCTTGAGAAATGCTATTAAATAAAATATTTCTACGCGAGCGAGTGCTTCGCTTAAAGTAGCTGTTGGAAACGTAGGCCGACCTTAAACCTTCTCCCCCCCCCCCTGGGTCCCACCTCTGAAGTCTCTAACCCTCCTTCTAACTAAAGTTAACGTACCTGTTAGTGAGTCCGTCTCCTCTGGCTTGTGAGTTACTGTGGGCAAGCGCTTTCGATGTAAAGACATCATCGTCTGGCCGTTAAGTCAGTACTGACTTAACGGCCAGACGATGATGTCTTTACATCGAAAGCGCTTGCCCACAGTAACTCACAAGCCAGAGGAGACGGACTCACTAACAGGTACGTTAACTTTAGTAATTTGCCTACTGGCGGACATAACCCAATTTCTTTAATACCTCCTTCTAACCTTCAACTTTCCATCGAGCGCCGATCGAGAAAATTAATTTTGCCTTTAATTTTGTCTATTTTAATTACACATTGTAATAATCTTTTCCACTCCTTATGGTTTATTATTCATTCTGAATAATAACCCTATGTTTTCGGTTACGAAAAATGTTTTACAACCCCCCCTCAAAATTTGATACTTACGTTACGTTTCAAGACATGGGGATTCCAATGCATCTGCAGTGTCCCTCCGCCATCCAGGCCGTTTTGTTCCTTTAATGTGGTCTAAAAAATCCGTTCTTTCGCACAAAAATCCCATTTGGTATCTAGTTGTGCCCGCCATCACAGCAATCCGATCGGACGAAGCCCATGGTTGTTATGGACACAAAATGGTTAAAAAATTAACAAAACGCAGTATAATCGCAAGTACGCCGTGTTTCGTATCGTTTTTAAGGTATTTTTACATGCTGGGTTGAATGGAATGAGTATCAGACGTGTACAACTGCGTATAGGGAAATTGCAGTAATTATACTAAACCAATGTCAACTAATTGAAAGAACTCGTGGGAACTACAGCGGAAGTAAACGTTTCGTTGTTAGTACTCCCTCCATCCCTCCCGTCTCATCAAAACCACCCGCTAGCTCGATTCACTCGACTCGCAACGTGCCAGTTGCAGAGGGTTTGCTCGGTTCGAGGTTCCCTGTCACAATTTCCTCGACAAGGCGGAGGAAGGTTAGGGCCACCTCCTCCGCACACCCCCTACATCAGATCATAAATGCCTACAGGCGCTTACGGGCGCCTGGCGCCGGGGGAATATTTAGTTTCCGTAGATCCATTGTAGTCAGGTCATGTTTCGAATGGTTTACTAGTATTTTTCGTTGCTGAATCGAATGGAATGGGTCTCGGAGCAGTAATACTAGGTCAAGCTGTTCATGAGAATAATAAACCGTTGTATAATAATTTGCAGGGTTTTTGATTTGGAAGTGAAGCTTCCGTTACATATCTTTCTGACTGGGCGAAGTGGTTCCCATTGCTTGTTCCTACACTTCCTGGCCGGGGAAAAGCGCGAGTCCCGTGATTTCCTCTTTTTCTCGTTCATTTTCTGTTCCTCCTTCTATTCCTTTTCAAGTTAGCGAGATCTCGGCGTCAGTGGTGGCAAGGTTTTCAATAAAGGGGTGGGGAAACTAACTCAATCGGATTTGGGTTAAAATTCAGTCATACAGTCCGCTTCTAATTTAGAGGAACCTATGGTTGGCTACCCCCTTATGTTTTCAACATCCAAGTTTCGCAGCGTTGCTCTTCATTCTGTATGGCTAATGAAATTTGAGAGTTATTGTGGCTGCTTATGGATGTTGAGTAGGGAAAAAGAAAGCGGAAACGGAAAGAAACATTTGGTAGAAGAGGGTCGATATTTGTCCCACTTCAGCGGCACTCACTGCCCCCGTTTTTTAAGGGTTTCGGCGGTGTAACTGAATGAACTCCCACAACTACCCTCCCACGTTCCGTTTGATAAGGAGAGAGCTTAGCGCAATAATTACCACACTAGTGGCGAGAACTGCCCTTATTTCGCACTTAATCGATATTCGTGCGATCAAGGGCTAAGAGGGTTTTAGGTTTCTTAGAAAAGAGCTCAGGGGACCGTGAGGGCTCTCAAGAGCTGTTGGATCTGTAATTTGAATGCTCATTATAGTACACAAATACTCCTCTATTCACACATTTCAGCCGATTGATCTCTGTTCCCGTCTCTCAAGTTCTAGGCTAAGAGATTTATTTTTGAAGCTCTGAGTCCTAACTAAATTACTGCCACTCCTACGAGCCTGACAACTTCTCCAATCTACTATTCCTAGGGTGCTTCGTAGGCCAGGCAGAGGGCTTAGAAGAAAGCGTGAGCAGCTCCTGAAGTGATAGGCAAAGAAAATCCAACATCTCACTGACCAGCTACATTTTAATTCTCGGAGTCAGGCATCTCCCTATGCTACCGAACTCAAGGCAGTAGTCAAGGGTCACACAGCGTTGCCTTTTGCTGGGATTTGATATATTCCTTGTAAAAGGTGCAGGATTTAGGCTAAACATCTCCTTTGCGCCAGGTCATAGAGTAAGCTTTCAAAATGGAACTTGCCAATGTTCAGAAGATAGTTTACTGGCTATATCACTCATCGCTCGGTTCACATCATTCCGTTTTCCAAAACTCGATTTGTGAAGTATTCTGGAGGGTTTTCTTTAGTTTATGGGCAAGAAATGCTGAATAAAACTTAAGCTCCTCTAGCAAACTTCTTTTAATCTCAATGCCACACTCCCGACGGAACAAAATATGCTTTGATTTACCACCCTCTCTGAAACAACCCTTTTGGCCCCCTAATTACACAGCATTTAATCACGAAACTAAAAGTCAAATTCTCATCTCACAGGCGTCAAGGTGCTTTTTCGTACCTTCATTAAATCTGACGGCAAAAGCGAGAACACCGAGTTTCATTGATGCTTCCTGCACAGTCGCAAATGGGTCAGGACCTGCTTCTCACGAATGAAGTACCCAAAGGGAAAAGACAAAACAACTCATTTCCTGGAGGGCTTAGAAGTTAATTTAGCCCTAGCGCCGAGGCATGAACTCCAACTTAAAATGATTCCGACGAGCATTTGAAATTCCGTGTCTTAAAGGTAATCTTTCAACATCTACTTGGTACCTTCAAAACTCGCTCGTGCTTAGTGTACTGTCACGTCTTCATTCATAGTTCATCTATTAGCTATTTTTAACGGCACAGCTCACAAGAGTTAAGATTCTACTTTATTACATTCAATTTTGTTGATCGCTGCAATACACTTCACGTGCATTGCAATATCGCAACTTTTTTTCAAATTAATTGAGCATTAGTCAGTTGGCATTTATATAGGGTAAAAGCACCAAATGTTGACACTTATCCTAATGTTGACACTCCAATTTCAAAACGTAAACTTAAGGTATTGGGACACTGTAGGTACTCGGAATTGGCCTCATTCTGTTGATAAGGATGTGAGATTTGAGGTAGGCCGGCTCCACTAGTTATAATTACCCATATCGAACGTCTGGCTAATATTGAAGCCGGTGACAGCTGGATCAGTCAACCCAGCGACGCCATCGCTATCCCGCAGGTTAGTGAGGTAAGTCAACAAAATTAGACTTTTCAAGTCAAATATTATGAGTAACCAGTTATATATCTATTGCCTGCTCTAATAATAGTGTAAGGAAGAATTTGTAAGCATTAAACCCCTGAATTTCGTTGAAATAGATGGTCAAGATGGGGTGTCATCATTTGGGTTTCATGAAAGGGCGTGTGTCCTAATGTTGACACCTGTGTCAACATTAGGGAAAATGTTGATCAGGTTGCCAAGGTGATATTTGGGTTTGAATAATTTCTGTAGAATATTGAGACTATTGAATTTTTCAATCAGCGTACTGGAACCTTAAGTTGACATGGAGATCCTAATGTTGACATATTTTGGTTCCTTGTTGACATATTATAATTTTTTTTTACATTTTTACGTAAGGTAACTTGATCTTTTTTGTGGTTAGACCCCTACCTATGACCTTGAAACACTAGCAGGTACCTACCTACCTATCAGAATTTTAAAATAACAGTATGATTCTGATACAGTGTCTTATCATTTTAACAGATCGACTACTACCATGCCTCCCGACAAGAACGGAATGTGGAAGTACACTGTCCTGCAAATGGAAGACGCTATAAAGGATGTGAAGCTCGGCACAACGGTTTATGCAGTTGCAAAGCGCCATGGAGTTCCTCGTATCACTCTGTTGTACAAGGTGAGAGGGAAAACTCCTCTCGAAAGAAGAATAGGGCGTCAGTCGGTGCTGTCAAAAGATGAAGAGGAGATTTTGGTCCACTGGATAAAAACAACAGCAAAGGCTGGCTTTCCAGTCACACACAGGCCCAGGTTTTTCTGAGAATTACAGTGACATGGATGAAGACTGGGATGTTGTCCAGCAGCATACCTTAGCTAAAGATACAGAAGAGGAATTGTTAAATGATACGGAGCCAGTGGAGGTATCACTGAAAGAAGATGCGCCGATATCAGGTCAGGGATTGTCAAATGAAGTGGAGCCAGTGGAGAAGTCGCTGAAAGAAGATGAGGCAGCATCAGGAAGGGAGAAGGAATTGTCAAACGAAGTGGAGCCTGTGAAGGAGTCGCTGAAAGAAGATGAGGCAGTATCAGGACGGGAAAAGGAATTGTCAAATGAAGATGGCCCAATATCACTACCTGGAGGTACCGTAGGAGAAACAAGTTGTGCTCAGGAAGAAGTAGGACGAATAAATGAAGGAGACATGGTGGTGAGTATGTTGCCCGCAAAAAAAAAGCAGACCGAATGTGTTTGTCTGGTTGTCAAAATTGAAAGTGAAGATGCTGCTGAAGTAACTCCGCTTCATCCCTGCAACAGACTGAGGACTGTTTTCAGGCCTTCGAGCGAGGGGAATCGCCTTCTGGCAGTCAGTAATGTGAAATACAAACTGCCCAAGCCTAAATATTACGGGGGAAACCCTAGAAAATTTGTGTTCCCTACTTCTGTTCCTGTTCCTCTGTGATTATGCTGTTCAAAATCCATTTCCTACTGTCTAGTCTAACATTAAATATATTTTAACGCGTTCCTAATCTCGTTTGTTCATTTACTTTGAGAAATAACTAGAGGGAAAGCATATTTAAATACTTTCTCAAAAATTGAGACTGGTGTCAACATTAGGAACCGCAAATGTCAACATTAGGAATTTCCGAAGGCAGAACTGTCAACATTAGGGGGAAAATTCCATTTTTGGAAAACTTGTTTTTTATGCTGAAAAAATCGTATTTAATCAAGTCTAATAAGTGCAAATTGTTCCCAAGGAACTCACGATTCATGATCACTATCCAAAAGTTTCAATTTCTTGAATACTTGGGTAGAGCGCAGAATCGAACGATTTTTCTCTCTAATAGTGTCAACAATTGGTGCTTTTACCCTAAATAATTAGAGATTTATTTATTCAGATCAATCAGATTCGTCGATTCGAATCTTTTGTGTTTCCCAGGATCCCGAATGTGCCTATTTAGTGTATTCTTTCCTTGGTGGTTCAACACATTAAAGATTTCAGGTTTGGTGTGAAGCGCTCTTTTCTTAATGACGCACCTTAAATTCTATCCAAAGTGGACATCTTGTCAAAAAATGCTCGGTATTTTCACGTTCGGACATATTTAACAATGGAAGTCAAGGTTTCGCCCCTCGCAACGAAATTGGAATCCAGAATTTGCCATCGCGAGCCTCATAATGCTACTTACAAAACCTGCCCTCATCCCCCTCGACGTAACTTGTTTTGTCGTGATCGATTTCTGCAAATAACTAATAGTTACCAGAGTTCCCATTCCCTCAACTGCATTCTTTCCAGGACTCTTTTACTCACTCCCACAACTTCTTCGGCACATTGGGACTTCCAGGCACTTGCTCACTCTTCACACCGCCCCGTTAATCCATGTTACGTCCGTTGTGTTGTGCCCGCCCATTGAACTCATGAACTTGCACGACGAGACCATTCGCAGTTAGGTCTCTAGGAGCTTTTCAATATTTCCCCCCACGTCGGCCAGGGTACATGAAGGCCATTGGATCTAAATATTTCTTTATTCACTTCCACTTCTTTAGCTTTCACTATTGCACGGAGAATAAGATTCATTTTCCAAATATTTCCAGAATAAGATTCATTCTTCAGATATTATTCAACAGGCTTTTTTAACTATTGCCTGTTTATTGCAGATCAGTAGTAAAAGTTACTATTTCCATATCTCGCCATTACAAAAGTACACACAGGTATCTCACGGCCTACGCACGCAATCGTTAGGCGCTGACCGTTATTATTGATGATACACAACAAGCAAGGGATTTAATAACAGGTGATAAAGTCAATTCAGTGAGCTCACGAGGACGAACGGAAGAAAACGGGTACCAAGAAAGAAGTCAACTGCAATAAAAGCCAAGCAGAACAGCAGACCGTATAAACATCTACTGTAATACGTTTTGGGGCTGCTTTGTAAATACGACGCAAAAGAGAGCTATGAAAAAGATATTGCGCCTTCGTATCTCCATTGAGGCAGCTTAAACGCTCTGCCATTGGCTGCCCTACGCCTTTCTTCTTTGTTAGTGGCGACTGATCGAACTCGGGGAATTGAAAAAAAAACCCTGCTGGAGAAGAGCTTGGGACTCGTCAAATGAAAGACCGATATTTGGCGGAAACGTTCCTGATTTGCTTCATGGAGCTGATGATTCAATTCAATTGAATGTTTTTACGTTCCTTAGTCAATTCAAGTTACACAACCGGCTGTTTTTCCAGCTTTCTTCAGAACTACATGTTCTAAAGGCCAAAGGGCATTCTGAGCCCAACACACATGTTTGTGTCCGCGAACTAAATTGACAGAAACGCCTGAACAATATCAACTCAACCTTGGAACTTATCGGATACGTCGAAGTTAAGTTCTTCTTTGGGGCAAAGAAGTTTTTAAAAACAAACTTTTAATTTTTCCACAAATGAACTTTAATTACGAAGATTTGACAAGGACAGATACTGACGGCAATACAGCTAAACGAGTACACACCGAGCTGAGTTCGAGAGGGGTTCTAAGGAGGTACGCATAGCCGACGCAGCGATAGCATTTTGCTGCGTTCGCATGACTGGAAATGAGTCGTGTGTCACATTACTTTATTACCCATTATTCGCAATATAACTTCGATATGAGACGCTACACTCAGGTGTTGACCAAATATTCCTGTTAAAAGGTTCGGAAGTGGCTTCTACGGAAGAAAACAGACATGTTGAGCAAATTCGGTAAACCATTTTTTTCAAATTGGCTCTAACGATTTTGATTAAATATTTAACATAGATAGTTTCAAATAACTGTGGCATGAAATACATTTTTTTGAACTCTCACCTTATTCTGACCTTCCAAGTTATCTCAGATAAATCCTGCCAAAGTAACTCTCATCACTGATTCCAATCCGGCAGCCAGGTCTAAATAGTATGATCCCTTGTCACCTAACACTTCAGTTCCACGCTTCTCTTGTTAGCTGTAATCGTCTTTTGGTTTGCTCAGAACGGCCAACATAAGGAGACAACGGACTACATTGTAGTAGAACTGCAAAGAATCAATAACGTGATTGTGAATATTTTAAGTCAAATAATACGGCACCATACTTTATCAGTGCATCGGCTCATTTTTTGTCACAGATCCAACTGTCCGATAATAAAGATTTTGATAACTTCAGCCTAATTATTTATGAATAATATTTTGATTGAAAACTCAATATAAATATAAATCTGATAAGGAAGATACAACCGTTCTAATCTACACTTCTCTTTAGATTCACGGGCAAAATCGGGTGTGCACCAACAAGATCGAGACGCTAATTGTTCTTCCCTAGCCTTCATGAATAGTTCTCAGTTTTGCTTACCCAAATAACGTTTTCTCGCAGATTATCAGAACCTTAACGTCCACCGAAACGTATTAAAACATCCAAGGAATTACTTGAAATGAATGGAGGGAGAGAACTTCTCAAAGCGCCATGAAAATGAGTTTTTGAAGGGAGCGATGGAAGGAAGAGGAAAATCTCGGATCCCCGTTTTAACGAACACCTTGACGGTTGAGACGGGGAAGCAGAAATCTTCTCTTTCTAAAGTTATCGGAAAGTTGAAGAAGTTCCCCGAATGTTTTTCTTTCAGCTTAACACTTTCCACTCTGGAATTTCCCTCTCCCATCTTCCCCATTGATCTCTTATTTGAAAATTATCTTTCTTTCTAGATTGTTTGCAAAACGCGATCGATCTGCTTTGAAGCAATCATGAGAACTTGTAAGATGAACTCTAATTAGCAGAGATGTCTGTTTTTCTTGGTCCACGTTTGCAATACCACAGCAAATTAAGTAAACTAAAAGGAGACAACTGGCGAGGCAAGTGCGTGAAAGCAGAGTTAGATTAAATGGACAGAGAGAAATCTAAAAGTCGTAAGTGACAATTAGAACTGAATCTACATCGAAATACAAAATACACATAACTTTTAATAAATGAATATACGAACGTGGACCTATTAACACAATCTTACATGCGATAGAAGCAAATAATGTATTTGCCGCAAATTAGGAAATAGTACGTTACTACGATCTATCTAAGTCAATGAATGATTTGCTCACTTCGAATTGAGAGAAAAGAACCAAATAAAATTACCCCTTGATATAAGACGAAGCTCGAACTCTTGAACATTAACTTATGGTTGTGGTGAATATCAGACCGACATTAAATACGCCTCGTCTTTCTATGACATGCAATTCAAATACCTTGGATGCCTTAAAACTTTTACTCCAATGGTTTGGCACTCGCCACCTGAACGTGAACCATTGCTGAGTCCCAGCTGACATTCTCTCGTTGCTCAAAAATATTGCTAGATATCGGTATGTGGAAATAATTGACGTAACTAAACTAAACCCTGCAAATGACAGTTGTGAAAACTGATTTACTTAAAATATTAATTAGTCCCGCCATTTGATTGTTTTAAACTTGAAACCTCATAATGAGGTTAACCTCTACCCTGATGCCCTGAACCGTTTTATATTTGATTAACGCAGGCCAGACTTCGTTTGTCTACCGTCTGGTCCCGCTACTCCAGGATTAATGATGTTAACTATCCTATTAGTAAATGGCCAAAGTCGAGTCGACCAATCAACGATCATCCCTGTGGATTCCAACCCCTCAAGCAACTGTTCCTCCGCGTTCCTTCCACTAGTTGGATAAGAAAGGCCACGTTTCCCTTTAATTGACTCACGTCCGCTGTACGTTCGGTGAATAATAATTACCGTCTCCGGAACCAAGAAACGAGTAAAGACGGTAAACTGAGGTAGGTACAATATTTGACAGTCGGGAACCAGCTGAATAGTCGAGTAACAATCAAAGATTTTGTCAGCTACATGAATGAAATGTTTCTCCTTTTAATTCACAAAATACGAAATATACCTAAGGATGTCAATCACTTTTTCAAAACTCAAGTTCAATGTACGGTATTTAGGAGTACGCAATTCACATTATATGGTAAAATACTCTACTGCCTATAAGTTGCTGTATTTCAAATCACCCGCTAATCGAAAAAACCTGATACTTTCTTCACAAAAGTGGCGGTTATGATTGTGAAGCGTTTGGCTAGTCAAAGCCTTATCACAAATTCCCCATACGAGTGTGGCACCAGGTAGGTGTGCTATCTATCAGGTTACGGTTGAACGTGTAGTTTAAATTTTTCTGCCGAATTTCTGCACTTCTTGAACGAAGAATATGTAACTAAAAAGTACGTAAGTAACTAGTTTGTTGAAATATTTATATATTGTTGACTATTGGCATTCCAAGAACCGTACTTGGTTCTTAGTACCTGCATTTAGGGCTCAGCGAATACCTGATGACTGTCTATATCAAGTGAGTCATGCCAATGAACCCAAAGGGAATGAGGAATATGACAAGGTTGGTCTCAGGGCGGTGGGAGAGATGTGGTGACGTATCGTTTAAGTTGCACCTTCCCAATCGACCTTCCCGTAAAATTACTTTAAAATCGGAGAAAATTATATTCTTTTTAGGAGAAGTGGGATCAATCGTTTAGAATATAATAACGACCATCGTTCAGAGGCTTCTCACGAGGGGTATCAAATTCAGGACCTAATCTGCAAGAGGTAAATTCTGTGAGATACTGATTATCGCCTCGTGTCGAAAACTATCTATCCTTAAGACTTAATGCAATATATTTGTTAGTTACGTCTTATAGCCTTGTTAATTTCTTTCCACAGCAGGGGAAAGCAGCTTGCACTGCCATAACATAAATTACTTCCCTCGTGAAGAGTACAGCCCCGATCCTAACGACTCAACAATGGTCATTCCATGTAAGTTCCACCTTCGTTCAATGGTAGACGCTAGTAAATCGAATAAACGTGATGCCTGCCTCTGCTCTCATTGCAATGAATTTCAGGATTTGACTGCTTTTGGCTAATCAAGCCCCCGATAATTTCCCTTATTTGAGAAGCGTGCAACGCCGACCTTACAGATTTAATCAACTTTCCAAGTAGTTCCTCTGTGTTACAATAATGAAAATAAAAGCTCGTTTCACAACACAGAAAGAAAATATACTTATGGAAAAGTAACGATTTAAAAGGAAACTAGTATCTGCACACCTCCCCGGCGTTTCTCAAGGCTTTTTAAAAGCTTCAAGAATATAACGGTGCAGTCGTTGCGCGGGTCCTACACTTGGTTACATTTGCGTTGCCTAACTATTCAAATTCTCTTTGACCTCAGTTCCCGTTTGAAGGGAATTTTCTAAGAAGCCGATTAATTAATTTAAACCATCAAACAAGAGACATTCCATGCATTTTGTACGACTATTGTGTACCACAGAGGGCCCGCTTGGATGTTTGTCTTTCAGCCCCCCCCCCCCTTACTTCATTTCGTGCACAAGTTTCAACTATTGTTGCTGTTTTCAACCGACAAGAGTAAGTCCTTTCAATGTGGTAAGCAAGAGTTGAGTGTTGAATAACTGTACTTCAAATTGTGAGCAAGACTCTCGCCAAGACCTCTCCAGTTTAGAGCTTGTTCCCATGATTATATTTGCAATACAACTTCTTCATATTCCACAAGCTAACAAGAAGTATTTTAAGCACAATAAAAGCCCAAGTTTTCAATTGCACTATTTCATCCTTAAATTTATTTTTCTGGTGTTAAAAACGGAATTTTAATCTGGTTATCTTTGTTTAAATTGCCTTTCTAGCCGTTGGTAAGTCTCGGAACGTTAAAGCGATTTACGATCAATATTTTCTTCAGCCATTATGTTATATTATTTTTCTCTTAAAGATAGGCGTTGAGAAAATAAGACATTTTGTTTTGCTGTGTTCCTAATTGCAGTAATTTCAAATAGGATAGGAAAGTAAAAATAAAGCATTCATAATTTTCACGTATCATTTTAAAAAATATCAAATCGCTTAACGGTCATGATTTTGATGTTTTACGTTTACACCTTCACGGTACTTCCCCTTCCCTGCACGCCGTGTAGTTCATTCATACTCCAAATTCAAAAACCCCTCGCACTAACGTAATGTAATGGTTGACAATTACTTTTTGCTGATAGACATACACATTGCTTTCTTAACGATATTGAAAATTTTATTTGTGTTTTATAGATTAAATATGTATTACAATGTATTTTTTTCACTTTTCGATTGACGCTATCACCGTTTCTCCATACGTCACTTTTGATCAGTGTTATTTATTAATGTTTTTCATCTGCATATTCCACACATACGAAACTGCCTAAAACAATTCATAAGGGTTTGCTTGTTGATTGGCACTGTAATTCAATCGCGCTCATGAAGTAAGCGATATACATTTGCTGTGTTTACTTCTGTTTACTCCTTGGAGAAGAGAACTGCTATTAGGTTAATTGAATGTTCCGTTCATTTCAGAGGAAGTTAGCAATGTATTACTCTATTTTATGCCTAAGATAATAAGATATTTGGCTGCGCATATCGTTCTTGAAACTGTAACATTTTCGACACAAGCGACGATTGATTGCCTCACCTTGGTGGAGATGATGCTTGAAGGCGAAGAGGGTATAGTCAGCGATTGCTTGCCATTAATTAATTACTAGTTGGCGCTGAGCTGATATGTCGGTCCATGCATCAGTACAGTTCCTAAGGGACATGCAAATCGTTCATGACATAGTAAACCGATAGGTTGAACGAGCAAAAACCACGATTTTTCGCAGTCCATTTAAAACTTCCATATTTAGTCAGTATAAGGTATTTAGCACAGTAGATCGAGTTCTTCTTCTTACTCTAAGCCACCCTCCAGCGATGGGTGTGTGTACATCTGAGATGACAGCTATTGCCTAATTTCTATCTCTATTTCCGACGTTGAACTGTTCAATACTCAAGTCTGAGCTCAGTTCGTTCACTCACGAGGCAATTTAATGTTACAAAAGTTAACGCACTTCCGAGTCCGTCTTCTCTGGCTGGTGAGAAGATAGACTCACCAAACAGGTACGCTAACTTTAGCAATTTATCTACTGGCGGAACTAACCCAATTACTTTAATTTAATTAATGTAAGATATGTTCGATGGATAGGAGTTGAACTTTTTAAAAAGTATTTAACTTTTATTAAAAAACACCAGTTGCAAGGTGACAGGACTGAAGAGAACTGAAGAGCCTTGGCTCTCACACTTCTATTTAACTACGCGTAAATGGGTAGTCAGCAGTTAGCTCCCGAAGGGTGCTTACATACCGTTTATATTGTTAACACTCAGTGGGTTAGGGATCCATAACTTGTATTAATGTGAAAGTGAGCTAAACATAGGTTTTCAATCACAAGCACGTAGATCGGAGGTAATTTTTAGGTTGAAATGCAGGTAAGATTCTGTTTATTAGTTCCTTTTTTATTTATACTTCCTACTTTATTTATACTTCCTACTTTATTTATACGTTTCCACTTACCATCTCATAAGGTGGAAAATTGTGCATTGAACAGTGCAATTTTCAATATTCAAGGACATCAGCTTCAGGCTAAAAAGGTAAGCATTAACAGTGAAATATACACAAGCCAGCGGGCCTTCAAATAAGTAACATAGTAAGGTCACATTTCGGTGAACGGGCTCTGTCAAATTTCATCGTGAAACCTCTTGAATAGATTTCGTGAGCACACGAAGGATTCGGCACTCTATTCGCCCACGTGAAAGAGAATATAGCTTCTCCCTAAATTCCCGCAGAGTACACACGTCCCACCCACTCACCTCTTGGCTTGCAACACACATTTCTCCCATTTCATGAGATCAGCTCCTCAATTTTCGGGGGATTAAAGGCTTCCAGGGCGAGAATTGAACCGATCTCATTAACCCCTCCGAATCATCACGTATCCTCGGCTTCTAAGCCATACAACTCCGTCTTCGTCAATGAACGATGGGCTGGCCACCTCTGAAATTCGAGGATGAACTTGAAGTGAAAATCAATTACGTGACGGAGGTTGGGAATGTTAGACCGTAGATGGGTCATTGGTCGAGGTGAAAACGGTCGGTATCGATTTTCCAAATTAATTAGCTGCGTTTGAGTCGTCAAAGCCATATGATATTGAACTAAAAAGTGAACACAACAGAAGCAATTGAAAATATGTGGTGCGATGCGTTTGCAACTTTACTCTGTTTATCTTTTCGTTCAGTTTATATGAGCTTGGTAGAACGGTAGCTCAACGTTCCACACTAAACTGGTGGCACGATTGAAAAACCCACTCGAACAGCCCACATTGCCAACAGAAGAACGAAAATTATTTTCATGTGCCCACACCACATTAACTTTGAGTTATTGTGCGAACGAACTAATAACAGCCTGTTTGATGGTTCATAACTTCTTTTTCGTTGAGAGTGGAGACATGCGTACGAGAGTCCACCCCCCCCCCCTCATTTCTTCAATAAAAAACCCTGAAATTAAAATTATAAACCCTTTAGTTTCACCACCTCCTTTTTCTATTTGTTCCTCATTTTATGAATATATGAACATTCATGAATGTTTCATGAAAATGGCTCTTGACGCACTGTAAGAATGAACAAATCTGTCATTTTCTACGTCATCGTCAGTTGCAGAAATTTGGTATTGGTATCATCCAATTTTACTAGGAAAAGAATGTCGATAGCCGTCATCATAGCATTCGAAAATTGTAACGATTATACAAAAACGTGAAAACCGCCAAAGCTTGGATGCAAACCGCGTTGCCTATTCTTCCCAACAGTTACGTCGTACCGTCCGTTTTACGGACGAACGAGTATGAGCATGAGAAAGTTAAATCCTTGTACATTCAAGTGATTTACGTTGTTTAACTAATCAGTTCCCAGATTTTTATGAAACCTCTTAGCTGTGAATTCTATTTCGTTCCTACTCGTCAACGCTCCAATATCAATACCGTTGAAAAGTTACTCGAGCCTGAAGAGGTCTCGAAATGAAAACAAGATTTTCCGCAAACTTTCGAGTGATATTGCCTGCAGTGAATGAGGTTTCCCCTTATATTGTCTACTTCAAGCGGACAGAAGAAATGCTGCGGTATTTCAATCTCTAGAGAGATGTGGAAAGGAAGCCAAAAAGGTATATATTGAGTTCTATCGCCACACCGCTCACGTCGGGGCCATTGAATGTTTTACCTTCGAACCGTTTATCCTTCCGTTTATATCAAACTGAAAGCCTCTTGGAACCTACTTTTCATTGCAACAGGAATGATGTCAGCGACGAGTTTCTTTTTATTCTTGAAGCTGTACATTATGCACTTTTCTGTAGTTTTCGCTGTGCATTGTGCTTAGCTTCACTAATCTTTAAATAGAACAACTCTTATATACCGCGCAATGATTAATGTATATGTAGGGTTGATGAAAATTGACTAACGTCACATGGTTTCAACGGCACAAGAGATACAGCCACCATCAATGAGTCAGCTTTTGTGGACACAAACATTAGCTGAAGTAGATATGCCTCTTTCACCTCAATGTCTGCCGGTGAACTTAGAAAGCTCAGTAGCACTGTCTAATAGAAATCGGGGTGACAGTACATCCAACATTTAAACTTCCTTAGTGTTTAGCGCATGTTTCTTCTGTAGCTTTTGTCGCACAGCAGGCACTGAAGAATTGATATTCTTCAACATCTCTGTGCTGGTGCACGAGTTCAAAAGGCTCTATTGAATCCTACGTAAAAATATGGGGTCCAAATCATCAGACAGCTTTCTTCAGCCTCAAGTGCGTTCTAGCTAGTAATCGAATCTAGTTTTCCCTGAGTTCATATGAACTTGTTAATCATAACTTGGCGTTTTCCGTAGCTACTGGTCCGTGCCCATAGTTTGTAGATGCGAAAAAGTTAGCAAAAACCCACGTTAATTTGCATCTTGGAATGTTCGGAACGTCTATCGTTGCTCAATGGACTATCATTCTGATTTTTTGTAGAACGCTGGAGTCATAAGAGCAAGATTAATGAGGGATAAGCTGCCATAATAGCTTTTAAATTGTTTGTAATTTATTTTGCTCTCCTCATAAATTTCTTACGGATGAAAATTGTTTAGTTCTGTTATGTCACCTGAAACTAGACAGTTAATCACATTCGTTCGGCCGTTTTTGAAAAATAAAAATGTTGATGTTTTGATCACCATGATTGCTGCAGTTTCCTTCGAACTAATTTTGCTCAAACCCACGTTTTATGTTCCACGTTAATCTGGCCGCTGAGTATCGAAAATTAAGTGATTTGGTACTACAGTGTTCTTTCAATCGCCACCTCATACCCAAACGCTCACACACTGACCATTTTCTCTAATGATATTTTTCGGACTCAGGAGCCTAACTATACATTTTTTCGGCCGATTACTTAACTTGCCTTCCTGCATAAAACGAGTTGGTAAAAAGTCTTATGAAGTCTACAAATCGAACCAAAGTCCTCCGCTTCGAGATCTAGGCGATAGATTTTATCACAAGCTAGCAAATTCAAAAACCTCTCATTTATCCCCATAACTGTGAATTACATCAAAACCACCCCGTTTCACTACATGAATTCTCAACCTGAACGAACACGCTATGCCTAAAGTACGGAATACGAATAAAGGTTTTGGAGGATCTAGCCGACGAAATGGGTATGTGTAATAACAAATGCGTATTTCTGTGCAGTTTTCCTCAAACCGTTTAGTGAAGTGTACGCCTGAACGTGAGATACAGTTATCTGAAAAGCTATTCGATATAACCATGTACCAAAAATATATATCACACAAAACGTTATGAGGACTTTTTCTCGGAAAAGGTACGCGTAAATTCTTCTAGGCCACACGTAATGAACATGAAACCCGCAAAAATGTAACTCAACTAGGCTCACAGCCACCCGAAAATACGTGATAGGAATATCGCCTACAGAGTTATTCAATTTTTCTTTTGTGGGATTGGACTTCATCTAGTGGACCAGCTGCGCATAGATCGACACAGTAATGTTCTGATCAGCCCCATACGAAAGGCCTTCAAAGGGCTGGTTGAAAGAACTATCCTTGCGAGCATCCCCAGTTCTATAAGACGCCTCACTGCAGATCTTGACCTGAGATTGGGTCAATCAAAGAAATAAGACCTGCACACCAGTTCTTCCAGACGGATCCCTGAAAAGTCTGATCTTTACTTTCGCAAGCAGAAGTTTCAACTTGAAATTACTATTTTCTTCAGGCAACCTCTACACTGAATAACTTATTAAGGATAGTTGTATAATGATATGAACGTAGATGTATCGAGAAAAATATGAGCGAACCTGAGCCTTGGACTAGCGAAGTACCCATTACCCATCCCCATGATCAATGCTTCTTACGAAGGGAGGCCAAAGCCTTATGCCAGACACTGTGTTGGTTAAGCCGTTCCGAAGTGACCTCAGGTGTTTGCCTAAGAGTGGTGGTAAACTATTATTGATGGTTCTCTGATTAATTTAAATCCCAGGGGGCTGTCTTCGGAATACTATAACGGAACCCGAAAAGCCTAGTTTCACTTCATTGCTGAACTTCGTAAGTTTTACCCAATCTCATTTCGTTTGTATGAGACAACTTTGTTCATGACCATTTGTCATCAGCAAATTGGGGATTAAGGTTTGCTTCCCCTGGTGCCAGCTTTCACGTTTAATGAGGAAGATGCCTACGTGTTACCTCAACTTGTGAGCGGATCATAAATCACGTGAGGTTGTGAGGCTATTACCCTCCCGGAGCTGGGCATATAAATCAGATAATGCAGTTTGAGACTTTACATTCGAATCACAAATCTCTGCCCTGAAAACAAGAACTAAATGCACCATGGATACATGAGTAACAGATATACCCGACCAAACTAAAGTGTTTGTTACACGTAGTGTCAAATCTTCGAGAATTAATTACTACTTCTATTTTGCTTCCATGCGGGTAGCTTGTTCAACTAGCAACACGATTTTTGCGAGTATGCTCGAGTTAATAGCGCTGGATTTATAGGAAAGAAAATGTTCAAAAATGCGGGTTTGGATCTATTATTTGGAATGCTATTCATTACTAATGAGGAGAACAAAATATGGGAATAGGTCACTAGAAGATACTACGACAAATTTAAGGATTCACCGAAGAAAATTGAACAGTTTTCAAAAACACTATTTCGGAACATTTCGGGATTTTTCTGTAACCGATGTGGAGCGACACATCCACATTCTTCATCACCGTGTGAATAATTCGATGCCACACCACCTGAACGATGTGCTCCGCAAAAACTTGTAAATGCGAAAAAGTTATGTTACCTAGCTGAACGCAGCGAGTGAGTTTAACTAAAAACTGTTTACAGATAACTCAAAGACCTACCCCAGAAATATGAAGGGACAGTCTTCACTCATGTACTGATTACTCAATGCTGGTCGTCGCATAAGTAGGAGCGAATCGATGAATTCCTTTACCTTAAGATCTACGTTAATGTTCAAGTTCTTAAAAAACGGATTTCAGACAAAAATCGCTTAGTGCATGTAGGGCAAGGGTGCGTCGCGTCAAATATTTTCACAGCCTTTCTGTAGTTATCAAACAGTTAACGCGATCATCAGCATAGCAGTTTCATGAACGACGTACACAACGGTTACTCAACAAAGGCAGTGAAACATCCAGCCACCCTATTAATTCCAGAACTTTAAGATCTACTAGGTTCTATATTGAACGTTATGTTCTCCCGGGTGGGTGAAATAAATATTGAGTAAAGCTATAAAATCTTAATTTATGGTAAATTAGTTTCTGAAGAAACTGTAGTACTAACTTTTTTTGTCTATCGCGTTTCGAAAGAATGAAATTGGTTATGCAAATAACGTCACTACTTACGTGATAACTCCACAAATGTCAGTACTAAAGTCTGGCCAGGAACTCCGTAGGTTTTAAAATGAAGCGAAGAGGTAGGATTTTTATCTCAGCCGAGAGCTGTTGTTCCGTTCGGACTCAGCACTTGCAAGAGAAAACGGTAGTAAAACGAATTATAACACCCGGCTTGTAACAAAACGTTTGTACCTTCTTCCAGAATGAAGCTCAGGAAAATGTATAAAGTCGTCGGTGAGTGAAAATAAATGTAAATTTCCTGGCTCTCCTCTCGAACTAAAACGAGAGACATTGAATATAAATTCGTTGGTCCGTTCATCGAAAACCTAGAAAAGAGGCAGACGACGTTTAACTTCATTGCGAGGGTCGGAACATTTCAAATGCAAAACATTCCTACCAAGAATTGATTATTCAGGTACTAACAACGGGAAACATCTGCTCAGTTGAGATTTTCGAAATGAATTATTTCCACGCTGCCTGAACTCTTCCGGGTGGCTTTTGAATTTCCCAAATACGCGTAGAAGAGAATAATGAAAAGTGTTCAAAGTGGGATTTGGGAATCAAATGCGACGTCTTTTCGATGTGGTTCTGATCGAACTCGAAAAATGGAAATCTGCGCGACTGAGTTCACAAATCACCGATCAAAGCGGAGGGAAGAAGGGTGCAAAGTGCCTCGTTTCCCCTCTGTTCCGTACTTTTTTTTTTATACGGAAAATGTGGATGAAAGGAAAGCCCACTCCTAAAAATTGATGAGGCAACCTTTTGAAGGAACTCACATTTTACTGCCCAACCTTTTTTCTTCTCTTCTTCCTCCTTCGGAATCACAAATCTCGCCATTTTTTATAATTTGGGCTCTTTTCCATTCACCTGACTCTCCGTCTTGGAGAAACGTGACGGATGAAAAACTCCGCTCTGAGGCTCGTTGAAAATTGTGACGGTGGCGTTCTTGTCTTTATTAGGAACCTAACCGACGAAAGCCTTACAAAAGATCCCTTTTTCGGAAAAGCGCTCTCTTTAATGTCCTGTGTACTCAGATTTTAACTCTTCTCGACGCTCGTTCTTCCAACTTTATTACGGGCCAACGAAAGACTTCATTAAATTGGGATGCGTTCGAATTCTCGGAGCATACCCAAGAACAAAGCCAAAGCAAATTATTGGCTGTCGTGAAGTGGGACCGCTGCAAAATTTAAAATGTGCCGTCAATTGTCAATCATCCTTACAACCCATCTTTGTAGTTTCCCCCAACGTAGATCGATCCAAAAAGTTGAGTTTTCATCACATCATTTGTAGTGAAAAACAACCGCCTATTTTGGCCTCCCAGTGTGTGGGCTAGCATTGCGAAAGAACGCTTGAACCGATTGAGTTTACTTATTTTTGTCAAAAACTGTGAATAGCAGTTAGCACGAAAACCTTCATCACTTGGTTGTTACGTAATGAACTACTATATAGCAAAAACGTGACTGGAGAGTTGATCAAGAGATCTTGCCTTGTCCGTAAATATAACTAGACCACTCTTCTAACGCTCATTAGTGAACTATAGTGCAAATGTGAAAAGTTTGTACATAAAACACTGGGTTGAATATTGATCCTGTCTAGCGAGCGAGAGTTACGCACGATTCTCGGGTTCACATGGCCCATCGAAGCCAACGATGAAAAGTAGCGACACTGATGAAAATCGGAGCGTTTCTGCAGTAATTAAAATTCCTTCAGTGATTTTGAATGAGGGGAGTCTTCAGAGAATCCAAAGAGTCGACGCGGTTTTATTAAACTCTCCCAAATACTTCACATGGGGGTAAAGCGGCTCATCGGCTCGTATTTCTCGTTCATGCCGAATCAACGTGTTGTTGAAAAAAAAACACTCGAACTTTCAACAAACCTAAACCAGGCTTAACCAACTAGACTTAAGTGTTGAAAACAAACCGACTAGTTAAGGTTAAAATGAAATACCTTTGATACACATAAAAAGTACCTAGTTTTTAATTGTTTGCTATCAACATTAAATGTCACCTGTGGCATCCTCTGCCACAGAAAGAACAATCTACTCCTGGCCTTTGCAGGTTTCATCTTCATTCTCTGGTAACTTTTTACACCTCTTCATTCTTGTGCATCTGCTACTTTATGGGTAGAGTTCGTGAATCTTCAATTTCCGGCTCCTCTTGTCTAGGGATTATATGAGAATAATGTTACACGTTAGTATAGTCTTACCTCCCTCGTTATAGTTTCTTCCAGCCCATTTCCCTTTGGGATACTTGTTTAGTATTCGTCAAGTTTAATTTGATCTCAAGCTAACTTTAATCCGAAGTATTAGAGTAAAAATGCATAACGCTTATCAAGACAGCCATATTACTTACTACTTTATGTATTTAATTGATCACAAATGAATCATCTAATTTAAAATCAATTAAATCATTCGAAACTCTTATGAATAGACCGTGTTGTATGGTATAGTGCAAATAGGAGTAGAGCTTTTAAGCAACCTGTGGCATTTCTAAAGAACTTGTAATTTTTCTCATTTAACCACCTCTATACCAGTTTATTGAGCTGATGAACAATTGATGGATTGGTGTCAGCGCGCACACACACGTTACCTTTGCATAACGTAGTTTTGGTTAGTTGAGGCGTGCGACTACAAAAAAATAACGTAGTTGCTGAATGTGGTTCGGGGTCTGAAGCATTGAAATGGTGGGTCTAATACTTCAAACGTGTAGCAGTAATAAATCTTTTAAGTACGTTGGCGTTCTCTTCTCTAAACACGCCCTTCGATCATCACGATGCATGAAATAGCGTAAGACCTTCTTTACTCAACGGTAATTGTGCGTTTACACATTTTGCTCCGTTTTACCTTCAAGCACCGTATTTTTTCTGATTGATGTTTGTTGTTCATTGATTCAATATTTTGAAATCCCTAAATATCGCCGTTAGATGCTTTTGGTCTAACGGAAGTTTTCACTGGCTTTGCCCTCGTGAACTTGTCGTTTTGTTGACTTTTTCTCCCTGGTTCATTTTCCACTGGAAAGTTCATTCATTGTTCTCATGTCATCTGTGTGATACTTCAATGAACACATCACAGCTGCCATCAACTGGAGGAACTTTCCCCAATATTCGAAGTAATCTCGTAACATCGCCCACTTCTTTAATGAATTTTCGGAACAGTTGTTTCTCCGTTTGTGGGTCGGGAATTCGGCTGCGTGGAGGCGGGAGGGGGGAGGCGTTTATTTAAAAATCAATGTCGTGAAAAAACAGCCCCGTAGTGGGAAAAACCCCGTTTTTTCGAACGCATTTTTTGCATATTTGGAATAGGTATGAGTAATAAGCTCTTGACTGGTGTTGACTGATCTAAAATGAAATATAGAACAACATCTACGACTATCAACTCTACAAGAAGATGAACTGGATCGTAGGTCTATGTTCGAGTAAGCTAATGCACTCAAATTAATGAGAAGGAACATTAAGTACCTGCCTGTGAGTACTTATTATGATGTAAGACCAATATGGCACAAAGCGCAGTCCTGTTGCTGGCTCCGATGAAACGAGAACCTCGTGTTACCATTTCTCATAACGCTAATTGATTTCGTATATGTGCTTCCGTCTAACCTGAACGATCCCCAATGTCTCTTCAGTCACGAATCAGGTGGCTACATGGGTTTCGCCCAACGACTCGAAACCTCGCTCAGCCCTGCACCACCCATATCAGAACTATAGATTCGTTTAATCTGTTCTAAAGAACAACCCTGACGGCCTAGGGAATAACAATTGCGTTGGGTAGCCCTTGAAGACCTCTTACCTCTTACATTGTACTAAAAAGACACCGGTCATTCACCTGACCTTATCTTATATCTGCGTAGCATACATACAAAATGTGGTTAAAGGCGACCACACCCCTTTTCAGCTAATCCTTTAATCGAAACGCAAGTTAAGTGGATAAAGACCAGCACGGAAGTTGACAGAACTGACAGATCTGTTGATAATGCCTGGCGTGACTGCTCATCTAACAGCCTACGTTCATAATTATCTAAGCTGAATTGGAATGGAGGATTTCTTGTTTCTTTTACCCTGGAAGCACTCTGAACCTGAAGTTTTTTACAGAGGAAGATGTAAAGCCGTCATTGAAGTCACTAGATACAGTTATGTACTCCATCGACTAATGTTCTGGCTCAACCCAGTTTCGCGCACGTATTCACATTCTTTCACGACCACTTCCATTACTTTTTTTGTCGACAGGGAAGGTATCCAGTGTTCACTCATCCATTCCTCTTAATTTATTATCAGTGCTGAGGTCGTCTTGGACTTCAAATTCAGTTCAATGGTGAGAGTTTAACTCTCCACTTTTCCACACCATAGATTACCCCTCATTAGGTAAAATAATGAAAACGATAACACTTCACACGTCGCAAGTGCCCCTATTACTGACTTTCACTGAGGCAAACCGATTTAGGACCGTGCTATGATGAAACCCCACGGGGTGGGGGAAAAGCTATCCCACCCCTGTATTGACACCAAACTAATTGGGTTGGGGCCACCAAAACAATCAGATGGGGTTACCTAATTTGATTTTTATTGGTTCACCAAATAATGTTGCTTAAGTAGCATATCCTGTTAAAAATATCTGGTGCGTTGCAACACACAACTTTCCTTAGCTCTAAAACAATTCACTTTGTACATGGCTAATTCTGTTCAATCAATTCATTTATCACTCAGTTAATTTGAACTTTGTCAAACAACGATTTACGGCAGCAGGAAGCGGTAGCGCTTACAGTTCCAGATTTTATTGTGCTGCTCGTACTCATTCCAGGACCATTATTGAGCAATTGGTACACAGATCATTATTGCGGCTGTAAACACAAATTTTTTGAAGAACGATAATAATTACTTTTGCAGAGTTATTGGGTAAACACGTTTAGAACTGGTAGTAAGCGAAACGGCAGTAGTTAAAATTCAGGAATTTCTGGAGTGAGCCCCATGTATCTCATGAGCGTTTTTAAACACTCACCCTTTAGGTATTGGATTGGACTACAATATCAATTTTTTTTAACATTCTACAAAAATTCCAGCGGAGTTAATAAGGAAATATCTGGTGCGTTGCAACACACAACTTTCCTTAGCTCTACAACAATTCACTTTGTACATGGCTAATTCTATTTAATCAATTCATTTATCACTCAGTTAATTTGAACTTGGTCAAACAACGCTTTACGACAGCATGAAGCGGCAGCGATTACAGTTAAAGAACTTATTGTGCTGCTCGTGCTCATTCCAGGACCATTATTGAGAAAATGGTACCCAGAAAATTAATGAGACTGTAAACACGGATTTTTTGAAGGAGGATAGCAATCACTTTTGCAGAGTTATTGGGTAATAACTGTTAGAACTGGTATTAAACGATTAGAACTGGCGAAACGGCGGTAGTTGAAATTCAGGAATTTCTGGAGTGAGCCCCATGTATCTCATGAGCGTTTTTAAACACTCACCCTTTAGGTATTGGATTGGACTACAGTACCAATTTTCTTTAACATTCTACTAACATTCCAGCGGAGTTTAAAAGGAAAAAAACACGGCAAAAACGCTTTTCGTCGAAAATTTTGATAATTTATTGTGCTGCTCTCGTCATTTTCCCACAAATGGGAGTTTTATGGTATAATTATCTTATTAAGAGCTATCTATATAAAAAATTTAATCAAAATCGTTAGAGCGGTTTTTGAGAAAAAAAATTTGGTGTTTTGATCACTATGATAACTATAGTTAACTTTCGTTGGATGTTGCCCAAACCCTTATTTTTGCGTCCCATGGTAACCTGTAGGCTGGACATCAAGCTTCAGTTGATTTGGTACGGTTGTTTTCTCTAAAAACCGCGCTAAAATCGATTTCGTCGCAAATTTTGATAATTTATTGTGCTGCTCTCGTCATTTTCCCACAAATGGGAATTTTATGGTATAATTGTTTCATTGAGAGCTATCAATATAAAAAAATTAATCAAAATCGTTAGAGCCGTTTTTGAGAAAAAAAATATTTGGTGTTTTGATCACTATGATAACTATAGGTAACTTTCGGTGGATTTTGTTCAAACCCTTATTTTGGCGTCCCATGGTGACCTGCGGGCGAGACATGAAGTTTGAGCTGATTTGGTACGATGGTTTTCTCTAAAAATCGTTCACAGACACACATACACACACACAGACTGACTGACTGACAGATCTGTTTCTTTATTTCATGACTGTACCTAAACCCTCGACGAGGGTTATATCAGTCATAGAAGTTGCGGTTTCGCTAATATGCAAGAGGCCGGCCCCTGCAGCATCCACCGAACTCAGACCTGTGGAGGTACGGCAGGTATGTGGTCGTTAGCCAGTCTCACCGTAGAGAGCTGTTGCCCGTGTGTTACCGCGCGGAGGTGACCACCTGAGGAATCCCGTACCATCTGGGAGTAGTTCATAATCTGGTTCCCTACCTGATCTTACTTTTTACTTGGGTGGCAAGTTTCAAAAGGACAGATCAACTATAACCACGTTTCTTAGCCATTACCTTCTTTGCGAACTTTGCAAAATGGTTATAGGCTTCCTTTGTAGCAGTCAAAGCTGCTAAGTTCGTTTGCCCTCTCAACAACCGTCGCTCACTGTTGTAGAAACTACAGTGGAGCAGCACATGGTTTCTTGTTTCCTCCGCACTGGAGGCACAAGACGTGCATAATGGAGAGTCTTTCAGAGAAAAGAAGTGGAGCCACGCATTGAAGTCACCATGTCCCGTGAGGAACTGGCTCGTCCAGTGGTCTGGCTCAACCCATTTTCTAGAAAGACGTTCACGGATGTTGGGGAGGAACTCATACGTATCACGTCCCTTTGACGAGGATTCCCATCTCGCTTGCCATTTCTGTAGAGCCCATTCATCGATGGCGGCAAGTTTCTGTTCTGTGGTGAGATCCGCACGGAGTTCAGCCCAAAGCGGGGGAAGCTCCCGTTTCACTCTCCACTTGTCAATCATGCACTCAACAGCCAAATCAACTGGTAACTGACCAGTGATCACCTGGAGTGCTTCCGTTGATACAGTCTTGTAGGCCTTGGTGATCCACAGGAGCGCGGCTCTCTGGGATTGGGCCAATACTCTCTTTTGATTGACTGTTAGTTTGCTACCCCAGACAACAGGGCAGTAGCCAATCACACCTAAATAGATGGCCTTATACATGAGGATGGTGTCGTGGTAACACACACCCCAAGTGGCCTTAGTAATGGCACGCAGTGAGGCAAACCTTGCAATGGTAGTGCCTTTAAGGGACTGGAGGTGTTGGTTGAAACCCCACCTCTCACCTATATTCACTCCTAAATACTTGACGTGCTTTTCAACATTATAAGTATCCCCACTCGAGCTCAGACGTCTTACCGTATCGTTCGTCCCTCTAAAGTTCATAAGTTTCAATTCCTGTACAAATTTACTTGTGGAAATTTCGAATAAAGTTTTTTTGAAGTTCCACCGAAGACGAAACGTAATTTGTACATACGTACTATACGACTGCAACTTGTTTAAAACTGGACGACTGCCCACGACTAGTGAACAATCTTCATATGGAGTAACATTTTCTCAGCTAGTCTTCAGCTTCAAGTGAATACCGCTCCACAAATATCTGGTGCGTAGCAACCCGCAACTTTTCCCAACCCCCATAAATTCAATGATTTGCTATATGTACTGGCGCTGTATCTTCGATCACCACATTTCTATAGAAGCATTTATGGAGAACAAAATGTAGGTATTTGTTTGACGAGAGCACCGTACGTTTAATCATTTCAGCCGTTGCAGATGAAACTGGAAAATCAATTAACATTCGACAAATCTCATTTTCCAAAGTGTCATGGATTATGTCTCCATTCAAGGGATAAATACAGAAATAATTGTGGGGAACAAAATGAGGTTGTAGGTTGCTAGGAGACACTCCGTGAACTTGTGAAAAAATCATTATGCTGTTACTCAAGAAACTGTAAAAGAAGTTTTAAAAAACTATCCTTGGCGCATTGTTGTTGTTATCTCTGTTTAATGAACTGTCGGAGGAAACTTTATGGAGAACACGCTCCGAGAAACTGATCGGACGGGCGAAGGATCACAACACTCAGAACACCCCTGTGAAACACTTCTCGGAACAGTCTTATCCAACAATTACTGTTAAGATGGCTGTTGAGGCAGTCGTAGTATAGCGAATACAGATTATTTGCAACGTGATCGTAATTTTCATTTAAGAAACTGCTGCCGGTCAAAGTCACTCCAGTTGATGACGGTGGTGCAATTTAGAATTTACTGCATGCTGATGAAGAAGTGGTGAGAAGAATCCTTCCGAATCTGGCTAGTGATTCACTGAGGACTCATTTTGACGCCATAGGTGGAACGAACCATCTGTATTTCTCATATCACTGTCTATCTCCTTTATAATAATCTATTTAATGTAAAATAATTTGTAAGCATACAAATAACGAAATCGTTGCAAATGTGTGAAGTTGATGATTTTTCTTTGAAGCTGAGTCGAGTTTTTGCTATAAGCCTCAACGATTATATCACTGCCAGTATCCATCTTGATCATTTAGTATAGTGCTGAATCTGGCACTCCAAATCTAATAGATGTCTGAAATGTTTCAGATGCCGTCACGAGATCTGCTTCGTTCTTTTTTATCGCCACGTTTCTCCTATTTTGGGCAGAATTTTCCTGTATTTACGGTCTTATTCACAGGAGCAAACGGATTTACACGTTCATTTCTGGAGTAATTTTTATAATATCAGGTTTGACCATATACAAATCATTTACACAATATCTTCGCTTACATAATATTTTGTGGAGAAAGGGAGAATTATTGGAGAAACCGGTTTGTGAGGACATGTCCATAATGAAGGGTATCTCAGAATGATAGTATGCCTGAGGATTGTATGCAAACCCGCAAAACTTCTTCTGCCTTTCAGAATCTACATCATATAACCGCATTTTGTCTTTCCAGTCCTCGAAGAATAGGCCATTTGAATTCTTTTTTGGGTCCCCTTGCGATGGCCTTTTCCCTCGTACAGTTGATTACGTCAAAGAACGTACAAACCGGCCTCGGAGAAGATAAAAGGGGCTTGGGAGACTTAGGAATCACATTACTCTAAGGAACCCCACCTTTTCGGGGATGGAGGAGATGGAAAATGATATTGTGAGAGATGGGATTGGGAACAGAGAGCTGGAAACACGCAATATCCTACTTAGTAGGCTCGAACGTATTGTCACGTGAAACTGTTTTATCGTAGGGAGGTAAAAATTCGGGTGCTATTTTTTACTGATACCTATTTGCTAAGCAGTATACGCATTGAACATGTGAACATAATTATTTTCTAAGGTCTTACACGAACCGGATTGAATGAAAGGTGTGAGGACTTGCTTATGTGATGCTTGTGTGTCTCGATCATGAATTACTGTACTATTGTGAACACTTCGGTTAGACATACTTTTAGCATCAATCTCAATCAGTAATTTTGATGCTCATTCGTTAATGTTTAATCCATTGCAGGTTTACTCATGCTCATTGGAATGGTGATGTACATATCAGTATTCAAAGCTGAAATAGGAGGGAAGCTACGTCCTCGTTCTCAGCTCCAGCCTCCGCTTTTCACATTTGAATATGGGTACAGGTGAGCGTTCTCATGATATTTCGTATGCTATTTGACTTCAATCTTCAAATACTTTTTCTAACGCTTGTTAGAATATTGATGTTGGGGTATCGATCGAGTTACCGGTCGAGCCGGAAGTTGCGTAAGCTGGGAAAGTTAAGCGTTGGAGTGAAGTAGATGACAAGTGATACAGAACATCAACGAATAGTGCCTCATCTTCACGCCTACGGCATTTCCCTCAGCCGGGTGAGGCATGTCGTCAATTGTCAAAAAGCGTTTGTTCCTCGTAAACCCTTATCTTCCTTTGTTTCGCGGAATTATCAGAAATAATGTCCTTCTCTGCACTCGTTGACGTTCCCTATTTAACCTTCGCCCTCCTGGAAATATACATGATTGGGATTGATATTCGTTTTACCTGTTCTCATTCCTTTTCACAAGAACCATCTAGCCGTCCGTAGTGTTGACAATCAGTACACGCAGTACTTCGTAGAGAATTGGAGTTGTCTTTCGGTTTCAAGTCAGCCTGCCAGTGAAATCTCTTGCTTGCGCCACTGTGCACTCATGTTCATCCAGTTCTACTCTACTCATGTACAAAGTCACATTTTAAGTGTTAAGCACTTGACAATTCCTCCTCCTCTTAACAAAGCAGCTTCTCATAGCACAAACTGTGTCACATATTTTCAGAGAGTTATTAAATGGTTTTAGATGGGAATGTCGGAATTGTTTACCGTTATTGTTATCCCGAAAATTTTTACTTTTGGAGTTGTACAGTTCGCAGTTAGGTGCTGCTAAAACCATACCCCCATCACACCCTATACAGTTTTCCACGGTCAAAAGGAGAAAAGGCTGAAGTTGTATATTGTAATGTTCGGGGCCGATCGTTTTCTTCCCAATTTGAACAAATTGAGAACTCCTTCTTCTCAGGGAAGGGGGCGGACAACCAACCAGGGATATTTTAAACAAAAGGGAAGCCTGATCCGTGAAGGAGGGCGTCTTACCACACAAATGGGCTTAATGGAAAAACAAATTAAAAATTTATAAAAAAAATATATAAAATAAAGATTTTAGCGGCTCACCTTGCTCTCGCTCAAAAAAATGGAGCGAGATAATAATGTGTATTGTGCTCAATATTTCCTGAAGTTAAATCTCCTTGTCCTTTTCACAATCTCGGTTCGAAGCGACAACGGGCGACGACGCCGGCAACCTTCTGAGGCTCCGCCGGCCTCTTCAACCGCAGGGCCCGGCTTCTCGGCTTCCCGCGCTTTTTTCGCCGCGTCCAAAATTGTGCCTTCACATCACCCCTCCTCCCGAATAGAAGATGCCGATTTGAGAGAGCATCTTCATGGTGATGGCCTGATCCTTCCTTAATCCTCATGGGGCGAACCTGCAACATTCCTCGTGGGCAGTATTCGGATCGTTGGTGGGGGGGGGGGGGTCATTTTTGGCACTTGATGGGCCCTGTGCCTGACTCTCGTGTGAGGTCTGAGCAAGGGGGGGGATACCGCCTAACTTGAATTTATTAGTGCCCATGATAATGATAACTGAGACCCCCCTCATTCATTTATCAGGTTTTTGTTTGTTAATTTTTTTTCTTTATTTATTGTTTTTTATTTATTTATTTTGACTCATAACGGCCAACCCTAAACCATATTCAATTTTAAAAAAATTTTTTTTTTTAATGCGACGTTTAATGGACATTAAAACAATAACACACTTAACAGTTGTATCTCCCTGTTTATTTATTTTTTTAATTTAATTTTTTTATAAATATTGAACATTGAACCTAATCTACAAAACACGAATAACATAATAAATAACACCAATATATTACACAACATATCTCTCCTACCTCAACCGTTGTTTTATTTACTAAGATACAGAAACCGTGAACGGGAGTTTCCATCTCTCCTTCATTTTGTAATACCGATACCAATCATGCAATTTGTACAAGAGATGGGATTGAGAATTGCCATACCCTGATTGGTCAGTTGCAGAAGCTCCAAACAGCTGGGATGAGGAGAACTCTGATGTCCGATGATGGAACCATTCTCCTGGCATTCGGAGTTTTAAATTTTCCAAGCAGATTGGTGTGCCACCGTTAGGTCCCGTCTCACCTGTCACCAATTTGCCCATTCCCGACATCACGCAATTTTCCACTCTATTCTGTAAATCTTTCTCTTTAGACTTAATATCCTTTTCAAAGCGTGTTCTATCCTCCGTTAAAGTCTTCTCAAAAACCCCAATTTTTTTTTCATTTCTCCTAGTCCACCTGACGGTATCTCCGCCACCAACTGGACACCTTCAATGGGCTCCAGCATTTTACGCTCTATTGCGTTTGTTACACCTTCCCCCCATTCGGCGACCTTGATTCTCAATCGTTCCTCGGTCTCCGTTACCTGTTTTTCTACCCTTTCTTGTATCCGAGCCTCCGTTTTGTTTGTTTTACAATATATATATAGCCTCCGTTTACAATATATAGAATACAATCTTATTACACAGGTAGATTAACTGCCAAACCAAAACTCTACTTTGTCCCAATTAAAGGAGTACGAATGTACAAAAGCGTGATAAGTTCTCCGATAAAAGATTGTACAACGCACAGACTGGCTGCATCAATGCTATCGAACCGCTTTGGAGGACCGGAGTAGGAAGAAGCACGGCATGATCATCGTTTGAGGGTCCTTTGAAGGTCGTTTTGATCTCAAAGGTGTTTCTGGTACCTACATTGGAGGAAACGTACTTTTTTAGCAGTTTTACGTGTGCATGAATTAGCTTTTTGACATAAAACTCCTTGGTTTAAGCATTTCAGTAGAATCATGTTGAACGCAGATACACCGCCTGTATGTATTGGATATCGTTAAATTTGCAGAGGTCAAAAATGTTGTGTGATGCATAGCATCAGATGTTTTACTTGTACGACCATTGAGTACTACTTACGTAGGCCAAACAGGTTTTACATTAGCGTTACTTCACTCTGCGAAAGCTCATTTGTTACGAAGACGATTCACAGTGTTTGAATTGATGGATTTCAGCTTTCTTCTTTACGTCAGCGGATTCGTGTCAATCGAGACGGCAGGAACCTGCGCAGTGTTCTTATACATTTATTGGCATCAAAAGGACTGGGGACGGAAAACGCTTGAGATGACAATGATGAATCATCACCGCAAACTGTCATCTTCGGACGTCCTTCTCCCGGATCAACATATCTATTCAAGTGGTAGGTTACCTCGACGCAATTGATTATCTGAATGAATACGAACTATTTTCTCGTTTCGTTGGTTGCCTTGATGGAAGCACCTTTGTTGATTAAGGACGGTTCTATAGTACGTGTGCCGAAACGCTGCATCTTTGAGAGGGTGGGGGGGGATGCCACAGTGGCCCCATGAATTTACCCCTTCGTATTGGGAACCAATCAGGAACCATTTAACACAGGAGCAGCAGCAGGATGACGAGGGGCCAAGTGCCAGAAGCAACTGCGTGGTCCACTACCCCTTCTGAGTTGTGTCCTACTCATCTTGCCACCTCCCGAGGTCCACAGTTCCTTCCATAGCCGCAACCACCAACGCTACCTGAAAAACTGTGTGATATGAACAAGCAATGCAGAGTCTGACTGAGCATGACTGAGTCTTACTGAGCACTGCCTGGGCAAATTGAGCAATGCACCTCCAGTTTTCATTAATTCAATACGGTGAGGACGAATGCCTATGGCGCGACGTGTGGCCGACTGTGTCATCCACCAACTGCCCACTTTTGGCACGAGAAGATGGCGTGGGAAGATCATCCAAAGATCATCCACCATTGCCCTGTTTCCTCACCGAAGGAAGAAAACAGATTGTAAAAGTGTGAAGATAGCGACGAGTGCACCTGTTTATTGACTTATTGAGTCAAATGGTTACGAATTTACCTTCCATGTGGGAGTTATAGTCATGTGGCCCTCCCTCTGGTGACTCTTTCGTAAAAATCAAAATATGAACAACGTAGCAAATGACTTCAGAAAATAAAAACAGCAATCTTCTAGTCATCCCAACTCTCAGTCTAGCCTAACAGTCAGTTTCATTTAGTTGCATTCACGAGTAGTAAATGTTGCTCGTACTTTTTGTTGAACTCAGTAGTTCAGGTGAATCGATATCTGCAGCCTGAAGAATCAGAAACGGACCGACTGTCACATCCCCGCCATGTCCCTCATCCTTTAGAAACTATAATAAAAGGTAACTATGGTAACTATAAAGAAGTGAACTGCTCGTTTGGCGACAGTAGCTAAATGAAAGTCCGACTCAAGAATAAAGAAAGGTATTATTTGCGGAGCTCAGAGAGTAGCGTAATCCTAGTATATCAACAGCGAAAGAACTGGTTCAATAGATTAAACTGAGATGGAAAGACAGGTACACGGAAATCTTTAATGGAGCAGCTAATATAAAAAAGTATTGAAAGTTTCATTCTACCGGAACCAAACAAAAAAAATTATTTTTCCGCCTCAGTTATTAATTGCTTTGGGATAACTCAGTTGACAACTCTCTTGAACATATTTTTTGCCGTAGAATTGAGTGCCCCCCATTTTCTTGAGCCTTTTTAGAGAAGCATGAAGAATAAATCACTGAACGGTTTAACGTTTTTTCTGTAAAATTCAAGTCCCTGTGGCATTATTTTACGATTAATATTGATTGCTATAGAAACTCTGATTGGCCTGAGAAGAAATTAATTGGTTCTCTTCAGCTTGCTGTTCCACAAATACGCAAAGGACTTTTTGGCCGGCAGTAAATTCGATACCTGTCCACCGCGCCGAATTTTACGAGGCTACCGAAAACATTTTTTTTCTTTTTCGGGAGGCGCCTCAAGTGTTTTCTTTCCTGAGGAATCGCGGTAGCTGCCCTCAAATAGCCCTCGGAAATAATAACGGAGGTTGAGGAGGAATAAAAAGTGCGCCCTTTATAAATTCAACCCTTCCTGTCTAGAAATAACCATTATGAGATGTTTGTCAGGAATTTCATTTTTCTCCCGAAGTTGGTTAAATTAATTGAGCGTGAAATATTAATGCCAGCCTTTTCCCTCCTAAGGAAGGTTATTTTCCCTCAAAGCTCATCTACATTTTCCGTCTCTTTACACCTCCCTTCGTCTATCGTCAAACTGAATTATTACGGCGCTCTCTGTAATTGCGTCAAAAATTCACTACCGTCGAACCTGGCTCTATCTCTCAGTTGGAGTTGACAATGTTAACAATTGAAAGACACAGTCCCCACGACAGTGTTCCTAGTAACAGTTTTCCTCTGGAATGATGTTTTGATGAGTTCTCTCCAAACGGTACTCTAGAAACTTAAAAAGTGCATTCCAAGTCACTATTATAGTTATGCACCTCAATAACTACGAGTTACATAATAGTCGGTATCACGTTGCGCGAATTATCTTATAATACACCTTCATATACACCATCATGTAGATTGACAATAATATAACTATAACGTATAATATAATAACAAGAAAAGTGGATGGTTACCTCGTACCTTAAGAGTTTGTGTTCTTCATGTTGTATATCCAACTTCTATTTCATTTTAAAAATTACGTCCCAATATTTATCCATTATCTGCTCTTTTACATTCCTTAGGTATTTAGAAAAGTAACAAATGCAATTTTACGCATCACCAAAAGTAATAACAACTGAAAGATATCCCCATGATCTGTCAGTTGGTTGAAATTGCTTACGTTTTCGTAGAATCGTGGGCGAATGTATCGCTCCAAATATCGAACTAAAACTCGAAGCACTCTTCCTCTGGCTAACTGTGCATTGAATCCCACGCGAACATTTCTGTTCATCTGAATATCTAAACATTTTAATCTCGTGTAAGAGGGGTTAAAATTGTTCACGTATAGCTAGTTCCAGATTTGAAATTATGTACTGAAATATACTCGATACATCGATCGATTATATACTCGATATTTTTTTGAATTTTCACAGTCACATTGCAGCCAGAGTTGTTTGTTAATTAACTTAATGTTGAGCGCAAGGAGACAAATTTTGTGCGGAGGTTTAGACTGGCTGTCTCAATTCTCAAGTTATTGAGCGTATATGGGAGAACGGCATGAATGTCACGCAAATGGCGAAGATATTCCAAATATTCGTGAGCCCGTGAGGGATCGCAAAAGCATCATTCATCAAGCAGCTTCATTTTGAGGAAACGTTTGCTAGTGGCCAATTCATTTATTGCGATAGTGGAAAAAAGAATAGAGTTTTCTTCAGAGTTTTGAAGTCCACTGAATCGAAAATATCTTGCGTGACGGTATTAGTTTTCGGCCGATATTCTCACATATTTTGGCGTTCTTGTAAATAGTATTTTTAGGTATCAGCTGCCCTTGAAACGTAAAGGTCTGAAAAAAACTCAACAGAAAACAAAATAAATGCAGCTAATTCAATACCTTTTCTTCTTCCTACGAACGCTTTCCCTCAAAAATGGCTTTAACGATTTTGATTGTACTTGCAAATTACACTTATAAATTACCTCACATTTGTTCTTCATAAATATATCCCTATGAAAATTCAGCAAATGAATATATAAGACTCCTTAAAGACGAGGGGTTTCAACCCAATCAGTGCCATTAATCGTATCTCCTTAGTAATGTCAGGTTCACTTTGTGGGGAGTTGGCATGTTCGTGAGGGGGTAAAAAATGCATTGTAGTTCTGTCCAAAAAATGCCCTACCTGAATTTTCACGACAAAAATTTGAACCAACATCTGTTTTACAACAGTCCCCAACTGATTATTTTTAAGTTCATGTATATGAGTGTACGCATAAATCTGAGTCCGTATTGCGCTCGTTACTTTCGACGAACTGGGCAGTGGTTCTTCCACTTCCGTGTTTAGTGGAACAAGTTTCAGTTTCCCGGGGGCCACGAAAACTTTGAAAGCTCGTAAAATGTTCGGTGTCAATTAGGTCCAAATAGTATTACAAATGAAATGAGACCAACGCATCGAGGGCTTAAATTGAAGTTACCAAGTTGTCGTGAGTTCCATATTAGAGTGTATTTCTCACTATGTTCAAACGCCATGATGAGGAGTTTATTGTGAATCTAATCTAATTCATTAAGCCCTAATCACTAGCGTTCCACTTCACTTTTGTAGTGTTATCCGACCTTACAACACGCAAATGTGCAATTATCAAGTTTGAAGTAAGCACACTAAGCAAATGGGAAATTGAAAAGTTATAGTTTAGTGCGTAACCATTTCGGAAGTATTCGACGTATTTTCACACATGGCCATTAAGAACGTTTGGAATGAGCTCATCAGAGGAAATAGCTCATTTATGATGGACGGTGATCCATCAGAAAGTCAAGTATCAATGAAACCAATCTTGTTCCTCATTGTAATCGTCTACATATTCGAAGAAACATCAACGAGTGAAAATAACAGACTTTCAGGCTCATTTCTCAAACCTCAACTTGACATATCCTGAACACTTAAGTACAATCCCCAACATACCCAAACACTTTGAGACGTTTTTAAATCCCTCTAGGAATTCCGCCCTACAATCAGTTTCTTGAAAAACCTCGGAAATATCGTAAGGTAGAAGAATACTTGAGCGCTCTATTTGGGTAGTGGCATTTTGAGAAACTTTACGCCATGAATAAACGACGGATTATTTGAGTTGGAAAATTTTGTCCTATATAGAAGAAATGTAGACTAGCGAAACCATTTACCTTAGAAATAATATTGACTTAATGAACGTTGAAAATGAACTGAACTTCGGGGAAGGGAAAAAGTATTGGATTGCAAACTAAACAAATGATGCAGAATGTATCCGGTTGCGAAAACAACGAAACGTTAGATTGAATCCACCGCAACCAATCAACCGTACTTCTTCGAAATATAAAAGAAAAATATTAACGGTGGCTTTACATAGACCCGTTCTGCCGATGAAAAGTGACTAGCCTTTTTCAACAATGTACAAAGTGGAATTGAATAACTAGCTTCCGAAAATTCTTCGAGAAATGAACATTTGAACTACTAAAATAAAGGTAGATAGCCCGCGCTCACTGAACTTCAGCGACTGAGAAATCAAATCGAACTATATTACACAAGTTATCATTTGCACTGCCAACCACCAGGGAAGGTTCCCAAGGAACTGGAGGGAAGAAATGAAAATTCTGCACAGTAGTATTGAAAATCTACCGGAAATAGTTCAGGAGCTGGGAAAAGTAACCCCCGTAACGGAATTAACGCTTATAAGATAATTACGAGCTACCCCAGAAATTTCGGATTTTCATCCACCACCGGTTTTCATAGTTTTTACCCGATGATTCAATTGCAGACAACAGGATTCTTTTCAATAAAAAAAATGGTGTCAACAGTTATGTAAGTCGCTTATTTACTGATCCTTTTTAACAGCTTTACAATGATCACTACCACCGAAGAACTATTTGGCGGGCAAGCGAATTGTCTGATTCGTTGAATCCGGCTAACTTGGTCGAAAACACATGGAACGTCATGTGGACCCTCCAAAGCGCTGTAATATTAGTTAAGAACCTGGTAACAAATTGGAGCATAGCATGTATTGACTAATAAGGCGATGTCAATGCAAACACATGGAGACCACCGGCCTGCTGGTAAACAGGCGTGACAGTACTAGGCCCTGTTCCAGATCCGTAATTATTGGTCAGCTCGTTGGGTTAATCCTAATTACAACTGGGGTGATTGTTCTAACGAAGGTCCCCCACAAGTTGATCCTTCATTGACAAAGTTTACTAATTTTCGACAGTCTGTCCCGGTGTAGGTGTCCTGTACCCGTGCAGGAGACATCCTCAATACTCTCAACCAATTATGGGCAACCACATAACCCATGTGGACAGGGCTTCGCCCGCTCAACACCAGCGACGCCTTTATCTCGAACAGGGTGAATCTGAAGACTCTCAACCGCCAACCCCGAGACAAGTAAGTTGGCTATTCGATTGTAAATCACTATAAGTTAGTGATATTTACGAGTATGTTACATGATGATACAGGCAGGATATTGCATGCCCATGTTTCAGTAATGTAGTAATGTTCAACATTTTGATACCACATTGCGTTTCGGTTTGATAGTTTAAAACCCGCCTAACCTTTGATTTTTGACATTTGTAGGCTTTCAATGCGTATCATGTACATTAAATGAAGTAAATTCGACAAATAGAGAACGTATTGTCTACAATACAGAGGTGACCTTACCTTTTATCCACGTGGAGCTGACAGTCGTCAGCTTCTTCTGAATGTGGCATTAAGAAATGTTATTAATTAAATCCTCTAGCAACATTCATACAAAATTAAATTGTGTCAATTCTTCAGTTGAAACTGTAGATCCATTCACCATCATATTCAAGTATGCTCATACGACTAAATCCGCTCGTCCGCTGTAGGCAATAAAGCTTGTCCTATATACAGCACTGTCGAATCGTGCGTATTCTGGTTTTAGAGTGGAGTGATTCGTTTGAAATTCCTGGCGAAGCCAGTACATCAGTTAACTACTGAGTATTTCCAAGTAATTATTATACCGAATGTTATCAACGAGCTTTTAACCTGGCAATGTGCTTGAAGAGATCTCCATTTTCCATCACGAAGATCCGTTGAATGGAAAGCCACTAAATGAACGTCAGGAAGCACTTCCTCAAATCAAAGGGGAAAGGCTGGCATTTTGCCGCATTATAGGAAATGTTTGTAAAGGCAGACAATCATGTGGAGGGCTTTGAACAAACACCGCGTTCTAACCGCTCATCGAAAGTTTGCCAACTAAGCTGATGTAGAACCTTCGATATGTTTGAGGCAAACAGAACTTTGATTAGAGTTGGGAACCGTCTGAACTTCTTAGTTCCCTTAGCATGTGTGTTTCTTACTTAAAATGCTTTGAGCGGTCACGGAAATGCTCAACTCAGCTGTACGTGAGATACCAAGTTCAGTCACAAAGAACAGACGCCAAAACGGCTGTTAGATTTACCTCCTTGGACATGTAACGCCACTAATAATTTAGAGCCTCTGTAAGTTATCATGAAGAATGAAGCTATTGGAATATTTACAAATATGCAGAGCGACGCATCCCACAACTTTTCTCAGCTCCAGTGCGCACAGCAAAGCTGTCATTCTACCAACCAGTTCATGTGAACCTGGCACAACATAACGTTCTATACAGAAACTGCCGTTGCCTATCGTCTGGAATTTATTGAAAGGCTCCTGTTCATCTCATGACTGAAGGTCAAACATTTTCTTGAAGTTTAACCCTTGAGGTTCAACGTTCAAAATCAAATAGATCTCTTCATTTTTCAATAATTAAAAAACACTATTAAAATGTTGAAAGCCGCATCCTCATTTTATTTTTTAAAAAAGCGGTAATTGAACGTTGAATGTTGTCTGATACGGGTCGAAATTACCACAAAATAGTTTTCAAAAACATTATTTCAATTGAAAGGAGGATGCTCGACAGTGCTACTGGTTCCAGACCAGCTCAGTAACCAAAAACGAATGCTCCAAAAGATGCATTGTCAGTTGTTTTGAAATTATCGTGTGGCAGTCGTTGCTGGTATTTTAAGACCTTCTAAATTTTACTCAATACGCTTATTAATTAATGATGTTAGTAATTATGTGAGTATAACAAATTTAATTTTTGTTAGTGCGTTGAGAGGCTGGGAACTTTAACTTGTTCTTCACTTTTCGTGCTTTTAGGATTTTTGGAATTCTGTATCGTAACATTTTTGTTTGGTATTTTGAAGAGGTGGATTTCTTTTTTGTATTAGATTTTTATATGATGACGACTGTGGGCTCATTCGTTCCTCTTGACTATTATACGCGGTATCGAACAGTTTTAAACACTATTGATCTAGGTCTCCCTAAAATATACCACCGGTTCCTTCTACACTTCTCTCCTGCGGAATTGGTTACGATGTTTGTCTTCCGAAGTTAATACTTCACTATCTCTGTTGGTTCCCACAAGCTTCGTCTATGTGGTCTTAGCGTATTAGTTTGGGCATATGAGAAATAAATCATGTCTATCTGTCAAAGACCCTGTCGGTATGATAAAGATGTTGTTAGGTGATGAAAATCCACCGTTTTCGGAATTCACGTTCTTGGTGACTCCTTAATATCATATTTTTCAATGTTAGCGCGCTGTAGGAGAGCTAACGGATTTTACGAATGTTTAATTTTAAGTATTTCTTTAACATAATTTTACGACACCCTTTGCCTGTCGTTATTTACAAGGTTATGCTGAACCTTAGCGAACACCAAGTCGAACAGACCTATAATTGATACGTCCTCAGGATAACGGATAGTTAATTTGTGTACGTTCTGAAATGAGAATGGTAAAGGTAATAGAGCATATGCCGTAAATCAACCCTTCCCATAAAGGAGTTATATTGAAGGATAGCCCCGGGACAAGAAACGTCAACTCTCCTCTCCTCTTTCGACCGTCACGCGGTAGTAAGCATATTACCGTGAACTAACATAGATTGGCGCAATTAGTACCAGAACTTAGATTAGAACGCTCACAAGCGCATGCATGCCTTGAGAGATCTCAGATGACAGAAGGCAACTGAATGTGAAGGCTAATTTGTGTCCCTGAGTTGCACCGCGCATAATTTTCACGTTTGCTAGATATGATAAACGTTCCGGATGTGTATGCACTCACAGTATTGGTATTTTATACGGAGACATAGATCTAAAATCCTTATCGCTAACTCACTGCAAAGTTGACGCCCCCAGTCTTTTGCGTTGGTAATAACAATATGGTATACTCAAATTATCACTCATTTGTTCAGTACTACGGCATATAAATGAATGTGCTATGAGACTCTACTCTGTAAACGAGATGGTCTTTTCATTAACAGAAAATATACTAGAAAATGTCAGCTCAATAACGCGTCCAGAACTCCCACCAGAATATCAAGAGCGTTTAGAATTCTGAACTTACCGTGAGTCATTGGACGTCTAGAAGGTGGTTGCTGGATCTTACTCCGAATTTCGCTTTTATGAATGCAAGTCCCTCGCAACTCTCCTCTTCTTGGTTCTGTGTGCAAGGCTTGGACGTCTAGTCGGGGAATCCATCAGAACCCTTCATTCATTCCCCATTCCCGTTCTACTCTGGTATACACATCTCAACTCGATTTACCACTAATAGATGTTCCAATAGCAACAAAAAAACTACTACACGTTACTACTATGTACACAAGTGATCTCATACTGCAATAAATATTGCATTATTATCGAAAACTATCCTTTCCTGGAAATTAGAAGTTAGGAAGATGGGAAAAGATCAAGATCACGATTATAAGATTTGAACGAGACAAAACGATGAAACTAGCACCAGGGTGGTAACAAAGGTTCAATAATTAAGGTTTAGGACGATTTTGGAAACCGATGTGGATAAACAGCAACCGTTGCATCCCATGACAGTGACTGGTTGATAATTAGGGTTACTAGTACATACTGTATTGAAGATGAAGAAGAAGTCAGAAAACTAAAGTAATATGCCCAACACCTGAACCGAAGCTTACTTGAAATTTTTCTTTCAACATTTTAGTTTTTGATGTTTTTCAAAAATAACTTAAATATTCACGATATCTTTCAGAGTACCAGTTCTTGTGTTGGAGTTTGCCTCGCTCCCCACCATGATCACCAGGTACACGTTTCCTAGTTTAATTACAGTTGTAGCGTTTTAATCGTACTCGTATTACATCTATTTAGACTAATCCTTTACAATTAATGCGACAGCTTCTCGTTTGGTATACTTAGCAACATTTGAGTAAAAACACTACGCAGAAATTCGTACCTTCTCTCACTAGTGTCCGCGATCTGGTGGGGACTTGGCAAACTCATCATCTACTATGTCTTATGCCATACTCGAAGTTGAAATGACAAGTAAAAATGTAAGTAGCGATATAGAATGGCGCAAAGACCTGTACGCGTCGTAAAACACTACATCTTCGCTAAACTGATTTAAAATTGATTGGATGAAGTTGTTGGCCATCTGTGTTGTTTTTGGGTAGTTAGTGGTAAGTTATCAGTAAAACCGGGGACTTAAATTTTACTTCTTAGAAAATGCCATAAGCGTGGAATTAGAACACTTTTTCAACTAACAAAACTAAAATATTGAACTCAATAATTCTGAGTTTTTATCGTTCGTCTAGGTATAATGTCTTGCTCTGGATGTTCCCTATTTAACATTGTTTTCTACTGCACACCTTTCGGACACAAATTATTAGGTTTAGCTGGCAAGACAGAAAATTTTTTAAATTGAGATTCGAAGGACAACGCTACATTTGAAGAGAATGAAAGGCATACTTTTTAGCTTTACGTCTACGTATTGAGACACCAATCCGGAACTGCATAACGTATGCATCAGGTCAGCCCTCACACTTCTCTGCAACGGCAGTTCTTCTTCCTTGACCTCTTCAACCTCTTAAGAATCCTTCAGCGTGCCTTCGCTCCCAAACATCTTTCCTGCTGTTCAACAATTTGGAAGAATCAGGAGGTTCAAGAGAGTTAGGATGGGTTTAACTTCCTGTCTCCACTATTTATGTGATACAAGGGCACAGTGCAAGTGGATCAGCAAGCTACGTCCTCTTCTGATCCAGCACTCCACGTGCAGATTATGCAACCCCCCTCCAGCGTTCTTCCGAATTCAACAAAGTGATCATTAGCATCTCTGCCATAAGCTCGCTTCTGGCACGGTCGGTATTATCCACCACGGCCCAGCAGGGCAAGCAGAGTGGGCTTGCGACTTACCCAATTCAGAATACGTCTGCCATTGGTCATCATGTCCTTCTCGGCGGGGCTCTCTCTTCTTGCCACCTCTCGAGCGTTACAGTTCTCGTCATTTTCTTCGCGCGCTAAAGTTAGGTTTGCTCAGTTCAGTTGGCCTAGGAACGCAAGATCTGAAGAAAACTCAATTTATTTTTACAATCACTCTACTTTGAGTAGTGGTTTGAATAAAAGTACTGGGAATGACACATTTCAAATTTCTAAATAGGTCTGGAAGTTTCCTTCAAATATTCCACCTTTAATAAATTTACGCCATAGCCTCGTTGCTCCAACTCTAAATTCAAGAATGAAGAAACTAGTATATAAGCTCTCTTTTACGTGCAGCTCAAATGTGTATATACATTTTAATATCATGTTTGTATATCACGAAATCTATAGTGTAACACTAATTTAACTCATAGTGTACCACGTCCAGAATTCAACTCATAACCTACTTTTTTTAATGAATTGTATTTTAACTTTTTTGGTTTTACCTATTTTAGAGAGTGAGCAGCGTCACATCAACGTACTACTCCTACCCGGATGACGCCTACCACCCATCTGAACTGGATGCCGAACTGCCTGCACGTCCATGGGATCTTCCAAGAGACCTGACCAACAACACAGTTTCAACTACCGCAGACATCAATTCTTGCGAAGGTCCGGAAGACATGTCGCCCCCTCGAGCCGAGTTCGTTTCTTTCGATCTGGACGAAGTGCCACCGATGCGAACTCCTACTGGTTCCAGGCGCAGCGACTACGAAAATTCTTTGCGACGCACTACTCCCGTCTAGCATTTGCCCCCGCCGCATCGACATTATACAGTCAACTGCTGCGTCCTTTACAAACTCGCAGATCAGTTGGATCAATGATTTTGCTCAATCTCTACCGATAAAGAGAATTTCGTCGTAATTCCGTAATTTCACTTCCAAAATAACATAATCAAACGCTTAACGCCATGTCACGTAATTATAATGAATCGAACCTTTGAATTCCTTAACCTCGACTAGAGCCTCAGGACCGCATTGCATGCTGTAAGCTCAAGCATAACTTCTACTTGTTTTAATTTCATCATGGCAATTCTGCAATGGCATTAAAGATGCATAGAATCGCAATCAAGTGAAGCGTTCAAATGGGCAACTGTGTCTGCGAGCCTTATCGAACGACACGTATGCATCTCTGGCAGAAAAATGAATGCAGCGTCTCTCAAGCACAGGCGGATGTGGGCTCTAAGCAGACGTTTTCTCAAGCAACCACATAATAATCTCGCGAGAAACCTATTATATCCTCAACTGTTCTTTGACGTAACATTGCAGCTTTAACCTTTTATTTTATTGGTCTGCGAGTGATGGGGTTGTAGTAGTGTGCTCCGTGTGATACGTCTTTGAGTTGCTTTGCCTGACCTGTGCCAAATGTAACAGAACCGCTGTCGAAGTCTCAACTGGAACTGTGAATAACGATCTTTAACCTAAAAGGTTCCGTGGTATGATGGATCTGACAGAAGAACGTGAGACAACAGGTCTTAGCAGGCCTTGTCTGAAGAAGACATTTGCTTCGACCAGTTAAGGTAACAGCAGTAGTTTCACTTTCGTTAGCTCTACGACGTAGAAATGAAAGTCACGCAACCGACTAAGAAATTTGTATTGGGTTTACTTCAGCCATTTACGTGTCAAATGATTCTGATACAAGAAACCACATCAAATCGACTCAAATTTAATATTTCGGATCACCAAAGTGAGGGTTTGAGCAAAATTGATTCTAAGCTAACTATTGTTATCATGGTGGTCGAAGCACCCAGTTTAGCGCGGTTTTGATAACGATTTTTGTACGAACAGGTCTAAACAACACGACAGTACACGAACTTCTCATCCACGGGAAAATGACGAGTTCAACACAATAAATTATCAAAAACTGTTTCCTCTTCAATCGTCAGAAAAATTAAGGTGGTAGTCCAACAAACTATCTACACGTTACGAGTCAAAAATAACGTTCATACGGTAATTAGAAGCGACCCCAGAAACTCCGGAATACAAACCACCGCCGTTTCACGTACTACCATTTCCAGATTTTACCCTCTAATTCCAAATTAGTAAATGCGATCCTTCTCAATGTTGACAGTCTCATGAATCACCCTTGCACTGTTTACGCAATAATGGTCATGGCAAAGTGGGAGCAAGGCCATAAATTTCGGAAATGTAAGCGTTGATCGCTACCAATTTGCATTAACATGGCCTGGTTACTATTCAGAAGATGTGCTGGTTCGTTCCGAGGCATGAAATTGATTGATTGACTGATTGAACCCAAATCAGCTCTGCGAGACTCACTTTTTTTCATATTTTGATGTTCCTTATCTGCCCAAACTATGCTGCAGCTGAACTTGTACACTCCATCCTGGATTAGAGATTTCCAGGACTTCAGCAGTGTACTTCCGTTACCATTTGCATAAAGTTACCCATCGGTGTACGTCTGAATAAGCTTATCCATTTCCACTTTATTTCCACATTTCCAATTGTCCAAACCAACAAAATGAAATTATTGAAATGTGACCAGAACATCTGTCGCGTCAGTTGCTCTTTATGCAAACTGGTTTGAGCATGACACGCCTTCGTCACTCATCTTGCTTTCAAGTTCTCGCTAAAATCCAAAAGGGACCACAATCTTAGAATTTGAACACACTAGTTGTTACAGTGCTGATAAACCGGCTTCGCTTTTAGTTTCCAAACTCCTTCGTATCGCCATTCGCCTTCTGGAATTAGTTTCGTTCCATCCATTAATCACTACGACGGGTTTTGTTGAACGAGCAATAGAGATTGATCTGATTTGTTGTATAATGTCGATGTCAGCGGGCAGTATAAACAGAAAAATGATATTCTTGAAATGGTTAATACTCGGTTACCGTACACGAATAGTTTTATGTAATTCATTTATCGACTCGAATAAACTCGAATATTTTTTATTGTATACAAAATTGCATTGTGTATAATTTGTACACTTAATACAGACGAGTAAACATTCGAACATAGTGATTTTAAAATCTTAGTTAGATGTTATCTTATTGAAAATTAGTTGATTTTCAGGGTAGGTAAAGATGGTTATCGTAAGATAAATTTTTGTTTCAGTTTTTGTAGCTAAACGGATTTTCTGAAAGTGAAGAGATGCTGTATCTAAAACGCCCTGGATTACGGAACAAAACCAGCAGATCAGCGGTAAGTAGTAATTCAAAATTGACTATCTTACGGTCATTTTTGCGATGTACGAGTTGATTGTTTCGGAAGAAGGGGCATAATATAGTAATTTGGGCTGTTATACGACGAGGGGCCTGCTTCTAAATCAAATACTGAATAATTATTGAAACGATGCAGTGGGAAGCCCCACGTAATTCATGAACAGCTCATAATTTGTCCTCATCTACTAGAACTTCAAAATTTGCAGACTTGAATCAGCAATAATATACCATCCACCGCTTCTGTTATTACAGTAGGGCAATCTCTTCCAGTGGCCGAAAATTCCACCCTGTGACTAGTTTTGATGGATTCCACATGTTAAATGGCAATCTATCTAAATGGTTTTTTTCTTGTTTCTATAAATATTTCGGCTACATAAATACGATTCGCTTTGATAAACGCTTGTATTAAATAGACTTTAACTGCTTGCTGAAGTCGTCTGGTTAGGTTCCGATTCATCACGTATTAAAGTATATTTGTGCTAAAATCTTAATGTATGACTCGTGTTATGAGAATTCGACAGAAAAAGTTATGGATGTAGAAACCTCGACATGATGACCGCAAAAGCCCATTGTAAAAATATCCCCAAGCACCTTTCCATTCAATCTCTAAAATCTACGGCTCTGGTTGACCCTGTCAGGATCTTTAATACTGAACTGCCCTCCTCATAGAATGAAGGATGATATTTTGCAGTAAGAGGAATTTCATTATTTGCTATCCACACCGTGAAGGTACGTATGTCCTGTTCGTTTTTATAGTTAAAGCCTCTGAGGGCTTGTTGCAATCGAAATATGAGGTTTAAAAACGGCTGGTGGAGGCTACAAGTCCAAAGCGTCCAACCGCCTTCTTCTGTCTACACTTATGTTAACGGTAACATTTCAGCTCGTTTCCCAGTCGGTGTAGCCTTGTCTTACTATCAGATTCACTAGGTTAGGATTCAATTAAAAAAACGTTTACAGTTAGCCTCAGAACGGAACTGTGCAGTGCACTGCTATAGCATTTTAACCACTTCCCCGCCAGTGAAACCCCAAAAAGGATCATACAAAGAGGAGCCCTTAGTATGCCCTCCACCTACTCCTACCCAACCTCACGGAACCATACATCAGAGCTTGCCAACATTTGCAGTGTATTTTTTACCTTAAAATACCCCTTGGAATAAGAAAGACACCTTATGATCTTCCTCCTCATATTAAAAGAAAAGTCCATCATTCTTTATTTCTAAATGCATAGCTCAAGCCACCTCCTACTAATGATGACTACTTTTTTTGACAACCTCCCTCACCAGGCAATAGCCTCGCTCTTACATGTGCTTCTCTCTTTCAACGCGAGTCATACACTAAGATTAGGCCTTTTTCGTTTTTTAATGGAACACTGAATTTCTTGTTAATTGGTTCGTAATAATTACTTCGTTTTTTCGTTACATTGTTCATTGTTCGGATTTCATGTGTTCTGCAGTAATTTTTTGTCGCTAAAAAACCATTAACATTTGTACTTAGGATCAACAAAATAAACGCCTCAAACTGGGATTTCTATGAATCTTGTCATTACTTTTCAATTTCTTAATTAATGCCATCTCCAGTTCTAGCAACTGCTACAAAAGATAAAACAATAAAAAACAGATACCAAAATAGACAAATTAGATGTATGTAAAGATGTAAAGACTCCCCTCGATCACTACTATGATATTCAAGATAAATTGACGTTAAAAATATTTGTTATGAAATAAGTTAAGTCGTGAGGGTATCAGTGTAGTGTAAACTATAATTAGCTGTTATAAGCGACAAAACAATATTTTCATTTAAAACTTCACCTTTTGTACATGTTACCCAAAATAAATAGAAAATGGTTGTCGACAGTCAAAATAAGCTTGTGTTTATTGTGATACATGTGAATTATATTTATTATTAAATAGGAAACTAGTCGTGTCCCTTATTCTTCCTCCGGTCTTGTCTAGCACACACCTGGACATTATTGGTGTAACTTAATCCTTCAGTGCTTTTGGTTATTTTACGTTTCAAGGCATCGGGATTTCAGATCTGCAATGTCCGTCCGACGTCGTCCGGACCATTTTGTGCCTTTAACGTGGTCTAAAAAATCCGTTCTCTCGCACAAAAATCTCATTTGGTATCTAGTTGTACCCGCCTGCTTGGCAACCCGAACGGACGAAACCCATGGTTGTTATGGGCAAAACATGTTTTAAAGAACTAACAAAAACGCAGCTTTGGCAGTTTTATCGCAAATACGGTGTATTCGGTATCGTTTTCTAGTATTTATAGATACTTCTCAGAGATGTACGACTGCATCTAGACAGAAAATACAGTAGTCTGACACTAATTATAGTGAGCGAAAGTCTACTAATTGAAAGAACTCGCGGGACTATATCTAAAGCGAAAGTAATCGTTTCATAATTTACACTCCCTCTCTCCCGTCTGATCAAAACCCCCCGCCAGCTTGACTCGCCACGTCGTGCCAATTGTCTACAGCCACCCACAGACGTCTGGAATATAGAAATTTTGTCGTTCCGTTGTAGTCAGGTTATGTTTCGTGTGGTTTACAAGTATTTTTTTTATCCTGGATCGAATGGGATGGGTCTCAGAGGTGAGAGACTACGTCATGCTGTGCAAGAGAATAATAAAAAATTGTGTAATAATTTGCAGCCTTTTTGGATTAGTGCTGGTTGGCACGATCTTCTGGAGTGCACTTACCAAAAGTTATTAACCTTCAATGAACGCCGTAAAGACCGTTGAGCTTCAACGTGTAAGGTTTACCCTGTTTCTGTTTTGAGATTGAGCGTTGAGAATTTAATCGAATAATGAATGATTAAATAATCTCGCAGGTTTAAGTTGCTCGTATTCTCTCCTGCAACCAATCAGAGACAACACGTGATACATAATTGAAGATTTTGTACTACGTCATCTCATAAAAACCGTATTAGACAGACAAATGTGTGTTTGTTGTAAAATGATATAAAGAAACAGAACGGTACTGAAACCCCTGATGGTTGAAGTACCTTATAGTCTAGAGTAATTAATATTGACTTAATAATAACATTTTCAAGTTAAGAAGTAGCAATAGCGTGGGCTGATTCGAGCTCAACAGACAAACCAATGTATAAAATAATGCAGCAGTTCGACAAACAGGTAAGCCTAGCTTACCTAGCTTGAGAGCAGGAAATCGCCACTGAAACAAAGGTTTGTACGTGATCAAGGTCGATCGCGTAAGGACAGGCGATAATGCCACTGTTCAACACAGGGCAATGGAGGTTTGTCGTCACTTAAACCCTACGATATTTGAACTATACTAAATACTGCAAATTTCTTGAACTTCTTGAGTCACTCACTGCCAATGTCAGATTCAAAATTTAGAAAGCCTCTTCTTAATGTTAAGGTTAATTCACTTACGCTATTTAGCAAATGTTGGATATGCAGTGCTATGCACCGAAATAACTTTTTCTTAGCTACGCAGGTCTCATCAAGGTGTGAGTGTATCTAAAAAGTCTGGTGCGGCTAATCACACAACTTTCTTGAGCCCCGCGTGCATTCAGCGATTTTAATCGGTCTAGGCACTAACCTTTCTCTCAGTTTTTGTGAACTTTGACTTCTAAAATTCTACATAGAAACTCCGAGTTCTAGCTCAACGTTCCCAAATTTATTGAATTGTTCCTACTTATTCTACGATCTTTATTGAGTAGTCAGTCTACAGGTGACTCATAAGACTGTCACCCCCATTTTAACTTTCCTTGCTCTACGATGTAGAAAGGAAAGTTATGTAATCGGCTGAAAAAAATTATGAGTTTTCTTCAGATCTTTACGTTTCAGACCCTCCTGAGTCCGAAAAACACTATTTGGGAAAATGGTCTGTGTGTATGTGTGTCTGTGAACGATTTGTAGAGAAAACCAACGTACCAAATCACCTCAAACTTCATATCTCGCCCGTAAGTCACCATGGAACGCCAAAATAAGGGTATGACCAAAATCCACCGAAATTTAACTATAGTTATCATAATGATCAAAACACCAAATCTTTTTTTCTCAAAAACGGCTCTAACGATTTTGATTAAATTTTTTATATTGGTAGCTCCCAATAAGGCAACTATACCATAGAATTCCCATTTGTAGGAAAATGACGAGAGCAGCACAATAAATTATCAAGATTTTCGACGAAAAGCGTTTTTGCCGTGGTTTTAGCCTTTTAAACTCCGCTGGAATGTTAGTAGAATGTTAAAGAAAATTGGTATTGTAGTCCAATCCAATACCTAAAGGGTGAGTGTTTAAAAACGTTCATGAGATACATGGGGGTCACTCCAGAAATTCCTGAATTTCAACTACTGTCGTTTCGCTTACTACCAGTTCTAAACGTTTTTGCCCAATAACTCCTCAAAAGTGATTACTATCCACTTCAAAAAATTCGTGTCTACAGCCTCATTAATTATCTGTGTACCAGTTGCTCAATATGGGTCCTGCAATGAGTACGAGCAGCACAATAAAATCTGGAACTGTAAGCGCTACCGCTTCCTGCTGTCGTAAAGCGTTGTTTGACCAAGTTCAAGTTAACTGAGTGATAAATGAATCGATTAAATAGAATTAGACATGTACAAAAGTGAATTGATGTAGAACTAAGGAAAGTTGTGTGTTGCAACGCACCAGATTTTTTTTTTTTTTGTGAGACGGTTCGTGTTTACCGTTCTGAAGTTATTGGATAAAAACTGTAAGAGTGCCTTTTAATGAAATGGCAGTGGTTTGAATTCCAGAATTTTTGAGGTAGTCCCTGGTTATCTTACGATTTTTATTACACTTCAATAATATAGACAGACTATTGGATTACCTCACTGATGTTTTTGTTTGTTGAGAAAGCTACTGTGAAATAAGCGCGCGAGACTTACAAGAAATATCGTGCGTTGCAACACACAACTTTCCTTAGCTCTACAACAATTCACTTTGTACATGGCTAATTCTATTTAATCGATTCATTTATCACTCAGTTAATTTGAACTTGGTCAAACAACAGGACACAGCAGCAGGAAGCGGTAGCGCCTACAGTTCTGGAATTTATTGTGCTGCTCGTACTCATTGCAGGACCATTATTGAGCAACTGGTACACAGATAATTAATGAGGCTATAAACAACAATTTTTTCAAGAAGGGTAGTAATTACTTTTGCAGAGTTACTGGGTAAAAACGTTTAGAACTGGTAGTAAGCGAAACGACAGTAGTTGAAATTCAGGAATTTCTGGAGTGACCCCCATGTATCTCATGAACGTTTTTAAACACTCACCCTTTAGGTATTGGATTGGACTACAATACCAATTTTCTTTAACATTCTACTAACATTCCAGCGGAGTTTAAAAGGAAAAAACCACGGCAAAAACGCTTTTCGTCGAAAATTTTGATAACTTATTGTGCTGCTCTCGTCATTTTCCCACAAATGGGAATTTTATGGTATAATTATCTTATTAAGAGCTATCTATATAAAAAATTGCATCAAAATTGTTAGAGCGATTTTTGAGAAAAAAAATTTGGTGTTTTGATCACTATGATAACTATAGTTAACTTTCGGTGGATTTTGCCCATACCCTTATTTTTGCGTCCCATGGTAACCTGTAGGCTAGACATCAAGTTTCAGCTGATTTGGTACGGTTGTTTTCTTTAAAAACCGCGCTAAAATCGATTTCGTCGAAAGTTTTGGTAATTTAGTGTGCTGCTCTCGTCATTTTCCCAGAAATGGGAATTTTATGGTATAATTATCTTATCAAGAGCTGCCAATATAAGAAATTTAATCAAAATCGTTAGAGCCATTTTTGAGGAAAAAAAAATTTGGTGTTTTGATCACTATGATAACTATAGTTTAATTTCGGTGGATTTTGTTCAAACCCTTATTTTGGCGTCCCATGGTAATCTGCGGGCGAGGTATCATGTTTGAGTGGATTTGGTACGATGGTTCTCTCTAGAAATCGTTCACAGACACACAGACCATTTTCCCAAATAGTGTTTTTCGGACTCAGGAGGGTCTGAAACGTAAAGATCTGAAGAAAACTCAAACTTTTTTTTTCAGCCGATTACATAACTTTCCTTTCTACTTCGTAGAGCCAAGGAAAGTAAAAAGAAACTGAGTTTACGTGAAACTGGCAATAAGTTACGTAAACGTAAAATTCACTTGGAAAACTGGTGCTTGGTCTTTGGCTAGCGCTGCGATCTAGTGAGCAACGTTCACACTTTTATAGTTCTCGACACAGCCGTACATTTAGCATTAATCATAAAATCTCTGCCATAAAGCTGTACCTCTTATTTTCCATATATCAGTATTATGACCGAATAGATAACCGTAACGTAGGAAATATAATGAAGTTCCTATAGATTGTTATCGGAAATTGGTAATACGACATGAAACGAATCTCGATTGTGAAGACAGAAGTAACTGACACTTCTGTTTCAATTACGTTCAGTATAATTACTCAGAACAGTGTGTTTGAATCTTTAATATAGATGTGTTGTTCAACAATGGGCTTGATCTGTTTATCTGCGTTACGTGAGGGTCACAACTAAGAAGAGGAGAGACGAGGAAGATATACGAGGCTTAGATAATATATTAGTTTTTGAAATTGCAGTACCTGCAAGGAGTGTGTTTTAATATCTGCAGCTTGAGAACTACTTTAAATTACAACTCAGTATGATCTACGGCACAACTCAGGTTCAAGATGACTCTTACTGTTTCGGGCAAGTACAAAAATAGCATAGGGATTATATGACCGATGGTGGTCGTTTCCTGAAACCAGAGGCTCCATACCCAGTTAGCCAACTCAATGCAGTATATTTATGGGCGTCTACCAGCTCCAGCGTCTTGTGGTGGACTCCCTGAGGATTGTCAGGCTTCCGCTCGTGCAAAGCATGACCTTCCCGCTCTTTGGTTATTTGGCTGTGGCTCTGGATGACTTGAGAGGCGTAAATCTAGAGCTTGTGGAAGGGGCTCAAAATCCAGCTCTGCGCTGACGCTTCCATTGGATGAGCATGTTACACCGCATTACCGTTCAGCTCTACGTGGTTCAAAACTTTACTTTCATGCCTGAGAGTTACTCGGAGTCAAGGTTGAGTCCTCCTCATTCCACCGCACTCATGCATGGACGTGCAAAGAAGGAACATATTTAATCAACATTCTGAATTTTTCGATTTATCGTTGAAAATTGATTAGTTCAAGGAGATTTTAAAAAACGAATAGTTATAGAAGTAGGTACTTCTACTGAAGTTCTCTCATGTGAAATGAAAGCAGTTACAATAGAAACTTGAAGGATTGTTATGTTTACATGACAGGAGACACATTAGGATCTGGTTTCTGATTTATTATATATTATTACCATTGAAAATAGCTAAAAGAGGTTTTTGACATTTTAACGCTCAGTGATAGTGGAAGATAGGTCCCTATAGCTATCCCCGATGGTAAAATCTCTGTATCTAGTTCTATCGCTATACTCTCGCAACTTAACTCTCCGTGTTTCCTCACACTAGCTTGAAGCAAACCTTTGAGACATGTATGGACTCTCATTCTCTCACATTTCATCCTGAACATCGACTTATGCTAATATAATTTATTTTTATTCTTCCCTTGCACTGAACACTAACCCTTTAATGATGGCTTTAATCTATTTATCTTAAGAAGAGTCGCAGGAAAATCAGAACTTCAAATGAACAACATAGTTTTTATATAACATTCATTGTATTTAAAGTTATCAATCGTCTTCCTTATCAAGCTATATCACGCATCTCCATCATTGTTACATTATCGAAATACCAAAATAGCTCTTTATCTTTCGAACGAGTAAAACAGCCACTCATTATATGCATTTTATGAACCAATTTTATCGTTTCATCTAGTTTTAGTCAATTTCTTTAAGTATCACATAGGTCAACATTGATCAAACACCTTCACTTCAAAATGAAGCAGGGTTACCACACATAATATTCCGTATAACAAACAACGCAATGTATAACGACGAGTAAGGAAGAAATTCACAGAGGTATGTAAGGATAGGTTTTACTAAAGGTACACGTTTTGATTTCCATTTCATGAAAACTAAGTTTCGCACAACACCAATTTTTTACCTCTTTATTTAAAAGGTAATGAACAAATTGACTAGCTTCACAGTACATTGAGCTTATTGTAAGTGTTGTTTTGGCGCAAGAAGAACGCTTACTAATCAAATTACTAAGCCAGTTAGGGCGTTTTGTGGGGCAATATCAATTTAGGCGTCTAATGCTGAATTCAGCCTGACATCTGAAGGAGAGGGCGCCCATAGGGTGTTACGTGTGCCTTTGGGCCTAGAGCATGTAAAAGGGTCGTCATTGTATGTCTGGTGCCCATCGCCTCAGTATCATGGATTGGTAGGAATGAACTTTCAAACCTGCTGCGTGAAATCTGTGGTTTCCACACGCTGGTTCAATTCTCTGAAAATGTTAGGAGTATGGGCTTCTGCGTATACGATAATTTACAATATCAACTGCACACCAAAGTAGCATGTGTATAAACTACTATCAGCAGTCATTGAAGTGACCTAAGGTGGTGCCATTTAGTGACAATTTAAATACGTATACCGGTTGTATAGGTTCTGATTCTTTGCAATTGTATCGTTTTTGTTTTGTAGTGAACGAACAACACGGGCTAACAGCCCTTTTCTAAGGATTCAGTGGAAAACTGAAGAAGCTGTGATCTCCTAAAACAGCCAACACCTTTCCCAGGACAGAGTGTGATATTAGCGAGGGGGGGGGGGGATGTTGGGCTTCCTACACTTCACTCTACTGTTCTGTAATCAGGCTGCGTAACATTGACTACATATGCAGACAGCCAGGTCAGCCTTCGTTGCTTACAAACACACACTGTACAGAGGGCAGCTAACGTACTTAAAGCCAAACTGGTTTGCTTCTGGAGCAGTGATAGTTTGAAGTCTTTGATGTCTTGCATACTATCAAGGTGAGATTTTAAAACACGTCTGCGAATATCTCCTCAGGTATGCTTTTCTCTTTCAGTGGTCGTAAACGGAGCTTTTTTCTCAATTTTCCGCCCTGCTTCAAATACTGGCAGCCGTAAGATTCGAAAATGCTGTACACATATTGTTCACTTTAGTAATTCATGACATGTCGTTTTGTAAACGGGTTTGAGTCGGTTCTAAATATGCAGGAATAAATTCATGGGGCCATTAGGAGCTCCTACGTCCCCCTCCCCCAAAAATAAGAGAGCGCGTCTTGCTTTGCGTTAATCCCAGGATGTTTGAAAGAAGGAAACTGTGTTGATCACGTCCTAGGAGAAGGCACTTCAGTCCCCCCCCCCCCCATTGGGACAGTTCAGGAACTACTGGCACTATAACTAAACAACGATCAAGATGTTAGTAAATGTATAAAACATTCCAGGCGGCCCAAGGCAGATGGTTCCATGTCCTGGAAGTGAGAAGCCCTGTTTGGGGCTCGTATCAGCGGTGAGTTACAAGTCAACTGCACATCATTACTTGACTTTCACCTTCAGAACGAAGGATAACCTGAACGTAGCCAAAGGCTCTCAACTACTCATGAGGATACCAGAAATAGACGACAAGCCCTGCCCTGAAACCTTACTAATTGGTATAAAGTAGCAACAGAGCTCGAGTGATTGCTGAAGGGAACACCCACCACCTCTGATGCCACAGGCCATTCTCTAAGCTTTTACCAAATATATTCGTCCATTTAATACTGATTTATAGGCGGCGGCAGCAGCAGCAGCAGCATTTAGAAAGTTGGCTTATCACCACCACCACCAACATGAGGCATGTGGAAGCGTTGGACCTTAAACAGCAACTATTCAAAAATAATAACCTATTTATGATATCTATCACTTTTCGGAAGGCAATAAAGCTAACTAGTTTTAAATCCATTGGATTACTAAATGTTACAGTAGTTTTTCATTGTTAACACAAGTCAATCACATTTCGCTTTTGGAAGCTGTGCATTGCGAAAGGTTCAACTTACGTCTATTTATCCGCTTTTAAACATGAAATTTCAGGAATCATAGAAGTATTTCCATCAAAAACAAAAAAATATTAGTGTAGATAAATCGGCTCCCTACACAATACATAAATATTTTTAGTAAACAAGAAACGTTTCACGATTTTCGTCTTTCAGAATCAAATTCGTCTTTCTACGATTATTACAAATCGTCGAACGTTTCACCTCTCGACAATTTTCATCTTACAAAATTAAATTTGTACATATTTACATTTTTCATCTCGAGGCGTTGCGACAATATTCTAGCTCGACTAATTAAATAGCACCCAATCAAACATCATTTACTCATTGTACATTTATCCAACGGTGCAAAGACAAAAGACGAAATTTAGGCCGAATCAACGATGTTCCCTTACCAACCTTGAAAGGGGACACACGGAGACGCTGTAACCGCAATCATTTTCACAGACTGGTAAGAAATCCGGTAATAAGAAGAATATTGAGCTTCTCTACCACTTGCGTTTCACGCAGATCGGTATTACACAAATAACCGAAAACTCAACCTTCGTGCCTCTCAACATTCAATTTCGCGCTCTTTTTGATTTATTTGGCACTCAGTTAATTTTTGGTATTCGAAGCAAAAATTAGACTTATATATAACTTCGAGGAATCGAGTTTTGCTGTTTGAACAAGTTTGGTTACAGTGGTTCTCAAAATGCGCTCGAATAAAATACAAATAAATGCAGAAACGTCGTGCGTTTCATTAAATCGAGAATGGCTATAACAATTTAACGAAGCGTGGGGGAGTAACATACCAATGTACGTGTTGCGGTAATAACAAAAGCATCTTACATTATAATAAAACGCGTAGAAGTAATGTGAATGTATTTCGTGTAAATTGAATTTCAAATGTTTGGCGCAGTGAAAAAAACCCAGCTCTCCATGACGCTATTTGCACAAAGGGGTGAAATGGCCTGAGGCTTGATCGTACTTTCCACAAGTACCATCCTTATACTCTAAAAATAATAATTTGGACGACGAATGCAGCTCCTCCACCTCTGGTAAAATAATTCGTAACACGCAAAGTATTTTTACTAGCACCAAACAGTTGAAATTTTCTTCACATCGAACTTCACATCATATTTTCGCGTTTTTTTACAACTAATCCAAATACAAAAACAAATAAAGACCACTATTCCAAAGTTGGGGTTCATTGAATGACAACATTATTAAGAAACTAACAGTTACCAACACTTAGGTTATAGAACGATGATCACAGGTTTCGTAGTGAGAGTGTGGTTAGTTTTGTGTCTTTTCAAAGTGAAATCTTAGTGATGCTAAATTCGTTACACCATGATAATACGGAGTGGCTACAAATCATAATGAATAAATAAATAAGCAATTATAAATGACTTAGCGGAAACTAGTTTACGAAGAATTTTAAAGTAGAAAGTATAAAAGAACCACCTGCTGACGGTTTGAGCAACTTCAATCGGTAGATGTTTTTGGTGCACTTTCCAGTTTCACCAGATAATTGAGAGAAATACCAAATTGCTTGTGTTTTTCGTAACCAACCAACACTTTCTATTGGAAACGAGAGGTGAAATGAATTGAGTCTTGAGTTCACGTCAACTGTGGCAAACGGAGAGGGATGCTCTCACTAATCCGTACATGTTTATAACAATCTCCTGTTTATCTCAGTCTCACTGGAAACAACATGGTCTGAAAAACCCCAAAGTACTATTTCCCTCAACTGAAGCAGTTAGCTCTTTTTTCGTTCTTTTCTATTTGATATGTAGTAATTGGTCTGCTTTTGACGTTGACTAGATAATTCGTGCGGTTGTTTCGAAAATGTCAACGGTAAATAGTATAACCGACTAGTCAGGCAAATGTGCTGTGGAGAGGTTGCCATAAACTTGACGAGGGTGAAGAGGGGATTTTTAAGTGATCTAGAATCTCTTGTTCTAGGCTACACACAACGTAATAAATCATCGATATGTAAAAAGAAGTCTTCAGTGTTACTTCGTTAAATATTTCAGAGAATATTTTATCTGAAAGTTCAAGAAATATTTTAGAGATTAGTTAGATGTCTGAAGCACCAAACCGAAAAGTTACTGAGAGAACTAGAACGCCGATTCTACCAGGATTTTCGTGCTCGACGATTTTTTCGATCTTTTAAGCGATAATCATTCGCTGCACAGGTTACGTATGATTTTGTGATGTAATGCAGTTTTAGGTTGAGAGTCAAGAACTACGTTTTGCTTTCTCAAGATGACGATATGTCGCATGCATCAGAGCACAGGTTTATCGTCGATCACGATCTACTTTTTGGATTAAGTCAGTTGTGATTGGTTAGAAAAACACACCAAAATAATGGCGAACAAATTTTGACACTGTCAAACACTCCTAATGATTAACGTTAATGTCACACGTGATTCTACTTGGTGGAATCTGTCGAATAAATCAGAAATTAGCTTTGAGCTTAGCAAATCTGCTTTCAACTTCACAATTCTTCATAAACGTACCGGGAAATGACGGGGGTAGCGAACGATGCTCAACTCAGGGCTCAATATCGGCTCCCTCGAGAAAACTTTCGAGCTCTCGGGCGCTGCACAGAGGCGTATCCACTTGGTACGTGTTGTGGAACAGGGCGAAATTCACTTGGTACGAAGCTTTGTTCTTATTGAACGATACTAGAGGTTGGAACCGATGCCCCCAAAGTATTTCGGAAGCAACGTAAGACGTTCTCGCTTGAGTAGTTTGCCCAGTACTTTCTGTCGTTCCTTCGAGTATGACGATAATTTCGAAGCGCTCGTTTATCATGTCGGCGGCGCTTAGCTCGTAAAGCGGGCTCGTACTGTCGATTTCGTGAACAACTGTCGTCGGCCATATCAGGAAAACGTCCGAGTCGTAATTGTCGGCTTTCACCTACAAAACATCAAATTACTCATTAATTACTGCACGTTAAATTTTGAACCACATGAAAATGAACTTGTGAATATTATCATCTTCTTGGCCAAATGTACAAGGTCTGTACTCCCTCTGAGGTTAATTTCCTCGACTTTTACGTATCTCGTGGTGAGATAGTGTACGGACATTATTACCTGGTTTCAAGTACACAAACTCAATGCTTACTTGCCCACTTTAATTTGCTTTCACTACTCAACTTTTGTCGAGTACTGACTTTCAAATTTCGTTTGGCAATTCCTAGGGAGAATGGTTTTTTGTGGCGCTTCTCTTGCGAATTGTATAAAAAGCTAATAAAGCTTTTATTAGCGATTTTGTTAGACATAAAGTTATTAAAATAGCGTTAAAAATGTTCAGTAAAAAATTAGCATCACACTCGTTCACAATATATGATCAAAAAAAGAATCGATGTGAATGATAGACTAGGGATACTGTCAGTATTGGCAGTATATTGCAGTTGGTTCTACTAATATTTACTTTGCAATATCTACCCGTAACTATACCGATGATAAAGCCAGTAATGGAAATTGTTCAGTAGATACTTTCTTTTTACAGTCCTGAAGAGGGTAGACATATTAACGTGACCGTAGCTTTACAAAGCGAGTATCTTGCCCCTGACCGATTTCAAGATTCTTACGGACATTTTGCTTTCCTCACTTCCAAAAGGAGGAAACTATTGCCATCGGCAGGAAAAAATGTTGAATTTTTCGTGACATCTTCATGTTTTCTGGACATCCGAGTTTTCTGCCCACTTCGCGAGAGAACGGCTTATCTTATCGATCTACATTTTTTATTTTTCTGACGTTCGAACCAGCCATGAGCAGCCATGAGCAGTTTTCGCCAATTTCGTTCATTGTCGCACTTTTTACCTCGAGATGCTTTCGAATGAGAAATATGAGTTTCATTGGACTTACAACGTATTGTTTACTAGTCAGCACCCAACTTTCTATTTCAACAAAAATGTCTGGGGAAATGCTATTAGCGGAGAAAAGAAAATTGCGTACAGAACAATTGAGTTTTATTAAGGTCTTTACGTTTAAAGGTCTACTGAATCGAAACAATCGAATTTCGACGAGTGGTGTGAGTGTCTGTAGTAAGATTTGCAAGAGAACGCCTGACCCGATTCAATCGGTTCTTTTTATTTCTGTCCGTGATTTTTTGTAAGAGCGAGAGAAAATTACGAGTACTTTCCGCCGACTTAAATCATACTAAAAACAAGGGGTTTTCTAATGTTTGTCAAAAGTGGCTCCAAAAATCAAAAATAAAAATTGGGAAAAAACGGCTCCACGATCTTCATCATACCTACAGGTTGTATTCAGTATGTATCTATACGTAGGCTCGTTGAAAGAAGATAACAGCGAAAAAAGTTTTTCAAAATGTCCACGCGTGAGTGAAACTGGTCATCCTGACGTCTTCTGACGACCTATACCCACAATTCGTTTTCCGCGCTATTTCTGTGACCGTAAGCGAAGATATGTCACTATATGTTGTATAATTTCTCAAAAACGGATGTATCGATTTTGATCAAACTGAATCACATTTTAAAATAGTCAATAGTACTCCATTTTTCTAATCAATTCAACTTCAATTTTTCTTCTCAACTGTAATGTACAATTCATTTATCATTATTATTTATTATTAAAATACCTTCAGATCGTAGAGGAACGGAGACAGAACTTCTCCTTCTTTAGTGACGTAGGGCCGGACGAGTTGAGCTCGAACAGAAGAGGAAATCAGATGGGATTTTTCTCGCATATCTCCAACGCGAAACATGAGGCTGAGGAGACCGTCTCGCATGCAAATGACGGCATTTCTGCTGAACAGGAGGGTCTGCGTTCGTTGCTTGGGTCGTGCCATCTTAGCGAACACTATCCCAGTCATGAACGCCTTGACAGAAACAAAAAAAATGGATAGCGTAAGTCATTTCATTTTATTGTGCACAGTTCAATTTATAACTTGAGTGAAAACCCGAGTGGCCTTGAGGTGGACAGTGTCGCCCGTCCAACGGGGATATGAGTTCCCGACAATTAGATCAATTAGTGAGTCAGAAAAGCATTTCAAAAAGGTCCATCCAGTAATTTTGAAAGCCGTTGTAGTCAGGCAAGATTTGGCCGTCTCCCTTTTCGTTTCTCTCATCAAAATATTTACGAAATACCCCTCTACTCGAGGTTCTTTAAATTTGCTTTGCTCCCTGAACGCCATCAATTCGTTATTCGACATGAATTTCCAAGGGAGTTGGAAAACAATGTAGTTTTGAAAGATTAGTTATAGTTCAAACTATTCATTTTGAGTTATCTTATTTACTCAACTTTATGAGCAAATTTTCATAAGTTTTGAAGCTATCGAAATAAACAATTTTTAAAAAAGGAACCTAAATTTGTTTCACGACATTCCTTGTTGTATCCTGAAAATGTTACGGTTTTGAATATGTACTGATTTTTTGTTGTTGACAAATACGTACACACATGCAAGAAACGCGCTATAAGTTCAAATTGGGCGTACAAATAATTTCCAGCAAACCCGGATAGCGAGGGGGTAGTCCAACAACAAAATATTTTGAACTGTTCACAACACATCGCCGTTTCCCGATTTGCATATCCCACGCGATTCTTGTAATTATGACTATCGGCTTCTTATTGAACCTCCTCACTACAAAGGATATATTCCGTAACAAAGTCAATGAGTTACCTGTATGAACACGCCAGTGATGCTCTGAAGGCACATGACGAAAATCGCTTCAGGACACTCCTCGTTGGTTCCCCTTGAGCCGTAGCCAATCGTGTGTTGAGTTTCGATGCTGAACAGGAAACATGATGCGAAATTGTTAATATTAGCGACGCAAGGGGTGAAACCTTCTCGGTCCCGGTTGATAGGATCGAAATCCCCGTGAATTGAAGCTATTGACCACCATATGACGGCAAAGAGGAGCCACGATAAGATGAAACTCAACGTGAAAACGAGAAGGGTCCATCGCCATTTTGTGTCCACCAGGGTTGTGAAAATATCCTGGAAGAATATGAAACTTATTTCACAGCTGACGAGATTTTACAGGTAAATATTTCGAAATGATGGTCGTTTGAGACAGAATCCTGCCTGTAATCTTATCGAACTGCACCGAACGAAAACTCGAATAAAGACGTATTGAAAACTTGAATTTATCGCAAACTGTAAGACGGAGAACTGATTCAACTGCAACGGAATGTGCAGGAGGCGGAGAGACCGCATTTTCAAAATAAAAATTGAAGCCAATTAAGAATATAATTATTGATAACCAACCTGTAGATACTTCCTCCTTCTTTTCGATATTCGTACTTGCGTTACGTTGCATTCGCCATTTTTTAAAACAGCTCTCCTTCGTATTCTTCTGGCTGAGCCACGACCTCTTGATCTGGAGGGAATAGAAACAAAACGTGTTATTGTTGTAAGACCAGGATTACTAACCAGGACTACAAACGTTAGCGTATATACGCTATGCAGCGAGATGCACGAGAAGAAAGTTACATCAACGTACGTGCATTGCCCCTCAAGTTTTCTTTTTTCGCGAAACGAATGCAATTACTTCAAAACATGTACCCTAACCCTTCCGATCCATAACTAACCTATATTTAATGTTGAGAGCTTCTGCAATCCACAAAAAATGGGCTCTACCGAACAGGGTACCACTTTTTAATGATTATTTTATTCCAAACCAGCTGGAACCAACAGCCCATCGGCCGTGTCAACCGTTAAATAATGCTAGTTTCGTGTCTCACGGTTTTCCAATACTTGCCAAATCGTATGTTCATTTTTCTTCGTGCCATTCAAAACTCTGTTGAGTTTCCTCCGAGTCCCTCCGGCGCAAATGGTCCATTTTCAAGTGCGTGCAGCCCGTCAAAAGCTACAAAGGAGTACGCGGCAAAGCTGAAGAAAAACCGGCGGGTATTTCAATGACATTTAACGCATTTTCAAGCAAGCTCCTTAAAGAACCTGTTTATTTATGATGATTATCGAATTTCAGGGCGAATTTTGTGGCTGGCTCTCGATCATACTCGAAAGTGTGCTCCTCTAGGGTGTTAAATGACTGGAACGTTTCAATTTCTTGAAATTCGGAGTTAGTTTGTCTGTCATGTAGACACAGAAGAGGGAAACAGACAAATGGTAGTCTTGAAAATCGAGCTCTAGAGGTAGAGAAGTTCTACCGTTATGTTGCAGCTGCGGTCGTATCCGATAAATTGTGCCGGAGCGTACGTGATACGTGGATTATTTTAAAAATCGTTACATTATTTTGTGTTCACTTCCATATTAAATTCAGTCCACTCTAACCAATGAGTTACAAGGGGAATGTGATGTCAGTGCACCTTCACTTGACCTCAGTTAAAATTGAAGAGAATTGAGTAGGATGGAAAACATTAGCGGACTGAGTCGGCAGAACAGGGCTCAAATAATTTTCAGTTATATACGTTGTTGAACAAGGGTTTCGTCACAAAATATGAGCTTAGGACAGAAGTCCCTCAGACTGCTGCTTGGACGAAGGTGTGAACAGCTTCGAAAAGTGCAAACAAGCCGAATGTTCGATGTGCTACTTGAAGGAGGAGGGTACTTTTCGTTTTTTAGATGTGCGTCCAATCAATGCAGGGAAAATTACTTCAGTAGTGATTATTTTGATTGAGAGGAAGTGGTGACGCTTGGAGTGATGATTTAGTACAGCTTTTTTAAATTTTTTATACTCGTAGTATAGTTAGCAGTTCAATTATTATGTTCCTCCAATGTAGGTAAATATAGATGTACAGGTTATGTATACACAGGTACGTCTAAGCACACTTTGGATATTATCGATTGTAAAGGTTGTTCATAGGTGCGTTGATTAATACACCAACGCATGGTAATATATGTAGGCAGGTACTTATAAACTATCACTTTTCCGTGAACGGTACTGTAATAGTTTATGTATCCACGTTATTTTCGGCAACTTCCAGCATTCAGCAACATATTGACAGCTGTCAAGTGCAACTTTTTAGTCATTTTTCTTGGTGAAATTGTATGTTAGTGAATTATCGTTAATTTTAATAAACGCCCTTTTTTCTTTTTAATACAGTGGTTGACTGCATGAAAATAGTGCAATGAATATATGGAAGCTTTTTGCTCTTGAAAAATAAAGAAAACCAGCTAGTAACATTTAGTGCCAATGTTTTCCAATGAGAAACCACAAGAAATATGTGTGAGAGAGTTGAACGGCTTTGAAAACCAGAAATTAAACATAAAATTAGGAGTAATTTATCATTAAAAAATCAGTGTGCCAGCCGAACAAGTGCACGAAGGGCGAAGCGCCTTCGTTTCATAGTCAGTCATGATGAATGTATGTCAGAATGAATTGCTAATAAGGTGAGCATTACAATGTTTACTATAAAAAAGTGTACTACAAGAGTCTTGGACTACAGAATGCAACGAGATTAGACTAAAGATGTTCTTGCAAAAGACATTAGCCATTTGCCGAACACATTATTCCACGCCTTCTTGATTCCTTTTATGCGATCCATTGTCGTTGGCACGTTACTCGAGTAAGTGGGCTCAACCCACCTCTTCCGGTTCATTTTTTCTCAACTGGGATTTTCAGACCTACCCCGCGCACTGACGGGCTCTCAAACGCAGAAAAGGTATTTTACGTACAACAATCATTAAAGTTGCAAGTATCGCCGGAACGTGGACCCGAGTTCGTTAGCTGGTTCTGAATTTACGGCTGGAGAGTCGAACGAGAAGAAACCGGTCTTTTATTAAAAAGGTTGGTAGGTTTTTTTTTGGTTCCCACTTTCGAATAATTACTTATTGCAATGAGTTATTGGCGATGTCCCCGAGCCTAATTGGAGGGGAGCACTGAAATCGCTGGAGAAAATTCCACATGCGAAATCGGGCCCAATTACTCACTTTGCTCCTCAGCTCCTTTTTACTTCATTATTTTCTATACTTGAGAGGTTCCCAACCCTGAGATCTGTACCAAAAATTATTCGATAGTAACAAGAAAACTTAATTAGAGATCAAGCTTGGGCGTTTGGTTAATGTAGCAACTTGATCCATACGCATATTAAATTTCCAAAAACATATTTGTATAAATTCAAGAGTAACAGCGTCGGAAAGCTGAAAAACGCGCTGTGATTATTGTTTATCAACACTAACATCATTGGGGTAATAAAACAGCTGTAACTAATCTATTTTGTACGTTATAGGTCCGGAGATTCCTGATATTGGCGAAAATTAAACACAGATTGTGTAGTGATAACTTTGCACGTTGTTATTTACCTCTCCTTCCCCCAAAGAGTAAGAATATTTTAAAATGAAAGTAGGGAGTTTTTTAGAATCATCTAAAAAGAGCATTGTACTAACTTGAAGTTCAAACCCCTCTCAGGCTGTTATTAGACACGAATGCTTTGGAAGCTCGGCCTCTCAAATATTATTTAAGAAATTCTTAATACTTTTATACAATTTGAGTTAAATATTTACCGTCAATCGTGTACTTATTAAGCCCGGTTCACCAAGTCCCGAGTCGAGGGTGCACTTGCAAGGTGGCACAAAAATATTAATTTTTCATAATTACTATTTCGCTATTTTGTTTAACTTATCCATGCGACTACAATGTGCCAGAGTGTAGCGTGGTAGGTTATACCGATTTTGTGTAGGTGAAATTTACAAGACTTATCAAATTTATGCATATAAACGCACGTAATTTATGCAAATATACAATGGTGTATAAGTTGTAAGAAAAGGAATATATTGACACATGACTAGATGGCGTGTGCGTGTTCTAGGCATTCTTCGCGAAATGCAATCATTTATAAAGAGTGTATGGTTTCCTCAGCAAAACACCTCGCCTACTCTGTCATTTGTCGTTCAACCCCAACCGTCTCGAGAGCTGGTTTCAATTGCTTTCACTTTCGAATGTAAATGTGCGCCCAACATCACAAATTTTATTCAAATTAAGAGGGAGCGGATGATTGTGGAGAAAGGAAGGAAATCGGGATATCATTGAGACAGATTTCTACCTCAGACCGAGAATATGAAGGTTCATCAGTGACAATAACCAACTGTTTCAACGTAACTCTTTTCTAAAGTTCGTCGTGAAATTTCAAGACACAGGAAATTCAGAGACTTAAAATAGTTACAACAAAATATTCAGCAAAACGCAGCAAGCATACCCAGAAGGTTCCGGTGCTCGTTCTACACTGCCACTTGAGGGATTACTCGACCACCTGGGAAACTTAGGGTCAGATTTTCTTTGATTACCGCATATTACTGATATATTATCAAATTTTCAATACGAATTTCGGGTAGATTCGCTTTGTGAGATGGTTTAAACTACTCTGCGTTACCCCAGAATGTTCAATCAGAAATTATTGGAATATCAAATTTCCTTGTAAAACATCACCATCAAAATTCACTCACGGCAACTACTCGTAGTCCAAATTTGACGTGAAATTTGAATTGAAATTTCTACAAATTCATCAAAGCTTGGTTTTAATTAGAAAACCCCCAATTCACTGTACAGGGTCATTTCCAGTTTCCGGAAGAGCTGGAAGAGCTGGAGGAGCTTTAGGAAGTTCTGTCAGCGACGCGTAGGCTGATTTGGAAGAGTCATATGATAGAAATGAATGTTTGAAGCTACTCGGTTGAGTTGTAAATTTATTGTTTTTTCTTCGCGTCAATTCTTGCTAATTTTTTCAGAAGAACGTTCATCTTGGAATGAAACCATTTCCCAACCGCACATTATTTTTGAACAACTATCAACCACAAAAGATGCAATAACTTAAAAACACTCTGCGGCGTTTCATTTTAAAACCTGAAGAAGTTGGTTCGAAAATACTCGTATCTTGCAACTCGATTGAATAGGCTCGAAACGGAGCATAACTAAAAACCCCGAGGCAGGCGCCGAACTGAAAGAAATTTAGGTCGCAACGTGCCGAACATTCGGGGCAAATACGTCCGCAACAATATAATGCAATAAGCGTTCGAAGAATTTTAAAGCTTTTTTCCCGCGTTAATTGAGCTACGTTCTTTTCAAGGGCGAGTTCGTTAACGGCAAACCAATTGTATGTATTGCTGGACGTTTCACATCATTTGAATCCTTTTCACCGATTCTTTAAATTGTTCATCCAGAAGCATTAACATTTCTAACTACGCTACAAAACGAAGTGGCTTCAAATATCGAAGGTTAAAACCACTCATATTTTCTTCTCTTAAAGACTATTACCGCGAGGGAATGCCGAGTGAACTTCAGTCGTAGATGATAGAATATTTGATGAAAGTATACACGGAACCGAATTGTATATGTCTAGTGACGTGATGTAAGACTCCTCATGTACATAATTGAGTTTAATGGCAACTAATGTTTACTGCATAAACTAAACGTAATAAAATGATTAGCTACACGAGCAACGCCAATTTAGGATCTGTGGCCAGACATATTCCTAGAAAGCAACACTAGGTGGCTCCTGTTGTCCCAGAGAACCCCCTCTCTCACGTATTCGTTATGGCAATTCCATCTATCGCCGTTAGCAATCTCGCTTGAAATCTAGCTTATTTCGGCCCTGCTGTTCTAGCGAATTTCTGGAGTTCCAAGGCAGTACCAACCAGCAACAGTACTGAACACAGTAGCGAACTTTCAGATCGCGATACAAAGCGAGGCGGTCTTCAGGTCCTGCCGAAGTCTCTGCATCCCCTAATCCTGATCCTCCACCTACTTAGGGAGGCTTCTTTTTCTTCTCCATTTGACCTCTTCTTTAACATCAGAGGGATGCCGATCAAGGAGCGGACCAAGAATATGCACCCCACATTAAGTTTCCTATAAGTGGACGTTATTCTATCGCCTTGACAAAAAATATTTTCTACACATTTCCCCTTGTTGTTAAATAAAAAGAGGATGTCGAGAACCCAAATACTTGCACGAAGTAGTTCCACCTTTTAACGTGTATTAACGTGCATTTGAAGGGTCCTAATCGTAAAAAAATTATGAAATAAAAATCTAATAAGCAAAGACCATCATCTATACTCTCGCTATCTTAAGCTTGAAGAATAAAGACTAACGAGTTATGAGAGTGGCATAGGAAAGGGGTGAGGGAGGAAAGGGTTATTGAAAGCTATTTATCAAACATGGCGACACGTTGGCGTAAAAGAGCCAGTTGTTTGTTGATGCAGTGCAATTAGCAAACGACCAAGTTTAATATGAACAAAAAACCGGTTTAGAGATAAACGCCCAGAATTAAGGTAACTTCAATCAACTTTAATAATTTGGATTGAGCGAGCTAATAAAGATTGCGGCTCGAAGGGCGATTTGACAAGACGTGTGTAAACACTCGAGGTATAATGCTGGCAGGCAATCGTAAGCTGGCGCTGAGTTGTTCAATGTGGATTATTTCGTATCACGAATACATTTTAAAGCCTACCATGATTTTTTTCGTTATGATGAGATTACTTGCAAATTACAATTAAGATAATTTTACAAACGATAAGGGTGATCACCGTCGTGTCAGTTACCGACACGAGACGGAGTAAACCATGTACTTCCATTTCAGACTTACAATTAATTTGCGAATCAACTTCAACAAAGTTGTGTTATTTTTTCGAAATTTAGTATTGGAAGATGGGAGCCAATGACTACTGTCGCATGTTCTTGAGTTTTTGAACTCTTTATGCGGATGAATTCTATCATTTGAATCGAAACTTTTTGATTTCTCATTTATTTTTGCATCAGTAGTACACAATAATTCCATTAACAGGACTGTTAAATTGAGCTCTGACGACGGCATTATGCCAAAAGCTCAACGGCATTTTGCTCAATTTAGTAACGTTCTTCGGAGCTCAAAATATTACAGCAGGAGTAGTAAAACGCCAATCCACAATGACTTCAAGAAGATATAGCAAAGGATCAGACAAGTGTGGGAGGTTATGCGGGTCGGAAGGGAAGAAATAAACACATTAAACAAATTGACTGTAGAGGCAATATACAAAGATAGATTTGTACATATTCCTGGCAAGTGTTGCTATTGTACCCTTCTTTACTCTAAAATATTTTTAAACAAAAAAATTAATTTAAAAAAAATATATATATAAAATATAATGAATTATTGCAATTTGTGGTGTGATTTAGGTATTCCGATTTATCGAATTACAATTATGTGATTGGCAGTATCAGTAGTCCTATGTGTAGAAGATTGACTAAATAGATCGTTTTCAAAGCGAATCTGTGTCCTGTACTTGTGAGTTCTACCAACCTGAAGTTTGTGTGGAGGTTGGCGCATAAGTCATTTTGATAAATATAATGTATAAACAGCAAATATAAACAGATGGTTAAACAAAGGAGGGAGGGGGGATAGAGGGAAAATGCGTAAGAGCAGAACAGTAATATTCCCTTTTGTTTACATTATGGTGCTAATGGAAAAAACGCCTTTTGCTGTAGTTCTCACTCCAATACGCACTTTTTATAGTGAACTGTGAACGTATAACTTACGAATTTGGATAGCTAATGTGCATAATTCTGGTAGTAGTTCATAAAAATAATTCTAGAAGTTGATCTCCGATTATCGTCAATCTTGTAGTAGAACCAATCCAAACGATTACGTTAATTGTAAACAGTCGGTCACATAATTAACTTTAGCAGATAAGGCTGTAAATTGAAAACATTGAATTAGCTTCTCACCACACACTACACTGTAACAGTTTGATGGCCACTGCCACATAAATAGAGGTGCATGTTTTCTGTGATTTCCTCAACGAAATTATCGTATCGTTCGTGAAACAATTTCACGGGTCTTAGTTCTGCTGTTACGATATCACGAAAATCCTACAGACAATAGACATTGGTTTCAACACGCGGTGGTACAGAAACGCTATATGTTGCCCACCATCACGCATTTCATTCATTTCAAGTTAAGTCAGTCAGGAACGGGAAAGCGGACGGCACGAACTAATTGAATCTCTGAGTTTATTGTGTTCGTGCGGGGCTTTCAGGAGACCAATTCCTGGTCCCCTTCCAAAAGGATTCCTGGTCCTCAAAGACGCGTCATTTGGCACAAACAGCACACGTGTCCTTTCGCTCAAGTGGTCACATCCCGAATTAAGGAGCCCTTAGTTCTCCTGCCATTGAACCTCCACCTAACAAGCGACGGAAGCTACCGCAACGATTTTTCACGACTTGAAGAAAACTGAGCTTTCCAAGATGTACTGTCCGAGAAACGACAACCGCATTTTAATTAATCAATAAATTGACGACTCAAACGAATGCTGCGCTTCGCAAAAAAAAATTGAAAATATTACGAGTAACAACTCTTTACCTACGGTACTGTTAAAATCCCTGATAATAGACGTATACGTTTTACTCGACGGTTATATCTAGTGTGACATAAGCCAGCCCCCTGTATCCTTCCAGTAAATTCAATTACTAGGCTGCGCATACAGGGGCCACACCACGATCGCAACCAGTACACCTCAAGCATTGCCTGCCACCAGAAGCGGATGGCAGTAGTGCAGAGGTGTTGTCCTACTCCACCTTCATGTAGCCGAGTGGAAGAAACGGTATCAATCAACCGGGCCACGCGAATGCAGCCACCAGAAAAGAGGAAGAAAGACTGTGACCTTGGAAGATGGTAAGACGAGTGGGACACAGTCCATGAAGCGCATTGGACCAGGCAAGTAATTCCAGCACTAGGTCCATGGCTTGGGCAGCAACACGGTGAGGTGGAGTTCTACCACACCCAGTTCCTACCCTGGCGTTTGTTCGCTCCATGTTGCATTCCAAGGAAAACTCCAGGTGCTCAATTTGCCAGGGCGGTTCTCAGCCAGAGGAGGATGGAGCTTGCCGATCCAGGCCACTATCTCGCAGTATGGGAGGATGTACGTGGAATGGCGGCACGCTGCAAGATTCCCGTGAGGATGAAGAGGACAAGAAGGATGAGCTGCCCTCATAGAGAGGCGTGATGGCTATCCTGGTGCAAAGTGCTAAACGTTTCCGAATTTGTTCTCAATACGCAGGAGTAAATTCGTGAGGCCACCAGGAGCGGACCCTCCCTCCTACTTGCAATTTTTGTTTACTTTTGGCACTTCAATTTTTGATTAGACATTAGATTTCAAATGTACTTTTCAGTATTAACGTTCTGTCTCGACGTCGTTATTAAAGTTCAGGTCAGTTCTTCAATTCAGTTTTGTACGGGGCCTCACATAGAAGTTGCATATGAAGCTTATTAGTAAGTCGCGTGAAACACAAAGTTTTCACAATCGTCTAATTTTTTCTCGAAAATATTATCTCATGAAAGGTAGAGTAGTTATTTCATGAATAATAAACATGTACTCTTAGTATCGTGTATCCACTTCGGTTGTATTTAAACGCTACTGTAGTACCCAAAATTTATCTATTCTATATTCATGGATATCTACTTATGATTCACGATCGTTATTGTCAGTAACGGTACCTTTTCAGATGGTTTTTGACATTTTATGTCTTTACTTTGCTACATAAACGCGAAAATGTAACGCGGGATATGTAACGAAGAAGCGTCACGAAATATCGAATGGTTGAAGTGTAACGCTTGGTAACGTCTGTTACAAAATATAACGCTTCGTAACATCACACTTTTAATAACCTCAGTGACCAAGTAATGACGCCAATCGCAATTGACGCGGCCATTATATCGAAACCATCAACGAGCACAATCAAACGTAGTTATCATTGCATAAAAACAAAAATAAAAGACATAAAATGTCCCTAGTGGTTGCGTACTTGTACGAAAGCTGCACCCACCGTTTGTGTTTTTGGTTTAAAAAAGCTGTTTACAGCACCACCCCACCCCACCACTAATTAGACACTTGAGCCTGTCTGCACGGCAACCCATGGTTGTTGCGGGCAAACAATTAACAAAAACGCAATTTCGGCATTTATGTGTAACTGCTATTATCCAAAGTATGCGAGATCAGTATTGACTCAAATTACTTTATGATTCGGTACAATATCATCGTTAAACTTTTTACCACCCGGAGAGTCATAGTTTGATTTTGGTCCGTAAAAACCAAAACATTAAGCATGTTCAGAAGACAAAAAAATGGTTTTTAATTACATTTTACTTTTTACAATATCAGTCAATAACATTTTGTCTATTCATATTTCTCCGTCAACTCGTTGAACAGACATAAAACGCAAACGGCATACTTCTAAATAAGTGCTTTTTGACCATTTTCAAATGTTCAGTCTTCGCCAATATGTTCGTTTTCTCCCCTACCGTTTCATTAACAATTCTTCAGACGCGACGTGTACGCCAAGACTACATCGAAAACACGATCTTTCGAATAAGAATTGTTTGGCAGTATTTCATCATAAATTGATCCAGAAATTGTTATTGGACCCTTAGAACGGTTTTAATTAACTTGCAACAAAGCATATTGTTCGCAAACAATCCTGTACAAACTCCTTGAAAATAATACAACGCCTGTACACATACGAATATTTCATCAGATTTAGGAAAGGAGAGGGTCGGGAATCCGGTAATATTTCTTGAATATAGTACGTGGCATGAAGCTGAGATGGCACTAAAAGCCGCATGCCCCAAAACTTTATGGCGAAATCAAGATGAAATATTCTCTAGTTGCCCTAAAGCAAGTCATGGATAGACATGGTGGAGGTGTTTTAGTTATCTCATAGAGACGATGGTGGTGGTTTCGTCTTCATCGGTCCACAGTATAGCTAGAATGGAATTGATATTTTGGTAATTTCCTCCTAGAAATCTGTCAAAATAGTTCAGTGGATTTGAGCGAAGACAGCAGCTATTGTGCATACGCCAGAAGAAACCAGTTTTTCGGGAAGATCAAAGCCACATAACGCAAGAGAAAGTGTTGACTATGAATCACAAAATACGTCTGCCCCTCGAAGTAAACAATACCGATGCAACATGCAGTCTGTAGTAGAATGGGAACCGAATCGCTCCAAATCGAAACTCGTTTACAGCTCCGCTGACTACGATTTATTCAAACCGGTTCTAGATTCGTAGAAAATCTGTGTAAAACCGTCGTTCCAAATAATTGCGATCTTGCAATAACTTCCGCTCTAATGTTTTTTTTTTGAAACGTTCACTTTGTTTTTAGTTATTGTGGTTATGCGGTGAAATGAATTACATATCTCTGATGTTGAGTGGTGGTAAAATAGCTGTCTTGATCTCTCCATAACGCCTTGAGGTACTTAACGAAATTAATTTCCTTACTGGTAGTTTTTATATTATATAAAATGTAATCACATTCTCCGATGAACCTTAAGATAGCCTTTGGAAATCGGCAAATACATGAATAAGCTACAACACATTCCTACTTGAACATTTCCTGTTCTGAGCGAGTTTCATTTGATTGTGCGAGTAGATTCCATTCATGTGTCTCCTACCAAACGATATTATCTTCAATGACTATTCAGTGCTTTGTGGGATACGAAGTATGAAACTAAAACTAAGTTTGTTCCAAGTATCATCACGCTGCACTCAGAAATAAGCCGTTTTCTCTAATACATGCCGACGGGAAACATTCAGATACGTTTTTGTTGAGATCTAAATGAGAAGGCCTGTGGAAGCCCCTAAAATGATAAAATACCAAACCCGATACATTCACTATTTAGAGAACAGCTTAATGCAACTTTCTCTGATTCTATGAGTGCGCTTAACGAAAACGAGCAATTTTCGACGCTTCACAAATAATGATATAATCTTCATGGTGGCAATTAAAAATGTTTAAAATGTACAACACCTGAAGCTTACGATGCGTTGAAACAACCTAACTAACAAACCGTCGAACTATCAGTTTGTTATCGTTATATTATGGTGTCAATGTCAAATATTATGTAAATCGCATAACGGTCTTTTTAATGTTATTTTACATACATATTTACAACTCGTCACCAGCAGCTGATATTAAAAATTGCAATTCGTTAGATGTTTTGAAAAATATTTTTTTACTAAAAAGTATTGGTGTGAATTTTCTTCAAGTCAATTTGTTGTCGTCAAAATTGGCTTCAATCTGATTGTTTTTTTCTTGGGTAATAACTGATTGTCTTTCTAGTGTTGAATGCACTTAGACGGTTCACTAAAATCACTTTGAAATATCTGTAATAAAATATTTGCGACGAGTTTTGGGAATAGGTATGTGATGGAATTGTCAGTGCGCTAAATAATGTAAAATGATCCTGCCCCAGTTAATGACTATTTTCAAAACGCTTCTTGAATGATCGACCTGTTGCAATGCAGATGTAACGGTAGCTACTGAGAGAAAAATCACTACTGACAAAAACGGGCGAAAAAAATTATGTAACTTTGCGAAGACCACTGAGATATCCAACGTGAACTACAATTTTCTCACCGTGTGCTGGATGTACTGCTTATGCCCCTTTTGAGCTCTCGGCTTCTATCAAATCCATAGTTGAGAGGATCGTCATCACCTATCAGCCCATTTTCAACGAGATCTTGAACGTCTTTGGAAGTCATGTTGCAAAATTTTAATATCGTTAATGCAGGTTATTGGTTACGCGTTGTAGTTGTAGTCCGCAACATAATCCACTACTTTGGTTTGAAATAATTTAATATTTGAGTAGCAAGTATGAAGAGTTTTATGGCCGCGAGAAGTCGAAACAGAAATGAGAAGCGCGTGAAAATGGGAGCCGTTAAACACTGTAGTTTTGGGGCCAGGTTCGCGACTGAAAATTGTGGAGCACGTTTTCGCGAGCGATGCTCCGACACAACTCGAAACTGCTGGGACCTGCGGGCACCACCGAGCGGCCCCTCCACGCTATCAGACAAACTGTGAGTCAAAACGTCAACTCCGCTCGTCTGAAACTGTCAGTCAATCCGCACCGAACGTGACTTCTTGTTTCCCTAATGAAACAACTACCGGTACCGTTTTTTCGTCCCATAGAGCCGCCTATTTTCATACGGAAATGAAGCGCCAGGGAGCAACTATGAAGAAGGTAAGAGGGACAATTACAGATATATTAATGAATAGCAGAAGGCCCTTACTACAAGTAAGCACACACAACATAATTTTACACACGAGAAGGTGGGGAGAAGGGGTCGCCTATTAATTTCATTTTTTCCAGCTGTCACTTCAGCTATCAAATCACCACTGAGCCATACCTGAGAATGAGAGAGAAAGATAATTCTTAAAACTCATAACAGTAATTTCCACTAGCTAGTTTGCAGATCACCAAATCATATACGGTAAAAACGGTTTGTGTGCGCGAATTTATGAAGGCTTTTGAGAGAAAGTGGCTGGGCCATTAGGGTTCAAATTATATATTTAGCCTGGACATCAACGTGGAACGCCAAAAAAGGGGTATAAGTGAAATCAGTTCATTCATAGTGATCAAAACACACACAATATTGTTTTTTTTTCGGACAGCTTAAACGATTTTGATTAAACTTTAGTAAAACTTAACGTAACACGTCAATGATAATTATAACAAATTTCGACGAAAAGTGATTTTAGTGGAGTTTTTGCTCGTTCATATGTCACTACCCTCTACTAGAGTGGTAACTCAATAAGCTGCCTGAACGATAATAGTCACCAGATAATCGGGAACAACCTCACAAATTCAAATTATTCAATTCAAACTAACGTCGTTTTTTGAACTACTTTTTTCGAAGTGTCAATTGTTGACACGAACCACTGCGAAAAAAACATGTTGACAGCCCTATCAACTACCTATATAATAAGGATCGTGAACCCAGTGCAGCAGTCCAATAAATTTAGAAACCTTCGCCGTCATCAAGTTCTGCAGAAAGTGAAGCTACGTTCTACCGAGTTTATACGAACTGAGTGTGATATAGATCGGATTAGTAGCTAAACCCATGAAAAACGATGAATGTACGTAGGAATGAGGAAAGTTGGGTGATGCGTCGACCTAATTACTTTTGCCGATTGCGATACATACCTCACTCGTTGGGGGCCAGAAAGAAAAAGGTTTAATTATCAATTTACTACAATTATTTCTATGAAATCATTAGCTGCGCTTCTCGCAGTACGGTAAAAAGATGTTATTGTTTCATAAAGTAAATTAAAATGCATTTAATTGTTCAAAAAAGTTTAAAGTGATTAATTAATTTTTAGAATAATATTTCACCCACAATCCTTTGAAAATGTTGTGATTGACCAAGAATTTGCCAATTATGATTAGCTTCAGTACAGATTGTCTTGATGAAACCATCAAGTGAAAATTAAGTCCAAATGACAAATTGTGCAACCGTTTAATGCTGTCAAATGTCAATAAGTACAATAAGTGGGGCTAAGTAGCGTTCCTTAGAATGAATCTACTCGTTGAAATTTCAAGTTCGTGATATTGAAGTTCTAAACCGTACGTAGATCTCTATTCATTTGAATCGCGATTTATAGCTGCACCGAAAGCCGTTGACATTTCCGTGGACGCGGAATCAATCACAAAAGATTGAAACAGTGAAGGTCAACGGAGCATTCGCAGGCGCTTAACTTAAAATCGCTACGCGGAAATCGATGCACTCAAACGTCATCTGTTTCAAACTTAATTGATGCAGATTATAATTACCTCCAGGCGACGCACACATTACGTCAACTGAAACCCGCATTGACCAAATGTTTGCAAGATGTGAGCTCTTATCGTTTGAGGATTATCAGATCCATCACTTATCACATTAGCAACCCTACAGTCGAAAAGCTGTAATTTGTGCACTATACTGACGCTTGATTGGTGTGTTGGCTATTTTAATTAATTCATGCACTGATTAATAGGAAACGACAGAATGCAGCTCACGTTGATCATCCAGTTGAAGCTGCCCTTCGCTGTATTTCTGCGTTGCGAAGGCTCGAGGAGAAACCAGGTTAATAAGGATAGAGGTCAATCCAAGGGGAAGTGCAGAATGGTCAATTCAAGGCGAATTACTCCAGCGGGGATTATCCTACCACGTTAATTTTTCGGGCCGGGGAAACCTCGCAGACATGAGCTAACTCAACTCCCTCTTACTCATTAGCTCTTTTTGCTGGAATGGCTATAAATCGTATTCCAACACGATATACACTTGGTAGTTGCTTGTTTCAGGAATTCGGGTTCGTTCTTAACATGTGATCGAATTTAATTCAGTATATTTTGATGTATTTCATTACACCATGACAACGTTTTTCTTTATCTTTCACCTTCTAGTTCTTATTGCTCTCGTTTGCTCTCCCTCCTCCCTGCCTATAAATAATACCGTACGTAGCCATGTACGAAAGAGGTTAATTGCCCAAACCTACTGCGACCTAATAGTTTCGAGTTTCAGGAGCTGAATTTTCCTAGAATTCTTCTGTATTTTTCTTAGAACTTTTTAAGAGTTTGACAGCCTACGAAATTGGTGCCTATAGCAAAATGGACGAAACTATATTAAAAGTCTCTGAACGAATTGGTACAAAAGTGTTGTGTTTTCAATTTCTAACGAAGATCCCAAAGTCGAGCTGCTTTGATCTAACCACCTTCAACTCCGGAATCCTAGAGCCACCTGTCAAACGCCTTCATTGTCAAAACATTTCAAGCCCTGCCGAACTCAAATATTAATACTTCCCGAACTGACAACGTATTTTCCTACTCAAGGTTTTCCCAATGTTCAGTGAGATTTTCCTGTGACCGAAACAACCACGCATGTCCAAAAACTTGAAAATCTAAGATTTTTTAATGAAAACAATTTAAAAACTTGTGCGGTGGAGTCATTTCGAAAGTTAGCTCTAACTTTTTTTTAACTATTGCTGAAGCTCGGGTTTGAAAAAAATTGTTTAATATGAAAGGGAAAAACAATTATTCCGAGTTAGCAACATATATTGCCGTATAAAGTATAAATGTTCACACTTCAGTGACTTAACACGTTAGGGTAAAAGGTTTACTTTTGCATACTCAAATGATGAAAAACCACATTCCCAAGTTTGTTACTTCGAAGAAAAGCAATTCATTGAAGAAAAGGTAAGATCAAGGCTCCTAGACACAGGAGATCCTTGAGATAGATAAAGCATTAAACAGTTGGGCAACACATTGCGATTCTTCGAGTGTAACGGGATTCGCAATAGATGAGACATAAATGTGACTGAACCGTCACTTCGTTATCCTCTTTCGACTTCCCGCTTACAATTCATACAATAGACTATCCGAGACACCATCTCCGTTGATATAAAGGCGACAAATGCGAAACGAATAGAAATTGCGTGCACAGGGGCAGGAACGGATCGTTCAAGAGCGTCTTGACAACTGCACGAAGAGGGCAGCAACATGAGACTCGATGGAAGAAAAAAAAAACACTACAACTGCATTCCACAACTCAGTTCAAGGCAAAAGAACTCTTGACTCCTTAATTGAGGAATAATCCTGCGTTGAAAGGTTTATCTTTATTAAACGAGTGCGGATATATTGAGTTGTGAACATGTTCTTTCTCATGGACATGAAGGACATATATAATCATAAATATTTTCTTTATACAAGTTGAAAAACTCTGCAAGACTACGCCAAGTTAAGACATGTAATTCGGATATTAAAGTAATGGCATTAGTTCCGCCAATAGGTAAATTAAGTACTGACTTAACGGCCAGACGATGTCTTTACATCGAAAGCGCTCGCCCACAGTATCTCACCAGCCAGAGGAGACGGAATCACGTTAACGTTATATAAGTCGAAGTTCTATCTCATGCGAAAGCAAATGTTGAGGGTTCGAAGCTTTGAAAGAGGATGGTCTTGTGGACTGCAGTAGGGGTACTGCAGAATGTCAAGGAACTGTGGTTTGATTTTACAGCAAACTTTCACCAATACCAATACACGTGTTCTCTCCTATGTTTTCTTTTCTACTGTTTACACGATGCGGAAGTGAAGCTAATATTATAATTGTACAGCTATAATAGTCGCTTTGACGGTTAACGATGAATTTCATCAAAAATTGAATACTCCAATCGCTAAGTGAATGCAACTACCTCAGAAATACGCTGTTAGTTAGTCGCGCAATTTCGAAATGGACTGCCCCTCAACCGAGGTGAACTCTCCAACTCATCACCGGCTCTTTGGGAGAGACTTCATGCAGACCGAATCACCAAAATAATTATTCTCGGTCACGTCGATTTCTGTATCGCGTGAGTTCCCGGTTCCTTCTTCGGCGCTTAGGACTGAGAACTCTTCGGTTGGAAAATTGTCGGAACGTTTCTCCACGGTCACTAAAACCCCGTCATATAATTGATACTTTCAAGGAAGAGCCTCGGCCTCCAATTATGAAGAAATCTTTAGTTAATGAATCATCCTCAGAGGGAAAAAATACGTCTTGAAGCCCGAGAATAGACACAAGAATGACCACCTATCATCCATGACGCACGACAATACGAGGGAGAACAAGCACAGTGTGATTTCTAAAGACCAACGGTTCTTTTCACAGCGACTTTCCCCTTTTTAAACGAGCTTTTTTGCTCGTCCGATTGAAGAGTTATCTGGATTAAATTCACGAAAGGCTCAAGAACGTATGTTTTCAATTATGGACCACAACGTTAGAGAAAAAACAAAAGACCTTCAACCTGAGGGCCCAAATATACGAAAAGTGAATTTTGATCAAGCTTGTGCCAAAACGTATAGCAATATCTCCCAGTAATTGCATGATCGAATTTGATCAACCTGCCAGAGGCTTCTAGCAGTCTAAACTCACCGTTTGTACTCGTACCCCCAACAAAAATTTGTGTAACCAATCGTACAACAACGTAAAATGAGTTGTGCCCGTTGAAATGATCGGGTACCTGTTTCGTTAACAGCTTTGATGATTTTGACCAAATTCATCGAGTGCATTCTGCAAATAAGCATCTACATTTCGTTCTCGATAAGATTTTGTGCCGGAAGGCATTGAAGCGGCGCCTGCATACACATCGAATTTGTTGAGGATAAAGTTGTGCGATGCTTCGCACCAACTACTTCGCTTAAAGATTTGAAGCTGTTGCATAAGAGTTTAAATGCAACTGCGTGCAAACGTTTGTCTCGTTGAGCACTTGGAGAATTCAAAACGTCACGACCTGTCGCCTAAATTTATTGCCTTCGTGAGTAACCATTGATTAGACTTGTCGGCAATGGTAATGAGCCGATTTTCGCCCACTTAAGAAAAACAACGGTCTTTCACGTGTGGGCATTCCGATTGAACTGCCATACCGACGCGCCTGGTCTTCATTCTTCGCACCCAGTGGGCCGGGCAGCTCCAACGGCCGGCAACGAGTGTAGAAAGTATCAACAGATTTTGCTTCAAGACTAGTCGAATGAATTGCGCCATCGAAGAAAAAGCTCGATTCTTTATTTATTTTTTTGCTTATTTCGTATTTTGAGGTTATCGTTCCGAAAGGAAGAGGGCGAGCGGAGAGAACAGATAAGGTTCGGGACTGAGATAGATAGTTCCCTCTCTAAGAGGATTTAGTGGCGGCAGATATGACACTAAGGCGAATAAACGGGTTGACTTAGCTTGCAATATTATGAATAAAGAGATTGTTTTATAAATATATCTCGGTCAGAGACCTGGCAAGACGTCTGAGGCTTACGATCAGAAGCCTGTTGTTGGTGAATTACTAGGTATCGTCTTCTTCCGTCAACATTGAAGTTCTTGAACCCGCACGAGCTGATAAGAATAATAAGGCTACTACAACTCAGGAAGCATTGTCTACTACTATTAACGTCCCGACGCCCCAAGGATGAGGAAAGTAATTAAATCGGTAAACAAATTTAAGTTTTAATCAGAGGCCTCCTGAAACAATAAATGTGATGCGACGAATCACAAAAGTTTATTCAACGCGACCTACATTTAGCAATATTTTCCTCTCTAGCTACTAATACAATCTTCTTTTTTTTTTGGTAGCTCATTACCTAACGTCTTACGGAACAAGTGATAGGGTGAACGTTCTCGAATGTATTGGGCTGCTACTGCTCATGCAGCCACTTCAAACCAACGCATAGATAAGTCTTTAACAAATTAAACATTATTTTTTGGGGAAAATGAAAACATTGCGAAAAAAAATTGTCCGGCTTATCTTTTATCGTATGGCTGATTGGACTACCACCCTTTTGGTTTATTATTCATTCTGAATAATAACCCTATGTTTTCGGTCACGAAAAATTTTTTACAACCCCCCCTCAAAATTTGATACTTTACGTTTCAAGGCATGGAGATTCCAAATTCGCAATGTCCGTCCGCCGTCCCCCGTCCGCCGTCCCCCGTCACCCGTCCCCGTCCCCGTCCCCGTCCCCGTCCGCCGTCCGGGCCATTTTGTGCCTTTAACGTGGTCTAAAAATTCGTTCTTTCGCCCAAAAATCCGATTTGGTATCTAGTTGTGCCCGCCATCTCGGCAATCCGATCGGACGAAGCCCGTGGTTGTAATGGGCAAAACGGTTAAAAAATTAACGAAACGCAGGAAAACGCGAGCTACAGCGTCCCTCCCGTCTGAATAAAAAACAACCGGTGCCGGGCCGTCCTCGCCTCGCGGGGCGGGCGGCTAAACTCAACTCGCCTTTCCCTTTCCCTTCGAGCGCCCCCGTTCCTATTTCCCCGACGTTTTGGTTTTAATACGATTCAATTTTTTTAGATTCTTTCGTTTCATTCTCATTTTGGTTTTTTCATAGATTTTAGGTTAAATTTTGATATTAGTATTTAGCGTGCATGTTTACATATTAAAATTCAGTTTTTTCTAGATACTTTCGTTTTTTTTTGTTTATTTTAATATTCCGATTCAGTTCTTTTCGACCTTTTTTTGGGTTTCATTATGATATTTTTCGATGCTGAATCGAACAGGATGGGTCTCGGAGCATTAATGCTAGGTCAAGCTGATTATCCGAATAATAAACCGTTGTGTAATAATTTGCAGCGTTTTTTTAGAATGAAATTGTCATGTGAGCGAGATTTGTTAAGCTAACATCGCTCAAAAGTAGTTTTTTGTCGAAACTTTTGATAATTTATTGTGCTGCTCTCAATGTTTTTCCACAAATGAAAGTTTAATATCGCCGTTAAACTGTTTGGAGTTGTCCACCTAGCAAAATTTATTCAAAATCGTTACAGCCATTTTTATGATCCCTGTACAGACATATGAACCATACATCAGAAAAGAAGATTGTAAGAACACGAGAAGCTAGTTTCTTTTGAGGACAGCTGAGAGACAAGAAGAGAAGATCGCACCGACTATAACACTTAGATGGGACTGTTTATGATATTAACGACAAGTTGGGCCCAAACACGGCTAACTAAAATCTGCACGAACTTTGAGCCCTATCCACCCCCCTCCCCACTCCGTTCACACCGTCTGTGGGTCTAGCCGTACTTCACTGGTCCTTGTCCACTTTCAGAATCTTTTCGATCATTTTGAAGCACCTGCTCAATTTCATTTTAGCTGTTTAGACCACGAAGTATGATGTAACCCGAGTGTCCTGTAAGAAGCCCTCTCAGTTGTTCCCGAAGGACGGTGCTCTGCATGACACACGTAAAACTTTCTTGATTGTTAGTGAGTTTTATAGTTACAAAATAACCAGAGCGAGCGAAAATTGGCAACCGTTGAGTGCGGGGCGTCAAAGAAAACCTTAGTTAGAGGTTCTATATTCTTTTGCTGCTACTCTACGTCCTGAATACTGGACCTTTATCGTTTGTGTAACTAATTAATAAAGATCCTCGAACGTGAAGGAGAGAGGGCTGACTGAACTATCTTCTGCGCTTTATTACCTAGGTTCTGTTTGCTATCATCATGGGTGAAGGTGAGGGGAGTATATTTGACGCGGATTTTAAAACCCAGTATTAAGTAGTCAAATTAAACTTCAAGTCCGGTGACATTTTTTTGCATAAAGCTGGAGTAGAAACGTCGAAAATAAGGCTCTTACCTTATTCGAATATTCTGTCTCATTTATCTGTTTTAGCGGGAGCTCCATTAAATATCACCCATCTAATGAAGGTTGTAGATGAACAGAATAGTAGCCAACTGGTCTTGGGCAAACACAAGCGAACTGAACAGCAGCTTACCAACTCATGCTTGAGTAAAGTATAAAAGTGTACTTAATAATAACGGAACGCGCTTACCGACTCGTAGCGAGTTTAAAATTAAGCTGAACTAAACACATATAAGCGAGACAAAACGACTCAACCTTTACAATAAAACTTAATGATGACCGTGAGATGGGAAGGTGCCTTACAGGTTATCCTACTTGTTTTACAAAATAAAAGTGTCTCTCGAGATCGAGTAATCTGCTGCAGGTTTACGATTTCTCGTAAAAGCGTCCTATATTTAGACCGAGAAATCGTTAACTGCTTTTTCAATGCCTTGAATTGATATTTAGTTTCAGTACAACTAAACTAGATATCAATGCAAAATGGAAAGAATATTTTGAAAGAACTACGAGAGTTCAAGAAAATATCTATAATAAAAGTACGTTAGAATGTCAAGAAATCATTAACCTTCGAAATGTGTGTGCGACAACAGAGCGCGTGTGTGTTCGCGTTGCCTTAACATGCCAAACACCATAAATACTCTTCATAAGAGAAATTTTTGGAACTAATTGTAGATTGTACTAAACGGGCAAGGGACGAGCTACCGACAAGGGGAGACCGTACTCTGAGGTAGTTCAAAATTTGGAGTATGTTTTCTCACTCCCAAAAATGGAAGAAACCATAATATCCCATCCGCATGCCCCTTGGGGACAGACATTCCGGGGAATCAGTTTGTTAAGCTCAAATGTTTTCTCTAAATACGAGAAGTGCGTGTTGTTACATTGAGATACTATATTTCCTACTTAGATTTGGTTTTTGGTATGAAAATTTGATTAACATAATAAGAATAGTGAACATTTCAGTGCCTTTTGCAGAAGTGTCTCTCTACTGAGCGTGTTAAAGTGCCGGGACAAAATTGAAAACCCGGGTACGTAATCGTGAAGAGACCAGCATGGAAATTGACTATTCTAAAAAATTGTTCTGAATGTATTTCATCAATCTTTTAGACAAATTTTAATCAATAATATGAATGAACAACAACTGATTCTCCGATATTTCCGTTCCCAAGGCGCATAGAGATGAGGTACTCTAGCTTCTCCAACATACTCTAATTTTTGAGCCCGTTGTGTGAGCCGTAGGTCTTGTTAATGTTGATGCCCGCGTTAGAAAAATGATAAAGGCTCGCATTAGCCGCTAGAAATATCTGGTGCGTTGCAACACACAACTTTCCTTAGATCTACAACAATTCACTTTGTACATGGCTAATTCTGTTTAATCAATTCATTTATCACTCAGTTAATTTGAACTTGGTCAAACAACGCTTAACGACAGCAGAAAGCGGTAGCGCTTACAGTTCCGGAATTTATTGTGCTGCTCGTACTCATTGCAGGGCCATTATTGAGCAATTGGTACACAGATAATTAATGAGGCTGTAAACACGAATTTTTTGAAGTGGATAGTAATCACTTTTGCAGAGTTATTGGAAAATAACTGTTACAACTGATAGTAAGCGAAACGGCAGTAGTTGAAATTCAGGAATTTCTGGAGTGAGCCCCATGTATCTCATGAGCGTTTTTAAACACTCACCCTTGAAGGTATATGATTGGACTACAATACCGAATTTTTTTGACATTCTACAAGAATTTCAGCGGAGTTTATAAGGAAAAAACTGCGCGAAAAACGCTTTTCGTCGAAAATTTTGATAATTTATTGTGCTGCTCTCCTCATTTTCCCACGAATGAGAATTTTATAGTATCATTGCCTCATTGAGAGCTATCAATATAAAAAATGTAATTAAAATTGTTGGAGCCGTTTTTGAGAAAAAAAATTTGGTGTTTTGATCACTATGATGACTATAGTCAACTTTCGGTGGATTTTGCCTATACCCTCACTATGCGTCCCATGGTAACTCGTAGGCTAGACATCAAGTTTCAGGTGATTTGGTACGGTGGTTTTCTCTAAAAACTGCGCTAAAATCGATTTCGTCGAAGGTTTTGGTAATTTATTGTGCTGCTCTCGTAATTTTCCCATAGATGGGAATTTTATGGTATAGTTGCCATATTTGGAGCTACCAATATAAAAATTTTAATCAAAATCGTTAGAGCCGTTTTTGAGAAAAAAAATATTTGGTGTTTTGATCACTATGATAACTATAGTTAAATTTCGGTGGATTTTGTTCATACCCTTATTTTGGCGTCCCATAGTGACTTCCGGGCTAGATATCATGTTTGAGCTGATTTGGTACGGTGGTTCTCTCTAAAAATCGTTCACAGACACACAGACCCATAGACCATTTTCCCAAATAGTGTTTTTCGGACTCAGGAGGGTCTGAAACGTAAAGATCTGAAGAAAACTCAAATTTTTTTTTTCAGCCGATTACATAACTTTCCTTTCTACTTCGTAGAGCAAGGAAAGTAAAAAATAATTTGATTTTGAAAAGCCACGGGACATTTCAGTTTTTCTTTCCACCATACAGACCAAGTGCACAAGTTGTATGATATGTGTTATAACAGGAGTTCCGTTCTCGATTCACTCCTGGCTACAGTGTGTACCTAATTTGTCTCAACCCAAAGCTTGCCTTTCTTGTCACCTTTGGGCCCTTCCGGTTAGTTTGCTCTAATTATAGAGGTAATATCAGCTAGGTTACAGTTCAGCGTGTGATTACAAACGTTCGCACTCTTTTCTACACTATTATTGGGCGCATATAAGTTCAGCTTTGCTTTAAAAATGTGAGAAATTATTATAACTGTCAAAAATATTGGAACAAGTAGAAAAATGAAAGTTCTTTCAATACGGGTAATTAAGTATTTAAAGAAGCACTTCATTTCCTCCTTCTCGAGCAACTGACGACGGTTAATAAAAATGCTACTTAAGGCCATTGAGAGAGATAGAGAAAGGGGGAGAGAGAGAGAGAGAGAGAGAGACAGAGAGAGAGAGAGAGAGAGAGGGAGAGAGAGAGAGAGAGAGAGAGAGAGAGAGAGAGAGAGAGAGAGAGAGAGTCAGACAGAGAGAAGAGAGACAGACACAGAGAGAGAGAGAGAGAGAGAGAGAGAGAGAGAGAGAGAGAGAGTCAGACAGAGAGAAGAGAGACAGACAGACAGAGAGGGAGAGAGTGAGAGTGACAGAATAGAGGGACCAACTGTGTCAACTTCCACGTCCTTCGAGGTTTTGAAATGTAATGATATTCGACACGAAATATTACAACGCAAATATCTGAGGTCTTAGGTTTTCCACGACGCTTGTCGCATTAATTGAAAAGTGCGCCCACGGTTTAACGATTCCAGCTCTACCGTTTTATTGCTATTATCCCCCCCCTCCACCATAACACACTGTTACTTGTTTTGTGTCTGTTACAGATCAGTAAGTAATATTTAGTGAGAAGAACGCATAAAACGAACAAAGTTATTTCAGACTTCTCGGTTTTATTGAAGAGTAAAGACTCTAACAGGACTATAGCGCATACGAACGTACCAATCATTTACTGAGTCAACTATAGAGTAACTGCTCGAGAGACGATTGTTTTTTTGTTGCCGGGGTTAGTGACTTGCTAATTGGTTGAGGCTCTTCTTGCATGGTTCCGGTGTGACGAGTGAATAACCTTCGACATTGATAATACTGCTGGGTATAATAAGGAATAATAACATCGGAGTCACCTGCCGTTCGTTTTTAGCTGCTAAACATATTTCATTTTCATGTCTGTGATTCTATTCGGTCCGAACGGGGATTTGCTAGTTCCTTTCATCTGCTAAATGGAAAGGGCACTTGAATTACAATCAAGAGCAGCCCAGTGACGGAAGTGCACAGCTCATTGTTGCCTTATCGCCCTAATGAGGAAACGTATTGTTCAGTCAAGATCTTCCCCACGAATATTTAATTGGCCTCTCTCGATTTCGCTCCGAATACTGTTGGTTTTTTGTATTGTTTTGGCTCCAAGAGTAGGGAAATATTTCAAATTGTTTTCGCTTGGGGGGGGGGGGGGGGACAAAAGTGTGTTGAGTTCCGATTTGAAAAATCCCAGTTGCTCTTTGCATCTGATTAATGAGTGCTCGTAATCGTTTAAAGCAAAAAACCGAAACTGCAGCGGCATTTTTTATCAAACTCACAGTAGTAATGGAGAATGGTTACTAGAGACGCTGCTACTTGTTTCAGCTTCCTCCTGTTGTCTATATTTATCTCATTAGTTTTATTTTAGTAAACGAAGTAATCACGACCATGTCAAAAAAGTGTATCATTGACTATTTAACAATTTTACACCTTTAACCTAATTACACAAATTCAGGTTCAGTGTTGCATCCGGTCATGAAACATCAACGCTATAATATTTCACATAACAAAAGAATTTTTTTAAAGTTTATTGTTACTATTCCTTTTTGGGCAGTGTGATTTAATTTTAGGGTTCGATAGGAAGAAAGCACACAAAACGTTTCCACCGTCTCTCTCTTCTTGGCTGACATCGGTGCCGCAAGTTATAGTTTGTACGTCTTTACCACCTTTTCCTTTTTTCTTACTTAGTTTCAGTTTCCCATTGCAAAGTTCATTAACCGACAAAATTATCAAGAGAAACAAGGCACCCCAAAGATTTTGGAACATTTGCTAAGCAGATTATAACGTTCACAAAGCATCATGCGGAAAAAACCTCCCCGTGCTCTGCAGTATTAACATGTTTCGCATTTTCCCAGCACGATAAAAACTCTATGATCTTCGAAGTTTCCATCGAATAGTTGCCATTTTTGTTAATTTTTGCATTACGTTAATATTAATAAACCGATTTTTTGAGATGTAAATGACAAACAGTACCTTAATCAATAAAATTTGCTATTATATGGGATCGTCACGGTAAGAATAACCTTACAGAATGATTCACACACAAGTTAACATCAGTTGAGCGATTCCGCTATTGTTTGGAGTAAGGAAAGTTGTGGAATCCCTTGCACTGGATATTTATGAATAGATACAACTTTAGTCTTAAATTATCATGTAAACTTTCATTGAAGAAAACACAGCCCTAAATATAAATTTTATTCCTTTACCTCCATCAACTCCGTAGACTGTGAATGACCGAGCAGCTCGTTGACAATCGTATCAGATCAAAATCGGAAGCACTAACAGAGCCCAAAACTCGTCAAGTGATTAATCGCTTTGGTGGAGCGGAAGATCGCATGTGGTCACAATATGGAATCAAAACGCGGTTTTGTTAGTCCCGTCTGAAAGGTCAGCGGAAGGTTCGTGACGAACGGCCCACTTTTCGCTGTTTATTTGATTGTTCCACTCCGAAACCGAAGACAAAAAAACTGGAACGCCGAGGACACGACTCATATGTTTTGTTGGTCGAAGTGTAAACAATTACAGCCATCAGGGGCTTCAGGTGTAGGATCGAAGGTCTTGAGTTTTTAATTTAGTTAACGAAATTGATCGTGAAAAATGGAATTGTTCATCATTTTAATTTTTTAAAGTGCTCATGATACTACTTAGTATGATTTTTTCTGTACTCTGATGTTTGTGGTTTACAGTGTTAAATGCCGTTATATTTTTCCCACGTAAATTTACAATTTGAACGAAAGTTACAGGAACCAGTAATTTACGTTAATTACTTATTAACAGTTAATTTACGATTAGTCAGCCAAGTGTAAGTTAGACATCGCTGTTATCTTATTACCGGAAGTTCACATTTTCATTTCTAACAACTCGAAAACAGATAGTTACAGATAATTAGAGCGGTCTTGACAAAACCATATATTGACAGAACAACTATACTGCAATAGTGAATTCGGCTTTGCACTTAACGATTTGGATTCACTTGTTCGTTCAATCGTGGTAATATTCACCTATAACTTTACTTATTACGCGTACCTAGCATAACAACGCTGTTTAAATGTTTTTACTTTCCTTGGCTTAACAAAGTCAATTTCAGACCCTACTGAGTCCGAAAAACTCTATTTGGGAGAATTGTCTGTGTGTCTGTGAAAGAAAACGACCGTATCAAATCCACTCAAACTTGATATCTAGCCTGGAGGTTACCATGACACGCCAAAATAAGGGTATAAACAAAATCCATCGAAAGTTAACTATAGTTATCATAGTGATCAAAACAACAAATATTTTTTTTCTCAAAAACGGCTCTAACGATTTTGATTAAATTTTTTATATAGATAGCTCTCAATGAGAAAATTATACCATATAATTCCCATTTGTGGGAAAATGACGAGAGCAGCACAATAAATTACCAAAACTTTCGACGAAAAGCGTTTTTAGCGCAGTTTTTTTTCCTTATAAACTCCGCTGGAATTTTTGTTGAATGTTGAAAAAAATTGGTATTGTTGTCCAATCCAATACCTAAAGGGCTATTGTTCGAAAACGCTCATGAGATACATGGGGCTCACTCCAGAAATTCCTGAATTTCAACTACTGCCGTTTCGCTTACTACCAGTTCTAAACGTTTTTACCCAATAACTCTGCAAAAGTAATGACTACCCTTCTTCAAAAAATTGTTGTTTACAGCCTCATTAATTATCTGTGTACCGATTGCTCAATATTGGTCCTGCAATGAGTACGAGCAGCACAATAAATTCCAGAAACTGTAGGCGCTACCGCTTCCTGCTGCTGTGTCCCGTTGTTTGATCAAGTTCAAAGGAACTGAGTGATAGATGAATTGATAAATAGAATTAGCCATGTACAAAGTGCATTGTTGTAGAGCTAAGGAATGTTGTGTGTTGCAACGCACCAGATATTTTCCTCAAATGTTATTGGAGTCTTCAGAAAAATTAAGAATTGATACTTATTAATTCCCGCGGAACAGTTCACAGTCACGTCGTTTTGTCCATACTGTAGTCGAACTGTAATCGAAATCGTTAAAACTTTTTTCGGGAACAAAAATATTCGGCGTTTTGGTCACTGTGATAACTATGGTTAATTTAGGAGCCCCCTTTAATTTACTCTTATTTTGGAGTCACATAACGACATACAGGGTGTACATCAGATTTAAGTTGGCTCAGCCGCGTTCACAGGCACATACACTCCGTTTTCTCAAATGTTATTAAAACAAAAGATCTGAACAAAACTAAAAAACCAAATGATTTTCAGTCGACTACATAACTTTCCTTTCTACTTCGTAGGGTCAAGAAGAGTTAAAATTGATCAAAATCGTAATAGGATTTTTTTAAATTTATCACTAGAATAACAAGAGTTCTCGATTGATAGCACTTAGCATTTTACATTAATTTGAAGACTAAATAGAGCAAGTTTGGATCTCCTGTCGTCTATCGACCGTGTTCACCAGCACACGCACACACCAGTTTGCCAATTGGTGTATTTTGGGATTAAAACCTTTGATAAGTAAAGATACGAAGGAGACACAGCCTGTTTTTAGCCGATCGCATAACTTTTCTTACTAGAATAAAAATCTTTAAAGTATTTTTTTCTTCTTGAGTTTAATTTGAAATCGAAATGTCCGAAGGATTTCAAAGTTATTGAACTAATATGATAAGCGTTCACAATATCACGTAGAGCGCACTGTAACATGGACGCTCAAAACGGCTGGGAGTGAAGATGTATTTCGTTGTTGAAAAAAGTAGAGCTGAGCGACAATTCACCCAAGAATCACGGAACTACTAACCAACGAGAAACCCTACGCGAGATTCTTTTAAGCCCAGTTCATCTATTTGTTGTCGACATGAGTAGGTTGGGAACTCCGAAATTTAAGGAAGCATGATAGATTTATTAGTTCATTTCTTTTCAGTCTAAATTACCATTTCCCGATTTTTTATGCGGCTTAGCGAAAGCACTGAAGCAGCGTTTACAAGATCCGACTTCCCTTCGGATAATAACAGCCTTCCTTTAATTATCGAGTGGCAAATTGGATTGAATATTGAATGTAATTTTGTAGATTTGCGAATGAAATGATATAATGATGGGGCTACTGGAGAATAATCAAAGCGATAGCTTCTTCACGGTCGATTCGCCGACAGAACCGCCTACATCGTATCAAATATCAACCTCCGCGTTTTCTTCTACTTTAAAATCACTTATCTATCAAATTTCTGCGTTCAATCGGATCGAATTAAGTGACAAAAGACGCACAAAAAAAACACGGAGACCTTTAAACACCCATGTTACGTCATAACGATTTTAATGCCGTGGGTGATTCATAAACGCTACGTGAGAACCTGAAGGATCTTCGTCGCTTTACGATACGCGCAATTTCGACAAACATAAAAACAACAAGAGATATGTTCAATTTATATTACTGTGTATAAGAACATTCGCGGATGACGAACGGGTAAATTGTTATAGGCATTTTCCCAATAAGGTTACTTTGTTAGTGAACAAAATCACGAACTCTCCTTATACAGAAAGAATACTTACTCCGAGTTTTGTAGTACACCAAATCGCCCATTCTACTCATGTAAAAAGTGTAGCTAAAGCGGTGTCAACTCTGATTTGGGAGAATCTAGTACAAAAGAGAAAGCGTATAGTTATACCGTATCACTAGGCCGTTTGTGATATAATTGGCATAAACTGCAGTAGATTCTGTCAAAGATAAAATTAGCGATCAAGATAGAAAAGGAGTTAACAAATTAAAGTTTCATGCGTGTTAAAATATTGTGGTCAAACAGGTAGGAAGTTTTGAAAACGGATTAGTGAACTTCAAAAATACTATACGGAAAGTAGGGCTGGTTCAGCTTCTGCAAACCGCGCAAATGAACTGGAGCCATAACTCCAACTTTGATCTGAAAGTGGTTTGCTACTCGAGTTATTGATTTGTTACTGAAAAATTAAAATTTGATGCAGTTGATCAAGATCAAAACTCCAAATAGTTGACAATATCTGAAACCGACGTGAACCCCTCCTAGGACATTCTGGCGCTTATAAAAACATATCTATCGCCTGATTTGGAATAAAAAAGCAGACAAAGTACTTGGTAGCTGAAACTAGAACGGCGAATGTCACTGACAACCCAAATAAGACTATAAACTGATGACTGTCGTCTTCCAAAATGCTACTTGCTGGCTCCTCAACCGAAATAAATATAACCATTAACTGCTTTGGACAAATTTCAGCATTTTGTTAAGCCACTATTTTCAAGAAAGAACACAACTAGAAGTAGCAAAGGACCAATTTTCCACTCAACCTCGCGGGAACAAGCTGAAAACTACTAGACAACTTTCAACTAATGGGTCAACGTTTTTACGCGTAGTCTATCGGCATTCAGACGGTAGCTTATCCTGCGGCGACGACTATATTTTTCTTAACTGCTATTTGTACAACCGATTTGGCCCTAAGTTAAATCACAATAGCTCTTAGCTATTTGCCACTAAGCGATAGGCTAAGTGGGGCTATAAACAGTAGGGCGATAGGCTATAAACAGTAGGGTTTTCAGCGCGAAGTAGCTAAATATATCTAAAATTCACTACGCAAAGATTAGTTTAGCCTTAAACCAGCACAGCAGGTTGCACATAGGTTGCACATAAAGAGTGCAACCTATCTTTCTAAATGAGTTGTGAAAATTGGCGGAAGTTGGCGACACTTTCGTGAGCAACTAGCTGGAGATGGTCGACATGCTTTATCAATGCACACTTATAGAGTGATATCATATTTTTATGTAGGTAAGGACTGTTTATATAATTGTTTACTGGATAACTATGTGATGAAGTCCCAAAAGCTAATTTGCAACCTCTTTAAATCCGATTCAGAAGGAAAAAATAAGAAAAAACTATGCACAAACCACGATTTTCCCTTTTTTTCACTCATACGCTTGAATTCGTGTAAAGCGTGACGAATTACACATTCTGCTAGTTCTACTTTTATAGCTTCTCAGGAAACTCGCAAGGGCGCCACGGTAGGTGGAAAACTGAAGTCTGCATCGGCGTGCTGACAGCTGCTAGCTATAAAGCAATGCGTCCTACACGAGAGACTTACTTCCCGAAGAACTAGGACTCCTCGACCTTCAATGTGTTCCCGTAAGAACCAGATGGCAAATCGTACTTGCAATTAAAGCTTTAATATTACTTTCAAGGGGCTGAGCGCGATATTCGTGTGGGTCAAGCTGAATGTAGAGCATTGACAGGTGAAACGAACTAATGAGAATCGCCCACTAAGTTGAATTATACATTGGTTGCCCAGAAACTGCGAGCTGCTAGAGTTGACCACTGAAAAGCAACACCGTTAAATCCGTGATAAATCTACCTCCTCACAACCTTGTTTTCTTAAACATCTTTCTTATCTTAGTCACAGACTAGTGAAAAGGCAGTAAGTACCTGACTTCCTTGAGGAATTCAAATGTATCGTTATCTTTAGCGACAGCCACGGCTTGAGCAACTCACGTCGCTGAGCTTACGATAGGACGTCTAGGATTCAAAAACAAAACAGAGTTGCCATTCAACTTTCAAACGCAGATAACTACGTCCCGTTTCAATCATCAACATCTTCACAGAAAGGGGATGAAATGATACTCACAAGTATCGCCACAAAAATGTTTACCGACCTGAAATATTTATAGTTTTAGAGACAAAGAAAAGTGAAAAAGGATGTATTCGTTAGTAAATATGTTTTATTACATTTTTTCAAGCAATACCGATTTTTTGGCGCTCAGTTCGTCCTTCAATAAGCCCATCGCATAAGACATGAGTAAGCCCTATGCAAAAACAAATGTTCATAGTATATGATCCTGTTTGAGAAATTTCAAACGTTGAAATATTCACCATCAGGGCTTTTGCAATAAAAATCGTGCCGTGTGAAATCATAAAACCCTGCAATTTATTATTCTCATGAACAGCTTGACCAAGTATTACTGCTCTCCCATCCCATTTGATTCAGCATCGAATACTAGTAAACCATACGAAACATGACCTGACTACAATGGAACTACGGAAACAAAACGTCTGATGATTTTGCCCCGTCGGGTTGGGGAAATTGGAACGGGGGCGCTTCGAGCGAACCCGTTGTGGGTCGAAAGGGGAGTTGAGCGGCGTCATTGGGAGGCGAGTGAGCGAGAGCGGGTGGTTTTTTAATGAGAAGGGCGGGGAGGGAGGGAGTACAAACGACGAAACGTTGACTTCCGCTGTAGTTCCCGCGTTGTACTGTGTTTCGTTAATTTTTTTTAACCGTTTTTTGCCCATAACAATCATGGGCTTTGTCCGATCAGATTGCCGAGATGGCGGGCACAACTAGATACCAAATGGGATTTTTGTGCGAAAGATCGAATTTTTTAGACCACGTTAAAGGCAAAAAACGGCCCAGACGGCGGACGAACATTGCAAATTTGGAATCTCCATGTCTTGAACCGTAAAGTATCAAATTTTGAGGAGGGGTTGTAAAACATTTTTCATTTGTTCAGAATGAATAATAAACCAAAAGGCGAATGTATTCAACAATGCATGAACTCTTTGGGTTCATGTATTCATTAGTGGGTTTCTTGAAATACTAACGAATGCGTCATTGTAGGGCACAGTTAGCCACAGCCTATGGAGAATCGTCAGCGGATAATTTCGGCGAATTTCATCAACTTAGTACGGCCGTTTGTTGAGTAGTCATAAATACATTGAAGAACTTGTACGACGGAGAAATGGTGGTGGCAAGAAATGGAGAACCATCCTGTCCAAACCGAGCGAAAAGCGTTGGAGTTCTACGGAAAGCAAATATTTTGAATTCGCAGACCAACAACTGTTCGCTTTTCAAAAACGAAAAGAGAAGGACACGCAGTTTTCAAGGCGCATTCTACAATATTCAATTATTACTATTATCATTCAGATTCGTTTGCGAAATCATCAGTAGAATATTCTGTGATATTTTACAAGGAAGTGAGGGGTAGTTATCGCTAAGTTCTGAAACACTTTTTAAGAATCTCTTAACACTTGGCAATTTAAGGCGAAGGAAAAGTTTCATAATCGAGGCAAAATACAAATTAGTGTGTGTCGGAAAAATTCGATCGCAATTATTTGAGAGGTTGCACAGGACTGCCTGAACAAACCTCCGTCCAAGGAAGCTGTACGGGCCGTGTTCGTTCTTCTTGACGCCCGTTTATCTTTATCAGAGGAAGGCCACTGTTACTACATGAGTTGAGTAGGGCAAGTGGCTTCCTCGCAAAACAGTAATTTCCACCTGTCGACTTCCGGCGTTATCCACCGAATCGAGAACTTCTAACAGCTGCTTTTGCCTTCCATGAGGCGCCTACAAACGCTGAGCCGTTACGCTAGATCACGAATTGTTATATGATATTGTGGATAAGTTGCGATTAGCTCGCGAATTATTATTATATACATTATTATTGTTACTGTCCAACAATACGTCTTGTTATATACGTGCTGTATTGTTGTTATCAGTATATACTATTGATATCCTCTATCTCACTCTTACAGCAATGTTATACTATTTTAGGTAAATTTCGTTCAGTAAAATAAATTTTTGCAAATATATTTCGAAAATTGGAATTCTTATCCTTATATTTCGTTTACTACGTTTATTTAAATCTAGATGTTTGCCTTTTTTATGTTTAGTTTTGAAATAAATTGTTACAGGCATGTGTCGAAATAAATGAAAGTACAGCTAAACGAAATGTTTAAGGGAGTGCGTAAGCATCATTGAATAACTAGCAGTATAAATTTTGGTTTTAGTTAAACTGAAATTAAAATGATAAAACTCCCTGTCTCATGGTAACTTTATATTATCTATAACAAAATTCATAAATAAGCCAGCTGTATAACATTTCACGAACGATTATAGCAATACATCAAGTAATAGGGTTTGTTGCTTTTTATGACGTGTGATTGTTCACGGGGTTAGTACATCAATTAATAGATGCTCTTCGTTTCATTTAGCTGCACCCCACTCCCGAAGTACTCATCGAATTTGATGGAACTTGCAACGTAGGAAGAATGCCCGGAAAGGCTTCAGGACAACACAAGAGGGTGGACTGTGATCGAAGGACATGGATTGTGTGGTAAAAGGGGTTGGAGGACCTGAGTTGAAATATAAGGTATTGATGTTGTGGGGTGGAGGGAAAAGGTGTGGAAATGTGCTGAAGCGTGAGATCCAGAGGAGGACGGTTTATCGTTTAGAGGAAGATGTGCTGGGTATGGTGTGTGCCATATTAAGGTTTTTCTGGAAACTACGGATTTCCCTCTTCTTTTTTTGCAGGCAATTCCCATTTTCGTTGGATTTAAATTCTCGAATTCGGTGGACGAATAGGAAGGGAATCGAAAAATATAATCACCTTACTTGAAGTAGTTTTTGCCTTTGTGATTGAGGGCGGAAGGGTCTGGGGGCGACGGCGAGACGACGATTTGGACGACCGTCGAGTCCGAGGATTTGGGCGAAATGAGCGGAGTCGGCGGGTCTGGGTCCGCGTCTTCGAAAAACCTGACGTCGCCCGGCTCGGAGATGTTTCGCATCGCGGGTTTGAGCGGTTCCCTTTCGGCGTCGGACATGACCGCGGACTGGCGGGGACCCCGGATTCACGAAGGGGGAACCGGCGCTGTCGGGGGTTTTAAAAAAAAGGACCGGGGTGTCGTCGTCGGGTTCTTCGTCGGTTCGGTTTACCCCACCATAGCGGCCGTTCGCCACGCGGTCGACCGCCCGCCCGTTCCCCGGTAGTTGAAGTCGTTGGTCGCCGAACCGCCGGTGTTTATCGTTTCGAGCCGATTACGAGGGAGCCGGAGAGGACGCGGAGGGCGGGCCCGGGGATGATGATACGCCAGTCAACTGTTTCCGTTAATATCCCAGCAACTTGTGTCTGCAAACCGTTCAATTAACCTGTCCCACTCAGTTAATCTTGAACCTACGACACAAAAATATCCCCCTCCTCATCTCGTTCGCAAACTTCATTAAAATATCACGCAGCATCTACTTAAATTCACGATTTTTTTGACAAAGATAATAAACACCTTTCTTGAGTAATCCGGTTAAAACTTTTAGAAATGCTAGTAAGTAAAACGACAATTTCTGCAGTAGTCTTATGAGCGTTATTAAACGCCCACCATTGGACTACCATCTGAATTTGTCCTAACATTCTAATATCATTTGAGCGGAGTTCATTAACAAAAAATTGCAATAAATATTCTTCTGAATGTTTGGTAATTTACTCGCTCTCGTCGTTTTCCCGGGAATGGGAATGTTATGGTATTGTCGTCATGTGATGACAAATTTAATCAAAATCGCCTGAGCCGTTTTTGAGGCAAAAAAATAATTGGTGTTTTGATCACTGTGCATTATTTAGGCATCTTAAGGTGATCTGCAGACTAGATATCAAGTTTGAACATATTTGGTTGAGCCGTTTCCTCACGGAATTTTTGAAGTGAAACTTCTATATAGACGGTGTCTTAGGTCACGAAAAATTGCGTTACCGGTCACGTGGTCACCTTCTGACATCACAATCACTGAGCACACCATTGAAACTCCTCATTTACAAAGCCATTATCAGACCCACAATAACATACGCGTGTCCTGTCTGGCACACAGCGGCATTCACTAACATACACAAGCTACAAGTAACACAGAACAAATGCCTCTGGATTGCCACAAACAGCCCTTTCCGCACAAATACATCACGACTACACGAACTCCACACCATGGAACACATATCAGGTCACATCACACGCATCACACAATCATACACAGACAAGCTTGCCTCACACCCCAACCCACTAGTAAGAAACCTGAACACCCTTAGGAGACCTCAATGGAGGAGCGCAAGGCGAGGGCGGCGGATCTGGGCCACTCTTGTAAATAATTGTAAATATTGTACATATTGTCAAACTGTGTGAATGGTCGAATGTATTTAATGGGTGAATGGTGTATGATTGTGTGTAAATATTTAGTTGTAAGCAACACTAACTTAAGATTCTAGGTTTTCGCCTTTAAAGTTTCCTAGCTATAGTGTTATGTCAATTATCTAATAATTCAGTACTGTGACCCAATACCCCTTATGTTTACGCAAGAGAGGCAGCCATATGCCGATATTGTTAATTATCCATAATATGTAATTTAATTATTATTATTAAATGTAAATTTTATGTCAATAAACTATTTGGTATTTGGTATTTGGCAAGACGACGTTGAACACACCGGTTCTCGTCCGATCACCGAAGTTAAGCAACCTCGGGCGTGGTTAGTACTTGGATGGGTGACTGCGTGCCGTTAGATTCTTTTTTTTCCTTGAAACTAGTCTTTGCTTGAACAATAAAACAAGTGTAAGTCTGAATTTGATCAACCGGCCGTATTCCAGTAACATATACCGTCATTTTGTTACCCGCAACTATTTCTGTAACTAATTCTGTTTTCTTGTTTAATAAAATAAAATATGTTTAAATAATATAAAAAATGCATTCACTACAATTTACCTACCCTAACCAAATCATAATTTGCAGTAAACCTGTGAATAATGAAATGTGTGACAATCACACATGGTAGAAGTGAAACTTTAACGTGCAAAACCGAGTCGCAACGGACAAGTGGAAAAATGAATCACAACGGACAAGTGGAAAAACAACGGAAAAGTGGAAAAACGCATCGCAAAAACATGTTTACTCGAAGTTTTACGGGCAGATTACTAATGTACTTGTCGAATTTGAAAACCTGCCCGTAAAACTTCGATTAAAAATTTTTTTGCGATGCGTTTTTCCACTTTCCGTTGTTTTTCCACTTGTCCGTTGTGATTCGTTTTTCCACTTGTCCGTTGCGATTCGGTTTTGCACGTTAACGTTTTTTTTCACTTGTCCGTTGCGATTCGTTTTTGCACTTGTCCGTTGTGTTTTTTCCGGTGGTAACCAGGAAACTAAATAAATAATAGATTAGGAAATGAGGTGGGCGCCTAGGTCGGCTCTAGGAATCGAAGGATTGGGAAGGGGTTGGAAAAAAGGTTTAGCCGCCGAGAACGCTTGGTGTCACCCAGCCGGCTCATCTCTTCAGCACTTTTCTTGCACCACACGCAGCGCCAGCACTCAGTCAAACCTGCAACGATCATGTTACCTGCCTCCACTTCCCGAGTTTCCGACACTGCCTTACCGGAATCAGTCCCGTCGAATTTGCGCCTCTTGGATTACCAAGTTATGACCACATACTACCCGAACATTCAGAATCACTGCGGACTGGACAAGCCTCAGTCCAACTTCAGGGACAACCCGGTAGTGCTAGTACCGCGCTCTCTCTCCACACGGCTCTCTGGTGACAATGCACCAGCAACCTTCTTGCAAACTGCGTCATGAGCCGCGAAACATCTGCACCACAAGCACGACAGGAAGCGTCCATAACGTTACGATCCCAGCCTTTTGTACACCTCATCTCTGTAGGCAGTAAAGCCACTCGAACAGCGTGGAAGAGCCCTGTGAAGCCCATTCCACTCTCAGAAAAGTGTAGGGAGAGTTGGGACCAAATCAGCCAGATGTGTGCAAATCAAGCTGGCACACACACCATTTTCCCAAGTGGTGTTTTCTTGATTCAGGAGGCCATAAAACGTAAAGATCTGAAGAGAACTCACATTTTTTCCAGTTGATTACATAACTTTCCTTTCCACTTCATCGAGCTGAGGAAAGAAAAATATCTGGTATGATGCCATGCGCAACTTTTCTCAGCCCCGCATACAGAAATGATATCGCTTGGCCACCTAATTCAATGGGATTTCCTCTCAACTTATATCAACCTGGTGTAATTTAACGTTGCAGAATTGACCGGGTTGCCCCTATTTATGCTACCATCTTTATTGAGTAACGAGCGAACTGCTAATTTATGAGTTTGGGTACGGGGGTCCTGATTCAATAAACCGAATTTCAGCGCATGATTAATACTTGTGCTGCGCATGACGGTATTAGAAACTCATAAAGTGTAAGCAGAAAACGTCAGGTTTGAATACCGAGCCGGCTGAATGTGTCAGTACACACATGTTGGGCTGTACCTCCAACGGTGGGATCCTTCTAACCCTGTAGGACCATACGATAGCTTGAACGCCCTTCCCATTTCATTATTCGTTATTTACAACATTTTTGTGACGAGAAAAGATGAATGTAAATTTTTAGCATGAAATGTGCTTCTGCGAACTTCCAACAAGTGTCACACTGGGAGGGAACGAAGTTGTGTCACTAAATAAGAAACTCCACCTTCATCCCTTATCACTATCCTCCCCAATCATATCATTGGTGTACTTATCGTAGTGGTGCCCAATAACCATTAATTTTCAAACGGTGTGATGACGGTTGCCCGTATTTTTGTTGGATTCAATTGACAATTTCCACATTTTACAGCGCAAATAACAATTGGATAAAGTGTACGAGCTTTTCACGGGTCGTTTGACTTAATCAACTTGAAAATATTTAATGAAAGATTGACATTTCGAGAGCTGACGTCACTCTTTCAAACGCTTTCCTGTAACCCTCTCCCCTTATCACTCCTCTCTCTCTCTCTCTCTCTCTCTCTCTCTCTCTCTCTCTCTCTCTCTCTCTCCCTCTTTGTTTCTTTCTCTTGCACTCAACACAGACCGTCTTAACAGGTTGGAGTTTTCGATAACTCATGGAAATTGTCTCATCAAACGAGTTGCTCGACTGAAACATATTTTAAGCTCCTCTCACTTGAAAGTAGATTACTACTAAAGAAGAACAAAAATACCGAAGCATTGTGTTCACCATCCAGCCATTTAGAACGAGCAGGAAAACAATTAAGAATAGGTCACCGATAATAAAATAAAATGGAAGCTACGGACGAAGAGGACAAGTAACAAAAGCGTCGCAGCAGAAAGTAAAAAACATTAAATGGCGCGAGATATTAAAATGATCTATGAAAATTATTGAAGAGCGTTAGAGTCGGCTGTTTTAGAATCGATAACTAATTACAATTAGAGAGGACTTTGATTCGTGAAACGGGGACGATAATTGATCTCGAGACACTAATTAATTCGATTAAAGTTAGGCTCTACGAGCGTGAGTTTTTCAACGAGAATGTGTTAACTTGACAATTCGGAAGTGATGCCAAATGAAGAGCAACTTAGCGGTTATGATTTGACGGAGGTATCTGCAACTAATGCCCAGTGAAGTATAATAACGCCATTCGCTTTACAATTTAAGTGTATGAACACGATCAATCAGCGCATAAAAAATAGCTCAAGAGGCCTAATGTCATTCGTATCTTTATTTTGGCTCGCCATGGTGAACTGCAGGATAAATATGAAATTTGAGTCGATTTGGTTTAGCCGTCCTCCCTTAAGGTTTTCACACACACAAACCGTTTTCTCAAATCGTGTTCGCGCCGGTTGAACCACTTACGTTCCTATTTCGTACTGCGAAGGGAATTCAAAAGGAGGTGCCGATATCTCTAGTATTCAACTTACAGAATATTTTTGTGTGCTTTCAGATGCAGTCGTTTGGGCAGTTGTTTCTATGGTGCAATGGCTCGATGAGCCTGATTACCTCTTGTAAATAGCTCGGACTCCTCCAGAAGGACGCTCTTTCGACGGGCAGCATTCCAGTTGGCACAGTATCGCCGGGCTACTCGCGCTAACTATTTGGCCACCTTTGATGTAATTGGAAGACATAGAACAGCCGGGTTGTCCACAATAAATCCGATCCCCCAGAACAAGTTTTATCGAGAGATCTTCGGTTGAGAGTTGGGTATGGCACTCAGCAAACGATTCAGTTAAACTGTTCTGCAGCTCTCGTGTCAGACTGGGCGGTTGATAAATGGACTCTTATCGGCACTTCCAGCATCTTTTTTCAACGCGTAAACCAGAATACAGTGAAACGTGATCAATTGACTCATCAGCGCTCTAACCGTTCTTTGAAGATTTGAATACCAGAGAGAACTACTATCTCTGTATCTTTTCACTCGTAGTATCCCCTTTATTCCGCCTTTTGTGCAGCAATAATCCACTAATCACACACAATAAACTAGTGAAATAGTAAACCTATAGTAATCAATACGAGCTGGAATAGTCTCAAGGTAAGGTCTCCGGCGTTTCTCACTCGCAAATTTCTTTACTTATGGCTACAACTTACTTTAAAGCATTCTGATTTTCAAGTATTCCGTACTATAAGTATAATAATCATATTGCCCATGGACCTAGAAACTCCACTTCGTCCCTATATAAATATCAAGCTTCCTTTCCTTTCTTCGTATATCCTGGACCTGAGAATCCTCCATTCGTTGCGTCCATACATAGTCCACTTTCTACCGTATATCTCACGCGTGAGGGATAATATGCCGAGTCATTAAACGAGTTTACAGAACCCATTTCTCACGTTCGTGTTTGATTGAGTGGTAAAAAACGTTCATTAGCTAGTGCCATCAAATAACAAGGTACTGTTAAATAGTAATCAGCTCTTACGTGTAACCCAGGTAACTCTACCAAACCCATTCACTCCGTGATGTAGCTTTAGAAATAATAAGAGATAGTAAAACTCTCAAGAAGGGAATTCCTACGGTGCAAAAGAAATCTTCCTATACCGGACGCCCCAGCGTTGCCAACAAAACCCAACCAAAAAACCACTACTTCCAGAGAAAACAAAACAACCAGACTTGACCGCTTGCAAATGGAAAGGGAAGAGCATCAATTTACCTTCCCCACACGTCTATTCGTGGAACCGTCGTCTACCTTTTTGAAATGGTTGCCGAGCCGACGACGAACGAAGATGAATAGTTTCTAAGGGACTGCGATGGGGGGTCTTCGCCTGGTCTGGATGAGGTGGTCCTGGATTAAGAGCAAAGGTGGACGACTCGATCTAAGGGAAATAAGGAAAAGTAAAGTACTCTAGGTGGCCTTCGGTCGAATTCCCGGAGTTTCCGGAGAAATTGGATTGTTGCCATTGAGAGTGGTAATACAGTGAACTGGTGGGCGAGTAGGCGTTCTGGAGGACGAGCAAAACACTCTCTTGTTGCCTAATTTACGAGCGCCGAACCATCAATGAAATTCGCTTCAACGATTAACAAAAAATCAAAGAGGCCTGCGCTATAAAAACACAATGACAGGCTTACTTTTATTACTTCTGCAACTGGACCACCAAAGGTCATCATTCACAAAAGCGTTTCGTGTTGCAAGTTGACGAAAGGGACTGAATGACTCATGAATGTGTAATGAAACTTCACACACGCACTGACTCAAGGGGAAAGTTGATGGAACAGATTGAGTGCCATCTTAAGTTAGAATGAAGCTGCGAGTGAACGAGCCGTTTTTATAACATTCAGCTACCAAACAGGTGAGGAAAGTATAGAAATCATGTCAAAAAAAGTTGGGTTTTTTAAATATTAACGTTTTAAGGAATACCGAATCAAAAAAATTAATTTCGGCGCGCGGTTTTTGCGTGTGTCAGTAGTTCAATTTGCGAGAGAACGGCTGAGCTGATTAAGTTGGTACTTTTTTTATTTTCTTCATTTTTAAATTCGGTGAACGAAGATCAAGACCAGCCCTAAGTAACACAAATTTGCCAAGCTTGCCGTTTGACTTCATGCAGTCAATACTAGGCATGGCAATAGGTGAGATGTTGGAAAAGCGAGTGGAAGGGGTTCTCGGTTAAACCCATTGGAGAGATGATACTCCCCATATGACTGTTGTGCGACTTTAAGACGTACATGAGTTATGAACAACAGCGCGTGCTTGATATTTTGGAAGAAAGTTAGTGATGAAAAGGCTCAAGCTGAGCCAAACACATTAAAGATAACGAAACTGATTTATTAGAAAGCCGTGTATTTCTACTAACATATTTCCAATGTTAGTGTTATAGCATGTTAATGGTGATGATCAAACTGCCGAAATAGATCTAGTATTCTCTACTTAGCGATAATAGAATAATTTCTTATAACTCAATTTTATTACTCCAAGGCCTACGATTTGAGTTAATCTGCGGTCGGATTCCGCAAAGTATTTTCTAGTTGTTTTATTATAATTCTGGACTTTATCTTGATGAACAAATGATTCATTCGGAACACTAGGACTAATATGACGTGGTCTTCAAAGTTGCAGACGTCTCTATGACGTCAGGATGAAGTAAGAGAAAAACTCAATTTGTCGCTATGACTCACCTGGCGAGATTCAATTTGCTGCTAACTGAACGGATCAACTGTGAATAACTCGCCGCCTTCATCGTTTTTTCCAATTTGACGTCGCCCATTTAAACCGATTCAAAGAAACGACTGAGAACTCGAAATCTGAGGTAAACATGAAGGAACTTGGGAAAATATTGGAGGAAGATAAGAATTGACGGAAGAATGATAGCGTGTTCCAAAGGAGGTACGGTTATTTCGACGATTAAGGGTCACGATGAAAGTGGTAGTTTTAAGGGTTAACGATTCACCATGAATTTGATTCTCTGTAGTGCAAAAAGGGTATATGCCATTCATGGGGTGATACAATCCTTCAGCTCTCAATTCCACTGAGGACTCACTGCAGAATCAGCTGAGCTCAGTAGTATCTTCTCCAATGAGGTTTTGACAGCTACTTCCAGCGAAACCATTCACCTAACATCTGCAGTTTGTGATGGAGCATAGGTAACTGGCATAAATTGTATACGTTTCTGCACAGTAACACCTTTTCACTAATTTTCGTTTCAGTTGTCACAAAAGTTAGAGTGTGAATGAATTTTAGAATTGCACGCCAAACAGAAAAGCAGGATCGAACAATTTTTATATTCTACTAAAAGCCGCGATCGAGCTGTTTTTAGGGAATGTGTGGAAATCTAACTACTCGGCAGTCTAGATTAACGCACGCCAGAAAAGAGTTTCCAGAAAATGCTAACGAACATCTAAGTTGTGTTGCTGCATGAAGATGTTTATTAAAAATTACTGGACAAATGTGTGTAGCGAATCATCTGACATACAGAGGAGGAGTAGATACATCGCACCATATATATTTTTCTTAACCTTGCTTACCGCCACGTCTCAAAATGTATTTCTCCTACTTATTGCCTAATAACTTATAATAGTGACGATGCTTAGGTGTTGACAAATGTAATATGGGCTGTATGTTTAATTGGAACGCTTGAAGAAGTTTTTAAGAATATTTTCAAAGGTATTTTCGGCCGATCGCGAGACTTTCTTTAGTATTGAGGACATTAAACGTAATTAACAAATTAACTACATAACATTCTGGAACCACAAGTAAGAATCTCAACATTCAAACGACGCCGCTCTAAATTCCGTAATCTTCATTTGTCGGGCAAAATTGTAGAGGTTAACACAGCAATCGTTACGACTGACCCACGGGATCAAAGCGTTAATCCCCCTCTTCATATCGAATCGTGGGCGATCCAGTTCTTACGGGGCGAATCGCTTTCAATCGCCTTCTCGAGTCGACAGTATTTTTCACTTAATCGGTAAATAAGCGAAAGTGGACGATCAATTATTTCGAATCATAACGAATCAAAGCTCCGAATTGATCCTTGTTTACTAACGGAGAGCTTTATAACTCAGAAGGCGGATTCAGTGGATTTCAGCGCGTGGGCCGCGAAATTTCGTTCCCGAAGCCGTAAATCGTTCAGTTGGAGAGGGTTAAAAAATGTTTGATTTAATGAGAACGGTTCTAATTAGCGGTCGCTCGATCGCTGAGCTGCCTAGATTTCTGCTTAGTTACATGTTAATTTATGATGACAGGCCAGTTGCAATAAATAACACCGAAAGTGACCGTTATACTGGAATGGTTTCAACGAGTAAAGTACGTCGACAATTCTACTTAGTTAATAAGCACAAATGCCTTTGCACCAATTACTCGCAAAGTTGTGGAGGTGCGAATGCTTATTAAAAGTCCAAGGTTATTTACTGCTTTTAAACGAACCCACTATTATAGTGAGTCATACATGCATAACCCAACGATAGGGACAAAACGTGACAAACTAAATTTCCATCTTCCTCGCCACCATAAAATATTTTTAACTCGACCAAATATTTGGTAGGGAAGTCTAAAATAGATCGAATATCATATTTCGATTGAGTCGAACTTCCCGTAAAAGTAATTCTTATCAATTCCAATTCGTATCTTATTTAATAAGAAATATTACCTTGTCTGAGCTGTAGCGAAACAATTTTCGCAAAATTTGTGTGGATAGCGGAATTTAGAACAGAGTTTTTGATACTGACCCGAAATCTGTTTCATAGGTATGTATTATGAAAATTGGAAAAGTGGTAAAAGGGAGAAAAAAACAAACAAACATAAAACAGGGGGGCTCTCAACAGAACGTGACTGCTTAAATTGAAGTAGTGCAAGCAGAACGTTCTGTCATTAACTCTCTGATAACAAGGTTCTGAGACAAGTTATCGATTGCCCTATACGCTGCGTCTTTCCTAGTTTCATTCACGACGTAAACGAATTTCCGCGCGAGAAGTCTGCACATCGTCACGCTCTAACACTCAATTAAACAAGTATCGTACTGAACCAATGATGGACGTTGTCAGTATAGTTTGATAATTTATCAACGGTTACATACTGTCATTAGAATTATTATTGCAAGGTCCAAACTAACTAAACGGGATAAAACAAGAATATGAGTAATTTGATTTAATTATTTTTTAATTTATTTCGATAACTATCAAAAAACTGTCTTTCAACATTATTAAAAGTCTTCCGTTTCTTCCAGTTTGTACTCCCCACAGCAAGTAGTTTCTCCAAGACGTGGACGAGACACATTGGGGTGAAGGGGAATTAGGCCAGAGTGGTAAAAATGATGATGATTATTATTATTATTATTAAAGAGTGGTTATTTATGAACGGGTTATGCCCAAAAATACGAAAATAGAACAACTAAAAAAACAAGACGTGGAAGATAGGTTTGTTTTAAAATCGTCACACCTTAAAATATCGGAGGACAGATTATTTCGAGGACAATGACTGGTCGGGGTCGCGTAAACAAGGTTTCAAGAGACAGAAGAGAATTTGTTGAGTCAACCCAAACGAACCTTTTTTCTGTGAAGTGTGTTAACAAGTTTTCTAAAAATTTACCAAAATGTGTTATTAATAAATTACATGTAGACTCATCACTCGAAGTTCTACACCGGTGGCAATATATGGTGAAATAAACTTCAAAGTGAACAGACTCTTGATCTAAGAGCTGAAATACGATGCTTCATATTGTGTTGCCATTTTAAAAATATTATCTTAGTCGTCGAAAACATTTTCTGTTAATTGGTTGGCTATTTGTTCATTACTGTTGACGATTGCTCAATAAGAAAACACTCATATAAACGCGTAGGACGCTAACGATTTTGAACGTGACACGATGGTCAAGCGCTCTTTTGAATACGAAATCGAAACCAATCCGGTATATTGTGCATGACAAAACGGCAGGACGATGTTGAAGAACCGCGCATAACTCCTCCCACTTGGAGACGCTTGCGTTGGTCTCTGAGTGGCAGGGACAAAAATGGTCGGGTTTCGAACACGAACGAGCAACAAAAAAGTTGAATTGTGGAAGACTTAATGATTTCAAATACAAAGTTCATTAGCTCGGACCTTAGCGTCTTTCCACTTTAATAATTATTAAAGCAAAATACGATTAATTGAAAAGGGCTGACGTTTTTCTTTCATTCAATTACGCTGGGATTTCGATCCATCAGAAGTTAAGTAAGATCTGCGATCGTTCTACGGGTTCCTAACCCCTTAAAAAGCTTGAAAACTTCGTTCGTGTGGCGTCCTGCAGCATTACCTCCAGGTGCCAAACGAAAACCTCTCCTAGCTGGTTGTATCTAATAGGCTGATGGCTGATTTCAAGTCGGACCCAAAGGAGGAAAATTTATATGAGAGATCAAGCAGAATCGTATCTCATTAAGGTTTTTATGTCTAAATGCTTACAAGAATATCCTTAGTTCCGGTCCATGTATTAATGCCCTTCAAGTTCCTGTCCATGAACTGCTCCTAGCCCTCCAGATAAAATTCTCTGTGAATTCCCAAAGAGCAATTTTTACTTTCTGCTACGCGAAGGATAAGGGGAGTATTGTAACCCAGAAAACATCATTTTACTTCGGATTTATCCGTTTTGAATTTCGACGTGAGTCGTATTTCCTTGAGCACGGGTTATATCTACCTAATTCTTGTTTAGTTTCGTTTTGTTCGTTGTTATTCGAAGGCCGGAAAATGAAGTTATGAGCGAAATGAACCGAAAAGGAATTTTCGTATTTTTTATCTCTATCTCTGTGAAAACACAACGAACAAATACAGCGCCTAAATTTATAGCAAATCATCGAATTTAGAGGAGTTGAAGAGGGGCGGTGTGCGTTGCTTTGCACCACAAATGTTTCTTCACTGAGCGCTCCATGCGAGTTAATAAAAATCCCAGTACAGAGTTTTGGGGAGAAACCCCCTTCAAACAGAACGATGCTAGGTCAATATGGCGCCAATACCTCATTTTCCATCCCCACATGCCCCTGCACAGTAAACCGCCAGCTTGTTTCATTTTCGTCAACTGATAAACTCCAATCACTCGATAGAAATTGAAAATTTCACCTTTGATCTTACATTTTTTGTTAAATGATTTCCATTTTCTACTTGTGCACGAGATGGTATTACTCGTTATTCTCGAACTCACGAGACAGCACGAGACAGCACGAGACGAGCAGCTTCATCAATTTTATTTTTTCTTCGTGCGTCACAAGAGATTTTTTTCGAAGACAAATTGCCGTCATTAAAATTCATTATTAGTAAATCGCTACGCCTTCTTTAAACTGTAAAGAACGGAATAGCTACAAAATGGAAGTGTTAGAAGAGGGTATCGTGCTGCATTTGTTTAAAATCGGCTTACGTGTCCGTCAAGTTCTTTTTGCAACTATACGCAATACACCGTTCGCAGTTAACTCGAAAAATGTTATCAAAAATACGTAAGAATGTTTAGAGCTCACAAAATTATTCAGATTCTGACCTAGGTAAAGCCAACTCGTGCCTCGTTCACTGAAGTCTTTTCTCAACTAACAGTTTATGTACATGACACAGTTTTAACTTTCGATGCCCAGTATTTACTAATGTAATATTTTACTGTACACACCACGGAAAAGCAGTTATACTGTACACTACTGTAACTACAGTAACTTTCCTCGAATGATAATGGAAATTAAAGATTTTTAGGTACTCGCCTGGAAGAACTGCCATTTTCCGACGGCGGAGAAGCCACAACCTTCACTTTGACCAGCGGGGATTCGGTGTCAGTGTCTTCGAAAAATCTGAAGTTGCACGGCGTGCTTTGTTTCCGGAGGAAGGCCGCTCGTTTGACGAACTCGAGTTCATCGCCGCTCATGTTCGCTTTGGAACCGCTTAGGAACTGTTTTGTACCGCCTCCTCCTGCCAGTCAGTCGTTCGTTAATAGTTGGCCACTGTTCGCCCTTCTTATTGTCCCCTACCAATTCACGTTTGACAAATTTACACGCGTCGGTAATACATTTTGCAGCATTCGCACGTAAACCGCGTTCATCACACACGAACACATACACGACACACAAATAACAGCGATAGATAATCTTTAAAAACGGCTCTATGTACAAATCGATTTTTTTAATACTTGCTAATGTCTTTGGGCGGAGATTCGGGCGTCAGGAGCGTTGTAGTTAACCCCTACCTGCAACGAAATAGAGGGCACAGTTACAGTTACAGTTAACAAATTTTATTTGCTACCGTGTGAAGTTAGTGTTTTTAAAAATCATGTAATAACGAAGGAATCTGAAATAAAATGCAAGAAACCTTCGTTATATTCGGACGCTTGATAAAGTCTACAGATCCAAAACTATAGTTAATTTTCGAAGAAAGTAGGACAACGTTTTGACATTTGGACTCCAGCAGATCAAATTTCCCCCGGAGATGCAAGCAGGGTCTACTCCCCTTGAGTGCTGTTGGTATGTTATTGTGTATCAATCAGACCTCACCAGACTGAGAATCTGATCAGGGTCGACTACATATTAATCCAGCATCAACCAATTGAATCACTAGAGTGGCTCAATCGCCAACGCCCTAAAAGCTGTTCCAAAATAGTTTCATCCATCGACCGAACTGTCTAGTTTTTTCAGTTGCAAACATTCAAGTCCCACGCAGGTAGGCGAACATAGCTCAAATTAGAGAAGAAGACATCACGGAGTGTGGGGAACATAGTAGAAGACACGTTAAGTTAGTGCTCAATTTTGTCATCAATAACTGTTTCCATTCATCAATAAATGTTAAAATGTGTTAATGACTGTTCATTTATGTAACGAGTTTATTTAATTAATATTATATTGGTCATCGTAGAACCAGACACCAAACTAGGTTTGTAATTGGTAGTATTCCTAATGTGGTATTTCCAGACCAAAACGCAGAACGTCCTGCTCTATAAAATATCGGTGAGAATATTTAAAACGACATTGGAATGACAATACGAAAACCATACCAGCGAACATCAGCCCACAGCTTGATCTGCCCAGGAGAACTACAGGTCATTTTAAACGTTAGGTCATTTCCCTTTGATGTGAGTTCTAAACGCGGTTTTCTACGAGAAACATACTGATACTCAACACAAACAAAAAATGGATGGAATAAAACACCGCAATGAAACTGACGAAATCTTCCGTAGATATTGATACCCACGTGTGGGCAGTGTTTTTGATTTAGAAACGATATCATCCTCAATCTAATCGAAGATTTCGGACCAGAATGTGAATATTCCGAATTCTAGTTTTCAAAATCATATTTGGACCATTCATCACCAATATTGATGGTTTCCAAATCTAGCCAAAGGAATTATAAAACTACTCGTGTATTATGTTATAGTATGTTCATTCAACTACTGCATGGTATAAATTAAAACCCTCGATTTGTGTTCACCTAACATGTGTCATCTTTTATTGAACCCTAACAAACATCCATTTATATATGTGGCTATACATATTATGTAAGCATAAAAGAAAACATGAAAAAGTTTGCAGGGAATCGTGTGAAGCTTTCAAGTTTGTCTTGAGCTCTGTCACCGACTCCTCGTCAGAACCCTAAAATTCAATGCTTTAGTATTATTTTCATCGTTATATCTATATTAGATATTTGAACCAGTTTGTGAATATTGGCACGAATCTTATCGGCTCGCTACAGCTTATTACTAATGATGGTGACACTGTGTAATTTAAATGTGTGAAAACACACAAATGTTTAGTAATTCTGCTTTTTGTAGCTCGAAACCAGTTTCTATAAATTTCTCGCTAGTGATTCAGTGCTTAATACCGAGATTGTTAGGAGTATTAAAATACAAAATGTTGGAAACTTCAAACTTGGCAGACAACCCCTTTTTGACGGCTCCTAAACAATAATTGTGAGTCTTTCAGAGAGTTTCAAATAACGATGAACGAAAGAATTAATAAAAGTTTCCAGTTGTGTGAACCTGCTAATTCAAACCTTACAGCGTTTGTGCGATACGAGTTGATTATCCCATGAACTAATAAAAATTACATACCGCTTTATAACAACTACGTTATTTAAGAGTCATCACTTTACCAATAACGGATTTTTTTATAGCCTTGCTTTATTCTCAACTTCCAATTATCCCACACAGCCCATGTGTACATATAAAGTACACACAGTACGTATATGTGCTAGAATCTATTAATAAAACGAGCTTCCGTCCTATATTGAAAATTATACTAGTTTTGAGAACTAACCAATAAAATATCTTACTGTATTTTAATTTAGTTTATAATTGTTAAAATAAACAAAATCTTTTATATTCAGATTATGTGAATTACTTCAAAGGGGCACTTACTTATTCGTTTTCTGCGCAGGGAAAAATATTTGACGTGGTTCGTTCTATGAAGGACATTTCGGGCTCGTTCACAACGTAATCAAAGAGGAAACGATGTATCACTATGTCAAGACTTGGATTCCGACTAGCTATCCTGCTTCCTTCGTCATTTTCATTTGTTAGCGATGAGTAGTTTCGCACAAAGATTCGAAGAACAGCAAACACTGTTAGTAATTTCGGAGCTATTCAAATGTGAAGAGTGAAGATAAACAAACTGATCTAAGTTAGACAGCAACAAAAAATGGCGGGAAGTTCCGAAGTGAAAACAACACGTGCACAAACTGACGGAAAGAGACAGTGAGGATGGCTTCTCAAATCCCACGGCCCAACCCTTCGGAACCAGTTCCTTACACAATGTTATTTAGACTAGGTCAACTCGACGGAGTCAGGGTTGCCTAACTTGCGATTGTGGGGAGTTGGGCGAAACAAGATCGCAAGCAAACGAGCGGAATTATACCCGATTAATTTATGAGCATATTATTTAGTTGATGCGTTCGAAACACTTGTTCTTGTCGGTAATATTCAGTTACTTTATTTAAACGGTTAGCGATTAATTCATTAAAACATCCGTTTCAAAATCAACTTTTCTACCTTTCGACAAGCAGGTCGGGGTGCTCCAACAATGTATTCAGTCGTGTTAGTTAATATTGTTTTGTAAATACATATGCTCGTGTGTTTCATGTCAATGCGACAGTTACTACGCGGTACTTCTTTCACTCAACTGCCCACGCACTCTACTTATGATATGGAATCACTGGGATTATAATAGCAGTCGAAAAGAGCTGCTTCTCACGAAAATGGTACAATACCTGGTTCAAGGAATCAAGCAGCGTTTCCTCGGCCCCATTATCAACTATAATTTGTATTGAGAATGTTCATCCCCGTTTGATTCTACAAGTACTAAGAGAAGTACTTAAAAAATTGATTTTATTGCTCAAACTTTTGAAAATTAAATTTGCGGTTGTGACTTGAAAAAGTTGAATATGTGAATATGTATGAAAAAGTTGAATAAACAACCATTTAAACGCAGGTTGGCTAGGGCCGGGTTGTAAGGAGCCGCGTTCATTACACTTTCCGAGCAATACCTTTCTTGTATAACTTACCCAATGGGGAAATGAGCCAGGCCTTGACAGGCCTGCCGGCTCATTGGGCCGCGATGTGCACTCGACCCGACGCTGCGAACAGTTGAGGCTGTGCGCGGCGGAGACGCGGTGCGGGTTGTGCGTTAATGGCTGATGGTAGTTAGCTCCCGGATCTCAGTTTGATTGGAGGGGGGGGGCACCACGTCTCCAGGCCTTTGCGCCTGTTCGCCCACGCCTGTGCGTAGACATGAAATCTGCGCACTGCTGCCTTGTCGGGGAGGAGCTGGGTTGCCTCGCCCAACGAGGGAAGGCGGGCGCGTATCCGTGCGTCGCTGTACAGAGGGCAGGAGAATAGAACATGGGCCGCGTTCTCTGTGGCCCCTCCGCAGGGGCAGTCGGTGAACTGGCGGCGCCTAAAGAAATGCAGCCGCTCGTTGAAGGCGCCATGGCCCGAGAGCAGCTGCACTGCCGCAAAGGACGGCCGCCACCAGCTCATCTGGAGGCGCCTCTCGACTGAGGGGAGGAGACTGTGAAGGTGGCGCTGTTGTGCCATTGTCCCAGCGTTCCTGCCACATGGCTACTATGGCATCGTAAGCAACGCTCAGTTTCCGCTTGATCGAGGTTTCTTCCTGAAGTGAGGGGGCCAAGGCCTGGAGAGGCCCTCGGTACTCCTCGATGCAGTTTCGCTTGACGCACGACTGAAAAACCACGAGGTCGAGTACTAGGTCCAGGGGTGGGGTTCCTGCAAGCATTTGGAGGGCGAGATGGGATGTGGTGCGGTACGCCGGGAGGACGGCCAGGAGGATGTCCCGTTGCATGGTGAGTGCCAATTGCCTGTCTCGTTGCGTAGGGTGCACCCACCATGCTGCTGCAGCGTACCGCACCACGGGAATAAATACGGCCCGGTAGTATTGATGCCTGGTGTAGGCGGAGGCTCCCCAGGTCGGCCCTGCTAGGGATCTCACTTGGGCAGTGAGGGCGGAGCATTTGGACCTCAAGAAGGCCAGATGCTTGGCTGGGCGCCCACGGGGGCAGAAAACTGTACCCAGGTAGTGCGCTGTCGTCCCTAGGGCAACCCTCGAGCCCCCCGCTAGCTCCACTCGCTGCGGGAGTGTGGAGGGGCTTGAGTGAAGGACCACAAGTTGCGTTTTTGCGGGGGACAGCCGGAGGCGGACCCGATTGCACCAGCCCAGGACTAGGCGCATGGCCCGCCGCAGGTGGAGCCTGATGAGGCCGTGGTGCTCCGCCTCAACCACGAACGTCACGTCGTCGACGTAGGCGATGGGTGCGTAACCGTTGCGGTGGGGGAGGCGGAGTTGTATAACTTACTGTCATATTTCTGAAAACAGCTCGGAGTAGAAAAGCAGTCATGAAACATTACTGATCGCTTGCATCATTAAAGGTGAATTTGTTAGAAACCACTTGGAAGGTAGGAAAAATCTGTTTTAGTCCACGTTTTTTTGTAGTTTACGCAAATAACATTAATTATTATGTTTAGCGTGCTTGTATTTTGTTGTTTTATCATCTAATCGTTTTTAAAGACTGGATGTAACGAGGGATGTTTCTTGAAATTCGGCACGGAAGAGTTTGGAAAATGCGGTACAGTCACTCAGAAATGTTTTATAATGTTAGACTTTGTACTTGATATTTGTTGGTTATCACTTTAAATATTAAATACAATCATTACGTAAACCGGTAGATTTAAAGTCGTTTGAGAGGAGCTAGAAAATTGGTTAAGCGTTATTGCGAATTCCATATGCAACCGTCATTCCGCACGCTGAGCGGCCTCGAATGGAAGATTTTTCAGCGATTAGAACCCGGCGGAAACTGGGGTTACAGCACTCGAATCAGAACCCTATTATTAATGAGCTCTCTTCAAATGAAACAGGAACTAGGTTGTGAACTAAAACGTACGTTTGTTCTCCTCTGGCACATATTTCAAGGGAGTGGGCAGAAGATAGTGTTCAGCGTTCAGATTTGAGTAATGCAATAACAGACGAATTTTCAGGTTGGATAGGACTTTCTAGATTGGTCAAACTCGTTAATATTCCAGGTCGTATCGAATGATGACTTGTTTATTGAGCAGTAAGTATCAAATGAGACTGTTCAGATCTTCGACAGCCTCAAACCTCGATCTTCGGAAACATCCTTCAATGTGGTACTTCTCCTTCTCAACGTCTCTTTACTCCAAATTTGCCTGTTGTCGATGCCCCTCTTAAGCGTATATGATAATTTTTACAAAACTATGATATAAATTCAACTGAATTTCGTAAGCAATCTTTACTTAAATATGAAAGCTCTTATCCATCAGCATGTGGATAATCAATGCCCTTGTGCTCACTTTATATAAATCACTATAGTAAGGTTGCAAGTCAGAATTTCTCAGCCCATTCGCCATCCACCTAGAAACACAAATTCACCGAACAGCCCCGAAGATTCCAAGAGCCCTCTCAACCAAATACAAAAATTTTCCAAAGTTTCTGAAAGTTCGCGAAATGAACATTTAAGCAGAATAAGGGAAGGGTTCCTTTCTTTCGATCAAATATTTCGGTCAGGTAAATCAGGTGAATTGGTTGTCACAGAAATATTTATGATGAGCTGTACGTGGTTTACAATTTAATTACACTCTGTGAGTCGGAGCCAAACCGTGTAGTTATTTTTCTAAACAACTAAGATGAGTCTATAAAAAATTAAAATACGCGTTGTATGTTTAATTAACACAGATAGAGCTATTTTGGGAAAGGCAATATTTGCGGGTCAGTTTAATTACTTTCACAAAACTGACAAATCAATGAGGGTCAAGCTAAATCGCTGTATCCCTTCCACCTCAAAGTTTGTTATAGCCAGACACACACAGACCACAAAGTGATATTTGTATTCAAGAAGTTTTAAGTGTAAAGATTTGATAAAAATTCAGTTTTTACGGATGACTGTCGTTCCAAGAACACGAAAACCTCGTTCGAAAATTCTTTTACGGGAAATCTTGCAAAATAATTCATTGTGTAAAATAATAATTATCCATTCAATTAGAGAAATCTAGCAGGATACGGTTCGAGCTACTTCCTAGCTTAGTTAAACTAAGTGGTCGTTCTACTAGGGATTTGGCTGAATAAACTTCGTTTCGAAATGAATCTCTCATCAGAGTCATAAAATTCCCAATTCCGACTATAGTTTTCACCATTATCCAAAGTTATTAGTTTTCAATAATTATCCATAATGCGCATTAACAATTATTATTCAAAGAGTTGACTGAACTAACGAACTAACGGGCGCAAAAGCTAGAAGTGGCGAATAGTCGATGCCAGGATGAGAGACAAAGAGGTCTGGCCGAGTGTGGGGAATGAACGGGAGCGAGTCTGATGAGGAAGAGACTGGGGGCAGGATGTGTGAATTACAGCTTGATTGTGGGCAGTCATGCATCTTGGTCAAGAACCAAAGCTGATATCGCGAGAGAAAACTGAATGGAATTCCTTTTGTGATGACCTCCGTTTGACTTCAAAATTTGGTTGCTTGAATTCGCTTGCACATTTGAAACATAACCGGTTCAAAGTACCTGAAGATTATAGGAACCGACTATCATTTCTGAAAGTAGGCCACGGTTCGTGTAATTCGAATAGTTAGAACCGACTTTAACGATATCACTCCTACGTTCTTTTAGAACACAGACGCTTCGCGACCTTCGGGCCAAAAGCCAACTTAGAACAGCATATTGTAGTTCTAACGCACAAAATTTTCCTTTTCACTAATTGTTGTCACAAATCTACGTTCTCGGAACGCCTTCTTTTCACTCATAAACTTCAATGAATTGAGTACAATTGGAATTGCAAATTCTAACTCTTTATAGCTGAGTGAGTGGTGAGGTCCGATTATGAATATGCAACCGACTCCCAGATAATGAAAACCCGCAGACCTCTATGCAAATAAGGAAGAGAAAAGGGCAGCGGATAGTGCCACTCACTATGCGTTACCATTTATCGAGAAAACTATCAGAAAAAATCGAAGTTCCCCACAACCCACGATTAAATATTTCTGAAGGTTATGAACAATAATTAACATTTTAAAATATTTTGTCCATTGGACAGTTAATCTCCCATCAAAAATATAACGTTATATCATTACCTATATTATTATAAACTGTTTTATAAACGACTATAAAACATTTTACTGCTTTAAAATTAAACTGAAATTTTAACAATAATTTGTAGTGTTATTCATTTCAACGTAATTTTAATGTAACTTAAAACCAATTACAATACTATTCAAATTATTTATACTGTTATTTTAAAAAGGTGCACATATTTGAATTAAATATGAATAACCTTTCATTAGTTTAATACAGTACGTTAATATTATTAACTATTTATACAAATATAATGTATTTTATTAATATTATATATTAATAGTATTACCGGTTTAATATTGTAAAATAATATTTTAAATATCTTAATTACATAGCAATTTAATAAATAATCAGATTTTAATGTTTTTAATTACTTGAAAAAAAAATTTAAAATGTTTAAAATGAACTTCATAGGACAAAGTAATGTCTCCTAATTCCATACAGGCTTAAATGAATTATGATCGATGCATGATGCAGAAGTAGGAGGCTTTGAATATATAACGGTGAGTAGGGAAAAGAGGAACTCAAGTTACGTGCCCCACGTTTATAATTTTACACTAATTTCTATTATTTTCAGAACGATCTTCTGGAGCCTAAGAAATTACTATATAGTTGTTTTAAGGCTTTAGCACTTGTTTAGTAAATAATATGCATCGAATAAGCTACTCTCTCTGGAAAAAAATGTTGTAGGAAGTTCGTTTCATGAAATCTTATCTTTTCACTTCCTTCTTCTCCCCTCCCTGGAGTACATAATCCAGGCCTATCTATTCTGTGGTATAGTTATTTGAAGAGTTCTGAATCACGAAACGGGATCTTATTGTACGTTTGAGGGTCCTGAGCTCGAGTTGGGAGGATTGCACGAAAGAATCATTGAGTTTGCCTGGGTATTGCTTAAATTTTCTAGGATGTGCGTTGGGCTTATTAAGTCGAAACTTTTCTTTCGATGCGATGTATTAGGGATAAAATATACGGTATAATTAGCAGAGGTACGTTATTATTGGCAGTATCACCGAGTAGTCATAGAAATCTAAATATCCGAAGTAAAGTCTAATGATTGTTACAGATTCAGCGAATAAAAGTCTCTCTCAGGTGACTCACCATTTCTGCTGGTGTCAGAGGCGCGACCCATCAGGGAAATCAGACTGACCCTGACCAATGTGCAGAGTATTGGTGCTATTGTGATGCAATTCGGTTTTCTCGCATATTATCGTCGTGGAGTCGGCGCTTGTCAGATCTGGAATGTCTGATGCCAAACTGCACCCTATCTGGAATTGGCCCCCTGTAAAAAATATCAAACACGTTTAATTGACGTATATACAAACTAGTTCCCTAACTTTCGAGAAAGCAAGCTCAAATTATACCCCGTAGCTTCTCTCTTTTCTCAAATATTCACAATTTCTTTGCAAATCAGGTTCCCTGTAGCTATAAATTAAGGAAAAAAAAGTAAGGAATGACTTGAACTGCCTTCATCAAACAAACTCGACAAACAAACTTCCTCCAGCTTTTACGACTCGGTCTTGGTTCGTTTCGGTTTTAAAAAGATATCACGATCTGAGAGAACTGTTAAGTCAGTAAACGAACGGTTTAACGTTCTCTGTGAATCGCTAAGCGACCTAAAAATGCAATTATAATTTTAAAACAGGAAAGGGGTTACTCATCCGGATACTATTTAGTTGGAAGTACAACTCCGTACAAATGGGTAATTTGAAACAACGTAAATTGAAACGTAACCATAAACAGTAGCTGTTTCAAACTCTTCATTTCGCTGTTATGTTACTGAAATAATTTTTTAATAGAACGAACACCCCGATGGGTTATCATTGGGTTCACCTATGACTATGTATCGCTGTACAATATTTGGGTACGGTATACTTTTATTATAAAAGAGATATTTACATAATTTACAGGCTTCAAGCGTGGGATAGATATTGAAACTTAGTAGTATAAAAACCCCAATCATTGCGAAAATACATGATTATTTTTCAACCAACGTGTAGTCAGCATTGTCCACTATTGGCAGTTTACGATGGGATTCGTTGTATTTGACACATAGTTTGACATAATAATATCATTTGAAAAACGATCTATCGAAGATTTTTGCCTGGCGTGAAGAAGAATGAGCAGCAGCTTTGTTGCTGGTTTTAGCATAAACAAACTCCTGAAAGTAATCAATGTAACGATAATAGATGGTGTTTAATCTATCGATACGCACAGAATGCATGCCGACTCAAACCCAAAAGTCCATTCAAGGTCTTCATTTAACTCCACACGTCACTTCTTAGACACTCGAAAACATTTTCATTGAACAACGACCCTCAATACGAGACACTTTGTTAGCAAATTTAACACGGCAGGCCTCGGCGCTTATCCTAGACCCCTTCGCAAAATAAATATGTTGTGAATTTTCTGTTGGAAAAGTATTTTCAAGATGTTTCTGAGACAGTTGAGGGAACGTAGCTTTACTGTGTAGGCCATTTGATGGATGCAAATACTTTCTTCTAGTCTGCAACCATACGTTCTTCAGATATTCGGTGGTGGTCAGTAGGGGAGTAACTGAGGGCTGGTTGTATCTTGCGGCGTTGCGAAGCATATTTTGTACCTGAGCCAACCATCAAGTTTCCCACTAAGCTAGGGGTCCTTTGCAAATTGGTAGTTATGACAAGGACATTCTAATTTCTGAATCATAGATGTACCTCATAATGTAGCAAATCCCATACTGAATAATATCGAGCAGTTGAGAGTAAAGTAAGGTGAGACGGCCATGCCCCTTGTCTGAACTCGGATGAACCCCATCTCGAATAACTCGAAAAACAAATAGTTTCGCTTCTGGCTGATACATTTAAGGAACTCTAGCCGCAGATGGCTGGCTGAGTGAGTAAAAATTCACTCTGCCCATAATAAGGGCAGTGACAGTACGTCTCAGAGGCACGAGGGCGGCTAACAAGCACCGGCTCAGAAGATGGAACTGCCGTTATGGTGTGGGACGATGAGTAACACCTTATTCCAATCGCAGAGGAAGAAGAAATAGAAGACGGAAGAAAAGAATGACAACTGAGAGAAAAGGAAAAAAAGGAGCTTGGATTACATTCTTTTGCACGCAAAGTTTAAATGATATTTTTATTTCAACCATGTTTAACAATGTGTGCTTTTGTATGCTATTTACCTCCTTACACCTTTTTTTCACATTTGTAACGTAGTTACGTCAACGTTTATGCCAATAAAAAAATCTGGTGCGACGCAACACTTGAAATTCCTCACGTACATTCAGCGGTTTTCATGGCTTCAGCACCATAATCCAAGCGCCCTTCTTTTCCGTTTCTCTTAGTCGTCATTCTTTTCTACTAATCCAATCTATTTTTCACTCAGTTCAGTTGGACTTGGTAAAACATGCCTTTGCGTTTTACGTAGAAAGTAGTAGACCTTGAAGCCCCAGAATATATTGAGGGGCTTTTACTCAGGCCACGACCATTATCCAGCAATTACTGCACAGATGGTTTATGAGACTGCGAACAAGATTTTTTTTTTAGAAGTGTCGTTTTCCAAAGAAAAAAGAGATGGTAGTAGGTGCAAAGGGAGGTGGTTTGAATTACATCATTTCTACAGTTGCTTCTAATTATTAAAGTCTCATCGCATAGGGAATTTATTGAAATACCATCCCAACCTTTCTGAAAATGCTGGTATCATGTGAGTGGGATTCATACGAAGAGTAAAACTTAAATTCAAATTGGGAGAGATATCTGGGGCGTAGCAACACACAAATTTCCGCAAACACAGTAAATTCGAGAATCTGCTGTACGTACGGGCACTGTACCGTCGTTCAACACGTTTCTACGCAAACACTTATGAAGAACAATACGTAGGTAATAGTTAGTTTGAGTTTGATCGAAATCGTTACAGCAGTATTCAAAAAGTTATTAATGTTCAAAAATCTCGTTTACCGACCTATCACAGCTCACATTTCATTGCGAAATACAAAATATAGGTATATGTTGCTTATGTTCAGTACACTCTGTAAGCCTGAATACCTACCGTGGAACAGTAACTCTCGAAAATATGAAAATGTTCAAAGAAACATCATTTTAGAAATTCTGATTTTTATCTCCGTTCAATGAACTATCACTGGAATATTTATTGGGAACAATACATAGGGATTAACTACGATGTGAAGACATCGGCTGAGTTTGGTGAAAATCGAAAAAGCCGTTCGCCAAAAAGTGCAAATATTTTGACTTCATAGGCGTGAATATCTCCGTTTACCAAATTTTCATGAAGTCATTCATATAGATTCCATTGGGTACAAACTAGTAAAAGATAATTTGAAAGTTTAATCGAAATCGTTTGAGCCGTTTTCGAAAAAAATGCGAAAACCCCTAGTACATTTTGGTGTTTTGCAATCAATGGAAATCGCTCATAACCGTATTTTCGCGTTATCAAAACCAACTTGATCGGTTCAGCTGTTCTCGGTGGAGATTAGGTTTTTTAGATTTAGTAGGTCTCAAAACGTAAAGAGCTGAAGAAACCCCAACTTTATTTTTGACACGATTGCAATACTTCGCTTACTCATTGAGTTGCGGAAAGTAAAAATATTAGCGGTTGATAGCGTTGATTTGTTGATAGTTTTGTGTTGGTCTTCATCATCATTGTACTGTCTCAGTTGATCTGGCTGCTAAACACCTTGATGATTTGTAGCTTGTTGTTGCTTTGATGATTTGTTTCCGCTATCGTCTCTCCCTCGTGCCTACACTTGTTTTCTATACCGGGCTTAATGTAGGAAGGATACTGGCAACTTTAAAAAATAAAGATTAAAAAAATACGGAAGGTCTTAGGTTAAAGAAATGGCGAAGATGTTCTTACAACTCTGCGCCTGCTTCACGGATAGCATGATAAGAGGAAGTTCCTCGATACAACTCCATCGTTAAAATACTAACCGAACAATAAGACAGGCAGATATCTTGGCGAATTAATAAATTCATTTCATCCTTCTCACCAATTTGATGCATCAGTCGGTGGAAACTTATTTCCCAAATATATCAAATAATGTACTGAAGTGCAGCTAAGAAACTTAAGAAAACTAATGGACTTAAAAGTCGGTAAAACGGGCTGTTCGAGTAACGGTGTTTGAGTGATAAGAACTGAAGTTATTTAATGGTACTGAAAACGGCTCCCCCACTATTAAATCGCGTACCTTCGATTCTAACGATTTTGAGTCAAAGTTACTCGCTCTCTCCCAATGGATACGCTGCGTCCAGGCTGCGTCAGTAGGCAATCCCTTGTTTCCTATAGAAGTTGTGAACTGCCGCGACACGGTAAGGCGGCTGAGTGATATATAACGGACACGTGATGGTCTTCCTCGTGTCACTAAGCCCAAGATTTATAACGCAGCTTTATCTTCGTCCAAACCCATCCAAGTATTCATGAATATGCCCTGTCACACTTCTCAACCAATGCATATGCCGTTTGTTTAAAAAAAAACTCGATAAATATAGGTTTTCCACTGCGTCGCCATATTTTCGTGTTTTCCATGGGTTTGCATTCGCATTACTCCCACTCCATCACTCACTCCCTCTACAAATTCTGTGGCGTTGTGTAGACCTAAATATTCACTAATGCTGCTTTCGTATTCAAAGTTATGTTAATAAACTTGATTTCAGAGTCGTTTAGATAAGCAATCTAAGACGCGTCATACGTAGCGTTAATAAATTATGCGAATACAAAATTGTTTGTGAATTAAATTAAGTAAAATACGTATTTGATTAGTTCTAAAAACTTGAGAAAAAATTATCAATTTACAACATAGTTATTATGAGTGCAAAATGGTTTTGTGACGAATTAAAAGTAAAGCATGTTATTGGAGGTTCGTAGATTTCTGGAACTAGTCATTTCATTGTATATTCTCTTTTACTACTATGGAAAGACCGAGCCGGATACAAACGTAATATGCACGTGTTAAACTTATAGCATGTACAATCTAAACCATTTGAATATATTTTTAAAATGCATACGCCAAAAATGCTTACTGCTGGCTATTATGCACCCATCGCGTCATTTAAAATGTTAGAGGATACGTTGGGACAGTATTTGTGATTAGCTTCGGCCTAGAAACACAAATTGGACCATCCGGAAGACGAGTTTGCACTGATCATTGGCTCGGTGCATTCTCGTGAAATATCCGGTGCGGCGCGTCACAATGTTCTACATACAAGCTGGTAGATCTTCACTTTCCAGAAATGAGGTTCGAACAACCTATGTTACCACCTTTATTGAATGATCGAAGCCTAAGTATGAAGTTTTGGGAATGTTCTTATTCACTGGCTTTTTTTCTGAGCCTTTCCCTCTTAATCTTTTCGAAGGCACACATATGTAGTGTCACACGCACAGGGCTTCGAAGGTCCAAGTAAACGGCATTTCTGAGGCTATACGCTACGCCGGCTGAACAACGTACTTGTTATCCTCTTGAAAACAGTTAGCTATCAACACATATTAATAACTGGCCATTGATACACTGGGAGCGTTAGATGAACTTTAGAACCGACGAATAAAACGAAAGAACTGCAAATATCCTCCATCAGTTATTTCGATTTAGGTTTAGTCAGGTTAGTAGCAACAATAACGGAAAATAAAATCGTTTCAAGCGTGCCGCGAAAAAACTGGTTCACACCACTTACCTTCGCTATATAAATATATTTGAGATTCTCGTATTATCCTAAATCAGGAATTCACCCGGCCACTTTCCTCCAGAATCAGTCTCATTTTCCTGCTCATTACCTGAAACTCCGTCTTCTGTCGCATGGAGTAGACGGGAAATCAAAGTAAAATAACGTTAGTAAATGGAGACTGTTTGTGGGGGAAAAGTCAAAGAGGGTTCAATGACCTCTTATAAATGTGGCTCGGACACTAACTGTAGGAAATATTCATCCCTTTATTGCGACATTATTAAACCAGTGTAAAGAGAAAGAAGAGCACTCCTAAATCCCAGGCTAACAAATCTACTGTAAAATAAATAACTACGTATTGAACAACATACATACTGAAGACTACCTTCTAGGTCCTCCTCTCTATTGAAAGATATAGTGTGAATTATGAAATGATCCTTCGTCGATGGTTGAGTATTGAGAGCAGAAAACATCCGTGTTTTATGTGTACATCTACATACACATAAAACGTGGACGTAATTGACCTCGTGGGAGCAATAAAGTTGTTGTTTGGAAAGTTGGTCAAGAACAATGTAGTGATTATTTTCAAATTTCTACCAACCGATGCTTGCGAAAGAAGAGAAAACCGCCACAAAATAATTTAAAACTACACTGTTACATGACCAGCTTGAACAAAAAAGAAGACGATCTTAGGAGAACGAATATTCAAGTTAGTGAAAAGAATTAACCTCAGTAAAAGTCAGAGATTACGGTGGCTATTTATTATCAATTAATTTGGAAAGGGTGTCCTACCCTTTCACGATTTTAGCCAATTTTCGTGGGCTTTATCAGAACCCCTACAAAACTTACTAGAATCACTACAAACCTTCCAAAAACGAATATATACCAGTTTTGTAAAATGTTTGGAAATTACTTCGTTCATTTTGAATGACAGGAATTCAGTCAACACGGGACACAGGTTTCTAACTGTCAGTAACAATCGAAACGTCCTACTAATCCACAGATCCTCAAAGTGGAAGAACCCCACTCAATCTACCGGTACCCTTCTAAATTCAATGATAAATAAGAATGCTGCCTGTACCTTCGATCAACGTTTTTATATGGGAAAATTTGTAGAAAGCAGTTTTCAACAGAAAAACTATTTAAGAAAAACAGAAAAACGATAATTATATGTTCGGCAAAACTGATTTAGTTCGACGAATAGTCACTGAAATTGGTACTAAAATGAAGGTGTAGGTTGGTAGGAGATTGGTCAGCCTACTTGGAAGTTGTATTCTATAAAATGCTTGAAATCCTAGTTTTTTACACACTCCCCCTTCCTGCAATAGATATTGCGCATAACCTTATTTTTGCATCTTCGAATAATCACAAACAAACCTAAAATAAGAACCAATTCAATAACCCCAGTGGTCCTCCCGCAAACCTAACGATAGAACACGCTCCTAAATTTTTGTCTTGAAGCATTATGATCTAAAGAAAACTTCTTTTTTACGGGACAATTTTCTTACTTTTCGGTTAGAGGAAAGTAGTAAACATGTACGCGCGTTCACTTATTCACTGAATTCTATTAAACGACCCAGAAATTTCGACTTTTTTGTACAGTTGAAAATATATAGTTATAATTTGCAATAATTCGTTAAGACCCTAACGTGGACTATAGCTGTTGAATGCCAAAGGCGAGTGGCACTGTTTGATTTGGGAACTATTTCCTCGTTCCCCTCTCCCTCTCAGTCGCATTAGTGTAAATAAAACTCATATGTAATCGGCAGCAACACTGCTTACACAATTTATATTTAGATTAGCCTTTCTAACTGTAAGCAGAAAATCATCATTTCCATACGCCGACGGACACATTCGTGTTACGGTTAGAGTTAAGCTATGCGCCACACGCTGACGTCGTTTGTTTAAATAAGGCAGCAAATTAAGTATAGTCACAGCCCACGATGCGAAGACACGTACAGCTGTTACCATTGCGTTAATAGCTTAAAAGCTCGCTTGCGTCAATAGCTGATGGTCCCATTTCGATCATTTGTAGAGATTTCTTGAATTCGTCGTCTGATGGAGGGTTCCCGTACCTTTCTACCCTCACTGAATTCCGGGTAGCTCCATTCACCCAACAGAGATGTAATTTTTAATATTTAAATAGCTGCTGCGACGCTTTACATGACTTTCCTCAGCAACGCCCATAATCATCGATTTTCAGGGGCACAACACGAATCCGATCTATTTTTCACTCTGTTCATTTGAACTTGAACGTAAAAAATAAGCGACCAATTAATGAAATTATGCCGTTTACGTTGATATATTTCTTTTATATTATTTTCTTCAATACCGTCTGGAAAAGACAGAACAAAGGAAATTCTACGCTGATGTTTTCCTGGAAGGCAGCTCATTTTATTAAAGCAATTGGGTTATATCCGCCAGTAGGCAAATTACTAAAGTTAACGTACCTGTTAGGTGAGTCCGTCTCCTCTGGCCAGACGATGATGTCTTTACATCGAAAGCGCTTGCCCACAGTAACTCACCAGCCAGACGAGACGGACTCACCTAACAGGTACGTTAACAGCTCATTTTCATCATAGAACCTCTGAACGCATCACATCGTGCTTCGGCTCGTCAATTGTTTCCCACTCATTTTTCCCGCACTCCCACATCTTCGAAAGAGCATTAAAAACCTTTTCCGAGCTGTACGATTTTATTGAAATGATTGAATTGTGATGAAGTCATATTTGGACGCAATCATGAGATCGGCGTGCAGGGTTAAATGTATAGTGCACCATTCAGGTCCTATTCCCAGGTTTTCGCCTGGTTATTTGTCCGTATTACATCGAAATTGAGAACCACAAATGACAGAAATATATCGAACGTAATAGAAGGCAGGAATTTTGAATAGGTCTCCTAAACATTTTTCTGCCCCTGGGAAACTTCAAATAACTTTAGTGTAATCAGAAGCAATAAATAATAAATAATTAAAGAAGTAAATTGAAACTGAAGAAGCTGCTTCTGTATAGAATGTTAGATTAAACTAATTTATTTCAATTCACGATTGCTTACCGTTATTATTATTTGTGGAAATGCCCATTAACTCGTCCAGCGTTTCGGCGCTGCAGGTCGGCGTGTTCACTTCGTACGTGTTGTTGAACAGCGAATAGTCCACTTCGTGTTCGCCAGTTTCTTTTTTGAAATGTACCATACTCTCGAACCTGTGGCCCCACAAAATTTCTCCTGGCAGGTAAGAGGATCTCGCTTGCGTCGTCATTCCGGTCGATTCTATTACGCCTGTCAAGAAGAAGTTGAACTATAGTTGTGGAAAGTGTGGAGAGTTGCCCAAAACGGGTAAAACATCCAATTATTTTTAACGTCTGACGCAATCTACTGAAATCAGTTCAAGATGTGTGAGGCGTTTTCTGACAAACGATTTATGCTCCGTGCTAAACGGTGTGATAAACAAACTAGTTGTGCGTTCAAGAGAAGTAACCCCAAAAAACTAAAAATAGAGTTGATAAAAGATATATCAACTCAACCGAACACTTGAATTTATTGCTTCAAAAGAGAGCGTATTAAATATTAAAAGGAAAATTAACAACTATTCTAGCGTGCAGCTTGTGTTTCTAATTCAGCTCACGATTAAGAGTGAATATAAAGTTAAACGTGATTTTACGAAGGAACAAAAAACCAATAAATGATCCCCGTTCTATACCGCCTGTAGAATATGCGGAAATCTTTTTAGATTTCCTGCGTTTCCGGGCAGAGCGCTCGTACTTGATCTGTGACATTAACATTGATCGAGAACGGCTATTACTGAATCGACAAAGCTATGTTCTTGGGAAATGAGTTTTATTGTGTAGCATTGTAGATTTGTTAGTAGCGAAAGTGTTCTACCACGAAGAGGATTAACCACAAAATTCGATGCGTAGAAAGTCCAGGAGTTCAAAACCATGAACGTTAAATTGTAATCAATCGAAGATGGGATTGACAGCGTGGTAGGGAGTTAGGGGACAGTCATGGCAGCACTATTATTAACGTGATTCCTCATCGTAACGTGTGCATTATTATGGTTATAAAAATATTAATTAGAAACAGTTAAATGTTTCAACGTGTTCTAAGTTCTTAAAAAAAGGATTCTTTTCCGAAAATCAATCTAACTCCAATTTCCCGCAGCCTATGTTTCGTACAGTATCTTTTTGGATCAAACGCTTGACATTTTCTCAATGACCTTAAGTAAATAAAACATGAGAGCTATCATAACTTCTGCCGGTTTGTTTCTTCATGCCAAGCTATTTGCTCTCACCAGAGAGTCCAATATTGTTTCGACTTCCGCGCCGGCGAATTACGGGAAATGTGGATTTTTGTTATACGTGGTATGAAAGAGTTATCAAGGACGACGGTAGGAGTCCGTTCCTTGGGAGGAAGCTTGGCCCGTACGCTCCTCACTCACTCAGCAACACCAATTAGAACCGTAACTCAAAAACGCTACAATAACGACGTTGCACCAACACAAAGACACGTTCACTTCCTTATTCTTCTACATTCAATAAGCACCACTACAAATAGGTTTCTCTTCATCTAAACGTTGAAAAAGAAAAACGTTTTGACATAATACACGAGTTTACCCGGTCTGTTTCACTCAGTCAAAATGTCTAGCCGTTTACTTTGCATTCACGTTTGCCTCTGATATTTGTGAATAAATAATATAAACGTTCATTATCACTTGTTGCATTTATTGCTGCTAGGTGGGTACAGCTAAATGAGAGTGCCCACAGCTGAGATCACAGTAAAGTGTTGGAAATTGAGGGTACGATCGTATAATGTACTGGGGTGAGAGTTCGTACCACGGTCGAGGCTGGTAGAGGTGAGAGTAAGAAAAATTAGTGTGATTTTGGCGGTGAGGAATAGAGCATCATCTAAAAGCGCATTATAGAACATTGTGTTATAACCTTTTGAAGTTTAACGCTCATTGTGTAACATTTGAAGCTCAGTGAAACCTAATACGAGGAAAAGGGAAACTACGAAGAGAGTTGTTTGCTCTAAATCAAACCACACTCAACCTCTTGAAGACACAGTTTCCATCAACCCGAGTTTGCCAAAAGTTATCAAGTGCACTCAGTTACTATCCAGCCGCTCTGTGGTAATCGAAATGATTATTATTCTTCAATCTAAATCAAATACAGGACCCCTTCCCCCTAAGGACCCCAGGACCCTTCAGATTTTGCTGGAAAACCACTTCCCAAAATGTGTTGAGTATTTTTAGTATTGAGATTTTAGGAACCAGCGGAAAATTCTATTGAGCCTCTCATTATTATAAACGCCTTCCAGTGATATCGTTTCTTGATGCTAAAATTCGGTTTAAACAGCAAATAAAATAGTTATAGACGCCCCTCAGGACTAAGTTCCTCTGGATGGAGTATAAATGATCATCCATTATAAAAAAATACGCCTTGCTATTGTAAAATGCTCAAACGGCGTTATCTGGCTTTAAATTATTTCTAGCTCTTCACGCAGTCAATTTAAAATGATTACCTTCGAGGATGACAACGATTTCAAACCTTTGCCTCATCATGTCGGAGGCAGACAGATTGTAAAGCGGGCTGTCCGGCGTGATTTTGTGGACTATCGTCGTCGGCCAAATGAAGAATATTCTGTCTTCTTCGCCATCACCGCCGACCTTCAATTCGTGTTGATAAAACGGTAGCAGCTCGCCCTCCTTGGTCACCTGAACGATGAATGCAAATGGTTTAGTGGCTTAGGTTGTCGGGGGTGTTAGTAGCTTAAATAGTCAATATCAGAAAAGTATTAACTTAGGAGAACATATGTAATGTTACAACGCGTAGAAAGTGTTGTGCTATCCTTCAGTATGGAATCACTTGACGCCTAGGAGGACTAGAAGGACGAGCTTCATGGTCCGAGCCAACACAGCTCGGCCATTACATAGATGCACCTTGCAAGTAAACGGCCGAAGCCAAGCCATAACCAGCACAGGATGAATAAATTGCTTGAATGGCGCATAACGCCACCAAGAAATCATCTGGCGATAATCTTGGACTAGTAGGTACAGTAAAAGAAAGGTGAGATACTTGTAGGTGAAGGTGAGACCTAATTGTGCAGGGTGTGTGATGACCTGAATCTAAGACCGACGTGTTCACTAATGCACCACATTCAGCAGGGCTCTGTACCTCTGAACGGGGAGTTATCACAGCCCGTGCAGACATATGGAAGGTTGAATGTTGCGACGTACCAGTGTATTTTAGTGTAGTGCTAGACTTTACTACGTGTAAGTTACATCCAGTAACGATATTACACCTTTGTTAAACAATAACGGTCGAGTGTGTCAATACGTGATAATTGCGCATTCGCGGCATCCTACCCTTTTCGTAATGAGTTGAGCTCGAACGTGGGCTTCGATGATGTGAGACTTCCGCATGTCTCCTACCCTGAACATCAGACACAGCTGACCATCTCGTTGGTTAATCACAGCGTTTCTACTGAACAAAAGGGTTTGCGTTCTCTTTTTCGGACGGGACAATTTAGCGAACACTATGCCAACCATAAACGCCTGGATCATGACCCCCACCAGGCTCTGGAGACACATGACGAATATCGCTTCGGGACACTCGTCTGTCGTGTGTTTGGCACCGTAACCTGCGAAAAGGAAAGATATGCGGATAATTTTTTAACTAACGACGTATATTGTCAAACGTGTGTTTAAACACACTTTATGTGCAAGTGCCAGAAAGCCATACCTATTGTATGTTGAGTTTCAACGCTGAACAGGAAACAACTGCTGAAGGTAGTAACATCTTGAACGCAAGGGACCCTCGTCAAATTGGCTCTAGCCTGAGGGTCGAGGTCGCCGTGCGAATAGAGCACCAGCCACCAAAGAACGGCAAAACCCAACCAACTAAGAAGAAAATTCATTGCAAAAACTAACAGCGTCCACCTCCACTGTGCATCCACCAATGTTGTGAATATGTCCTGAAAAAGTGAATGATATGTCAATAGTAGTTTCAAATTTCTGGAGTTGGCACACTAGAGACAAAAACACTGCCAACATTTTCTAAGTTATTTACTCGGTGCTCAAAAAAACACATCACGGAACAGTAAGAGTTTATTGTGCTTTGTTTTTCTCAATCTTGAGAGATTTGGTCTGAATTAGGCGTGGAAAAGTAAGAACCAAATACGGTGCTGAATTGTGTATTCCTTGGATAAAAATCGAGGTCATTTTGGATGTCGCTAAAATTGCTCCTCAACCTACAGCTTTCGAATATACCTTTTACATTTTTGTCAAACTTCATTAATTATTCTGCACGCGTATTGCTTCAAACATAAATTCTGTAAATATCTGTTTCCTAAAACTCGGTTTAGGGATTCATAATTTTTTAAATTCAATTCTTGAGAAATAGTTCGACTTTAATATTTGTGTTGTGATGGAACGTCTACTACACATACAGACTTTTAATTTAATTCCTATAGTCTTCTAAATCAATAAATGCGAACGTTATGACGTTTCAAATTATCAGTTGTCGAAGGATATAAAAAGGCTGTCACCGCTTTTCGAAGATTTTTTGTCGTGTTTAAGCTTTTTGATGAAATTTGATTTCATCCGAATAGAAAAAAATGGCATGGTCAGAAGAGCGCCCGGTGAAAAGAACGCATAGAAAACTACCTCTAGTTTCAAGGCAAACAAATTAGGATATTAATAGGACTCAGGTACTCAGGTACAGTGATTCGGTACTGCCATTCTTCATGAGTAATTTAGTATTTTGTTCTCTAATCCTTCTTCCGGCAATAGACGATGTCAACTATTAATGTGGCAAAGTGGCGGTATCTAGGAGCCTTTTAGACTGCGTTTAGCGCCTATCATGACGGCCGCGTTGTTCATCAACATGTTATACGGTTCAAGGATGAAAACCCTCTGAGAAATGCTCATTTTCGTTCCCAATGGCCAGAGTAAGGCGTGCAGTGTGGACAATGAGGTGACAGTTTCAAATTTCAGTACCTTTTTTTTTAGCTTCTTTATGGTTTCCAACTTTACAATAACTTTGGCGACTAGTTTCGAGAAAGCAAGTTATCCCTATTTTAATATTGATTAATTATTGATATTATATTGATTATTAATTAGTTGATTTAAGTAATTGAAAATAACTCTCTTTTTAAGGCTTTCGCGGTGGGATGAATTTTCAAAATTTGAAAAATGGCGTGTAATTGTTCCGCATAAAAAGTTTATATCGTTTTCGTAATTTTTCCAGTTAAAAGCACCTATTAAAGCTACTTAGTTTTGAGGAATTATTCGTTTTTTTTATTGGTATTTTGTAACTGTGACTTTTTGGACTGTTATTTGGGATGAGCACCGCGACCTAAAGCGCAATGGTGCCAGTTAGCAGCCTGACAAGTCCATGCCTAACTTCCTAAGGAATACAGGGTGTTTTCTGCAAGAGTCTTCTTTGATGTCCACCCTTGTAGAAGTTGTACCAAAGGCGAACCCAACATGTGCCTGGCACTAGGCCAGGTAATGTTCGGGGCTTTCCTTATCTTATCTGTACTACACCACCTGTGCCGAGGAGCGTCGACTGTGCCCATAACATACATGTGTTTGTTCAATTGACAGTATCCTGTGATGATTCCCATTATCTATCCTAATTCCTTTTTCTCCATCATCAGAAAGCTCCGTCTTGTCGGTTGTCCTGAGATAAACCGTTTGGAATGCCTCTTTCCTGCAGTATTTCAGACAGTGCGATGCAACCTTCCGGAGTATTCTCTCACTGTCCTCATGACTAGTGACAGAGGTGTCCCACACTGGGAAAGTGGCCCAATACGATTCAAGTCACGCCAGATGTCCCTCTCATTTCCAGTGATCCCTTTATGCTCTAGGACCCAATGTTGATTAACTCTATTAGAGTTTTCTAAAGAACTTAGTCGCATCCTGCACTCCCTCGTCAGTTTTAACGTTTTGTAGTATTACTTCAGCCCCCTGCAAGACGCTTGACAACCAGTCATTATGTTGATAGTTTTATTGCTATACCCTTTATCACGCTTTATGATTTCTGGGGCAATGATATCATAAACGCCTGCTTGAAGAACCGTTGGAGACTCAGTGCAATGTACGTCCCACTCTTCGCAGAGCCGCTTATCCTCCAGGGTTTCTGCTATCTGTGGAGACGTTAGGAGGCCGAAATCTACGAATTTCACTGTTTCATAGACTTTCTCTGGTTGCACTCCCATGGATATAGCCAGGCGCCTGTCATCGCCTGTGGTACCTTAGCTACTCCAAGACTGGTAAGTGTGTACGCCACCATCACAGCCTCTGCTTTGACAGATATATCATTCATCAGGGCATCCCCTCACAGTTCTCACCGTCACCAAGCAGTTTTCTGCTCTATGCCATTTCAATGCTGCACATGGGTATTAATTGTCAAAGACCCCCTCAATATCCGAGGGGCCTCTACTTAATATCCTTATTTCCTATGGACCCTTCTGGTTTCCTGGCCAATGCATTCAATGTGAGTGTGAGTCACGTGATCTCCCTGAGCGATAGACAAGGATGCTAATTATCAGCGAGGGGGAATGGGATTGAAATGGTAAGAAACGGTCGAATGAACGACAGAAGTATGTTAGCTAATAAAACGACAGTTACAAAAATACCTCGCCGACAGGTATTTATGCCGCAGTAAATCTGCTAAACTGCTTTATCGCTTCGATTCATCTCGGCGAGTGGAGGAGGAACTACGAAAGAAACATTCTGCATTTTATTGATCATAAGAACTATTGTTACTCCTTGTCGCTGTTTATTATTTTTTCAAAATTTTTTGTCTTCAAGTTCGCGACGTGAAAAGAGATTAGAACGTTGACACACGCTAAGTAACGGCTGGTTACAGGAAACTTGTTTCAAATACCCCTCGTTTCTGACGTGTCCATATACTGTCACTGTCCAACAAGAAGATCGACTATACGCAATATCTGCAGACGTTTAATACTACGCGTAAGACATGCGATGGATTTGGGTAATAAATTTCAATGAAATGAAGGCTCCGAAAGGAACGTTGCAAAACCAGAGTTTTGATGGATACCTTAGTTTTTAAAAAACGCTTAGCGGCCGAATCACTTAAAATGTTCATGTATTCAGAACAATCCCCCCTCTCCTACTACCAGCTGACGCCTACGCACTTGTGGGTAGCCCTAACAACGCAATAAAATTCCGGCGTTATTTTAACGATCTCAAGACAAACCTTAACTCTCCCGGGAATGTTTGATTAGGTGATGGTAATAAGAAATGGGAAGGCAACTTGGATATAAGGTCAAAGAGTTAACGCACATTCACAATAACTCGTACGCAGTTGTAATCTTTTAAGAATTACAATATTTACAATTGGCAGTATGACGCCAAGACATGAAGTCATGCTTATTTACAACGCAACTATCCATCTATGGCCACCAGCTTGAAAACAAACATAGTCGACGAAAACCATGCTACATAGAGCGGAAAAAACCATGCACGAGTGTTTTTGCCTCCTTCCCATTTCTCAATGTTGAATATGAGCGGGAAAATGATTACCTTAACCATCGATGGTGGTCTACGTTTTTTCTATCAAATGTTCATCTGAGTCTGTCAATTTTCTGTCTAATGTGATGTGACAAGAAACTATCTGTTCTCAATTTAGAAAGAAAGTCAGCTAGGGGGAATACTTTTTTTTAAAGTCAGAATCGAAGGGAGATTGTATTGTCTCGGAGTTGGAAAAGGGGCAAGTGGTATTAGAGATCGACAGGCTGTTCACTTCAGAAACCAAGAAGACAAACGCATTGTTCCACACTAGACTCACGTCTCTTTGATAAAATAATTGAAGACACAGTGCACAAGCACAGCCAGACACGAAAACTAACACCTATAGAAAAAATTTATTAGGCCTTTACACAATTAAAAGTAGAATAGAACAAAAAGCACAATTATATCAATAATATGCTCAATATCGGAGGGTCTACATTGCACAATATCCATTTCCAATTTCAAGTTATGGAGTAATGTTGATGAAAGTTGGTCTAACGTCAACATTACCTGTATAAACTTCATTTTCTTGTAAAGAATGGTACTTTCATTTGCATTCAGTGAAAGTAGAGATGTTTTGTGATATGTCCTTGCAGTAGCAGAAAGTGTACCTTCTAGTTTCTGTTGAAAGCATTTCTATACTTGGCGATGTGTTGTGTTGTTTACTTTCGTGCTATGATTGGTTAGAGAGCAGTTGCATTCCAAGCTCAGTGATCGTAAAGAATATCTGGTGCTCCAAGTGCATTCCATTCAGCTATGTTTACCGCTCTAGCTACTAATAAGATATGTTTTTGATTCAGTTAATATGAACTTGGTAGTACCGGGCTCCAGTTTTAAGCAGAACGTAGCATTTATTATATCGGAATTTATTGAGTTGCTCCTATTTACCTGACGACCATTATTGAGTAATCAATGCTTGAGTAATGTATGAAACGTTCAACTCAGGTTTTCTCAGAAGGACCGTCTTTACTGATTAGGAATTATCGGGTAAAAATTGTGAGAAATGATAATACTCGAAACGGTGATACGTGGGATTTAGGATTTATCGGGCTGCTCTTATTTAACTTATGAGCATTATTAAACCTTCATGATATAGGTAACTTATAGGTATATTGTCCAAATCTTGTGAAGAATGCTTGCATCATCTTAGGAATTTAGACTGAAAAACTCGCTAAAATCGATGAAGAAATTACTATTATTGATTATTTCCATGTCGTATGACTTCATGATTTCTTAATCCACCCACCTGCTCATGTAGTGTGCAGGTATTGCCAAAGATGGCAATGAAGCCATTAGAGAGATCACATTTACCACTACTGTCCCTTTAACCAATGGGACGGGAATCCAATAATCTTAAATGTCCCTTATTATAAACGGTAGTAAATGTATTTTATTCCTTCAAGTCTTCCAAAGGTGTTCAACGAAACACAGAAGGGGAGCATGTAAGGATCCTGGTCTTTAAGTAAGTGCGCAATAATCCCTTCCATTCATCCTAAGCCCGTCGATTGTCTTGAACCAGTTCGCCCTCGGTTTAAGCCAATGAGTGACACCGTAACGTTTTCGGTTCTTAAAAAAGCTCAGGCTTGTTGGTACAGAAGTTAACAACCAGTTAGTTATTTGGTGACCAAACCCACTTTGACTTCACTAGCTCCAGAGCTTGTGCTGTAGCTGCTGGAAACTCTAAACTTCATTTTATCATTCCCTTTTTTTTCAATTTTCTGTCCCAAGGTTATACTTACAGGACTCTTATACCTTTTCCTTATTTCACTTTTTTCCCTTACTTCCCACTTCCTCACGGCGCTCAGCCCTAGATATCACAGTTATACACTCCTTCCCAGCTCAGATCCTGTATCCCACCAGTTCATCTATCCAGAGACCCCCTCTGAAGTGTTGACTCTGGCTCCATCGTATTTTATCATGAACTCAAGCTCTATCTTGTCTCAAGTGTTATAAACAGTGTAATAATACAGTTCTCTGTATCATTAGTCAACTTATTCTTCGCCCACCCTGAATTTCATCTCACCCCCTTGTGCAATCAACAGCTTCTGCAAACACTTTTTCAGTAACAATAAAATCTTTTCCGAACGCGCTCACTAGTTTTGTCGAAAACACTGTTCATGGGTTTGCTAATTAGGATGTCAGTGTCGTTATTAGAAATAAAGGCTAGCAAGTGAAACCTCTTTGATAAGCAAATTTGTGATTTGATGGGATCATGCGTGGTTTATTCGTCCAGCGCTGGCCAATCATCATGCTTGGACTCAGTTTACCTTATGGAAAATAACTCTGACGAGAGCGCAGCGGTTTATAACTCAAAATTTTGCCTCAGAATTCTATAAGATTTGATTCGTTACGAAACCAAGAAACTTGTGTCTATTTGTGTCCCTGAAGTTACTCCCTGGTTCGGGGTATTCTTCAAACCTACACGAATACTCAAACTTGAACGGATATTGTCATGTGCTGCCAAAGGAACTACTGAAGCCGACTAACAGATGAAGTTACCTGCAAATATCTTCTTCTCCGTTTCGCCACTTTTCCTTGAACTACGTTGCAATCACCGTGTTTGAATACGACCCTTCTCCGGACTCTTCGAGAGCTGAACCTCGTCTGGCGATACCTGCAAAAAAAACAGTCAATAATGAAGTAGTTTCCACTTTTTTAACTGTTGAAAGTTTTATAACCGCTATGTTAATAAAATTAATGGGAAGTTTCTGGACGTTTTGATAGCCATAACATAATTCATCTACATGACGAACCCTCAGGTCACCCGAGTTTAGGAAACTGACAAATACACGTGAATTAGTATTTATCAGCCATTACTACCAACAACTATGGCCACTACCAACCAATCCCCGCACTCTTAACTTTTTCCGTGGTCCTATACTCCCGAATGACCCAAACAGGATAGGGATAGATATTATCCAAGCGTTCTTGTAGGAGCGGTGTAGATCAGTGACAGTTGCTAGGCTGTGAAGTTTACGTATTTGTGGTCACGATGACCTACAGAGCTTTAGTAACGGTAAGCCGACAGAGCAGCTGGGAACAGTACCCAGGAACTGTATCAGTAAAGTGTAAATCCGACGGAATGTTTTGGGATCTTTTTGCCTTTTCCTCGTTTTCTCAGGACCCAAGGTTTTTTTCCTGTTTTCCGGCTTCAGCATTGAATTCTGTATTCCCGTTCCATAAGAGCTTTGGTACCAAAACTACCACGTCATTAATTTGAATTTGATGTGTTTAGAGAGGGGATTCGTTGTCGAGAACGGTTTCGTGAATAACCTATTCTTACACAATGTCATTGGCAGGGTAGGAAAAAGTTGTTAATTTTATTTTGTTTTTGTTATTTTCTGTGTTTTTTAATGTATCAGTGTTTATTCCTTTTAAAATTGTGCTGCGGGAAGAAAGAAGACATCTCTGGCGTTTATTTTAAAATATTTAAAGATATATTCACGTTTTTCTAACGCTATTTAATTTTCTTTCATTGTTATGAACCTTGTCTCAACAATTGTTTTGTACATTTGCATGTAGGCATCCTGTCACAGTTAACTGCTAAGACAAAATAAGATTCGCATCCACGTGTAGATCCAGCTTCCAGGAGCAGATGACGCAGCATCCGAACGCGGCCTCCCGCTGTTCATCATTACGTTTCCTTGCACCTACGCAGAAATATTAGCGAATAGAAAGCTCTCTGTGAGTTCACACATCACTCGTAATTATTTTACTTTCTATTTAATTTATAAGTTACGGATTTGAAAAGGCAATGTAATGTTCAAAGGGTCCGAGGGCCCCGTGGCCATAACTTTTGCCTGATGCCTAAATACAAAGGTCGTCATTTCATTCTCACTCCCTCTCTCTTTTTCTCAGAGAGAAAAAAAATCGGACGGAGACTCTTCACTTGTGCTCTCAACAAAAGTGTCGGTTCGGTCGTTGCTGTCTCGTAAAAGATTTTAAAAATGTAGTATTTAATGATCCTTAAACAGTAATACCACTAGTTTTTTCAGAAGGTATGGGCGAAGAGAGGGGGGGGGAGTCAGGGCATCTGGTCCACTGTTCAGTAGAGAGTAATTAATCAATTTAAATCCAATTGCGCTTTCACCCTCACCTCCTTCCTCCATTTCCCTTTTACTGTTTGCTTTTGTACTTACGGGAAATATTCGAGTGACATCAATCCCGTTGAGTTAAATGCCACTATTATAACGTTGAACGACTGTACAAATAAATGAGAACGACTAGCTAGGATTAATTTATGCATTCCTCTTGCTCGGAAACCCCGTGTTTTAGTCGAACGATGAGCCCCAACAGAACACAATAGACTGTTCAGTTCACCAGCGCACTAGCTTCGTTTTTATGTCAACGTGATAAAATCCTTTCCCTGCAACCATTAGGCGATGCTGAACGCAACTTGATAAATTTAAAATTATTTAGATACAAGATTTGTAATCCACAAACCTTATTGCAAAAGTTGTGGACGAATCATGAAAATTGGTTAAATATTAGAGGTGTGCATTACGAAAAATTTTAAACTTTCCGATTCGTTTGCTTAATTTGAGAATAAGCCTTTGGAAACTTTCGTGTGGTTTCTAAACTAAGTAGACAGGAGCAAAAAGTCAGCTTTTATTTGACGGTGTTCTGGCCTAATCCGGCTAGACAGGGGTACCGGATTGTTTGCCAAGAGGCGAGTGCCTTTGTTGGCACCGACGCCTTTTCTTGAGCCTCCAACACTCACGCATAATATAGTATTTGTTGAAACGGTCCTAATGTACGAACGTTTCTCGATACGAAAGGGACGAAAGATATCGTCTGTAGTTTTTTAATGTTCCGGAATGGGTTTCTTTTATTTTGCTGGCAATGATTCAGATTGAGTTAGCGCATTGTTAAACGTTTTTCGCGTGCCCGGTTCTTTGGTCGTCGCCTATAACTCGGTCATCCGGCTCTTCATGGGTGGCGTCGCTCATGTGTGGCCAACAAGACGTCAATCATTTTTCGCTTCCTTCACTTCTATTTACGTAACTTCAATCGTCCACTCTCCAACCAGCCTCTTAGTGGTCGCAGATCGGATGAAGTGTATTTGGGCGAGGCACAAACTTTAAGCCGAGTTCGTCAAAGAAAACCGTTAGTTGTTTTGTATCTAGTAACTTCAATCTTGATTCCCACGTCGCTACTTTGTGAACTTTTTGGAATGAGAACCAAATGTTAACAGAGTTCGGCGGATACACTTCTTTTTTTTCATTTAACTACTCCGTGAAACCCCTCCGTATTGCGAAACGAGCATCCGAAATGTAGTATTTTCACGAGGTCTCCTATATTCTCGCTAGCGAGATCCTGAATGTAATGCTGTCGTATTCTTCATCCTTTCACAGCCAACATTTAATAATCAGTTTTGGCACAATTCTAATTTAGTTTGATTGGTTACAAACTTGATTTGCCGTGCAAAATTCTGAACTACGTTTCAAAAACTCAGTTCGGAAGGAGTTACACAGTACAAAATCGAATAGAAGTTGTTGGTAAATTTGTGGTGATTACCTCACTGCTTATAGTTTGGCCTATATTTTACTTTCTGGACATTAATATATCGAACTTGCTATGCGAAACCCGAAATGTAGTCAACTTAATAATATTCAACACGAGTTAAGAGCAGTTCGAAGAGGAGACCTTTGAAGGCCACAAAAACTCGCACACATTTATTGTGAAGAGGTTCACAGATGAACCTCTACGTCTATAGAATCAACCCTCACTACGATCTTAAAAACGGTGGATGAAATTTAAAAACGCGTTGAAATAAACTTCTTCCAGCCAAATTTTGCAGCCAAGCCCGACTTTGCTGGCTCATGGTTTTTCATGTGCCCTACAGTACTCTCCCAGCAGTTATTATTGTTTTTTCTCTTCACAGTTAATGTTAACTCTGTCTTCCTTACATCTTTTTAATGATCAACACATACGGTTTATGAATTAACTGTTTATAGTACCTGTAGAGTACCTCCAAGATAGTAAATTACTTTATTGTTTTTGTTTGTGTAGCGCGAATAAATTAACCGAAATGTTGGCGTGTAATAATATTTTTTGTCTTCAATTGATCCTCATTTACGTCATAATGTATATACGGATTTGATGACGAACGGGCTGTCGGTGGCCGTCAGAAATATCCCACTCGAGTGAGTTGTTTCTGCTGCCTTCCGCCTTTTCTTTCTGTTTTCACCTTTCCGTCGATAGTGTTAACACTTTGTTCTGCCGTTCTGGGCTTGAAAGTACAAGTGTAATAAACAGATAGGTTATGTCTGATGCAATTGTTGGATTACCATAAAATGTTACTTAGTTTGAATATTTCTGTGCCAAAACGTTAACGCTCTCCCAGCTCACAAACTACTTTTTCGCCGGCTTTTTCCTACATTGGAAAATGTACATATTCCAACAACAAAAAACCCCCGTAATACGATATTTACCCCTCTCCACTTAACACCTTTAGAAGAAAGGATTGTTTTGTAGACCATCCTCAGATCATTATAACCATACCTTATGAAGGCTACTGGGACTTAGTGTGAGGCGAAGAAGTGGTCTCTATAATGTCCTCGGCGGAACGATTTATATGTTTTCTGTCCCAGAGCGTGCACCTTTCTCTATTACTCCAAATGACACACTTCATATGAAATATGAGTATGAAATTCCCAAGCCGTGCTCGTGAGGATGGTATTCGTCAGCTCCTGGCTCACGAAAATCTGCCACAATCGTACGAGTTGCATCTGATTCTTGTTCGTACACCATCTACTTCCAATTGTGAAATTAGAAAAAAATTCTTAATTTCTTTAAATTAGGAACCCAACACCTCCACTGACGGCGGCTATCTCCCAGACCGCTGCTCAGCACAACTTCAAATGTTTAAAGGCTAACTATTCCTATTCCCACGATTCTCATCCCCACATTAACGTGATACTAGTGAGAGGGAGGTTTGAAAATATGCGTAATGGTTTGTGAAATATAACTGCCGAAACTAAACAGCAGAAAACACGTAGTTAACGCTTATAATTTGGTTCAAGCGAAAAATCCCTGCGTTGGGCGTCGGCAAATCTTGTTGACTTTCTACCCGAAGACCGTAAGAAAAGCAAACTTTACCTGGAAGACAGAAAAAAATGAAGGAACCAAGAGAGGTGACCCAATTAGGTGATACGTATTTTCAACGGTACTTTCTATAGCCTTACGGCCGAGGAAAATAAAAATCTGCACATCATTTCGAGAAGCTTTCAGTCTGATGCGTAGACTCAGCTCTAGTGAGAGTAATGAGCAGTCCAAATTGTAGATCAATTTCGTCCCTCCATTCTCCAACGTACGTTCCACTGAAAAAGCGGCAAATAGGCCGTTGATTATGTATTGTTACGATGGATTACAGTTCCGCAGTGATAACTTGGAAACCTGGGATACTTTTTCTGATTGGCGTCGTAGGGTAGAAAGAGAAGGAGTATTGGTCACTATACCTCCGTAGTCGTGAATGTGCTTAGTAAACTTGACAGCTAATCTTTTGGCACTTGCTCACGGTGTGTCTGGAATTAGTTCATAGCACGCGAAGACTAATAAAAACCATTTTTGCAGAAAGCCTTTCATCAGGCGATTTATGCTGGCAAGGTTTAATATCGATCTTGATTAGGCAAGATGTTCTGCAAAATGAACAGTATTTGATGATGCCGGACAACAATTTTATATACTAGCACTGACATAAAGCAATTTAAGGCATTAACGAATTGAAGGTCCATTAAAATCAACGAAGGCGGTTACCTTTTTTTTTAAAGTGATTGGCCAACAACAAGATAAAACCGAATCAACATCCGCAAAGTTTCATTTGTCTGGTGACTGCGAATACAATGGGACTGTCGTAACCAAACCCATCGGAAGTTTTACGTTTCCGTTGCATTTATATCGAATCGTTTCCGTTACGTGACATTCGCGAGTCCATAATCTCAAATCCAGCAGGCCAACTCAAATCAACTCCCTGTCAATCCCCAACTTCGGGAACCATCCGATGAATCGATCGATACCCAAGTTTAAACTGCTTGTCCACGTTTCGTGTTAAAGTGCGCATCCGATGTGGTTAGTCTAACCCCGTGATCAGTCGATGCAATTAAACTCAGTATCAATCATCGATTAACGAACTGCGAGGATCTATTCACATTGGATTGGTATGCGAGCACTGGAATCCTCAATTAAAATAGGTGAAAGGGTCATCATAGAGGGCTGGGAGTCAGTGACGACGGAGAAAACTGCGTCAAGAAGTTTGGCGGTTTCCCAAGCGACGTCCTCTAGCCCCGGACAGGTGCTGACTAAAGGGAAAAAACGGGTCATTCAACCAAAATAGAAAAATAAGGTCGCTCAACTTCGATGTTGCGGAAATTACTCAAGTCGATCGATTTCCGTCATCGGAGCGGATGCAGAAACGAAATGCTCAACTTGTGCTTCTGACATACCTCTCCGCTTCGTGCAAAATTAGATGACGAGCAATTTAAAATATCTGGTGCGAAGCGCAACGTTAATTCAACGCATTTCCACGAAACCACTTATCGAGAACAAAACCTAGGCACCAGTTAACTGAAGGAACCCTGTCTGCTTGACCAGCTTTGAAAACATTGGGAAATGAACGTTTAACGATCGTGGCATCTCATTCGCTGGTATATTTCAGGCTAATGTATGGTCACAGGGAACACAATGTGGGCATATACAAGTAGAAAGCACCCGTCGCGAAAACGAGTCAACTCAAATTCAATTTAGCATATTCTAGACATATTCACATATTTTTGACTCACTTTTGTGGTATTAGGGTTAGGGTTAAGAATTGTTACAGGAACATTTAAGGAGTACGATACATAGGTATTATCGAGTTGAAGACACCTTGTGGGTTTCATCTAAATTATTAACAAAGTTTTTGATTACCAGACTCATCACCCCACCGCATTTTTACAAAAATGTTGAGCGACAACGAAAGTTAGGTATTGATTAGTAGAGAAGGAAATATTATCAAACGCTTCTTGGAAACAAGAAATAGGAGATAACCAATTTCCTATTCTCTGAGTTTCTGGACCATCTTCTGGTTCAGGAAATAAATAAATCATTCATTCATTCTGCTCTTCCTGCTCCTCCAGTGTGGAGGAGATAAGAAACCACATGCTGCTTCACTGCATTTCCTACAACAGTGAGCGGTGGTTGTTGGAAAAGCAAGCCATAAGCAAGCAGTGTTTTGCTCGCAACCGTTTCGCCCGGTCTGTGAAGAAGGTGATGACAATGAAACGTGGATCTGTCCCTCTGAAACTTGTCAACCAAGTAAATAGTTAGATCAGGTGGGAAATCAGATTAAGAACTCCTCTCAGATGTTACGGGATTCCCCAGATTCGTACCTCCGCGCAGTGACTCACGGGTAACGGCGCTCCACCGGGAGGCAAGTTAAATGACAACCTGCCGTTCCTCCACAGGTCTGGGATCAGTGGATCCTGAGCAGGCTCCTGCATCTCTATGACATTCGACTGATATGACAGTATGAAGGTTCAGGAACAGTCATTTTGATAAGGAAACAGAATTGCTTATTAAACAACTAACGTTTCCCGCCTGCTGATACCAGCAGTCTGATGTGACGTTTGATCAACTCTGTCAAAATATCAAAAATCGCTACTTGATCTGCGTGCGTGCGTTTTACGCTTGTGTTAGGGGCATATATCTCCGTGTCACCGAATAGGACCGTCTAATATAATAGGAAGATACACTATAAATGGGCGGCAATCATTCTGGACCCTGACAACGAATACAGGCTTTTCTCTGTAGTACGCAACATTTGTGGAATGTAGATGTTGCTGGCCAGTATTGGCGTACCAAAGGCAAGTCCAATTCGTCCTCTGCCTCTTGCTTAGAGTGTTAAAAATGTCGAGGCAGGCATGATTTACAAGGGAATGAGAAAAATTGTGTGGTGCGTCAACACAAATTCTCTGTATCATACTGAAATACGTGCACATAGCCATATACATACATTGTCTACTTAGAGCGTTGACGAACACGAAACAGATTTAATAGCCGTTTTAAATTCATAATTGAAACCCCCAAGAGGATAATCTGTGCCTCACAAGGACAACCCACCTATCAGTACTGGGTAAAATGAATCTTTTAAAAGGGTTAAAATAGCTCTAATATCACAGCAGAAATTGTTACGGTTATTAGAAGTGTCGCGCCAATATTCATTTTTAAAATGACATCAAAACCGATCCATGGATTTTTGATATCTGGGGGTACTCCGATTCCTTTACTATCTATTTTAGATTTTTTCGACAGCATAATTAAACTAAAAGCTTCTTGAACTGAAAGAAATCATCCTCGAGTTAACATATTTATGGTAGCTAAAGCCTCGAAAATCGAAGAAATCGCCTGTTTCATCGGGTCTTTGTGAACGTGGTATCAGTAAATTGTTAACATTCGCTTCTCTTAGAGCAGCATTGAGAAATGAACTCAGAGAGCGTCTGCCACCCATCTGATTCGTGGAAACCGTCTCTCTTGGCACAGTTCACGGAGCGAAATAGTTTAGCCAGTTACGGATCTCTCGGAACTGAAGTTGTTCATCAGAGTGTATATTATCATTAAAATTACCATTGAAAGGATTTCCTCGTAATTTTGGACTTCAGTCAAAATGGATGCTTTTTTGATATTACCTGCAAGCTCAATTATATTTCATCGGGGGAAGTTGAATCGAGGATCAACAAATTCGAACAAAGAACCTGTGCGTCCTCATTACAATTAATTTAATTACTCAGACTAATTGATAAAGTTATTTCCATTGACTTCATTTGCGGTACCATCGCGCATCAAGTTAAAACGGAACCTTAACTTGAGTTAACCTCAATGCCAATGGTTAAGGAGATTAGGGTAACAAGAAAACAAATAGGAGTTGTCTTCTCTTTCTGTCTTCTTTGTCTATGACGAGTTATTTTTCGGAGGAGCGAAAATCCAATTATGACCAGTTTTCACCAAGGAAATGGTGCACTATTATGGGATTTATTCTTCACCAATTAACATCCGACTTTTTTCCAAATAAATAGGTCCGTGGAAATATAAAAAAGAACTATAAATCTCATGCCACGTTTGACTTTAATAAACTAATTCAATAACACTCCCGATCGAAAATATTTCTCCCAAGTCTTAATTGGCACTTGATGTAACATAAATATAATCGCTAAAAAAATCTACTTCACTGCCTTCATAAATTTTGTGGATTATTTTCGAGAGATATTAAAGTTATTTCATTCATAACTTATTGCCAGACGTACTTATTCAAGAACTGTACGCATTATACAGAGCCCGAGTAACCCACACTTTCAACTGGAATGCAAATAAGATGCGACGATTATTATCTACCAATCAATCAACTAGAAGTTTCCTAAGAACGCTTGCCCTGATTCTGATAGTTATTAATTCCCGTAATATTCTTTCATATTTGTTTCTACGGCGAATGACCGCCTGAGGTGATATTTTTCTTATTGCGCGGTTATAACGAGCAGAGTTTTTCGCTAGTATTAATTAGGAAATAGGCAGGCAATCACCTACCAATGTCTAGAGGTTAATAGCTCTCACGTTGTAAATGTTGTCATTAAAAGTGATGTAGAACTGTGTACACACATTCCTGCCTCATTAACTAACAGATATTACGTTGGTTTGGCAAACATTTTTCTTCATGTTCGATGATACGTGCAAGACCTTGAACATTGAGGGGTTTCGCTCTTTTAGTTCTCTCATTTTTCGGAATAAGCTGACCTGCAACACTTTCAGAAAAATCGGCGAAAGACAAGAATTGATGATTCCGAATCAACAAAAAATACCAAAAGCATTTCTGTCACTCTTGAGAGGTGGCGAGTTGTAGTCATCCAAAACGAAAAATGCCGTGTAGCGTTATGGACATCATACCTCTCTGAACGACTTGCCCGTTAGTCTTTATGTGTAAATTTGTGTGTTTCCCTCGATAAACGGCAATCCGTAAAATAAGAGAGAGATTTATGATGAAAATTGAATGGTCCATTGATGCTCACTGTTACGACTGTCGCAAGAAAATATTAGCATTGTTTGAACAAAGTTGTGAAAGACAATATTTTGTGGGCTCTCAAAATCGTTTAATTTCCCAGCTCTGGTGAAATCATACCTAAATGGGAGTTTGGGGGCTCTGTTTCCCGTCATTTTAAGCCTTGTGGCAGCATTTTACAATATTCAACTGAGACTAATCGAGCTTCAATTGCTTCACGTAGAAATTATAGGTTATTGCGCGTTTTTCTCATATCGTATTCGAAGACCCCGGGGGGGGGGGGGGGACGCCTGGTTGTTGACTTTTTCAAGAGGGCTGTTTTAGTACCAAATATGTGCAGTTGAAGAGCTAAATCAGAATTTTTACAACAAAGGTTTCAGGTATTAGATTGCCTGTCAGTAACAAGTTTAAATAAGCATAGAATTTAATGGGAATCAGAAGCAAAGCCCCCTCTGTACAGGAGCAAAACGGGCTAGCAGTCTTCAACTCAAATGACCGGCTGAAAACACTCGTTTCTCTTAACTCATTTCTCGGAAAAATTCGACTTAGTTAGTTGTTAACACCGATTACCATCTCACATATAGCAGCAGATCAAACCTGTCTCTTTATGGTGCCTTATAAGTCTCACTTGCAAAATTTAGCGTAAATGAGAAATACAAGGAGGCTGACGTTTATCCCAACCTCTTATAGTAAAAAAAACAGTTAATTACGTGAGCAGTCGAATAATGTTAACTCTCAGCCAGTGTTTAAACATACAGCAAAATTACGGCTCTATTTGATTAATTTTAATTAAAGTGACGTAAAATAGGCTTTTGTTGGAGAATAAAAGAGACGTTGATATTCATATTTAATATCAATTTCCGAAGAAAGTTCATGAATTGAAATGAGGGAACACAAGAAGGAAGCACAAGTGATGCACAATTTTCAATAAGTGTACAGCGTTCCAAAAACTCTTTTGTGTTTAGTTGACAATTTATTTCCCATCCCCGCCTTTTTTGTCTGGGGATTAGTACTAATTCGGCTAAGAATAAGAGGGAGAGATGATGAAACCTGTAGAGAAAAAAAATATATTGATGGGGGAAAAAACGGGAAAGGCGTTCCTTTATCTCAAAAGTACTAAAATAGAAATCATGATTTAAAATAAGAACAGCGGTATGGGTGTGAAGCCGTCTGATATCAAACAGCTCAAGGACCTTTTGTTCGCTGTTAGGCGGTGGATCCGTCACAATGTTGGCCCCAGGCACTGTCCGAGTCCAAAACCAGATCCTTCCTCATTATAAATAGTGTTGGGGGTGCTATTAGTTCCCTCCTCGTCCAGTTTGACCCGGCCATTTGCCAAATCTTCTCGCGACACTTCTCAATTGTGCGGGGTGGGCTCGTTTCGTCGCCAATCCGAGCCGCATCTTACGGAAGTGAAATAAAGTAAGGTTGGCAATTTAGATCAACTTGGCGACAGGAACGTGAATCATTTCGCTTTAATGTATATCATTATATGGAAATGTGTGACTTATTTTCGATATTTTGAAGGAAATGGATACGGGGACAAGCGGTTCAAGAAATAAGTATGGCAAGACCATTTGCTGATGACTTATTCCTCTACGAGTGGGGAACGTTTTAAGCAGCCGTCGCCTCGGAGAAAATAATGATAATAAAGAGCGACAAGATTTCTAGAGAAGCAGAGTAAGCCACTGTGTGGGCCACTTGATATATTCCACCTCACTCTATGTGCCGTCGAAATAATACATAAGGCATCGGATATTGTTGAGTCTACTTTAGTAAATCTCGAGAAAATTCAACCAGATTAAAACATGGCAGCATCTTTTACTGCAACTTGATTCGCTCAGCTTTCAGATGTCCCCTCCTTTATTTTAACTTATTTCCTAGACTAATTGAAGAGTTCGCTATACTTGAGAAGGAGCTCGACGGGACGGGAATTGGCTTGCAGAGTAATATCGTTTGAAAACTTGGCCTTGGGAATATTGAGCATCTAACTCATACAAACTCATAACAAAACCTCACAAAACTCTCCTCTTTCCCTGTAAATTAGATGATACGCTACATCAACAGGTTCAGTTCAGTTTCTTTCAGTGCCACGCCACTGCATTTTATTTAAAAAACGCAAAATGTAGGCACTCGTTAGCCGAGAGTGTGCCGTGGTATTTTTTCAAAACCATTAGTATCTTTCTCGAGGAAACTTTGAAAATAAATTTATAATATTCAAAGAACCTCATTTTCTAACATATTTTTTCATACATTCAATGGACAGTTTCAGAAACATGCGCGAAGACCAAAATTTCGGTACAGGTTGGCAGAAAACACTCTTTCAGGTTTACCAAATTCAGACATGCATTTATTGCTGAAAACTTGAAAACGTTTGAGCCCACTTCTGTGAGTTTAAGCTAAATCGTCAAAGCCACTTTTGCAAACGTCGACAGAAAACTCTTGTTGCTAACTTGCGACTGTATCTCCACTGCATTTGCACTTATTATTGTCAATTGAAAACACATTTAGACATTGATTAGTAAAAGATAAGTTGAAAGCTTAATCCAACTTTTAAAGCTGTTATTGAGGAAAATGCGAAAACAATTGATCGTTACTTTATTTTTGCCTGACGAAAAATTAAGTACCAGAGCAAAAACATCTGGTGCGAGCATCACACGAATTTCCTCAGCCCTACGTAGATCAGACATTTTTAATGGCATTAGCTACTAATACAATTTATTTTTCACACAGTACATCTGAACTTGAAAAAAAAAACATAACTAAAACATAACTGGTAAAACATAACTTGATATTCCTTAGCCCAGACAATTTATGAGACTGTCACCGTGATTTTCTTGAGAACGATAGTGTTTACTGTTTCGGAATTATCGGCCGAAAACTGTGAACAATGGGACTAAAAGAAACGGACTTGGTTTATACCTTGGATTTTCTGAGGTTGCTCCGTTATTAAACTCCCATCGTGTCGTTTACTAGAACTTCAACTTTCATGTGAATTCTATTATCATATGAACGGGATTTCTGAGTATTTTCTTCATTTTCCGAATGATGGGTGCTTTAATACTTCTTTGTTGTTTGGATATGTACATAAAAAATGATCCTAAATAAATAGGGCTAGTTTTCGAGAAAAACGATATTTGATGTTGTGATCACCGTGATAACTATAGTTAGTTATAGTTCGATTATGCTCTACCCTCATTTTGGCATCCCTTGGCGATCTTTATGTTCAACATTGAATTTCAACTGATTTCTTTCAGCCGTATTACCTCAATCGCATTAACTGACACACACATACAAACCATTTTCCCATAAGGCGTATTTCCTTAACTTTCCTCCCTACTACATAGAGCTAAGGAAACCAAAAAAGTTCAATCTGTTCAGCCTTTTTCGAGAAAATCTGACAAAATTTCAAATTAAGGATGCCCCAAAACTCAATACTTATGGGACAATACTTAAATACTTTTGCGCGGGTTGCGGGAGTTAATTCATTAGAAGTAAATAATAGATAAATCATTATGTCTTACGATGAACTGATGGTGGTTAAATCCCCGAACCGGCCCAAAATTACATTTTTGAATTGAATATTTCGCTAGTTTTGTTATTTTGCGACGATGGTGGTGCGACATTCACTGGAATTAACTTATCTCACTTTTTTTTAAAATTAATAACCAGCAGGGAAAGACTTGTCTCATAAACACTCACGAGGGAAGTTTCACTAAACTAAGAGTTTCGCCTGAAGTTAGTAAGAGGATGATTCGCAGAGCGCTGGAAAATTACGTCGGTGGCGTTGTAAGAAAATGCGGGCAATAATGAAGGCCACTCCGCCAGGATTGCGTGGTGAGTCTTTCTAAGCGAGTTGGCAAGTTTTCGAATGCCGAGTGTTGTTCACTAATTAAATAACACTTCAAAGGGCTCATTTCGTTTACAGTTTTGTTCATTTACCCACAACTTTGGCTCAAATAATTGGTGCTGTAGTGCGCGGAACACACTCTAAATATTCATAATCAGATTGCAGCAGCGCTCAGCAAATTTAAAATCGGCGAGTATATTTCGAGGTAGGCTTCCATGTGTTCAACGCAGAGCACATTGGATTGCCTGTCGTGAGGTATCTCACTTTCTAACATGTTAATTGGGGTAACACGCATTTCTATGAAGATCCACGCCTGTTTTGACAGGTGATGATCACCACAACTTAATCCTTGATCGCGGCAGCATGGTACCAGTTGTTCACGCACGGAGCAATCAGCAATTATAATACGTGCGAAAATCTAACAACAAGTATTATTGTACCCCAAGGTCCAAAGTCGTTGCTCGACATTCTACCAATGAATATATATTTGTTGAAGCAGTAAAGACGAAATTGGACTAGCCACGGTAATACGATCTAGTCCGGGCACTTGGCCGCAGTCAGGAACTTGGGAAGCTCTACAGACCTTGACGTGTTAGCCTATATCATACTACCCACTTATGGGTTCATCAGAGAAATACAAGATCGATGGGGCCATGAAACAATGAAAGCCTCCAATATTGGCCTCCCGAGAGTACCAAAATCCGTAGTGACTGAACAAACCCCTGCGAAGTTCAGCCTCCAGTGGTAATGGCATTGCACTGGATGCTACTACAACGGGTTTCGGATGGAGGTATACGTTAAAATCGCAGCTATAATTATGGTACCCGAGAAAGGATATAACTATAAAGTTATCCGGCATAGTGACTGCTAGCCCAACTCCCTGTGGTCCTTGGAAAATACTGCTCAACGTCGAAATTGGTGAAGAAGTGAAGGAAGAGGCATAAACATATGTAATACTCGAATATGAACAACTAATCAATCAATTCACTGGGTTCCCGGACAAAAAGGGACAACTGGGAATGAGAGGGCCGGTTACACTGGGTTCGTCCACTGACACCTATTGGAATCAACGCCTCCGCTTGGCATCAGACAGGCTGAAGCCTGGAAATAGGGAATCATCAAGGATCACTGCAAAATGAACGAACATCTACAAGTGTTAAGAGTGAAATATATATATATATCACTAAAAAAGTTGCGAATTCTGTTCGTGGAACCCCCTCTTTATTGGTGGTTTCGGGTTGCCGAAGAGACTTCCAACCGAGCCCTGGGTCACTGCCAAAGGCTTGATAGGGAGCAAGTTCTTTGCTTTGTTTACGGCCACACCAGGAATAACTGCCAAGGAGTCCTATGAGAGATGCCTAGACTTTCTTAGGAGTCGAGTGTGGCATTTGGACTCGGCCAACTAAACTGGGTACCACGAAACTCACCCAAAATGGCTACTCAGGTAATAAACTGGTAGCCGAAGATCGTAACCTAAATATCTTTCGCTTGTGTGATCTGCTTGTGATCTTTTTCCTGTGAAATACTTTCTCTTGGTGGTCCTCTAATACAGTAGGAAAATTAAACAACTCTGCATCATCTCACGTCGTTTCTAAATGCTCCTTATCACGAACTGTTACGGCAGGATGCTCTGGCGAATCAGAAGAAATCTTAAATAATTAAAAATTAACTGACAGACTAACGACGTATGACGATTATTGTGTTTCGAAGTTTAAGAAATCAATGAAATTTCGAATTAAGGAACGTATAAAGTAAAGGTACCATCCCGTATGTAGATATATTTGTACACAGCAACTAATACGTTACAAGGAACCCCGTCCTCCTTCCAAATAACTGTGGACCAGCTCTTAGTCCTTAATTGAAGTGAATTAGAGATCCAGAGATTTCTTTGATGTCAAGCAGAAGGGAATCAGAAACTTCTTAAGTTCTTTTCAAATTAATAAATTCGACGCCATTTAGATTTTTCCACAAAGAGGCTTTCAGTTGGATTTCTAACTCAAATGCCAAATATCCATACTACTCCACTCAGAAGACAAATTCAATTGACATTTGTCTTGACGGAATAAAAGCTCGAGTAATGCGTGAACTCCTTGTATCTCCGGGTTAAATCTGGGTCTTCTGGCTCTGAAGGCGGCAGTCGGGAGACAAAGGTGTTACAATGCGGTGTTGGCAACTGAATACAACAAGACGTCTTTTTGGCCTTTGGAGTTTCGTAATATGTTCACATCAACGAAACGGCCACCGAATGGGGAAATTCCCCGGGGTTCGCTTACAAATACATTTGCCCTCGTCGACTTATTTCGTTGCTGGCTCGGGCTTTTCACTCGTCCTTTTTACAGTCAGAGGTTTCTGTAAGTTTCAAATTTGGGTTAGCGGGAGGGTTGTGTGAGTGTGATTTGATCGTTTTTTCTGGTTGTTCAATTACTTAATTACTACATTTGCCACCCCCAAATGAAGTATTCCTTGTGGACACTCTAATAAGATCACGTGTGTCGAAAGAATACAATTAAAGAGAGCAATATTAATCTGTTGTAATCCCGTGATTAAATAACGTTATGATCGACGTTTGAAAATTTATCGACTAAAACACGACCAACTCACAGAATATTTTTTGCTGCTTTTCTCCGACTTAACACGGTTATAGAATCAGGTGGCAAAATCCATGGATATACCTCGTCACTCCGCTGCGGCTGATTGTCTTTTTACGCAAAGAGGTTTGCTCCATCGGAAATTTTTCGCAAGGGAGAACGAATCCAATTTCCCAGTTAATTGGGAACGTAGGTGTACAATAAACTAACGAATCCGATTCCCTTTCCGGTCCTCTACTGCTGTCTCCTACAAAGGGAGTCGATTGAAGGGCTCCTGGCGTCTCTATTTTACTGGTTCAAGTTCGTTGAAGTTAAAACAGAAATCGGGTCTCTCTAAACCTACAAATTGGCTCATTTTGAAGGGACGGTCTCGTACGTTGTTACCCGGAAAGAAAGCATACGATGCGCCAAAAATACTTTAGCAATGCGTTCAAACTAAAGCTCAAGTACAGTAGACGAAACGAGCTTGTATTACATAAAATAAAATGCTCACCGGAAGTCAGCATTTTGATGCAAATATAAAGGCCACAAGTGCAGATGAACGCCAGGCAAAACCTGAGGCTGTTCGCCTAAACGACAGAAGTGTACCGAAAGTACTGAAATGGTGTCATCCTTACTGTGGGGCAGATGACTAGGTAACACCAAGTAAATGACCAAGCTTACGAAACCTATCGTGCGTATAATTTTAAAAATTGCAGAACGAGCTCCATTACATGCTTGACAAATCACTGAAATTAATGTCCCCTCCCCCTCTTCGTCGAAGAATACATTCAAGAACGCGTTAACGAACTTTTGTAGCGGAGTTTGGTTTCCCTTCTCAGAAGGGATACAACCCCGTAAGTATAAGTTGGAACTTAACAAGAGTGAACTTCCTTTCATCTGCAGACGAGGTGGACAAAGTAGCGTTAATGTGCGCACAAATTTTATATATTGTCGAACTGAAAGCTCACATTGCGTCTGTTAGTTATGGAAAGTGCAGTTTGTTAGTAGTACACAGATGGCCAAAAATAATGAGGATGCGGAGGAACTGCTTTGGCTGGGTGAAGTTCACGCCGTCAAAAGAAGCGATCGAGTGCCTGCGACCCATGACGTCACTGCATTTACCAGCGACCAGTAAAATTTTCCCGTTCTGATTGCATGTGAGACAATATGCTTTGAAAGAGCACTCATGATATGTCCACAAAAGCGGGAAGGTGTCCCTTATTAGCCTTACTTTTACTGCTACACAGAAGATATACATGTGAATTTAACCCTCCGCCTACCAGTTCTGAGATTTCTACTCTGAACAGTAAGCACCACCATCGGTCGAGAGAGGTTATGTGTATTTCTCCATTAGACACCAGCTCGCACTGCGAAGTAAAGAATAGGCAGTGGGATTCTGGCACCCCTGCTGCAGCCTGCCGCTGACCCACCCTTCTCTTGCTGGTCCATGGGGTGTATCCTGCCACCAATATTTTGAAGATATCAGTCTATCTATCATATGGTAACGCACCACAACGGAAAATAGTACTGTTTGGGATGAGGTCACCTGACTGTTGTTTTAGTTACCATTCATAGCCAGTTGCTACCTAAAATCTTTTACTAATAAAAACCCTGCAAATTATTACACAATGGATTCTCATGAACAGCTTGACCAAGTATTACTGCTACCCCATCCCATTCGATTCAGCATCGAATACTAGTAAACCATACGAAACATGACCTGACTACAATGGAACTACGGAAACAAAACGTCTGATGATTTTGCCCCGTCAGGTCGGAGAAATTGGAGCGGGGCACTTCAAGTGAACCCGTTGTGAGTCGAAAGGGGAGTTGAGTGGCGGCGTTGTTTGGAGGCGAGCGAGTGCGGGTGGTTTTTTAATGAGACGGGCGGGAAGGGAGGGAGTACGAACGACGAAACGTTGACTTCCGCTGAAGTTCCCGCGTTGCACTGCGTTTCATTAATTTTTTTAACCGTTTTTTGCCCATAACAACCACGGGCTTCGTCCGATCGGATTGCCGAGATGGCAGGCACAACTAGATACCATATGGGATTTTTGTGCAAAAGAACGAATTTTTCAGACCACGTTAAAGGCACAAAATGGCCCGGACAGCGGACGGGGGACGGCGGACGGACATCGCAAATTTGGAATCTCCATGTCTTGAAACGTGAAGTATCAAATTTTGAGGGGGGGTTCTAAAAAATTTTTCGTGACCGAAAACATAGGGTTATTATTCAGAATGAACAATAAACCAACAGTTCAGTTCTGCGCTTAGTTCCACCGTGATTGCGTAATATTTCGCTTAGCTCGTAACAGTAGGCCTTGTGTCTCACCAGGTGCTCACTCTTCCTATTCTATCCCTTCTACGGGAAAACAGGGGCTAACGAGTCACATGCAAGTACCGAGACAGTATGGGGAATAGTAATGAAATGCCTCATAGACGATGAAAATTAAAAACGAAGAAAGCGGAAACCCAAAATGGAACAAGAATGGATGAGAGTGCGGATGGCTCACCAAGCCTTATATTCAATTTGACCCCCGGGTAAACATTCTATCCCCCGCCCTCTCTGAGAAGTATCGTCCATTAATTCCCAAGCCCTCTACCGTTGAAATATTCCTCCGCAAATAATTTAACGTTCCCTCTTCCGCTATCAGGACAAGCGCCTTTGTCTCCGACATTTCACTAAAGAAATACAGCGAACTGTTAGGTTTTGATTAATAAAACTCGGACGTTGTCTACATACACGAATTACTGTAATGACTACGTGCCTGGAAAACCTGGAGGCTCGCCATTCTTTATCGTTTGTTCTATTGATGGCCGCTGGCATTTCATCTTCCACGTGCCCTTGAAAAAATTACAACTTTCCGTCACTTCAAAAGTAACTGTAATCAAGCAGATATATCCATTTAAGTTGAATAGAGTGGACTGCGAAAACCGGACTGCTGCTGGCTTCTACTTTTGAAAGATACTCGTAATTTATACTACAAAAATTCAACGCCTCGTTTTACGTATATTTTTCATCTTCGATAATTGACATCTTGACGAACACTTGAGAAGCACACTTTTTGTAGTGAGGGCGGTGTATTTTGGTAGGGATTGTTGATCAAGACATAAACACATGAGTTATGTTTCTTCCTCGTGAGCTGGTCTGATATCAAAAACAATTTTGAAAAGTTGAAAAGGTCCACGTGCAAAGTATACGTGTTTGGTGCCGCCTTTAGTCGCAGAAGTGGAAAACGTCTGACTACTATTGCTCGGTGACAGCGGTGAACGAAGACCCTCAAAAATATGGTCGTTAAGTAGTCCAGCAACTTCGAGAACTTCTGCACGGCGTCGTAAAAATCTTCGATTTTTGAAGAAATAAACGAGGCAGAACATATATATATTGTTGTTACTGTCTCATTCTTTGGCTTCGATCAATTCAGCTTCACGAGAATTATCACGTCTAAGCATTTTACACGCTTGGTTGAAGCTACGTCCTAATTGATTGTTGACTGGCACATCCATTTCAATCTTCAACCTGATGTTACGGCTGCACAAGGTCACATCAGCGTTTTCCACTTCTTCTGAGATTGATGTCCGTGCTTTCGTCATTCCTGAGAGAATTCGTTGTTTCCTACTTACCATCGAAACTGGTGTCACTTAGTTTTGAATCCATCACAATCCTTTTACCACATAGCAAAGCTTTTGTTATACCTGACGAAAGGTATGGAACCACCTTCAGCGGTCTTTACACGCGTTTGCGTAATTGTAACTCTACTGAAATAGTGACGAATTAGTAATTCGCGTAATTTTCTTTTTCTAATTGAAAATGATTGAGGTGGACCAGACTTTACCTGGCCCTATAAAGCCCTTGGTTAGTTAAATTAAAACAAAATGTATTGTGTCCTTTACAATATTAACAAAGGATTGTTGAAAATGTAAAATCTAAATGTCTACGTATTGCGTGTTATGAGCCGGACAGAAAAATGTGCAATTGATATGTACCCTACTGTTTAATCTGTGTGTGGGGTGCAGTTGGAGTGATACCCTGGCCCCCGGGTTTAGTCTAAACGTCTACCCCTTGAAATAACATACACTTTTATACTACTTGTCCGATTGTAATCAAATTAGTTCTTTAATTTTGAAGGAGCAAAGTAGTTTATTAACCAACCAACATCCTGAAGTTAAGATCCTCTCGTTAATTAGGTGACAAGAAACCCTCAAACACGTACGGTAATTCCCCGAGTATGAATATTATACATTTTATAGTTGAAAGCGTTGCATCGTTTGCGAAGATGAGTAAAAAATTTTATAATCACACACAAAAATGAAATATTCTTCTGCGTTTTCCATACGTTTTGACACATGAACTCAAGTTAAATCGGAAAACTACAGGGTTGTTTAACCTTGAAAAATATTGAAATATTAGCTTCACCTGTGCAAGTATTCCAACAGCGAAGCAGTTCGAAAGTGTCGGCCATTTTGTTGTCGAGAATGTGCACTACTATTTTCTGATGATCGGGTCACCAGGTCAATACTACAGTCCATTCTACATCACTTAATTGTTGAACACTGTCTGGATCATCCCGCACCTTCGAACCTGTTGGGCGGCACCGGCACTTATTTTGTCATTCTAATTTATTGTTGACGGGTGGCGTCATTGTGACCTCATAGATTTGCTATAGAAGTTCATCATACGCGAAAGCTCTAACGACGTATTTGAACTGCGTCCTCATAGCGAAACAGTATGCTCCAGGTCGTTTGCTGGATTTTAAAGGCTGCTAACTGTACGGGAACGGCATCCGGAGGACCATAACGTGGATGACAATTTAAACGTGCGAGGAAAACTATTCGGACGTGTCACGCGGTGCACCCGACAATCGCGTATCCTCGCGTAGCAGAAAAAAGTCTAGACCCCCTTCCTTCCCCCGGTCCAGGGCAAATATTGTCCTTTGTCTATATTTAAATAATGGGAATCCCCCCACCTTTGAACGCGGCTTTTCTTGCCGGTCTCTTTCTAACCCAGTTCAGTCACGTGACGCGTTCGGCTCGCAATTATGTAGCTTTGACCTTATCGTCTACTGCGTTTTTCTAGACGTCTAACAAAGTTCGAAATTTACCAAGTTGATAAAAACGTGTAAACGTGCCTAGAAAAGGTACAGTTGATGAAACATAATTGACAGTTCAGATCATTGTTTTATCCACACCAGTCTCCAAATTGCTTACGTCATTCAGTTTTCAAACTTATTGTCACACCACCCTACCATAATTATTTACTTTTAATAACGAAACGTAAATAATTGTAACAACCAAAGTTACCCCTCAAACGTTTTCATACACGGATCAATTCAATCCACACCTCACAGCTGTTTCCTAAACAAATATGCGCTGCAACGCTCCACACAACATTCTGCTGGTAAACGTCATTTTTCTGTTGATGATGTGCATCGTGAAAGCCATCACAGTCGTTTTTAAAAAGGATATTCGGTGTTTCAATCACAACGATAACGATAATCTTAGATCGGTGTTGCTTGCTCCGGTAATCGTATCCTCAGGCATGCACAAACACGCATAATTGCAGACAAACTTTCTTCGAATGGTGTTTTTGCACCCAGATGACTTGGAGAACTAAAAAAAGTCCCCTGCCAGTATAACTTTACTTCCAATTTAGTATAACTCAGAAAAGTAGAGAGCATATATCCCCCGTTTCGAATTAACTTTTCTTACATCTCGAGATTTGTCTTATATTTGATAATCGAAATATTTTGGGTTTTAAGTAATTAATTGGCCGTCGTCGGAAAGTAGAAACGGGAGGCCAATTCTTCTCCCTTGTCACGGTTGGACGCTCCACTAATTCTGCGGAGTGGATGGCCCAACCTGTCCGATAAATCTCACATTGTCTCACCAAGCGTCGAAACTACCGTCTCAGGGGCATGTCATCTGTTTCTTAGCGTTATTTTAAATTTCGCTCTGATCTAGGCTCCTCCAAAGTAGAAAATCTGGCTTACAAGGCGTCTGAACCAAGTAGGAACTGATGGCTAAAAAAATGGTTAAAATTGTTTTAATAGGCGTTATGGCTGGGTTATCGCTATACACAATGCCATCATACTCAGTTCACGCTCTCAACTATTACTATGCTTAGGCGCTATGCAAACGTGCTGGTGCGCATTCGCTCAAAATTAATTCATCGCATTTCGAGATTTAGGTATATTTTAATGGGGTGATATTTGCTCTACCGTAATAACTACCACAAAAGACGAAAGATTTATAAGTTTTGAAGAGAGGCCACATCAGATCCACAAGTTCCACTATCGACAAGTTGGAGATAAAGTAGATAATAGCAACGACTGCTCTTTTCGGGCTGATGGCCCACGGGTGAAGACGAAGAGAGTGGTTATGAAGGACATCATTCTCTTATATCAGGCGGAGGTATGAGCGGAGACACTGAGCATTGCCTACAGCAAGAAACGGATGGAAGCGGGGCAGAAGAGGTGCACCTTTCACATTTGGTGAAAGCAGGGTGCTATCCTAATCCGAGGGGAAACCTGAGTGCAGCACCCCAAAGACAGGCTGTGATCTTTCGAAGGTATCAAAACGCGTGGGACACAGCCCAGAAGGTAGAATAACAGCCCTTCTGGGCTGTGCCCCAGGCACTTGGCTCCAGCAGAGGCTTGGTGAGGAAGTCTTCTACCTGACCTAGTTCCTCACTAAACATGGGTCGTTTAGGGCGTACCGGCGGATAATGCTTCTTATGCGTTAGATGCCAAAGGTGGGATACACTTGGCTGGCCCACACTGGAGGCATATGCCCGCACCATGATGGATTCCAAAGAAAACAAGAGGTACGTGCCTCAATTTTCAGGGGTTGTGCTCAGCCAGAAGAGAATGGATCCAAGATCAGTATCTTACCTGGAGACAAGACAGCTCCTGAACCTCCCAAACTGCAGAGCACTATGGGAAGATGTATAAAAGTGGCGGTTCACTGCAAGATTCTCTTGAAGGAGATGAGGACAAGAAAGGAGAGTTGTCGAATGAAGGTCAACCTGATGCAATGTACCAAATAGTACCAGGTGTGTTCACATCGCAGGAGTTTTGGGGCCCCTAGGTGCAGGCCCTCCCACCTGTCTCCTTAAAAACAAATAAACCTACCATCCTATTTCCGTATTATCATTATTTTACCTACGACCTGAGCAAGAGTTGAGTGCTGCAAGGGTTGGCTTAGCTAGGAATGGATCATCTCCACCCTAATAAATCACGCTGTCACCTTGTACAACGAGTATTCGACGTAATCTGACTAGGTATCACCCTACATAGTATATAATTGTAACGTTATTTGCTTTTCTATTTCTCCATTATGGCAATCTGCTCAACAAAATACAGCCTTAATTCAATCAAAGTTCAATTTCGTTATTGCTATCAAACATTAATCTGCATTTCGGTCGAAGAGTAGTAATCGATAACGAATTTCTAGTTTTCAACCCGCACATTCTGTCGTTCCCAGATAGCAAACGAAAAATATCTGGTGCGTTCCGATCTAAAGGTGCGATAAAACTACCGGTCAATCATTTTCAGTTCTCCCTTGAACCCTGAGCCAATTGCAAAATAAAGCGTTCAGTATTTTATGAGACGGACACCGACGAACTGAGTAAGTCTCCCATTAAAATAGCTCCCCGCTAGCTGCAATTCTCGTATTATCTCAGGCCTCGTAATAGTCGGGAGAATAATACGCCTGAACGATATCTTTTGAGTGATTTATCGACCTTCAAATCTTAAGAAGAGTATGGAATGTAACGTCTTTCCAAACGCTGGTTCTGTTGTATTTCGAAAAACCTGCAAATTATTACGCATAGATTATGCAATAATACGTCAACGTCACGAGAAATAAACAGGACGCACTCAATTAATTGTGAACACTTGTTTACTCATAATGACGGTCACCTCACAAACCGTTATCGTAATATATCTATAGATCAACACGGGACGCCAAGATAAGGTAATGAACCAAATCAGTTCACCTCTCACAATAGTAATCACCAAAACTTTGAATTTGTTGTTTTTCCTCAAAAAATGCTCTAGCAATTTTGGTGTTTGTGTGAACACCTCCAAATAACATAACGGTGGTATAAAACCCTGAAAAATCGCGAGCTCAGCACAATAACTCATCAAAATTGTCAACGAAAATAGATTTTATTTCTGCCCTTATAAATTCAGTAAAAACGACACTAGCGGTCTCACAAATAATCGAGTTGGTGGTTCAGTATGTTTTGTGACATTCATAAAATAATCAGAAGTAACCCAAAAAATATCAGAACCAGAAGCACTGTCGTTTTTTCGACCAACTTTTCCGAATGAATCACGTTGTCAGTCTCATAAATTACTTACGCACAGGTAACCAAATAAACTTCGGGACATAAGTTGTGTCGACTCAATAAATTTCATTACGTCTAGTACAGAGAGCAGAAAATTCCTAAAGTTGAGTTAAAAACAGAGTGTATTAGTAGCTAGAACTATGAAAATCTCTGAATGTCCGTAGGCCCGAAAAAAGGTGAACACCATATTTTATTTCTTTTACTGTACACACAGCGATTAAATACGCGTTTAACAAGGAGGTTGTGGAGTGAGAGGTAGGTATTTGACATCCTCGACATCTCTCTCTCTCTCTCTCTCTCTCTCTCTCTCGTCCCTGATAACCTAACTCAGCGCCGAACTTGATATTTCACACTACCTTAAGAAATTGTTGAGAAATCTTCTTTCGGGTAAGAATAATTATTGAAACAAATTTAGACCATTTTATACGGACCAATATTTACCAGGAATAGGCAAAGACGGTGACGACGTCCATAACCAAAGAGGATTTCAATATCGAAGCCGAACGAAAAGGAGCGCGGTTCATTTTGCGATTAGGTAGCTGTCAGGTCGGCAGTACTTAAAACACTGGTCGTGAAACACAAGAGAAGACCCCCTCTTCTATCTGACGAGACATTGGGATGAGCTGAGGTGCAATAGACATCGATAACAATAAACGCGTCGAAAGGGGGTTTAAAATTCAACATTCGCTTCTCTTCCGTTTCGCGGTAAGATGACTAAGAATGTAGAACGCTGAACAGTGAAATAATTTCTCAACTTGCTCAATGACCAAACCCACGAATTTACGATAAGTATTTCGTCAAGACCGAACGCAATTCAATTATTGTTCGCTTCGGAATAAAATATAGGCCTCACTGGAGATAATAAAATGGCATTTTTGGTTAAATTGTTATTTTTGAAGTGGGTGCTGTGGAAGGTTCTCCAAATAATATTCCGCAATAATTATGTTATTTTTTAATAGCAGCAAATGCTGAATGCCAACAATAATAATACGAGAGTCGTATTTCCGCAACATTTCGATAACTTGAAATAACCTGACACTCGGTAAGATGAAGGAATGGGAGGAGAATCAGAATGGGTCAGCGTTATATCTATTGGATGAAAAAATAAAATTGGCAGAGCAAATGGCAATAAAGAAATAAGAACAACGAGAGACTCAATTAATGCTACGCATCGAAAACACGAAAGGCACGTCACGAACTAAATTAATTTCAACATCAGAAAATGGAAGCTGTTGTCTCTCCATAGCAACACGATTACAGAACGCATCTGACAACAGCTGTCTTATAATAAAGATTGGGCTTGCCTTCCCAATAAGATCATCCTACTCCATTATATGTGTACTGCACCTTCTCTTTTCATTGGACCAATAAATCCCCTTCCCCCCCTAACATCACGTGTACTCTCTTGAGTCTGACCTGGAGGTGCACTTTCAATTTACACCTTCGATTTCTATTACTTTTCCAACCTTATTTGGCGCCGACGCTCAATTTTCATCCTCATGGCATCTCGGTCTTTACCACGTGTTCAAACAGAGCTTTTCTACTGAGTTATATAATCTTCTGACTGTAGTCCCAGTAATGGGATGTGCACCGCGGCCAGATGACCTATTGTGCCAGTCCTAGTGTCTTACAGATCTATGCATAGCTTTCTGTGGAAAACCAGGTAGTTCCTGAAGGAGTCCTCGTTGGTATCCATCCTGGGAGAAGTGGTGCCAAAGACCAAAAATCGCTCCCTCTCAAGTCTCCGGCACTGGGCCAGGACATGGTAGGGAGTTTCTTCATCCGTGCCACACCACCTGCATAGAGGGGTTTCAGCTATACCCATAACATACACGTGTTTGTTCATTCTGCAGTGCCCTGTTATGATCCCAACAACCTGCGTTAAGTCCTTCCTCTTCATCCTCAGAAGGGTGTCTCTTGTCTCACTTGTTTGCTCTGAGACAAATCGTTTGGAGTGTCTTACTCCTGCAGCGTTCCAGATTGTCTGATGCAGTCTTCTGGCATGTTCTCTCACAGTCCTTTTAACTAGTGACAGAGAAATCCCGCAATGGGGCGGTGGCCCAATAGGTACTGTGGACGAACCACGTCTGGCCAGATGGTCCACCCTCTCATTTCCAATGATCCCACTATGTCCTGGAATCCAATACACATTAACTCTATTCGCACTTGCTAGGGAGTTAAGCCACATCCTCCACTCTCGCACCAGTTTTGACGTCGCTCAGTAGTTCAATAGCGCTTTACACGACGCTTGACTATCGGTCAATATATTGATAGTTCTATTGCTATAGCCTTTCTCTTGCATTTGGATTGCCCCAGCAATAATAGCATAAATCTCTGCTTGAAAAACTGATGGAGTGGAGCCTAGGGCAATATATGTCCCACTCCGTCCAGAGCCACTTATCCATACCCCGGATCCTGTCCTCTCTGGGGTCTTCGATCCATCTGTGTAGATGTTGACGCCACTGGGAGGCCGAAACTGGCGGCTCTCGCTGTTCCATGGACCTCCCAATAGCTGAACATTATATTTCCTCTCGAGCTCATACATGGGCACAATTGCGTCTGTGATCATGCTGAGCTCCTTGAAGGTCTCCAAGTCCCTAAATATAGGTGTCCATTAGTCGCCTGAGGCACCTTAGCTATTCCGAGCTTAGAGAGTCTGTAAGCCACCTTCATCGCCTCTGCCTCGACATAAATGTCCAGGGGAAGAAGATCGAACAGTTTCTCCATGGTGACGGTGGGTGTAGTCTTCATCACACCCTATGAGTAGGCACCCCAGCCTTTGTACTTTGGCTAGACTGCTGCCATTCACTCCAATGGCAGTTCTATGCCACCACACGATTGACCCATATGAGATTATTGGCTCACTATGGCTTCGTAGAACCAGCAGGCCATTCTGGGCTTTACACCCCATGTCCTCCCGCACATTCTCTGACACTTCCAAAGGGCCGTTGTCGCCTTCTTGGTCACGTATCTGATGTGCTCGTTCCAGACTAATTTCCGATCTAGAATCACACCCAGATATTTGACTTGCTCGCTGAACTGAGCTTCTACTGAGTTAGCACGATATGGCATTGGGCTGACTATTTCATTCTTGTATGTTTACTTCTTATATTGAGTTAACCCATTACAACAGAGCATATACCAAGAATCATGTAGCCTTTAAACTAGCTCGTTCTTTACGACGGTTGTCTAGCTCACTAATAATGAGCTACTGCAGAGGGAGAAAACTACTTTCAGTTCTTCGTGCGTCATAATACAACTATGTTCAGAACAACGTACGTTCAAAATTTTGATGCAGTGCTCAAATGAATCCATCCAATTTATGGTTCCTTTCCACGTTCCTCAACCTTTTCGAAGTAGAAACCATTGGCTGACTCTCGGGATGCCCATGTTATGAGTCTTACAAAACACTTGAACTGGGCAAACCGATTCATTTGAGGTCTCAAATCAGAGGTGAACTGCGGAAATTCTAAAAAGATTATGAACTCTTACATAAACATAACGTTTTTTTTAGACGCCGTTGCTCACGTGCACGTATAGCTTTTGTGAAAGGCGACCTTATAAAATGCGTGGTGTTTGACCTCGAACTTCACGAGACAAACGTGACAAAACTTCAGCCCAACGCCACGTGCTGTACAAGTAGAGCAGCTAGATTTCCTCGTGATCAAGAGAAGTCTTTGAAATTTGCCCAATTCGAACTAATTAACCGAGTCCCTCAGAAACTCAGTTTGCCGAAAAACGTTAGCTAACGACCCCGCTTCTCTTTGTAACCCGAAGAACTCAAAGCTTGGAACTTTCTTTGCAAACCAGCTCTACTGAGGCTTCTCTACATCTTCTCAGTTAAACGTACCCCTTAAAACCCGAAATCAAACGAACGTGAACTCTGGAATTTTATTACTTTCGGCATTGAGGTGGATTTCAGAAATACGTGCACAGACGAAAGCAGTTTGAAAAGGTAATTTTGGAGGAAGTCCATTCGGGGTTGATGCCACCTAAAACGTGTTTGCTCCCCAAAACCAAATCTCCCAGTCAGCGTTTTCTTGTATAAATGCGTTTTAAAACTCAAAAGTTCAAATAAAACCGTCGGTCAACTTAAACTAGGATTCCTCCGGCTCGTTACACAAGTATTGATCAATCATGATCAGCGCATTGATCCACAGAAAATATTGTTCATGCAAATAATCGATTATTTATACGAACTTAACCGTATCAATCCAGAACTAATTTGATTCTACTGCTATTCACCTGCCCAACCTCGAACGAATTAGAATTACTCTTGAAAGACTTCCCCATTATAATCCATCATTTTTCGTGTTTCAGCTAAAAGCACATTACTTCAGAAATCTTCATTCAAGCCCGATAGACTAACGCAGGAAATCATACATATTGATAAGTAATGCATGTATTACACGACGTTTGATTAGCTGGTGTACGGATCATTACGCAGTATATTGATATTCCGACCTGTCTCAATCTCCAAGTTTAATGACAATAACAAATACCGTGAGAAACGAATCAACTCTGTAGTCGTCACAATAGTATCACTATACAAGCGATAGACACTCATGTTTTGTCAGACCCAGACATTCAACATTCACGAGATGGGTTTTCGTTTCCATGGTTACTAGGGGTTACAGAATTGCACTATTAATTCCTAATTTGAATAGTATCACAAAAATCAGTTAAGAATAGCACAAGTTTAAAATGCCCCCCCCCCCCTCCGTTCTCAATTCTAGCGATGAATATTTGAATTCTTGACGCTTTTTTGTATAACTGGACCAAAAACTAAATCGAATGAAAACCCTGCAAATTATTACACAATGGTTTATTATTCTCATGAACAGCTTGACCAAGTATTACTGCTCCACCATCCCATTCGATTCAGCATCGAATACTAGTAAACCATACGAAACATGACCTGACTACAATGGAACTACGGAAACAAAACGTCTGATGATTTTGCCCCGTCGGGAGGGTCGGGGAAATTGGAACGTGAGCGCTTCGAACCCATTGTGAGTCGAAAGGGGAGTAGCGGCGTCGTTGGGAGGCGAGCGAGCGAGTGGGTTTTTTAACGAGATGGGCAGGGTGGAAGGGAGTTCAAACGAAGAAACGTTGACTTCCGCTGTAGTTCCCGCGTTGTACTGCGTTTAGTTAATTTTTTTAACCGTTTTTTGCCCATAACAATCATGGTCAAAAAACGGTCCGATCGGATTGCCGAGATGGCGGGCACAACTAGATACCAAATGGGATTTTTGTGTGATAGAACGAATTTTTTAGACCACGTTAAAGGCACAAAACGGCCCGGACGGCGGACGGGGGACGGACATTGCGAATTTGGAATCTCCATGTCTTGAAACGTAAAGTATCAAATTTTGAGGGGGGGGGTTGTAAAAAATGTTTCGTGGCCGAAAACATTGGGTTATTATTCAGAATGAATAATAAACCAAAACGGAACATCAAAATCACGCACTAACGAGTTTCACCTTCCTTAGTCCTACGGAGTATGAAAGAAAGTTATGGGATTGGCTGAAAGAAAAATTGAATTTTCTACAGACTTGGATTTTAAATCCTACCAGCTTCAAAGTCCTAAAAACGCGATTTGAGAAAATGATCTGCGAGTGCGCAAGGGTAAACGATTGTGAAAATATCTGGTGCGTAGCAACACACAACTTTCCGCCACCCGTTTAGGTTCGAACACCACCTACATAGGCGGGCGCTATATCTTCGTTCAACGCATTTTCACAGGAACATTTATGGAGAACAAAATGTAGGGACTAGTTAGCTGAGAGTACTCCGAAAGTTTGATCGAAATCGTTAGAGCCGTTTTTGAGAAAATTGGAATACCGATAAATTAATATTCGACAAATCTCCTTTTCTGAGTTAACTTGGCTTATATCTCTGTTCAACATATATATACAGAAATAATTATAGAGAACGAAATGTTGGTATGGGTGACTAGAAGATACTTCATTAGGATATATCACATCTGGTGAAAAAGTTACCCTGGAATTTACGGAAATGTTAGAAAAAACGTTATTTTTTACACATTTTGATTTTTATCTCTGTTCAATGGACCGTCACAGGAACATTTATTCAGAACAATATGTAGGTATTAACTATTCGAAAATATCCTGAGAGTTTGATGATAATCGTTGAAGTCATTTTGCCAAAAAGCTTAAAAATCCTATTTTTGCTTCATAGGTCATTATCTCCGTTCACCGTATTTTCATGGAGATATGTATAGAGAAGAAAAGTTAGGTATTGATTAGGAGAAGATAATTTGAAAGTTTAATCAAAATCGTTAGAGCCGTTTTCGAGAAAAATGCGAAAAACCCTAGTTTTTGGCACATTTTCGTCCCCCCCCCCTTCCCATCGGCCGAAATCGTCCATAACCTTATTTTGGTGTCTACAAAAAATAACGAACAAAACAAAAAGAACCAGCTCAATCGGATCAGCCGTTCTCCGCAAATCGAACTACAGACACACACATACACACACACACATACACACACACACACACACATACACACACACATACACACGGACCACGCGACGAAATTAGGTTTTTTAGACTCAGTAGGGTCTGAAACGTAAAGATCTGAAGAAAACTCAAATTTTTTTTTTGGGCCGATTACTATACTTTCCTTCCCTTCGGGTAGCGGAAAGTAAAAATGGTTGAACCAAATCGGCTCAAATTTGATGTTGAGCATGTGGATTAACAAAGACTTCCAAAATGAGGGTTTGATACAAATTTTTTAAAACTAACTTGAGTTATCAAAGTGATCGAGACACCAAACTTTTTCTCACAAAAATGGTTTTAACGATTTTAATTAAATATATGTCTGTGATATAACCTTAACTTTTTAGACTACGAGAGCAGCTCAATTAATTCATAAAATATTTTCACGAAAAGCAACTTTAGTGCAGTTTCTTCGTTATAAATCTCTCTTGAATGACACTAGCGTTCTTAACAAAATCAGGGCGGTACTCCAATTCATACGGCGGAAGTTAAATAATGGACATAAGACAATCACCAGCAACCTCAGATATTCCCAGTGTTCCCCAATAATTTGATAGTTGTAAGCACGAACCGAAAAAAATTCCTCTCCTCTCTTACAGTTCCGACAATCATCTATTATTAAATGTTGGGGCATAAGTAGCAGCAGTCCGCCATTTTAAGCGCAACGAGTTTCTACGTAGTGGAAGTGGATAGAGCTATAACCATTCTTTGGTTCATAAGTTGCGTAAGAAACTTATTTAGTAATTCTACAAACGAGTTTCTTCAAAAAGCCACGATACCGTGTGGCGATTGCCTCAAATCGTTTCCCCTTTCGAATTTTCTCTAACGCTACAACCGATGTTGTATTTACCACGAGACATAAATTAGATGACGACCATCGTAACATACTGTAGCATTTACTTTTAGGTTACTCGGGGAAAAAGTTAATCCAAATTACGGCAGGGTGGTAATTCCAGCGCAATCAGACAGTCGGGAAAACGATTGCGAAATATCTTTGGCTTTTGTTGGATTAGTTTCAAGTGCTACCTTTTCCGATTGCAACACGTGTTGTCTGCCGGTCGGCACTGAGTTACTTCAGCGAGTTTGGTAAATTAACCCGCTAATTTGAAAGATAAATTACTCCAGTATTCTCTGAGGTGTTTTACAACCATTGGAATTTGGAGAACATTACATGTCAGTTAACCTCTTTAAAATAACGTTACTTAAATATTGTTAATTATTATCTATCTATTATTTCTCTTATAACACTTACTAGAGAAGTTACTAATAGGGTCAACTAAAATGTATCCAGATATATTAAGGTGCACGAACTCTCCTACCTATATCGTTGATTTCTAATTCAGCCTTCACGACTCTGTTCTCTCGTGAACTCCTGAATACTGTAAAGGAGAGCACCAGAGTATCCTTAGACGCCAGACCTTAGACGCGCCAGTTGTGTACCCTGCAAGAGCAAGCCATCACACGGCTACAAGGCACTTAGAAACATTTACCCCGACGTTGACAGGGGGCCGCATATCAGTAATGTGGAGACTCTCAGACTGAGGTCATTACGTAACACCCGATTCTTATGGTAGTGACCACGTTTGTTGGCCACTGCCTCTTACGCATAGTGGATGAACTGATCAAAGGTTTGCTTCAGGGCTGACAGGTTTGACTGCTCACTCAACAACCTTCTTTCACTATCACTGAAGCTACATTGGAGCAAACGTGATGTCTGAATGAACGCGGCATGCAGGCCTGTAACGCTTGTTCGCTCGTCTAATGGTCTTGCACGAAGAATTTTCTCCTAAGAAATTCTTCGATGTTACTGTCATCTACTCGCTGCCCACGTCATGCCGGTTCATGGGATCGGTACTTCTAAAAATGTCCAAGTGAGCTCCCAACTCTCTATGACCATTGCTGGGCAATCAGTGCTCAGATGATTCATGAGACTGTCAGTACAATTTTCTGACTACGTTCGTGTTTCCTGTTTTGGAATTGTCAGTAAAAAATTGAGTGAAATGCTGATGGTGAAACTGCAGTGGTTTGGAATCGGGAATTTTTCAGGTTCCTCCTCCTTAATCACCTTATGAACGCGTGTTATTACTCAACGAGTAGGTTATTAATTAGGCTATCCTCCTATTTTCCTGAAAACGCTACTATCGTACTAGTTGGAGGGGTTGATTAAGAAAAGGCTGCACTAAAATTCATTTCCATCTAAAGTTTTAATAATTTATTGTACTTCTCTCGTCATTTTTCCAAGAACGAAAATAAGATAGTACTGCTGAGTCGTTTGGGATTGTTCATAAAAAAGGTTTAATCGAAATGAGCCGTTTTTGGCAAAGAAAACCCGTTGTGTTTTGAGTTATTGAGGGGGAGAATTAGCAATTAGCGTTGTTACTCACTTTTCCATCTTCTTAATCCCGTCCAAATGGTTAGAAAAGGAATGAATAAATTAGCCAGATGCTCAGGGCAACGACCCGCGATCTCACCCACAGAATTCTCAGAGATAGCTCAATTCCTAATTTGAACGTGATGGTCAACATTCAAGACATCATGTTCTCATCGACAGAATCGTACCCTAACGAGTCCGTCAGGAAGCCTTGTTCATCACGTATCTTTGCATTTGACGAATCCTACCAGCCGTGTTTGATGTGTAAAGTCGTCTAAACATGCCTCTTCAGTGTTTCATGTAATAAGACATCATAAATCATATTACCGCAGCTGCAGTGAGAACTTAAAAAGCTGACTCCTTGTAAGTTCATATTTCTTGGGCGCCATAGTTGTTCCCAGCGTGTAACTGAAGTTGAATAGGAACTCCAACAGAAGCAAACCATTTAAATCGAGACAAGAGCCGAATAGTCTGGAACGACAGTTCAGTGGAGCAAGGTCGGTAAACTACTAAAATAAACAGACAGTTCCCCTCGAGAATGGCATCCAACAAATGGTAAAATCTTGAGCCGGAACGATTTCCTCATTTTTATTACTTTAGTTCGGCTCCAACTCATCAATCTTTCGTATTAACCTATAGATCGTACGACTCTCCCTCCCTCGCTCTGACCCGTCGCTATTTCAATGCCTTTCAACGACATTGAAATGTTTAATAAACCCTTGAATTGAGTAATTTTCTTAATTTACGCTACAAAAACATCCTCTCCTCTAGAGACGTTAATGCGAAGAGTGGCCAGATTTTCACTTAGATGAATTTAAAAGTGTCTATAGAATGAAAGAGGAGTAAATAAAGTAAATGGAAAGCGGGGGAGGAATCGGCGAGGCTAAATCAAATCAGGGCGAATCTCAGTTAATAGACAGACTACCCTTCGCACTCTCTTTTTGTCGATAATCTTCAAGGAAGAAAAGTTTTCCAAGCTAATCATATACTCGTCATTTCTTTGATTCGTAAAGAAACTGTTGATAGCTGAGGGTCGCCTTATAAAAGTCAACTAAAGTTGGTGTGTTTGTGGTACGTCTCCCAACGTTGGTTTTGTTAAGAGGAATTCACCAACGAATATTCTTCTGGAGTTCCGAATATTTCGTATCCCAAAATTCAGGGTTTTTATTCTTCGGACTCAATATTTTTCTTAGTAACATTAAAAGGGACTTTTCCGCTTGGCCCTTGTGATTTTTATTACTCCTTCTAACTAAATTCAATATTATTGTTGAAATATTCGTATAATACGGTTTTGAGTCGCATTCAGGCCGCTTAATGTCTCAAAAAATGTCGATTACCCAAGATATTTCTAAGATGCGCCTAGACTGTTTTGAATGTTTTAACGGAGTCTATATTGAAAAAGAAACTAACGAAACGTATCGCGTTTTGTTGAAATGTACTGTTATAACTAGAGCTGACGCCGCTGAAAATGGGGTTTTACGGATTTCGTCATTTATCGAGAGAGTACCTCTTTGTCCTTTGATTTCAAGAAATAAAAAATCTGCTCTATTTCGGAGCTTCCCAAATCTTGAAATGATTTATATGGGCAAGACGTTGGATCGTGTATCGTTGATGCATCGTGTGTTCTAATAATCCCGGTATAGCGAACTCATTCTACATTAGAGAACTGGTAAAATTGTCTGGTCACTGCTTGTCAAAGCTCACCAGTAACTGTTTACCAATTACTTTTCAAGAACTTAAATTTTTATTCCGACGAAGTGTTTGTTTATGATCACCCAATAAACATCCCGGAACGTAGTCGTGATTTAGTTACTAATCGAATCCTCTGAAATCTTGGCTGTTGCAAGTTATTTTTGTTCATTGTGTGTCCTACTTTCGTCTATCCAGCACGTAAGTACCACGTTTTCCCCCTTTCAGATAGCGTCTTGAATTCATCCAAAGAAGAACGATGGAGTAATGTGAACCGTTCTCCAATAAAGTAAAAAAATATTACCGAATTTTTCGTCTCTTATTTCTGGCAGTCACGTTTTGAATCCGCTTTACTTAGGTACCAACTGAAATTAATGGCTCTTCGAATTGTTAGTAATTGTATTTATTCGATAGAAGAACGGAGAAACTTATATTAGCAGTTGTCAACGCATTTTCATTTTTGTTTCCATATCCATTAGTTTTTATTGTTGCAATTCGCTTTTGCATTCGTTCTTCAAACTACCTAAAGTTCAATGAATTATTTAACTGTTTAGCAGAGCTCGTAGTACTTATTCGCTTTATGCAACAGTTTCAAAAGACCGTGTGTCGAATATTATCGAATCAATTAACTTTGCTTGTGAATCAGCGCTTATCCAAACAATAAGTTGAAAGGAATGACTAATTAGAGCACGACAGTCACAGTACCATAAAGTGAATGATTATTATTGTTGAAGCAAGGCATATTTAAACCAAAACAAAATGTAATTAAATTACTCACTCAGAGGCTCTCTGTTTATCATTAAGAATCAACTGTACTATCCATTTCAGAACGTCAACTGTTTCAGGTGGCATGTCGACGATATTTGCGTCACTGGCCGATGAGATGAATAATAGTAACACCATAAACTGGACCCCGCGAGTCCCGCGAATTGGCCGGTACACAGTTATCATGCGGATCGCAATGTTGGAATTTCGTGTAAGATCTTCTTTACCTTCGTTTCCTCAAGTGGGAGATTCGTGAAGGGAGGGAGGCAAAATACCGAGATTAGTTTTAATTCCTCGCCTTCGAAATGTTAGAATGACGATATGTCGCCATAAGGCTAAAGAAAAAAGGCGTCGATCCAAACTACTATATTTGTCAGAAAATGATTCACACTCAATCAAATGGTGTGTGTTTGTTGTTTTGCCTCACGAGCGAAATTCCTGTACATTAAACAACATTCCAATGCGCGGCATAAAGATATTTAAACCCAGCTCATTATATCCGAAAACTAGTTAGAAGCATGAGACTGATACGCGTCACTAGTAGAGAAACAGTTGACAGTTGAAAGCAGAAAATGCCGGTTCTGGCATTCTGGCAATTTGGAGCGAGGTTAGAAAACTACGCCCATTGACCAATCGTACTACAGTACGAAGTATTGCTCTTCCCACAATCCCCTTCATCAGATTTACAAGCCGATTGTACAATAGTGCCCCCCCCCCTCCCACCACTGACAATAAAAAATGCTGTATCCTTCCATGACTTGAGTGATTTGAGAAAAGATCAATTATTATTACGAAATTATGAAAACTATTGGGGAGTCTTACTCAATATCTTCGTATAGCGATTTTCTTCTCAACACCGCTCTCATAAAGCCAAAGAGTACACATCAAAATAAGTATAGGTTTGAATTCATGTGGCTCGAAAAGGTAATTTCAGAAAGAAAGTAGGGAAAATTAAGGAAAGGTTACCACAACTTACGTACTTTATTTTCTAAGTTGTTCCAAGTCATAATTATCATCTCTCACGCATAACCTACAACTCCTTTTAATATGGGTAGCCAGTTTCTATTTTTTCAACTTTATAACTAGAGTTAATCGAAAATATTAAATAAAACAAACCTCGTCCAATTGTTGTCAGCTGTCAAACGTTGACGTTAGCTCGATTAACCATCTCAATTACTTTCTGTAGTGATACTCCCCGTTAGAACTTGATAGGGTCTGATAATATTTTTAGACACTTCGTGGCGCCTTTTATTTTTTTAGTCTAAGGGCGATCAAATTCTTATGGACAACAGCTTGAATAGCGTTGACTCGCACGACCCGGACCTCCCTCCACGACGACGAGATTATTTTCAGAGAAGGTGCGGAGCGATTGGGTTGCCAGTTCGCGTCACTTTGAAGTTTTCACAGTGATCCATCCTATTACACACAGTAAGAACGTCCGACTGTGCGAGAAAAATTATGAAGTTTAGAAGTGTAAACCTGTTATAATTTTGGCATCTGATATTGTTGAACTACTGTCAGCGGAAAATAATCCCGTTGATTGCATGAGAAAGAGAGAATAATAAAGACTAGCATTGATCGACAAATGAGACGAACGAGATAGAGAACTGTATTGATACACTGGGTTTTAAACAATCACTTGATTACTACTATAGAGTTCTGATGGAAAGGTCACTTAATTAGCGCGATAGAGTTCTGATTGAGCAATCAGTTCACACGACACAGTGGGTTTCTAGACAAGTTAACTGGTGTTGGGACGAGAGTGGAAAGGTACTGCATACTACATGCACTGTTGTGGAATGTCTTGTTTTAAGTCAACTCTGGGGTGAACATTCTGGAAACTCTGAGGATGGTAAAACCCATTGTCGATCCTGGAAATAACCCTTAAAGCCTTTTGTTGGCAGTAGAGGCTAATTTAACTCCCATCAGGTAAAGAACCTGCAGGGGTTTTCCCATTAGGGCCAAGGGCAACAAACAAATTTGACCAGAGCTGAGCCGAACAAGTCTAAAAAACAAAACTGTACTTTCCTTGCTAGAGACTTCAAAAATGCTTCCTCTTAAAACTCTTCAGGAACCACAATTTGATGGCAATTCAGAAGAATCCTATCGTTGGGGGATTCGGTACTTCCAGAGAAGCTCATCACTTCAGAACACCTGGTGGGCTCTTAAATACATAGTCAAGGACGACTGCAATAATTTCTACTTCAGAGTTTTATTTATTTTTTAAAATTTTTGTATTTATTATTTATATTGTAAAATTAATATTAGTAACCCGGGCTTTGAGTTGAAGCTTCTTTTTATTTTATTATTTCTTTCCTCTCAAAGGAAATCTATTGCCTCTAACAAGCCCCGCAGAATCACTACTATTAGCTTCTAGGGTATGTCGAGGTCGACGTGATTTACGACACTGGAGCAAGTGAAACCACTACGGACGTCGTTTACGAGCATTCGTCATCGAGTGGCACTAAACGAGGAAAACTCAACACCGCAACGGCGCTCTCAGAATTTTAAAATTTGAAACTCCCACGTACCTGGTGGGGCAGTTTAAATTCCTCCATATCCGTCGCCAGAATGAAACCAGAAGTCTGTTAATCAAAGTTTGCACTCACCACAGAAAGAAAATAGAATTTAGAACGAAAAACGAAGCATACGACGTAACTAAATTAATGAGCTCGTTCAAAACTCACTTTAACAATTTTAAGTGATTTCCAGTCCGTGCGAAAAAATATTAGTTTTTTATTTATTATCATACCAACGTAAATATGTTGGTGAATTATGTTTAGAGCCAAGAATTTTATTTTCCATTTCTTGGGACCATGTGAAGGCGTTATGACCCTAACCGCACCCTGGTGACTACCAATTATTCGTGTTGGCAACTTTTCTGCTTTAATTCAATCTTCGTGTTGGGGCTGTGTCGAACTTTACTTCATTTTATTCCACCTGAACACGTAGAGGTCACATCCACCGCCAGGATGGTAATTGTACACCTTGTTTACCAGCTTTCGATGGGAACGAGGCAGTTTTTTGTGTAGCCATCACAAGTTTGAAATGATCTTAACCTTAGGGAACCACCTAGAATTAAGGATCACTTAAGTTTTCGAGCCCGGAAACAAGGTATGTGGAAGGCTGTTATTTCCAGCTTTCTCCACGAAGTACGAATAATTGTGGGTTGACGAAATCAAAGCTGTCTAATGAAAGATAGGTGAGTTGAGTGGGGGTGGGGGCAGGGATGAGCTCGCACACCAAATCACCTCCAGCTGCACTGCAGACGCGAGCTGGCGTTTATTATTGACCTCAGCCGGGAAGAAGATTCAATCTAAATGCAAATATTCTATCAACAGGACAACGTTAGAATGAAGCCATTGCAAAAACCACGAGCATCGCCCTTCTCCTCACTAATTTTGAATGTTCAGTCAATGAGATAAGAACGATTTAACGACTAATAATTACTTGATTCGACATTCTAAGGCCAAAGAGCCCTTAAGAAACAGCGCTAGGCCGTAACCTCGAACACTCACTTGGGGTCGATGTACTCGTAGTCAAACTCGATGATAAGAAAATAATATTTTGCTAAATTGATAACAGTTTATAAACGAAACGGAGAGCACGGGTTTTAGCTGCGTAAATCGATAACTATTGTAAACTTACAAGCCGAAGTTGAACTGTGCAAAAACCATGTAGATCACCTTAATAAACTATACAAAAAACCCAGCCGAAAACCCCTGAATTTCATGTTTATTCTTAGTTTGATTTTCGCGAAAGTGTTCCGTCGGACATAAATCTATTGAAATAAAAAGCATTGATCTATACTTTAGGAAAGAGTAAATTAAAAATCCCTACTTCACTGTACTGATCGCGTCAATAAAAACTTTTGTGATCGAACTTAAAAATTATAAAGAGGGAGACTTGAATTATTGTATGTAAACAAATAGAGTACGTAACATATACGTTATAATTGAGTAGTGTATGTTATAATTAGCATACTTATAACCTTAATTATCTTTATTTATCCCTAAATGTTTTTGTTTTTTTAATCAGTTGCGAAGTAACAGAACTTTCCTTAGCTCTAAATATATTTTGCTGGTTTTCATGGCGTTTATGCTGATTCAATTTATTTTTCACTCCGTTCATTTCAACTTTGTATCTCTTCACGGTGGCAGAAAGCGGAATCGCTTACCGTTCCGAAATTTACTGTGCTGCTCCCACTCATACCCTGAGTATTATTGAATGGTTGTTTCACAGAGGATAATAATCAGATTTCCAGTTTTATTGGGTAGTAACTTTTAGCAATGGTTGTAAGTGACACAGCAGTGAAATTACGAAATTTCTGGAGTAGCGCATATATATCCAATGACTGTTATTAAAGACTCGTCGTATAGGTACTCAGTTGTACTACCACCCGAATTATTCTGAAAATTTTAGTAACATTAGAGCGAATTTTATAGGAAAATATCTGGTGCGTAGCAACACACAACTTTCCGCCACCCCTTCAAGTTCGAACACCACCTATATAGGCGGGCGCTATATCTGCTTTCAACGCATTTTTACAGGAACATTTATCTACAACAAAATGTAGACTAGTTAGCTGAGATTACTCCGTAAGTTTGATCGAAATCGTTAGAGCCGTTTTTGAGAAAATTGGAATACCGATAAATTAATATTCGACAAATCTCCTTTTCTGTGTTAACTTGGCTTATATCTCCGTTCAACATATATATACAGAAAAAATTATACAGAACGAAATATTGGTATGGGTGACTAAAAGACACTCCATTAGAATTTATCACATCTGGTGAAAAAGTTACCCTGGAATTTACGGAAATGTTAGAAAAAACGTTATTTTTGACACATTTTGATTGTTATCTCTGTTCAATGGACCGTCACAGGAACATTTATTGAGAAGAATATGTAGGTATTGACTATTTGAAAACATCCTGTGAGTTTGGTGAAAATCGCTGAAGCCGTTTTGCCAAAAAGCGTAAAAAACCTATTTTTGCTTCAGGGGCCCATATCTCCGTTCACCGTATTTTCATGGAGATATGTATGGAGAAGAAAAGTTAGGTATTGATTAGTAGAAGATAATTCGAAAGTTTAATCAAAATCGTTCGAGCCGTTTTCGAGAAAAATCCGAAAAACCCTAGTTTTTGGTACATTTTCGTCCCCCACCCCCCCTTACCATCGACCGAAATCGTCCATGACCTTATTTTGGTGTCTACAAAAAATAACGAACAAAACAAAAAAAGAACCAGCTCAATCGGATCAGCCGTTCTCCCGCAAATCGAACTACAGACACACACACGGACCACGCGCCGAAATTAGGTTTTTTAGACTCAGTAGGGTCTGAAACGTAAAGATCTGAAGAAAACCCAAATTTTTTTTTTTGGGCCGATTACTATACTTTCCTTCCCTTCGGGTAGCGGAAAGTAAAAACTGCTAAAATTGATTTTCATTGACATGGTTGAGAATTTATAATGCATATGTCGTCACATTCCCCCTAATGAGAATTTCATGGTATTATCGTGTTATTTGGAGCTGTCTGTATAAACAATGTAATCAAAATCGCTTGAGCAGTTTTCAAGAAAAAAAATATTTAGTGTTTTGATAACTATGATAACTATAGATAGTTTTGGGTGGATTGTGCTCATACCCCTATTTTGGCGTCCTACGATAACCGGCGGGCTAGATATCAAGTTTCAGCAGATCTGGTTAAGCCGTTTCCTCTCAATCATGTTCACAGACAGACATACACACACACACACATACACCGTTTCCCCAAATAGCGTTTTTGTACTCAGTCAGCCTTAAAACGCAATGATCTGAGAAGAATTAAATATTTGTTTTTCAGCTTTCTTTTCTACAACGTAGAGCTATGAAAGTAAAAAACGTAAAACGTCAAACATTAACGAATGAATTAAAATTATTCATGTAAAGAACTGTAATGTGAAACTATTTTGTAAAAATAAGTACTCCTCGTGTGCAAATTTCGTCTTGATGCAATCATGATTCCTCATCACCGATGTAAATAGCCTGAATATAATTATACTCTCATATCTCATTGACATTACTCCAAGACTTGCTTCCGGCTCTATTATTATAACTGAGAATGATTGATTAATCTAAAACAAACACACAATAACATTTTGCTTTACTACTTCCTAACGAACTTCACTGAGGCATAAATAAGATAATTCCATTTTTCTCATAATCGTTTGCAGCACTCCACACGAAATCTCGAAAAAGGAGGAGAAATCAAGAAATATGACTGGCCCTCTGCCATCTCCGTCGATCAAAACCCAGGAATAATAGTTACACGAACGTTGATTATTCCCTCAACTACCCTCCACGATAATTTGAGAATTTATTAAAAAAGATTTGTCGAGAAAATGAGTGATTAAAATTGGTTTTGAAAGGTTGGTACGAAGTCAATTATTGGTCTAATGTCAACTATACACCGGGGTTTGTCCAGTATGGCCCGGACGAAAAGAGAAACCACTACTGTGAATGCATGAAGTTACCCCTGTGCAACATGTTTAATTAAAAGCACTTTTAATACGATGAAACGTATTTGACCTTAGCTAGACTCATAAATCAAGGTGATCTCTTATAAATTCAAGGAGATACAAGACGGTTTTATTTACGAGGAAAGCTTTTGTCTCGAACAGAATTTTGTAAATTAAATGTGGCTTTGCATGTTGTAATAAATCAAAATGAGTAGCAGCTTCATTTTCGGCCTAGAGGGTGTCTATTTTTAATTTTTATTCCCTTTCCACAGACGTCGAGCAGGCGAATACACCACGAATGAATTTCAGAACACATTATCTGTTTTTGGACGGTCTGAACGAATTTAACGACGCTCGATATAGTTCTAGACGTGTTTTGTCATATTCACATTTGCGCAACAGAGAATGAGAATAACATCTGTACGAGAGTACGCCGCACTTGTAATGTCGCCATCGAAAAATGACAGTTGCTTGATTAACGCTTAAGAAACTGAAGAATGAAAATCTCATTAAACCTTTTGCCGCAGGACGGTCGCACCGATTCGCGACCTCATTAAACGGCGATATTCGTTGTTCACAATTTGCATGATCCCATTGAATGGTGTCTCGTAACTTCATGCACGGCGACCCACTTCTCTTCAACTTCGGCGGATTTGTCCATCTTTTTGGGGACACGGTTCGATATTGAGGTCTTTAGAAACTTATAATCGAATGTGCATTGGTTTTCTAAGGAACCTAAAGTCGAAAATGTAGGCTATACCGCGAACTATAAAACGAATTACGTTGGGTAGAGGTTGGGAGACCAATTCGTTTATAATGTTCTTCGACGATCAATCAACCCTTCTTCGGAAGAATGAAAAAAATTCGTTCAAACGTCTCCTGACCTTTTTTGTTTTTATACGTAAAGTCGTAGACCGTAGGTCTACCAAGCGGCTCAAAATCTATAGATTCAGCGTGGGTACCAAGGATAACCGATATTTGCACGGAGGGAAAATTCACTCAGTTTTTCTGCTAGAGAACAAACTAGTCGACAACCACAGATCATCTATTTTGAGCGATCATTCGATTGAGCACAGAAATACCAAATAAAGGAATGAGAACCAATACCATTGTTACTAAAGCAGAAAAGATCGTGTCGGTAGAACAACTACAAGAATTGAGAACGAATGTAGTTCTTTACTCGGGCACTTTAAACCTCCTCAGACGGTTTTAGGAACAGTAACGTTTTCGAAAAGAAAGTCGCAGGCTTCGTCAAGTTGGTCGATAATTTGAATCATTAGACTGCCCTTGCATTCCCTACAACTTTGAGCTCGAACCAACTGTCATCAGGTTGCTCGGCAGAATGTTTTAATTGCAACTATTATTGGTGAAAGTTGACGAGGGTCGGCAGTACACAAAGGGTTCCAAGTCAGTTAAGAGCGTTAGAAACTTATCAGCATCCGCTGACTAAGGATCTCACCCCAACCAGGCGAAGCTCATTTCTTGCATAGTGCCCTTGATTCCTTTCTGTTCGTTGCTAAGGAAATGGAAAGAAGGCGATTAACGTTGGAAAGTGGTTGCTAGACAGCTCCAACTATCGCTTTTCTAACTGAGGATAAACAGCGTCCAAGAGTGATCGACTTTATGAGTTTTCTACAAGAAGTGGTCCGTCATCAATGGTTATTATCCTCCACCTTAGCTCTAGCCATCGTTAAGATTGCATATGGCAGTTGAGTTATGCCCCACACTAACTAGTTAGAAATTAGTCCTTTTAACATTTCGGAGGGCCCCTCCAAAAATGTTTGGAGGTTTCTTCATATCTTCTTTATGTGCTGAGGGCTTCTGAGTTCGAATAATACCATTTGAGGAAGTATTCGGAGTCTGCGAACGAGATTGAGAGAAAAGTCTGAACGAAATCGGCTCAAATTCGATATTTACCCTACAATTCGTCATGGAACGCCAAAATAAGACTATGAAGAAAATCTGTTCAAAAATAACTACAATTATAATAGTAATCAAAACACCATTTGTTTCCCAAACAACACAACCCTGAGATTCTGAAATGTGAGACAATGACCTAGTATTAGTGCTCCCCCATCCCATTCGATTCAGCATCGAATACTAGTAAACCATACGAAACATGTCCTGGCTACAATGGAACTACGGAAAAAAAACGTCTGATGATTTTGCCGCGTCGGGTCGGGTCGGGGAAAGCGAACCCGTTGCGAGGCGAAAGGGGAGTTGAGTCCGGTTGTTTTTTATTCAGACGGGAGGGAGGGAGGGACGCTGTAGTTCCCTCGTTGTACTGCGTTTCGTTAATTTTTTTAACCATTTTTTGCCCATTACAACCATGGGCTTCGTCCGATCGGATTGCCGAGATGGCGGGCACAACAAGATACCAAATCGGATTTTTGTGCGAAAGAACGAATTTTTTAGACCACGTTAAAGGCCCAAAACGGCCTGGACGGCGGACGGCGGATGGGGGACGGCGGACGGCGGACGGCGGATGGACATTGCGAATTTGTAATCTCCAAGTCTTGAAACGTAAAGTATCAAATTTTGAGGGGGGGGTTGTAAACAATTTTTCGTGGCCGAAAACATAGGGTTATTATTCAGAATGAATAATATTATTATTCAGAATGTATAATAAACCAATATTATTCAGAATGAATAATAAACCAAAAGAAGATTTTAGCGCATTTTTGTACTTATAAATCCCGCTCATTCTCAGAAAAAATAACATTAATAGTCCAATACATTACCTATACAATGAGAGTTTAATAATTAGGAACTTTAAGTACCTACGTACAACGTTAAGTTATATTTTACCATTTACTGGATTAGTAGTTAAAGCCACGAAATTCACCGAATGTGCGTGGGGCTGAGGAAAGCTGTTTGATGCATCGCAGCAAACATTTTTGTATGTCTCGTTACAGTTACGTAACGCCAGCAAGATGGAACGCATCACTACATGAAATTATTGTGATAGATGCGAATTGAAAATGTAATGACATGAACCGTTCACTTCAGATCATAACAAAGGTGCTAATCTCCCTCCTAGCCTCAAACACCACACGCCAACCGAATGTGCGGACATCAGTCGGTCCGTTATACTACTTTATTCTACTCTGTAGCTCTATTGCACGAGCGAAATCTGTTACATCATGAAGTACATCAAAGTAGCGAATTTGAGTAGTTTTATACTGTCAAAAGCATACATTTTTCCTCCTGTATTCCACGAAAGCATAAAGAAATACTAGCGTTAATCTTGCTTAGAGCTATTTGTTTCATTCGAGATGCCTTATTGTATGTAAAGTACGTCTCACGAACGAACTGAAGGAACGCTAAGTTACATAACCTTGCTTCAGGTTCCGCAGAGCCCCCTCCTAAACAATAATAACCCAGACAATTACAGTTGCTGCTACGGAACCCCTAAGATGATGGATTTAAACCTAACTCGACTTCGGGCTCCTCCGCGAGGAAATACTCTGAAACTTATATTCAAGCTTAGCGTATAATGGGACGAAAGTGTTTAGATACAAAACTAATTTGTTTATCCTCTGATTAACTACAGGTTATACAGCAAGATTTCCATTGATGCTTAATCTTGATTTTGGAAATCTACCGTGAAGGTGAGAAAATACATAGTGCCTTGCGTGTAGGTAATATTACCTCTCAATCTGCTTTGGCTACCTATTTGGCTACAATTTGATTGGTTAAATGTAAAGCGGTTCTCCGTTTTTTTGTTTGTTTTGTTTTTTTAATTTTATCCCTTCGAGTCAGAACTTGTTGGACGCTGGTATAGCTTCAAGACAAATGACAGAGCATGTTGTTCTTCTTCCGTTTCTATTTTGTCGTGGACGTTCCTCGTTCTTAAAGTGGCGGAAAGTAAAAGCAAACTTTGTTTACCACCGGACTCTGATAACGAGATGGAGTGAAAAGTTGCTTAAGCATCGCCGTGTACCACTGAAGGCTCATTCATTGATTAATGGTAATACCGAAAAGAGAATTTATTATGGACACTGAGTAACGCTGAGTAACACTGTTGCCGAAGGTGTGTCCAAAAAGCGAAAAATGAGTCACATTGACGTGCGTCTTCAAGTTACTAAGCAATTGAAAGAATGATAGCGTGACAAGGAAAGAGCTCTTGGTAATTCTTTTAACTCTAGAGCATTTCCGTGAATATTTGTTCGGTTTTTACACGTGCCGACATGTTGGTTCGCGGAGATGGCTTTAGAACCTCCTGAACCCACAAGAATAAGTAAGACAGATAGAGCGAGTGAGAGTGAGAGCGAGAGGGGGGCACCAGGAATATCAATTCCTACGGTACACTGGATGGGTGTGAGGGGGCGGGTGGCTGGGATCTTAAGAAAGTTGTGTTACTCGCTTTCTGGTTCGTATAAATCGCAGTGAACAGTGAAGTAAATCCAGATTTTTGTGGATCAACCGTAGATCAACCAATAAGTGGTGGACATGCGGGGGATGAGGAGTTCCTGTCACTTGATCCTTGACAAGGTGAAGGTGGGGGGGCCCCGAACTGCATGTGGTAGACTCAATGCCGGCGAGGTTTAACTTTGTGCTACCCTTTCGGATACTCATTCATGAGCGATCCACGTGGGAAGGGGGACTTTCGTGGTATACTACACTGATGACTCGGTACAGGGTGGCCTTGCAGGGGCAGGCATCTTTGCGCCGAGAGTCAGGGCAGCGATCCCATTGGGGTCGCTGGCCACAGTGTTCCAGGCAGAGGTAGCTGCAGTGACAGTCTGGGTGCAGCGGCTGCTGCAGAGGAGACTGAAACGGCAGAGAATCTACATAATGGTGGACAGTCAGGCCACTCTCAAGGCCTTAGCCTCATACTGCCTTACATCACGGCAGGTGTGGGAGTGTCTGACTGGACTGAAGGCCCTGGCCGAGGACAACAGTGTAACACTGTGTTGGATGCCAGGGCATCAGGGTATAGAGGGAAACGAACGGGCTGATAGGTTGGCTAAGAAGGGATCAGCACAGATCCCTATTGAGCCTGAGCCCTTTGTTGGGACTACCAGTAGCCACCTACGTAGAGAGGTTGGCAAATGGGAGGACCGGTGCAGGGCTGCTTATTGGCAGGGGCTGCCCGGCCTTAGACAGTCAAAACTCTTCATCCGGCTCTCCAGAGAGAGGTCCAAGGAGGTGCTTGCACTGGGGAGGAAGAATATGAGGATCCTATGTGGCCTGTTCACAGGTCACTGTCCGCTGAGGTACCACCTTGCAAGTGCGAGGTACAGGTTCTGCGAGGTAGGGCTAGAGACGGCAGAGCATGTGCTGTGCGTATGCGATGGACTCGCGGCATCGCGCCGTTGTGTGTTTGGGAGGCCCTTTCTTCAGCCCAAAGAGGTGGCAAATGCAGAACTTGCGGATATCCTCCGCTTTGTGTAGGGGTGGTGGGGGCGCATAGGTGACGTCACACCAAGTGAGACCGTGGGGCCTGGAGGTGGTGCAGGGGGGCCATGATCTGAGGATCATGGACGCCCTTACAATAGGCCCGTTTGTGGCTGCAGTGAGGGTATCGCCTGCATCCACCGCTGTATTTAAATTAAAAAAAAGTGGTGGACAAAATCCTGAGAGAGCAGGAAAAACATAATGGTCATTATTGGACCGTTTTTAGCGTAACGAGACGAGTAGCAACCAAACTTCATGAAATTCGTTTCACAAAAACTCAGATTTAAAATGGTACGTAGTGTAACTGCATGGTCGAGCAAATGACGCGTTGAAGTAATTTTGGGTAAGTTCAAAAGGAAAAGACACGTATTAGAACTTTCCACCACCATGAAAGGAATTACTTTATTACAACCTCGGAAGTAATTTTAGAGTCGGTAGTTTAAAGTCATTTTCGCCGAAATGATAGTCATCTCTCTGTTAGTCTCACTGTATTTTCATTGAGTTAGGTAGTAAGATGACATGACAGAATGGTTGACACATAACAATGCTGAAATGGATAGCTATCGACGTCGCTGGTTCACAAACACGAAATACGAGTGGAAATCGATATCTTTTGGATTTTAGAACCACTGACTTCGCTGTCAAATCACTGTCAATTACTGGGCCTGTGGAGTGGCGTATGGGTTGGGCAACTATAATGCACGGGCACTGTTTGCGGACTATACGGTAACTAGCGTCTAATGTGATAGAATTTCAGCGGATATTGCGAAGCAACATTGTAGCCCGTGAATCTTAGACATCAGTATTACTCAAAGATATGGCGTTCAAGAATGGTGGAAGGCCAGCGCGAAGAGAGTGGCGGACATTTCAGTGCAACGATATTCATTACTTTCCTTGACTCTACGAAGTAGAAAGGAAAGTTATGTAATCGGCTGAAATTTTTTTTTTTGAGTTTTCTTCAGATCTTTACGTTTCAGACCCTCCTGAGTCCGAAAAACACTACTTGGGAAAATGGTCTGTGTGTCTGTGAACGACCGTTTTAGAGAAAACCACAGTACCAAATCAGCTCAAACTTGATATCTCGTCCGTAGGTCACCATGGGACGCCAAAATAAGGGTATGAGCAAAATCCACTGAAAGTTAACTATAGTTATCATGGTGATCAAAACACCAAATATTTTTTTTCTCAAAAACGGCTCTAACGATTTTGATTAAATTTTTTATTTGGTAGCTCCAAATATGGTAATTATACCATAATATTCCCATTTGTGGGAAAATTACGAGAGCAGCACAATAAATTACCTAAACTTTCGACAAAATCGATTTTAGCGGAGTTTTTAGAGAAAACCACCGTACCAAATCAGCTGAAACTTGATGTCTAGCCTACAGGTTACCATGGGACGCAAAAATGAGGGTATGGGCAGAATCCACCGAAAGTTAACTATAGTTATCATAGTGATCAAAACACCAAATATTTTTTTCTCAATAACAGCTTTAACGATTTTGATTAAATTTTTTATATTGATAGCTCTCAATAAGGAAATCACACCATAAAATTCCCATTTGTGGGAAAATGACTAGAGCAGCACAATAAATTACAAAAAATTTTCGACGAAAAGCGTTTTTAGCGCAGTTTTTTTTCCTTATAAACTCCACTGGAATTTTTGTTGAATGTTGAAAAAAATTGGTATTGTAGTCCAATCCAATACCTAAAGGGTTAGTGTTCAAAAACGCTCATGAGATACATGGGGGTTACTCCAGAAATTCCTGAATTTCAACTACTGTCCTAAAGGTGTTTAAACTGGTGTACTACCAGTTCTAAAGGTGTTTACCCAATAACTCTGCAAAAGTAATTACTATCCTTCTTCAAAATTTGTGTTTACAGCCTCATTAATTATCTGTGTACCAATTGCTCAATAATGGTCCTGCAATGAGTACGAACAGCACAATAAATTCCGGAACTGTAAGCGCTGCCGCTTCCTGCTGCCGTAAAGCGTTGTTTCACAAAGTTCAAATTAACTGAGTGATAAATGAATTGATTAAATATAATTAGCCATGTACAAAGTGAATTGTTGTAGAGCTAAGGAAAGTTGTGTGTTGCAACGCACCAGATATTTTTGTTAATAGATTCAAACACCTAGGTATGAGGCTCACCCTACTCTCCCGGTTGCAGCAATAGTTTACACTATGATAGTACTACTTTATCATCTCTAACACCGCGAAAAGGAAGCGTTTCAATTATGGCAGAAAGTCTCGAGCCGGTTTTGTGGACAGAAAGTCAAATCCAATACTAGAGCGGTTTTGTTCCGTAGCTTACGAAGTAAAGCGACAACCTTATTTAACGTATTTACTGTGCATTATATCTATATTATGTAAATTATGCTTGTTGTGGCAAATCAATCGTGGTAGCGGTTAAATAGTGATCAGTTTTGGTTAGTGGCATGTTGTAGCAAATTGATTTGGCCGATTGTGAGTTCATCAAGCACAACGTTAACATCAAGATGGACAATTTGAATCGAACGCATTCAACAGGTTTGTGAGATCGCCAGAACATCATCACCAGGAGGGCTGAATGACAACATTTTAAGATTATAACAAACTGAACAACAATCGGAAAGATTGCGTACTGCAGAATGGCACGTTGCGAATCAGCAGTACATGAATCCACTAGAGGAACACCAAATCTCCTGGGCAACTATTATTATTATCTGTGGGATGCGCTGAACATAATACTAAGGCCGAGAACTGGAAGAATATGAATATGCTCTACTTTCCCTCACTTTTCATATTAATACACGTTTGATTGGAAACAATGTTAACAAAAGTTGAAATCACATGTTCGAGCAAGTTCAAGAGTTCATCATGATCTCATCACCCACTAGTGCAGGGTGGAAACCAGACGCATCCACTTCTTCCATCGTTGGAAAGCAGTGATGCCAATCTGAGCTACCACAGGTTGTGATAGGATTGCATTACACCGATGTAGCAACGCACAACTCCGCGGAGATGACAGCGAGATTATGACGAACGATTGATTGGCGTCTTTTAGGATATAGTTTTGAAGTGTTGAGTTTTTCATGTCCTCGCGAAGTGTGGAAACAGGACTGGTTAGATTATCATTCGCTTGAAATAAAAGCATTCAATGATTCGTTGTTCTAAGGTTACAGTGCTTCGGCTGAACAGTTGCCCGAAGACAACAACTAGCTTTGCCCTATTGTGTGGCGTCGACTACACGAAAAACTACACTAAAATCGCTCTTCATCAAAATGTTTGATTACTCATTGTGCTGCTCTTGCCCTAGATTCTCTGTCCTCTACCTCACGTACATCTTAGTTACCAATCCAATATACTTTTCACTCATTTCATAAACACGTGTTGGTAATAAACTGATTGATATGTTGTTACTTATGCCCCGACCTTGATTAAAAAGCCAACTTATAGTTAGTTGGAATTCCGGAATTTCTGAGGTTGCTCCTGAATGTCTAATGACTATTGTTAAACTTTCATAGTGTTGTAACTTGACGTACTACCAGTGCAATGTTTTTGAGAACGCTGATGTCATGCGACGAGAAATAAAAATTGCACTAGAATCGCTTGTAACTGACATTTTTTATCATTTCTTGGACTGCTCAGGCCATTCTTCCACCGGTGGAAGTTTTATCGGAAGATTATATTATTGGTTGTCGTCAAAACAAAAAACGTAACCGTTGAATCTTTTAAGCCTTTTGAAAAAAACATTTGGAAGTCTTGATTAGTTAGTTTTAGATGTTGATCCTCAGGCGAAATATTCTATTTGAGCCGTTTTGGTTCAGCCGCACAGACCCACACTGACCATTTTCCCTCAATTTAATTAATGTTCTCCCTACTTCGTTGAGCTAAGGAATATAAAAAATTAAATAGCGAACTAAAATATTCTGGCGCAACAAACAGCATACTTGAATATGTGTGGGAAGCTTTTTAATGGACCCCTTGTAGGGCATTAAAACCCGAGATGTCGCACTTCAGAGATGAAAACGTTACATTTAACCAATCACTTCATGTTCCAAGAAACTTGATGATTTAAGCCAGAGACGTCATTTAATGATGAGCTTCGCGCGTAATTCATTCAAATCTCGTTGACAACTCCGGTAATTAATTATTTACAACGGAAAATACTAGGAACGTGTTCGCATATAATCGTTCAACGCTCGGCTAATGACTGCGTTAAACCTTTTAGCGGCGATTGTAGTAATTGTTGCCGCACAAGCCACTCTGATGAGTTTAGTCCTGCGGACTAACGGGAAATGAGATGAAGACTAAGCATAGTTCAATATTAGCTTATGAATCATAGTTATATCTTTTTTAGGTGACTACTAACGGATGGTAATTTCAGTTTCCTCTTAAACTCAATTTAGCGATTGTTGTTCCCGCCTTCGTACCACAGATAAAGCATACGTTGTTTCAGCTCAATGCCCCAACAATGTATGATGCCGATTCAAACGTTCCTAATAACCTGCTGCCTTTAATTATTTTGTCGAATGGATTATCTCAGTTTAATTTAAACAATTTCGCGCAACATTTTCTCGGTAGCTCAGAATGAAACGCGGCAACGGTAATCCCGAGCTCAATATTAAGCAACGGAGCTCGTGAATCACAACAGCTCAGAAGTGACAAAGCCGATTTTATAACGTTCGAGTACTTGATCATATGAGGCCAACGAAACTCCATTCGATAACGAAAAGGCGGAAAACGTAATATCCTGACACCGTTAACAGTCAGCATTCTAACTTTAGCGCTCAGTAATATTACTGCCGTGTCATAAATTGTAACGTTTTCGCAACATCAAATAACCCGAGTGCATTCATTGCTGAAGTGAATTTTGAATGTACCTTCTTATCACACCATGTATATTGTATTTGGTACTCAACTATTGTGGGAACTAACTCCTTGGACCGCGCAGTGTGAAATTCAAAGGTTGATCAACAGTACCCAAGTCAAGTTTGTAATGAGAAATTATTTAGGTGCTAAAAACAACATGTGACTGATTACACAGTAGTTCGCCGAACCGTTGTAAGTAATTAAACAACGTACACTAACTTAATATTCCTTTCTCGGAACGGATAATTCAAAAGCCCCTTCGGCCTTCATCCTACTGAACGTCCTGCAAAATGGTCGTGCGACGGGCGGCTAATTATTTTAAATCGCCCTCTCAATTAATTTTGCGCCGTCTTAAGGAATACTGAAGTAGATAAAGTCAAAGTAAAAAGCGTTTTGCAATCAGTAGACACAGTGTTCTTTAGATATTCTCAAGCCTAAGTCTTGAAATATTTTAACTACAAACATCGTAAAAACTATGATTAATAACCCACTACTCATCCAATTTACACTTTTAATTAGCGCCAGTTGCTGGATATCGCTTCATTGCAACTGATTAAATTGGAAGAGGAAGTACTGATGAGAAATAGTTCGTTCTCGTTTCCGTTTTCAAATTAAAATAATAATACTTTTGTTTTTTAAATGCATAAAAACGAGAAAAAACTCAATATTCCCCAGGGAACAAGGTTAATAGTTTATAGATTATGACGACAAATACTGTTCCCCTCTAAAAACTTCAACATGGCACGCAAACGAGGGACCCAAATCACAGTTGCACGATTTGAACCAGACGATCAAATAATATGCGAGTATCGTGAAATTCTCTTTGTAGGTAAATAACGAGATCGGCACAATAAATTATCAACGATTTCTAAAAAAAAATTGTTTCGTTGACGACCATTTCTCATTTTTCGCCCGATAATTCTAATAGAGTAGACACCATCCTCTTCAGAATAATTGAGTTGACAGTCATAAGACATCAATGCATGATTACTCGATAATGATCGTGCCATATGTAAGAGCAACTCAATCCCATAATTTATTTAAATTACTATTAATTAGTTTATTCGGGAAAACTGTACAAATTGCATAAAAATTACACTCAACTTTCATGCACTAATTTTAATAAATTTTTTTCTCCGTTTTCGGAACCTCAGGTAGACGTAATATAGAGTAGGAAATTCTGGTGGAGGGCACTTTACGCGCATTGGATCAATAAAACCGTTCACGAACAATCTTCGGAATTAACGTCACCGGAATTTTGAGTAACTCGCTTCTTTTTTGTTTCGGTGAAAACCAAATTTAACGTAACGAACTCACGCTACTTCTAAGAAAAGTGAAGATGTAGATGACGAAGTCCGGTTCGGCGAAGATATGGCATGTCGTAACACTTTTGCAAACATCGCGATCAATCAACTTGAGAATCGAATCGACGAGTCGTTGACCAAACGAACTCCGTTGCAGAAACTGTAGTCAATGAAGGGGATTTGAACTACTACTGGCTATCGACTCGACAATAGTTGGAGAAATACCTAGAATTGTTAGTGACGCACTCGAGGTTTAGATTTACGACATTTTCTAGAGCCTCTGGCGACGTCTGACCGAGTATTACTTTGAGCTGGCGGAGATAGTCTACTTTTTGTTGCAGAATTGTAGGGGAAACATCGCCGAGACCTGGAGATTACTGAGTAACCTTGTAATGAAACCAAAAGAACACTACTTCTTGTAACTATAAATGCTTATGCCAACTCTGCGAAAATGGTAAGCATAGTTTGGCGACACTAAATTACGCGAAGGTTGAACATAAATCAAAACTGAAGCACGAACACCTTCACACCCGAACGGTTACTGACGATAATGCCCCACAAGACAGTAAATGACTGCGAATTAGAGATACAATAGGTGGGATCACATTATTTCAAAGTTACCTGCTGTGGTCTATATTCCTATACCCTAACTATAGCTTATCAACTTGTCTAAGACGCGCGTTGAACTCAATGATCTGTTTAGTAATATCACCTCTGATGGCTTTTACAATCAACTATAATTAATATTTTCAATGGAACACCCTCAGCACGTCACGTCACACGAGCGAATTACTACAAAAATTATCAAATGCAAGTTGGTCCCCGCCAGAACAGAAAATAAATTCGAGTATGGGTCTCCTGCCTGGAGCAGTAAAATTAACAGATAAAAATGTTTTTCCGTTATAAATTTATTTGAATTGCTGCAGTCTGCTTCCAAGCAACATTTCAGTTCTTTTCCCTGCAACCTGCAGCCATCTATTTCCCACGGAAAATGTAAGTTTGAAACCCGCATTGTAACTCACACTCGCCATGTGCTGTACAAACAGTTACCACGTACCTGAATAATTTCGAAGGTTTTTGCCCTCCGAATTTTCCGATGTGCCGGTTGAGAGACCCTAGAAGGCCGCCAGTTTCTGTTTGGGGAGGAACCCCAGTCTCTTCGTCTGGTGTCACAGCCAATTTGACGGCGACTGCCGTCGTTGGCGTCATAGTCGAACTTATTAATTGCTCCCATTGCGTTGACATCGCCACCTAACGGAAATGAGAAACAGAATTAGCCGGTCATAGTCAGATGAGGAAGTGGATGATTTAAACACTTTAATAAATAACATTTGGTGTAGAATAATTATCATCGGGTCATACATATATTAAATCGAGATACAACACTGATTTCCTCCCCCCTCTAATTCCTTTTTGCTAGCAAATTCTCGAGGATGGGCCAATATCCCCATTTTACCAGCTTAGGGGGAAAATGGCAACAATATCCAAGGTTAGATTCCCCCACCCGTATGCACGACAGATTTGATTCGGCAATATGACTTCAACTAACTATGCTTCTGTAGTCTGGATCCTTAAAGAGGAGCAACCAATATTTTACGACCAGCCCCTGAACGAGCTGCATTATGTCTCAAAGAAACATGTACATAGAAACATCCAGGCGTTTCGGCCTGAGTAGTAGTGGACTTCCGTTTCAGTAGCACAATAACAATTACTCGAGTTCGAATAATAATTTGAACACCTAGGACTCAGATATAGGAATCTAGATAGTTCTGTGAACTCAATTCAAGAGCAAATGCAGCAGCAGTACTGTCAGCCGAAAGATTAGAAAAGGCTTATGATTCACGAATGCCGTGGTTTCTCTCTCCTACCAATTCAAAGCATCTGATAATCCCATTACAGGCATAAAGGAAAGAGGAGGTGAACGCAATTAGGGTTGCACTCTAGAATTTGCAACCTCCTCAAAACCAACCCAAAATGTCAGTATTTCACCTATAATTGGCGGTGATCCACACTTTCCACAGATCAAATACTGACGAACATATTCCTTTTCAATTTCATTTTCCGTATTAAAAGTATACTTAATAATAATACAAGCTCAAGGAAAATAAAACTTGGATAATTGAGAGAATGCGATTCCGTAAAAAAAAAATACGTTTCTTTTACTTGCCAAAACGTATTTCGGAAGTTCGAGTTATTTGTTACTATATTATATCTAATTCAACCCTTTGTAAAAATATTAATAATTAGCACTTTTAATGTTCAATGTAGAATGGATTGAGGCTTGATCGGCTAAGGATTCCTAATCAGCTCTGAATTGCAAGTAACGAATCAGATAGGAACTGAGTTTGACCTAACACTCCTCCTTGATGCTAACACCCCCCCCCCTCCAACGTTAGTGTATAGGTCTTGGCCAGTCCTAAACTCGCATACGCCAGCAGGGCAATGGTTTACAACGCGATTGATGATCTAACGAGAGCTCTAATGGGGGCGTGGAGAGTTTAGAACTGTTACGCCCATAAGTGCGTCAAGATACTTTCAAGTTGTCCGGGTGTCGACTGTGATTTACTTTCTATCGCCCCACATCAAACATCTATGAATTGCTGGTATTACTACCGAAATACCACTCAATTTGGTTACTCCAAACTGGAAGACCGAACTGCTCTACATTTGAGGTTTTATTGAAGAACGACCTTTGGAAATGGGACGATTATCACAGGAAATTATTAACTGCAATTCAAAGAGCCCTACCTAGAAAGAAAACTACGTATGCCTTGTTGTGTATTTAAGTAACCTAAACACCGAAAGAAAGTTCCTTCCCTTGGAATGCATTTCACCTACAGCCCTTTGAAGTACGAGGCATTTCCAAGGTGTGTCATGCCATCCGGCAATTGTATTATCAGGCTGTCTATACACAAAAAGAAACCTATAAGGATAAAGATGAGAATATTTTTTACATTTATTAAGGATTCAGTGAACATAATCAAATTCTTTTCCGCCACTTTCTTTACGTGTGTTCTGCATCGACCAGACCTAACTTAACGACAAAACTGACTTAAATTGACACACTTCGTCACCAGTTTCTCGACGGCGTAGAAGTTTCAAACACAAACCGTAAGTACGAAGTGAGTACAACAATATTCAGTAACACCAATATGTTTGACGCGTGTAATTGTATTTCACCGCGTAACCACAACGTTAGCGCCAAGAATGTTAATAAGAGTAAATGAAAATAGTTTCAAACTAATTACTTGCTCCTCGCAGATTTGCATCGTCTTCGCAGTACTGACCATCTGATATCCACAGGAACGAGAAGTTTCCCGTAAAAGTAATGCGACTTCATAACAGTGTCTATATAAGTTGAACATATTTCTGGTAAACGCGATTTTGTACCGCTCCGACCGCTGCCTCAATCACAATCGAACTGCTTCTAAATGGTTGCTTAATATTTCGAACCTCTAAAAATAAACGAGAAAGCAGCTCGACACTGTAATTGACATTAGGTTCGACGGGGGAGGACAAAAGAAATTTAAATTGGGAAGAAATACGCTGTAATACCTGCTCACAGCAGCTGATCAAATAAGTCTTGGGGTTTTTGTCGTCCATATACTTCTCTGCGAGGATAACCCCGACGGAAGGTTGTATTAGCTTTATTTCATTGTGAAGTTACACACGTATGACCTAATTTAGCCCGAGAATGTTTGGAATGTTTTCATCAGAAATGGAACAGACGCTGGATATTACGGAATTACTTCAGTAAAATATGTTGATACTCCTCAAATTCAATACTGGACGTAAATGTTCTAACAGAAAACTATCATCTGCGTAATACAATTTTAATCTGTTAGGTGAGCAATTTTACACTTTTTTGTTATGTTAAGTAAACAAAAGGAGGTGTTTTCTTATGAATTACTTGCACCATCCGTAAGATGATTTAATTTATTTGAGGACACCGGTAGATCTACAGTGATCTTTTTACTTTCCTTGGCTCTACGAAGTAGAAAGGAAAGTTATGTAATCGGCAGAAAAAAAAATTTTGAGCTCTCTTCAGATCTTTACGTTTCAGACCCCCCTGAGTCCGAAAAACACTATTTGGGAAAATGGTCTGTGTGTGTGTGTGTGTGTATGTGTGTCTGTGAACGATTTTTAGAAAGAATCATCGTACCAAATCCAGTCAAACTTGATATCTCGCCCGCAGGTTACCATGGGACGCCAAAATAAGGGTATGAACAAAATCTACCGAAATTTAACTATAGTTACCATAGTGATCAAAACACCAAATTTTTTTTTCTCAAAAATGGCTCTAACGATTTTGATAGCATTTTTTATATTGGTAGCTCTTAATAAGATAATTATACAATAAAATTCCCATTTCTGGGAAAATGACGAGAGCAGCCAATTTAACGAGACCATTTTTTAATAAATTATCAAAATTGTCGACGAAATTGATTTTAGCGCGGTTTCTAGAGAAAACAACCGTACCAAATCAGCTGAAACTTGATGTCTAGCCTACAAGTTACCGTGGGACGCAAAAATAAGGGTATGGGCAAAATCCACCGAAATTTAACTATAGTTATCATAGGTAGTGATCAAAACACCAAATTTTTTTTCTCAAAAACGGCTACAACGATTTTGAATAAATTTTTTATATAGATAGCTCTTAATAAGATAATTATACCATGAAATTCCCATTTGTGGAAAAATGACGAGAGCAGCACAATAAATTATCAAAATTTTCGACGAAAAGCGTTTTTAGCGCAGTTTTTTCCTTATAAACTCCGCTGGAATTCTTGTAGAATGTTTAAAAAAGTTGGTATTGTAGCCCAATCTAATACCTATATGGTGAGTGTTTAAAAACGCTAATGAGATACATGGGGGTCACTCCAGAAATTCCTGAATTTCAACTACTGCCATTTCGCTTACTACCAGTTCTAAACGTTTTTACACAATAACTCTGCGAAAGTAATTCTTCAAAAAATTCTTGTTTACAGCCCCATTAATTCTCTGTGCACCAATTGCTCAATAATGGTCCTGAAATGAGTACGAGCAGCACAATAAAATCTAGAACTGTAAGCGCTACCGCTTCCTGCTGCCATAAAGCGTTGTTTGACCAAGTTCAAATTATCTGAGTGATGAGTGAATTTCATTAAACAGAATTAACCATGTACAAAGTGAATTGTTGTAGAGCTAAGGAAAGTTGTGTGTTGCAACGCACCAGATATTTTCTAGAGAAGAAGACGTAAATAATGTTAGCAGCAAACATAAATATTGCTGGAAAGCAAAATTTACTGCATGATCTTCTAATTTGCAACATTGTAACGTGTTCTATTGAAAACCTTAGAGATGCGTTCGAAGCGTGCACTATGTTTTTTGAATTTTCGTAAAACCGGTTATCCAAATGATATTCACTCATTTTGAATAGGTGCAAAAAGTAACCAAACTGTTTAAGCAGGCCTTTTTACTTTCCTTAACAAGCCATTGTATCCTACGGAGTAAAAAGTTATGTAATGAGCTGGCAAAAGCATTTTGACCAAAGTAACTGCAGTTATAGCGATCAAAACGCTGAATTCTTTTTCATCGGCTTTAACGAATATTATTAATTTTTTTGTAGATAAATCAAAATAACACCACTATCGAGAATAATAATTATATAAAATCAATTATGTATAGTTATGTAAAATTTTCATTCAAAGGAAATGACGAGAACAATACAATACATTAACAAATGTTTTACGAAAATCCGTTTTAGTTTAGTTGTTACGAAGCTAGCTCATATGATGCTATCGATCTCAACAAAAATTCGAGATGGTAGCCCAATAAACTATATGTTGTTAAATAATCAAGGAACCTTAGGAACCCGGAATTCAAATTAACGTAGATTTGTTGTCAGCAAAGATTGCTCCACAACGGTCCATGGTGGACCTTATGCACCATCCGTTTCTACATAGAGCGTTGAATTACGTTTTCCCAAGTTCATATCAATTGAACTAATTACCTAATCCTCTAGGCAGAGTGTTAATACAGCCAGGAGACTGGTGACCCTGATGCCACAGCCACTCCCTGAACTGCCCTCATCCAGGAGGAGGAAGCCTTACACTGTGACATCAAAACAGCCAAACGGAAACAGTAGCGAAATTTTGTGGAAACACGCCCTTGGGGCAAACATGAGAAGTCCCTTAACGAAAAGCGAACGTAGAGCAGATTTTGGGGGAGATGCCAAGTGACTCAGGTTGGTCCTGTAGCATCGAAAATTCACTGGAAACCCTTCAAAGACGTTCCCCAGGGAGCCCATTGCCCTAAATACAGGAGCCCAGGGGGCGGCAAGGGACCCTTAGAAGGTGCCAGATATCCAATAGTGGACAACTGGCGACCTCATGACCTTGGCTCAGAGAAATCTAAAATCTTTTCGCGGTACTATTACTACAATTCCAGAATAGTAAACGCCAATCCCTCGAATTTCGACAACTCCATCAACTACGGCGAGTATGAACCCATGCCACTGGATTACTCTACCACTTCTTTTGTTCTCAGCACTGATAAGTCCAATTGAAACTCTAATGGTGGAGTGCTTGAAAGCACTTGGAGGGCCAAGTGTAAAGTCGTCTGACATACTGGCAGGATAACTCTACCTCCTAGATATGGCTCTATCCCCCTCACGGCTGCGACATTTTGTACAATCGGCGTTGTAGTATATATACCGAGTGTAAGGTGAAGCTCCCCACGTAGGTTCTGACTCTGAACTAATGTGCGCTGTTAGAGCAAAGCACTTGGCACGCAGGCGGATTAAGTGATGTGTGAGTCAACCACAAGGGCGAAAGAGAATTCCCAAGTACTTTGCAGCGGCTGTCAGCGTGACTCAGATGCTTGCTGGTCATGCAGTTTGGTGGCTGCTAATTGACGACTTTGGTCGTGTTGCTCTCTGTGCATGCAACTTTGTCACTCCTACATTGTCCTCGCCTGCTATTATTGCTAAGTCGTATTCATAGACTATGGGTTTATATCCATTCTCCTGTAATAGATGAGGAAGGGGATCGATGAGGACTGCCCAAAGGGTCGTAGATAGTACTGCCCCCTGAGGGCAGCTTGCTTTAATGCTCATTTCTGTTTGATGGTTTCTATAGCCGGCGAGGCGTGATCAGTTGAATCTGGTTTGGTGGGAGTGAGAGGTTGGTTAAGGAGCCTAGACCCTAGGACAACACACCGAGTTCAATACGAACTCAGTAAAAAATATCTGGTGCGTTGCAACACACAACTTTCCTTAGCTCTACGTCAATTCACTTTGTACATGGTTAATTCTATTTAATCAATTCATTTATCACTCAGTTAATTTGAACTTTGTCAAATAACGCTTTACGGCAGCAGGAAGCGGTAGCGCTTACTGTTCCAGATTTTATTGTGCTGTTCGTACTCATTGCAACACCATTATTGAGCAATTGGTACACAGATAATTAATGAGGCTGTAAACACTAATTTTTTTGAGAAGGATAGTAATTACTTTTGCAGAGTTATTGGGTAAAAAGTGTAGAACTGGTAGTAAGCGAAACGGCAAAAGTTGAAATTCAGGCATTTCTGGAGTGAGCCCAATGTATCTCATGAGCGTTTTTAAACACTCAATCTTTAGGTATTGGATTGGACTACAATACTAATTTATTTTAATATTCTACAAAAATTCCAGCGGAGTTTATAAGAAAAAAACTGCGCTAAAAACGCTTTTGGTCGAAAATTTTGATAATTTATTGTGCTGCTCTCGTCATTTTCCCACTAATGGAAATTGTATGGTATATTTGAATTGTTGAGAGCTATCTATATAAAAACTTTAATCAAAATCGTTAGAGCCGTTTTTGAGAAAAAAAATTTGGTGTTTTGATCACTATGATAACTATAGTTAACTTTCGGTAGATTTTGTCCATACCCTTATTTTGGCGTCCCTTGGTAACCTGTAGACTAGACATCAAGTTTCAGCTGATTTGGTACGGTGGTTTTCTCTAAAAACCGCGCTAAAACCGATTTCGTCTAAAGTTTTGGTAATTTATTGTGCTGCTCTCGTCATTTTCCCATAGATGGGAATTTTATGGTATAGTTGCCATATTTGGAGCTACCAAATAAAAAATTTAATCAAAATCGTTAGAGCCGTTTTTGAGAAAAAAAAATTTTACGGAGTAGAAAGGAAAGTAGAAATATATTGGATTATAAGCGGGGATGTACGTGGGGCGAGGAAAGTTGTGTGATGCCCCGCATGATCACATGTTTTAATTAGTAATTTGACCATTTTTAGTAGAAGGAGGCAGGTCACAGTCACAGGTCTCAAATGGCGTGTAAAAACGTGTTGCTCTTCTGGCATTCCTGAGATTTGGGATTTCGTCACTAATGCGAGTAGCTGAAATGAATTACTTCTGACTATGAATCTGTTAGGTCCCTCTGCCGTGAAAATATTTTTTGGCTCAAAGGTGTCACACGCATGTGCAACTGGAATGCCGGCCGCTATTCAACTACTTAATTGCATTCAATTGTTCAAAACACATGACGGCCGTTAGGGAAATTTATCGAGAGTGAGGTGATTCATGTAATCAACTCTTATTATCGCCGATTACCACGGTTAATCGATAGTTAACGTGAAAGTCGTTTCAAGCTGAACTTGTTCCACGTTTTTTGAACTCTTTCAAGTCTTGAAGACCAGACCACTGAATTGATTTAAGACGAAGTTTAGTAGTGTGTGTTACATCTCCTACGACTGGAGGTTGTTTATTATTTCTATCTATCCCCATCGCCTAATGGATGGAGAATGGTTGAAAATGACAGATGGGATAACCACTACCCTAATCCAAACACAAAGTTCATAATATAACTTCGTTTTTTACTAAAAATCGTATTTGACTGGTCTGCGGAAGTTATGAGAACTTTCTAAGCCCACGTTTTCAAACCTGGAAGATGAGCTACTTCGACCCGCAGGGGGTTATGCAACATTTACAGTTTGTTTTCAAAGATTCTCCCAGTTCCGTTGACGCCATCTTCGTCAACTTCTTAATTGAAAACCATCGACAGTGTTACGCGATTTCTTTCTTAATTTCTGTTGTTAATATTGCGTAGACTACCATTTAGCTCAACAAACACCAACACGATAACCGAGAGTTACTCAATTATTTACATTCTACCTACAAAAATATGCATAGCACATCTTATGGATGAACATTTTCGGATGTAAAAAAATTAAATACATGATCGCCATTAATAATTTCCCAAAAACTAAGCGTATTCTTCCCATTTGGTTGAGATACACAATGAAACTTAGTAGTATTTTGTTTATTAATTATTACACTAAGAACGAACTATTACGCTATGATATGAAACAGTTGGTTGAAAGAAACGTATATTTGCAGACAGCAATGGATGAAAACAAAAACTAGAATTTGATTCTCATCAAGTTAGACGAGTCGCTTTAAAAAATGCAGCTTCTGGGAGTAGCAAAATGTAATCTGCATCGGCCGGGAATCGAACCCGGGCCGCCCGCGTGGCAGGCGAGCATTCTACCACTGAACCACCGATGCCTTGTTAACATTGGGGAAACAAACATTTTATATACTATTAAACAATATATTGAATAAACATTTTTTGATTCAATTAATTTTTCTCACTTTTCTCAAATGTTTAACTGTTTTTTAAGCTTGTTTAAGACGTACCCTCGGCTTTCTTTGTCATATTTAATTGGTGCTTCATTTAGAAAATTGAATGATCAATGAATGTTTATACATTTTTAATCTGATTTATAAAACCCCATCCCTATTAATGCCGTTCCCTTCGTTTTCACTAACTGTTTTCCCTTCGATGTCATTGATTGGCGCTCAGTCTGCCAATGCCTCAGTGAGTTCAACCGAGGAAGTATAACCTTCTGCCCTTAAGTAAAATTGGCTAATCCCTGCAGTTAGCCCAAAGGTTACACACACACCAAAAAGATTTTGGTTTTCCCAAATTATGTTTTCTCAAGACTTAAAAATATTTAGACCATTGAGAGGACCTTCTGACTAATCCCGTTTCTCGTTCTAGCTCGACCATTTTATTTTTCTCGTTTTCACAATTTTATATCATTGTCCTCGCATCATGGCAACTACTGCTCTACTAACTAGAACTGTGCATTGAGCTTTACTCTTGACCGACGAGTTTATCAATCACTTAATTTCTATCTTGGGCTGAATGCTCTTCACAGTCATGTGTGAATTTCAGGGCTGTTTGCCTGCACAGTTTAGTTTCCAAAACTATCCTATCAAATCTTATGAAATTCACCTAGCCTATTACGGTTGTTTTTTCAAAATCGCACTTTGTATTAAAGGTGCGCATGATGCTCACTAATATTGGTGAAATATTGGTTATTGCGGTTGTGGTTTCTAGAAAATTCTAGATATTTTCGGTTAACTGTTCAAGCAGCCTCATTCGCTGGAGGTCGGGTAGACCTTGGGAAAGTCTCCAAAGCAAGTTGCAGCAGACACCACTTCTGCTTCGTACACTTGCTCCCAAACCTATGTTTGGGACTATAAGAAGGAGCTGATAGGGCGATCTACTCTGTGATAATCAGGGTAGCTCTTCGTTCTTTGGGTGCACAGTCGAGGCAAAGCCCTTTTGGTGAGGGGTGAAGTGCAAGAAATTGTCGATTAGATGCTTTGGCTGGGTCCATCAGCACCAACGTGCTGTAAATTGCGGAACTCCATCTCACGCTCCCCACATTTGTACGTTTTATTCATTTATTTATTTATGTTGTTCGTGCGCTCTAATGGTTCGTATTTAAGAAATACGTGTCTGTGAACACAATGGAAAGAAAAACGCACAATAAAATCAGTTCATATTTGTTACATAGCCTGCAAGAAATACTAAAAACTAAATATACTCATCGTAGTAATTAGAACGCTAAATGTTTACTTCAAAACGGCTGAAACGATTTCAGTATTGTTCTGTCTGTATAGTTTTAAACAATTTCCAATGTGAGAAAATGGCAGATGTTTAGTTAATATCACCAATGTCAGGAAACCTTAAATGTATTCTATGCATGCATCGATTATAATTCACACGACCAGTTAAAATCATAATGACAAATCCAGCAATACGTCTGTATAAATCTGTATTATGGAAGCGCAAATAACCTTATATTGTTATATGATAAAATAATTGAGAACCACCCCTTTGAGTGCCCTCGACTAACTTGTCTTTTCCCATCATTCCAGAACAATACAGACGAGTCAGTCCGTACATTCCCGCGGGAGTACCAGGGGGAACACCATACATTTTTAAATTTCTAGCTCTAACGGCAATATGGTAAAATATTTTCCGATTTGGAGGAAAAAATCATCAGCAATACTAGTATATAATTCTGTTTCATTTTTATTCATTTATTGTTTCATATCCAGACCCCAAATTCAAATTTACTACAAAAGATGATCTTTAAGATAACTTTTGCAAAGGATCGCTTTTCTAAGCTGTTCTATTGCTACCCCAAGCTAACACTAAATAAAACGACAAAGAATCAAGCATTCATTCCACATACTAGCATCTTTCTAAAGAAGGATCTACACTGCCCTCGTGCGTACCAATTTTGCAACCTTATACGCTTCACATAGCTGGGTGAAAAATATAGCATTTCCAAATCAAATTTATAGTTTTCCAAACCAAATTGCGATCTTTCCAAAACAAAATAGCAGCTAACAAACTCGGCATCTGGGGACCTCCTTCAGTGATTTCTCACCTGTATGAAAAAACAGGATTTTTTTCGTAAATAAGAAAAACGTGGATTTATCCTTTCTATTTTATTTTTTTACTTAACGTGAATTTCTTCTGTTGGCGTTTCGTACAATTTTATTCATGATTAGAAACTTACCCTAAAAAATAGTCATTTTGGTGTGGAAAACTCTCTCCTCATTTTTGCTTTGGAACATTCTTAGTTGACACATTCTCAAATTTTTCTGAGAAATTCTCATTGAATGTTCAGAGAGCTGAGCAAAGCTGTGAGATACGTAGCATCTGATGTTTGAAGGGAAAAAAATAGCTCCAGAAACGTTGATAAATAGCGAACGTTTTACGATTGCTAATTATTTGAAGGAGGAGGTTATCGAGTTAATTGGTTGCCAAGGAAGGTCGGAAAATATAATGAAGGGGAATGGATTTTAGCCAAGTTATGAATATGCAGTGAACTTCTGCCCAGTTGATTAGTTCCTTTAATAAATCTTATTGTGATGCAAATAAACGCAATTAATTGTCTGTCATGAAAAAGAATGAAGGAGACTTTCCTACTGCCGAAACACGAAGTTGTTCCGAGTATCACATGGTAGGTTATGGACGTACGACATACATACACGAATGCAGAAGGGGTTTTCGTGATGCTTCGGAAGTACAAATGTGAGGGGAGGGGGATGGAAAGGCAGAGAAAGGAAAAAAAAGTGCCAGCCTGTGGCTTGGCAAATGTCCTTAGCGGTTAGCCAGTTGCTTCTTCTTTAATATCAGGGCGATGTAAACAATGAATGGGAGAGAAATAGAGCGAGAGAGGAAAACGAGGTGGACGATTATAAATAGGAAGAACCCAACGAGTGTCGGTGAAGTCTATTTCTAAAGTTGGCAGATATTGAGCCAAAATTGATAGCGTCCCAATAAATCGAGAGGAGTGTGGCAAGTCAACGCACCTTTTCCTCCGTCAACTCTGCATCAGTCCGCGGCACTTTGCCGGCCGAGCTGGTATTGTCCCTGGGGTACGTAATGTTGTCAGCCTGTGCGTCCAATCATGAGGAACTGAAACGCGATGCGTTTGGAGAACTGTCGCGAAGCCGGCAGTCAATTCCGCGATGTCGTATCGAACATTTTGTTTAATCTATTTATTTTTATTTTTTTAAATAATTCGTCGTTTGCCTCACAGTAATTCTCAAGTGCGACCGATAAAGGACTAAAAATTGATTTTGGGGCAAGGGAAATGACTGAAGTTAAGGACGGGAAGGGAATTTTATTTTCCCTGGAACCCGAGTCGCGGCACGACGCGGTGCTGATCGCTTCGCTAGACTGAAGTCCGGAGGCTCCTGGACCGCGCTTTCCTCCCTCTCTTCACATCGCACTCGACCTCCGCATCGCCCCGTCACCGCCTTACGCCCAGTCCGCACATCGCAACCTCCCCCAGTGTCACCGTTATAGAAACAGTTAGCACATTTCCGAAAAACTTTTGATCAAAAGTTCGTTACCTTAATAGAGGAGCTTAAATAGAAAATACGAAGCATATCACAACTTGCCTTGCCCCACCGGATAATTGCCGACTCAGAAATCATCCTGATGATCGGCATTTAATATTCAACACATTTTACGAATTTTCCTCAAGAAGCACCCCTGGACGGCGTACTTACAACTTCATTGCGCTGTTCCACAAAAAAAATTATTTCCATTCCCGCAACAAATTTTCCCCTGATTTTATATTTTTTGAAAATGCAGAGGTCTAATCTAAAAAAAAAAAAAAAATCAGGCACAACACAACTTTCCTAAACTTATTTTTCACTCGATTCATTGTAACTTGATAAAACGTAACTTCACATTTTACGTTTATTTTGGTGCTTCTACTATTACCAGGACATCGTTCAGAGGTATCTTGGGGAATAGTAATAATTGAAATAGTGCTGGCTGGAATTCTGGAATTTGTGGGGTTGCTCCTAATTACCTTATGCGCGTTATTAAACGGTCATCTTATAGGGAGCTTATTGATCTACCAAATTGATTGCTTACATACGAGCGGACTTTATGAGGAAAAAACATCGCTGAAAGATTTGATAATTTATTGTGCCGTTATATTCATTTTCTCGGTGGGGACAGTTGTGTAATTGGGAGCTGTGTAAAAATATAATAAAAATCGTTAGAGCCGGTTTACAGAAACTAAAATCTGGTGCGTTGCAACACACAACTCTACAACAATTCACTTCGTACATGGCTAATTCTACTTACTCAACTCATTTATCACTCAGTTCCTTTGAACTTGGTCAAACAACGCGTGACAGCAGCAGGAAGCGGTAGCGCTTACTGTTCCGGAATTTATTGTGCTGCTCATACTCATTGCAGGACCATTATTGAGCAATTGGTATAGAGGTAATTAATGAGGCTGTAAACACAAATTTTTTGAAGGAGGATAGTAATCACTTTTGCAGAGTTATTAAGTAAGAACTGTTAGAACTGGTATTAAGCGAAACGGCGGTAGTTGAAATTCAGGAATTCTAGAGTGAGCCCCATGTATCTCATGAGCGTTTTCAAACGCTCACCCTTTAGGTATTGGATTGGACTACAACACCACTTTTTTTAACATTCTAGTAACATTCTAGCGGAGTTTAAAAGGAAAAAACCTCGCTAAAATCGATTTCGTCGAAAATGTTGCTAATTTATCGTGCTGCTCTCGTCATTTTCCCACAAATGGAAATTTTATGGTATACTTATCTTGTTAAGAGCTACCAATATTAAACATTTAATCAAAATCGTTAGAGCCGTTTTTGAGAAAAAAAATATTTGGTGTTTTGATCACTATGATAACTATAGTTAACTTTCGGTGGATTTTGTTTATATCCTTATTTTGGCGTCCAATGATGACTTGCGGGCGAGATATGAAGTTTGAGCTGATTTGGTACGATGGTTTTCCCTAAAAATCGTTCACAGACACACAGACCATTTCCCCAAATAGTGTTTTTCGGACTCAGGAGGGTCTGAAACGTAAAGATCTGAAGAAAACTCAAAATTTTTTATCAGCCGATTACATAACTTTCCTTCTACTTCGTCGAGCCAAGGAAAGTAAAAAATATCTGGTGCGTAGCAACACACAACTTTCCGCCACCCCCATAAGTTCGAACACCAGCTACATAGGCGGGTGCTATATCTTAGTTCAACGCATTTTTACAGGAACATTTATACAGAACAAAATGTAGGGACTAGTTAGCTGAGAGTACTGAGTAAGTTTGATCGAAATCGTTAGAGCTGTTTTTGAGAAAATTGGAATACCGATAAATTAATATTTGACAAATCTCATTTTCTGAGTTAACTTGGCTTATATCTCCGTTCAACATATATATACAGAAATAATTATAGAAAACGAAATGTTGGTATGGGTGACTTAAAAACACTCCATTAGGATTCATCACATATGGTGAAAAAGTTACCCTGGAATTTACGGAAATGTTCGAAAAAACGTTATTTTCGACACATTTTGATTTTTATCTCTGTTAAATGGACTGTTATTGAGAACAATATGTAGGTATTAACTATTTGAAAACATCTTGAACGTTTGGTGATAATCGTTGAAGCCATTTTACCAAAAAGCGTAAAAAACCTATTTTTACTTCATAGGCCTATATCTCCGTTCACCGTATTTTCATGGAGATATGTATACAAAAGAAAAGTTAGGTATTGATTAGGAGAAGATAATATGAAAGTTTAATCAAAATCGTTAGAGCCGTTTTTGAGAAAAATGCGAAAAACCTTAGTTTTTGGTACATTTTCGTCCCCCCCCCTTCCCATTGGCTGAAATCGTCCATAACCTTATTTTGGTGTCTACAAAAAATAACAAACAAAACAAAAAAAGAACCAGCTCAATCGGATCAGCCGTTCTCCCACAAATCGAACTACAGACACACACACACACACACACACGGACCACGCGCCGAAATTAGGTTTTTTAGACTCAGTAGGCCTCAAAACGTAAAGATCTGAAGAAAACCCAAATTTTTTTTTTGACCCGATTACTATACTTTCCTTCCCTTCGGGTAGCGGAAAGTAATTATATGTTTGGATCACTATGATAAATGTACTTTGTTTTCGGTGGATTTTACTCATACCCTCATCTTGACATCCAATTGTGACCTACAGGCTAAATATAAAATTAGAGTCGATTTGGTTGCGCCGTTTTCTCTCAATCGTGTTCACAGACACAGGCCGTATTCCCAAATGACGTTTTTTGAACTCAGTAGCTTTTAAAACGTGAATGCCTGAAGACAACTCAAATTGTTTTTTAGCCGATTGCATAACTTTCCTTTCTACTTCTACTTCCTATTCTCTACGAAGTAAAAACGTTAAATAGCCTGTTTTTAATTTATTTTGAAAAAAAAAAAGCGTACCTGATGCCAATAGATACTATTGTTTGTGCGTATGTATGTGCAGCCTGAAACCAGTTAACTAGGCTTTATTGTTGTGAAGTATAAATCACAATGATGATGAATGATTTTTAGCAATCCTCTCATAATTCTGTAATGTTTCAAAGAGGAAAGTTATTTGGGTCATTGCAACAACCTTTATATGAGCCACGAAAATTGCGGGTTTCACTTGAGACTGTGGAAAGTTTTGAGATGCATCACAACTGATGTTAGGAAAGTGCTCGTGAGTGTTGAGAAAGGCGTTTACAAAATATTTATGGCGAAAAGGACAAATTTTAACAATGTTGTTCACATAATTGTTGGTCCGAACAATTTCATTAACCCCTAAGCCGTCAAAAAGAAAGCGTACTTCCTTAATCAGCCACGCTTTACTTCGCTCGCCTTATATTTTATGAGGTGTTCCTTCTCAATTGAAAATAGGGGCTGATTTGGTTTAGCTGTTTGAGCCATGTATTCGACGTCCCGCCGAATTTTCTAGAATGGTTTTGGGGAGGTCCAAGCATAGTTCCTTCAAATTTCAAGCATTTATGAATCCTGGGAGTGGGACCGAAGGCGAACTCAAACTAGTAGTTATAGCAGTGTATTTAGCGCGTTATTGGATTCACCCGATTAACAGTTGGCTGCATTGATTTACTGATCTCAAGAAAAAGTAACTTTCTGTATTTGATTTCCTAGTGTTATTCAAATCCTAGTGTTCAATGACGAATACTTGTTACCGTTTCTCTTGATCTAAGATAAGTTGCCTCAATAAAGCACCATTATCGGTGACCGATACAGAAGACGGCGATTTTTGTATCGAGTTTCGGTTGTTTCAACAACAAGTCAATAAAATTATTGATTGCGATTACACCATCTCGTCTCTAATTCTCACGAAGAAAACATTGACTGAGGAATACTGCCGTGATCCCACACTTGAAGAGTCCTTTTTTCCAACAGCATGAAATATTGACTTTTCGAAGTAATTTGTCAGTGGGAACGAAACGACTGTTGGAAGTTGCTTGAATTTGTTGGCTGAAACCTGACCCGTCAATCTTCGACGTTGTTTTGCCTAATCCGGAAATTGTGAAGTTGAGAGAAAACTAATTAGTAATACCACAGCGTTTGCCGATGATCTTTGACTATGTCGCAAGAGGCGGAGAGTTAAAATAAGTTGGAAGTTCTGATAATTTCTACCTTAGAATGGAGGGGGAATTTAAGGAGGGCTAAAGTTTCTAGAAGGGCCGGCCGCAGTTTTTGACAGTTGGGATCGATGAAAGTGATGTACCTTATATTTTCTTACACGTCAAGCAGTATTGAGAGAACTGACGGTTTCTGGGTACCTTAAGTATTCCTTTTATCAAACACGAGGCCTTTACTCCGGTTTGCCAATTGGTGCTTACTTAATGGTGCGTACAATGTTCAAATTCATCCAGTCTGGCTCTTGGCAGTACGCATAACCCACTCGTTCCGCTGACCAAAGGTCTTGCTACCAGTTTGACGGCCTGGATATGATGAAAACTAAGCACCATAGAGACATAGGTATGACAATTCTAGTACGTAGGAAAGGTTAGGCACACGACCACCCCTCACAGCGGAGAACTGACGTAGAACAGAACAGCTTACCCAATTACAATCGAACAGATCAATGTGGAAAAGGGAAGCACGTAATAGTTTCGCGATCTAAAGTTTTTCCACATTTCCGCACTACGTAGTAGGAAGTTAAGTAACTTAATCATTCGAAAACTATGTTTTGTTTTTACATTCCGCGCAAATAGTAAGAGAAATATTGTAATCATGTCAAAAATATCTGGTGCGTTGCAACACACAACTTTCCTTAGCTCTACGTCAATTCACTTTGTACATGGCCTTTGAACTTGGTCAAACAACACTTCACAGCAGCAGGAAACGGTAGCGCCTAAAGTTCTGGAATTTATTGTGCTGCTCGTACTCATTCCAGGACCTTTATTGAGAATTGGTACACAGATAATTAATGAGGCTGTAAACACGAATTTTTTGAAGAAGGATAGTAATTACTTTTGCAGAGCTATTGGGTAATAACTGTTAGAACTGGTAGTAAGCGAAACAGCGGTAGTTGAAATTCAGGAATTTCTGGAGTGAGCCCCATGTACGTCATGAGCGTTTTCAAACGCTCACCCTTTAGGTATTGGATTGGACTACAATACCAATTTTCTTTAACATTCTACCAACATTCCAGAGGAGTTTATAAGAAAAAAACCGCGCTAAAAACGCTTTTCGTCGACAATTTTGATAATTTATTGTGCTGCTCTCGTCATTTTCCTACAAATGGGAATTTTATGGTATAATTGCCTCATTTAGAGCTATCAATAAAAAAGATTTGTGGTTTTCTCTAAAAATCGTTCACAGGCACACATACACAGACACACAGACCATTTCCCCAAATAGTGTTTTTCGGACTCAGGAGGGTCTGAAACGTAAAGATCTGATGAAAACTCAAATTATTTTTTTTTTCAGCCGATTACATAACTTTCCTTTCTACTTCGTAGAGCCAAGGAAAGTAAAAATTGGGATCTTCTTCGGATCTTTACGTTTTGAGGCCTACTGAGTATGGAAAAGCTCAATTCAGCTTTTTTGTTTTGTTCCTTATTTTTTCTAGACGCAAAAATAAGGTTATGGGGTACTTCGGTCGATGATGGGAGGAGAGGGGGGGGGCTCCTGACAGATAGTTAGTTATACTGGTTCCCCGAGATTCGATAAAAGAGTATCACAATATGACAACAGTTCCATTCATCATTTGGTCAAATGGTTTTGCTACACCTTACTTCCTGTCATGCTGTTAGTTAAGGCGGGGGTCGACAACCAATGGTTTCAGTCAAATATGATAACAATGGAAATAATTAAAAATTAAACCATGTTTGAGTAACAATTCTCTTTAAGTATAACGTATACTATCACACTCTGGAATACTGAAATGAGTTCCTCCATATGGACTACACCCTGATAACCTCTTCGATATACGTTTTTTAAACAATAAGTTGATTATCTACAATAAGTAACGTGTTACATCTAATATTAACAGCGCTTAGTGCTCCATTGAAGCCAGCCGATGAAAACGAGCAATCTATATCTTCTCTTATCAACATTAATAGAATTTATATCTTGACAATACTTAGATCGACCGGCTCCTAAAATCAAAATGTAAGTAGTAATGCTCATGCTTCTGAAAGACACTTTTGCTTAACTCGTTATACACACGCAATGAGTTCATAACACATACAACTTGAGTAATTTCAGAACGCATTCCCACGAGTGAAGAATTCATGGTACATGTAAACAGGTCTTGAGCTCTGCATTGAAAATTAAGTGATCATGTCTTCATGTTGGTCGACTCCTGTCCCACTCTTCTCTGCTCAAATTCCCACACAACCCTTTCCATCTTTTTAATAGTTGCTAATCTGTCCTCAAGACTGTTGTTACAGCAAACGACGAGTCTGGCGACACCTGGTGACCAAGGCAACATCTTGACGGCTGTTGGGTTAGGATCACTTAATTCATCATTCGTCACCTGAAATGTTGTTCCAATTAGTAAGTACGTTCGTTTAATCTGGTCATTTTCATTTATGGAAAATAGTGAGTTAATAGAAATTTATTAAATTGTAAAGCGCTTAATGAGGTACTCTATTAACAAAGGATAGCCAGACCAATCTTACTGGAGCATTGAGTACTTTCGGTTCTTCGTCAAGGAAAGCAAGAACCAAGCAAATCCTCACTTCAAATTTGTTTCTGGGCTGCGTTGCAAAGTCTCATTTCAAATTTTATTCTATAGGATTCTGCGTAAGAACGTAGGAGCACTAAGAGCGTCCTAGAGCGTGCAGCTCACCAATCAACAACCTAACTTATCCTGAATCGAAGGAGAACCTATGAGAGTCTATCAATGTCTATGACTTATGAAACTCACGAGACACTCTCCAAGTGTCTCCCCCGGTGTATCACGGACTCAAGGAGAGGATCATGGTGGTTTGGTAGGCAACAAGTAAGCAGTCCATCCTAGGCCTGTCCTGTACGTCTTTGTGGTCTGTCCTATTCTTTTTGTATTCTTTGATGGTTCGTTCGAGTTCGTCTACTATTTTGTGGCACCTGCCAGAGGAGACGGACTCACCAAACAAGTACGTTAGCTTAGGTAACTTACCTACTGGCGGAACTAACCCAATTAAAGAGGAATTTGGCAACCAAAACGTTGGCATTTTTCTCGAAAACGGTGACAATGGTTTTGATTAAGCCGAATGCACATATTTTACTAATCAATGCCTATAGACCAACGAAGAAAAGGTTTTTACGAGCTTTTAGAGTATCTTGAACTTGCCAATTGAAGAATTATTCTACATAAATGTACCTCCAACAGGCCGTAAAATGTAGAAAACTAAATTTATTAAATACGTTGTCAAGAGTTTTCCGCAGTAATTGCACAACGGAATTTGGTCAACTTGGCGGAGTGCCTTCGAACAACCAATACCCACGTTCTGTTCTTCACAACTATTTCTGTAGCCATCCATTGAAAGGAGAGATGAGACAAAATACATCGGAAAGAGAACTTCTACATTTTGCAGATTTTCTCAAAAATGGTCTAACTCTCTGAGCACTTTGAGCTAACTAGTATCTGTCTTTTGTTCTGAATAAACGTGTCTGGGGAAGTGATGCATTGTGCGACGACACGCCACCATTATATAAAGCGTATTGTCGAATACTGGAATAAGACGTCGCATCATTTAGTAATTAATGTTCAACTGAATGTCGCGCGAGACCCATGTTAGTCCTCAGGCTGTTTAGGAGTTCGAACGAGGACCAATAGTCTAGTAGCCTTTTCATGTCACTGCCCACCCGCACCTAGATAGACACTTGTTTCGAGATTAGTACAGCCCGCTCTTGAATCGTTCAAAAATGACCTAATTCTTCCTACTCGTGTACTAGCACAACTAAGAATTACTCAGCCGGTGAAGCCGGTATTACTCAGCAGAAAAGATTTGACGAGTGCATTGAGTGTCCTGTTCACATTCACTTCTCGTTCCTGCCTACTTAACACTCATTTTGTCCAATATATTACGACGTTAGGAAAACGGAAAAACGCCAGCTCTCATTCGAGCCGAATGCGAAATGACTGGCTTGGGAGACCCGGAAATGTAAGTTCAATTCGTAATTCCACTTGAACATGACTAATCACTCTCCGTCGACAAAATTTTGACTGGGTCCAATTTTTCTTGTTCAACTTAAAATTGATAAACAAAACTTGACGCGTCTTCAAACGGAGAACGGGGTCGGCAGTTTTTCTCGAGGGTGACGTTAATTTATTTATTTATTTGTAACATACAGGCGCATAGCCCAATAAAAAAGATTTATAATATTTATCTACAAAGTCCGTAAAACCAAAGGCGTCCTCGAGTTCGCGAGTTAACGCGAATCCTCATCTAGAAAAACGATTAAGAGACAAAGTGAGCCGATGGAAGGAGAAAAATTATCAGCTTTTGGCACAGATCTGACTTGGGAGACCACTTTAGTAGCTGAGATGGGCAGCGCTGACCCTTCTCTTAGGGAAACTCCTGAGAGGGGGGTAAATAATGATCGCCATTTAAGCGTATCTAATCTGAATCTTCTCCCTGTTGGCTGTAAGTTAATTGAGAATTTCTTGAAAAAAGGCATTGTGTAAGATAATTGTAAACAATGCTAATTGTATAAGGTTTATAGGCGCACACAAGTTTCCGTATAATAAACCCTAATTACGTATCTATTTGTCTTTCAGCGCATCGAACTTATAACGTCCTTATAAATCGCTACGTAGGCTGTTGAATAGTAATGCTATATTGAAAGTCCGAATCACAAACGTTAAAGGCTGGTAGTACTTATTTCTTACCGTTGCTAGCCGATTACAAAACTCGTCAGATTTCACGTATCTCGTATCCAATTGTATCAGGAGGATGTTCGTCTCAACTGCATCAACGTCGACGGTGACGACGTTGCTTCTATACTCGCTTATGGCTGAAAACAAATTCGGTAATACTTACTTACTTTTTGAATGATTGGTACAATAAAATTACGCTCACTGCAGTAATAAACGTGAATTCATTATTTAAATATTTTTATTTGGCGTGTTTCGTTTGCGTCTGGTGTCAGTCCTGCACTTAAAACCTTCAAAAGTGTTGCACGAATTTCGATAGAATTTACTGAACTATCCCAGCGGATCTTTCAGCACGTTTTGGTTCCTTTACCTGAACACAGTTTAGATCAGGGGTGCCAAAATAAATTTTGCAGAGGCCCATACAAAAACAGCAGCAGTATAAAATGTGTAGGCGAGCTGGATTCATATTTTACAAATTTGCTGAATTATTATAACATTTTATTCGTTTAATTATATATAGATAGTATTATTGTTAAAAATAATGTCAACGTTATAAAAGAGAGTAATTATTTTGAGCCCGAGGATCCAGATACCTGTCTTCTTTTGTTTTTGACAAGCTCATTTATGTCAGGTATCGTATTCGTTGTTCGTTAATAATTTTAAGAATTCAATGGAGTTGTTCACTCGTAAGTCTTGTGCGATGTTTGTTCTTATTTATTTTCATGACGGAAAACATCTACTCACACAAATAGGTGCTGCCAGACATTGGAAGACCTTCGTAAAATTTGCCGCTATCGTGGTTGCCAATACCAGGTAGGCTCTTGGACATTGTGCAAATGTTTGTACTCTCGAGGCGACGCTCAAACTTTTAATAGTAAAAATTCGGAAAAGCGAGCTCGTAATAAAAAGCCGCGGTTTAATTTGGTGGTTTTCGTGCTCATAAACTTAGATAAATACACTGATAAATCCACCGCTTCTCGGTCGGCTCGATATTGGCCGGTCTCTTTATCAGCTCGTTGAGAATTTCGAAGTTCCTAGTAACGCGAAAAGCCACCTTGCAAGTATGTTCAAGCGCTGGTAAGGGGTACTTCAACCCCAAGTAGTTAATAATAATACGGAAATTAACAATTTCACAGTGATTTGAAGTTGAAACGTTTCGAACACTTGAAGTTGCCGCTCGTTTATTTGATTTTTGCGATTGCGCGCATTATTGGATTCACCCTGTGCTTCCCGTAAGCTCGTCTCGTCCTTAAACGCCGTCAAGTGGTGTTTGAGACGTGTCGCTAAGGTTTTGGCACGTTAAAAAGAGTCACCTCGTAAGGCGTGCCAGTAAAAACAATCTATATCCGGAATCAGACGTCACTTCGCTCTTTTCAATGTAATTCTGGCGTTGGATTCACTAAAAATGCGCTTTTTTGGCACAACCGTATCTGAGTCATCTAATGCTCGGGGCCTGTTTTACAGTTATTGAAGAATATTGGGGAAATTTAGGAATTTGTTCCTTGAAATGATTGACGCGATTTATGAAAGAAACGTCAATTGCGCCAAGTAGGGTGACTTTTAAAAATTATTCGCTTAAGACACAATCACCTTTTCCGATCGCGAATGCGTGCTCATGGTCTTCTTTCATTCGATCGACCATGTTATCCAGAGCGTAAATGCCAGCAGCTGCCATCAGCCCTATTTGCCTCATTCCCCCGCCTATTACTTTCCTCAAATGCTTGGCCCTGAAAAATAAGAAATTGGAGTTTTATGTTATGAAACGACAGTTTTTTTAAAGAAGCAATTTACTTCTTTAATTGGAATAAATTCATGACATTTAATTTATTTTCTGCAACAAAGCCCGTTAAATATTCCAGAGAGCTCGCTCAGCGGAATTATTAAGGAACCTAGTTTCCCGTTAGAATTGTATTCCAAATTTGAATTTCACCGGTCAAAAATAAAGGCCCAATACTCTCTTCAACCTGTGAACCAAGACCCTGAATTGCTCAATAAATGCAAAATTATGACTTCTTGTTGATGAAGAAAACTAGTTGCTCGGATTGACGAATTGAAAAACAAACGCAAGGAATAACAGTAGGTAAACACAACTAACAGCCAAATCAATAGAACGCCTTTCAGTTAACTCAGCTTTTCAATTTAACTTTCACTTCAGTCCCTTAATAGCTTTTACACTTCAAGTTAGAGCCTGTCAGACATCTAATGTAAAAAAGAAATCGTAATAAGCGACGAACAACTTCCCTCGTAACCACCGTAAAACCGATGGCACATACTTCACAGTATCTTCATTCAAAGCACTTCTGCGTCAACGTATATGGAGAACAAAATGTTACTAGTAAGCTTAAATTACCTTTAGAGTTTTATCAAATCATTTTAGCCGTTTTCAAGAAAATTTGACGAACGATTGTGTTCGGCCTTAGAGTAGAAGGTACGACGAAAACAGTGGGCGTAGGTTACCAGATGACCAACGAATTCAGCGTGACAAATTTGATTTCTTAGAAGTCGCTTCCTCGTATATGCAAATTATCTATATGGCCTTTGGCAACGCTTTGTACTAAAGTACATATACGCCAGCTAATACACATGATATTTTTTTGTAAGATGATACTAACTGCGTTAACACCGGGTTTACATTTACCAATGCATTTAACGATATCGTATTTGCCACATAGTCGGTCCTTTGGCAATAAGTCAAATATTCACAAACGTTCATTTTGTAGTAAATAAATAATTTTGTCGTAGTAAAAGTTACCTTTCTATAAAATCGCTGGCTCCGATTAGTAGGGATCCCATTGGGGCGCCTAAGCCTTTGCTAAGGCACAGGCTTATGGAATCACATTCTTTCACCGCGTCTTTGGCAGGAACTCCATAAAATACGAGGCTATTGAAAAAGCGCGCTCCGTCCAAATGAAGCGGGACGTTGAAGTCTTTGAGAACCTCTCCCAACTATAGGAAACGAAAATAAAAATAGCTATATGCTACAACTATGCTTTAAGAAACTCCTCTACGTTCAGAATATGATGGGCTATGAAACCTTAAGTGATTAATTGGAGATATAAACGGACAACACCCACCTCTCGGATCCAAGACAAGGGAAGGACGCGGCCACCACAAGAATTGTGAGTATTTTCGATGCACACTAAAGACGTTTTAGGTAAAAACTTGACGTTGCTGCTTCGTATTTTGGAAGCCATCTCAGTCAAACTGAAAGTTCCGTTGGGTAAATTGGCGACTGACCTCAACTGCACTCCTCCGACCTGTTCCAAAAGAAATTATTTCGGTTGGTTATTTTAATAAAACGTACCAACACGTGATTAACACTCAGAATTGAAAAAAGAGTCAAATAATTAATAATTAAAACTTACGAGTGCAGCTCCTGCTTGTTCCCACATCAAAATGTGGCTTTCGTCTCCAACCAGTACTTCACAGCCCCTCTGCTTTGAGTGCGTCAACACTGGTGAAAGACATTTTTTGTGTATAAAGAAAGTATTTTGAATGGTAATACGGAAATATTTCAGTCTGGTCCAACTCAGTGATGTATGATCTATGACGCGATATTTACAAATATTTATTTGTCAATATTTTTTCTCGTTCGATTCGTGTTTACCAGCGCCGTCATGGACAAACTCAACTGGGAAATTCAAATTATTTGGGCTCTGCAGATTTGGGGCTCCTTATTAATAGTATTATTGTTTTTTAAATTTATTCGTGGCCATTTGTAGTTACCAACTTTATAGGTAGGTACAACAAAGAATTAACGTTTTTACACCTTGGATTCCATTTTTATTTTTATGAACACGAGTTGACGCTTACGTCGTGAGCAATCTGTCTCAGTTAAGCGATTATATATTATTGAACATGACCAATTTCGTAAGAGCCTTACCAGCTAGAAGATTTGACATTGTTCCACTGGCGCAAAACACACAAGCTTCTTTGCCAAAGAGAGCGGCAGCTTTGTTCTCCAGTTCTGAAACGCCGTCAAAACGTACAGTTACACGATGAATTCCTTCACATGTTGTATCTATAGACAATATTTTATATGAATGATGCCGTAAGTTAAAATTGCGATCATCACCGTTGACAGTAGGATCTTCCCCGTAAACATCGTCCCCAACGTTCGCTTCATACATTGCCTTCCTCATTTGTTGGCTTGGTTTCGAAAATGTGTCGCTTCTGTAGTCAACGACTCGTACCTATGGGGAGACAAAAAGTGGATGACTATTGTGTTTCCAAAATACGAATGTACAAGTTGGGTATTGTAAGGACAGTGATAAATGAGCCGCGCAGCACGTGAAGCACTAAAGTGTCATTAAAATTATCAGAACATGGTGCGATTCAAAGAGCATTCCCTCTTCCCTCTGCATTGTTTTGTTCATTCCCTCGCTTTATTTATATTTGCCGAATCCCTACTTCAACACCACAAATGAACGAGGGGAGGATTTTAGTGGTAAACATATTGTTTGGGTGCTTGCTCGTAAATAATTATTAATAAAATACTGAATATATGGAGAAGGGATACCGATATAAAAGACCGTGTTCGTAGCAAGGGATAGAATGAATCTTTATTCTCCAGTAACCTCATGGGTGCCTCTCTAACGCTAAGCAGGTTAATTTACCAAACAAGACCTCTTTTTTTAAACATATTAACTTTTAATTTATATAAGAAGATAAAGACAAGAATAGGCAAGGCAATATGAACAACAATACAACAAACAAATTTAAGTCTGACATGGCATATGAAAAACAACTATATAAATGATAAATGAAAATGTTGTAGGCAACAACTCATTCTTGAATATGGAAAAAGACGTTTTCAAAACATTTCCATTGCAAATCATTTTCAAATTGTGTTTCTTAATTTCTATTTTTCCTTTCGTTTTACAGTTTTTGTAATTATCACACTTTTGTCACTCACGCCAGAATCATCACTAGAAAACGAGAATTTGCGATTTGTTTTATATTTTCTACCAAACCAAGAAGCAGCATTTTCTTAAAAGTCTGGGTTTGATGATGATGGGTCTGAGGATGTTGACAACGTGACGCTCTTTCGAAATTCAGGATTTTGATGTTGGATCGATTTCCTACTGGTTGAAATTGCGGACTTGGCTTTCCTAGATGGGTCCAGTTTAATAGGTGAAGTTCCAACTGAGATGACTGTTCCAGATTGATGAGCTGTGTTGGGTTTCGTTGTGTTGTGAGGAGGCGATGGCGGGATGACAACAGGTTTTCGCGACTGACAGGTATCTGAAGTTGATGGTCTTAACCAAGTACGATTACGGCGATAAACTCGGCCATCCGTCATGACGTCGTAAGAATTTCCGTGGCTTTGCTCAACAATTCCTCTGTCCCATGATTTTCCGGTTTGTGATTTGAGAAAAACTTCTTGTCCCACATCCAGATGATGTAAATTTCGTGATGTCTTATCGTGATGAAATTTCGCGAGTTTTCGTTTGGAAATTATCATATTTTGAACATCGGGCACAATTTCAGGGATAAGGAGTTTGTTGGAGCGTCCTGGTTCTCCTTGACATCAATCGCTGAACGGGGCTGGAGTCCATTTCCACAGTAGGTGTATTCCTCCATTCCAGAAGTGCTGCGTAGAAATCGGTCCCATCGCGATGACATTTTCGAAGCATATTTTTTGCAATTTTCACCGTAGCTTCCGCTTTTCCATTTCCTCGAGGGTGGAACGGAGCTGATGTACAATGTAAAAACTCTTGCTTGCTTCGGTACCCCACACCTGACACCATGTTTGGGTGCTTGCTCGTAAATAATTATTAATAAAATACTGAATATATGGAGAAGGGATACCGATATAAAAGACCGTGTTCGTTGCAAGGGATAGAATGAATCTTTATTCTCCGATAACCTCATGGTGCCTCTCTAACGCTAAGCAGGTTAATTTACCAAACACATATAGTTCCCAAAAGTATCTGGTTCACACTTCGTTCTTTGGTTACGAATAGTTTTTTGTTTTTAGTTTTTTTTTGTTGATGATTTTTATTTAGGCGATTAATATTTGTTGGGTTTTTGAATACAGTTTTTACTTTCCTTGACTCTACGAAGTAGAAAGGAAAGTTATGTACTCGTCTGAAAAAAAAATTGTGAGCTCTCCTCAGATCTTTACGTTCCAGACCCAAGTGAGTCCGAAAAACACTATTTGGGAAAATGGTCTGTGGATCCGTGTGTCTGGAAACGCGATTGAGAGAAAATAGCTGAACCAAATCAACTCAAACTTGATATCTAGCCTGCAGGTGACCCCGGGACGCAAAAATAAGGAAGCAACATAACTAATTATAGTAGATAGTAGATTTTGATTAAATATCTCGTATGGGCAGTTCCGCATGACACGACAATACCATGAAATTCTCATGACGAAGCAGCACAATAAATAACCTAATATTTTCGAGTTTTTTTCCATATAAAATCCGCTTAAATGTTATGAGAATCCTCAGAAAAACCCAAATCGTAGTCCAATCCAATAACTATATGATGTCTCTTTAATAACGCTCATAAGATATTTAGGGGCTACTCCAGAAATTCCGGAATTTCCACCACCACCGATTCACTTACTACAATTTCTAAAAGTGCTTACCAGATAACTCTAGAAAAATAATCATTATCTAATATAATTACTGCCTCGTTAATGTAGCGTGTACCAATCGCTCAACAACGGCCATGAGTACGAGCAGCACAATAATTTCCGAAACGGTAAGCGCTACCGCTTTCTGCCTCCACGAAGCAGTGTTTTACCAAGTTCAAATGATCTTAGTGAATAATAAATTGAGTTAGTAACAAAAGCTATGAAAACCAGTGAATTCGTGTAGAGCTAGGAACGTTGTGTGTCGCGGCGCACCTGATTATTGTTATTGGTACAGCAGTTTTTACTTTCCTTGGCTCTACGAAGTAGAAAGGAAAGTTATGTAATCGGCTGAAAAAAAATTTTGAGTTCTCTTCAGATCTTTACGTTTCACACCCTCCTGAGTCCGTAAAACACTATTTGGGAAAATGGTCTGTGTGTCTGTGTGTATGTGTGTCTCTGAACGATTTTTAGAGAAAACCACCGTACCAAATCAGCTCAAACTTGATATCTAGCCCAGAAGTTACTATGGGACGCCAAAATAAGGGTATGAACAAAATCCACCGAAATTTAGGTATAGTTATCATAGTGATCAAAACACCAAATTTTTTTTTTCTCAAAAACCACTCTAACGATTTTGATTAATTTTTTTATATTGGTAGCTCTTAATAAGATAATCATACCATAAAATTCCCATTTGTGGGAAAATGAGGAGAGCAGCACAATAAATTATCAAAATTTTCGACGAAATCGATTTTAGCGCGGTTTTTAGAGAAAACAATCGTACCGAATCAGCTGAAACTTGATGTCTAGCCTACAGGTTAGCATGGGACGCAAAAATAAGGGTATGGACAAAATCCACCGAAATTTAACTATAGTTATCATAGTGATCAAAACACCAAATTTTTTTTCTCAAAAACGACTCTTACGATTTTGATTAAATTTTTTATATAGATAGCTAATAAGGGAATTATACCATAAAATTCCCATTTGTGGGAAAATGACGAGAGCAGCACAATAAATTATCAAATTTTTCGACGTAAAGCTTTTTTGCCGCGGTTTTTCCTTATAAACTCCGCTGGTTTCGTTTTAAGTATAACGTTCTCTGGTCTCTTTGAAGTGACTAACGCCTTTGGCTTTGCGTGTAAAACATCGCTTAATTTCTATCATCGGATAATTTTCATATCGTATTTCACACTGTTCAAAGGGACATTAGATGATGAACGTGTTTAGACTTCTAATTGAAATACAACAGCCGTAAGACAATGTAGGGAAAAACTTGATAGTAAATAAGGCGTTAGAACGTCAATATAAATTTTCTCATAATAGGGTACGAATGTGTTAACAACCAACTTTCGAGCGCCTACTTAAATGGAGTGCTTTCAATTTGCCACTAGACGAAAACTTCCGTATTGAGTTCTTCACTTAAAGGTGTTACTATCTAGTTCTGAACGGCATGCGATTTAATAGTGACATTGTTAATAATTTGTGAGGCAGATTAGTGGCTGACGTTTGAGATCGAGAACCAGACAAACCGGTCTGAAACCGGTCGGCGATCTATGTACCGCCCAGGTGAATGAATGAATGAATAAACGGGTTATTATGCACAACTTAAGACTTCGTGGCTCTCTCTTATAATTATACAAAAATTTGAATCTTCAATTTGTAAATACTGCAGTCGGCCTTCCGATTAACCAATACTCTTACACGATCAAACAACATTGAACACAAATAGAAATATAGTAAAACCTATATATATAAAATTTGTACACATACGTCCGCAAAACTTGTAATTATCTAACAAGAACTCCATGCTACAACACATTATTACGACAAACTAGAATAACAATTAAGAGCACTGTAAATAAACCGACTCCATGTATTCAAATATCTGCAGCGAGGCCTCTCAGAGAAGTATCGTATTCACTGTTTTGGAATGATCCAGTAAAAACTGTGGGAAATAGAGGTCATTGAAGCGGTGGTGGTTTGAGCTCAAGAGTATCTTGGGCAGCTTCTAATTCTCTTCTGAGCGTTGTTAAGCTTTATACTTGATTTCTGAGAATGCTAGTGTCGTACGAGCCAGATTTATGAGAAAAGACTGCACTAAAACTGATTTTCTTCGAAACGTTTGATAGTTTATCGTGCTCCTTTCGTAGTTTTCTCACGCATGCTAAGTTAATGGTTTTGTCGTACTATTTTTAAATGTCCATACGAAAAATGCAATCAACATCGTTCTAGCTGCTATTGAGAAAAAATCCTAAATGGTGTATTTCGTACTCAGGAGTCCGTGAAACGTGAAAATCTGAATAAAACTGAACTTTCCTTTTTACTCTGTAGAACTAAGGAAAGTCGAACGCCTTATGCAAGCGGCCTAATCGTAATCCTTTCGCCTTCACGGCGGAGTAAGTTAGGCTCGCCTAATCAAATGGGCTAGCTAACATCTGAGATTTGTCAGGGAGTGATATGCGAGATGTAGAACCAACCTTGGAGCTCTAAACGTTTCCTGCTGCCGTTTGCGACACTTGTATTTGCAATCTGAAATTTACATTCGGCCCTGAGATTGATGTTGGGGACGTGATGAAAGGAACCTCAGGCTTAGACAGCTCATACACGGGGAGAAATACATTCGATATTGATGTTTGGAGTATCGTAAGTTCAAGACGTGAAACTGACGTTTCAATCCTGATTCGGGTTCAATATTGCGCATTCTTACTTCGCAATATCTGTTAACGTTCATTTATTCTAATTTCAGTTGAAAGTACTCACATGCTCTGGATAATCAATTTCCTTGCTGGACAGGTAAATCGTAGCTTTGGCATTTTTCGGGAGACTCCTCTTTTTCAGAAGTTGATGGACAAGTTGCCTGGCGGGTCGTGAAAGCATCTTCAACCGTTGAGTACACAGCTAGCTTATCAGACACAGTTGATTAACTGGAGGTAACATAATAAAGAAATTTACTAAGCACAACCATTTCAACCATAAAAATGTTATGTACATTTACGAAAACTGAATTTTTTTACCAACAACTTATATTGTAATCGTGTGAACCGTTTTGTCAAAACGCACGAAATATCTCGTAACTTTGAAGCGCACTCGAACCTGCACTCGCTGAATTATTTTTACTGTCGCGACTGAACGATTGACAAATCGCAAATGAAGGCAAGTAACAGAGAATACGAAGACTCGTCACTTTTTAGTGTGATTTTTTTTCAAGGGGTTATCGTTGGAATGAAACAAATTTATCGGGAGTACGTCAGCGAAGAGCGTTAGATAATTTGTCGACAGAGATACTCTTGAAGGAATTACATCTATTCGCAGTCATCGGGGGTCTGCACTTGACCCGAGAATTGATTACTAAATGATTTCCTCTTTCCTCGCTACTATTGATAAAACACGGTTTCGCGGATTTATTTCGCGGAATTATATGATACAGTCCAAGAATGTCCAAGACGTTTTTAACAACTAGATTAAGGAGGCAGATAGCCAGAAAAATGTCAGAGCTATTTAGAGAAAGGAAATAGGTGCGCGGTGCTGAATTAAATCATCAGTTGCACCATCCACTACGTGACGACATCAACTTCATTTACTTCACGGTTTTTAGAATCAGATGGTGGCCATCTTCAAGAGGGATTATAAACATTACCAATTCTGGTTAAGCTTTCTAATACTTCATAAAACCCTAATATTTTGAATTAACTGAGTATTGTGGCGTGAGGTAATTAGTACCACCCCTGGCATTCAACTTCATCCCTTCAACATTCTGAGCCCAAGCAAACACAAGTATTGGTATTTCCAAGAGGTGACACTGAACTTTCCCACATTTCGGCGGTTTTCCTGTATCTTCTTTTTCATGTACCACTTATCACTTCCTAGCGGCCACTATGTCTTAGAACTCATACAGAGATTGTCTCTCACATCTCGTCCGAACTCACACCAATTCAACTATCTAGGAATCCACTGCGTCACGTGAAATCTGTCTCCCAGTTAGTCTTCTATGAACTCCATTTTTGTTGTGCGTCGGAAGTGAACGTTTAACTAACCTATCAATACAGTCCTCTCTAATCCTCGAGTCCTCTCATTCATCAAATACGTGACCTACCTGGACTGAACGTGAGGCCAGAATAATGGCGAACGTGGAAAGAGCTCTCAGAACAGTCACCAACCTCTGCGGGACTCAAAACTACTCGCGAAAAACGAGTGAAATTTCCAGTCACACGATTCCCATCTGTTGGTTAGGGAATGAAATGACGTGTCGATTGAAATTATTCTGCCTTTTGTTATTAGCAAACAGCACGTAATTATTGCCAACGCTGACATCTGCTTGGAACAAAGCTAACGATTTGAAATGCAAAACAGATCTAATAATGTTCAAGCAAATTGATACAAAAAAATGAAGAAGGAAAACAGGAAATGGTCGAACGTAAAAAAACGGATTCCATCGCACTACAGCTGAATATAATGAGGCTAAACTGTAAATCGTTACAATGCCCTCACTTTTTGGATCTATAGTTCAACACCAAACATTGTAGTGTGGCATGATCGAATTGGATTTTACTAAGTTGAGGTACGGTACGAAACACTGTCTGAATACAATGGAACAACGAAGGTTGACATTTTCTAATCGACGCGAGGCAATCGGCATCATGCGACGAGTAGAAACTGACGGGAGGCAGTCAGATGGAATGGGTGCAGCCTGGAGGCAAACGATAATATTCGCAACACTGTTCTGCGTGTTCCTTCAAATAGTAGAATTTGCTCCACTATATTTACTGCGATTTCCCTGTTTTCCATCAAGGCTCAGTCGTACATCTCTGAGACGCGTTATTCCAATAAATTCAGCTTCGCAGTACAACCACAGTCACTCGAGCTCCTCAATTAAGTAAGCTTAAAGGATGAGGGCATTCTTAATGCTTTCCCCTGTCTTCACGGTTTATATTTTCCTTTTCTCCGAAGAACTATAATAAAAACGACTCTGTTTCATTACTAGTCTATGGCTGCTTACCTAAGGGTTAGAAATAAAACTCAGTTATCAGTTGTACAACACACTCTACGTCATGTTCCACCTTTAAATTTTTAATAACGGAGGTTTGAAAGCACCTTGGCGCTCGTAAATAAGGCGCAGTCTTGCGTCAAAATTAAACGGGAAGTTGGTATTTATTCACTTGAATATTAGCTCGTGGGAAGCGTATTCAATCAAGTTGTTGCTGATGTCAAATAGAGCTGTGGCAGCAGGTGACCTATCAAATCCTCTGGGGTTACAGTTCATAATTTTCAGTGCAACACATACTGGTCTCAATATATTTAAAACAATACAAACAGTACTATACCATTGCAAAAATGTCACAAGCAAAAGTATCACACAACTTTCCTCAGCCCCTGGTGCATTAGACGCTTCTAATCACTGAGAACTGGTTTGGTGACTAATTGAATCTCTATTTCTTTCAGTCTATATGAATTGGGAAAAACGTTTTGCTTGACGCTCAACATAGCAGGTGGTGGTGCTCAAGATATCGGAGTTTATTGGAATGCTTCTATTTATGTCACAACCTTTAGTGAGTAACCAGCGTACAAGTATTTCTTGGTACTATGCACATGATTATTTTGAGGACATGTTTGTTCTGGACGAACAATAGGGTGAAAACAGCTAGAAAAAGTCTAGTAGACGACGGTAGTTTGCATTCCAGAATTTCGTTGATTTCGCAGGCGCACAGACATTTTTCTCAAACGGTGTTTTTTGGTCACAAAAGACCTTAGAAATGTAATAATCTGTTGTAATTAAAAAAGAAAGAAAGGGGGGTTCTAAATTTTCTCAGGAAGTAAGTAAGAGACTGGCGGGATAAGCTCATACTAACGCTCTTTTTACTAAGGAAGCACTAAAATAGCCACAGGCTGCTGGCTGTATGTTAGTTCTTGCTCTTCGTTTCTAGGCTTCGCCTCGTTCCACACTTTTATGACTTACGACTATCAATGGACAACCATTCAGGAGCGCCAGAGGCCCTAGTCTACGTTGGATGGATGTAGCAGTAGGATGGAATGTTGGTAATAACAGCGCGCTTGGAAGAAGTCGTGAACAAGTCACGAGGAGTTGTTTTTATAAGGCTTGGCTAAGAGGTAGAGGTTTTACGCGAGTAAACAGATGCCAAGCCGTATTCTTCCAGTAATTAGCGGACATTAAAACCTTTCGGTAAAATTCAGATTACAGGCAGCTTGGGAGGAAATCTATGCAAATAAACGTCAGGTTGAGGTCCTCTATTAGAGCGGGTGCCAGTAATGAATCAAGTTCGCTTCGGCGCTGTGCCTCCCTTTCTCAAGATTTTCTGGCTTGTGACCAGCCAGTCTTGTAGGTTGAGAAGCATCTTATATAACTTTCAACCAAAACTGATAGCATGGGAGACAGTGGGCTCATTGCTACCTTTCTATAGTGTCACCAGCCCATCAGTTAAAACTAAGGAAATTTATGTAACAATTAGCAGAAGCTGGGGGGAATGCAACGTCGTCAAAAACAAGAACAGCATGGAAGGCGAATGTTTCATGTCTCGCAGTAAAGATTATTAAAATACTTTAGGCCGATACTACCAGTTTCAAGTGTGCTCGTTTGGTCTACGTCAAAGTAATAACCCCACAAATTTTACTCATACAGCCCCTTTCAATGTGGTTCGGATCTCTGAGGGTAAGTCCTCCCTAAATAGTGTCTAAATATTTAGTGAAACCTGCCACACCTCTCCACGGCTCATTAAAAAAACATTCACAACACAAGAGAATATTTTGTTCTCTATAAATGTTGCTACGCACCAGATATTTTTTTGAAGATTCTAGTTACATTTCAGCGAAGTTTATAAGAAAAAAAACCGCGCTGAAATAATTTATTGTGCTGCTCTCGTCCTACGAATGGGAATTTCATGGGAGCTTATTTAGCTGTCCATTAAAAAAAAAGCCTCAGTTTGCGAAGGCAGTCATGGCAAAGAAACATGGTTACAATTGATCTGTCCTATTGAAACTTGCCACCCAAGTAAATAGTTAGATCAGGCGGGAAACCAGATTAAGAACTCCTCCCAGATGGTACAGAATTCTTCAGGTGGTCACCTCCGCGCGGTAACACGCGGGCACACACGAGCAACAGCTCCCAACTGGGAGACTGGCTAACGACCAAATACCTGCCGTACGTCCGGAAGTGGATGCTGCTGGGACGGGCCTCTTGCACGTTAGCAAAACGGCAACTGATATTACTCTCGTCGAGGGTTTACGAACAGTCATCAAATAAGGAAACAGACCTGTGTGTGTCTGTGTCTGTCAACGGTTTTTAGAGAAAGCAGCTGAACCAAATCAACTCAAACTTCAATTGCGTTTCCCTCATAAACGGCACTAATGATTTCAATAAAATTTACGGTGTGCTCTCAACTAACTAGTACCTACATGTTGTTCTGCATAAATGTTCCTGTAAAAATGCGTTGAACGAAGATGTAGCGCCCGTATATGTAGGAGGTCGTCGAATATACGGAGGTGGCGGAAAGTTGTGTGTTGCGACGCACCAGATATTTATCATTGAGAACGTGGTTGTCATTTATGAACGAGATTTATGGAAAAATTATATTGTGCGACGCATGACATAACTTTCTCCAGCCCCACATGTACCGCTGTACACAATAAACAATAGAATATGTTTTGGTGTATTATTCTAAGCGAATTTACCTACGTTATCTATCACAAGAATGTTTTTTCAACCCCCTCCCCTCCCCATGAAATTTGACACCACGTTTCAAGGCACGGGGATACCCGTCTCACCCTAACCAGTCGTCATGTCGTGCCAATAGCCTAGTCACCTAGAAAATTTCAATTTTCGTTGTTCCGTTGTTGTCAGGTCATGTTTCGCGACTTTTTCTAGTATTATTCGATGGTATGGGCCTTCAAAGGTGCTCTACAAACATTGTCCATTACTGATGAGTTGTCATTTCCCGGCTGTTGATACAGCCACGTTAACCTCTTAATATGTTTCGACGTTGAATTAAATAGTATAGGTCCGAATCATGCTGTGTAAATCATTGTATTCTAGTCTAATAATAATTAACTACCGCTAAGCGACGTTAGTAATTATCTGTAACCAAGGCAGTGATGTATATACGATATCTGGAATCGCTTTCGTATTTCGAGTTGGTACCAACCATTTCAAATGCTAATCTAACGGAAATGAGATCATTTCAACGTTATTCAAAAGGCCGCTGATGTCGGCGCATTCGCGAAGCTTGGAGGTAAATGCAGAAAATTTGTTCTCTTCATCGCTCGAGAAGAAAACTCACGACCAGTAAGAGCACGTGTCAGACAGTTAATTCGCCATAAAGTCTAAAGTGACTCTTAAGATTGACACTGCCCAGGGTTTACGTAGGAAAGTTACGGAATTGAGAGGCCCCTACTTTTATACTCCTCCCCAAAAAGTGATCATTATCCTTCTCAAAAAAATCGTGTCCACAGCCTCATCAATTCACTGTGTAATATTGGGCAGGCATGAGTACAAGCTGCACAATACATTCTGGAACTGTAAGCGCTACAAGTCTTTCTATCGCGTTCAAAGACCGTTTTTGTAGATGGTGCTTCTCGAACTTACTAACCCTCGAAACGTATAGATCTAAAGAGAACTTAATTTTTTTACATAACTTTTCTTCCTAGTGTTAAGGAAAGTAAAAATTGTGAGTCATTAAAAAATTGCTGCTAAATAAAATGAACGCACGTAAGTTCCGAACATTTCAAAATCAAATAAATACCAGAGATGATGTATAACTAGCCCATATGTTTCGTTACTCAGTTACGTTTTTCCCACCCTGGGGACAAAACACAACCAGATAAAATTTCTGTATCCCTTCATTTTCTTGGTAAAAAATGGAAAAGCACTTGGAAATGGTAAAGCCCTGCAATCTCATTATCATTTCGGACCCGGTACAAATATTTCTGTTGCTGAGCCACCACAAAGAAGAATAATGAGACATTTTAATTTCTAAACTATTCGCAATTAGATAACATAATTGTCTCCGGGTTGGAATAGAAATATTGGCAATTTTTGATAACGTTTTCTTAACTTTTTAGTAGCTCATTAATTTCGGGTGGGTATAAGGGAAATATTACAGGAATTAAGTAAGCGTGCCAAAAGGGCGTTAATATGAAAAGTAATGAGGAAGTAAGTTTACTTTCTCCAGGTTGCCGTCGGCGGTGAGCCTAAACTCGTAACGGTCACATGCAGAACTGTCGTAGCCAGTCACCCACCCGGGACAGACAGGTTTATTGAAGGATTCCCCTTCCCGACCTGATCCCGATCAGGTGAGTTGAGAATTGCACTGCCTTGAATACAATTTTTACGATCCCCTTCACCACGCTCTCGCAATAGAGCCCAAACGGCGAAGAAAGAGTACTACGCTCACGTAATCTGTGTTGACTACAATGAGAATAAATAAAACTAAGTTATTTTTAACTAGCCCCAATGCCCCAAATGCGTGTTGCATCAAATAGCAGAGACCAACTTCTCATTGTGTTACGCTCCCACTGCCACACCCGAAATATAGAACGTAATTAGTTATTGTCAGTTGGAAAAACAAAGAGGTTTGAATACGTTGCTAATTTTCTACCACACCTAGTTAAACTTTCGTCGCTTTGAATGTGCAGAAGTGTGGAAATCCGAAGCGTATCGCGTTCCGCGCGAATTCCCCCACAAAGCACGCGCAACGTACATAGTTTTGGAAGTAAATCGCCCTAAGAAGGTTGAAAAGGAACAGTGACAAAACTACTGTGCATGGTCAGCCTCCGAGGTTTAGTTGAATGCGATGTGTTTGAAAGGTACTTGAACGATGTCAAAGCCGAAACATTGAAGTGTAAATGCCCGAAAAATATAAATGTTTTTAACGCCTACATTTCGAATTAACGCGTCATGAGCTTTTGTTTCCGGACAGGCTCGCTGCTTTTTATTCTCTACATTCAGTTTTTGTTCTATTACGAAGCTCATGTGTGGGTTACTATCGCACACGTACTTGAACTACTACATACGTTGCTTGCGCCTTGGGCATTTTAAACCATTGGAATGCGTGAAAGGATTACTTTGAACGGCCGGCTATTTCAAATGTTATTTGTGTAAGTTTAGTTCCGAACTGTACCTTTATCTGGTGCGTAGTAACACACAACTTTCCACAACCCCCTTAAATTCAACTACCTGGGCCCTGTTTCACAATGATTTAGTAACTATTATTACGAGTAAATGCGCTGGTAACTTGTAAATTCTGGTTCACAATAACATTTTACAAGTGCCGGAAATATTAGTGAATTCTCTTGTAATACTAGTAGTTTTACAAGGAGGCTGTTTCACAATCCTGTCTTGTAAAATCAAACCTCGAATAATATAAGCAAGTCCTTGTAAATATTTTACCAGCTCTAGGTAACCTATATATTTGTTGTCTTCAATGTTAATCGTGTTACGGTTTGTTGGTTGATTCTGAGTCCGACGAAGATCTTCAAGTAGGCAGAGAGAATCATTTGCGTCGTCCTCTACGACGAAGAAAAGTGTTCCGTGCAGGAGTGAACTTAAGTTTTTTGAGTGAATTAGAGTGCAATGAAAGACCCGCACTGGAAAAAGTGGTTCTCTATCCGTGCACCAGCAGGTGTGCGTGGCACTTCACTGGCTGGGAAGTGGTGCCCAGTTCCACGTCGTAGTAGACTTGCATGGTGTCAGCAAAGCAACCGTTTCTCACTGTGTGAAGAAAGTTGTGGCTGCAGTTAACGTTCGGCTATTCAACAGAATGGTGACTTGACCACAAAACATTGAAGAAGAAGTGAACGATTTTTTCAGCATAGCTGGTTTTCCTCGCGTCTGTGGAGCTATTGATGGCAGTCTAATCAAGCTCGACGCACCCACGAGGCATGAGGCAGCATTCGTTGACCGCAATGGGAACCACTCATTGAACTGCATGTTCGTTTGCGGAGCGTCAGGTCAGTTTTTTTTTCGTGAATGCGAACTGGCCCGGAAGTGTGCACGACAATCGAGTGCTGAGGAACAGTCGATTGCCAGCCATCATGGACGACGGAACGTTTGGCAATTTCGTATTGGTTGGGGACTCCGGATATAATATTCGCACTTGGTTGATGCCACCTCTACGAAATGATCCTCGGAATCAATAAGAGATTTTATACAACAGATACCATTAAAAAACTCGGCGTATCATCGAGTGTGCACTTGGAATCTTAAAAGGAAAATTCCCATGTCTCAATAAACTGAGAGTGAACCCAGTACTTGCAGGGGAGATTGTCGAGTGCTGCGCGGCGTTGTGCAACATCGCGAGACGGGAAGAAGTTGAACAATTACATGTTCCTCACGATCTTGATTTTGATGACACAAATAACGACCCTCAAGACGACAACCAGCCTGCAGCAGCAGCCCGAATGAGGCAGGAGCAAATCATTACTATGCTCCGATGATCATTGGTCATTAAGGTCCTTTTCTAAGCGGTTCATATAAAAATCACCTTGTACTTTATTCAGAACTTTTTACTCATTGTCTACTTACTTGAAAATGCATTCATTAATGAAATTAGAATAAAATATATAAATATCACGCCAATTTGAACATAATGTAGATAGTACTTTGCAGCTTATATCTATTTATGAGGAACTAGGTTAATGGAGGAGTAGGGTAGAAAGGAGAGGAGCAGTCTTGTCGGCTTTTGTTAGCTTATCGCTGAACGCACCAAAAAGCACTGATCTTCTTTGCTTCGCCTTTTCGAGAACGTACAGTTGTAATCGCCGCTTGTCCTCTCTTTTGCTCATCTTCAATAGGTAGGTATAGCGAAAAATTTAGGGGCGCGACGACGAGTGAAGGGACACAATAAAGATGCGGGAGCGGTGGCGGGCGGGCGGGAATGGTGAGTTCACATTTGTTTGACCAGCTGACTTGTAGATTGTCATCAGCTGAGCTAGTAGTTTTCATAAGTTACTGGTGAAATTATTCTTGTAATACCAGTTGGAGGCATCTCATTGTGAAACAGAAATTACAAGTACTCATAATACTACCACTTGAAAACTTGTAAATTTCACTTATATTACTAGCTTATTGTGAAACAGGTCCCTGTTACTCATATATGGGCGCTGTATCTTCGTTCAACACATTTCTATGCAAATATGGAGTATATGTAAGTACTAGTTAGTTAAGTGTACCCCATAAGGTCGATGGAAATCGTTCGAGCCGTTTTTGAGAAAATTGGAAAACCGATAAATTAATATACGACAAATCTCGTTTTCCGTGCAGATAATGAAGAATAAAAAATATGGTATAGGTTGCTAGAATAAGTAAGATTGTTTGATTGATTAAATCTAATAAAGCAGTTACTCTGGAAATTATGAAAATGTTCAAAAAACACTATTTTCGACTCATTTTGATTTTATTTCTATTCAACGGACAGAATGAGTTATGAGCTGAATGGTATGGAGGATAATATGTAGGTATCTTCCATGACTATCATGGGCTTCGTCTGATGGGATTGGCGACCAGGTGAGCACAACTAGATACCAAATGGGATTTTTGTGCGAAAGATCGGGTTTTCTAGACCCAAAAGGGCCTGAACGGCGGACGGACAATGCAGATTTGGAATCCCAATGACTTGAAACGTAATTATCAAATTTTGAGGGAGGGGTTGTAAAAAAATGTTCCTGACTGAAAACATAGATGTATTATTCAGAATGAATAATAAACTAAAAAACTAACTCTATTGGTTCGGCCGTGCCCCGCAAATTGATCTACAGGCACGACAGACGATAAATAAATAATCGTTTAGGAACAGGATGTTCCATGACTCAAGCAACACGTGGATAGTGATACCCCGGATAACGCCCGCTGTCACCCCCATCTATCTCAGCACTTTTCTTGCACTTCACTCCGTGCCAGGACATGGCCAACGCTGCTTCCCTGATGTTACCTACCTCCACACTCCACTCCACGAACTTCCAACACTGCCATACAAAGGTCCGTCTTGTCATACTGGCGCCTCTAGGCTTACCCTGTTATCGCAAGATCCTGGCTGCGAGATACATTGTGGACATCTCCACCAGGAAGTGTAACTCCCTCTCCACTTCCCAGCCCTCAGATGACAATCCATCAGCAACTTGCTTGCAGAGCGCGTCATGACGCTACGTGGGCACACCTACGCTACATGATTCAGTGATTCAAACTGGTTATCACAGGCGAGCATCTACAACAACACAATCCCAGGTGTGAGTGAGTTTTTTCTAACTTACTAGGAAAATGGCTTCAAAGGGTTTTAGTTAAACTCACGAAGGGTACCTCCAACTAGTCAATGCCTGTATATTGTTCTCCGTAAATATTCCTCTGGCAGTCCATTAAATAGAGAAAACGAACAAAATGTGACAAATCGTAGTTTTCATTAACATTTTCACAACTTCCGCAGGAACTGCATAAATTAATTGGATCAACCTGGCGGAAAATGAGATTTATCGAACATTAAACGATCATCTTTCAGGTTTTCTCAAAAAGAGTTCTCTCAACTAACCAGTATCCTCATTTTGTTCTCCGTAGCCGTTTTCGTAGAAATGCGTTAAACGAAAATATATAGCAGATATTTGAAAATTTTACTGGGGCTGTGGAAAGTTGTATGCTGCTGCGCACCGGATATGTAATTTCTCGCTTAACACCTTTTCCTCAATTTCCCACCATTTTTCCTTAATTGACAACGATGATTTCTTCACTTTTTCCTACTTCCAACTTATTTACTGAACTTTCCAACGAATTGAATTGGAGTTGAAAAATAGAGTAAAAATAAGCAAAATTACGAAGTAAATTAATTTTTGAAAGATTGGATTGGCTTTGGTGGGGGGGGGGGGGGGCTATGGGTAGATAAAACTTAAAGAGGCGAAAATCTGGATTGGGCTCCGCATCAGGAGTTGATAAATAGTTTTTCTCTCTCAATATTTAGCCCTACTCTTTCAACTAGTTGTACTAGTTACGTCATTATTTAATCACAAATTATTTGGCAATTGACAGTTGTTCGACGTCAACGGGTGATGTCAAGATAAGATACAGTTTTGCGCATTCTGTTGAGACATGAGCTAAACTATAGCTTTCTTAGTCACACCACAGAGAGAACAAGCTTGAGAAAATGCCTCAGCTCTTCTGATCGCCGAATGTTCGGTCCTTCATATTCCTCACCTATTGATCCTCTTAGTAACACGTTAGCGTAACGGGATATAAGTCAATCTAAAGCTTACATAAAGCAATTACATCAAATTCAACATTTGACGGGGAACCGGAGAAGAAAATGCTCTAAACGATTGTGCAACGGTTCATTATTTATTTTGCATTGTCTCAGTTGTTGACCCGCAATTCCCTCTACGTTAGCTTTATAGTTAACCAACCTTGAATTTCAATCTTCATATTAAGAAATAATACTTTAAATTAGAGTGTCCAGCGGTATTGAGAACGCTTAGTTGAAATTTACCAGGGAGTTTAAATAATTGAGCATGCTCAGTAGGGTGCCCTTGAGAAAGTACGTGACCAACCAAATTGCTTTAAAAGTGTAAATTGTACAAATTAGGGCATTTAAGTTCTGTAAAGTATTCTGAAATGGTAGGAACGTATTTCGCATAAGAATAATGATATTCGTTTCAGCATCGATCCACAACTCTTTCTTATTATCTCCAGTACATTTGTCGATTGTTGTTACATTAATTATAAATACTCTCATCTTTTTAATAAAAACCGTTATACAACAATTTTTTTACCCAAATCGAGGGTGACGTTTTTAAATTGATATTCTTCCCACAGACTTCACAGACGCCATTTCATCTCTCTATCCTTAATCTCTTAGATTATGTCATTTAAAGTGAATAAAATCGAAGAATCAATCGAAGTTAACGGCCACGGTCGAGGATCTAAAGACAACCTATTAGCCCGAATCTATTCTAGTTATTACATTTATTCAGCTCAACCACACTACTTCTGAATTCACATTGATTGATTTTTTAATAATGAAAATAGATCTTCCTGTTCAAATACAATACAACTTACGTGCAATGAGAACACGAATACAGCCTAGTGGACATTCTTGGCCTAGGAACAACAAATTATATGATGAATTAATAACCAACCTCATGCCACCAATAATCTCACCAACTTGTGTTGGTATATAAACATCTTTAGTGATGCATCACACAACTTTCCAGAACCCCCCAAATCTCGCCAAAAAAATCGGTTTCTGTCGACATTTTTCATAACCCTCTAGCTACTATTTTAATATATTAGTTAATAATTCGTTCTGAATAATACACCTATGTTTTCGGTCAGAAAAAATTTGTTTACACCCCATCAAAATTTGACGCGTTATATGGCATGCCAAGGGGTTTCAAGAATCCCAAATATGCAATGTCCGTCCAGCGTTTTGGATGCTGAGTCGACTAGGGTGGGTCTCAGAGGTTTCAAGTTGTACAATGAAATATAAACCGTTGTTCATAGGAACTTCCTAAAACATTTCGTTCTACTTACTGGTAGTTCCCTTCCGTATTTTATTTCGCCCCTACAACTTATGCTAAGTAATTATTGAGATCAACTGGATTTTTTGGGGAAGGGCGGTGTTGAGAGTTGTAGCCAAAAAACCGACGTATGTTTGAGTTTCGGAATTTTAGAGGTCACCCTCGATTACCTTATGAACATTATTTAACATTCATCGTGTAGACATTTTATTGGACTATAACTATGGTTTTTTTAAAATGGCTTCTTATAACTTGTTGAGCTCCTGTTGTCATTTTCCCTCGGATGAAAATTGTACAGTACTGAGACACCATTTGGGATTCGCGTACATAATTATAGCGTTTAACGTTCACGACTACTTATACCAGGACCTTCACCCGCAAACCCAACCTTTAGCTAATTGATGGTGATCTTTGAAGCGGTATGAGTTCACAATTTTGGAATTATAAGAGAAAATCGAAAAGTGAGTAAAAAAAAGTACATTAGTTTAAATTTCGGAAATGAGAGTGGTGGACCACATGAACGGGATTTATAAGGGATAAACTGCGCTAAAATCGGGTTTCTTCGACATTTTTCATCATTTATTGTGCTGCTCTCGTGTTTTCCCCGCCAATGAAAATTTTATTACTGTTTAGTTACTTATAACTGCCCATACAAAATATCTGGTGCGTTGCAACACACAACTTTCCTTAGTTCTACAACAATTCACTTTGTACATGGTTAATTCTATTTAATCAATTCATTTATCACTCATTTAATTTGAACTTGGTCAAACAACACTTCACGGCAGCAGGAAGCGATAGGGCTTACAGTTCCGGAATTTAATGTGCTGCTCGTACTCATTCCAGGACCATTATTGAGCAATGGGTACACAGATAATTAATGAGGCTGTAAACACAAATTGTTTGAAGAAGGATAGTAATTACTTTTGCAGAGTTATTGGGTAAACACTTTTAGAACTGGTAGTAAGCGAAACGGCACTAGTTGAAATTCAGGAATTTCTGGAGTAACCCCCATGTATCTCATTAGCGTTTTTAAACCCCCACCCTATAGGTATTGGATTTAATTACAACACCAATTTTTTTTAACATTCTACAAAAATTCCAACAGAGTTTATAAGGAAAAAACCGCGGCAAAAACGCTTTTCGTCGAAAATTTTTATAATTTATTGTGCTGCTCTCGTCATTTTCCCACAAATGGGAATTCTATAGTAAAATTATCTTATCAAGAGCTACCGATATAAAAAATTTAATCAAAATCGTTTAATCGTCAGCCGTTTTTGATTTAAAAAATTTGGTGTTTTGATCACTATGATAACTATAGTTAACTTTCGGTGGATTTTGCCCATATCCTTATTTTTGCGTCCCATGGTAACCTGTAGGCTAGACATCAAGTTTCAGCTGATTTGGTACGATTGTTTTCTCTAAAAACCGCGCTAAAATCGATTTTGTCGAAAATTTTGATAATTTATTGTGCTGCTCTCGTCATTTTCCCACAAATGGGAAGTGTATGGTATGATTATCTTATTAAGAGCTACCAATTTAAAAAATTTAATGAAAATCGTTTGAGCCGTTTTTGAGAAAAAAATATTTGGTGTTTTGATCACTATGATAACTATAGTTACATTTCGGTGGATTTTGTTCATACCCCTATTTTGGCGTCCCATGGTAACCTGCGGGCGAGATATCAAGTTTGAGTGGATTTGGTACGATGGTTTTCCCTAAAAATCGTTCACAGACACACAGACCATTTCCCCAAATAGTGTTTTTCGGACTCAGGAGGGTCTGAAACGGAAAGATCTGAAGAAAACTCAAAATTTTTTTTTCAGCCGATTACATAACTTTCCTTTCTACTTCGTAGAGCCAAGGAAAGTAAAAATGCAATCAACATCGTCGGAGCGATTTTAGAGAAAACACAATTTGGTACATTGATCAATTTAATAAGTATAGTTAGTTTTAGACCGATTTTGTTGTTATTTTTACGACACGTAAGGATCCACAGACTACATATAACAAAGATTTTAAGCTGAATGGGTTCAGCCGTTCTTTGTAACTTGCGGTTACGAACAGTTCTAGGCACAGATACACAACGCATTTCTTCGAATGGTGTTTTCGGATTCACCATTTGTAAACGTGGATATTTCTACGCAGCCTGAGGAATGTGCATCTTCTGTGGCTAAGCACAGAAATGCATGGTGGATGGAGGCTGAGCTTCAGTGTGGAAAGAGATGTCACGGACTGGGCTCAATTCAATAGGGCAGTTTACATCTGTCTTGAGAAGACCTGTAAATATCTTACCATTACAGTTAGTAGGCGATACAAAAGTGATTGGTATCTGGTGGTTTCAAATGATCGAATATATTTAATATTTATGAGCGAAAATTAAGCGTGTAGAGTCCGACGGGCAAAATGATTTTTTCTCAACATGTGGTCATTTATGCTCGCATTTATAAGAAGGCAGGATAAGTGGTTTGAGTTTCTTAAAGATCTGGTCAGTTCGAGCTGAAACTGAAAATACCAAATACAGTTTGAAGGACAGAAACTCGGTCTAATTCCGCAATCGAGCTCGAAGGTATTGGCCATTTCAGTTGTTGATGTTTGAAGAGACACTGATTCTCTTTAATATCCCCTTCACACCTGTACGTGTTGTTGAAAAAGACGTTAACGAGCGAAATACCAGCCTCTGGCCGCTTAATCGCGGTCTTTTTTCCATTTTTGGCTTGACGAGCTGTCGTTCTCTTTTAAAGTGATCGGGAGGGAACTCGCTGGGGGGAAAAAAGGTTCTGGGCGAGTCAAACACTCGACAGATGGTGGATCTAATATCATTTTGGAGTCAGTTTGAAAGTCGATAGATGCCGGACTACTTACTTACAGGCCAAGGGTGGCTCGATGAGTAGCTCGGTAACTAGGCCGCGAATAGACAACTATTGCCTTACTGTAACTACTCGCCTGCTTCGAAAAAGGCTCAATTGCAACAGAAAAGATGTAATGCTTTTTGCTGGTTAATTTAAAAAATAGTACCAACCCCCCCACCCATTGGACAGTCATAATTAATGGGTGGAACTGCAGTACATGGATAGCATCAACCCACAATTCCCCCTTATTTTTTTCAGCTCCCCTGCGAAGCAGCCAGCAGATATACGGCCTCCATCACCACGGTGAGCGTTTTTGGCGTCTCGCCTCTTATGTATGTCCGGTAGTCCAGTTTCGGGTCAATTATAAAACTGAGGAACTTCACTGTGGCTGTGGGTTCGGTATTCAGGATTTCAGACCAAAAAGATCACATTATTTTTTATAACGTTTCCCATTACATCTGATATAAACACGTTTTGAAACCAACATTCCCGGAGTACAGGTTTCCCTTCATCAGAGCAAGAAAGAGCTGCGTTACAAATAATGGGGTTATACCTTATTTTATATTAGCACTAGGTGTTCAAAAACCACATTTTTTGGCGTACTCGCTGTGGATTAATGGGCAGAAGACGTGAAAACGCTACCCGTTGCTTATAAAGGGAGTGCAGATGCTGATGATTCCTACAAGTAGTCAATAAATGGAAAAGCGAGAAGAGTTGTTTATCTTCACATGGAGAACAAACCGAGGCTTCACTAGTGGGCCAAGGGTGGCAAACACGATGCTATGCATGAAATATGTATTAAAGTGACAATCGGTGGACCCTTATTTAGAAAAATGAATGGAGTGAAAAGAGGACGAATAACTCATTATGTCACAACCAGCCCAGTGAGGATGAACCCTCTTCGCCTCGTTCGTCACTCGACGTTGAGAGGCATTTCATCCCATAAATGGAGAAGATTATACAGATCGTGAAACGAGAGTTAGTTTTACGCAATCTTCTCCTTCTCCTTCTCCTTTTCGAGACTTGATTAGGTCGCCGACCAGCTGATGTGTCTTACCAGCTTCTCTCGTCTATCTATTCGACTGTGACTCATTTTTCGTTGCTTCCGAATATGGTCAAGGAATTAATGAGCACTGAATCCGTCCGGCCAATAAACTGGACTTCGTTACAAATAACATTCTGGGCAGTCGGTAACGAATAATTTGTACTCGAACAGCCCGTATGCTGTTGCTAATTATAGCAAACCGGAGAACTCCGCAGGGCCCACGGTGTATTGATGTGCGATAAGTCGTAGAGCGCCAGTTAATTACTTTGGTGTTCAACGTTAATGTTAAAATTATTTTGCTTCCCCAACTATGGAGTCGGCTGCCATTTTTTAGTTACATATAAGGGCACTTGTGATTTTCTGAAAAAGGCGGCTTAGCCTACTTTCTCTCCTTATTTGAATATTGAGAGACTGTCAGTGGTTCTTTACTAACATACACAACTGCAGCGCCTGTGAGCACGATTGAGACAACCCACTCGGCCGAAACGAGGTTATATATATTATATATTCTAAGCAGCAAACTAGGGGCTTTCGCATTTTTCTCGAAAACGGCTCTACGGATTTTGGATGAACTTCCAAATCATATTCTACTAATAACCTAATAACTTTAGTTTTCTATAAATATCGTGGTGAAAATTCGATGAACGAAGATAATGATCTGTGAGGCGAAAAGAGGTTTTTTTGCATATTTGGTCTAACATTTGTCAGAAAGCTCACTGGATGTCTTCAATTAGTGAATGTCCATAATTTTCTACATAAATATTCCTCTGACAATCCATTGTACAGATATAGTAATCAGAGTGTGTCGAAAAAAAATTTTTTTAAATGTTGTCGAAGTTACCACAGTACCACAGGTAAATGGACAACTGAATTTGATCAATCTGACGGGCTCTCTTCTTGGACCTAAGCTCACATTCTCCCCCCGCTGTTATTTCTGTGACTATTCGATGAACAGGTCTCGAATAGGGGATTTGCCAAACGTTACATGGTCGTTTTTCTGATTTTCTCAAAAATAAGATCGTTGAATTACTGGGATTGTTGGAAAGTTGTGTGATGCTACGCACCAGATTTTATGATGTACCTGCCTTTCTATAAAAAGAACCGGATAGAATATAGAAAAACTAGAAAAATTGTGTGTTCCACTAATTTAAATAAAACGCAACCGGTTATGGCGATCAGGCCATCCTCAGCTCGAGGATTATCTAACTGAACAATTTGATGATTGTTTTCAATGTTCAGTATAATTGTATTGCTGATGGCCGAAACGGCTCTACATTTTATTAAACTTAGTGGAAACGATCATTTATCGTTTTTCTATTTGAAAATGACTTTCTGCAATCTCCCCGCGAGTGACCTGAAGGAAGATTAAAACCTAAAAAGCGATGTGAGGTTCATTTTCACTTTTCACAGATCAATTTCGACTGAGAGAGAGCGTTTGACAATACTTATAAATCGTTCGCTATTAGCACTTTTAAGGATAGAGTTTTCTATGCGAAAACTTGTTTTTACAAGTTTTAGTTATTTTCAACTGTTAACCCTTTTAGATAAGATAAGAGAGGGAACTCGTCAGAAAATTGTATTCTTGGAGCTCGCGTAATTTTCCAGTTACTCTGTCCAACCTAAAGCGAATTTTTCGATGTTTTTAAACTCGTTAGAAAAGCGAGGCCAGTTCAGGTGTTTTTAATAACACACGCCCGATCAAAATGTAGCAGCAGAAACTGCCCGGGCACTACCGTTATTCAGCTTGCTTCGTCCGACAAATGAAGTGGCTCTTCCCGATAAATACAAATCTGACGATAATTTACGAAGACAAAGCCGGAACTCTGTTTTGGCAACTCTCCAGTGAACTAAAACGTGAAGGAATCCGGTGGATACATGCTTGATATGAATTAAAATACGAAACGAAGACTGATGAACTAGAGTCTGGGGCACTAAAAAGTTAAATGAAATGTCCAGGAGTTTTACTGGATGAGTAACGTGTGCGATATGAAAGATGGCGGACTAACGATTTCCCTAAAATCACCACAATAAATTCCGGAACCACTTTCTCTATCACTTTCTGCCACCGTGAAGTTGTTCGATCAAGTTCAAATGAACTGAATGGAAAATGGATTGAATAAATAGCAAAAGCCATGAAAACCAGCGAATTTGCGGAGAGCAAAAGAAAGTTGTGTGATGCTTCGCACTTGATATTTTTTTCTGAGAATTTTATCATATGAGCCGAACTCATAAGAAAACCCCTGCAAATTATTACACAACGGTTTATTATTCGGATAAATAGCTTGACCTAGCATTAATGCTTCGAGACCCATCCCATTCGATTCAGCATCGAAAAATATCAAAATGAAACCCAAAAAAAGGTCGAAAAGAACCGAATCGTAATATTAAAATAAACAACAAAAAAACGAAAGTATCTAGAAAAAATATCTGGTGCGTAGCAACACACAACTTTCCGCCACCCCCGTAAGTTCGAACACCAGCTACATATGCGGGTGCTATATCTTCGTTCAACGCATTTTTACAGAAACATTTATAGAGAACAGAATGTAGGGACTAGTTAGCTGAGATTATTACGTCAGTTTGATCGAAATCGTTTGAGCCGTTTCTGAGAAAATTAAAACCGATAAATTAATATTCGACAAATCTCCTTTTCTGAGTTAACTTGTCTTATATCTCCGTTCAACATATATATACAGAAATAATTATAGAGAACGAAATGTTGGTATGGGTGAATATAAGACACTCCATTAGAATTTATCACATTTGGTGAAGAAGTTACCCTGGAATTTACGGAAATGTTCGAAAAAACGTTATTTTCGACACATTTTGATTTTTATCTCTGTTCAATGGACCGTCACAGGAACATTTATTGAAAAGAATATGTAGGTATTAACTATTTGAAAACATCCTGTGAGTTTGGTGAAAATCGCTGAAGCCGTTTTGCCAAAAAGCGTAAAAAACCTATTTTTGCTTCATGGGCCTATATCTCCGTTCACCGTATTTTCATGGAGATATGTATAGAGAAGAAAAGTTAGAGATTGATTAGTAGAAAATAATTTGAAAGTTTAATCAAAATCGTTACAGCCGTTTTCGAGAAAAATGCGAAAAACCCTAGTTTTTGGTACATTTTCGTCCCCCCCCCCCATTTATCGGCCGAAATCGTCCATAACCTTATTTTGGTGTCTACAAAAAATAACGAACAAAACAAAAAAAGAACCAGCTCAATCGGATCAGCCGTTCTCCCGCAAATCGAACTACAGACACACGCACAGACCACGCGCCGAAATTAGGTTTTTTAGACTCAGTTGGCCTCAAAACGTGAAGATCTGAAGAAAACCCAAATTTTTTTTTTGGGCCGATTACTGTACTTTCCTTCCCTTCGGGTAGCGGAAAGTAATAAGCGAATAATGAAAAGTTCAATCGAAGGTAACAGATATTTTGCTAACCAAAATAGTTGAGATGGAGCGAAACAGTCATTCGTGGAGGTGAAGGCGAGAACAAGGCAATCAGATGATAAAGAGACAAATCTTTGTGCCAAAGGTTATATATGAAAGGAAGCAAAAAAAAACCGGCGCCCGTAAACATTGTGAGTCGAGGCGGCGTTGCCAGTCCAGACGAAACGTTGACTTCTGCTGTAGTTCCCGCGTTGTGCTGAGTTTCGTTGATTTTTTTAACCGTTTTTTGCCCTTAACAATCATGGGCTTCGTCCGATCGGATTGCTGAGATGGCGGGCACAACTAGATACCAAATTGGATTTTTGTGCGAAAGAACGAATTTTTTGGACCACGTTAAAGGCACAAAACGGCCCGGATGGCGGACGGACATTACAAATTTGGAATCTCCATGTCTTGAAACGTAAAGTATCAAATTTTGAGGGGGGGTTGTAAAAAATTTTTCGTGACCGAAAACATTGGGTTATTATTCAGAATGAATAATAAACCAAAAGCCCAAGCTCGTTTTTCCTGGAAATTTTTGACGCTGCTCCTCTCGTAATTTTCCCTTTGATGGGATATTTGCGGTACTATCGTATTATTTGGAACCGTCCAAACAAAAAATGTTATCAAAATGGTTCTCAAGAGGTTGAGAAAAAATTTGGTTCGATCACAATGATAACTATCTAACTAACAATGCTGGCGTTGTCGGGGAAAGATCGTGGAAAAAGTTAGTAGTTACAATTTCAGAATTTTTGAGGAAACCCTGATTATCATTAGACAATTAGTAACTTTTCAACGTATAGGTGACTGCATGTACTTCCATAGGAAGTTTTGATACTCTATTTTGCCGCTTTTCCAAGAATGAAAGTGTCGTGTTACCGTTCTGTTGTCTGATCACAAAATTTAATTAAAATCATTAGAGTCGCTTTGCGGGAAAACAAATATTTGGCGTTCTGCTCACAGCGATAAACATTAGTTTTGCCCAAAGTTGCTCATAACTCTTCGTCCCAAACTGATGTGATCATACGCTGGACATACCTTAACGTAGGAAATACAGCTCTGGAATATATTGTTCTGCTGCTACTTGTTGCACGACCTTGATTGACCACCAACTTGTAGGTAAGAAATGGGACTGTCAACATGACATTTTTTGGAGAAGTTCGTGTTTACGGTTCTGGAATTATAGGGAAAACGCCGCGAGAAAACTTTAATTTCAGAGGTTGTTTCTGATTATCTGGTGACCACTGTCTAGCGCAAATCGTATTTGTAGCTTATTTGACCAGCGCTCTGTTTTGTTGGCGAACGTTAATGTCATATGAGTGAGACTTATGAGGTAAAAACTGCATTAAAATTGCTTTTTAAAACCAATTTCTCTCTTACCGTTATTTTGGTGTTGCATGTTGGTCTTTGGGACATTTGTTCAAAGGACATGGTCAGCCTTCTCTCAATCGCATTCACCGACCATTGTTTCAAATTGTGTATTCGGACTCAGAAGCCTTTGAAACGCAAAGATCTGATGAGTACTTCAAATAGCTAAGAAAAGTACAAAATTCTGCGTTAAAATTATAAGAGGCGTAAGCATTTGTTTCTTAAACTTTACTGAGCGGCAGAGTGCAGCGCTATCTGTTGATGAGTTGAGTTTGAGGGTTCATCAAGTGCTGCCTCAGCGGTTCATAGGAGTACTAGCTCGCTATTTTCAAATAGACTGCATAACCAGTTAATCAGTTTTCTGAACACCTATTTAAAAACCACGTCCAATGATTGTTACTCATATTAACGAAACTAGAAAACGTTACTAGTTTTTTCTATGTAGTAACTCCAGGTTCTCGTAAAAAAAAAAAAAATATGACCATGGGAACCGAAAACCTCCTAAATTGCCCAGCATTATTTGCCTTTGTGCTCCTCTTTGTGACATAAATTTGTCCACCAGGCTGAAAGAAGGCTTTCCTCAGCACGATGTTGCTAGCTTCTAGTAGTAAGCCAATATGTGATTTCTATGCTTTGGAAGTGGTGCCAGGAGAGATGGTTACTTAAACGAAAACAAAGCAAGGCTGTCCAAGGGCTTTGAACACCAATGTTTGAGGCTAATTTTTTATTATTATTATTATTTTTTTTTTTTGACCCGAGGGCGAGTGGGACAAGTCCCTTTGTCACTGCGGCCGCATATGGGCCTATTGTGACGCTGGCCCTTTCTTAGTAGAAGGCGTCGTACATACCCACTCCCCTTAGGAAGCCGAGTATGTCCTTCACCGCAGAGCCCGCTACGGTTTGGGGTTCAGTGATCCCCTGACCGAAGTATTCAAAGCGTTTTGCTGCCAAGGCAGGGCACTCACACAGGATATGCTCTGCTGTCTCGTCCTCCTCACTGCAGAGTCTGCATTCCACCGCCTTTAAGATGCCCATCTTGTTGAGGTGATATCTGAGTGGGCAGTGCTTGGTGAGGAAGCTTATCAGTACTCTCAGATCTTGTCTAGAGAGTGTCAGCATCGCCTTCGCCCTTTGACAGGAAGGCGTGACAAGCCTTTTCGCCTGTCTTAGTTGTGGCTGGCGATGCCAATGGGTGCCATTTTCTGTATTTCCCATCGAGCAACCAGATGTTTCAGGTGACTTTTCGTCAGGCCCACGTGTGGTTCAGGCCCGATGGGTAGGAATTCTGTACCCCTTTTTGCGAGGCCTTTTCATTGCCCTCATGCCCCCTGTGAACTGGCACCCAAATGAGGGAGAGCCTGTTAAGGGCGCCGAGCTGCTTGAGCGCATTCCCATGCCAGCTTAGACCTAAAACTATAAGCTGCGATGGCTGGCTGTCTGAGAAAATGTAGATCCGCTTGCCCTTGTGCCCTTTGTTCAGGATCTCTTCTGCGGTCTCATGGGTTTTGCCCATTGTTCACGGCTGCTTATTCGGTCAGCATGCTGACCATATTCACAGCTGGCCGCAGACATGCCCCTGGGGACAATGCCGTGGCTGTTCCACTATCCACAACCCGTGGTCGCGCCCGGTAGCATGGGCATGCTCCTGGGAAGATTACCCAGAACAAGGTTTGAGGCTAATTGCTTTACAAATCAATTTTCCGCAGCTAGAGGACTCCAAAATGAACTGAGTAAGAACAAGAGTGCCCAACCAGACTATTCAGAATAGGCTGCCAGGAAGTGGGCTGAAGGCTGGTTGATCTGTGTGTGCGAACACCAAATCATTAGGTTTTTGTCTACGAGTGGAAGCATCGTGGTTGTGTTCTAAGTTTATGTTAGGGTGTGTATTGTTACAGAAAGACAGGAATATACTAGTACGTCCCTCTCAAGTGTCGTCTGTAATAAGTTCATGTGTGGAGCATGCTGAGGTTTTCCACTTTTTCCAACCAACTGGTCTGGTTATTAGGTACGCTCGTAGGAGTTTTGGTGTGACTGTAATTTTTGTACGTGTTTCATGTTTTGGTGTCAATATAATTAATGTTGGCACGAACGTGATATTTAATAAACGTTGTTGATGCGAAGAATCAAAATGTAGTAACGTGGGTGCGGTAAGAAATGGACCGCATCAATCGAAAAAGATCGACTCACCTAATCGTCGAGGGCTCCAGCTATCGAAAGAACGACTAGAGGGGGAATAAAGAGTCGCGAGGGCAACCCAAAAGTATCTGACACCAGGGCATCCAAACAATTGCTTAGCGGACAGGGCCGAACTAAATGTTAATCCAAGAAAAATGTTTGTATTTTGATTCCAAGGAAAGTGGTAAAGAGCTATGTGGCCCTAATTTCCTTCGGTGGACAAATGAACTATTAATCAATCAAATATAATACTTTTTTAGGTGTGTATTTCCATAGTAGTTTTTAGACTATTCTTTAAGTAAATTCTTCGAATATTAAACGGTAGTTTTTCCCATTTCGTTAAAACAACTTACGATTTTGATGAATCTCGCCATTTTGACTGCTAACTGTACAACTTCTAAGTTGTAATTCAGTTATGTTTTGGTCCTTGGGTTCGGTTGGCTGTTACGCAAGTTTCGAAGAAAGTAATCCGTCGCAGGTTTCTGTACCTAAAAGTAGCGCAATAATTGAGAATTTCGGGTTATCTTATGGAAAATGAGCGACGAGCGGAATCCGCAGGTAGTTGAATTGAGCGCGCGCGGGAAGCGGAGTTGTGGAGGGGAGTTGGAAGAAGGTAGTGGGGCGTTGGTCGGGCGAGTTCAACAATCGATAGATCGTTGAGAGCGCCACATTGAGGCGTTAGCCCGAGACCCCTTCAGAGCTCTCCCGGCCCAGTTATCTGAAACTACGTAACTGCCTCTGGCTCAAATGTTTTCATACTTTGTGATATGTGTGTTTAACGGTTAACAAACGCTTTTGGATCAAGTATTCTCTCGCGGTTCGTGTGTTGTGCCGTTAATTTCGAACGGGGGGCTGCAATTCGCCTCAACGCCGGGTAAATATTTGGGGAAAAAAACCGTTTTTTTTTTCTGTCGAACGTAAAAGGGGACGAGTGTGCCGGTACGCGCTTTATAACCCATCAACATGGCTGACGGCGACACGAAGGTGGACCGCTCGGATCCGGATTTCAAATACTTGTATGTTGACAGGAACAATTTCAATGACCACGCGACTCAAGCCGAATGGACGCAAAAACGTTTGGTTTGGGTGCCCCACGATGTCATGGGGTTCGTACCGGCGGGAATCAAAGGAGAGCATCGGGACGAGGTTGAAGTTGAATTGGTCGAAACTGGGAAGAGAATTCTCGTTCCCAAGGAAGACATCCAGAAAATGAATCCGCCCAAGTATGACAAAGTCGAGGATATGGCAGATCTCACTTGTCTCAACGAGGCGTCAGTTCTTCACAACATCAAGGACAGATATTACTCCGGTCTCATTTATGTAAGTACATACTCTTATCACTTCCATACACCCCAATCTACTACCTCTACCCCTACTTCCTTTTTTGCGGCTCCTCTTAATTGCGAGGCTTTCCAAATTTCATCCTTTTGAACTATAACCGTGAAGACAATTGCATTGTATGTCTAGTACACATGACTACCTCTCGACACAGTAACATGAAGCAATGCTTACTGATTTTATTGAGTTAGTTGTTTCGACAACTACTTTTCCAGTACTTATCAATCAAAAAAGAGGATTCTGGATAGAGGAATGAGAGGGGAAACGAGCCGAGTGGATTGTTTTTGTCAAATCGTAACAAATAGTAACAAGAACGATCTCCCGTCTGGATTTGTCCCCGACCTCGTTGAAGAACAATAATTAAATTCTAATTCAACAGATTTTAATCGAGCTTGCCAATCACAAGCCACGGAAAAATTGTGGAATCCCGAATGAATTGATTAAAAATACAAAACTGAATCAATTTTTTCCACAAACGATTCTTAAACTATTCTCAGAAATTCTACTCAGTCGGTAATTGGTACGAAATAATTACTGAATTATATCCAGGCGGAGTAACCAATGAAACCGCGTACCGCCTTACCTGTTGCGGTAGGTAACACCGCGGGGTTAGGTTACAATCTGCTACGAATATGATGTAACGATTTATCGAATATAATAAGTTGATTTAGTAACGATGATATTAATTGATTCATAATGATAGTATTTTATCGATGGTAATGTTCTCGTGAACACTTTATCCCTTGAGAATACCACCTTTACACAGTCAACGCCCTTTTCAGACGACGCTTTGCTTTGTCAAATTAGCTGCCGAGTTACTCATACCTCGAACCAAAAGCAAAATCAATTGTAAATTTTCTTAGGGTTAATACTAGGCATTAGTTCGTTGTACTACTGAGCTACCCACAGTCGAACTAGAAACTAAAAAACTGTTCCCAGGTCGAATATTAGGCATTAGGTCATTTTTACTTTCCGCTACCCGAAGGGAAGAAAAGTATAGTAATCGGCCCAAAAAAAAAAATTTGGGTTTTCTTCAGATCTTTACGTTTTGAGGCCTACTGAGTCTAAAAAACTTAATTTCGGCGCGTGGTCCGTGTGTATGTGTGTGTGTCTGTAGTTCGATTTGCGGGAGAACGGCTGATCTGATTGAGCTGGTTCTTTTTTTTGTTTTGTTCGTTATTTTTTGTAGACACCAAAATAAGGTTATGGACGATTTCGGCCGACGTGAAGGGGGGGGGGGGACGGAAATGTACCAAAAACTAGGGTTTTTCGCATTTTTCTCGAAAACGGCTCTAACGATTTTGATTAAACTTTCAAATTATCTTCTCCTAATCAATACCTAACTTTTCTTATGTATACATATCTCCATGAAAATACGGAGAACGGAGATATGGGCCCCTGAAGCAAAAATAGGTTTTTTACGCTTTTTGGCAAAACGGCTTCAACGATTATCACCAAACTTTAGGGATGTTTTCAAATAGTTAATACCTACATATTCTTTTCAATAAATGTTCCTATGACGGTCCATTGAACAGAGATAAAAATCAAAATGTGTCGAAAATAACATTTTTTCGAACATTTCCGTAAATTCCAGGGTAACTTTTTCACCAGATGTGATAAATCCTAATGGAGTGTCTTTTAGTCACCCATACCAACATTTTGTTCTCTATAATTATTTCTGTATGTATATGTTGAACGGAGATATAAGCCAAGTTAACTCAGAAAAGGAGATTTGTCGAATATTAATTTATCGAATATTCCAATTTTCTCAAAAACGGCTCTAACGATTTCGATCAAACTGTCGGAGTACTCTCAGCTAACTAGTCCCTACATTTTGTTCTCCATAAATGTTTCTGTAGAATTGCGTTGAACGAAGATATAGCGCCCGCCTATGTAGGTGGTGTTCGAACTTAAAGGGGTGGCGGAGAGTTGTGTGTTGCTACGCACCAGCTATCTTTTCGTAGTACTGCGAGGTTACAATCGACTCTTCTCCTAATTTCAATTAACTCAGTAGTGTGTTGCACTTGAAGTGGGGAAGGGTAACAAGAAACATGTAGAGATCAATGTTTATAAACAAGTTTTTTTACTCAACTCTCGAGTCACGATGTTCTCAAAACGTCTGGAAACGAACGTTTTTGAAACGTCAGCGTGAATTATGACGCGAAGGATTTTTGCAACGTGTTCTATATATCAAGATATTTAGTGATGTTAGAAGGCTAGGAATTCAGATCTAGGAATCTCTACAACAAACCTTGAGTTATTCATGATGGCTCATTCACGTTCAGGGAAGGTAGAAATGTTTAGTTAGGTATCTGCAGTATTTTACGCTAATTTGAGCGGAAATGGATAATATACAAGAAACTTTAAAGAAAGACAATGTGGTCCTTTGGATAACGAAATCACAATATATCTCCTTATTGTTATCTTTTAAGAAGGTTCTAAAACATTATAAAGGAATATGTAAAACTTCTGTGTGGTTGTTTCAATCATATCTGTCTTGGCAAAGTTACCACAGTATCTAAAGCGAAATAATGGAAATCCGTTGATCAAAATTTGAAAAGAAATTGCCCGCTTCTACAAGGTTTTGTATTTGTAACCCGGTTTCAGCTCTTCCATCGTCAGTACATACAAAATGAGGAATTATTTTACGTATTTTGGGTGTGCCAATTACGTCAGGGCAATTAGAAGACATTTTGTGACGCCGTTGAAAATAACCAGTTACGAATTTCGCTTTTCATTTTAGTTGAAACGAACGAGGTGTGCTCCCCTATGAAGTTTTGGAAATTGTTAAAAGGAACATTTTCGTTTGTGTGAAGTTGAATCTTCTTTTTCCTCTAATACATACATCGAAGTTTCGCTCCACTCGATTTGTCACTCAGTTCACGTGACCGTGATAGAACATAACGGAAGTATTGCCTCTAGTTATGTCACGACCTTTATGGAGTAACCAGCTCATATTAAAAAATTATCGCAGCAGAAAAGTAGAACAGCAGACGTGTTGCAGACTCTGTTGTGAACTCTGTTAGGTTTGGGTGGGGGATTCGCGTTTGCTGTTATAGAATTACACGGAAAACATTGCAATTTTCAAAGAACAGTAGTTTCTTTTTTAATTTCGTGTGTTATTTACCGCTGCTATCAAACATCCATCGTGAGCTTATCGGACTTATAACAAGATATTAATGAAAAAGCTAGTGTGACCTAGATTTATTAGGGAAAAGTTGTCAAATTACGTTGAATTTTTTGATAACTTATCGCGATGCTCGAACCATGTGCATGAATGAAAATTTAGTATTATCGTTCCTATTTGGATATGTCCACATGAAAAATTTAATCCAAATCTTTGGAGACGTTTTTTATGATTTGATGGCTGTGATAACCATAGTTAATTGTGAATCGATTCTGCTCATACCCTTATTTTGAAGTCCCATGTTGATCTGCAGGCTGAATATGTAAATTGGGCTGCTTTTCACAGCCACACAAATGCGCGAACAGACCGTTTTGTAGTGTGGTGTTTTTCGTCTCAGAAACGTTATTAAGTTCTATATAAAACTCAAAATAAATTTTCAATTGATTGATTTCATAACTTTCTTTATACTTTGTAGGGCTAAGGAAAGTAAAAAGTGTGTTCAACTCCCATACAATGTTTTTTGGATGTTCTTTCCTTTAAATCCTGTGGTGTCTACTACGAACTTTGTGTTCCATAAAGACCGAACCTAACCAAATCTTTTTAAATTGTCAGCTTTTAGTTTCCCACTACTCCGATACAATTTCATGTTGTTCGAATATTGTGTGAGACACTGGCGCCCTTAACCTGTTCTGGTGAGTCCACTTGTCTCAGAACGCTATGACCTTATTCACCCATTTCTGGTTTTGTGGACAGCCATCCACGATGTAGCAAAAATGGATTGTGCTTTCATAATTTCAATCACATCGTGTAATAAATTTTTCAGTTAATCTCGGTGATGGAGAAGAGCAGTTGAAGTTTTTAGTGTGTGTCGCTAAAAATAATAATTAGTTTAACTCGCGCGTCAAAGCATCAAATGAAATGGGTGTTGACTGTGAAAAGGCGATATTTTCGTGTCAAGTGTTCGCGAAAACATCAATTCAACAGTATCATGTTTGCACTTTGAATCATTTCATCGGGTTCGTTGTATCTTGTATCCTAACCTTATTTGTTAACTATCACAAACTAAGTATACTAGCATCTTGGAAAGGTACTGGAAACCTGGTCAAGAAAGTGTCTGATATTGACCATTTATCTGCCATAGTCGATTGGAAATGATTCGGCGATCCTCCCGTCGAATTGTGAGCGATAAATTTACGTAACATCTAGGAACTAATGCCATACGAAAACCCTACCTATGAACTGCCATTAAGCTTAGTCTGCGAATTATCCAGTTTGAACTCGGCAAAATTCTACTGAGGGTTCCTGCTGTTAAAATACCCGAATGATAACCCTCATCGTCGCATTTAAAAAATGTTTGAGGTATACCAAACTCGAAGCGTATCGTCTAAAGAACGGTGAGCTGTTGGGCAGTTATTACGTCCAGAATGGAAAAGGTTCTGTAGCGAGGCATCGCACAACGTTCCTGAGCCTCGCATACACTCTGCTGTTTTATAGCTCTTGGGACTTATCAAATGTTTTCCTCCAGTTCACATTAACTTAATTTGAATTTCAATACAGAAACTGGTGCAGCTTCACGTTCCATCATTTTTTACGCTGCTCCTACTTATGTCACAACCTTTAATGAGTACTCATTACTAAGGTATTTGTTGACAGTCAAGAGAATGTTCTCAAATATTCGTTAAAGCCAAGTCCTTGGAATTTTCATTAATCATTTACCCAATGATTTTTTATTACACGCGCCTGATTTCTACGAGTCTATTTCAAAATGTTGGCATTTAATTTTCTGTTTTACGGTTATGTTACTCAGCGATTAGATTGATCCCTGGCGAGAAGCGCCACCATATTTCTATGCAGACGAGGAAAGTTGTGTGACTTTACCAGCCCTGAGTAGTTATTTAAGAATTTTCGGTCGCGAATTCCTTCTTTCCCAGGCAACCTGTTTAATGTTATAGGAGTTTTGCTGATGTTACGTCCTTGTTTCGCAAGTGACCGACTCATGTCAGAGCTTTTATTTGCGTAACTCTCGTTTAGTCGCTGCTCGTTGGGAAACGATTTGTTATAAACGACTAGTTGTCGAGCATCTGGTTGTTCAATGGTTACTTCATTAAATTTAACCGGCTCAATGCTCGTATTTGTTTCTTGTGCGAGAGGCAATTAACTGTAGCGCTGACATTCGAATCTGATTTTGCCACTCCGTTTATCGCGAGGCTGACTCTCCTTATTCGTTTGGGCGTCTTCTAAGAAAATTGATAAATCCTTACATTTCGTTTATAAAACGGGCGTAGCTAAATAAATGACTCACAGTTTGTTCCTCTTCACTTCTTGTGATTTAAAGCTTAGCCGAGCGTTAGTACCGTCGAGCAAACCACGTCCTACCCTTGTTTGTCCTCGCCCTCAAGTTTGAACAGTCTTGAGTTCCTTTCTTTTTTTTTTTCTTTTTTTTTAAAGTCAACCCTTTGGCTTATTGGAGGCCATGCTGGTCAGAGTACCGGTTGCACCTCAGTTGTTCTCCAAAAATAACGTGACAGCCCCTCGCTCCCTCAGCATCCCATATCTTGAATGGCAAAGCACGAACGGCTTTGCAGAATGCATAATTACGCTTGATGAGACCTGTGCGAGTTAGAAGTTAATCCTGCATTTCATGGTTCAGTGAATGTGCCGGTAACGCTGTATAAAGCCCAGTCCAATCTGACTATGGAGATTCAGGAAGCAGAAGGCAGAGCCATGGAGAGCAAACACGAACTCAGAAAGGTTTATTGCAGATTTAGCCAGTCAATGGCAGCTGAAGCGTCTCACACAGGACGCTTTTGACCCAGGATTAACGGTCGGAATGCTAGAACTTTTCTGAGCCAACTTGTATAAATGAAGATTCATTTGTTTACATCTGAAGCATTCGTACATCCAATGAGTAATATGGGTCTCTAATCCGTATTGCGACCCGAGAGATTTGGAATAATCGGAGCAGGCTAACCCATGGGACTATCTGTTAATATTCTTCAAGACTAAAAATGTACGAAGTAGGATGGGAATTAACGTAATTTTGAATTTTATTGAGAACTTGATGGACTTTGGAATAGGGTGAACCCTATTGAGAGAAAACTACTGAACCAAATCAGCTCATATGAAATATTCAGCCTGCAGATCTTCACAGGCTCCAAAATAAAAATATGATCGAAATCGGTCAAAAATGAGCTTGTTCGACGCAAAAGCGTCGAGGTGGTTGGAGGTATTTGACCTCAAACTTCCCCGTGCCATTGTCTCCAACTATTTTGGTACCTGCCCCTCAGCTCCGGTCAGTTTGGTTCCAACAGCCCCCTTCGCCAGGTTTACCCCTTCCTTTGTTTCTTTGACCCAATTTCATTTTCTTGTCGACGACAGAGCCCTTCCAAATTCAGTCCTTTTCCAACGATTGCCCCGGTATATTCTCACTCTCTCTATCGGTTGCCCACGCCAGCTTTCACGCGTTCCGAGCACTGTACCCTTGTGTCGCCCGTTTGTACTCTTTCTCAGTTCAATTTAATTCGACTCAATTCCGCACGCACGTTCATTACAGTCCTCCTCACGCTCACCGAGTTTGTTTCATTTCGATCCTCAGTTCCCCCTCTCGTGCACCCAACATTTGGTCCTCCGGGCCGGATTATCGTTAATCTTCGCGCATACAGGACCGAAGGTTAACGCCACGACGCCCACTACTCGTCTCAACCAACGAAAACCATCAGAAACCAATATTGCTTCTACACAGTCACCAATAGAGGAGACTGTAGAGACTACCATGGAGTTTCGACAACATGGACAGCCCGCTCCACCTCGTGCCTCTTCTCCTCCTTCGACTGTGTCAACTTTGCCTCCGCAGGAAAGAACTGAGCCCCTGTCGCCTCCTTCTGATCCACAAGCGGACTTCAACAGACTCTATTGGCAGGCCGCCAACAAAATGGAATTCATTAGTTCTTCTTTGAAGGAATACGATGCTAGGTCCGTCTCCTTCCCCACCGTTAGAAGAGTCCTGCAAGATTATCTTGATGAGGTCCTCTGTGTAATACGGGAGGCGGAGATTATCGGTACCTTAGGTGAAGAGGGCCAACAGCGTAAATTTCAGGAGTTATGCCTCATGCATTGGGCCTTGTCTGTCAAGTTGACTCCTGATCATTCGTCAACCATACCTCCCTCGATGTGCGAACCACCATCGTCTCCACTCGTCTCTTCCACCCGCGCTCATTCTTCGCCACTGCTACTTGACCCTCCAAAGGCCTCAGACTCTCGGACTTTCTCGCCTACATCCACTAAAGATGACGCCGAGCTTATAGTTAGTCCCTCAAAACTCACAACCAGCCTCTCGCCACTACCATCCGTTGTGACGCCCGCTCTAACTTCACCTCCCTGCAGTAAACCACCACCGCCGCCCTCGCTCACCGCTCCCCTGACGATCTCTTCGCTGGGCTCATCACAGAATCGCCCCGCCACTCAAGCGCCAATTAGTTGCTCGCAACGGCCCCGTCTTTGCGACATTTCAACCGCCTCGATCCAAGTGAAGCCCCACAACACTCGAAATGGTCGCATCGCCGCTGGTCAACCGTCTACGTCTGCTTCTTCCAACTTCAAATCGCCGCCGAACACTGTAACACAAGGTAAGTCTCGGAATAGCGTGAACTGGCTTCCCTTAGTAGAATATAGGCGCGAGCCTTCAGCTCCTCCTCTTCAGAGGCGGCCCTCAGCTCCTCTTGGATCCCGCCTTTATGTATTCAACCCGCAATCATTTTTCTCCCCAGTCACCAATCCACATTGAAAGCTCCACACGGCCCAAGCTCAAACCGTTTCTACAAGGCCCTCATTACAAACCCTTCCTTTCAGCTCCTTGTGCCTACAACCCGCATCCCAAGCGTTGTCACCAAGCCCAATGTTCTGCAATCAAACATTTTGTCTCCACCCCCCTTGGTCTCTTCCTCCTACCTGTTTCTCTGCTCCTGCAATACTATTCAGCCTTCATTACTAGCACCCTATCCACCAATGGCGTTTATATATGTCACGTCTCAGCTTCTCTCATATACTCATTCGAATCACACAACCCACAGCCTTTTTCCTACATGTGCATTCACACCTCCACACATAACAGAAGCATTATAGCGGGGTTTCGAGTCCCTCACTTGCTCTCACAATCTCGTGCCCACATACCAAAATTTAGGGGTTCTGACCCAGACCGCTATGCCCATTGTCCTAAACTCAAACCCTTCGTTGCACCCCAATTTGTTTAATTTAGTTCTTCCCCACCCCTACCTGTTTCCCTCCTTTCACCATTTAACTGAGCCCTACTCTCCACTACCCTATACCCCAACCCTCTTCATCTCTGTCACATCCTATTTTTTATATAACCCTAACTCCTGCAGCCCATCATCACACCCTACCCATTGGGTATCTTCAACGCTACACCAGTAGCTTCCCTCTACCCTTTCTACGTTCCACGCCTGATCATCCCAAGATTCAAGTGCCATCACCAAGGCCCCCTTTGACCACCTTACTACATTCACATAGTTTTCTTAAACCTCCTTTCGTCTAATCTTCCTACCTGTTTTTATACTCCCATAACTACGCGCCCTGATCACTAGTTCCCTATGTCCCAACGCCATTTATTTCTTTACATTCCATTTCTCCAAACCCTAACTGTAGTTTGCCAACACTCTTTCCGTTTCTTCCTAGTCGTTTCTCTCCGGTACAACTTCACTCAGCTCGCATCCTTAGTAGCACAAACCTCACAATGCCTTATACCCTCACATTTTGTTTCTCTTGCACCCTGGCATCTCGCCTCACCCTCCCGTCTACCTCAATGCAAAGGCCTTCTGTGCCCTCTATCCTAGCAGCATTTCCTACCCCCTTAGTCACCCCATTGTAATCATCCCACGTATCATTGAGCATTCACCCAAGTCAGCCCCTTAATCTCATGCCCTAACTCATGCCCATTCTTAACCACACATGCCCCACTTCCATACGCTTTCTCCTACTCACTGCCCAAGAGTGCTTGCCCTATTGCACTACCCTACAGTGCTTGCCCTATCGCACCACCCAAGAGTGCTTGCCCTATTGCACTACCCTACAGTGCTTGCCCTATTGTACTACCCAAGAGTGCCGTCCCTTATCCGCACCACCCAAGAGTGCTTGCCCTATTGCACTACCCAAGAGTGCCTTCACCTATCCGCACTACCCAAGAGTGCCTTCCCCTATCTGCACTACCCTACAGTGCCTTCCCCCTATCTGCACTACCCTACAATGCATTCCCCTACCCAAGTGTGCTTGCCCTATTGCACTACCCAAGAGTGCCTCCCTATCCACACCACCCAAAAGTGCCTTCTTTGATTGGCACTTCCAAGCATGCCTTCCTCCCTATCCCCACTACCCAAGTGAGCCTTTCCCCTATCCGCACCACCCAAGAGTGCCATCCCATATTCGCACTACCCAAGCGTGCCTTCCTCCCTATTTGCACCACCTCCTATGCTTCCTCATGTGATCACTTATTCATCCTCATTTTTGGACCTCATACGGTCTCTGTTGTCCTGCTCAACTCACCACCACATCATTGTCTCACACTCATCACTCATCTCCCTGTGCTCTGGCTCATAAGGTAGCCCAGCCTTGCCACGTCCTCCAGCTCTACCCTCATGAGCGCTAGCCTCCTCACCCACGTTCATTACCACACACCACTGTAACCCCACTTCAAGGGTTATCCTGCTCGCAGCTGGGAGTATGTTCGACGCAAAAGCGTCGAGGTGGTTGGAGGTATTTGACCTCAAACTTCCCGTGCCATTGTCTCCAACTATTTTGGTACCTGCCCCTCAGCTCCGGTCAGTTTGGTTCCAACAGCCCCTTCGCCAGGTTTACCCTTCCTTTGTTTCTTTGACCCAATTTCATTTTCTTGTCGACGACAGAGCCCTTCCAAATTCAGTCCTTTTCCAACGATTGCCCCGGTATATTCTCACTCTTCTATCGGGTTGCTCCACGCCAGCTTTCACGCGTTCCGAGCACTGTACCCTTGTGTCGCCCGTTTGTACTCTTTCTCAGTTCAATTTAATTCGACTCAATTCCGCACGCACGTTCATTACAGTCCTCCTCACGCTCACCGAGTTTGTTTCATTTCGATCCTCAGTTCCCCCTCTCGTGCACCCAACAGAGCTATTGTTGACATGATGACCAAAACCCCTTTCTTTTTTGTTGAAAAACAGCTTTAACTATTTTAATTAAATTTCCTGTGTGGACAGTTTCCAATAAGCGAAAGATAGCATAAAATATTCATGCGTGGAAAATGGCGTACCATAAATTATTTCGACGAAAATCGATTTTTGTGCACCTACGTTCTCACAATAATCCTGTTGTTAATGTGGTAGTCCTCTCACTACCTTATACGATGACAGTTTAATAATGATCAAAAAATAATTGGCAGGTTTTCAGGTACTCGAAATCGTTTTTTGCGTATTTCAGTGTTTCCCTTATAATTCCAGTCTTTCCGTATCAGTCTCATAAATGTCCTTCCTCTACGCTATTACTTATGGTAAGTCGTAACATAACTAGGGGCAAATCTTTAAATTCCTGAACCACTATCAGTTGTTGGGCCGAACGTTAGCTAAGTTCACGTAAATTGAAGTAAAACAGATTGGATTGGTTACTAGTGTGAGAATAATCGGCACTTGGAGCTGAGGACATTTGTTTGATGCGCCACTCCAGACATTTTACAACAAATTTCGCAGTCATCTCCTCTGCCCCCGTCATGCATATTGCGCTCCAGCAGAGGTGTACTCTGGACCTTATAAGAACGTCAAATAAAAAATGGGAATCTTGAGAAACGCCTTTCCTCGTTAATTATCGGATTCGGACGATTAAAATGGTTTTGAAGTGTGGCGGTGAGGATGGAAAGGATAATTCCGTTTGGTTGGGGAACTGACTAACCGCACCTCGGCCGCCAAGGACGTTCGGATTTTTAGCCCGCTTCGGTTAAGTTCGGCTGCCTTCGGGTCGCTCTTCTACAACGCCTGGCGATGTGGGAGCTGAGACGGAAAAGGTCTTTTGAGCTCTGGTCAGGTTTGTTTCCGTCTCCTTCACGACATTTCTTCTTCCAGCGTGGCGTTTCCATTACTCGAGCTCCTCCGCACGCTTTGGCGTCAACTTTCTAATGCAAAAAACAAGACCAAAGACTTCAAGATTTCATTAAATACATCTATTGCGGTCTCCCTCATCATTTTTCAGCCCCACGTGCATCCAGCGATTTTTGTCGCACTGCCACTCAACTCAATCTGATTTGCACTAAGTGCATATGAACCCGGTACAAAATAACTTACTCGTTCTATGCTAGTGGGGCTTACCGTTCCCGAATTTATACCTCAACTTGATGTTTTTGACTAGGGGCTCGTTTAACACTCTGGAATTGTAGGGAAAGCTGTGCACTAATATCTAGTGCGACGCATCACACAAGGTGTTTCATGCACACGTGCTTTCGGCGATTTTTTATCTGTAGGAACTAATCCAGTTATTGCATCGTTAGCTTTTTCATTCAGTTGAACTCAACTTGTCCGACGTTCAATGTAGGAACTATAGTTCACCAATTTATTTGGTTGACTCTGGGTCGATCTTCATTTCGTGACCCTTCGTCAGTAATTTATGATGATTTATCAAAATGATTTTTTTGAAACGTTCATGTTACTGTGAAACAATTAGTCAAATAAACGGAAATGGTTTGAATTCTGGAATCCCTGGGGGGTTGTCGGTTGTTATAGCCTTCATTAAACTACCATTGTGAATACTACCAACACGATTTTTCCATGAGCGCTAAGATCACATCTGCCAGCTTTATAAGGAAAAAGCTACGCTACAGTCGAAACGTAAACGTAAGATAATTTTTTGGGCTGCTCTCGTCATTATTCCATGAATGAAAACGTATTGTCATTGTGTCATTCGTAACTGTTCAAGAAAAGGTCAATTTTAATCAAAATGCCAATATTGAGAAAAAGCTACCCCCGACATCGATCGTTTTCTCAGATGGTGTTATCTGTCAGTACCACCCATTGAAACGCCAAGAGTTGAAGAAAACTCAGAAAAAATTACGTAGAGCTAAGGAATGTAAAAAGTGAATGAAAGACACGTTTTCGGGCTCACAAGCCTTTCAAACGTACAAATCTGTACAAAACAAACATTTTGTAATTTCTCATCATTCATCATACAAGGGCATCGCCGCTTGGTTGGTATTTTTGAACTAATGATGACACACATTTTTCTTTCTGAGAAAATAGTAGGAAGGAATCCAGTTAATTAATGTTGATTTGAATTAAATAACATGAAGCGGTATATGTGATATCCGAGACCTTTGGTTCAGCGGGTGCTTACTGGACAGCGACTAAACGCTCCTGACTGTGACGGGCCCACACTCCTTCCTTCCTTCCCTAAGTTTGACAACGGGGCAGTTCGTGTTGTACTTATTATAAAACACACTGCAGAACTTTGTATCAAATTAAAACAAAAAACGGGGTTACGATACAAAACATTGTGAGAAGTTGCAGGCTCAGTGCGTTGCCACTGTCAAAGAAGTGTTAGGATATCGTCACCATAATTAGCCAGATCTGGCGAAACTGGTAGGAAATAACAGGAAGAGGAGCATCGCTGCTTTAATTTTTAGTTTATTAGGTTTCGAGCCAGTTTGTATCTGAAGTATATATTTGGGTTCATCTTCATGTGATTTTTTCATAACTTGTGAAATGATGATATGTCAGATTTGCCAATTCCGTACTTCCTGCCTGTGAGCAAATGTAGCGGACGGAGGATTGTAGGAAGGATTGAAATTTAGCCGTGCTAGTGACTTCTGGATCGCCTGTCTCGCGGATTAGACATCAGGCCAATAGTGAAACCTGTTTTTTAGGGAATGAAGGGGGCCACGACCGGATCTGTCGCTGGTTGAACTCGGCGATCCGTGGAAAAGTTCTCTTTGTTGCTTCTCCCCGTTTCATTGTTCCTGTGCCCGAGAATGCCGTCGGGTTTGCCTTCATACTATAACTCGGAGTGTTTACTGGCTAAGTCTTTCTAAATAGTGTTTAATCGTGACGAAAGTTCTGTCAAAATAACCACTCTGAAATTGTTTAATGGGTTTGTCTCTATTTATCGAATTTGCTCCTAGTTTATGGACGTAGGAATTCGTTTTCGTTCGGCCGGGATAGCTGAATTACACGACTATAGAAAAATACACTTCTTCTAATATCAATAAAGTGTAACCTTGAGTCGAAGAACAGACTCGTAAGGCTGGTGATCCACGAATTGGTGATTCCGAAGGCTCCAACTGGTTTATGTGGCCAACCTTTTCATAGTTTCTTAGGAGATTACCCGTAGGTCCTGATGACTGGTTTCTCGTCCCGTTAGAGCGCTCAATAATGGAGCTGTTGCATCTCTCACTGACTGCCCTTCGCTTCATTTGGGGCGTTCTCCGAGGTTCTCACTCTTCCAGTCTGACCTGTCTGTTCCTCTCATCTTCATTTATCATGCGTCTTTCTTATCTGAAAATATTCTTCGTCCCTTTTTCGCTGGCAGGAACAAGTGAAAGATGGAAGGCGTTGAATAATTACTATTGAGAAGTTAAATGTAAGATATCCGTGACACCGATTCCTCCAATTTTCACAGTGAATGAATTTGGATTCAGATGCCTTTTTAGCGACAGGCACTGGGCTATCGTACTTACAAAGACGAAGAGTCATTTTCTTGATGAAATAATAACCATTTAACGGCACTGTATCTTTGTTCTACGCGTTCCTACATAATTATTTGTATGTAACGCGGCTACAGGTTAGTACGGAAAGTACCTTACGCTCGAAATGGTGTTGATATGCCTCGAAAAACATTTTAAATATTGGAAGAATCTCATTTTCCGATCTGTTTTCTTATATCTCCGCTCAACGAAAATTTGAAGAAATAGTTGTAGATAATGTTGTTGAAGGACTGGTCCGTTTGATGAAAGTTTATGTGGCAGTTTGAGGTCATCCACCTGAAAACATATCGAGGTGCATTTTGGATTTTATCGCCGTTAAACGGAATGTCAACGAAATGTTTGTGATATTACTGACTGGCTGACGACGGACCACCCTCCATTTTTGGCTGTACCTCCCCTCTCTGTGTTTTTACATCGATTTTTATAGGGAACAAAATATGGTATTCATCGTTACAATATGAGTTGTAAAGTCGAATTGAAATCATTGAAGCTATTATTGACAGTATAAAGACCTGCTAGTCGACTGTGTATCGCATGCACGCAATGAAATTGATGTTCTCACGGTTCGAATGAGAACTCCACTTTCTTTTCCAGCCAATTATTATACATTTAAGAAAAATGTCACACGTAGGTTTCGGTTGTTAGATTGATTAGAAGTTTACGATTTACAAATCTGTTATAAATGTAATTAAAATCTGCAATATGGTGCAAGATACATAATGTCTCACAATTTTCTCATAGTAGAAACCATTTTACGGAAGATTAGTCATGAGCGAATGTTAATCACTGACGGGGCCCCCTATCGTTTTTAAGGGAGTTAGATTTTCTGGCTCGGTGATATTTAGAAAGTCGTCGAGCGAGTTGGATTGGAATGATCAAATTCCACTTTAGCTCGATATGGATGAACAGAAACGTAATCGGATGAAAAATTTGACCTTTGTTTTATTCGTTACTTTGTGGAAAACAATGAAATAGCACTTTTCCCCACGAAGAAACCCTGCTCAATTAGCATGAAAAATCATACCAAATGGGTGCTCATAAAGTACTTGCTCGATGAACTGCTTAGGTAAATATATGGTAAGGTTACTGAGATAAGTAGGAAGTTCTACTGAGAACTGAACTAGATACACAATTTTGAGGACACGCTCTACCCAATCGGGACGAACTCGTCGGACTTGCACCAATTGGCAGGAATTTGAGTAGGGCTCAGTGAGTTGTGAGATACGCGATGTACCTGATGTTCTGTATGACGTCCCGCTCACTTAAATTCGACAAACCCGGCTATGTTTTCACTTTTACAACGTGTTATTGAAGCGACGAAATTACGTTTCCCTTGTAGTATAGTTGTACTTGAAACTTCGTAGGTTTTCGGATATTATTGGAATGGATTTTAGTCTACGAGTAGTTTGGTCGTAAATAACCGCTATGCTGAAGAAGGTACTATAGACTTACAAAAACGGATCTAATTTTGTAATTCATTCACCCGCTAATAGGTGCTGGAGAGGTTCCCCACGAATCCAAATCGAGTTTGTACGGCTATGCTAAGAAGTTGTCAGCTAGCGAGCCGAAGAGGTGAAGGCCTCCTGGCGGCCCCGAACCTGGTTTACAACCGTTATCGAAGTTGACTCCTCGACGATGCACCTCCCTTGACTACGTCCAGACACCGTAGCAATTTTTGACCTAGTTAATCAGCCTGAAGGTGATTTTTCTTGTTTCCTGTGTGTTTGGTTGCGCTCTTTTGTCAATATTTTCCCTTGAAATCTTCTTTCTATGACAATTCAAAAACTTGACACAAAAATACATATAAATCAATGACTTTGGTTCTGTCAAATGTGAACCCCATACCCTAAACGCGACGAGCGTTTTTTCACGTTTTTGCCATAAACTGCTCTAGCTTTGGGCAAAGATTAGTCAGTGTCTTTCACTGGTCAATACCTACATAATGTTCTTCATAAATGCTGACGGCCGGTAGAGCGGAGAAATCAAACTTGATGTTCAAATTTGCCAGGCTAAATGCCAGACTAAATTTTATCGACCAGGCAGATTGAATTGTAGTGACCAGTACCCTCATTTTGTTCCCCACCACTATTTGAGTAACGGATAACGTTGAAGGCGGGTAGAAGTATAAGCCAAGGTACACTGGAAGATGAGATTTGCCAAACATGATTGGTCATGTTTCTAATTCTCTCATAACGATTTTAATCGAACTCACAGTGTAATTTCGGCTAACTGATGAATATGATTTTGTGAAAACGCGTTACACAGCGAAACAACTTCGAGTATTATATCGAATCTCTAGGGTTGAGGAAAGTTGTGAGATGTTTTGGCTCTATATATTTCGCATTTGCTTTCACAGACCTGAAGTTTTGCGTCCAATTTCGCTTGCTCGGCGTTCATTTGCTTTCCTACTCGCGATGCTCTTATGTCACCCTCCTAAGAGCAGTAATCATCTTTGAAGGGGTCTTGCAATTCCAACCCTTCTCCATAAGCTCACGCACTCGCGCCCCCTCGAATTGGTTTCGTGTTCTCGCCTGACGTGATGATTCATTTCTTTCCCAATGCGTTGATGCTGGGTTAGTTGAATATTTACTGTGTACATAACACTCGCCAAAAAAATGGAGCTGTACCTGTACCCTGCAAAAGCCGCTAGGCTTTTCGCAATGGACGTTTTCATTTTATTTTATTTTTGTTTATGCGTGTTGGGATTGGCATAACACTCCCACTTACAAAGATCGGCCTCTGCAATTCCTGAAGTTTATGAACCTTCGAAAGAATCGAAGGAATATTACAAAAAATATGTGGTTCGACGCATTGCACCGCTTTCTGTAGCCCCGCATCTAATCAATGATTTTCATCGCTCTTGTGGCTAATCTGTTTTTCACTCGGTTCATGGGAACTTATTAGAATCTACATCAGCGTTCTGATTACAAATTGGTACGGCTTGAAGTTCCGGGATTTATTGGATTACCCCATCTTATGTGACGACCTGTATTGAATTATAGATTATAGATAATCTACGACGTGTTAACGTAGTTGTTTAAGGGTATGAGAGAAAGGTTTATATTTATTCATTGATCTGCTAGCGCGGTTTTTGTGAAAAGGCTTCGCATGAGATGGGTTTCTGAGGAAAAATGACTAAAATGGATTTTCTACGTAATGTACTGTTACGCTCTCGTCATGAACTCACGGATGAAAATGTTACAGTACGTCACTGAAATTATCCACACAAAATTTAATAAAATTCCAATATGTTTATTGAGAAGAAAAAACGTGTGTTGATCAATATGGCAGCTGTAGTTAGTTTTGGACCAATTTCTCCCATACCCTTATTTTGGGCGTCCCTGGTTGACTCGCAGGCTAAACATCAAGTTTAAGCTAATTTGGTTTTACCGTTCTCTCGCTATTCGTTCACAGACCACTCAAATTATTTTCTAGAAAAATGGTTTTGATCTCAAGAGCATTTCAAATGTAAAGGTCTGAGGAAAATGTTTTCTGAAACTATTACATAACTTTTATATCGACTACGTAGGGCTAAGGAAAGTAAAAAGCGTGCAATCTATTTTGATCTTAAACAGAAATTACCAGTCTTTGGCAATAGGAAAACTAAGGCTGTTTATCTTTTTTATCTGTTTGTGAGCCAAACTCTTAATTGCAGTAAATCTACTTATGGGCAAACATGCCGTTTTTCGTGTGCTATAAGATATCTAGGAAGAACTGTTGATTGTTTAGCTCGACTGTGCACTCAACAATTTCTGTAGTGGTGTGGCGAAAAGGTGAGATGTGCCGCGTAGTAATTATGTTGTAATTAATATGGTATTACAAGATACCTGATAAAATAAATCGAGATTTGTTGTTTCTGTAATTTTCAAGTATCAAGTTTGTAATGTGAGGGCATTTGTGGTAACTTCAGGTGAACACGAATCATTATAAGTATTGATTAGCGCTATTTAGAGATAAGTCTACATTTGTAGATGGTAGTTTCACTCATTCGATGTCCAAATCGTACGTAATCCTTGACGACGTGGTCGCGCATTGATGTTTGGTTATGGAGGGCTCGCTCTTCATGCTTGAACTACTCGTTAGTGACATTTGTTGGATGCTCGATGACTATCTCACCCTCGTTTCAAACGGTTCTGAGTAAATATGTTACACCCGTAGAATCTTATTAACATTTTGATTATCCATAATCTAACTCGAATCGAGCGGTGTGACAGGTGGTACGATTGCTGCAATTCCGTGACCATATAGAGTATGACCCCCGTATATGGGAATCCTTATTTGGTTCTCCTTTGGAAGCTGTCTTGTTGGATATGTAGGTCGAGGAAGGTGAGTCACAGCCCGGGGTGGTTAGGTTGGTCAAGGTTCAGGGACTGGTACCTGGTGCGTCAATTACTATTACTCCGACGTCTTCAAAGTCGATCAGCCGACACTTTCGTCACGTTATATAATTTGTTTTTCTTTCTTCGGTACTCGAGAAGAGTTGATTTTACCGTAATGGAGCCGCTAAATTTGGTTTGAGGGTCACATTTTGTTCTCACAATTCGTCTTTGAATTCTTCGTTTCTTCTTCTGTAAATCCGCAGCCAATTTAGTATTACTCTGTTTTGGTACTTTTAGAATTAACAATTGATACTAATGAACCATCAAAATGTTAGATATTGTGCAACCTACACAGTGAACTACCGCTGAAATCGGCTGGGTCTTGATAGTGAAAATTTTGATATTAACGTTGATATCTAAATAAAATATAAATGTATGTTGGAGCATGTAACAGCAATAGCTCTTTCGACGATTAAGACAAAGAAGAGTGATTTTAGCATGAGGTGCTATTAGTTACGAAGGTTCGACAAATTATTGACAGCTTTGTTTCCCTGTTGAATATCAATATTTTTGAGTTAGTCCCACGTAAGTAGATCAGAGAACATTTAGTACATATAATTTTGTTTATTTTTTGAATCGGCAGCAGCAATTTTCTTCAGTTTTTAGTTCCCTAGCCCTATGAAGTAAAAATAAATCTTATTTAATCGGCTGCAGGACAATTAGTTTTCTTTTTTAAAAATTAGGTTACGAGAGCAGGACAAAAAAGTATCTAAAATTTCGACGAAAAGCGTTGTTGAAGTACGCGTTCCTTTATAATTCCCGCTTATATGGCACCGCGTCCTCACATAAATCGCGTTGGTTGGTAGTCCAATCTATTTCATACACAACAGTAGTTTTGTAACATTTTAATTAATCCTGCAAAATTCTCCTTGAATTGAAACTCTAACATAGTTCTTCACCATGTTTTCTCTCTAGTTCTTGAACGATGAAAATGATCGTTTCTAAAATCATCGTTTTGACATTTTTACTTGTATGCCATGATTATTCAACAAGATTCGTGACATAAGTAGGAGGAACCCAATACACTCCGGAATTTTAACCAATTATTACGACCAATTTCATATAAAGCGAAGTTGGATTAGTTGCTGGTGATAAAAATTGCTGAATGTAAGTGAAACTGGGGAAAGTTGTTTGATGCGTAGCATCAGAAATGAATTTTTCATAAATTGTCAAGTTTGAGAGTTAATTTAATTCCATAAATTTAAAAGAGCGACTCATAACATTCGTTATTTTTCACGATTTTTGATAATTTAATAAAATATATTGATATCGGCGCATCACTATGCGGGCGGCAGCTGGGCTGTGCAGTTACTGAATTATGATTGTGAGGAAGTCGGTCGATGGAATGTTGTTACTGTGATAAGATGTCCGTGGAAGGCCGAGAAGAACGAGTTTCTCCCATTTGAGTATAGATGATGTCATTGTGCAAGTTTGATGTTAGCAATAAATTTCATCTCGGAGTTAACATTATTGAAACGCTCTGCACGCGAGCTGAAACTAGTTCTGCATTTAATATGAGTCGCTGGATAGATTAGATTGAAACCCGCTGACCCTTGTTTTACGAGATCTAACAGTGAGCTAGGCAGTAAAGCACCGGGGAAAAACAGAGAGGTAACGGTAAAGAGGCCATAAAGTAAACAATGCAGGCGGCATACCATCACTATGGTTCATTTCACCCGCAAGGTATTGCAACTCCCCTTTCCAACCAGGTTGAAAATGATTTGTTGCCTCATCTCTCGTCTCGCCTCATTGTCTCCATCTATTATTCAGTTTTTCGTTCTCAAGGCCTGAACTTACCGATTATTATTTGGGCCGGTGATTCTAATTATTCGCGTCTAAACAAAGAGCTAGTTCCGCCGACGGTTTTGTTTCAGGCCCCAATGGTACCTTAATGATGTGCCTAGTGTCGTTAATATTGTAAAATGGTTCTCTGAAAATGGCGTGTCGGGCAACCTTCAGTAATTTATTTCGGGGTATCCTCTGCAATCGGTTTACTAATGTAGGAGAGTGACACTCTGCTTTAATTGTGGGGAATTGTTCTGGTCGCTTAATCTTGTGACGAAAATGATGTTGTCTGCGACTAGGTTGAAGATATCTGAGAAACGTGTACATGAAGTAGTACCCCTCGTGGTTTACGTTGTGGTGCTCCAGTATTCAGTGACTTTTATACTCTGGAAATTCTTCCAATTTGTTTCTCACTGAAGTTGTAAGAACTTGGTAGAACGTAGTTCAACGTTATATGTAGAAACTGGTAGTACTGCACGCCTTTGAATTTATCTGGTTACCGGTATTCATCTCACTACCTCCAATGGAGTTCGCTAACCACTGCATAGTTTTCGCTTTCTGTCCAAAATTGTTAATATTTCATTGCATCATTTTCACGATCGAAAATTGTATTAAAACCATTACGTAATTTAGAATCCTCCACACTGCAAGTCCATTCGGCAGTTTTTATATTTTCAGTAACTAATAAAATCAATTGTTCACTTAGTTCATATGAAACGTACGTAGAATGTGGTGTTGCAGCAAAATTCCGAATGATTTTTACTTTCCTTACTCTACGAAGTAGAAAGGAAAGTTATGTAATCGGCTGAAAAAAATGTTTTGAGTTCTCTTCAGATCTTTACGTTTCAGACCCCCCCTGAGTCCGAAAAACACTATTTGGGAAAATGGTCTGTGTGTGTATGTGTGTCTGTGAACGGTTTTTAGAGAAAACCACCGTACCAAATCAGCTCAAACTTGATATCTCACCCGCAGGTCACCATGGGACGCCAAAATAAGGGTTTGAACAAAATCCACCGTAATTTAACTATAGTTATCATAGTGATCAAAACACCAAATATTTTTTTCTCAAAAACGGCTCTAACGATTTTGATTAAATTTTTTATATTGATAGCTCTCAATAAGACAATTATACCATAAAATTCCCATGTGTGGGAAAATGACGAGAGCAGCACAATAAATTATCTTAATTTTCGACGAAAAGCGTTTTTCGCGAAGTTTTTTCCTTATAAACTCCGCTGGAATGTATGTTGTAGAATGTTTTAAACAATTGGTATTTGTAGTCCAATCCAATACCTAAAGGGTGTAGTGTTTAAAAATATCATGAGGTACATGGGGATCACTCCAGAAATTCCTGAATTTCAACTACTGCCGTTTCGCTTACTACCAGTTCTAAACGTTTTTACCCAATTACTCTGCAAAAGTAATCACTACCCTTCTTCAAAAAATTGTTGTTTACAGCCTCATTAATTATCTGTGTACCAGTTGCTCAATAATGGTCGTGCAATGAGTACGAGCAGCACAATAAATTCCAGAACTGTAGGCGCTACCGCTTTCTGCTGCTGTGTCCTGTTGTTTGACCAAGTTCAAAGGAACTGAGTGATAAATGAATTGATAAATAGAATTAGCCATGTACAAAGTGAATTGTTGTAGAGCTAAGGAAAGTTGTGTGTTGCAGCGCACCAGATATTTTTAAATCAATTTCGTGACGATCGAGAGTTTTAATAAGCACGTTAAATATTTGTAGCGATTTTATGGGCAAGTTGAAATGGTTTTAACATGAGTTAATCATCCCGCGATTTTTATTGTACCGTAAGTCTGTTACCAACTGGCTCGTGTTGTATTTATAATCTGGAGAACAACTCTCAGCTCCCTTCAAAGAACTATTTGGCCAATACGCCCTTCTCCAATTCGAGAACCGTAGGTCTACTTGTCTGGATATTTTTGAACATCGAATGCTTTACCGGGGCTATTCTCAGCAAGTCTTCCCTTCAGTACCTGAGAAAGCGAACTCCAAGTTATCATCCGGGTGTTGAAATGAGCTATGCGGCGCTTCTCATTAGTTTAACTTCCGGTTGTAGACGATACTTTCGATATTTGTTTGTGCCCTAATTAAAAGCACGGAGTCATTACTGTCGCTCCTGCCATTTTAGTGATAAGGCCCAAACAGTCTCCATAACACAGCGAATAGCTCTGGCTGAAAATTGATACTATGAAATTTTGCACAATCACCTTCAAGTAGAAGAGGTCATATTGACACCCCTACATCATACGCAGGTGAGGAAATCCCCACTTCTATGTCATACTTGTATCAACGAGTCATTCTTCTTCGTACCGCAAGAATATAAAGTTCTGTTAAAGTACATTCTAGACAGTTTTTTCATGTCCTTCAAAGACATACTAACATACGAAGATCATTAGACGGATATGGCTCCATGCACTCCCTAATCCAACCTGTTCCAAATCAGTATTTCATCAAAAGCGTCCACAAAATGTATACAAACGATCAAGAAAACTGGTTATCGCTTACATGTATTCATTAATTTTTTACGTTGTTGAAAGTACTTTTATTCAGCCCACCAACAGAGCGTTAGTTACATTCAAATATTAATATTAGCCTGGTGACCTGGCTCTTAGTTGACATCCACAGATCATCACTCCATGGTTTTAATACCCATGTATCTAGGCTTAATTGCTTTTCTCCGGCTGCCTTATCCGTTTACTCCCCTCCCCTCACAGTTCCTTGTAATCCCTGACGTTTACTTCAGAAAGGAAATGCAACTATCACTTTTGCGGGGCCCTGTTTGAATCCCACTTCCACTTGAGGGTCAGAGGGGCGCTAGGTGAAGCGGGTTTTACATTAAAAATGCTGGAGTCTGTCTAGTTTACTATGAGCCAATGTAAATATCTGGTGCGTAGCAACACACTACTTTCCGCCACCCCTTTAAGTTCGAACACCACCTACACATGCGGGCGCTATATCTTCGTTCAACGCATTTTTACAGGAACATTTATACGGAACAAAATGTAGGGACTAGTTAGCTGGAAAGGCAAGTGGAAAGTTTTATCGAAATCGTTGAAGGTGGTAACAAATGAGCGGAATATCTTGCTAAATTAATATTCGACAAATCTCATTATCGCTGACGATGCGATTCGGCCTCCCCAAAACGTGAAAATGAGCTGCAGAAGATGTGTATTACTCGAGCAAATATCTCATAAACCTCGGGCCGCTTTATCACATCTGGTGAAAAATTATTGCAGCCGACTTATGGAAATGTTCGAAAAACGATATTTTCAACACATTTTCATTTTTATCTCTGACTCAATGGACTTTCAGAGGTATCACACAGGCATTGGAAACGTACGATATCCTCATCTATCCTAGATCACCAAAAAGTGCGTGCGACTTTTGCATGATACGACTGTGGTTTGACGTCATTATATCCGTTCGCACTATTTTCATGGAGATATGTATAGAGAAGAAAAGTTAGTTATTGATTAAACAGTAGGTCTGGATCTGCAAGAACGTCCAGTTAACGTAACGATAATACCAATAGTGCCTCAAATTTTGTATCCCACCGATTATATGAAGAAATGGTCCATAACCTTTTCGTGTCTACAATAACGAACAAAACAGAGGATGTAGCTCAATCGGATGAGACGTTTTCAAGATTTTTTGAGGTTCCTCGTTTAGAATATTTTATCGATCCGAATGAATCAAGTTTTTCTAAATAGGGTCTGAAACGTAAAGATCTTTGAAGAAAACTCAAATTTCTGTTTTGGGCCGATGTCTATCGTGGGCTTCGGGTAGCGGAAAGTAAAAATAATCTCACGAACTGACTTCCCAGATTTGTACAATTCGCTCTCTTAGTCTTTGAAAGTGCCAACAAAATGTTCCGCTGTACCATTATCATTGTGCTGGAAAGGCAAGTGGAACGTTTGCTTAACCCTGAAGGTGGTAACAAATGAGCGGAATATCTTGCTTTTACTCTATAGCCATTATCGCTAACGATGCGATTCGGCCTCCCCAAAACGTGAAAATGAGCTGCAGATGATGTGTATTAACGTCGTAGGCGGCGATAATGCGACAAATTTGGTACTCTTCCAATGAGCCAATGAGTATCACTATTTTCTATGCGACTTCGTCCTCTTGGTATCACACAGGCATTGAAAAAACAGTCGTATCAACATCCTGTAATCTATTTCACCAAAAAGTGCGTGCGACTTTTGCATGATACGACTGTGGTTTGACGTGCAAAATATGTTCGCACTATTTGTAGCTTGTCAGTATTGAACAGCTGTTATTTTTAAACAGTAGGTCTGGATCTGCAAGAACGTCCAGTTAACGTAACGATAATACCAATAGTGCCTCAAATTTTGTATCCCACCGATTATATGAAGAAATGGCTTTTCGCCAATGTGTGGCCATAACAGAGGATGTATGCTTCTGTTGGTGAGACGTTTTCAAGATTTTTTGAGGTTCCTCGTTTAGAATATTTTATCGATCCGAATGAATCAAGTTTTTCTAAATGTCCAACGATACAATCTTTGAAGCACTGGCTACATGAAAGTTTTGCAATGTCAGCTGTCATATACAGGTGTGGAGGCAACTTGAACAAATGGTGCAGTTTCAAAGGGCGATTTAAAAAAACGGTGCAACTTAGAAGATTACGGTTTGTTTTATTGAACGCGAGCTTCTGCGGGACTCCGGCGTGGGACCAAATCACGTTCCTGCTTTTATCTTGCTTTCCCATCTTGGCTATTGTACCTTGAGCTGGATTATACGTTTTAACGTCGTAGGCGGCGATAATGCGACAAATTTGGTTCATCGTGATATGCTCCCCTTCCTATTTTCTATGCGACTTCGTCCTCTACTTTACTTACCTGAAAAAACAGTCGTATCAACATCCTGTAATCTATTTCCCAAAAAGTCACATCGCGATTAGAAGGGCGTCTTTCAATAATTATTGCAATTTACGAGCACATTTTGTTAAATGTTGGTCTGGGTGTCTCTTATTGCCTACTAATTGTATATCTCAAAACAGAAATAGATTCCATGACCATTTACTCATTTTTAAACGATATCAGATTTTCGTTTGGGGGGGGGGGAACATAGTGACGTAAGGGACGGTGATTTGCGCTCCTTTAATTTAGGGGTTTCTATTCATAGATTAAACTTGAATAGCTTTTATTGTGGTCTTGACATTTATTCCTAAGGTTTTTTTTTTAATGACGCAGAGAAATTCCTTCGTGAATTGTATAAGCTCATGAAATTAAAGCAATGTCAGCTGTATATATACTTTGTACATTTCGGGTGAATTGGCCGAACTCTCAACACATCACAGATCATCCATCTACTGATTGCAACATCATTAATCTCATATATGCTCTACAACGTATTTTCTAGTGGTTTAGATTTTTGAAGTAACAAAGCAAGTTTTTTGCAATATTTTATTTACCATACTGTTTATTTTCGTTTTAATTTTAGAGTGGAACGGACGTACAAAAAAAGCATGATATGTAAGTACTGGGGGTGAAGGTGGTGGGATGGTGACAGAGGAATCCCCTGGATGATTAAAAGTCCTTTTGGGGCCTTGGGTGGCCGTTATAGGGCTCCAGGGAATTTCATTGGTAATCAGAAGGCCTTGAACGAAAGTTGACTGATGATGAATTTGGTCATTAAGAATGAATATTAAGAAAAGGTGTGAATTTCAACGATTTATCGAAGAAAGAGCCGAGTGACAACGGCTTTGGTGGCTTTGACTTTTGGTATATCCTGACCAACATTGGAAAAGCGGTCCTTGTAGTGAATTTTGGCATGTACCAAACACATGCCCTAATTTGGGGTTTTGTTTTGTGATTGCTCGTTTAACTTTGCTCTAGGGCTGATTAGTTACTATACACACTCACCACTAGTGCAATGCACCTCCCTGACTCAAAGTTGATTATTGCTGAAGTTTTAGTTAATTTGGATAGTTAGTATAGTTCCTGTAATTGATTTATTTGCTGTAGGTAATAAGTATAACTAATGAATGGCACTCCAGTCAAATCATTTTTTTGTTTCACTGTTGATAACTGGAAAGTGATTTGTAGAAGCGATAAATATTCTCTCCAAACGTTTCAACTAACCTCAAACATCCAGTCAAATAAATCTGCTAAACATACATCTCAACACTTCGAATGAATTTTGAATGAGCTGTGCTCCTTCGGAGTGAACTCGTCCTAATCAGACTCAAGCAGATGGAAATGGATTGGAGTGGGTTTAATTGATGTCAATTACTGAATAGACGAGTCGAATCGTTAATATTTAAACCGATGAGTGGGCTGCGCTGAGGCATCTTCCACTAAACTGTCAGCTAGGGAAGGTTGTACAAACGGAAGTTACGAGTTGCATACATTTCTACGCTCGTTCCTCGATCATTCGTCGAATGTACCTTGATACTTTTTCGAAGGTTAAGTTGTGTTTACACGCTGCATCATGTCGCACACTTGAATAATTCCGATCTCAACTTCAGGAGTTCGGTCTAAAGCTGTGGGCAGGTTTGAAATTTCTAGTTCCGTTGTACCTGTTCTTTTTTTTTCGTCGTCAGATTGAAAGGACGGAGTGGGACGCGAGCTTTAGTAGACCTTGCCATTTTAGGAATGACATACGACCATTCAGTACCCACTATCTAGCCTATCTTACGCAGTACCTTCATCCACGTGTTATCTAGATTTATATATCATCTTATGTGTTCAGTAAAGAATTATTAGGGATTGTCAATTTGTGTTTCTCGGTAGTAGATGCCACTGGCACGAACAAGTTTAACTGAAGTAACATTTGTTAGCTAACTCATGTTAAGCAACCTTCTGTTAGAGATAAGAATGAGCTACGTTGCAGAAAAAACTGATCAACTCGTGTTTGTTAACTGCAACGTCATCAAATCAGCTTCGTTTTTACCACTAACTTGTCATTTTAATCGTTTCCACGAGTTGAGATTGAGGGAGATTTCTGCAGTTTTTCCAGCTGTTTCTCTTCATCTCGTATCATGCCTTTGTATCTCTTTTCCACTTCTTTGTTGTTAGACATCCTTCGTGATGGCTCGTGAATCCGAGGGCCAGGAGCGTTTTCCGCAATCCATACCTTAACGTCCTTGTCTCGATTGCCGGCTTAACGTATTCCGGGACAGTGTTCCTCCTCGTCGCATTGCTCTTTTCAAACGCGTCTCCCTTCTAACCACACCGTTCAAAATCAGAATCGCAAACGACTCGTGGAAAAAACTGCAAATTTTTGTTGGTTCCGATCATTGGTATTGAGATCTATCGTTGGGCTGTCCTTTCTAACTATACCTAGTGTTCAGTGTGTAAACCTTGAAGATGAAAGTAACTTCGCGATTAGATTCAATGAGTAATTTTCGCCAACGTTGCCTTCAAATTTTTTCTAAACCACCCAAATTGTGTTTTCGATCCTCAGTCACTAAAACTCTTTCACAACACTATTAATTGTGGCGTCAACGTCAAATACAAACGCATCATTGCCAGTTGCTTGAATTTCGTCATTTTTATTGCGAAATTTAATATTTCTGGGACCAACGCTTAGTCGGTTAAAAATCAGACCAATTTAGTTTTCCAAAACTGCCCACGTACCTGTCGGCGTGCATCAAATAAAAAATAACTAACCATCAAATTAGGGGGAAATGTTGGAAGCATCTGACCTTTCTCTGGAGGAGAACTCAAAAAAACCTTTAGTTTTAGGTCAAAATCAGTATCTTTCGCTCAATTACATGTGTTCGTTGAATCATGATGCCCATAGGCTATTTAATCACCGTTGAGGTTTAATAGATTTGAGCCGGTCAGTTGCAGCTTTATTATAAAAAATTTGGGATTTGATAAATTTATCTTGGAAATGCGATTAAGATGCAGTAGACGAGAAACAAATCTCATCTATGCAGCTGAAAAGTATTTCATTATGGCTCGAAACATCCTACGGTCCCATGGTGTTGGAAAATTGAAGCATTCAGATTTTTGGGTGAGTATAAAAATGGAAAATGCGTATAGGTCGATTTCAGTAGCCGATCCTTATCTTGAACTAAACCTTCGTTTTAATGTCAGCGGCTAGAAAAACAGAGAAGCAGTTTTCTTGGAAGTTGCTGCTAAAAAAATGGTCGCACGTTTTAGTGATAACTAATTAACGATATATTAAGATCTGATGTTAGCCCTACAATGAACAGCAGCATTTTATTATTGGAAACCAGGAAAAACGCGGATTTAGAGCGGTTCAAGAAGAAAAATATGAGGGCATTTGTTGTGTTGGAGATTGATTGTAGACTTTGTGTCAACTGTCATACGCGCGCCCTTACAGCACGACCTCAAGATTGCGAGCACTTTACTTTAGAATCATATCGCTATTGCAGTGCTGTGCCATGTGAATTCTTCAAAAACTCAATTTCTTGTTTTCATTTTCCAATTTATTTACAACTAAAGCCCATTTTCCGTTATCGGCGTTACGGCAATTGCGACATTTTAGTAGAAACTCAAAGTCACAAAGACAAAGTTGACTTGATCTATTCCTTCGACTTTTAGCATTGCAAATAATTAATTTGTATTATTATTAGCGAACTAAATGAACAACAATTTTCCTTCTAATTGAATACACTTGATTCTTCCTTAGTTTAAACTGTCGGCAGTTCGATTCTGGAAATTTCCGTTCGAAAAATGATAGTCTAGTTAATTACGAAACCACCGAGGGTTACAAAATGCTGTAGCATGGTGCGGGAGTGGCCTTCCGGGCACCTCTTCACTTTTATCTCTCTTGTCCTCCTATCGACTTTGGCTCCTATCCGGGATGAATCCAACAGGTGGTAGCGTGGCTCTCTGCACCTGGCCTTTGACTCGTTGAAGCTCCTTTTGAGCCAGCTGTACTGCCAACTACGTTGTCCATTGCCAGTCCCTAACCTTATTTTGTAGTGTTCAATGCGCGTATGTTGATAGCAGTTATTGTTATCCAGCAGACTAACTGTAGTTATCGTATTGAACAAAAAAAACAGAGTTATGTTTTAAAGACGGCTATAACGGTTTTGCTTGAATCTTGTCTATGGACAAGGGCATATACGCAATTTTCATTCGGGAAAGTGATGAGAACAGCACAATAAATTATCAAATGTTTCGACGAAAATTGATTTTCGCTCAGTTTTATAGTATACATTTCACATATCGTCACTGAAGATCTCAAAAAATTCATACTGGTAGTCCAATAATGTGGTACACAATGGAATTTTGGTGACGGTTACAATAAAATGAGCAACAGCCCAAGAAATTCAAGCTCTGTTTTTCGTAGTGTTTCTTCCAAAACTGTACACAAGCCTTCCCAACCACAATCACGTAGTAAATCTATTAAATTATCTATACAAGGGATATTACTCAAAGCTGTGTCGATAAATATAGCTGAGTGTACGTGTGGCTGTCGATAGTTGTGTATCTTCTTATGTGGAATTTGTTTTCTTTTTTAAATTTATTCGTCACATCTCATTTGTATTAAAGTAATGGCTCATTTTCTGTTATCGCCGTTACAACAGTTGTATCATTCTAAATTAAGATCGTGTTATTGTCTCCTTGTGGCTAAGAGTACTGTGGAATTATCGATTACCATTCTTTACTGGAACTTCGCCTTGAACTCTCAAGCAGTATCGACGCTCATAGATCTGCTACTGGCAATTGCTTGAGACTTGAGGGCCCAAGATTTCCCACAGTCTTCGCTCGGTTGTGAAATAATTGAATCTTCTGAGCGGAATAGATGTTGAATCGAGAGCGAATTAATTGCACGCGCCCTACTTTTTAGCTGCCGTGGCTTCAAGTGTCGTCGGCCAATTGTCGATTCTTGGTTTGTTCGCCTGATCGATTCATTTCGAGCGACGTTGCGCTTTTCCGTTCGGATGAGTGTTACAAGTGGTAATTTTGTGATTGAGAAATGTTGCCGTGATTTTACCAACAATGCGTTTTTATTTGACTTAGCTCTTCGAAGTAGGAAAGAAAATTCTAGAACAAAGTCGTCAAGTTTTAGTCATCTAAGTCCAAACATAAGATACGACGAATCATACAACTTCCTTTGAACTCTCATAAATTCCGGGATTTTTCTGGCCCCTCGGATGTAATCAGTTCGCACGTACATCCCCCCCCCCCTCAAAGTATTCATGTACTGAATATTGCATTTCACTCAACCATCGAAGATTTGTTTTGCTACGTCATGTGTATAGTATCTTGTATTTATTGAGTTGACAGTCGTTGAACGACCAACTCGCAGGTTTATAATTGGACAGGAATTTTTTAATTTTCCGTTGGACAGGAAATTACATGGACAATCGCGTAGCAAGTTAGCCAAGGGGCTGATAGTTGATTCTACAATAATAATTAGGGGTGTTTCTAGTCATTGTATAACCTCGCTAAAGTTTAGTATTGTAGGCAATGTACCAGCTTGCTACTTGGCCAAACAACGTCTACAACACTTTTCCTGCATTTCACGTGTATACTCGTAATCCAAATATTGTCGTGCGAATTGTATCTGCTTTCGTAATTTATTTTTTGACAAATCAACCTGCGAAGTGCTATGTAGTGTGGGTCCATACCAAGCTCTTTATATTGAAATTCTGAAACGTACTGAACTCATTTATAGACGATCTGTCCTGAACATATCGACAATCCGTCACCTATTTGTGTTGTTTGCTTCAAACTCAACAATTATCGTAAATTACAGTTCCGCCGGCGGAGTTGATATAGGATGTGATATAATACTTGACGTAATAACGAAATTACAATAGTTCAACTGCCCTTCGCTTGACTGAAATGTGAAGAGCCGAACTGGCGAGCTCTGAACTGCGAATTCCTTTCAACTGCCTCCCAACACGTACGCGTTGACCTTTAAATAACACTCTTGACTCTCCAATTTCGCTTCATTAAGAAGCGAATATTTTTCTCTTAAAATTAAAATGGCAATACGCCTTTTCTGGACAATTATGTCGAATGCTCCCTGTTTAAAGCCGTACTCTTACTTTCAAATGCCTTGATATGAACCAATGTGACTGATATTCTATCAATGTTCTTAGCAAAAATGTACATTGTGTGGCTGCTGTCGGGAAACCTGTTTGATATGTTGCGCCGGCGCGTTAACACAAGCACTGAACAACTTTTCTGATCGACATATATTCTGATATTCGTGTTCATTAAATATCACTGCAACGATCACATCCCCACCGCTTCCTTCACTTGTCTCTTTAGGATCCTCATGCCCTAGTTCTCTATTCCCTAACTAACTTTACCGGCTTCAAAAATATGTATTTTTTTGTTTGTCTAAGCCTCTTCTGTCAGTCTTCATTCGCTTACCTCTTTGCAAGGTGCATATTACACTCTCGCGACTAGTTATTCCAACTTCTGAGCCCTTGGCTTACAATGCCTCAGTGGCTCAGTTCAGTTCGTTCATCTCACATTAGGTAACGACTGATGATCTTTCATTTCCTTCGTTTTTAGCGCTACAACATCGTTTTACGCTGAAACGCAAATTTTTTTATGTATACGTGACATACTTCGTTAAACTAATTTTTTTCACACCACAGTTTATCACTAAAATAATAGTTTCGTATAATTCATAAATTTCGTCTCTTAGACAATTTTTCTGGCGACCCTGTATTATACTCCAATTATTATTCACTAATTTAGTGCTTTTTGTTTAACTATTTTTGCTCTGCTATATATGATGTTTCTCGAGAGCAATTATAGTTGGTTAAAATTCAAGTCCTTGTACTTTGTATAGTGATTTTATGAAATCCTCTCTTATTATTGTAAAGGAGACATGTCATAGGCGATGGCAAGGCGTCATAAAAACAAGGCCAATTGCTTTGAAGAAGGTTATTATTTGTTGCAGTTTTGTTGCCTTTTCGTCCGTCGGTTCTGGCCTTCGTTAACATTGGAATAAAGATAATTCCGTAATATTTAACTTACTGGTATAGATATTATAATTTAAACCCACTATAATTAATATCACAGTAATCGACGCAGAGTATAAATTGGTATTGCGTCTGAATCGAATTATCATAATGCTTCTTGAAAGAGCCCTAGCAACACGGGCTTTCAAAAGTTCAGTTAGAACACGAGTAAAGGAACTGGAAAATGTGGTCGGTACGTCATAGCTGAGTCTGCTTGTTCGATGGGGGAGTTTGTTGAAGAAAAAAACATAGTTATATCTGAAGCCGGGATTCATTACGTCGATTCCAGTAAGATGAGATCATGGACGGGTTCGTCCTGAACTCTTTCGACGCGGCCGGCCATTTGGTCAAGGTTCTCCTTGACGCTTTCTTCCCCTCCTTTACTTCGGGTCTTTGCTCTTGACATTGGATATTTTACCACCAGTTAACGTTAACTGAGTTTCAATGTTCTGGAAAGACGATGGCTATGAAATGTAAAATACGGAATTTATAGGAACTAATTGTTCGATGCGTTACTAAAATGCGTTGAAAGTTACTAAATATTATTTTATTTTCAAGGATATGAGATTGTTACATCAACCTCATTTTATTTGGCGGTTTTTGGCTACTACTTGATAGCATATTTGAATGAAATGCGATTTTACTTTATAGGAGAGGTGGGTGTTAATCCTGTTTTCTATTGCCACTTGAAGCAAAATGTTGCATCTGGTGAATGTGGAAGTTTATTTCAGTTGGTGAAGCTACAGCCTTCCCTCTAAAAGTCATTCGCCTCAATTTGGATTAAGTCAAGCCGCTGTAAGCGAGGCACTTCGCAGTTGCAGGGAATATCGATATGATACCCGCTTCTTAGCTGTGTTCATTTGCTCCTTGCATCTTTAGTCTAAGGAAACATGACAATAAATTAGCACACCTTACTGAGTTTGCTGCATGGAATGTGAACTATCGTGGTAACCCCATCCTCATTCGTCTTGGGCGATTGTTAATTACGTCAGCTTCGTTACTAATTTTAGAATTGCCTGTTCGAAAATGATCCTTCAGTGGGTGGCGATATTCAACTTAACGACCTCACAATCCAAAATTGGAGGCATCAAATAAACTCTAACTCTAGCTTAGAAAAAGTGTAAGCCTTTAGCATAGTTCTTGTTCACGTACATTTTTGTGATTTTAAACTGTTGTTTAACTCTCCTTAGTCCCAATTTGCGATAGTCGTTTTCTTCTGAGTTATTCCCGCCGATCGCTTCAAGGCTCACTCTCTCTTTCTGGACTCTATTGTTTTGCCTACACTTTTGATTACCGTGTGGTCTTGGCGCCAGCAGCAAGGTGCTCCGACCTCTTATTCTCGTTTCATGTCACGTCCCCGTTGCCAACATTTCGTTAGCTATCACAAAGTATTATTAATTTCGGCGTGTTCTTCCTGTTACTGGGGTATCAACTTCTATTGATTTATTATCAAATGCTCTAAACAAGTTCCGACGGACTGCAAGGTGAGAACCTCATAGGTCAGTTAACAGAAACGAAATAAAAATTCCGTCACGTTGATCAAATTTATTTATGCACTAACTGTGGAAAGTTAGGAACATATTAAACCCCTCAGGATTAGACGCTTTTTATTGTTAACTTCGTCCAGCAGACTGTCAGAGAAAGCATTATAGAGAACGATGTATGGCTATTTGCTGTTTGAAGTGAGTTTGTTGTCGATCGTTGTGAGCCTTTTTCCCAAGAAGTATTTTTGCTTCATTTGCCTGCATTTCCGCTCGCCAAATTTTCTCGGAGATATTTATGGAGAACAAAGAATATTTTGGAAATATAGTCACAGCGTTTATCAAGAAAAAAGCGAAAACCCCTCGTTTTCGGTACGTTTTTGTCACCCGCCCTCTTCTCCGCGCCTTCAAAAAATCACGAACAAAACGAAAGAAAAAAATGAGCTCAAAACGTAATGAGGTGAAAAAAACTTGCAACTTATTTTACACGATTACAGTACTTTCCCCCACTCTTAGTGGTCAGCGGAACGTAGAAATATTGTGTTGTCATCAGGAATATGCCGCCGTGATCTGATGGAGGCGTCGATAATTATGAACACAATACGATAATCTCACTCAATTTTTTACCTTGCCGCCAGTGTCGAGTGACTTTTGCCTTATAAGGTCGAGTTTTAGATATTTGCTGGATCTCCTCCTGCAAAGGGCCAAGGACGGGTAATGTTATTATTGCCGCAATGCTGACTCTGCGGCTCAGCCCGAGTTGCTCAATTTCTTCTTTTCAGCGAATGTTGAACAAATACGACGAAAACATTCTTCTCGGGTCTCAGGTCTCGTTGCCCTTTTGTTAATATTCTGTTTCCACCTGGGATTTGCTGTTCAATTAACCTAATTTTTACTTTATTTTCCCCCTCTCCACTGGCTAGGCTTAGGGCCAGAACAGGCACGCAATTATCATGTCGGACCCTAACGAAATGTGAACAGATCGTGTCTGATATTATAAGCCTATTCGTGATGCACAGGGAAAACCTGTTGAGCTTCAGCAGTTCTCACAGCCCAACGATTTCCAGAATCGTGCGCAGTAAATCGCTTTAACCCGTTTGTCTATAATAATAAATTCTTTTTTAACTTGGCTCTGCGATGTAAAAACGAAAGTTATCTAATCGGCTGAAAAACAAAATTGAGTTCTCTTCAGATCTATACGTTTTAAGGCCTGATGAGTCCGAAATACATTGTTTGGCGAAATGGCCTGTGTGTGTCTGAAAGCGATTAAGCGAAAACGGATGAATCAAATCAGCTCAAACTTGATATCTAGCCCGAAGGTTACCATACGACGCCGAAATGAGGGTGTGAGCAAAATCCGCCCGAAACGTAACTAAAGGTGTATTGGTGATCAAAATTAAATGTTTTTCCCATAAGCTTCTCTTACGGTTTTGCTTGAATCTTTGAACGGCTCTAAGTAACGCGTCCATGCGTTCTCATACGTGGGAAAATGACGAGAGCAACACAATAAATTACAAAACATTTCGACGAATATCGATTTTAGCGAAATTTTTTCCTCAGTGTTACTAGGGGATCATCAGAAATATTGACGTGGTAGTCCCATCAAGTACTTTTACGATGAGCGTTTGATAACGCTGATAAGATATAGAGGAGGTACTCCAGAAATTCCGGAAGTTGAACCACTGGCTGATAAGCGCGGGAGGCTGTGGTTTCGCTTGACAGTCGGGAGGACTGTCATGTAGAAAGTTGTTAAAAACAGAATGAAAACCCGATTTGATTAGGTGCTTGAGTCAAGAATCGCTAAATGCACGTAAGGCCGAAGAAAGTCGTGCGATGCGTCGCACCAAATATTTTTGTATCAATTTTCCACGGCTCCAGTTTCGTCGGGTCCATACAATCGCTTGCAAAATGTTCCGTTAGCATCGTTCGGAATTAGGATTATGCATCGACGCAAAATACTTGTTATTCGAAGTAGTTTCTAGAGCTTTACTTTCGTCGCCCTTGGGGTAAGGTAATGAGTGCTAAACGAGCGTACATTGAATGACTGCAAACGATTTTTAGCGAAACTCTTGGTGCCGCCTACTAATTTATACCTAAATTTGATTGACTTTGTGTTCATACAAGTAAATAATGTCAATTGTGTAAAATGTTTTAGCGGTTATCGGTTGTCTTTTTCCAATGTCGAATTAGTAACAAAAACTGCCTGTGACATTACTGGCGTTCACTTTTGAGCCCAAAGGTTTTCAAACACCTTTAGGTTGAGTCAAGAAAGGCTCGCCTCTGGTACGTGAAATTTCTTGTTTGTTAACCGTTTTCACGGTCGCCAATTAGTAGATAAATAACTTTTATCGCGGTCGCTTTCCCTTTGGGTATTAGCCACCTTCCGCGTTTCACTTCTCGAGGTGTCCATTGTCGTTGATCAATAATGTAACTTACATGTTGAGCGATTTCTATCAAGCCTTGTTCAACTTATCTTCGTGTTAGTCATGTAATCAGTACACCACTTCTCACTTCTTCTGCAATTCTTAGCAACTATAATGATAGATGCCTGTGGTTTTTTTTTTCTTTCGTTCAGTTCGCCTAACCAAAGCGATCAAAGTAGTATTTCATAGTTCACCGGTTTTGTGTTGAAGTAGTTCACAGGCATTTCTAATTAATGAACCTGCCAGTTTGAAGCGCTCGCTTCGAGTCTTTGTTCAGTCGTCGTCCGGTATCTTTACTTCTTCGCCTTGAGATCCTTTTCAGTTTATCGGCCTGACCCGATTCGCCATTTTCCCAGAGAGGTAAATCCGAGCTATTCAGGCTGTTGTCAATTAGCGGTCACGTTCCAAAAATTCCTTCATTGTTCGGGGCTTCTGTTGAATTATGATGCTAAATCACGTTTTATCGAATCGCTCTTTGTTTGGAACCACGCCCTCACGCAACAAATGTATTTGAACGATATGTGTCCTCAATCCTAGTTCATACATCACACGGTGGTTTTTGCAGAATGACGAAGGAAACATTTCCATCTGGCTTCTGGGTTTGGCTACAGTGATTTCAAAAATTAAAATTACAGGGATCTTAGTTGAGAGGGATTACTTGAGGGAAATCTCGAGTAGCTACTTCCGAGCTGTACATTGAGTCTGCCATGATCATTTTAATGTCTATACGGTATTGTTGTTCTATATACAAGGCATTTTTTCCTTCTTCTACTGGATTTTGCATTTGTATAGATAATACGGCCGTTGCCCCGACCTCATTCCTCACTAATGATGCTCATTAAGCTTTTTCCTAAGTAAAGTGAGCTCAAGTCGCCATCGCCACTTAGTTAATTATACTCTCTTTAGTCAACAATGTATCGAGCAGGTTGTCAAGCATGATCCTATTCAGAACATCTCATCCTAGCTAGATGATGATTTATACTCTGTAAAATTATTGATAAAAATGCTTCTTGAAATGAACGTACTTGGGCTACACGATTTTGTAGTGATATGTGCAGATTCCAATAATTGACAATCTAGGCTTGTCTGAGGTTTTGGGGTGTGTGAAATATTAAACGAAAAATTCCACTATTCATTACCTTAAGATTACCAACAGTCGTACCGCTAACGGTACTGAGATGAGCCATGTCGGGGGCAAACCCAACATTTTTACGAACGCAGGGCAGTGCTCTCTTGCACCCGACTCCTTGGAATTTGGAATGCAATGAGTACTTGAATAGAAAGTGAATTTGATGTTAATGAGAATATTAGAATAAATCTGTTAAAACTTCCGAAAAACTGTTTCTATTCGGATGTGACAATTTTTATAAAAATTAATAATCACTAACATTGAAAATAATCACAGAGTAGGCTCTCGTTATTTTCCCAAACATCTAAATTCGATTTTTACTATCGCGCACAGAATAAATGTTTCAAATTTGAATTGGAGGCAAAAAAAAAATCTGACACGACGTAACTGTTTGAGAAAAAGATTGAATGCCCAAGGATTCTCATTGGTTGAACGGTTAGTGTACAAGGAATAGTTATGGAAAATAAAGTATGGACATAAATTGGTTGTGGAAAACTTCGTCACTTCCGTCAGATATTCAACATCAATTCCCCGTTTTCTGTGAAAAATTTGAAAACACATCTCAAAACTCATATTCTAATACATTTTGGCTTTTATGACCGTTATGGCCGTTTTGCCATTTGAGAAAAACTCTTATAGTGCAAAATATGTGAGTGTTAATTAAAGATACTCTGCGAGTCTGATTTGAAACTTGAAACCGAAGGTAGGTATGATTAGTAAAAATTGGGTTGTACTATAAAAAATCATTTGTGAGGTAGCTTTCGAAATGATTACGAGAAACTCTCATTTTTGGTACATTTTCCGTTCAGGTATTCGAGCATTTACGAAACTTTTACTAAATCGTTCCTGTCGAACCATGAAATAGTTCTTCGTTCTTCCTCTCAGCCGGAAGAGCCCATACCTTAGACAGGATGAGCTACGTCGTTAATGTTTCAAATATGAAACACAGAATTCAGAAACAGTATTTTTTATGACAGAGATGCCAAGAATTAGCGTGATCTGCTTCGTTCATCAACTGAATCCATTGAGGGTTTGACACAGCACGCCAAGACCAACTATTGGAACGTAACGGGGCGTAGTAGATGATTCACCGGTTTTTTGGCTGCTGTCCCATTTGCTTGTTTTCACGGTCTGGTGTTCGTAGATCGTTTACAATATTGGAATCCGACTTCTTTAAATAGACGCCCCCAACCAAAATTAGATTCGGGTTCTAAATTAGGTTTTACCGTGATTTCAGGAAGTGTCGATGATTATTGTACCGGCTCGTAAACAATTGTGTTTACGAGCGAATTCCTCAATTGTTGCATTCTCACTGTTTCCCCTATTTGCATTCCTGTATGTGTTTCTATTTTCTGAAGTATTAGGCGTAGGTCATATTCATTTTGTAAAGAGTATTCTGATTTTGTTTCTCTAATGGGGTCGTTCTAATGCAGCTGCTAAGGCCGGAAGCGCTCAAGATTACGACTACGCCTTCCTCGAACTGAAGGCCTTCTGTCGGTCCTCCTGCCCACTTAGCTTAACTGAGTTCAACTCCGCCATATTTCTTCCGAATAGAAGGTTTTAATTACTTACATTTGGGGATTTATTAATTTTTCTACATCATGTACTTTTATGATGTTTCAAAACACCTTGAGTTGTGTCTATTTCTGTCAAGTAGATCTGCGGTGTATATTTCTAAAACTGATAGAGTGCAGCAATCAATTCCTTCTGATTAGAACCATTCGGTCTAAACACAGCGTGCTAGGAAACCCGTCAGCAAGTCTTGAATGAGACCTGACTGGACTATATATTTTTAGTTGAGAGCCAGCGTTGCATATCCGACCTTACATACTATTGATGAGTAGATAGTATCAAATAGTCAAGTCAGAGAGTCAAACGCATTCAAATCTCTTACCAGCCCCTGGATGTGTTAGGTTTTCAATGGTTGGGACTGGAAAAGATGTTTTTGTCCGTGACGCGCAACACTTATTATTTCAGCTGTCTCGTCTAAAGGTCACCGGTAAAATATCAGTCAATCGACATAGGGGTACAGCTCCACTTGTAAAGTTAACGTACCTGTTAGGTGAGTCCGTCTCCTCTGGCTTGTGAGTTACTGTGGGCAAGCGCTTTCGATGTAAAGACATCATCGTCTGGCCGTTTAGTCAGTACTCCAACGAGTACTGACTAAACGGCCAGACGATGATGTCTTTACATCGAAAGCGCTTGCCCACAGTAACTCACAAGCCAGAGGAGACGGACTCACCTAACAGGTACGTTAACTTTAGTATTTGCCTACTGGCGGACACAACCCAATTTCTTTAATAGCTCCACTTGTATTTTCCTGAAAAATTGTTGCTTCGTAAGTTTTCGTCAGGAATTTGTGCCTCAAGCTGAAACCATGTTGCAGTCCAAAGTAAGGTTGCTACAATTGTCGTCAACTACCCACAAAATTCAAGCTGCAGTATCCTCTTTTTGTACACGGTGTTGTCCCTTGATGTCACATGAATTACTCTGTACTTCGGTTGCTCAATAAAAGTCGTGACATAAGTAGGAGCTATTTAATAAATTGTGGGTGGAACGTACAGCATTACCAGGTTCTAAATAAAACGTTACGTTCTGAGTGAAACGGATTGTTCAATTTGGGTAACAAAAATCGCTGAATGTACTCGTGTCATTTGCGGCGCATCACACCTCATACTCACGTGTTGTAACTCCATAGATACTTCTCATGACGCTAGCGTTCTAACGAAAATCACGTTTGTAGTCTCCTATAACAATAGCAGTTTAATAACGATTGCAAAGCGTAGCCAGTGCCTGACGAAATTCCGGCATTCAAAATCCAGTCATCTCAGACCAACTTTTTTTACTTTCCTTGGCTCTACGAAGTAGAAAGGAAAGTTATGTAATCGGCTGAAAAAAAAAATTTTGAGTTTTCTTCAGATCTTTACGTTTCAGACCCTCCTGAGTCCGAAAAACACTATTTGGGAAAATGGTCTGTGAACGATTTTTAGAGAAAACCACCGAACCAAATCAGCTCAAACTTCATATCTTGCCCGCAGGTCATCATGGGACGCCGAAATAAGGGTATGAGCAAAATCCACCGAAATGTAACTATAGTTATCATAGTGACCAAAACACAAAATATTTTTTTTCTCAAAAACGGCTCTAACGATTTTGATTAAATTTTTTTAGATTGATAGCTCCCAATATGGCAACTATACCATAAAATTCCCATTAATGGGAAAATGATTAGAGCAGCACAATAATTAATCAAAATTTTCGACGAAAAGCGTTTTTAGCGCAGTTTTTTTCTTATAAACTCCGCTGGGATGTTAGTAGAAAGTTAAAGAAAATTGGTATTGTAGTCCAATCCAATACCTAAAGGGTGAGTGTTTAAAAACGCTCATGAGATACATGGGGCTCACTCCAGAAATTCCTGAATGTCAACTACCGCCGTTTCGCTTACTACCAGTTCTAACAGTTATTACCCAATAACTCAGCAAAAGTAATTATTATCCTTCGTAATCCGACGTAATCGATTTTAGTGTGGTTTTTAGATAAAACGACCGTACCAAACCCCCTCAAACTTGATATCTAGCCCGCAGGTTACCATGGGACGCCAAAATAAGGGTATGAGCAAAATCCACCGAAAGTTAACTATAGTCATCATAGTGATCAAAACACACACTTCTTTCTTAAAAACAGCTCTAACGATTTTGATTGAATTTTTTATATTGATAGCTCCCAATATGGCAATTACACCATAAAATTTCCATTCGTGGGAAAATGACGTGAGCAGCACAATAAATAATCAACATTTTCGACGAAAAGCGTTTTTAGCGCAGTTTTTTCCTTATAAACTCCGCTGGAATGTTAGTAGAAAGTTAAAGAAAATTGGTATTGTAGTCCAATCCAATACCTAAAGTGTGAGTGTTTAAAAACGCTCATGAGGTACATGGGGCTCACTTCAAAAATTCCTGAAAGTCAACTACCGCCGTTTCGCTTACTACCCGTTCTAACAGTTATTACCCAATAACTCTGCAAAGGTGATTATTATCCTTTTTCAAAAAATTCGTGTTTACAGCCTCATTAATTTTCTGTGTACCAATTGCTCAATAATGGTTCTATAATGAGTATGAGCAGCACAATAAATGCCGGAACTGTAAGCGCTACCGCTTCCTGCTGTTGTGACGTGTTGTTTGACCAAGTTCAAAGGAACGGAGTGATAAATGAATTGAGTAAGTAGAATTAGCCATGTACAAAGTAAATTGTTGTAGAGCTAAAGAAAGTTGTGTGTTGCAACGCACCAGATATTTTCACTGTGTTTTTACTGTAAGTCGACAACAATGGACATGATCCACCCCAAAAATTCACGTTGATAGTCTCATGAATGAACTGCTTGATAAATATAACATGAGTAGTAGCAACTAATTTAATTCCGGAATGTTGAACACTACCACGTTCATATTAACCGAGTAAAAAACAGATTGAATTGGCTGGTTGCGATAGAAATAGTTGAGGAATGTTGTGTAATGCGTGACACTAGATATTCTAATAAAGTGTTGCAGTCTAAGGTGGAATTTTCCGGTTAAAATATAGACTTCTTCTGAATGATGGATTTCTGCCCTGTTGCATTACTGTTTTATTAATTTATTAGTGTTCGTTGGTTTTATTAGATTTATAAATACGGAAATATTAATTTGTTTAGCATAAAAGCGGCCTTGAGAATCAAACTAGCGGCATCAACTTAGTCAAACGGCTCGTCTCAGGACAGCTCAGGAATTTCCCCTCCTCGAGTTCGTTGAACACCGTTCATTGTTGCTTTGTTCTGCGACCCGTTGTTAGGCTACTCGTGTTCTCATTTACTATTCCGCGTATCCTTCTACCTATGTCTCCTACAAGTTCCTCTCGGAGCTCCCTCACATACGGTTTCATTATAGTAAAATAGCTGACGTCACCGAAACTTTAATTGCTTTTACGAACGGCATTTCCCCCCATGCTTTCATTTTTGCGGCGACCTGGCGTGCAGAAACGTTAGGTCACCTGCTCGCCGATGAGTCACATCTTTTCTGCGTGGCCGAACGTTGGAAGTACAGCTGACTCATCTCGTACAGCCATCCACTTCCCCCACTATTTTCGTGGGAGCCCGAGAAAGTCATTTGAAGTGTCTTGGGACCTCCTGGTATGGAATGGCGTTCGGTTTAATTCGCGTTACTGTCGCCTGGAAACGAAAACGTTTTTTTGTATTCGCTGTTTCCCTTCTCCCAAACACATAGTAAACCGCAAAAGGCAGCGTTTCTTGGAAACTGTTGTGACGCGCATGAGAAGTGCCGAGATGCTCCTGACCTTATGAATGTGCATCTTGGTATTTTTATTATGCTGTTAACCTTTCATCAAATATCGTTTATTGTGGGAAGTAATCTCAGTTTTAAACAACAAATCTAGACACTTTTTCCAAGAACTGATTCGCAATTTTAACGATCTCACAGCTAATCAGGAGTGATCTTCCTATCTGAGAATATTCGTGCTGTCATAATATTAATTCGCTTCTAATTCCCTCGAGTACTAAGAATCAGTTTGGTGGAGTCCTAACGGTTCCACAAGGCCTTGGTGGAGATTGTAGCGACATCGACTTCATAATGGCTTTCTATTTTTACTGCCTCCTGGGCAACTCGGAGCTAGTGAAAGCCTTTGTTTGCTTGTTAAATGAAGTAATAATTCGACGACATCTGAATTTCTGTTCCAACTCTTGAGTGCAGCATGAGCGTTCAGAAAGAACGAAAGGATTCAGCAAATAAACTGTGAACAGCTGAGTTAGAAGTCAATCTTTTAACGCTGCTCATTACATTCTCTGGTGATTCTTCTATACATTTTTAAATTCAAATTCCTCTTCAAACTTTCCTTAGTCAGTTTTAACAACTCTATTTGCGAAAGTGGTCTGTGGTCGCGTAGGAGAAACGCTGGCTGTACCAAATCAACTCAAATTTGATAATCAATCTACAGATCAAGTTTGAGCAAAATAGTCCTTAACTATAGTCCAGTGATCTAAACACCCAAAACGTTTAATAACTGTTATAAAATAATTAGGGACACTTCGCAAAATTATCGAATTCAAACTTTTGTCGTTTCTTCGACTCCCTTTTTTTACAGCGACTTCTGAGTGAGTTCTGAAATATACACGTTAACGTTTCCATTTTGACGAAACCAGCGATTTTTATAGTTGCTTGAATCAGTTTCATCAGCGATCAGTCAATATAAGTCATGACGTAAGTGGGAGTGTCTCAATAAATTCCCGGTAGCAAATTCTCCCACGTTCCTAAAAACTAATGTTGCTGTAGCTGAAGCGATGAAAATCGCTGAGTGTTAGTGGGGCTGAGGAATGTCGTGTGCTTTTAGAATTAAAATTCTTGGCGCTGATAATTTATCCTCACGTTCTGTCTGAAGACGTTATGCGATGAACTCACAACTGATTGTCTTTAGCATCTCCCCCGTAGACTTCACCTTTCGTGTGACCCCTAGGATTGTGAGTGCTCTAGTGCTCACCCCGAAAAAAGTTTTTTTTTAAATGCACTGATTTAACCGATTTGGACTCTCGATTCAGGACGAGTATTGTGACTTATCAAATCCCTTATAAGGGTCAGTCGCTGACTCTCCATGCTTTTTTCGTTTGCTGATCGCATAAGATTGACCAAATGTTGTGTTATATCTCAAGATTTGAAATGCATTATTATTTTGATCATTTTGTGAACCACTTACCAAGTTTTCTGTTTTATTCTTTTCCAGGTAAGTCCCTAACTACGAAGGAGGTGTGGCTCTTAGATGTGAGTAGTGTAAAACTTTCAGAAGTAGCCAATTCTTGATCATTCTTTCAAGGAATCTACTTAATTTATAATGATACGCTAGTCCTTGTCTCGATGTTCTTGTTTGAAATTGAGTCACCATTTTTGTGACGAACAATATGTTTCTAAGACAATAGAGATAGATGTATTCACACCCTAAAAAGGAGGACGAGACGTTTTGTTGAGGCCGATTGAATCTAAAAAACTAATTCGCCGCGAGGTTCATGTGTGATAAATAAAATAGATCTAGGAACTTCCGATAATTTATTGGGCTTCCCTTGTCATTTTCCTCTGAGTGGACATTTATGGTACTGGCGTGTTATTCGAAACTCTCCATCAAAACTTAATCAAAATCGTTAGAGCGGTTGTTGAGAAAAATGGTACTGGCTTTTGCTCACACCGTTATTTTGGAGCCCCGTGGTGATCTGCAGACTACATTTCAAATTTGGATCGATTTGGTTCAGACTTTTTCTCTCATTCGCGTTCACACTAACTCAAACCATTTAACGAAATGGTGTTTTTCGCGCTCAGAAGTCCTTGAAACGTAAAGGTTTGAAGAAAACTAAAGAAAAAGCATTTTCAGGCGATTACGTAACTTTCCTTCGTACTTCGTGGGGTAAGGCACGTAAACTTGTTGAAATCTTCGTTATTGAGTAGCGTTGTACGTGAAGCAATGGGACGAACTGGTTCTGAATCTACGAGTATATTATATGTCTAGGCATGTCTCAGAGCGGTCACTTCTAAATTAAGAGAATAAACTTCGCGTCTATTGTCTCGCAAATTCATACCGCCTGAGCAATCCGTCTTTTTTATAGTGACTCATAAGAAAAATGACTTCTAATGAATGTCATTTTTGCTTTTCGTGAACAGTTGTATGTATCGATAATTTGAACTCTTACCGTTGCTTATCAAATTAGTATTCTAAAATGACGATACACTCAGTTATTCGTAAATTAAATTTTATTTATCTAATAGACAGGCCAATATTTGATTGGATTTAGGACGTATTATAGAAAAGGGGCAAAACCGTGCCCGTTAATTAAAGTTACGTTTATAAAAACGTATGCAATTGACGAAATAACTCGTCAGAAATTATGCTTGTGAGACTATAGTGACGTGGGTGGCCATCAAGGAGAAAACGGACGTAAATGGTTTAATAATGATAAATTATCTTGAATTCAGAACCTAAAGAATACGTTTGAGAGTAAGTCTAAAAGGAGGTTATCACACTTCTACTTTTAATGAAAATGCTGTTTAAGAAAACAATTCGATTCTCTTCATTTCCAAAAAACGGGAAATCATAGTCGCGTAATTTGCGTGTATCTCCATTGAGTATCTTGTACCCTCTCATCGCGATAGCTATTGCCATATAAGAACTAGAGCTGTTCTTAAACGTGATACGCGCCATATGGCTGCAGCGACGCCATTATACTCTCACAACCTTGTGCCCTTCTTACTGACTTTGAAACTTCATTCCTTTTAAGGTTCGTTCTACCCTCTCTAACTAGCGATAGCGAGGTTGACTCAATTTTTAAGGTCTTTGGGGAGAACATACATCATAGTAACTGGTTTTAGTTGTCGTTCAAGAAACTCGTCCTTGCGTCTCCTAAGAAGCAATTTTAGCTGGATGTAGTTGAATTGCAGCACTGTTTTTATTTGAAAAAGCATTGTTTTCTACAGATAATTTTCATTCCCTGGGCCCGTCATTTTAGGCGTTGGTTCGAATCTAAATCAAATGCAAAACTCGCACCATTTGCGACGTACCGATTTCAATCTTGACCAGTCAATACCGGTGAAAAGGTGCTACCTTTTTGTTTATAATTTTACATATCTAGTTACTTGTACATTCAACTCAACCAAAGAAGTTTGTACAGTAAGTCTGTAACTGATAGGTATTTAAGCAAATTATCGTAGAAAATAACACGAAATAAGTTAGAATGCGAAAATTCGTTTCGAAAATTAATTTCATAGCATTCTGAATTGAGTGTTGTGTTTTAGTTCTACTTCATTTTAGTTTTTCGATGAACGTCAGTTGGAGACGTACAAGGAGTCTTCATCTTTGTTCACATAGACCCCTTAACCCAATCGTGTTGTACATAAAAATAAAAAAGTATGCACGCTGTCAGAATTTCGGTTCGGTTCGTGGCAAACTCTACAAAAGACGAGGTTCCGTTGGGATAACTAAGTTTTATGTTTAATAATTTATCTTGAGAACAGCTCTGACGATTTTAATTACATTTCCTGTGTGGATAGTTCCTAATGGCTTGACCGGTTTAGTAAAATTTTCATCCGTGGAAAAATGATGAGAGTAGGGCAACAAAATATTGATAAATCCGACGAAAATCTATTTTAGTAATGTTTTCAATCCCATTCACATAAAACTATCGTTCTCGCAAAAATTGAGTTGGTATCCGAATGAAGTACCTATGCGATGTGATTTCCGTAATGGTCGTAAGATAATCAGGGGCAACCTCTGAAATTCCGGAGTTGAAATCAATGTCGTTTATTTTAATAACGGTTTCACAATGTTTTCCTTATAGTTTTTTGGAAGGGTAAGTGTTCCACCCGAACACGAAGCATCCCCAAAAAAATCGTTTTGACAGTCCTATGCAATGGTTGTTCAATAAATGGTTGAAACCACAGAGCATTAAGCTTCCATGAACGTCAACTTCTACTGGTATCATGTAACCGTTTTGAAATAAAACCAACGAACACTAATAAATTAATAAAACGGTAATGGAACACTACGACCCAAAAAGCTCAATTGAATGGGGCAGTAATCCATCCTTCAGCTCCATTGACGTGAAGAAGCTATATTTCAACTGGAAAATTCCACTTAAGACTGCAACACTTTAATTGCAAGAGTATCACGCCACATTTTTAGTTAATAACAGTTTTAAAATATCTAGTGTCACGCATCACACAAAATTCCTCAACTATTTCTATCGCAACCAGCCAATTCAAAATGTTTTTCACTCGGTTAATATGAACGTGGTAGTGCTTAACGTTCCCGAATTAATTGGGTTGCTACTACTCATGTTATATTTACCAAGTAGTTCATTCATGAGACTATCAACATGAATTTTTGGGGTGGATCATGTTCATTGTTGTCGACTTACAGTAAAAACACAGTGAAATCCAAAACTATAACTCCCAACACTAGATTGGTATCATTTGATATAATTTCTGTTTATTTTAAACTCAAATGTATAGATAAGTAAGCGCGTGCATAAATTTTGACAAATTTTTACTTTTTTGATGAGCAACCATTTTCTTAGTCCATACTTCAGAGAGAGCAGACTTGCGGGGTTTTACCAAACATTGAGGGAACTATCAGAAACCTGATTAACCTGTTCGTTGCGGAAAGTAAACGAAAGCAACCACGATGCATCGGTGCGATTGATTAGACCATGGGAGTAGTTGAACGTACTGTGATTGAGAATTACTTCAACATGTGTTACACTATATATCTTAAATTATTCAGTTATTATATATGTACGGTTTATTATTGTTGGTCATTCGTGGTGATGAAAATATTCTTACTCGAACATTTTTATTAATTCATCGGAGAGAGCTGTTACGCATTGCAAGTCTCCTTTCTCTATTCTCCCAGTTCTATCGGAGTTATCACTTCAAGTTGTTTAACTTGTTACACGCTTGGCTACAGAATTGATGACTATTGTTGGAAAATGTAAAACTATTTCACCTCGTTCAACATCTTGGGTTATTCGTCAGAGAAGCCTCACCTTCATTATGACTGCTGTAAACTCTATTACTTGTTTACAAGAAAGGGGCTAAAATTGCCTGACTACCGTGAATACAGATTTGGTTCCGCGTTGTCTGTTGACGCAGTCGTGTAATGCGTGGAAGTGATGACTAATCGGAATCCCTGATTTCTCTTCTTCCATCTAGCAGACCTCTCTGGAGATGATGCCCTGGTTATCAATCGTGTGACTCATCACATCAAGCGTTACTTACGCAACGCGATATTTTATTAGCTGCGTGCAGTACACTTTGAAGCGTACTTAATAATTTTAATACGTGATTTAGTATGTTCGCACAGTAAGCTCAGCTTACAAACTTACAATTTTCGTTTTATTGCAACTATACAAATATATCGTCATCAATGTGAGACAGGGCATCATGCCGCTGGTGTTTTTACAAATTACGGAGATACTGTGCGGGCTGATTGGATTTTGATACTACCCTTTTAGCCATCCACGTCTTTCTCCACGAATAATAGACTCATAAATATAGGTCAAAACTAGTATTCTCTGTGACGTCAACACCGATGTAAAAGTTGAAGCGAATCTCGTTTGTTGGTTTAATTATTGTAACGCACCACACGTTCACCGCTGTCTCTCTGCTATGGCGTTTTGTTGATTTTAAATGATTGGAAAAGTGAAACTCTTCTTGCCCAGGTTGAAGTTGTTCGCCCCATTAAATTTGGCAAACCGCTGTTTTTACCTTTCCAGAAGCCTTGAACGTAAACAATTTTAATGTTTGCATTTCACTGTATTACATGAATTCGGATAGGCTGTCTGCGCTTATTGTACCGAGTCGTTCCCCTTCGTAATTTAGTATTATTGATCGGTGAATGAACTGCTGAATATTTTATTAGTCATTTTAGTGACATAACAATTCGCCGAAATGAATTCCGTTATTATTGAAACTTCCCGAATGCAGTTCTCCAGAGAACCTCCTTTCATCTTTAAAATAATTATCGTGAGGATCATTAACCTAAAATGCACTTCCGAGGTTTTACGAACATCGGCCCATCTGCGATGGAAATAATGACCAGCCCGTAGAAACGCTACAAAAAACTTGGAAAGGTGTTGATAATTTGATAAAATACTGCGATAGAGAAAGAACTGATCGTTGACGCCACTAACGCCCGTTCTGCATCTGTTTTATTAGGTGGGTGACTAACGAACACGTGCGAAATGTTGAGCCACATGTCATTTTACAGAGACTTGCTTCCTCTGTTTCCAGTTATAAAATCTCCTTTCGGTTTCTAGAGTCTTAATTATTTTATTAATTATGAATGAATAATTTCACTGATAACCTATGACTTCTGCCAGTTTTGCGAGCAAAACCTAAGTGACATAGGTTTTTGAAGGCAATGGCGAAGGTAAACAAACCAACTTCTCGGCACTACTATACCAGTAAGCATGTTGGCAGACTCTTTAACGATGCAATACTGTTATGGATTGGAATCTTTCGTAAAAGCCATTTTTTGGGAGACACCCCCTATTTTCTTTGAGGCACGCTCTGTTCCACGAATGTAGTGTTCTGCGCAGACCGCACGTGAGCGAGATTCTAAGTAGTAGCTGCTCAGAAGACATCTTTCGGGGTGACACTTAATTCTTATACTACTTAATGACATGATTCATACTATACGTCAATCGCTTCTGTTGTAGTCAATGTAATTTAAAATATCTGGTGCGTTGCAACACACAACTTTCCTTAGCTCTACAACAATTCAAACAACGCTTTACGGCAGCAGGAAGCAGTAGCGCTTACAGTTCCAGATTTTATTGTGCTGCTCTTACTCATTGCAGGGCCATTATTGAGCAACTGGTACACAGATCATTAATGCGGCTATAAACACAAATTTTTTGAAGAAGGATAGTAATCACTTTTGCTGAGTTATTGGGTAAAAACGTTTAGAACTGGTAGTAAGCGAAACGGCAGTAGTTGAAATTCAGGAATTTCTGGAGTGAGCCCCATGTATCTCATGAGCGTTTTTAAACACTCACCCTTTAGGTATGGGATTGGACTACAATACCAATTTTTTTTAACATTCTACAAAAATTCCAGCGGAGTTTATAAGGAAAAACCTGCGCTAAAAACGCTTTTCGTCGAAAATGTTGATAGTTTATTGTGCTGCTCTCGTCATTTTCCCACAAATGGGAATTTTATGGTATAATTATCTTATTGAGAGCTATCTACATAAAAAATTTAATCAAAATCGTTAGAGCCGTTTTGAGGAAAAAAATTTGATGTTTTAATCACCTGCTAACAATAGTTAACTTTCTGTGGATTTTGTTCATACCCTTATTCTTGCGTCCCATGGTAACCTGTAGGCTGGAGGTCAAATTTGAGGTGATTTGGCTCGGTCGTTTTCTCTAAAATCGATTACGTCGAAAGTTTTGGTGATTTATTGTGCTGCTCTCGTCATTTTCCCATAGATGGGAATTTTATGGTATAGTTGCCTTATTGGGAGCTATCAATATAAAAAATTTAATCAAAATCGTTAGAGCCGTTTTTGAGAAAAAACATATTTGGTGTTTTGATCATTATGATAACTATAGTTAACTTTCGGTGGGATTTTGGCGTCCCATTGTGACCAGCGGGCGAGATATGAAGTTTGAGCTGATTTGATACAGTGGTTTTCTCTAAAACTCGTTCACAGACACTTTAGTGACACACACACAGACCATTTTCCCAAATAGTGTTTTTGGGACTCAGGAGGGTCTGAAACGTAAAGATCTGAAGAAAACTCAAAATTTTTTTTTCAGCCGATTACATAACTTTCCTTTCTACTTCGCAGAGCCAAGGAAAGTAAAAACATTAATATAGAAATAATAATACATCGAAAGTCGTGCTCGTTCGTCTACGTCATAAGGAAAGTGTTTACATATAACTTAGTTTCCTTGATAGTAATTATTTCCACGTGTTTTGTGAGGACAGTTACAATGAGTAGTGCAGTGCTGTGAAATTTTCGTCTGCAGGAAAGTGACAATATAATAAATTATCAAAACTAAGTCGTGCCCTATAAATTAGTGATGAATATCCTTGTAAGCAATTTTTGAGATGTTTTCCTTTTCCGCTGCTCAATGAACATGAGAGTTTTGTCAAAAATTATATTGGTCGTGGCTAGCTAGAACGATAACAATTAGTAGCTATCCACTACTATCGTCTCGTCGAAGGACTTGTTTCACACTCCCCACTTGTAAACCAGTTAACCTTTCCAACAAATCGTGTAGACACTCCTGTCAATTAATGAATGTTGTGAAATAAATATAAGTTACCCTGAACGTTGAAACGGTTTTACGACCCGAATTATTTGCTGTACAAAATGAACTGCGATACTGCTAGGCATCTTTCTACCCGGGTTTCCGTCCGTCTTAACTTGATTTTTAATGAGTCCAAAATACGAATTTTGGGGACGTCGGGACATCATCTCATTCTTCTCACATGCTGAATACAAAATATATTAGTTGGCTATGCGATTGGAATTCGCCGACTCTTCGTGGGAGGTGCATGTAACCTGTTTTCGTTTAGAACGAATCTCAGGATTTGTACGAATCATTGGTTATCATTTAAATTATTGATAACTGTTTCAGCTCACAATGAATCTAAACGGATAATTAAATGAGCGATGAAACGCCACTCGATTGACCCTGCGTTTCAAAGCGTTGATTCAAACGGTTCCTCAAAACTGGAGGGCTTTTGGAATGTTGAAGTCTTGTCAGCTTGTCTCACATTAAGTCGAATGAAATTGTTTTTCCGTCACCACTTCGAAAGTGTTCTGTTCTTTTCTGCCCTGTGATCTAGAAATACCGGTAAAGTAAACTTCAAAAAACCAGCTGCTCTCTGTCAGGGCCATGTGCTCCCGATGTTATTCCTTTCTAGGCAGGTAAATTACCCTAAATTGTACTCGCTCCCCTCTTCCTCTTTACTTCCTCCTTTCATCGCGAAGTTTAAGTTTACTGTACAGCTCTAGTTAAAGTGATTGATTTGGTTATGGCGAAGTTGAGCGATTCAATTTACACAGCCAGTGAGCACAAAAGCGGTAGATCCGTTAGTTTATTGAATATGAGGCGAGTCCCCCTCCCGGATCACTTATTATTTTTGTCTGAGGCTGTCGTGGTTGAGTACTCACCAGGGGTTCGGAATATAATTGATGGCTTGCTCGAGAAATCTCCCGTAGTTTTAACCTGTCTCTGCGTTACGCTTTAAACCTGTTTCCAGTACTAAGATCTTTAAATCTATTAATTCATTCTTCAAATATGTGCTTGTCAACCGTCACACTGTATAGCTTTGGCTTTGAAATGGAAACATTGTCATGTTTCACCTTACAAGAAGTATTTTGATTTCTCAGAGGGTTTAGTTAACCCATAATTGTTTCTTGTTTAACAAACTGGAACTGACATTGGAGAATTAAGTAGGTATGAAATCGGAATAAATTATTAAACGAGTGAGGACTGTGCTGAAATCTACCCAATCCTATTCTAAAATGTCACAAGCAGTGCGTTTCTGTACTAGAAACGTCAGGTGCTACTCCTGTCGCTACTTCTCTGAGACATGCACTTTCGACAATTTCTAGCGCTCTGTCTGCTAATCTAATATGTTTTTCACTGAGTTCGTTTGGGAATAAATCTATTCAATTCTTTATAATATATCAATTTTTCAAATATGTACTTTTTAACCACCTAACTGTATATTTTTGGATTTGAAATGAATAGGCTGTCATGTCTAGGCTAACAAGAAATATTTTGATCTCTGGGTTATTCCCAATTGACCTTTCCATCGAGCCATTCTGCGCATGTCCGTTCTCTTCGTCATTTCCAACATTAATTACTTTTGGTGAGAAGTGGCACGGATTTCCGTTTTAAAAAATCTAAGTGAATGAAAGTGATGTTCCTTTGTCACCCTTCCCTTTCCCCATGAGCAGTACTCAACAGCTAATGCGAAAGAAAATATGTTCAAATTCCATAGATCGAGGCTTAGAAGTTGGAGTTTGTGAAAATTACGAGAGATATGGCAGAATAAAAATGTAACACGAGACATGTAGCCACCTAATAAACTACCTAAGCAAAGGGAACTTGATAAAGGTTATAAAAGGTGTGATAACCTTAAATACATTTTTAATTTAAAAAAATAAACAGTATTAATAATTACGAGCGGCTAATGCATCCGTAATGCATAGTACTATTGACACCTTGACTCACAGCATGTTGAATATAATTCTATAATAGTGAATACGAACCTTACAATCTCAGTTAGATGAATTTTGCACTCGCCGGATATTCTATAAACATTTCTCCAGGCAAAAGTTAACGACCCGTCACGGGAAATGCCAGAAGAGAAACGCACCTGGCAAATGTGTTTTTTTTTTTTTTTTTAATATCTGGGATGCAGTTTAACTCCTTCAGTGTGCGATTTCACGGCCGTTTTTCACATCTCCCACAAGTTTTACACGCTGAAATTTGCCCTCGGCGAATCTACGAAAAATGTTGAAAGGGTAACTCGATTCCACGCATGTTCAGAAAGTAATTAAAAGTTTGAGAAACTGAACATTCGGCTCTTGGGCTATCGCTTATTTAAATACCAAAACAAGAAAGCTCTTTAGTTGGCCTTTCCAAAAAAAAGAGTTTTATACCCACACAAAACGACTGATTTCGCAGAAAGCTGGTATTAACACAACAAAATTATAACTTTATTGAAGTAACAATGTTAGTTACGATAGCGATACCCTATCAAGTTGACCAACGTTGCCAAAACATAGTATTTTATCGCGTGACCTTAACGCATGCTTAATTGATTCTAGGTTGATAGTAAGGACAATTATGTGATAACTTGTCGGCGGGTAGGTAATTTATTGGACAGCCGAATCGATTTTTGTTAAACCCCGTTGCGTTGATCATTCCGTTTGAAATGTGTTTCACCTTTGATCAATCTCAAGCTTCATGGCGCATTCAACAACCGTCGGGTCCTTGGCATCTATCACTTGGGTTAGCTTAGCGCCAAGAGGCCGCTCAGAAGAGATGTGACTGACTGTCCTCTTTCAAGCCGACAGTTGCAAACAGATGGTTCCCTTCAAACCAGCTTCCTTTCATTTTAATTATCGACCTCCAAGCCTTGCAAGAACCCTGCGATCTCCCACTATTGGTTACCTGCTTGGTAATGCAACGCATACCTTATGAATAATTTAGCTGAACTCTTTAGGATTTCACGCTCTAGCTCTCCCAGATGTCCTGGGAAATGTTTTTTTACCTTTAAAACCTTTTCTTATATTCTATTATTTTTTTAGTCCAGTGCCTCAAGAAGCTCTTAGATAAAATAAATCGGCTCAATTTTATAAATTTTTTAAGGAATTAGGAGACTGACAGTTAAAACTTGTTTTAGATTACCAAATCGACCTTGAAAGGGCTTAGGTATCATGATACTTTTGATTGGTTCACTTTATAACTAAAAGTGGAGTAACTGGAGCTTGAGCAGTAGCCGGGGTGAGTGCCCAGAGTGCCAGTGTCATCAAGGCTTGAAAAAAGTATATTTGGAACCCGATGTGCTCATACTTTCCTGCTTTCCAGTTAATTCATTTTAGTTATGTTAAGCCTCATTTGTTAGGGGTGATATTTGTCTGCCTCGTAGTAGATTTGAGTTCGAACATACGAGTGGCGAGGAAATGTTTCGTCAGATTTAATCCCGACTGATGGCAATAACACACAAGGGCGTCCTACTGTAACCAGAAGATGTGCAGAACGTTACCTCTACTTCAGGAACCTGACATTTTGCAGAAATGTAGCATTCCATTGGCTCTCCGCTTTGGAGAAATCCATTACCTCCTTAATTATCCTACCTACGAGACGAACTATCTATCTCTTTCTTTAATATAATCTGAAGTCTAACACATGTTTTTTTTAAATATTAGCGCCAGAGTTCCCCCTTGATAGTGGCTACGATCGACTGACCAATGTACTAATATTCGCTTTTGAACTCCCAACTCCAGTCTCTTCGAAAACACGTACTATCTTGCGAGCGAATTTCTCTAATTAAAATCCTAGTCGTCTCAGTTCAACAGTTTTGGCCAGTTTGACCAATCTCGTGCTGCTAATATTTATTTCATTTCGATGCGCGTTTAGTAGAAAGGCGATTGCTGACGTGAGTGTGGATAGGTAGTTGCTACTCTTCCCTGACTAGCAGCGCACATTTATTCCTTCCCAAGTGGTGTGCAAAACCTCATTTTGTACACAGTAGGAGGAAAACAATTTTGAATTTTTTACCTATATGCGTTGGCAGTCATATTATATTTTTTCCTGGGCCTATTCAATAGATGAGTCATGATTCGAAACGTTATACCTCTCTAGAATTTTTCCAGAAATTTCTTATCTCAAGCAGATGACTCCACTCAGAAAATATCTTCGAGTGTTTGAACACCTCACTCTCTTGGCTCAAGTCGGATGTTTTATAAATCATCAATTCTTCTTCAGCTCTTTTTACAACCTACATTCGCATTTCGCTCTGCCCTTGATCGTTTCTCATCAACTTTCACAGGTTGATTCTGAAACTGAATGAATCATTAAATTGAAGAAATTCATGAAACTCGTATTTTCCCATATTCTGTAACTAGTTTTAAATAGCGTTTTCAGGGGTGCCAACAAACTTCTGAAATCGGTCAAGCTCGTTCTGGTACTAAGTGCTGGTGGATAACTGTCGCCTATTTTGTCGTCTTTTCGACGATGCACGGTTTGTCGTTTTCTCGCGCGGTAGGCCATAAGTTCCTTAAATGCACAGTAAACTCCTATTTGAGGATATTGACGTTCAAAAAGCACTAAAATTTCGATGCGATGCAAACAAGTTGTGAAACAGTTGTGAAAACAGTTCTTCGGCGATATTTTGTAGTTAAGGTATTTTAAAACGCGTGTTAAGAGTTGTAGCCTTTCAATCGTTCGATAACTAGGTATTTCATACATTTGGCAACAACTTTATTAGACTAATTTTTCTTCCCGTCAATTGCCGCCTCCCCCCGCGGTTTTTTTATTCCAATATATTTTTTGGATGCTTGATGCTGTTATTGTACAAATCTACTTTGATTTTGTATCCTTTTCGGAAAGGATACAAGGGCCGTATTAGAATAACAAGCAAAGCAAAGGAAGTATTGTTTCGTCACACTCTCGGAAAAACAACAAACTCAAAACTGACGCCTTTTCTTCGAGATTAGTTTGAGAAGCCTACACGTTTCGGGTCTTATTCTGAGACACCGTGTATTTACTTGAGGATGTCTGCATGTGTATATTTCTCAACTCCGCACACAAATGCTTCTTAATTCCGAGTTGATCGCGAAAATCGTTTCAAGGATAGCCAGTGGTAAACGGTGAGCGGGAGAAGAATGATTGTGTTGAAAGTTTACTTTGAGCCATATTCAAATTAGTTCTCCATTTAATTCGATTCACGTCTCTGGTCACCACGTAAAACCCCCTCTCCCATACAATTCCAAGTTTTTCATGGGGTGTCATGTCAATAATTGAGTTGGAAATGTCAAGTTCGTCCAAGCGAAGCTCACAATGCTGATATACACATGCATGTTGGTGTGAATAATTCTTGAGGGCTCTAAAATTGCCTACTGAAACTACTGAAGGTTCATACTTATTCGCTGACCTCTATATTTAAACGTAGATAATTAATCGTATTTATTATTTGTAGTTATGTAGTTGTATTAATGAATATCAAAGGGCAGTTAAGTTAATAGTTAACGACGCTTTAGAAAACGCATTCCTCCATTATGAAAGAATTTACGCAGAACTCATTTTATTTATTATGGCTCATAATGTTCGTCATTCTTGCGTTTAAGTTAGCTGAGATTAGTCGAGACAGTTCAGATGCCCTTCTGGTAGTTATAAGGATGATTTGTTTTTTGGTTCTATTTCTATTCTGACCACCGGGCAGTCGTTGCGGTTGCTCCTGTTAGTTCCAAAGTCACCTCATTTCGTTAGTCAATAATTGGACTGTAGGTATTTTCCAATAGCAGCTTTGAAAGAGTGAAGAAGCGTGGTTGATCTTGGAAGGTTCGACGACCTTGAAAGAGAAGATATAAGCCATCCCCGGCCTTGCCACCATTGTCATCCCCACTTCAACACTTGCTCTCCGGTTTGATACAGGCGCGCGCTTCCTGAGAGTATCCATGTGACCCAGCAGAGTTCGCCTTCTTCTCGTGCTGAAAATTCCACACCGCCCTCTGTACGTTTCCTTGAGGGCGGACTACTTGATGTTTAAAAAAAACCTCCATTAAAAATATAGGTGCGACGTATTCCTCAACTTCCTTTACCACCGTGTAAATGAGTAGGGGTTTCTCGTCACTTCGCGTGATCTTACATTAGAGAGGAGAACATTATTGGATCTTGACTCCCCCTCTGTGATGTGTTAAAAGTTGTTGCATTTTTACATTCCTTACCACTTACCACTTATATGGCAGAAGGAGAGTTATGTAATCGGCGTGTATGTTGAGTTTTCAGATCTTTACGTTTCAAAGTCTTCTGAGGGCAAACAGCACAACACATTTAAATAAATGATTCGTGTCTCTCTGACGACTCTATGATTTTGAAGAAATTAGACATGTGGACAGGTCCTAAACCGTAACAATAAAGAAAACTGTCATCTGCGGCTCGAATACGATAACGACAGAATAAATTATCAAAAATTACGATGACAATCGTTAGTACAGTTGTTTTCTCTTATAAATGCAGTTCGTATGACGCTAGCTTCCCAAATAAAGTGAACTGGCTAAACTGGTTATCCAATAAAGATAGTCGCATATGAAGGAGGATACCTCAGTAAATTCTGGAACGTTTAAAACTACTAATTTCTGTGTATAACGCTAGATTCTATCACGTTAATATACACTGAGCGAAAAACAGATTGGGTTAGTTGTTAGCGCTGTAAAAATCGTTGAATGTACTTGAGAAAGTTATGTGAAAGTGTTTTTCACAACTGTAATGCATTCCTTGCAATAAAGCTTCCCTTTTTATAAAAACTCTTATCGTTGTCTGCTTTAATCCTCTTTTGACTTTTCATGTGCTACTGTTTCGTTTTTTAGTGCATTTTCTCTACTAAATAATCTGGAATCATACCTAGTAAAATAACACATTGTTGTGTGCTAAAGGTGCGTGGGAACCCCCGATGTACAATAATATGCACGTCATCATAGATCATATCACGATCATAACACCGAAAAATGGCCTATTCTATCGTTAAAATTGATGATGGTTCGTCACAAACTTACACAAGATTCCCAAATTAACAAAATTGGTAGTACACAATTTTTTAAAATTAATTAAGTAAGCATTATTGAGCTTGATTTAATAACTAAATATAAATTAGTTTATTTGTTATCAAATGAAAGTCAATTTTTAAATTTACAAAATTCGCACAATTTACTACTCGAGAGATTCAGTGCGCTCCAAGTTTTAAGAAATCGGTGGGTATAGCTTTTGAACAGTACCGGTTCGAGGCATTTAGTCAATGTTTACGTTGCTTTTATTTGGAAGCACTGAGATTTGTTCCAGTTTGGCCACATCAGGCAAATTTCAGGAAGCTCCGAGGCTGGTTAGGGGCAGATTACTCGTTGTGTGAAACATGTGTGAACCCCGATACTTGACCGTACCTTCTTGTTTGATACTTTGTTCATACCGCGGTTCATAACAGTTCTTCAGATTAGTACTAACGTGTAGGAGTTCATTGCGACTTCAAACCTTCGTCCTGTTTAATAATGGTGGGCACTTCTTACGTCTAAAAACATCCGCTAAAATGACAAAAAGGAGCTAGCTGGTTCGGTTGTCAGCGACGGTAACCGCTATTTTATTCCACCGTGAAACGCTACTCGCTGATTTAAATTTTGCGAACAAAGGATTTTCGAAAGTTTCAACCTCCGTTTTCTACCATTTGCAATGCATTGATCGTCTTGGCGGGCGTTCAGAGGGCCATCGTCGTATATTTTATACCCCTCGCATTGAACGAACAAGAGAGCTGAAACCCTTCAACCAACTCATTGGACAAACGGCATTCTGGGTTTTCAATGCCTTCGGTAAATTACACCTAGTGATTTCTAGGATATTTGCTTTTTTTAAAACTAAACCCACGTCTTCAATCGATGATCATCCCTTAAAGTTAGAGATTATAAAGGTCCGGTTTCCTCCTAATATGGTTTTGAAAAAAACGAGCGTGTCATGCCTCCATGAAGTTGAAAGAAAGTTCGTTGTACACTAGTAAGGTTGAATCGTGAAAAACATGAACCAGTAGTAGCAAACAGGATTATCGGATCCATCGGATGGCTCAAGTTTTGAATCGTCGGCTTATTTTTTGCGTGAAAAAGCAGAGAAATTGATTTACTGCAGGTTTTTGAAATATGGTTAGTGTTTTTTTTAGTTTTTTGCGATATTTCTGTTCAAAATTCAAAACAACGACTTGTATTTTGTTTCATACAACTAACTGGGTTTATCGGGATTTGTGTATTTTTATCGGACTCCCGGGAATCAACGTGTCGACGGATGGATGATAAGGGTTTCTGCGAGTTTGGCCAATTGTATTTTATGCTACTGTAAACTTTGCCAATGAACTGGCTGCCAAACAGTTGGTTTATTGAAAGTGATGCAATAGGGCTGGAGGAAACCTTGAATTTTAATCTAATCCTTTCTTCCCCAAAAGACAGTGATTCGCGAGTGAGGCATTAAATTACTCAAAATTCAATTTTATTTAGTTGATATTTACCCTATTAAGGCGATAACCTCTTACGATCCAGAGACTCGAGTTCGGGGTGTCGTTTATTCGTTCAGCATCGCTTTGTCTTGTGTCGACTGGATTTACTGTTAGGGGTCCTTCGGACCGAGTATATGAGTCACAAGTCTCCAACACGTCATCAACGAGAAGGAGAGTTGAAAAGAATAGAGAATGAGGCTTCTAAGAAAAAAAGGTAGAATGAGATACCCCGCTGTCAGAAGCCGCATTCCATTCTAATGGGGTCGATGGATAGAAGACATCAGTGAATTATGCTCCTCCTTTACGACTTGGCTTCTATTTCCTATCACCTAACGTTCATTCCTTCAGAGACATAAATGGTACTTTTAGTTGATCTATTTGGGTAATAGATTTGTTGTTTGAACCTTCATCATGATGACTTCTTGAGTTGCTGAGGTTTGAATAAAATTAGTGTGATTTCACTCTGGAAAAAACTTGATCGCCTATCTGCAAAACATATCTCAAGTGAAAGTTGAGTGATTTTCTGTTCTTCCGAATGTTTTCAGTCGAGGGGTAGACTTCAAAACATTATTTTCAACATCATGTCTCACAGCTGTCTTTTACAAAAAAATTAATTGAATTGATGAGCGATTTTGTTTTTTGTTATTTCATGTTGGACGATTTTTTCCTTAAAAAATTAAGTCGTCACGCAACTGCTACAAGAGCCTTATAATATTTAATTAAAATGTTATGTAAAATGGAACTGCAGATTTCAACTCATAATTTTGGACCGAAATTGGAATTTTTTTTTCTGCGTTCACCCATCATTACTAAGACTTTCCAGCGATGATATAAAAATAGACCTTCCAATAACTTACGCTAACTTATTCAACAAGAAGTTTGTATCAAGCGCAGTGCTACAAATTTAATTTAAAAATAAGGACATGTCCGAAAATATCATGTATGATCTGTTGGGAAGTATTTAGTTATTCCAAATCGAAGGAGAGTACTATATCATCTATAGCTGGACTGTTCTGGAGATTTCGAAGAGCCCGTTCCAACTTCTGCAGAGATTTTAATCGACTGTGCTCATCCGAGGGAATGACCTACGTTTCAATTTACTTTACCGCGAGGAGCGTGATGCCTCATCTTCTTGATCATATAGTGCAAATGAAGAGTGACAGTGTTAACGTAGGAATTATCGCGGATTAGCGCGTGTGATTGTCATATACATTGTATGTATCTCTGTTGCTATTTGATTTGGGTATATTGGTACGAATGAAACTGCCCGAGCTAGGGATAAGAACGAACATCTTCCAGTGAAGCACATCAAATCCTGACGCAATGGGAGCTCTCATAGTCATTGGAAGAACAAACAGTTCCCCAATCAAAACAAAAGAAAAGGATTCAGCCAACCAAATGGGCTGCTGCCCACAGATGTGTACTCATCGCCATAGGGTGAGTGCACCTCAAACCATTGCAGCCCCGTTATGATGGCGTTGCTACGGGAGCTGCAGGTTTCTGAGATGAATCTCGAAAATTCGCTTATTGGGCGTACTTAAGCAGTCGGTAGTTCATTTTGGAATTTGGTGGAAGTTTTCTGTGCTAGGTCATTGGTTTTCGTAAATTACCTGTGCTCTACAATATGAATCGTGCCCCATCTACTTACTGTGACAGCTTTAGTCTGTTCATCGATGGTCCTTTCTGTCAGGCGTGCGTCATTCATTTAGCGCAAATCCCAAATTATCTTGTGGGCGTCGCGTAAGCTCGTGCCTCTAGCTAGTTCATTTCGCTATTTTTAACTTCCGTAGTATCTAAATGTGTAAGCCATTTCTTTTGTCCTTTCTCCACGGTTTCGACTATGCAACCGTTTGAGTCCTCCGGCTGCAGCGTGTAATTACATTGCAATTATCTTTCTATCATTTTAATTGTATGTATTGACATTTGTTCAACGATTCCACTTAAACCCCAATTTTGTTTCAGACGTACTCCGGGCTTTTCTGTGTTGTGGTCAACCCCTACAAGAAGTTACCCATCTACACAGAAAAAATCATGGAGCGGTACAAAGGTGTCAAAAGGCACGACCTTCCTCCACACGTTTTCGCTATTACAGACACCGCCTACAGATCGATGTTACAAGGTATGTCCACTGCATGACACGTCTTAAAATTCCCGTTTAAATTTAATTTTAGTCGTGGTTCACCTAAAAGTCAAGTTGGAATTAGTTCATCACAGAGTATAGCGTTTGGTATTGGCAGACTTCAAAAATTGATTCTGCTCCCCATTAGATCAAACGAACTAAAACATTTCTAGAAGTGACTGGTTACCTCACTAGCTTATGGAATTCATTCTTAGAATCTCCTCGCTAAAATCAAGATGTGAATCCCAGGCCTACATAGTTCACCCTAACCAATGAAGACGTGTTTATTGATAGTTGAGGGTCTCACGAAGCGTCATTCCGCAAATTAGTGCACTTTTCGCATGGAAGGGCGTGTAGTGGTTGCCGACATATTCTTAAAATATTTTAATGAAATACTTGGAGATGTAAAAAGTCAATCAGTGCCCCCTGCTTTCAAGCCAACCGAACTATATTTGATGGTCACGTCGAGAGTTGAGTTTTGCTCCAGTTCCCATTCCAACTCTATGTTTTAGATTGTAACTAAAAAGCACTTGTGTCAATTATTTAACCTACCAGAGCCCGTAATTATGATCCATGAAGTGTTGCCTGAAATTCTGTACATCAGTCCCTAATTTTCTGTTTGCCACGATAAAAATATTGAAACACTACATCCGTGCCTACGTGATCAATGTTTCACGTCACCACATGGTTACACAGGACTAGAATAGAACGAATGTCGTAGGGAGTGACCCTGATTCACCTTATTACAGATAATATCCAAGTATTGTGGAAGTTGTGGCTGCATCACTGAAATATGGAACCAAATTTGTTCACAAAGCAGCCTCTGATTAGGCATAAAAATTATCAACGGAATTATACACGTACCTGCGTTAAAAGCTTGTGGAACTGGCTAATAACCTGGCTCTTGTTCGCATTTTCAGATAGAGAAGATCAATCGATTCTTTGCACGGGAGAGTCTGGTGCGGGAAAAACAGAAAATACCAAGAAAGTAATTCAGTATCTAGCGTACGTTGCCGCTTCGAAACCTAAATCCTCGTCCTCTCCACATACGGTATGTGCTCCTCTACAAAATGCAATTTATAATTTTCCTCAGTCGTTGTTCATACTCTTGACAGCTGCGTAGTCCTTTAGTGCGGCTAACTACCTTATTTTATTAATCCCGATATTTTCAGTAGTTGTTTCTACATGATTTTGTTTTCTGGATACAACGAGTTGTCACATAACCAAACTTACTCCAGTACTTAAACATTCGCTGGGCAAATGTATTCCCTGTTAGTTACTTTCAGCGTGACGGACAGTGATGTACAATTGGAACCCACTCGAGTTTGCACCGTCCTTTTCCAATGACTATGCACCCCGATATCTTGTTGATTTATGAACAGCAAATCGTGTTATCTTATCGAACCAACGTTGGAACGTTTTTAGTGACTGTTTACTTTTCGTATGACTCAAATTAATGATTAAGATTACCTTTCGTGGAGATATCTGTATCGAACGTTGACAGAATAATTCCCTGAACGGTAATCTTGAGATTTTTGCTGTTCCCTTTTCAACGACAATGGCCGGCTCGGGCTCAGTTTGTTGATACAGTTTATTCCTGGGGTGTAGAGTTTACATCATTTATTCGTAATTATAATCAACCAAGTGTCAAATCAAATATCGTGCGTAACGTCACACAACTTTCCCAACCCCTGTAAATTGGATATGTATATTCGATCAACCCATATATACCGATTCATTTATGTACGTTTGATCAAGATCGTTGTAGCCGTTTTCGGAAAACATGCGAAAGCAAATAGTTTTTGGTACAGTTTGATACCACACCACTCCCTTGTGGAAGTGATCATAAACCTGTTTTTGTCCCTTAAAAATAATAACGAAAATATCTGGTGCGTTGCAACACACAACTTTCCTTAGCTCTACGTCATTTCGGCGGAGTTTAAAAGGAAAAAAAAAACGCGCTAAAACCGGTATTGGATTGGACTACTACATCAATTTTTTTTTTAAATATTCCAGTGACAGAAAAAAATCGTGCTAAAATCGATTTTCGTCGAAACTTTTGATAATTTATTGTGCTGCTCTCGTCATTTTCCCACAAATAGAAATTTTAAGGTGTAATTGCCTTATTTAGAGCTATCAATATTAAAAATTTATTCAAAATCGTTAGAGCCGTTTTGGAGAAAAAAATTTGGTGTTTTGATCACTATGATAACTATAGTTAACTTTCGGTGGATTTTGCCCATGTCCATATTTTTGCGTCCCATGGTAACCTGTAGGCTAGACATCAAGTTTCAGCTGATTTGGTACGGTTGTTTTCTCTAAAAACCGCGCTAAAATCGATTTCGTCGAAAGTTTTGGTAATTTATTGTGCTGCTCTCGTCATTTTCCCATAAATGGGAATTTTATAGTATAGTTGCCATATTGGGAGCTGCCAATATAACAAATTTAATCAAAATCGTTAGGGCCGTTTTTGAGAAAAAAAAATTTGGTGTTTTGATCACTATGATAACTATAGTTAATTCGATGGATTTTGTTCAAACCCTTATTTTGGCGTCCCATGATAACCTGGAGGCTAGATATCAAGTTTGAGCGGATTTGATACGGTCGTTTTTTCTAAAAATCGTTCACAGACACATACACAGACCATTTTCCCCATAGTGTTTTTCGGACTCAGGGGGGTCTGAAACGTAAAGATCTGAAGAAAACTCAAAATTGTTTTTTCAACCGATTACATAACTTCCCTTTCTACTTCGTAGAGCCAAGGAAAGTAAAAAACAAAGACAAACGAGCTGAATCGGTCGAACCGTTCTCCCTCAAATCTTACAAACCACGTGTCAAAATTAGGGGTTTTCGATTCAGTTGGCCTCGAAATGTATTGATCCGAAGAAAACCTAAGTTTCATACTATTGTAATACTTTGCTAGCAAATAGTAAAACACGGCCTTCACATTTTGCAGTAATCGTTACATGCAATTAATATGGCTATGTATTAAACAACTTCTATTGTTACTTTGGTACAACTTACACTTTATTCCTCCTCTTTTGGCCTCGATAAAGAGCGCAATAATTCCATCTCCCCTCGCTCTATGATTAAGCAGCATTACCAACATACCAAATGTCAAGATACCCTAACCAAATAAATATTGCAGCTCATATGGACTTAATTAGATACAGCTAAAGGGCCTGAATCGTTAGCTCTCCTAGTTCTCTCAAAATCGGTACGTTGACCGGAATCAATGAAAAACGTATGAGCTCAAACGAGAGCGTACGAGGAATCATTCGAGCTGAATCCATGTTGACCCCGGAAAATTATACGAAATGAAGAATGCCGTTCGTCTGGAAAGGATTTCGATGTTGCTTATGGACGGTTTCTGTCGAGTTAAAAGTAGTACCTCCATGAAAATTGGCGAACTTTAGGTGTGTTGCAAGGAAATTTGACTGGAATTGCATCGGTAGTCTCATAAGTAATAACTTCGAAAATTGTTGCTACTTGTGTAAGTTCTAGTTTAAACTGAGCATGGTATCTGGCTAACTTCCATTAAATTCTTCGTATTAATATAAACTGAATTGAAGAAAAGAGGAAACCAATCCATTTTTATGTGGAGGAAGCGTATGTTCTTAGAGTATCAACCGATTCCGCTCTGGAATTATGAACTTGTTACACAAAATGTGTGTTTGTCTAGATCTGCGATCAACCAAAGTCAGTTTCGAATTGTTGATAGAAAGCTGATTAAGTAAGGATCGTAATTAGGTCAGCGATTATTCCTGTCAAAAGACGCCTGTAGGAAATGTGTCAAGGAAAACCCTGCAACACCCTTAGTTGTAAATTCTCCTATTAGACTGGATAAAAACTAGATATTTCCTACACATTTCGGGAAATATTTTTCTGTAGTGTCGTAGTTAATGGCCAGTAATAGTGTTAGCTGAAAACTGTCATATTTGAAGACAGAGGAAAGGAGCCTCCTTCTGGTTATTATAAGCCTACTTGAAACGCGTGGATTTTACTGAAACTCAATATTATGTAACTACACCAAACGTTTAAGATTACGGCATTGATTCGGATTGGTCTAATGTGAAGGCAGATGAGCTTCGTATTCGATAGCTAGTAATATGGTTACGTGGGCAGTTAAATAGAGCCCTTCTACTTCATCTGTGCCGAGCCGTGGAGAGATTCAGCCGTATAAGGCAAGTTGCTTGGCCATGTAATGCCTTATAAGGCTCCCGGGAGCTCTGGCACAGCTCTCGAAATTACGGCCTTAAGTCATGATTTATCTTGGCGCAGCAGACTGGAAAATAGTCTTCTTAGCCGTTTGACACTTGGCGGTCATAATTGAGTTTAGTAGTCATATACCGACCTGAAACAACACCCCATAGGATTTCGCCTTTTTAGGTTGATGCTACTTTTTTACAACCCATTGATCATTTGATTTGCTAACTCTATTAGTAGCCGCTTCGTAGGGTAGTTTATTGTATGATTATTTGTTGAAAGCATACTTTGGTGCGCTCTTTGATCAATTGACTACCATTTGAATGCCTTGGTGACTCATTCAGGTAGTTATATAGTAGTCAGGTGCCAGCTCCTAGTTGTTGAGTGCAAAGTCGAACTTGACTACGTCGTGAGGAATTGCATGGATCTCCTTTAATTTAAGCTGGCACCGGTGCCAAACCCCCGAGAAGCAGCAAAAACCTTCTTCTTTTGGAACGTTTGCTCGAAACTTCGTACGTTCATACCTACTGAGTCATAAAATATAAATCTGAAGTCGTTTACTGTTTCCCCCTAAAGCTAGCTTTTTTTACACCAAAAGCTTGCGATTTATTGCTTTTATTATTTTTTTAAATAGCAAGTGCATCTTGTGATGGCAAAGGTCTAGCAATCTATACCAAACGGTGATAAAAATCGTGTCAAGCTAATATTTTCACTCCTTCCCCTAGTTATAGATTTAACGAACTACAAACATTTACATCTATAAAATGCACCGGTATAGCGCGACTCTCAGCAGAACTTTAGTTTATCCAGTTTTATTGGAATCTCCCGGTTACATTAGCTCTCTCTTGATAATCTACTTATGCCTGATTTCTTCTTTTTCCTTTTCTCTTGATGAATAAACTAAGTAACCTCAATTGCAGGGGAGGGGGAAGTATTCTGGTTTTGATTGTTATCATTTTTTGTTAAAGGGCTTAGGGCAAAGGTAACATTTGATAACTCAACCGAAAAAACAATACTAGAACACGAACTGTTCCTTTGACTTAGGATTTTGATATTGATGCAGCCAGTGTAGTATTCTGCTAACGACTAGTAAATAATTAATGAGTGAAATATTTAAATTTCATGAGATGGTGGGTAGTGGAGACTCAGTCAAAAAATAATCGCGCTATTGTCAAATCACCAAATTTTTCTCAAAACAAAACATCGTCCGTTGTTGTGGTTGGATGTACTATTATTCTACAGTAGTGAACCGGTTGCTGAGATGGATGGTCAATCTCTTAAGCCCCTACGTGGCATTCATGATGCCTTCGAAGACTTTCTCTTCGGATTTTGTATATTTTACCTTCACATGAAAAATTTTATTCTGCTGCTTGTATGTTTTCTATGAGGTTTGGTACTGCACTATTTCTTTCAAGTTTGTAGACGATGAAGTAGATGTCTAAAGCCCTCAAATAAACCGTTTTGAGCGTAGTTCGTTTTATAAATTATGTACACATAATCTTAGAGCTGCTTTGAATGCGGGTCTTCTGACTTGCCAATTCTTTTCATTTAACCTCTTTGCTATACTGGTTATTTTATTCGTAACCGCCACCCTGTTTTGGATGAAACCATCGCCGACTAACATTTAGCCCAGGTAAAGTAGTTAGCTTGTCATTCTTACCCTTCATTTTCCACCTTTCTCAGCTACGTAAATTTGTTGTTTGTAATGAAACTCTACTTTTTCATTATGCCGTTTCTTGTTTTATTTCAATTGGTATATTTTGAGTATGTTTTTGATTGACTTATTGACCGATGTTTTTTTCTTCCACACTTCTCCAAATAGCGCCTGAAGTGTATACTGACCTATGTGTTTAAATATTCATTGTTACGTAGTACGTGCATCGATGGCACACGACCCTGACTAATACAAATAATCTTTACCAAATCAAAAAGTCACAAATAGTTGGGTTTCGTGTTTGAAAAGTATGTTCGAATCGTGATGCTTATTTAAATTAAAACGCCCGTGTCTAGAATTCCTGCCACAACAGTCGTTGGTTCCTAAACTCGGTCGTTATTCAGTTGTTGGCGCGTTTAGGGGTTTTGATGAAAAACGGTTGAATCCTTGACAAAATTCCCTTGTAAAGGAACATTTCTTTCCACCTCGTTTAAATTTTCGTTTGCCAAATTTCCGTTCGTCAATGTCGTCTACACCGTCGCCTTTTATTTCCCTCACTGGCAGTCCTGACCAATTATGCAAATTCCTAAAAAAACTCATTCACTCTTACCTCAACCCGCGATTGTGAATCTGGTGTTATTCACGGCCGAAGCAGTCATATCGGTCAAAGACACATAACCCACTGAGTATAACCAGAAGAACGTAAAAATAAAATGTGGTCCGTAACTGATCAGTTCTGTTCCTTCATTGTGGTAGCCAGTGGCTGTACCAAACCGCCTTGGGCAGTAGAGCCAATTGCAGCTGCAGTTTTTGCAATCTCTTTCTAATTTAACAAATAGCTAACCGCCTTGGAGAATGTGCTTTTAATAGCCACATGATCCTCCGCCCCCTTTAATATTAGCATTTGTTCCTGAAATTTTCAGGATTTTTTAATCATCAGTTCAACAATTGTGTTTTTATATCTCGGCTATTTTTCGTTCAACTCATCAAAAGACGTCGTGGCACACAATTAAGTTATTGACGAAAACCTATGTCGCCTCCACTTACACTGTCCCTGACATATTGGAGCTTGTTTAATTGATTTCAACGTCAATTTATTGGTGATTAACGGTAAAATGATCTTGCTTCGTTTGCGTGATGACGTAAAACTGTCATCGTACTCGGATTTTCTTCTCTCACTTGGATTGGTGCTAGTAGTAGGTGAATGGTTTGTAGGTGGCGTTAGAATTTATGCACGAGTTTATTTTATTGCATGATTTGGTTACCTTCCTCGATTATGCCGTCCACTGTAAATGAAGATTAGCGTTTTCCGAGAGTGTACAATCAAATGTCGAACATTATACTGTTTCATTTCTCTCTCCTTCGATATACTTATTTGAAGAACGCTTCTAATCAACTCTACGTAGAATACACCATCTTTTTTTTATCTAGTTCTCCTAGAGATCTTTTGTAGTTTATGTGGATTTTTTTGTTCTTTTTTTCTTGGCACCTTCTCCCTGCACTCTGCATGCGTCTGCACATTACTGGCGGATCTGCACAGGCCCAGAGTCAAGCTCTGATCATTGTAAGTATTTTGCACCAGTAGAAGTTTTTTTTTTTTGAAGACAACCTTTGAAAATATATTCAAATCCTACCCCATTGAAAATCGGAAGCTCTTAGTAGATCTTTGTACTGTTCGCCGTCTACGAATATCGTATTAGCTCGATTGGAGGTATCGTAAATAATTAATAAAAGTAAAGTGTCAGATAAAGTGTAAGCTACCTGCAGCTATTTTTATATTATCTTGCCTTATATTATTTTTTTCTATTCTGTTACATGCTCCGAAATTCAGCCTACAAATTTTGCGGTATGTCTAAATTCAGCAACAGGAATTGAACGTGTGGTGTGAAGAGTGGTTTTGTTTGATTTGTTTTCATCAATTTATTTCATCATATTCAAATATCACTGTCGGTTTTTTCCATACCCTTCCCGCTCCTTAACGATCCTTTCCTTCCAAAACTCACGACATAATTAGGATCATGGGAAATCGACTGACGTTGCAGGTAAATTCATATATCCATCCCCACCAAATTCATGTTTTCTTCCGCGTTTCTCATTTGTTGTGTGCATGTAATCGCTTGAATCAGAATTGTTTTTTATATTGCTGATTAGTTGCTCTGAAACCGCCTCGAGTAGATTTGGATTTTACTTGAATGCTTGATAACGCGACAAGTTGTTTAAAATAAGATACTTTTTGCAGGGCGAGCTGGAACAGCAACTTCTTCAAGCAAATCCGATATTGGAAGCGTTCGGAAATGCGAAAACTGTCAAGAACGATAATTCGTCACGTTTCGTAAGTTTCAGTGGTTTTTCTTGTGAATTCCCTTTTCAAGCAATAAGTCAGAGTTTAGCCATTTCTTGAACCACACTTTCATGCAGTCCATTGTCGGACTCAGTACTCTATAACAAAGGAGTGTTCTATCATTACATCCTCAAGTTGTAGTCATACACATTAATGTAGTAATGCAATTAATAAGCTCTACTTGAAGTCAAATGAAAGCGTTGGCATTATGTTACGTTAATGTTGTCTAATTATCCTCGTAAGTGAATGCGCAGGTGATTATTGAAATTGTGGCATTTGCAGGGTAAATTCATTCGAATTAATTTTGACGCTTCGGGGTACATCGCTGGGGCAAACATCGAAACGTACTTGTTGGAGAAGTCGAGAGCCATCCGTCAGGCCAAAGATGAAAGAACGTTCCACATTTTCTATCAACTACTAGCAGGCGCTTCTCCAGAACACAGAAGTACGTTAATTGAATTTGTTCGTTATTTTTCCTTCCTGTAATTTTCTATCGGTTCTATTTGCCTTGTTTATTTTTCAAGTTCGAGAAGAGATAGGTTTTTATAGTTGAAAAAAAGAGTTTTGATACGCCCCAATTCGGTGATATCGTGTATGTTGAAACTGAATGTCCAGCACAAACACTTTGATGTACTCTTTTGAAATAATATTTCATAAATAATATCTAACAAATCATTTCTATTTACAAAACGTTGAGTTCATATCTACATATGAGTTTATATCTGAAACCGTATCAATTTGAGATAAGATTTTCTAAAAAGTGTCATTCTGTGGAATTCGCTGTGGTCGCTTAATTTATTTATTCTTTGCATCATAATTTCAGAGGAGTTCATTCTTGAAGATCCAAAAAATTATCCCTTCCTTAGCAATGGCATGGTTCAGGTACCCGGTGTGGATGATGCTGCCGATTTTCAGGCGACGATTGCGTCCATGTCCATCATGGGGATGACCAATGACGATCTTTCCGGTTAGTACAATTATTGGAAAGCTCCATAGCTCTTAGTTGCAGTTAGCATCGAATGCAAATATAAAGGCATGAGTTGGACGATTGGGCTTCCCAGGGAAATTGTCAAGCTTATGACATGGTTCCCTCAGCTTCGGCTGACTCCCTGCGTTCTTCTGGTATGAATTGTGGATGTTCCGGAGGGGGGGGGGGGTTTACTCAGGCGGTTATGTTGTACATATCATAAATCTAAATGCCACAGGACACCGTCTCGTACTCAACCCCATATGCTCTCTGAAAATCTTGAGAAAATGGTAAGAATTGATGAGTATTGCAAGGAATTGACTGCAGATAGTTGGGTAAGGCGTTTATTTATTGACGAAACTAATTGGTTTGTGAAGCTTCGCAACGCAAAGTATGAGTAGAAATTCTAAATTTGAAGGACCTTTTTCTTCTTCTTGTTCCCTTCCTGAAAACAGAATAATTAGTTACGTTTACAATAACAGCTTCAACTTTGACTCTAAGCGAAGATATAACATGTACAACTTATTTTCCATGTAACTTTTTTAGTAAATGTGATCATTAGAGCCCATTACCGGCTAACTTATTTAATATTTATCAATAGTAACACATTGAAACTGTAATCATGAGGGTAACCATAAATTCATCAAAGTTAGGGACTGTAGTAGTTTTAGATCGTATTGTCGTGACTTCACTAATTTTGTATTTTACATTTTTCAGCCCTATTTCGCATAGTTAGCGCCGTGATGTTGTTTGGAAGTATGCAGTTTAAACAAGAAAGAAACAGCGATCAGGCTACCTTGCCGGACAACACTGTCGCCCAAAAAATTGCTCATCTGTTGGGTCTTTCCATCACTGAAATGACCAAAGCTTTCCTTAGACCTAGGATCAAGGTTGGAAGGGATTTCGTGACTAAAGCTCAAACTAAAGAGCAAGTAAGGAAATTTTAGTTTATTGATTCGGACTATTCATAGCCGCCTTGAACTTGAACCTTTGTGTTCAAAACGCATTTTCACACCGCAAAAGATTCGCCTCTGACGTTCTTTCGTAATTTCAGGTTGAATTTGCTGTAGAAGCCATCTCTAAAGCGTGCTACGAAAGAATGTTCCGTTGGCTCGTTAACAGGATAAATCGCTCTCTCGATCGAACTAAGAGACAGGGAGCATCGTTCATTGGAATCCTTGATATGGCTGGTTTTGAAATATTCGAGGTATTGTCTAGATTTGGTAGCCCGTTGCTGATAACATATTTTGAATTTTTAGTCGGTAATTATAAATTAATTCATACATCAATTATGTTCTCTGTATCTAGATAAACTCCTTTGAACAACTGTGTATCAATTACACGAACGAAAAACTTCAACAGCTCTTTAATCACACAATGTTCATTTTGGAACAAGAAGAATATCAAAGAGAAGGGATTGAATGGAAATTCATAGACTTCGGACTTGATCTTCAACCTACCATCGATCTCATTGACAAGGTTTCATTGCATTGAGTTAATTTATCATTGCGGAACCCACGTAGCGAATTCTATGTAATTAAATTAAATCCTCTGTTACAGCCCATGGGAGTTATGGCTTTGCTGGACGAAGAATGTTGGTTTCCAAAAGCAACTGACAAGACCTTTGTGGAAAAGTTGGTCAGTGCTCACAGCGTTCATTCCAAATTCGTCAAAACAGATTTTAGAGGAGTCGCCGATTTTGCCATCGTGCACTACGCTGGAAAGGTACCTCAGTGTTCACATTAATATTCTCGTTTCCAAATAAAATATTATGATCCGACACTCACAATATTCCATGCTATGGAAAGTGCGGTCTGTTTTCTGGTCTGCTGTGCCGAGTTATACTCAGGCCAAATTTTTGTTCAGTACGTAGAAAGGTGCAAATGATTTAATGTTATCGTACTGTTTTTGTAAATTAATTGCAGGGAGGAGCTCAGAGTTTGTTTATTTCAATTATTTAAAATATGTAACAAAGTGTAGGCTTATCATTTAAAATAAATCAATCTCCACAGTCTGGCAGTGAGTGATTTCTTTGACTGTAAGCGTAGCTTCCTCATATGTTAGCTACAATTTCGTTTTCGCTTTTGTTGGTTGAGATGGAAGATACACTGTCAAAATGTCAAAAGAATTTTGCTGGCTCTTGGGAAACCCCACGAAAGAGTAAAAGGTGTACTGTACTGTACAGACGAGCAAACAAAGCATGGCCCTTAAATACCAGTAACGTCTTATATACTTGAAGTTTGGACATAACGGTTGGGGACTTGATAATAAATATGTAATTATTATTTGGACATAATAATTACAGTGAGAACCGTAATTGTTAGCTCAAGCCGACCCAATTGAAAACTCAACGATAAACGGCGGTGTAGCAAAGGAGAGAACAATTTAATACAACTTGAGGATGTAGATTAAAGAGAGCGGTGCAAGGCTATAAATAATTGTTTGCGCATCCATCAACCTGGAGTGTCAAGAGTTGCACTTTTCACTGTGGTAACTGCTGATTAGAAGGCGTTGTAGCTAAAACAAAAAAAATATCCCTATGTGTGTGTTGCACGATTTGAGCATTGAGTAAGTGCAAATAAGGTTCAGTAAAATCATAGTTTCCTATAACACTACCACTTTCGTATCAGCACAGAATTATATCTCCGTTCAACTGACAGATACAGGAATAATTAAGGAGAACAAAATGTGGGTATACGTTACTAGAAGCCACTGTTAGATTGGTCAAATCCAGTTGAAGCAATCGCTCTGGAAATTACGAAAATGTTCAAAAAAACACTATTTTCGACACATTTTGATTTTTATCTGTTCAATTGTCAGGGGAACATTCATTGAGAACTATATATAGGCCTATATGTCCGTTCAACGAATTTTCATGGAGAAGAAAATTTGGGTACTAATTAGTAAAAGATAATTTTAATAACTAAAGTTAACGTACCTGTTAGGTGAGTCCGTCTCCTCTGGCTGGTGAGTTACTGTGGGCAAGCGCTTTCGATGTAAAGACATCATCGTCTGGCCGTTAAGTCAGTACTGACTTAACGGCCAGACGATGATGTCTTTACATCGAAAGCGCAACTAACCACAGTAACTCACCAGCCAGAGGAGACGGACTCACCTAACAGGTACGTTAACTTTAGTAATTTGCCTACTGGCGGACACAACCCAATTTCTTTAATAATTTTAATGTTTAATCAAAATCGTTAGAGCCATTTTCGAGAAAAATGCGAAAACCCCTAGTTTTTAGTACATTTTCGTCCCCCCCACCTCTCTTTCCCATTGGTGGAAATCACCCATAACCTTATTTTTGCGTCTACAAAAAATAAAAAACAAATTATAAAAGAACCAGTTCAATCGGGTCAGCCATTCTCCCACAAATCGAGCTACAGGCACACATACGGACAGTGCACCGAAATGAAGATTTTCTGACTCATAAGACCTCAAAACGTAAAGATCCAGAGAACACCCAACTTTTTTTGACACAATTGCAATACCTTCCTTGCCCATTGGGTAGCGGAAAGTAAAACATGAAAGCCATAGACTTGACAACGCGATGGTCAACTCCTCTCTCTTTGTTCCAACAAATTCCAATTCAAGAGGAAGATTTTTCCATCAAGCTTTGTTCCAAACAGCTCGATTGGTTCTTGGACTCCCTAAGCCTAAACCCCGAAATCGCATCAGCAGAATTTCATGTCACGACTTTAGACGAGAGGTTGCAGTATCGTCGCTGGAAAGTAACAGTTGGGAGCTCTCATTGGATTAACAAATATCTGTCTTGAGAATTATGTGGGCTTGCTCAGCAGTTGGAAAGATCAGCTGCTAAGGAGCTAGTCTAACAAAGAACATTCTCCACTTGATTTCGGTTTGTGATGACTTTCTAATTGTGAAAATATATCGTTTTTCAGGTTGACTATTCTGCTGCACAATGGTTGATGAAGAATATGGATCCTTTGAATGAAAATGTCGTGTCTCTATTACAAAACTCTCAGGATCCTTTCGTTATACATATATGGAAAGATGCTGAGATTGTGGGTATGGCTCATCAAGCTCTGAACGACACTCAATTTGGAGCGAGAACAAGGTGGGTTTTATCAGATATTATAAATGAATGTCAAGTAGCGTTGATTGCTATGATCTTCACGGTATGAACACTTGGCTATAGTTGTTGATCCTTAATATTGCTTTCGATAAATTAAATTGTCTGTTTTCCCCTTGCATTATCCCCTACTAATAGTGCACCTGAACGGTAAGTTTGGACACTCACAGACTTACATGCATGCTGAACGTATACTGTTCCTTCAATACGTTATTGTCTGTTCCATTTTCTTGCAGGAAGGGTATGTTCCGGACTGTTTCCCAGCTTTACAAAGACCAGTTGTCAAAACTGATGATCACTTTGCGCAATACTAACCCTAATTTTGTGCGATGCATTCTTCCCAACCATGAAAAGAGAGCAGGGAAAATAGATGCCCCTCTTGTACTCGACCAACTCAGGTGTAATGGTGTTCTGGAAGGTATTCGAATTTGTCGACAAGGTTTCCCCAACCGAATCCCATTCCAGGTTTGTTGTATTTCTCAATTCCTCTGACAATCGATTTTAATTCCCAATCACGATTCACATACTTAGTTACTATTAATGGAGATTTTTATATCCACCATATTCGGTTAAGCCACGAAGATTAAGACTGTTGCAGTCGATTTTCTTCAAAAAGTGCTCCTAGGTCACTTTCAAATAGAAAATTTCAGGACTCTTCATTAATGAAAGGGAGACTCTGCCGTCTACAAAGTGAGTTGAACTCGATGCCAGTATGACTAGGTGCTAGGCTATTTGACAGCCATTTCTCCCCCTTATAAATAAAATTAGTAACCAAACAGTCGAATGGAAAATTACTACTGATAATGCATAAGGACAGCGATTAATTAACGTGATTAAAATTGTTAGAGGTTTGTGAAGTAGTGAATGTGGATACGCACTGAGGAGCGCAACAAATACCACAAGCTTAAAATGGCCGTTTTAATTTGTTTTATAACTCAATTATTGATCTTTAATTCCTAACGCCTAGTGAAGTTGTTCAAATGCTGTGTTTTTGAGAAGTTTTGAAAATGTAGCTAAAGCAATTGCTTAAAATGTATGAAGGACATTCTAGTGGTGCAATTTCGTTTGGAGAAACTGGTTATGTACCAGAGAGTATGAATTTTCAACATTATAGTTATAAATTGTCAACATAATATTTTCGAATTTTTCGATATGAGCAATTCCAGAAAATTACAACTCAGGTGTATACGCCAATACTTGTATAGCACTTACGAGAACCATTCCATTCGATTCAACATCGAAAAATACTATTAAACGATACGAAACATGACCTGACAACTACGAAAATTGTCAAAATATTTTCCTGATTGGTGTATTATTCATAATTAAATATATACACCAAAAGAGTTCCTTTGATTCTACACTTACTTTGGTTTGAAAAAAGCGCTTGAATCGTATATTGCGTGGTTACGAACATGAAATCGAGGAATATTCGGTAAACCCTAAGTCAATGCTAGAAGTAATTAAGAAAATAACATTTTCAATGCCCCTACGCAATGTAACTGTTTTTTTTTCTGCCTGGGAATTATTTGTGATGTTATTGTTATCTTCATTCTTCATTAATGCAACCAGTAAAAAAAATATTGATGGGGAAATGGAAAAAAGGGGTAATCAATATTTATTTTCTTATATAAGAAAGCTAGTAAACTAGCTAAAATAAATTGTATCCGAAATTCTGGTGGCAGGGTTCTGGATCCGTCATAGGGTTGCATCTAAACAATATTAATCGTTTTAAATATGATTCTTTATGTATGACTTGCTTTTAATCACGATTAGTGGCGTAGTACTGGCGAAAGTGTTTCTGTCTTGCTAATTACGTAAATGGATGTTACAACTTGAAATAAGACGTTCATATTAGCTTTTTAGAAGAATTTAAATTTGTTGTAATGTACAGACCACGTTGATTGCTTTATTTAAACTCGTTTCAAATCGTTTGGTTTTTGGAAAAAGTGATTACAACTGCGTCCTAAGATAAAATCTATGTCTCCCTTTTCTAAGAGCAATTAAATGTTATCTGGTTGGCTTTTCTCACGAGCTTATCAATAATGTTCTCTTGAAGGAATTCAGGCAGAGGTACGAGCTGTTGACACCGAACGTGATCCCCAAAGGCTTTATGGATGGGAAAAAAGCTTGCGAGAAGATGATCAACTCGCTAGAGCTCGATCCTAATTTGTACAGAGTTGGACAGTCCAAGATTTTCTTCAGAGCTGGTGTATTGGCTCATTTGGAAGAAGAACGCGACTATAAAATTACTGACCTCATCGTAAATTTCCAAGTTAGTATTTACACGTATATTGTGGATTTCTTGTCGACAAAAAAATTATTTGTGTATTTTAAAGTACTTGTCCGTAAAAATAACATTACTCTAGATTTTAAGAAGTCCTCCATTCATATACGAATATGTTTGTAATTAGTGTCAATGTATTTGTAGGCGTTCTGTCGGGGTTACCTGGCCCGAAGAAATTATCAGAAGCGTCTGCAGCAATTGAATGCAATTCGCATCATTCAAAGAAACTGTTCGGCGTACTTGAAGCTAAGAAACTGGCAGTGGTGGAGGCTGTACACAAAGGTAAGTTATGACTGGACTAAACTCATCATTTGCTCGTTTGTTCAACTTGAAAATAACACGAGGGAAGTGGAATTTCGAGTTCGACAAGATTGATCAACTGTACTTCCCCCGAATAATTCTTAGTAAAAATCGCTTCGGTTTCCAATTCTTCCTTCCACTCTTCGTCCTCTGGGCTACAGCTCCCGTGGTTTTCTTATTCTCTTCGGCCCTCCTGTCTCATAGTTTCCTGACGCCGCTTCCTTAGCACTCAACCAATGGTGAGGAGGTAGTAAACTCAGGTCTGCAAGAGACCCGTAGCTGGTTTTACTTCCCCCACCTGTGCCACTGCCTACTATTCGTAAATGTCTCCTATTTCAGATCCACCTAACGCAATTGATGAACCCAAGACTTATATCTTTGTATGGAAGGAACTATGTTACTGGCGAATTTCTTATTATTTTAAAAACATATTGAGAGCATCCGTAGTTGTGATGACTGTTATCTCAATTATTGCTTCTTATATGTTATTAAAATTTTACTACTGCTGTCAGGTCAAACCTCTACTGGAAGTTACGAAACAAGAAGAAAAGTTAACGCAAAAGGAAGATGAATTGAAGCAAATTCGCGAAAAGTTGGAAAGCCAGTTAAGAAGTAAAGACGAGTACGAAAAAAGGCTTCAAGATACCTTAGAGGAAAAAGCAGCGCTGGTTGAGCAACTTCAAGCGGAGGTTGAGCTATGCGCTGAAGCTGAAGAGATGAGAGCAAGGTAGAATAAAATATTGCATTTTAACGGTGTAAACTGTCGTATTTTCAATATAATCTTTGATCGACATATTGCTTGAATATAATTGCGCTGTAACAGGATTTGGTTTTCTTTCATTCAGATTGGCCGTCAGGAAACAGGAACTCGAAGAAATTCTGCACGATCTTGAAGCCAGGATCGAAGAAGAAGAGCAACGAAATACCGTTTTAATCAACGAGAAAAAGAAACTCACTCTAAATATCGCAGATCTCGAAGAGCAGCTTGAAGAAGAGGAGGGAGCGCGTCAAAAATTGCAATTGGAGAAGGTGCAAATTGAAGCGAGGTTGAAGAAAATGGAGGAGGACCTCGCTCTCGCAGAAGATACCAACGGAAAAGTAGTCAAAGAAAAGAAAGTTCTCGAGGAGAGGGCCAGCGATTTGGCTCAAGCTCTCGCTGAAGAGGAAGAAAAGGCGAAGCATCTGGGAAAATTAAAAACTAAGCACGAGGCCACTATTGCAGAATTAGAAGAGAGGCTTTTGAAAGACAACCAACAAAGGCAGGAAATGGACCGTAACAAACGTAAAATCGAAACTGAGGTGAGTTCTACGATTTTCACGTTGGTTTCACCGAGTTGAGTTCGAACTGATGTACAGAATTATGTACTAATATCTTCTCTTCTAGGTGAATGATTTGAAGGAACAGCTCAATGAAAAGAAAATACAAGTTGAAGAGTTGCAGCTTCAACTTGGCAAGAGGGAGGAAGAAATAGCTCAAGCTTTAATGAGGATTGATGAAGAAGGCGCAGGTTGGTGGTAATTTATACCTTAGGTGATTCACAGACAAATTTTGATGTCTCACAACTTCTCAGTCTCCTTGTAAATAAGGGGAGTTTTGGCGGGACTGGTGCTTTTATCTAATTAGAGCAATTATGATTAACATTGCCGTAGGTAATCCTGAAACATCTGGTGTTCCACATCACACTCGTTCGACGATTTTTAACACTGTAGCACCAGACCCTACCTGTTTTTTACTCTGTTTACATGAACTTGGTAGAACGTAATTTGAAGATCTGCACAGAAACTGGCAGGGCTTGATGTTTCGGAGTATATTTGGTTGTTACTATTTATGTTATTACCATTATAGAGTGACCATTAAATAGGTGATTTAAAGGGTTGTCAGCAAGATTTTTCTGAGTAGGTTCGTTGTTAAAAACACACCGGGGTAGCCAACCCTAGTTGTCTAAATTAAAAGCGGACTGTATTTCAAACACCCCGGATCCGATAGAATTAATTTCTCCCCCCTTGTAGCAAACTGTGCCTCCGCCGATGCCGGGACCTCGCCGACCTGAAAAGGGAACAAATACAGGAACGGAGAAATTGGAAATGAGGGACTCACCTTTATGAATGTGACAGACGCTTTTCCCCGGCCGGGAACCACTGGATTTAGCGGCGGGAACCACTTCGTCGCGTCACAACAATACTAAGCAGAGCTCTTCAAAAGGGGTGTAAAAGATTGTTAATATATGTGCAATTAAAACCAAGAAAAACTTGAGGGCTCTGTCTTGATCGCCCGCGCGATGGAGAGTAGTAGGTGAGAAGGGGAAGGGATGGTGGTCTGTGGGAGGTGAGGCGGACACCTGGAGGAAAACGACCGGCGGGCCCCAGGGCGAATCGGCGGGAAGCAACTTACGTTTCCAACATACCCCCACCTCAAAATCGAATTTTTGACCGCTTAAAATAACCGGAAGTTCGCTGGGAATCTTGTAAAAGGTTTCTCTGGGGGTAGTAGCAAGGGACGAAGAGAGAAAAAGCACTCAGTAAGGAAGAAAATAAATAGAAATCCCAACAAAACTAAGAGAACCAGTACACCCTTCGCAACAAAAACAACAGACACTAGAAATAACACAATGGAAGAACGTAAAACTAACGAGAACATAGGCAAATCATAGTTCTACTGAGACGATAGCGCGACCACTTTTGCTAGCGATGCGCGCTCAAATTTCCCAGTGGGGTGCGAATGCGAACTACTCGTACTTCGCCATCAGCTCCTAGTAGTACCTCTGCAATCCTGCCCAATGGCCACTCCGCGGAAAATCCTGGCTTGTGGTACATTACCAGCTCCCGACCTTTAAAGCTACCGATGGACGAAACCATTTGGAAAATTGCATTTGGGAATGCAGGTACTCCTTACTCCACCTATTCCAGAAAACTTGAGACATTTGTTTCGTCAGTTGCCATCTTGTCAAGTGACTGATAGGGACCTCTTGTATGTCATTATCCGGCCTTTGCAACAAAGGGCCGCCTATTAAAAAATGACCTGGTGTCAGGCAATCAAAATTGTCCGAGGGCGAGTTTGAGAGAGCATATAACGGTCGAGAGTTGAGATAGCTTTCAATCTGAGTCAGGACAGTGTTAAGTTCCTCTAGCAGAGTCTGCCCACCTATAATTCTTTTCAGGTGACCTTTGACGGATTTTATCCCCGCCTCCCATAGCCCTCCAAAATTGGGGGCGTAAGGGGGTTGAACACCACTTGATTTCCCGCCGAGCCAATATTTGGGAAATTTCTGGGCTTGCACTTTTTAAGGAACGAGGTCAGCTCATTAATTTCTCTTGCCGCACCTCGAAAATTTCTCCCCTGATCGGAGTAATGTGTGAAGCCCTCGACGGGCTATGAATCGGTCCAAGCAAGCCAGACAAGCTTCGGTGGAAAGCAGGATTACTACCTCCAGGTGAACTGCCTTAGTGCTCAAACAAACGAATAAGGCAAAATAACATTTCTGGTACGTTCTGGACCGAGAAGTACCCATCCGAATTAAAATAGGACCACCTAGATCGACCCTAAATACTCTTCCCGGAGCCACTGGACCTGGGAAGTTCAGACATTTTGGTTGGTTCGGACGGATGATAAACTTGTAGCAGTTTTTGCATTGGAACATACGTTTTCGAATCAGACTTCGGATAGACGGAATCCAATACCGTCTCAAAATGAGAGATTGGACCAATCGAGGTCCACCATGTCCTGAAAATTCGTGATAGTAGTCGCACATCAGCGACGCCAGGTGAGACTCACGAGGGATCAGTAGTGGATGTTTTGAAACAAAATGTAAATCGGACCTGCCTATCCTACCCCCCACCCTGACAAATCCCAAGGAGTCAAGGAACGGCGAAAGCATTTGAAATCTTTTTGGCCCTGGCCTAATTCCTTTCTTCATTTGTTCTATCTCTGAGGCGAAATAATGAGATTGAACCCGGGATATCAAAAATTCTAGAGCTTCCTGGTACTCCTTAACGGAGATGGGTCCTGTGAAATGCGCCCTACCGATGGCGTTGGTTGCTCTAAGTTTCAGCTTGTAGAGAAATCGTATTATGTAAGTCAAGATTCGTAAACACCGAAATAAGGAGGAAAAACGCTCAATGAACTTTACCATGTAGGAGGTTTCAAGCACTCCTACCATGGTCAAACGGGAATGGGTTTTTGATTCTGGAATGTCAGACATGTCCAAGGTTGGAAAATTCGGCCAATCTTCCACAGGCTCTCTCAGGAAAGGGGGACCGGACCACCACAACTTGTGTGCCTCCAACTGAGAAGGTAGAAGACCCCTGCTAGCACAATCTGCTGGATTCAATTCGCTTCTAACATGTAACCAAGTAGCCATTGGACAAGCATCGTTTAATTGCATAACACGATTGGCTACAAACGTCTGCAGAGCGTAAACAGGAGATTTAATCCATTTCAGAACCGTCGTAGAGTCTGTAAAGCAAACTACATCCGTGATCGATACTGAGGAGGATAGAGGCAAAGTATTCCTTATCAGCTTTATGCGAGCAGACACGCCGCACTAGCTCAAGGCGGGAATCGTCCAAGATTTGAGAGGGGCTACCCAGAGTTTTGGCCTTTAACAAATTCACTGCCACAGAATCCCTGAGCTGGACGCGTAGATAAATGGCAGCAGCCATTCCAGCTCACTGGCATCCTGAAACCCAACGAGCTGCAGACTCACCGCCTGGTCTGCCATTATCCAACGAGGATAGGAAAACTCTCGAGGAAGTTAACTGCTGGATGATTGTCTGCCAATTAGCGTCTAAATGAGTCGGTAACGGATCATCCCAATCGACTCCTGCCACCCACAGTCGTTGAAGCAAGGATTTCATTCCAAATATGACAGGCGCCAAGTATCCATTATAGTCATAGATGCGCGCAACCTGAGATAGGATATTTCGTTTCGTAGAGATTTTCCTAACACGTTAATTTTATATAGGAAAACATCTTTTTCCACGTCCCAACGTAGACCTAACACCTTCGAAGTCGCATCCTGGTTTTGGGAAGGAGCTCACAAATGGGAGATGCTACATCCTTGACCACCTCAGGAGAGTTACTGACCCACTTGCCCAGTTCAAAGCAGCCTACCCTAAGCAAGAAATTAGGTTCGCTCCGGAGGTTGGTAGCATCCGCAACCGTTTTGCTCCCGTCAAGCAGTCATCCATAAATATGGATTCGGTCAACGATCGAGCTGCTCCGGGCCATTATGCGGCCATCCTCAGACACTAGCTGTCGAATCGTCTGCTGAGCCAAAAAAGGGCTACAGGCAATTCCAAATGTCACTGTTGTGAGCTCGTATTCCCCAACTTCGGCCAATGGAGAATCTCTCCAAACACGTGTTGGAAAATGCGGTCTTCAGGTGAATCTTAATCATCCGATACATGTTCTTTATGTCGCAACTAAAGGCTATTTTATGTATTCGGAATCAGGTAATGACTTGTCCTATGTCTCCCTACAGTTTGGGTCCGGGTAACAAATAAGAGTTGAGACTCAACGCCCACTTGGATCAATTCAGCAGGAGAAAAGACAACCCGAACAGTTTGTCCTGAAGAGCCGCTTTTAGGAACTCCATGGTGAGTCATCACGTATGGAGCTGGGTGTGATGCTAAGCACATATGGCCTTCGTTCAAATATTCCTTGAAATTATTGGCATACAATTGTTGGTAACCGGGATCTCTCAAAAATTTACGCTCCAGTCGCTCAAGACGGCGAAGTGCCAACACGCGAGTCGAACCCAATTGTGGACGTTTGCCTTCGCGAAATGTCAGCCTCACCGTAAACTCTCCACTTAGAGGATTCCGAGCGTAAGTTTCCGAAAAATGTTTAAGACAATATTCGTCATCGGGGGATAAAGGAATAGGTTGAAAACTTCCTCTCGCTCCCAAAGGCCCTTAAAATTTCATCCGTGGTTTCAGGGAACACATAATAAAGAGGGCTGAGGGTTGTCACTAAGGGAGGGTACTGATCCCATCAATATCCAACCTAACCGAGTATGCATGGCCGAGGTTCTCCTTTTAGGTGTGGCGATTCTCCTGTCAGAATATCAAAATAATTTGAACACCCAAAGGACATCGACGGGAGGCGGGTTTCCCAAATTCAGGGTCCGCCAAACTAAATTCGAAAACTGAGACGGCAAAGAAGTTGCAATCTCAACTGTGGGTAAATCTGACGTGATTTTTCGAAACCACAGCTAATTCCAGGGAGAACTGAAAATTACTATTGAAGTGAGGTGATATTTGAGTTCTCACAAGGCCTTGAGATGTAAACGACGTCCCATTGCCGATCCCACTAATCTGGTAGGGACATTTACTACGGGGTAATCTCAACTGAGCAGCCAACCTCGTAGTAATGAAGTTAACCGAACTCCCAGGGTCTAGGATGAGCCTGGCCGGGCCACCGACCATCCGCGGCCAAAATGTTCACTTGGGCTGTGCCTAACATTCCAACATTCGTCTTCTGGACTACGGTTGTTAAGGAATGACATGCAGCGCCCACAGAGGTGGAGGGAACTGCCCCTCGATCGTCTCTAGTCGAGGGAAGTGACGAGAGAGTGGAAACTGCAGGCCACTACTAGCTAGGAACTTTCCCCCTATAGAATCAGACGAATGTAGAACGGTATGGTGCCGACGGCTGCACACCTGACACCTAACTTGCTGACGGCAGTTATTAGCCATGTGGGGGTTCAAGCAAATAAAACATCTTTTGAACCGTCGAACCAATTTCTTGCGCTCTTCTACCGTAGCCTTCAAAGTTCTGGACACTTCACAAAATGGTGTTCCTGCTCGCATAATGGACACCGACTCACCGCACTGGACGTTGGCGCCTTTTGGGTGACGGTTAACACTCGCCGAGTGTTATCAACTTTCTTTTAGTCGTGGAAATAGAATTCCGGGACTGGCCAAACGGTTGGACAGTTCATTAACTCCGCTATATTACTCTCTCTGATCCCTGAGATATTGCATCAAACTACCCAGAGTAGGAATCCCAAGATCGTCGACCTGGTCTAGCCATCGTTCCTCAAAGCCCTGCCGAGTCTGAGGTCTAACAATTTTAGCGTCCAAAACAACAAAATAAAGTCCGCCAAATTAGGTAGCTCCAAATCGGCGATGCACGTAACGGTCGCTTGCAATTTATCGATAAATTGCGTGAATTCCTGTGCAGACCGCCGTTTTATAGGTTCGAGGGAAAAAATAGTATTCAGGTGATGAGTTGCCAACAGCCTCTTTTGGCTGTACGTTCGTACAAGTAAGTCGTAGCAGGTCTTATAGTTGGATGGTGCAAACGGAACTGTTTGTGCAAGACTCAACGCCGAGTCTGTCAGACAACTTAAGAGATAACTGAACTTCTCAATGTCTGAGAGGTACGACACTCGGTGAATGAGCGCGTCATACAACGCAATGAATCCAGGAAAATCAATTATCCGCCCATTAAAGGGAGGAATAACAATTTTTGGTAGAGACACACGGGAATTCGGGGTGATTGCCGGCGCCGGGACGACATCGGAAGCCGGCAAATTGCTGTGACGCCGATCGGGAGACTGAACTGTGGGATTATCACTCCGTGTCTCCCGGACTGGCGCATATTGTTCCCGCGCAGCGAGAATTTCGAAAAATATTTCATCTAAGTTAGCTCCCAAAGCGACCACATCCGTTTTAAATTCCGGAAATTCCGAACTCATAGCACTCAACTCCTCTAAAATGTCCTCAAATCGTTCTCGTGCCTGCTCAATCCTCGCCACTCGGACTAGAAAAATATTCAGTTTCTCCGGCAGTTGTTTAATGAGATCGAAACAATTTTGTATTACGAGCCACGCCCGTTGTTTACGATCCGTAAGCCGCGCAAAGGCCTGTCGGTCCTTCTCAGAGGGCGACGGCAGATCAATCTTCTCCGTTGCCATTATAAACGTAAACAAATGACAAAAAACAAAATCTTAGAGAGCGAACGACTGAAAGCGAAACAAGAATAAACGAGAAAAGGAAGAACGCGTCTCCTGAGGTCGCTAAGTTGAACTCGCGGCGGCCCTCAACTCTTGTCTCAACAAGATTTCACCGCCCTAAACCCGCAAGGTAAAATACATTCGATCGAGACTATTTTCCCAAATCGAAATTCACAAACTGAATTCAGTTTTCAATAATTGATTAAACAAGGTAATAATTTCCAGTAAACCCCTTGAAGTTAAAACTTACGATACCGAATAATCGCGAAAACTACAATACCCAATCAACTTCGACAGAAATTACCAACCTGAATTCAACCCTCCCGAAATTTTTAATTGCACAAATCCGAAAAAAAAGATATCCGGTCCAACGGATGACCACTACAATTAGGGACTGGTTATGTTAAAAACACACCGGGGTAGCCAACCCTAGTTGTCTAAATTAAAAGCGGACTGTATTTCAAACACCCCGGATCCGATAGAATTAATTTCTCCCCCCTTGTAGCAAACTGTGCCTCCGCCGATGCCGGGACCTCGCCGACCTGAAAAGGGAACAAATACAGGAACGGAGAAATTGGAAATGAGGGACTCACCTTTATGAATGTGACAGACGCTTTTCCCCGGCCGGGAACCACTGGATTTAGCGGCGGGAACCACTTCGTCGCGTCACAACAATACTAAGCGGAAGCTCTTCATCAGGGGGTGTAAAAGATTGTTAATATATGTGCAATTAAAACCAAGAAAAACTTGAGGGCTCTGTCTTGATCGCCCGCGCGATGGAGAGTAGTAGGTGAGAAGGAAGGGATGGTGGTCTGTGGGAGGTGAGGCGGACACCTGGAGGGGAAAACGACCGGCGGGCCCCAGGGCGAATCGGCGGGAAGCAACTTACGTTTCCAACATTCGTTTTGGAATTATAGGGGAAGACTGATAAAAGTTCAGTTCAAGCCACAGGTCTGTTCGCTATCATGCAGGAGGCCCTGTCACTACCTCAGCATCCACCGAACCCCCCCCCCCCCACACACACTTGAGGAGATACGAAAGGGTGTAATTTATACCCTTTTTTATTAATATTTGGGAGACGGAGGGCTGTTGCCTGTGCCCCATGGGGGTATGACACTGGACACAGTCCAAGTCAACTGGTAGCTGACCAGTGATCATTTGGAGTCCTTCAGCGTATAGCGCAGCTCTCTGGCCAATGTTCTCTTTTGATTGACTGTGAGTTAGCTATCCCAGACAACGGGGACCCTTTACTTGAGAATTGTGTCAAGGTAACACACACCCCAATTGGCCTTACTAGTTGCTCTACATGATGCCAACCTGATGCAATGAGGGGTATTCGCTTTCCCTCGGCTACCTCCAACTTGACATGCACGCGCCATTGGGTGGCAGTTTGTTGTATTTGATGGGTTTTCGCCTCGATCTGGTAGATCGACTGTGCACAGATCACTACACTCAAAGAAACCTGAATAGTGTGAATTCCGATTTTTCTCTGGTTGCTCCTAATTATCTTGTGATCAATATTAAACTTCTCGCCTACACATAGCTTATAGCACTAACAACTTGATTTTTGTCAGAATGTTAGTTTTATACGAGAGAGGCTCATGAAAAACTGTACTAAAATAACATTTTCTCGAGATTTTTGATAACTCATCGGGCTGTGAGAAGAGTGTGATGACGAAATTACGATTATTTGTATTTAATTTGTTGCTTTCAGGTAAAGCTCAAACTCAGAAAGCTCTCCGTGAGCTCGAATCGCAACTTGCTGAGCTTCAAGAGGATTTGGAAGCTGAAAAACTCGCTCGAGCCAAAGCTGAAAAACAAAAGAGAGATTTGAACGAAGAACTGGAATCGTTGAAAAACGAACTGCTCGATTCTTTGGACACAACCGCAGCTCAACAAGAACTGCGTACGAAGAGAGAACATGTACGTAATATTTACCCCTGCAAAGCTAAGCTCCCATCATCAGCGTAAATTATTTTTATTACGCGAATTGGATCAGTCAGTAACTGTTATCAAGTATTGTCTTCTTCAGAATTGCGCTGATGGATAAGTTAATTGAAGTTGCCTGTTAAAATGAAATTAAATCCCTACAACCTAATACATCAGATATTTCCATAATAGTATTAATTACTTTGGAAGCTAAGGCAAAATTTGTAGTCTTGGCTCAAGTATGAATCAAACTTGACTTTTAAGTCTTGTAAAATGATATTTGACGAATTTTTCATTACCCTGACTTCATTTTATTTCTCTCTTGACTAGTTCTAAATGGAATTAGTTCATTTGCCCACCTCGACATTGTCTAGCTTTATGGCTCAACATCTAAATCCTAAGCCTCTTTAGAAATGGAATTTCCAATTCTCATTAGGAAAAAGAATGTTCACACATTGATTTTGTTGTATTCAGGAACTTGCAACGCTCAAAAAGACTTTGGAAGAAGAAACGCACATTCACGAAGTTTCTTTGACCGAAATGAGGCACAAACATACTCAAGAAGTGGCTGCTCTGAATGAGCAATTGGAACTACTGAAAAAGGTTAGTTCAATCATCGTGTTTAATCATTTTTTGGATGGTACTTTTATATGGGAAAGTGCACGAGGGCAAAACATGTGAGTTGATGTTTATTTATGTTGTCATTTGTTTTAATAGGCTAAAGCTGCGCTCGAAAAGTCGAAAGTACAACTTGAAGGCGAAGCAGCTGAGCTGGCCAATGAGTTGGAGACAGCCGGCACCAGTAAAGGTGAGAGCGAGAGGAAACGTAAACAAGCTGAGTCTTCACTGCAAGAACTGTCTTCTCGTTTGCTTGAAATGGAAAGAACGAAAAACGAATTCCAAGACAGAATTCAAAAGTTGAACGTCGAAGCAGACTCTGTCAACCAACTATTGGAAGCCGCCGAATTGAAGGCCTCAGCTGCTCTGAAAGCGTCTGGTACCTTGGAAAGCCAATTGCAAGAAGCTCAAGTACTTTTGGAAGACGAAGCGAGACAAAAACTTGCTTTGACGACGAAACTAAAGTCCATTGAAAGTGAACGTGATGCCCTCAAAGATCAGTTGTATGAAGAAGACGAAGGAAGAAAAAATCTAGAAAAACAGGCAACTAACCATTACTTATATTTCAAGTTAGGCTCAATTTAAACGATTAGCTAATTTGATTTCTTTATTCAATTCTAGATTGTGTTACTCACCCAACAAGTCGCTGAGAGTAAAAAGAAATCAGAAGAGGAAACAGAAAAAATTGCCGAACTCGAAGAAATGCGTAAAAAATTTATGAAGGTAATGTTGAATCTCTAGATTATGTTTCCTATAATGGCGTCCGTCTCCTGCGCATATTTCTACAATAAAGTGATTAGGAAAGAGTAGCAAAAAATCGCATGCCTGAAGGTTGATGTTTTTAGAGCAATAATTAACGAGATGATAATGAAGAAAGGCCGGAGTTTTTATTGGCTAGTCAACAACCATACTACGGATGACTTGTTGGATCATATCGATTTAAAGTGTACAAAATGCTGTGCCTCACGTTCACGCCTTTTTTTCATAGGATATCGAGACTCTGCAAAGGCAAGTAGAAGAACTTCAGGCTACCAACGACAAATTAGAAAAGGGTAAGAAGAAACTTCAATCCGAGTTAGAAGACCTCACAATCGATTTGGAATCTCAACGAACTAAAGTTGTTGATTTGGAAAAGAAACAGAGAAATTTCGACAAAATACTCGCAGAAGAAAAGGTATTGTTGTAGGAACGTTTTCGGTTGTTTTTTGTGGGGGTTATTTATGTCGCCCTAATTATAATTGCTTTCTTGGTTTTTAGGCGTTATCGCAGCAGATCACTATCGAAAAGGACACTGCCGAGAGGGAAGCGCGTGAGAAGGAGACTCGAGTCCTGTCTCTCACCCGTGAATTGGACGATTTCATGGAGAAAATTGAAGAGTTGGAAAGGACGAAAAAACAACTCCAAGCTGAGCTCGACGAACTTGTTAATAATCAAGGAACGACTGATAAAAGCGTGAGTGTTACCAAAAAATTGATAACTTGTTTAATCTCTCTCCCTATTTTTCTATTTTCTTTTGTTATTTCCATTATCTTTTGTGTAATGCGAGTTTTCTTGTTTACGTTTCAAAATGGAATTAGTTTCAAGAAGAGGTAAGGTTTGTTTAGAATGTTGAGTAGCCGCCATAGATTCTCTATAATTTTAGAATTGGTTCCCTTCATTTATACTATGCGTCTCAAGACCCAATTTAAACTTTTAAAAAATGTCATTTTTAATTCTTGATTCCCTCCTTTTTGTGGTCTATTGCACTTAAAACCATTAAACATTTTAAAAGCACCACTTCTTCTACTACCCTCTTGCTCTCACAAAGGAATTGAATTTGTATCAGTATCGCGAAGCCAGTTCCTAACTTGATTTGAAATTTCCCTCTTACAGTCATACGTCGATACTCCTGTATTAATTTAAGAAAAAACATAAGCAAGACACCTGTAATCGAATCTTACTAAAAACCGCATAAAATATCCATGGCAAAGTAGTGGAAGTATACTTTACTATAAAATAGACGTTTAGAATTGGCCGCTTGTTTCCCAATTTTTATTTCATAATCCAACAATAATTGCCTACGACATTCACCGGGGTATGACAGGTTACCAGTCTTATGGTGGAGTGCTGCTACCTCTGTTTACCCCCTGTATAAGTATGACCCTAGGGAATCCTGTACCACCTGGGACTCTGGTTTCCCTCCTACTATCTACTTGAGTAGCAATTTTCAAAGGAACAGATCAACTGTTGCCACATTTCTTTGTCATAACCTTCTTAGCAAACTCGTTGCAATGGTTATAAGCTTGCTTACGAGCAATCAAAAGCTCTTCCAACAATATCGCTTGCTGTTTAAAGAACTATAGTGGGACAGCACAGGATTTCTGGTTTTCCTCTTGTGGAGCAGAAAACTGAGTTTTCACCACACATCAAGGGAACTTTCTGAAAAAGCAGTTAACGTTTTAACTAATGGGTCAACATTTAGGGCTCTTGAACTGTAAGCTATCAATAAGTAGTTGTCTCATTCAAATCAAAATGTATCAAATGGGTTTATTCCATGTTAATCTGTCTAGAAGTGGTGACGATATATAAGCTGGGCGAATTTGTCAAACCTGAAAACTTATTAGTTTCCTCAGAGGATGGCTCTGATTTCCTTCCTTACTGACAACCTTCCTGGTTGTCTATCTCAGCAACAAGACGATGTACTGCAAACCTTTGACACAGAGTTGCTTTTTTCCCTGGGGGTGAAAAATGCCTAAAAGTCTAGTGATGAGAAAGAGGATGAGCGCTACAAACTACCTAAAACTAGAGAAACTAGCCAGCCTCACTGGTCCAAAGAATAGGGGGATGAGTATCTTCAGGTCTTAGGTCATTGTTCCTTCATGTTTGGCCGACTCCAATGCCATGTTTTTCTTCTGCTTTGTAATTGTCAATCCTTTTTAAATGTCGTCTGTTACCCAACTTTGCTTGCATTGAGTACAAATTTATTTTATAAAAGCTGACGAGTGTCACCTGTGCAGGACATGATTCAGACATTTTTCCTCTTGTCAGTATTTGCTTATAAAAACAATAAAATCTAATTTTGGTCAGTTTAGAGGCTGTTAGTTGTTGGTTTTGTGCATTGATAATCATCAGCACTACATCGCATCCTTCCAATTTATATTTTTCACTTTAGCTCGTGCCATGTCTAGAAAGTATGTTACTTTGAACCCTTTTTCCTTATTTTACTTTGTGGCTCCCTTGGAGCCACAGAGCCACTATTTGGAACATGGTTGGACCAAGTTTTTGGTCCATCGTTCCTCATGACGTGTCGCCCAAATTAGTTCTTGAGCGCAAAATTCACAATATGTGTACCGTTATGATATGCAAATTGATCTTGAGTGGCAAATTGGGTTAACAAACTCCTGCACTACTGTTTGTGCTGACCAGAGTTGGTTTGACTGACGAGCTTGAGCTAAGATCGTCAATAATGTAAATAATAATCTAATTTTCCAAAAGACTGCTGCACAAACACTCAGTGAGTCTCACATAGCCTGAATCAAGTAGCAACCTACAAACATTTGGATTCATTGGTATGGAATGTTTTGAACCACATTCCCTGGCCTTCAGATTATTTTGTTTACCACTCTGATGATGTACTTGTGGGGAACGTTTTTCTGATAACCAAGAGTCGAGGGAGAGGTATAACAGGGAATTGGTTGGACAGTTCAAATACGGCATCAGAAAATTCCTATATTAGCGTGAATACACTTTTTTCGGAGATATATTTGAAAGAACTACTTTTACTTTCTGGACATGCCTAATAATTTCGCCGGCTATGCATACAGTTTTTGGTCACGTCGCATAAAATTATTAGTTATGTATGTAACATGTTACGCTTCTATATTATTTTTGGAATGTTCGGCATATTAGCATTTTGTTTGTACATGTCGCTATATGTTCCCTCCGATCGATTATCATTTCAATACACTCTTGAAAGAAGATAGTTTATAATTGTAGTTCGATTTGTTCTTTAGGTTCACGAGCTGGAAAGAGCGAAACGAGTTCTGGAATCCCAACTTGCAGAGCAGAAGTCTCAAAATGAGGAATTAGAAGATGAACTTCAAATGACTGAAGATGCCAAACTGAGGCTTGAAGTTAACATGCAGGCCATGAGGGCTCAATTTGAAAGGGATTTACAGGTAAGAATTTTCCGTGCGTTCATTGGGAAAAAACAAAAAAGCTAACAGTGATCATAGAAACATTGGATAATAGCTAATGGTTCGAATCGAGAATGAAAAACCCATAACGAATATGCATTCATTTCTATAGACCCTTTTTTTTAGACAAAATCCCATTTCCTTTGAGCTCGATCGTGTTTGTTTGTCTTAAACACTAGACTTTCAACTTTCATCACTCACAACTAACAAATTTCTGTTAGTATTTTACGTAATACCTGTGGTGCCCCCATAACTCAGAGTAATCAATTTATTAATGCTTCGTGTACAGAGGTGGAACAAAGAAAGACCTGAGACACCCCTCCCACTGCTCACTAGATACAAGAAGCTCTTTACCACTGCGCACAAGTGATATTCCCAGTTTGATTTGACTCGTTATTTCTTTTCTCCTATAAATTCAATTACCAAGTTGAACTCTACTCCAGGGGAAGCAAAGTAGAAACCAAATCAAGAGTTTTGTGGCACCTTAAACTGATCGGGATCGTGGTTTCCTTCTGCGTTTGATCTAAGCGATAGTCAAGATGTAGTTGTCTTTCCAAGGGCAGGCTCTGAAGTGTGATATCTCGTGGTGCGCATATTAAGGTACACCTCGGAGATAACTCTCAGCGTACGATGCGTGTTGTGAAAGATGCCAGCACCTAAGACATTACGCTTTACCTTGGCGTAAGGTTTGTATATGTAATCGACACAGAACTGGTGTATGATGAAGGTATTTCGTACCATCTTTACATTTAGCCGATTCCACCGGGTATCTTATTAAGCCTCGAGGCTATCTGGCAAAGTCACTAATAGCCTGTTATGTGAAGGAACCTCTACAGTTTATGCGTCATAATAATAAAAGTTTCAGTTGTTCTTTACGGTTTCATCTTCATAATTGGTTTTGAGTAGGGAAAAGAAGAGGCCTGCGAAGAAAAGAGAAGGGGACTTTTGAAACAGTTGCGAGATGTTGAAGCTGAATTGGAAGATGAACGGAAGCAACGGGCTGCAGCAGTTGCTGCTAAGAAGAAAATCGAAGCAGACTTCAAAGATGTGGAACAACAACTCGAAATGCATACTAAGGTACAGTTTAGCAATTATCGAGCTTTATCATTTTACTCACCAAATAGTCCTGACCTGGCGCAATAAGTAGTTTCTATGCTTTCTAGGTTATTGAATTGTATGTATTGATTTATTTAGGTCAAAGAGGATCTACAGAAACAATTGAAGAAGGTACAGGCTCAGATGAAAGATGCTGTCAGAGATGCAGAAGAGGCACGGCTCAATAGAGAAGAGCTTCAAGCGGCCGCCAAAGACGCTGAAAGGAAATGGAAGGGCTTGGAGACGGAGCTCATTCAAGTTCAAGAAGATTTAATGGCGAGTGAGCGTCAAAGGCGGGCTGCAGAAGCTGAAAGAGATGAAGTGGTTGAAGAAGCGAACAAGAACACCAAAGCCTTGTTAGTTTCTAATTTATTTTATTTTTATTTTTTCGTGGGCAGATTATTCTCTTCTTTGAATATGAATGAAAATGAAGACAGGTTTCTCGCCTTACTTTGTTCAACTTCGCTACGTGCCAAGGAGCGAGAGTATGGAAGGAGTTCCTCATTTGTCTCCTCTGGCAAATGGGCTCCATCAGAATGTTCCAGGAGAGTATGGACATTTTTTTTGCCTCCTTTGGCGTGAGGATACTTCGCGAGAGTGTGAAGGGGCTTTACACTGATGTTGTGTGTAACTGTGCAGACCAAAAATGTGATTTTCAAGTTTCATGGAAAGATATGCTTGGCACAGTGCTACCTCATTCTCTTGGACGCTCTTTAATTATGTACGTGAACGAAGTTCCTTAATACTTACTCAGCATGTGTGCTCATATGAAGAATGAGGTTGGCAGAAAAGCCCACCGCGTACACTCCAAAGGATCACGAGGAACAGGTGTATGAGACTCGCTCTGCCAGAATACGTCTCAAGAGTGTGGATGCATGTGTTATCGCCTCGTTCATCTTTGGCGAACACACTCCATGGGGATCCTCCAACAATCCTTTGTTTTTATGTGTTCACTGCTTCTGATATGATGCCCGTAGGGTTAGAATTGGTTGGATTGACATGCACTGAAACAGTGAGGGACGTCAAAGCCAAATACCCTGGTCAATGTACACCGTCACATGAGGACTCAATTTATGAAACCCACCCGCAGTGATACACCTCAAAATATCATATGCCTTATCAATATAATGCTGTATTTGAGCTCAAACGGTTTTAATGTATTCATTATCACGTAGATCCAACCTTCTCGATGAGAAAAAACGACTGGAAGCTCAGTGCACTGGTTTAGAAGAAGAGCTTGAGGATGAACTAAGTACCAACGAAGCCCTTCTCGATAAGGCAAGGAAAGCTCAACTCAGCGTGGAACAGCTGACAGCCGGTAATTGTATAGTTTCGCTAGTGTGAAATTCTGTTTCAACTTTAAAATTGTAGTTTTACGTTTTGTCATAAATCCGTCTGATTTTAGAACTCTCCGCTGAAAAAACTAATGTGCAGAAACTTGAGGCATCTAAAGTCACCTTGGACAGGCAGAACAAAGAATTGAAAGCTAAATTGAATGAATTGGAAACTAATCAACGCACCAAATTCAAGGCGAACGCTTCTCTTGAATCTAAAATTACCAACCTCGAAGGACAGCTTGAGAATGAAGCCAAGTGAGCACCCTCCATGTCTTTTCAAATTTGTGTTCGTTTATTCTATGTTACAAGCGTGTAGAACGAGTTTCACCTTTGTGTTCGTCTGCTGACTGTTAACTAACTAAGGAGAAAATAGTCTTTAGTGCCGTAAGAAAAGGTTATTTCATCGCACCAGTCTTTTGTACAAGAGGGATGTGAATGAAGAATAGTAGAAATAAAGGAGAAGTGTGAACCATCCATGGAGTCCCAGGTGGTACGGTTGGACTTCCTTTGTGTCCACGACTGTTAAGGCTGCTACTGAAGGAAAATACCTAATTCAGCGGGTTTTCAGCAAAGCAGTTAATTCTACTTGGTGGTTAAGAAGACTGTGAGGAGGACGGCCTCCACTTTTCAGTGCAGCACCGACCTGGGACCTATTATCATCTTAACCATTAACCGGAAGATGCCTCCTGGTTACGTGCTATCTGTGTAATGCCAAGATCTCCGTATGAGAGGTTCAGGATCATTATCGTCCCTGAGCGTGATAAAATTCTTTTTGGTGAAACCCGTTTGGGCCAAATCGACGTTTGAAATCTCATTTCTCCCACGTTCACTGTTTTGAAGGAAGGTTGGATATGTTTGGTAGAGCTGGCTTCTACTGTTATAACCTATTCGTCTTTCAATATTTCATTACATTTCTGCAGTAGTTTCGTAACAATTTTGTTATGTTACAAACTTCTTCTTATGTTCTTCTTCTTCTTTCTTCTTGGCAAATCCCAAATCAGATTGCAGTAATTTTCATAAAATACAGTATTATAAAGAAAGCAAACTTTTCATTAATTCGTGATTGTATTTACTCGTCGTAATAACTTACTTAAGCTTGCCCCGATCCTCAAATTTCTGTTCAATACAAATCCGTTTTTGTTCAGGGAAAAACTCGCATTGCAGAAAGCCAACCGAAAACTCGATAAGAAAATCAAAGATCTTTTGGTCCAACTGGAAGATGAAAGACGGCACGCAGATCAATATAAGGAGCAATTGGAAAAGGTAAAATTTACTTGTAATCAAGATTTCTATAAATTGTGTTAACAACGTGAAAGGACGCCCATTTTGTTACTGCAGCAGCATTTTACATGCTCGCTTGGTGCTCCTATTCTAGAAAGAACGAAGTTTGCTATTATTTGCAGATCTTTCCTCTTTCCAAGGGCACTCCGTCGTTGATCCCACTTTAAAATCAGTAAAAACTAAATGAAAATTCGAAATGTGAACGAAAGCAGTATTTACTTCACACCCGATGATAGCTGTAGCCAATCTTATTGTGGCGTCTCTCGTTTACCGTAAGGTCGATTATGAAACGTTGCACCGTTTTCCCTCAGCACTTTGTTCTCAGAAACATATTCACAGTCACGGGTAGATTGAGGTCAATGGTAGATTTGTCTGTGAATATCTGGTGTAAAATATTACTCAACCCTGGTCAATTCCATGATGCCCTATGTACGAGGGACGTCCCAAAAGTAAGTTCCGATCATTTGTAAATCCGTGGGAAAATGCCGTAGGAAAAAAATTCCAACGGGGATACTTCGTGTTACATCTGGTGGCAACACTGAATTTTTCTTATGTTGCTATCACTTGTTGCAGCTTATCAGCACCAGTGTAAACATGGCTGCTACATTGAAAAACCCGTCAAATTGTGAAATCCGTTCGGTGATCCGTTTTTTAGTTTTTACTTTCCGCTACCCGAAGGGAAGGAAAGTATAGTAATCGGCCCAAAAAAAAAATTTGGGTTTTCTTCAGATCTTAACGTTTCAGACCCTACTGAGTCTAAAAAACCTAATTTCGGCGCGTGGTCCGTGTGTATGTGTGTGTGTGTGTCTGTAGTTCGATTTGCGGGAGAACGGCTCATCCGATTGAGCTGGTTCTTTTTTGTTCTGTTCTTTATTTTTTCGTAGACACCAAAATAAGGTTATGGACGATTTCGGTCGATGGGAAGGGTGGGGACGAAAAGTACCAAAAACTAGGGTTTTTCGCATTTTCTCGAAAACAGCTCTAACGATTTTGATTAAACTTTCAAATTATCTTCTCCTCATCAATACCTAACTTTTCTTTTCCATACATATCTCATGAAAATACGGTGAACGGAGATATGGGCCCTGAAAGCAAAAATAGGTTTTTACGCTTTTTGGCAAAACGGCTCCAGCGATTTTCACCAAACTCACAGGGTGTTTTGAATAGTTAATACCTACATATTCTTCTCAATAAATGTTCCTGTGACGGTCCATTGAACAGAGATAAAAATCAAAATGTGTCGAAAATAACGTTTTTCGGACATTTCCGTAAATTCAGGGTAACTTTTTCACCAGATGTGATAAATCCTGATGAAGTGTCTTTGAGTCACCCATACCAACATTTCGTTCTGTATAGTTATTTCTGTATATATATGTTGAACGGAGATATAAGCCAAGTTAACTCAGAAAAGGAGACTTGTCGAATATTAATTTATCGGTATTCCAATTTTCTCAAAAACGGCTCTAACGATTTCGATCAAACTTTTGGAGTACTCTCAGCTAACTAGTCCCTACATTTTGTTTTCTATAAATGTTCCTGTAAAAATGCGTTGAACGAAGATATAGCGCCCGCCTATATAGGTGGTGTTCGAACTTAAAGGGGTGGCGGAAAGTTGTGTGTTGCTACGCACCAGATATTTGAGAATGTTTCTGTGCCCGAAATTCACCGCAGACTCTCTTCAGCGTATGGAGAAGGGGTCATGAGCATCGAAATGGTCCGTAAGTGGAAGAGAAGTTTCCTGAAAGGGCGGGAAAGTGTGCACGATGAACAGCGAAGTGGGCGCCCTTCCACTTCTCGTGGAGAGGACGCAGTTTCTGCAGTTCGCAAGCACCGAGTGACTTTTTTCTTTTCCCCCTCCTCAAAGTCCACCTGGGCGGAAGAAAGTTCCGTACGAATGCCGAACTCGAAGCCGCGGTCTCGGAATTCTTCAAACAAAATGACGCAGAATGGTACGACAAGGGGTTACGTAAACTGGCACCACGGTACCAAAAATGCATTGATCGGAATGGCGACTACGTCGAAAAATAAAGTAGATCCGTACCTATAATTTTTTTTTCTTCGAATTGGTTGAGTTTTCGATTTTTCCCAACACTTCGGAACTTACTTTTGGGACGTCCCTCGTATTTACAGGGTTGACAATGGTCATTGATTGATCTACGAATCTTATTTCACTCGCCCTCTTCACTAACGATCTGTCAGGTTGATCAAATTAGGTTCAGCTTTAGCCGAGCAAGCCGACAAAACTCCACCAGTGGCAGCCAGTTGTGGCCATACAGGTCATCTATGACTTCCCTATGCCCTGCTGGCACTGCAATCCAGCGCCTGATAGAGCGTAAACCTCTCAGAAGCCTCATCTTGTCATCACAAATAGGATTCCTTCTCTTCGACGAAGGCCACTAAAATATCGTTGGTGGTTGGTCCAGTGAGTAGAGTCGATATGAGGAGGATGGCGAGCGTCAAAGCCAATACTGACAACTCATTGACCCAATGCAAGGTGGAGCTAGTCAATGCCACTGCCATTGTCACTCTACTTGGAGATTTTCAATATGCAATTGAAGAGTATAGAATACTTAGAGCTCGCTACTGCATAGTGAGGCGTGTAACTTATTCTCCCGATTATTTGAATTCTCCAACAGAAAAGTGTCAGTATCCCGGAGCCCTCTACATAGCAGAATAATGAGGTCTACAGGAATGCGTATCGTCTAGTACTGCTTTCTTACAATACTTCAAGTAATTATGCTTGTTTCGCTTGTCTCGTAGGTTAACGTAAGGGTGAAGACACTCAAGAGAGCGTTAGACGACGTAGAGGAAGAAATGAGCCGCGAAAAGACACAAAAACGGAAAGCGCAGCGCGAATTGGAAGACCTCAGAGAGAATTACGAATCTCTCGTCAGAGAAAATGACAACCTCAAGAACAAAATCCGGTGAGTACGATAGGTATGAGTTGTATTTTGCTTCTAGTTGATTTTTCAATGCAATTGCTTTTGCTGCCTTGGCTCAATTTACAACACTTATTTGATTGATGTGGCCTGATTATTAAACATTGCACATAAAAACACTCCATTCGTGAATATTTAAATATCAATCTTAACTATTTTGACTTGCTCACTTGTTTGAAAACCCCACGCTTAACTACCCCTGCTTGCACTTAACAAGGGTTCGTTTGTGTCGTCACTTCATTTGTGGAATTGTTCACTATTGCTGAATTTTACCAACTAATACTTTTTTGTGATTTTGACACAGAGTAGATCACTTTAAAATTTGTTCGTGTGTAATTTTTTGTTGTCATTCATCATCGAGATAATCATCATAATCATGATTTCACGTCGACATCGCTAGCAGTGCGCGTTTGTTGTTAATTTAATTTAAATAAGGATTCCAACTGAAAGAATCGCAGAATGTGCCTGAAGTATGGAGACTTGTAATTGAAATAAAATCAGATGGCACTTGAATTGACATGAAACGCAAACTCTAATCTACTAGTTAGCAAACGAGTTTTCCAAGCTGCTAGGCCACATGAGTGAGCATGTTGCTATAATTCAATCGCTATTCTTCATTTGAGCCTCGGTTGGAAATTAATTTCGAAATTCCTTCTTTTTTACCTGGACCTGTTCCAAATTAGTGTATTATTGAGTAGGGTTATCGTAACCTGAAATTGTACTGTACCGTAGGAGGGGAGGTGGTATCTCCAGCCTGAGCTCAACCAGGCTCAGCAGTTCCAAACGAGGTTCCATCCCTGGCGAGGATTCTCAAGGGCTAAACAACACTACAGATGAGTCTGTTGATGGCGACGATATCAGTAATCCTTAACTCATCGTTGTGAGTACTTTTCTGATGACTTCGTATTCCCTTAGATTTACGGGTAAGGAACAGGCGTTCTTAATGCCTTCTAGTTTACCTCTAAGTGACATTTTCAGCTTCTTCTTCCTCTTCACCAGTAATACTAGTTACTGCATTTTCAATTAACGTGGATATTTTTCGTTTCAAAATTGTATATTGGCAGAACAGTTGAGGACGTGGTTTTCTTAGGGCTGAACACCATACAAGTGTGTGCCAACACTTGTTTGTGCTACAGGACCCAATTAGCGTTTACTCTGCCTCAGATTTGATGAATCGTTTTGAACTCTTCACAACTTCTTGAGGTACATCTTGGAACTTTGCCAAACAAAATTCAATCACAGCTCCTCACTACTTCTGTTAGGACACAACCAGGCGAGTTTTGTGAGGTGTTTGCCGGTCACGTTCCATTCAACTTAAAGTTACAGAGGCCAGTCAAAAAGCCGCCCTGCAGAATTACCTCAATGCGCATACGAGGAGCTAGTTTCGAGTACAGTAGCCTACTTAGGTTGGTTGCTGCAATGGAAATTCGATGTCTGATCCCGAGGATGTTATTTTCCCAGGCCTGTTTCCTTATCAAAATGACTTCCTAAACACTCATAAGAGGGTTGAAAGTCATAGAGGTTCCTGTTTCGCTATCAGGCACTCGCTCAGCATCCACCGAACCCAGACCTGTGGATCTAACTATTTACTTAGGTGGCAAGTTTCAATGGGACAGACCAACTGATACCAAGTTTTTTACTGCAAGGAGAGTATTGCAATCGTGTAAAAAAAGTTAAGTTTTCTTCAGATCATTACGTGAGGCCTGTTGAATCCGAAAACGCTAATTGCTGCGCATGGTCCATTTGTGTGTATCTGAATTCTTCAATTACCAAATCTTCAATTTGGAGTAGAGTGGCTGAACTGATTGAGCTGATTCTTTTTTAGTAAAGTTCGTTATTTTTCGACAATGCAAAAATAAGGCTACGAGCGAGTTTTAAAAACGCAGGAGGGGGGTGGGGGACCAAAATGTATCAAAAACAAGGGGTTTTCGAATTTTTCTTCGAAAACTGGGGTTGCTCTTCCATCGCCTGTTGTAGAAATTACAGTGTAGCAGCCCATGTTTTCTTGGCAGGATGGAGAGAAAAAAGAAGGGGAGCCCCTCATTGAATTATCCATGTCCTGTAAGACGTTCCCATCTCCTAAGACAGTCCCATCTCGCTTGCCATTTATCTAACGCTCATTCACTTGCCTGGCAAGTTTTCATTCATTGCAGAGGTCTATATGGAGTGGGGGGAAGTTCCCTTTCATTTTCAATTTGTCCACCATGCACTTAATGCCCACGTCAATGGGTAACTGGTTAGTGATCACTTGGAGTACTTCAGTAGATGATGTCTTGTTGGCTGTAGTGATATACAGTTGCACAGCTCTCTGGGGTTGGACCAGTACTCTCCTTTGATAGATGTGGGTTGGCTACCCCAGACAATGGGGCAACAGCCAATCATGCCTAGGTAAGAGCCCTTGTACTTGAGGATTGTGTCACAATCCTCAAATCCATCCACAAACCCAAAGTTTCGGTGCTAATTGCTCGTTATGAGGCAAACCTTGCCTTTTAGGGGCTGGAGGTGTTGGCTGAAAGCCATTTCTCACTTATATTGACGCTTAAGTACTCTTACTCTCTACTGGCTGCACTGTTCAATGTCATGGAATTCCAGACATTAGTTTGCATACGCTCTACCCCTTTAAGTACCTCAGCTAATGAACACGTGTTGGGACCCTGTTGAAGTGTCACTACTCATTGCCACACGATACCTCACTCCCTTGCCGAGGGAGGATTGGCTGTAGCTTACAACTCTGATTCTTTGGTCATCGGATTTGATACTAAAAATGGTGTAGACCCAGGCTGCAGCAGTATTTCTCTTACATGTAACTTCCACTGTCGCCTAAAGTTTGTTTAAAATACTTTCTCCTAAGGTAAGGTCCTTTAATTCCATCTGAGGAGTGCACAATGCGACTGACAGAACTCCACCGTATTTTCCCTTTAAGTTTTGAGTCTGGAAATTAACTGGTTTTGAAGGTTGTGGTTATTAAATACCCTGCTTACATACCACTCTCGTCCTGATTGGCAGAGTCAGAGAAGAACGTAACCCACTAATAAGTAATTTTTGTTCGTAGGTGTTAACTTTGTAGATAAAACTAACTTAACATTCGAATTTAATATCGACGGCAAAAGCTTTAATTTTGTGTGAAGCAGTTAAAGAAGTAGCGGAACTGTGAAGAAATTTGTTTAACTGTCTTCACACTTCTTCTCTTTTTATTTATTTGCGGTTAAGTGTACGGTGGCACTAAACAGCGCTGTATCTCGTCCAGTTTGATGTCTAGTCTGGTCTTGCCCTGCACAGATACCTCATCTCTCAAGCTTTCATTGTTCGAAGGCAATTTCTCTACAACGTCTTATTTTAGACGCTACTTCCCAACAATATCGTATTCGTATTTTTGTTTTGGATTGCCACGAATTTTGCTGCATTTTCTAACAGTCTACGGAATTGTCTGCATTTTACTTTATTTTAGAACGCCCTTTAAACCATTTCCCCACTGTTTTAGCTCAATTTCTCCCCCTTTTTAACCAATTTTCAATATACCCGACTCACTGTCCCAATAATTTTCCATGTTTTAATCCATCAATCGATCATTACAAGTCTTCTCTGCGATTTATGTTTAATATCCCAACAATTCGTCCTAAATTACCCAACCGTTACAGATTAATTTCGTCCGTTTATTGTATTCTAAACTGTTAACTCGAAATATAAATAAATTCGCCTGACCAGTCCAACAGTTTAACACAATTTGTTAACATGTGCGCAACACACCATTTGCCAGATGAAAGATGCAGCTGAAGGGATGGATGGTTTAGAACAGGCCTTCTTAAAAACCCCTGCGAATAAACACGAAACTCCTTGCTAGTTGACAATTTCTTCAGCGGCGACCTTAATGGCCACAGTGGGAAATTCCTGTTGTTCGTAAATGATTTGAAAAGTTCTTTATAGTTCCGAGGAAATATATTTTTTTAAAACCTAGGCTCAGCACACCTGATACACGAGTATAAAAGGGTCATCGTAGAATGTAAAAAAACGATGTCACGCACGTATCATGGCATTAAAATTAGGAGGAATATACGAAACAAATTCAACTCGGGATGCATCCGCAATTGTTGAATCCATCCTGGTTGGGGGAGGGGAGAGAGAGAGAGATCTATAAAATATTAACAGGATTAGAAATAAATTTCCTGAACAAAAACCCCCTTCAATCAGCAGTTTTGGCTGTGCACAAAATTTTATACATTTTCATAGTAAAATTTGGGTATCATCATCTGATTTAATCTGAAGATTTGTTAGGGAATACCCTGAAATGGATTTCGGTGAAAAAGGTTTTTCCCCAAGTACTCTCTTTTCGACACGATTGCAATAGCTGCATTTTCTATTACAATTCACTAAAAGGAGGTAATCGACAAAAGAAAGGGAAATGAGATTAGAAGCTGATGCCGTGTGGGTAGCAATGCTTCCTGGCAGAGATAGAAAGAGTCGTGGGGAATGAGACGTCATTGTGGCTGACTAGCTAAGTTTACGTAATGCAATCCGCGACGCATAAGAAAACGCTGCTAATTATTATACGACAGTTTATTATTCTCTTGCTCAGGCTGGATGCACATCTTGACGCAGTCTCACACCCCATTCGATTCAGCATCGAAAAATACTAATAAAAGATACAGAACGTGACCTGAATATAAGAGAAGAACGAAAATTGACATTTTCTAGGCGACATTAAGCAATTGACAGTCGATCTAACGGGCGTTTATAGTGAGACGGGAGGGAGTGTGTGAAATGAGCGCAAGCTGTGGAGAAACGACAGCTTTCGCTGTAACGTTCAGTGAGCTCACTATATTTACTGTGATTTCACCGTTTTCTATCTCAACTCAATCCTACACCTCTGAGCCCGCCCTATTCAACTCTGGATCAAAATATCTGGTGCGTTGCAACACACAACTTTCCTTAGCACTACGTCAATTCACTTTGTACATGGGAACTTGGTCAAATAACGCTTCACGGCAGCAGGAAGCGGTGGCGCTTACAGTTCCAGATTTTATTGTGCTGCTCGTACTCATTGCAGGACCGATATTGAGCAATCGGTACACAGATAATTAATGAGGCTGTAAACACGAATTTTTAACTGTTAGAACTGGTAGCAAGCGAAACGGGCGTAGTTGAAATTCAGGAATTTCTGGAGTGAGCCCCATGTATCTCATGAGCGTTTTTAAACACCCACCCTTTAGGTATTGGATTGGACTACAATACCAATTTTTTTCTGCATTCTACTAACATTCCAGCGGACTTTATAAGGAAAAAACCGCGCTAAAAACGCTTTTGGTCGAAAATTTTGATAATTTATTGTGCTGCTCTCGTCATTTTCCCACCAATGGGGATTGTATGGTACAGTTGACTTATTGAGAGCTATCAATATAAAAAATGTAATAAAAATCGTTACAGCCATTTTTGAGAAAAAAAAGTTTGTGTTTTGATCACTATGATAACTATAGTTAAATTTCGGTGGATTTTGTTCATACCCTTATTTTTGCGTCCCATGGTAACCTGTAGGCTAGACATCAAGTTTCAGCTGATTTGGTACGGTTGTTTTATCTATAAACCGCGCTAAATCCGATTTCGTCGAAAGTTTTGGTAATTTATTGTGCTGCTCTCGTCATTTTCCCACAAATGGGAATTTTATGGTATAGTTGCCTTATTGAGAGCTATCAATATAAAAAATTTAATCAAAATCGTTAGAGCCGTTTTTGAGAAAAAAATATTTGGTGTTTTGATCACTATGATAACTATAGTTAAATTTCGGTGGATTTTGTTCATGCCCTTATTTGGCATCCCATGGTGACCTGCGGGCGAGATATGAAGTTTGACGTGATTTGGTACGGTGGTTTTCTCTAAAAATCGTTCACAGACACACATACACACAGACCATTTTCCCAAATAGTGTTTTTCGGACTCAGGGGGGTCTGAAACGTAAAGATCTGAAGGCTTCGTAGAGCAAGGAAAGTAAAAATACTTAGTGAAAGACACCAAATACGCGTAATTGCAATAAAACTGCCATACTTACTTGACTAATTCTTTATACCGTTCGTTGCTCATAACAACCATGAGTCTGATCAGAATGCTGAGTGAAAAAATTGGCTCAAACGTTTGTATTATTCCGAATGAATAATAAACCAAACAGTAGCTTGCTTGTCACGTTCTCACATTATAGGGAAGAGCTGTCTTTTCTGTTAATCTTAATCTACTGGAGAGCTGATATCATGTGCAGGGTGAATATATGGACTACTACATCAGTTCATTACTTCAGTACCACAAATTTGAGCGTACAAGGCAGTTCGGTCTTATTCTAACTAATGCACAGCCTATAAAGACCGCGTCCAAACGATGGACGATTCTGTGATACGATAACATAAACACAACAGCAATAAGTTTATAACTCATTACTTAAGTATGTTACGGGACGAACCAAACCCTTCGATTCAGCGGAGGCTCGTCCGGGGCATTTATGATGACTGGGCACCTCAAATGCCCCGATTCGCTCGAGACTTAGCAGCAGTCAGTTGAATCCGAGTCGGTTCCCTCGTCGCCGTGTTGCCCGTGCTCGCGTTTGCTCCCACTCAGTTCCTCTGTTTGTGGTGGTTAAACTTTCCCGAGAGTAATTCATGAATAACACTCCTTGTTCGAATTACATTCGGCTTGATACCGTACTGACTCCCCAACTCTCTTAGTGCGATATCGCTTCTATATAAATCCCCCCCCCTGTAACATTGGCGCCCAACTAGTAGTCGAACTTCCCCTGCATTAGTTCGAGATGCCGGCCCCGCGGAAAAACTTTCTAATGCGATGGGAATTTTTGATCCCTCACCTTCAATTTTTCTGCCCTACTGCTGTGACCTACTCTCTCGCCCGTCATTATGTTCGAACGTTGTCCGTTCTTGACGAACAGTTGAACACAGCTTTGTGTTCAATCGACGACTGCTGCTGGGAGGAAGGCAGGACAGCTGTAAAGGAGCTTCTGGTGTACCAGCATCTCGGGCACATATACATAGATAAGGTCAACACTTATCTAGCAGCGAGTCCGGGGAAACCACGCGCCTCCGAAATGGACTGGTCAACACGAGCCCACGTCGCCAGAGCCACATCCCTGCCCTATCTGAGGTAAGCATCATGGGGTAAAGAAGTGCCCACGTGCCCTCAACTCCAGCCAGAAGGCTCGAAGAATCTACGTGGAAGAGCACAATCTGTGTACGAATGTCACACAAGCTGAAGAGCTGCCACTCCCCGTACACGTGTGAATGCTGTCAACAGAGGCATCACACCCTACTACACCCCATGAGCCAGGACGCCGCACTTGTTCCCAAAAGTGCAATCAAGCACTGCACGGTAAACGCAGCATCTGCGCTCTGCGCTACCCCTTCTGGAACACCTGAGGGCAGGTGTGCTCTGAGGAGGAGGGAAACTACGACTTCCCTCACCCAGAGAGTCGTCTTTTGCCAAGAGATGGACCGATTCTCTGAACCACGGATGTCGCAGCTGCGTGGGACGAAGATGTACGATCCACACATCCGACCCACTCATCCCAAGATGTTTACGTCTGAGACATTGTGAGGTGACTGTTTATTTGCATTTATTCAATACTCCCACCACAAACAGAGGCACCCTTTTGAAACTTTAATCAAAATTATCTCTTGCTCGCTATGCTCAAGATTAGGTTCCCTTTCGTTGGGTGGACAGCAACACCCTGAACAGCAATGTTCATGAATACCTGAGGACAGGCACTTCATCAAGGGCGGAGTGGTGTTACGGGACGAACCAAACCCTTCGATTCAGGGGAGGCTCGTCCGGGGCATTTATGATGACTGGGCACCTCAAATGCCCCGATTCGCTCGAGACTTCGCAGCAGTCAGTTGAATCTGAGCCGGTTCCCTCGTCGTCGTGTTGCCTGCGCACGCGTTCGTTCCCACTCAGTTCCCCTGTCTGTGGTGGTAAAACTCCGAGTGTAATTGAGAATAAAACTCTGTTCCAATTGCATTCAGCTTGATATCGTACTAACTTCCCAACTCTCTTAGTGCGATATCGCTTCGATATAAATCCCCCCCCCCGTAACAAGTATTTGGTCGTTTTAAAATTGTGCATGAACACCATACATTTATCAACATTGAGTGGTAGTTTGAAACATACACAATGCACTCCAGCTTGACTGAGATAGATAGGGGTTTTTCTTTTTGTTTCATAACATAGGTCATTTTATATTCAGCGTATATTGCCTCTGTATATTTTGGATGTTAACGGCTACACATGCCAGGTTGGAAGTCTTCGGGATACCGTTGGTAAGTAGAACGTTGAAGATTCTGAGAGAAAGAGAATTTGCTGCTTTGCCTTCAACCTGGGGGGGACTGACGTACCTTTGAAAAAGATCTGGTGCAAAGCAGCGCTCAACTTTCCTCAACTCTTGGAAATTCTTCGATACGTTGTACATGTTGCCACATCTTCGCATTTTCGGACAACATCACTTTCTAACGTATTTGAGCCCACGTCTCCGTTTAACGCACTAGCAGAGGGAAATATAGGTATTGACTAGATGAATACACCCTTTGAGCTGACCTACATGCATCAAAATAAGTTTTAACCCATTAGTCAGATACTCGTAGCAAAGGGCAACAATCCTAATGAGAAGCGACCCAGACATGAAAAATCCAGAAAACTGCAATAACTGCTGACTTGTTTATTCCATTTTGTAGTCTATGATTTTTACTTTTATGGGTCTCTTTCTTTTAGTTACCGTTAGCGACAATGATTAGCAATATCGCCAGGAATGCTCTATTGTACTGTGGCAATGAGAAAGAAGGGAACACGTTCTCTGAATACGTTTAGCATACGCTAACGCGTGCCACCAAACATTTTCTGAAACTGCTCAGGAACTCAAAGATTGTTATCGAAGAAGCGAAGGCCCAAAAACGTCTGGTGAAGATTCAATTTTCGTTGTTGGCCAATTACAATCAAACTACATTCGGTCTCCAGAAAGTAAAAAGTAGCATTATCTTTTAAACAGACAATTTTAATCTTCAAGAGTAGCCTAGAGGACAACTTTTCTCCCAATCCCATGAACCAGACCCAGACATTTTGCTTTTTAGAAGGGCAGCTGAATTGAATACGACTGAAGGGCAGGCCAGATCGCTATTTTTGTGGTTAACGGTCACTGAATGCAAAAGTCGTTCAACTTTTACTCCTAACTACAGTTCGTTTCTCGAAACCTGCACTCTAAAATACTGATCTTGCCGTCCGATTTGTTACAGGGATTTACCCAACAGCATCCAGCTCACCGAAGACGTGTCTCATAAACGTTAATTCAACCTTTGCGAGGCTCGAAAAGGCTTGTCACGCCTCTCATGTACTTAAACAAACAAAATATGTTGCATTGAAGAGAACTGTGTAAATGTCCACTTTATTGATTTGTACAAAAACTTCCAGAATTGCCTGTAATTAACGATTTTAGGTTAACAGCAATTAAAATTAAACGTACGAACATTTATTTCTTTTATTGAAATTGCTACTCGGATGGAATCGGCTTCATTCAAAATGTTTCCTTGTACAATTCAACACGTATTTGAAAAAAAAGAAGAAAAGAAAAACCTTCCTTCACCTTTTTCGTTTTTTTTCCTTTTAATTTGTTCACTTTTTTCTTGTTGAACTGTTAGTCAATTTTATTTGTTCGTTTCACATTCCCTTCGCGGTTTTACGACCTTGAAATTACCATCTATGTTATTTATTTGTACGGAAAAAAATCATTGTAAACTTTAATTATTTAAAAACGAAAAAAAACATGTCTTATTTATATTTTATGCCAAGATGCCTTAATGTTTGGGGCTTTTCTTTGTTAGTTGTTGAGGGAAGCTCGAGTAATAACGAAACTTTTTTGCGATGTACAGTTTTTATATAAATTGTGAATCGTGTCATTATATTTAGAATAATGTTTAATACATACGTGCCCACGCATGTTTGATACACACGTTCACATAGAATTACACAACTAACTACAGTTGCGTCGTTTTATTTTCTGCGTCATTTCTTTGTGCCCCTCTAAAGGCGATACTTTATTTTTGTACCAATAAAATCGTGCGTTATTATACATACATGACACTTACGATGTGCAGAATCTTGAATCATATTGGAAAAAAACTCAGTTGGGGGATTAAAATAAATAAAAATATCTGGTGCGTTGCAACACACAACTTTCCTTAGCTCTACGTCAATTCACTTTGTGCATGGCTAATTCTATTTAATCAATTCATTTATCACTCAGTTCATTTGAACTTGTTCAAACAACGCTTCACGGCAGCAGAAAGCGGTAGCGCTTATAGTTCCGGAATTTATTGTGCTGCTCGTACTCATTGCAGGACCATTATTGAGCAATTGGTACACAGATAATTAATGAGGCTGTAAACACGATTTTTTTTTAAAAAAAAGGATAGTAATCACTTTTGCAGAGTTATTGGAAAATAACTGTTAGAACTGGTAGTAAGCGAAACGGCAGTAGTTGAAATTCAGGAATTTCTGGAGTGAGCCCCTTGTATCTCATGAGCGTTTTTAACCCTTGGATACGCGCGGTATCTGAGAGATACAAAGTTCACCGTTTTCCCGCTCTTTTTCTGGAACATTCGCGAGTGGAGGGGTGGGGCTCCATCTTGGCCTCACTTCCAACGGTCTGTAACGGTCAGTAATTGCGCAGCAGTCTCAAGGCGTTCTTTCAGCAGTAGCAGCTAAAATAATCTGACAGATTCACCGCGCGTTTCCAGGTAATTTTCTATATACTTCTATTTATGCGATTTTTTATACAATAATATATTTTACAGTATCCTAAAAATTAGTTCCAGATGAAACACTGTGAAAAGTGACATTTTAAGCACAAAAAACCAAGATGTATCTGTCAGATACTGCGGCGTATCCATGGTACCTTTTATTTTTTCGAAGTTTGTTTCTATTTTATTCTTACAGTAGAATGGCCTCCCATCGCCGGATTTATGATTTGGCGAATGAGAACGATGCTGAAGACCTCAGAGCTGCTCTTTTAGAGGAAAGTGAAGACGACCCTGACTCAGATGATGACGATGGAGGAGGTGAGGAGGCTGACGACGGATCGCTTGAAGAAAGGGAAGATGACTCGTCGACTGAGCAAAGTGACACATCTGATGGTGATGACAATTCAGGGGACAAGTCCGACCAATTTCATACAGCTGTTCGTCGAAATAAAGGACAAGAGGTCGAATTGTGGCGATGGAATAAACGTCCATACCCCAATCGGCGAAGGCGACAAAATATATTAGCTAATGACGTGGGGACTGTCCAAGGTCAAGCCACATCTACTCAAACTCCTCTGCAAGCCTGGGAATGTTTTTTTGATGAAGCGCTCATAGGAACAATTGTGACACATACCAATCAGTTTATGGAGTTGGAAGAGAGGTCTAAGTATGCCAGATGTAGAGACTGCCGACCCACTGATGCTACAGAAATCAAAGCACTCATAGGACTTTTGTATCTCATTGGCACCTATCGTATGAGCCATTTGAACAACAGAGATTTCTTCGATGATGAAGGGTTCAGGATAGACTTCTCGTTTGTGATGACAAAAAAACGCTTTTTATTGTTGTTACACTGTATGAGATTTGACGACAGGACCACGCGGAGTGAGCGTTTGAAAGAAGACCGTCTGGCCCCGATTAGAGACTTATTTGACGCTTTCGTATCCAATTGTCAGAAGAACTACTCTCCCGGCGAAAGGGTAACTATCGATGAAAAGTTGGAAGGTTTTAGAGGTAGGTGTAATTTCAGACAGTTCATCCCTTCAAAACCACGGAAGTATGGAATAAAAATATTTGTGATGGCTGACTCTGAAGTTTTTTATGCGTACAATCTTGAGATTTATGCAGGGGCTCAGCCAGAAGCATCTCCTTTTCGTGTGAGCAACAAACCGGTGGATGTCGTTGGAAGATTGTGTAGGCCTATTGAAGGCTCTGGCCGCAATGTCACAATGGACAATTGGTTTACCGATGTGAAGTTGGTGGAGGAATTGGCCCGAAAGGGATTGAGCACTGTGGGGACTCTAAAAAAAAACAAAATTGAAATTCCAAATGCTTTCAAAGAACTTCGCAGTCGTGAAGTATCGTCAAGTATGTTTGGATTTCGACCTAACGCTACTCTCGTTTCATATGTTCCCAAACACCGAAAAAACGTAATTCTCATTTCAAGTCTTCACTTAGACAACGCCATCGATGAAGCGACCGGTACTAAAAGAAAACCGGAAATAGTAACGTACTATAATAAATCTAAAGGTGGCGTGGACACGAATGACCAGATGTGCGAAACGTACAGCGTGAAGCGCAGGACCAAGCGATGGCCAATGGTCATTTTTTACTCAATGTTGAACATGGCTGGGATCAATTCGAATGTCATTTTCATGAAGAATACGAATAGAGCTGTGAGACGACGAATTTTCCTGAAACGTTTGGCCAAAGAATTGATCAGACCCCACCTCCAACGTCGATCCACTAATGTGTCAGGAATTCATCTGCCTTTACAGATCAAAGTGAGGAATGCTCTACAAAAATTGGACACCAGACTTCAGGTTTTAGTAGACAATATTCCACAGGTCACCAATCCCAATAGCGCCCCATCAGAAGACATTCGCAGTGAATCGCTTGTTGATGTGAATACGGTGGAAGAAAGCGTGAAAGATGAGCCAAATCTTTCAGTGCCATCCAGCTCTTTCAATCAGACGATATCTCACAATGGAGAAGAATCGCCGGCTTCTCAGGTTCAAGCATCAGTGCAGCTGAGGCAAAGGGAGATGACTCAAGTGGTACGGTCCACTACTTCAGCATCCAAACGTAAAAGATGTGAGCCTTGCAAAGCTTCAAAGAAATCTAGATTTACCCAATTCTCCTGTAAAATGTGCCATAAATTTCTTTGTTTGCAGCACAGCATATCGATCTGTGATGAATGCCACCAAGCAAATGTATCTGTGATTTGAAAGTTGATAGTTCCTACTGGAAAAACCCACTATTTTTTCTTGTCAAAAGATCTCAGTTATTTTCTCCCAAAGCATCTTACCAATATTTTTTCTTGGGAATTTTATATTGTACTCATTTACACTATGTTTCCTAGTTTTAGTTGATAAAGTTCGTTACTAGTTGAAAATGTTCGTTCCTACTTGATTGAAATGTTCGTTCCTAGTTGAATTCGTTTCTAGTTCAATACTTCTGATTCCACCGAATCGGAGCTGATTTTGAAGGTATTATACGTGTCATTTCATCCTATTTCCATGTGGTACTTTTGTTGAAAATGAAAAAATTTCACGCTGCATTATTACTATATTTTGAATCGATACCTTAGCCTTCATTGCAATGTGTTTAATTAAAATTTTTGATTTTCCAACATTCTAATTTTTTATAGTTGTACTCCTTCGACTTTTAGCCAATTTATTAATGGAAAGAGAAGGTGTACTGTGCTTCTAAACCATAACAGTTTGGTCCTATGCTATATTTTCTACCCATTTTCATTGATTACGCCTCACAATGGCGACGGTATCTCTCAGATACACCGCGCGTATCGAGGGTACATCTGGACCGCGCGTCTCCAAGGGTTAAACCCTCACCCTTTAGGTATTGGATTGGACTACAATACCAATTTTTTTAAACATTCTACAAGAATTCCAGCGGAGTTTATAAGGAAAAAACTGCGCGAAAAACGCTTTTGGTCGATAATTTTGATAATTTATTGTGCTGCTCTCGTCATTTTCCCACGAATGAGAATTTAATAGTATCATTGCCTTATTGAGAGCTATCAATATAAACAATTTAATCAAAATCGTTAGAGCCGTTTTTGAGAAAAAAAATATTTGGTGTTTTGATCACTATGATAACTATAGTTAACTTTCGGTGGATTTTGTTCATACCCTTATTTTGGCGTCCCATAGTGACTTCCGGGCTAGATATCAAGTTTGAGCTGATTTGGTACGGTGGTTTTCTCTAAAAATCGTTCACAGACACACACACACACACACAGACCATTTTCCCAAATAGTGTTTTTCGGACTCAGGGGGGTCTGAAACGTAAAGATCTGAAGAGAACTCAAATTTTTTTTTTCAGCCGATTACATAACTTTCCTTTCTACTTCGTAGAGCAAGGAAAGTAAAAAGGAAACGGCGACTAATATGATTTCCGAGTCTAGTATTCAGTCAATTTTGTAGAATGACAATTGCAGTAAACGACAAAATTCGGAAACGATTTTTGAACTTGAACAAATTTTACTATTATTATTAAAAACGTAACTAACACGTAAAAGAGGGAGGAAAAAGAATAGCGTATATTGTGAAAGTAAATGGATTATGAAGTGCCCTGGGTGAGTGGGTAGGTTCCACTCCAATGCTGGGTTTCTTCATGCCCAACCATCCTTGAGGGCTGATTGTGGATGACACCTTGTGAGCAACACGGTCATCAAGGGATACATAGGTAAGTCTTTCTGGGCTCCATAGTGTCAAGTACTGCTAAGTTCCTGTGATTGTTAGGGCGCAAATTCATACTTGTGGGGGTTCTTCCCACGTAGAATGCACGACAATGTCAGCAGACAAACGCTTACACGCAGTTTGTGGAGAGAAGTAGCAGAGCCCTAGGTGATTGTTCTGTTAACTAGAACGAGACAAGTCTGTACAATGAAGTTTTCCCCCTACCACAACTTACCCACAAAAAAACCAGTTACTTGACTATGGGCTGATAAGAATTGAGAAGCTGAAGCAGATTTGTCTCAGTGAACTTGGAACTCCTCTTGCTTACATAGGATTCAGCACATCTGTGAACCTGCAACGCCCACACATATTGTGGATTTGGGGCATGTACAGGTACGTTTCCTTCCTCCACACGGGAGGTACCAGCTTCTTTCTTCATCTCTGCGAGTTTCTGGCCCTTCATCCACTTCTATCTGACCACTGCCCTGGCAAAATGACCGGTGCACCCTCCTGTTTTCCTCAGAATTCAACATGGAGCCTCTGGCGTTGCCTTCTCTGTGTGCCACCAAGCGTAACCACATATCTACCATTGCCCTGCAGTTTGAGCTTGCAGCCTTATACAACGATAAATTGGATCGACCCGGTCTTTACGATAAATCGTACGATTTATCGTAACGTGTAAAGTGGCCTTAAGGTCTGATCGGGGCTAGAGCTTAACCCAGTCTGGTGAACACCGTTTTTGTGGCGGGAGTGGGTTAGATGCTGTTAATCGACTCTAAATGAGTCCCATGAATACGGGCCTTATACGTCTTATGTAATGTAGGTTGCAGTTTTGCTATAGAGCCCTGTCACTCGCATCAATCGCACCCAGGCCTGTGGAGGTACAACAAGTTGTTATATAGCGACTCTCTCAGCGGAGTGGTCGTTCATGTTTTACCATGCGGAGGGTCCACGCCATCTGGAAGGGGTTCTTAATCTGGTTTCTCATTATTTACTTGGGTCGCGTGTTTTAAAGGGAGAGGTCAACTGTGTTTCAGGTTTTAATAACCTTCCAAACTTAAGCAAAGCAGCTTTAAGCTTGCTTAGCAGCAGCCAAAGCTAGAACATCCTCTTAACACATTCAACGCTGGCCAGATTCTTGGGTCTGTCACCCCAGACGACATATTTAATTGAAAGAAATCATTAATTACCTTAATCTTCATTGAGGAAGTATTTTGAAACATATTAGATGGAAAACCAGAAATTCTAGTAGTGTTTTTGTAATGTCAGTCTGGGGTAATGGCTCAGTTATGCTAACCCACAACAAACTCCCACGCTTCACAGAAATGCCTATTTTTTATTCAAAATGTTGCTCTGGGATATCGTTAAAAAAATCAAACAGAAACTCTGTTACCCATCATTTTGATTATTTTTATAATAAAGGGAAAAAATGAAACATCTTGAAAGTACATTTTACTATGACTAAGACTCGGACTAAGAACATTTTATATTTATTTCAAAAACAAGTTTCATAATATTTAGTTAGCAAAATTGATCTTTTATATCATTATAATTAATTTGAATACAGGTATTGAAATAGTTGGAGACAATTAGGCGGTCGGAGACAATGACGCGGGGAAGTCCGAGATCAAAGACTATAACCACTTCGACGCTTTGCGCCGAACAAGGTTTTTCCCCTGAAAAATAAGGTTTTTTCGAGATTTTCAGAATAGAAGTTAAGATATCAGTACCATAATTAATTTTAAACTTCACTGAGACAGGAACAATAAAATAAAATAAAAATTACCGACAACAATCGTCCTTCAACGTGAAAAATTGAGGGTGTCAGAAATGCGTCTGTCCAACTGGTCTAGAGAGGGCTACGTACAAACAGAAAAATTCCTCTAGCAACTGAGACATTACTGAAGTCACTTTTACCTGCTACGGACCCTCGAGTGGCTTGAGTCCTCCTCTACTAATTTGGGAAAACCCCGAGTGGTACCTGGCCAGCGCGTGTCTCTGAGGACACGGCAGTCAGGATGAATGGGAAGGTACGTGACCTATCGGTCACGGCCGCGCTGAATGTGTTAAGATATTACAAGTGACCCCCCCCCCCCCCAGTGTATTTACTAATAATAGTTAAGACCTTACTTAATCAGGCTGCCAAGAACTAAATAAAAACGGATTCAGTTTATTCGACCTGTTTTATTTGTCAAATCTCTGAAACGTTTGTAGTGCACCAACTGAAATGATTGCAATATCAATAAATATAATACGAATATCGATAAATAATATTAACATAAAATAAATGCACAACATGGCAACATAACATTTAATTTGTAATAGTTCATAATAACATGGTTGATACAAACATATTGTCTATATATATAAAAAATACAATAACTTCAACGATTAAGTCAGTACTAGAGGAACAACAAGTATTTGGAATGTAATTGCATTTTAAGACCCTTTTTGATCAACTTGTTCGAAAAGGCACATGATAATCACAATAGTTGGCTGAGTATAGTGAGGAAGACTACAGTTTTCGAAAGCCTTTTACGATTGCATTTGAGCGCATTATAATCGCATTTGAGAAGTTTTACTATAGCAGAGCCCCCCTCCATTTTAGGCACAGATTGTTTGCAATACGGATCATCCTCTTCCCCACTTTACGCATTCCCTTCACTACTGATCCCCTGCACCCATGAGAGAGCTTAGGACACGAGAAAAGAAATTCCTTGCTGCTCTGCGCATTAATTCTTTGTGTGGCATGGCCAAAGGTGGACTGTAAACCTCCCATTTGTAAGGTGGGCGAGTTGGCTATTTAGCTAATAAACCCACTGGGTGTCATAAAAATGTGGCTAGTACAAAGGTATTGGACAAATCAGCGAGGGCTGGTTTAGCTGATGATATTCAAAAGAAGTTGTAATTTAAAAAAGGCAACCATAGAGAGAGAATTACGGTGATTGAAATACGCGAAATAATTTCATCATCAAGCTCGTTGAGGGATGGTGAAGGCGTACTGAAGTATTATGAGATTAGACAGTAACAATTTTGAAGATATATCGTAGACGTTTGATGGACTGTTGAGAGAACACTATAGGAATAGCAGTTCCTGTGGTCACAAAAGTGGACGACAGAAGAAGATTCTAGAGATGCCCCGTGACAATCATTTGCGCAAAATTTAGTTCATCTTGTAGTAACCTGTACACCAGGTATCAATGGACTTCCGACCATCGAACGTATTCAAAATGAAGTAGTGCAGGAATTGGGGAATAATGTGGAAAGTCCGTGTTTAGCAGCCATAGCTGATAACAGGCACCACAATGTGTCTAGTCTAGAAGTCTAGTTCACAGAAGGTTTGTCTATGAGGCGCAATTTCATGAGGTTATTCTCTTGGATTTTTGAAGCGTTGAGGAACGAGATTTTACTGCCCCCCTCTCGTTTCACGTAGATGTCAGTGGAGATTGAAGCGAACTGCAAATTAAAACAGCGAAATGGGAATGCATTGATCAATTATGGGTAACCTGATTATTTGGAAGCGCGGGTTCTCTTCGTAGTGAACTAGATTTGAAATAAAGTGCACTCGCCAATATGTCGACAACCATGAAAACGATTAAACGCGTAGGGAAAGTAAATTCCATAAAGGGAAACTAAGTGTGAGCAGATCATTGAGGCGAAAAGCGCTGGAGCAAAACTGGGCTAGAAGGCAGTGCTGTGAGAAGACAGGCGGAACCTTGGAAGATGCTCGAGTCACCAATCGTTGGTAAGCTGGAGCTTGGGCGTAGGATCTCCACCTTTCGAAGCGAGCATTGGCGAACAAACTGATTCTGGCCTCGAGACAGCCCATACTCGGGCCCCCATGACAGATACAATGCAAAAAACGTGAACCTATAGCATTCAAGCGGGTCTGAAATGTTGGTGTAAATTGAACTGTTTTTAGTGAGTGGACAAAACGTATCGTTAAAAGATCATCGCACGATCAGCTTCCCTGAAAACCGAACATATCCTCTTTTTTATATCCTCCGCCCCTTACAATTTAGGGACAAAAAAAAACTAGCTCAACTGGATTAGGCTTCTTCCACTAAGTTGCCAGCCGACACGCACAGACCCCACAGTGCTACAGGGGTTTCCTTCATTTCAGCAGTTGAACGTTTTGAGGATAAGATTTGATGAAAACTCAACTCCTCGTTCTGATTACAATAGTTTCCATGCCCTTTAGGTTCCAAAAAATAAAAGAATCAAATCTTAGCAACTCAACAAATGGAGGTTACAGACTTGCAACCATTGCAAAGCTCCCGCCCTTCTGAATGCTGACCTCAAAATCTCATTTGCAGCTTGTGGGAGGGAAAAGTGTGCCCATTGTTTTCTAGACAGTCGATGAACAGCTTACTATGCAACTCAATTGACGCGTATAAATGCGCTAAATGATGAGGAGCAGCTCTGGTTTAATTTCAACTCATCAATAACCTCATTGCACCAACACACAGCTAACCCCACACGCTACAATATAAGTAGTACTTTTACATGTCAAAGGCATCGTGGTAAGAAACAGCACAAAATGGCTTTTTATGATTTATAAATAGTAGTAGAACGGCGAAGATGTTCATCTGTGAATTCATTTGCTTAATTATTAAGATTCTCAGAGTATCGATCAGTCCAAATCCCAACAGGAGAGGTTTTCGAAAATCTCCTGACGTCATTTTTTAGGCAGACAATTGACGACTGTAGGCTGAATTATTTTCCACACTTGAGAAAGCTGGAAGCAATGACAACAAAAAACTGTTTATACATTCACGTACATTGATGCAAAGCCATTTAGTCACAAGTAATGTGGGGGGCATCTTCAGGAGTGATGAGAGAGTGCACTTATCATATGAGGTGTGCAGCCTGAAGGAGCTGCGATCTTGTACGACGGGAAATTGAGTTTCTTCGTACAAGATCTCTAACGACTGGCAATAAATTAATATTCGAAAACTGCACCTCAATTAAACATTTGTCTGTAGAGGAGTCATATCTTTGAGGATCTCGAACGCTCACGCCTCGTCTGTTGGGTGGGGCTCATTAGCTTTGGATGGAGCAAGGAATTAAGCTAATTGACATAGAACATCGTGAGGCATTGTGTTTCGTTAGCTTTGTACTGGCTGTTAGTGGACGCTCTTTTGGGGAAAATACTCGGAGTTGCGAGGTGTGCCGGGATGAACCAAACTCTTTCATTCAGTGGCAGCTCGTCCGGAGCATTTGTGCTGACTGGGCAGCTCAAATGCCCCGATTCGCTCGAAACTTCACTGCCGCCAGTTGAAACTGAGCGGTTCCCTCGTAGCCCGCGCTCGCGTTTGCTCCCACCCAGTTCCCTGTTTGCGGTGGTTAAACTTCCCCGAGTGTAATTGAGAATAAAACTCTGCGTTCTAATTGCATATTCGGTTCACCCCGAACCACTTCGTGCGATATCACTAATCTGCCCTGTAAGAAAGGCACTAGAGAACTTGGCTCAGCTCCATACGTTTCTAAAGGGACCAAGGTGTGCCTTAGGGAACTGTAGCGACTTGGCTAAATGGCCAGAGTAAAACCTAATTCTGGAACACCTTTTAAACGAGAGTGAACACTAACCTCCGAATGAGACTTGATTTGAACAGAAACCAAGCTGTTGAGTATCGAAGCTAAACTTTCCAAATGGAGGTGAACCAACGCCGTTTCCATTTGAACGCAATAGAGAGAAAATGCCGTTCTAAGTTCTACCGATGCGATGACAGTTTCTTGTTGCAACATCCTATTTTCCAGCGTTGCAACTGATTCAGCCTGCAAAAAGATGTCATTTTAGTCAATTGCGCACGTTTTGGTCGACTACTGAACTGTAAACTTAAAAGAATTAAGATGTTATGGCTGGAAATCTAAATAATACATCTAGTGCGAAGAATCGCACAACTTTCCTCGCCATCACGTTCATTTGGTTGTTTTTTATGGCTCCATCGTAAATCCAATCTGTTTCTAAATCAGTTCCCGCGAACAATTTAGTGCTCTAATGGCCCACTTTTTTTTCGTGGAAACTCAGAGTGGAATAACACAACCTGCACAAAACAGCACCGCAGATCATATCGTACTGAAAATATTTGTGGAACAGCCAGAGTTGTCTTTCATTACTTTATAACTTTTATTAAACTTTCACCGTACAGATAACGCAAGATTTTAATGAAAAGGCTCGTGTCAGAAGAACGCAGAAAAATCTATTTCCAACAATTGTTGACAATTTATTAAGCTGCTCCGGTTATTTTTGCATCTACGAAAACATTGTGTTACCGCTAACACCACCACTACTTCCTCCTTTCCCTTTAAACGTCTCTATGCTCTTCAACCAGGCGTTAAAGCCTCTACTTAAACTATACGTTCCTGGGATTTAGTCGAACTCTCAAAGATCCGTTCATTGAAGTCATTCGCTTCAGGAGCAGCGGATGATTCTAGAGAAAGGAGACGTAACCCTCTAGTCTAGCGGTTAAGGACAAAGCACCAAATTCTGGGGGAAATTCGGGCGCTAGTTCAGAGCTCAGTGTAGCAAAATCAACGGATCTCCAACAATTTAATAAGCTCGTACCAATACATCGCTATGATTTTAAATAATGTGTCTCAGGTGACAGGTGTGACAGGTATTGAGTTTCAATAATTAATTTTATTTCTTTTTCAGAGATTTTTTTTTTTGGCAAAAAATGGGTTCACAACCTATTGGATATTGAAATTATCCAGGATTCGCACATATAGGTGTAATATATCCAAGAAGATTTACATTTAACGAATTGTAGGTATCGCTGAGTTAATCCTGAGGGTTTAACCATCATTAGAGCCTTTTTAAAAACTTAGCTCTACGTCAATTCACTTTGTGCATGGCTAATTCTATTTAATCAATTCATTTATCACTCAGTTAATTTGAACTTGGTCAAACAACACTTCACAGCAGCAGGAAGCGGTAGCGCTTACAGTTCCGGAATTTATTGTGCTGCTCGTACTCATTCCAGGACCATTATTGAGCAATTGGTACACATATAATTAATGAGGCTGTAAACACTCACCCTATAGGTATTGGATTGGACTACGATAACAATTTTTTTAAACATTTTACTAGCATTCCAGCGGAGTTTATAAGGAAAAACCCTGCAAATTATTACACAACGGTTTATTATTCGGATAATCAGCTTGACCTAGCATTAATGCTCCGAGATCCATCCTGTTCGATTCAGCATCGAAAAATATCATAATGAAACCCAAAAAAGGTCGAAAAGAACTGAATCGTAATATTAAAATAAACAAAAAAAACGAAAGTATCTAGAAAAAACTGAATTTTAATATGAAAACATGCACGCTAAATACTAATATCAAAATTTAACCAAAATTGATGAAAAAACCCAAAATGAGAATGAAACGAAAGAATCTAAAAAAATTGAATCGTATTAAAACCAAAACGTCGGGGAAATTGGAACGGGGGTGCTCGAAGCGAAGCGCGTCGTCGTTGGGAGGGAGGCGAGAGCCGCCTCGAGAGCGGTTGGTTTTTTAAAGAGAAGAGGGAGGGAATTCAAACGACGAAACGCTTGTAGCTCCGCGTTGTACTGCGTTTCGTTAATTTTTTTAACCGTTTTTTGCCCATTACAACCACGGGCTTCGTCCGATCGGATTGCCGAGATGGCGGGCACAACTAGATACCAAGTCGGATTTTTGGGCGAAAGAACGAATTTTTTAGACCACGTTAAAGGCACAAAACGGCCCGGACGGGGGACGGGGGACGGGGGACGGCGGACGGACATTGCAAATTTGGAATCTCCATGTCTTGAAACGTAAAGTATCAAATTTTGAGGGGGGGTTGTAAAAAATTTTTCGTGACCGAAAACATAGGGTTATTATTCAGAATGAATAATAAACCAAAAACTGCGCTAAAAACGCTTTTGGTCGAAAATTTTGATAATTTATTGTGCTGCTCTCGTCATTTTCCCACAAATGAGAATTTTATTGTATAATTGTCATATTGAGAGCTATCAAAATAAAAATTTAATCAAAATCGTTATAGCCGTTTTTGAGAAAAAAAATTTGGTGTTTTGATCACTATGATAACTATAGGTAACTTTCGGTGGATTTTGCCCATACCCTTATTTTGGCGTCCCATGGTAACTTGCGGGCGAGATATGAAGTTTGAGCTGATTTGGTACGGTTGTTTTCTCTAAAACCGCGCTAAAATCGAATTAGTCGAAAGTTTTGGTAATTTATTGTGCTGCTCTCGTCATTTTCCCACGAATGGGAATTTTATGGTATAGTTGCCATATTGGGAGCTATCAATATAAAACATTTAATCAATATCGTTAGAGCCATTTTTGAGGAAAAAAATATTTGGTGTTTTGATCACTATGATAACTATGGTTAATTTTCGGTATATTTTGCTCATACCCTTATTTTGACGTCTCGTGGTAACCTGCGGGCTAGATATCAAGTTTGAGTGGGTTTGGTAGGTGGTTCTCTCTAAAAATCGTTCCCAGACACACAGACCATTTTCCCAAATAGTATTTTTTGGACTCAGGGGGGTCTGAAACGTTAAGATCTGAAGAAAACTAAAACTTTTTTTTTCAGCCGATTACATAACTTTCCTTTCTACTTTGTAGAGCCAAGGAATGTAATAAAATCTGGAAAAACATTTTTTAAAGTTCAAAGAACCCCCGTGCTCTGGTGTAATTTGGCAATATCTCAACAGTTCAACGGACGACTAGAGGAATAGCTGTGCAGAACAGAGTGCCGGCACAGATTAGTAGATGGCACCCTATTTGATCAGTCACTGAGCCGTGTAAAATGGAAAATTTGAATCAACTTTATGAATTTATAGAGAAAATTGACTTACATCGCTGCCTTTAAGTACTCCCTGAATTTGCCGCTTTTTCAACGCCATCATCCGTGAAAGTGCCACTTGGTGATCGTGAGAAACTCCTTTCTCAACCCTTTCACAGAGCTCTTGATGGCCGGAAAGGATTTCCAAAAGAACACTCAACTTCTCGCATACTTCCTCTTCTTCAACAATCCCTTGCTCTTTTGCTTTGGCTGACAATGAAGAGAACTCCCTGCAATCAAATCGTGCCATGTGTATTTTACATTTTGCCTATTTCATGGACAAAGGCTCATTTTTGTCAGCTGATTACAAAACTTTCCTTTCTTTGGTTATAAAAGTAAAGTAAACGTCAGTTAGTCAAAAAGTCCCATTGACTGTGCAACAAGCACACACGAAGGATAACGCTCAGTCGTTTCCACCTCCATATCAGACAGACACATGCTTGCCCTGCCTCCTAAAATGACACTACTTGCTATCACTACCTCTACAGGTCTGGGCTTGCTGGATGCTGAATGAGTGCCCCTGCATACTACCAAAGCTACAACCTTCATGATATCCATGGACAACTTATACTGAATGGCAAGATTCTTCAGATGGTTCAAGAACAGTCAATGTTAAGAGAAAACAGATAGGTTTCTTTACGTAGGAGGATGAAGTGATCCGATGAAATTACTACTGCGAATTGCACATTGGCCCTCACGCCTCTCCGCAACGGCAGCGCTTCTATCTTGTCCTCACGAAAATTTGCAGTTCCCATTCATCCTCCCACACTGCTGTGAAGTTTGGGAGTTTCAGGAGCAGTCTTTCCTACATGCCTTCATACTTTGTTCAAGTGTTAATTTTGTTCAAGTGAACTACGTCCCGTTAGAAAGTAGTTCTACTCTAGAGATCACAACTACAATGTAAGATGACATACTCACAGCCCTCCAACTTCAAGTTGGCTACTACTAGGAGACCTACCATGTCACCCGCCGCCATCAAGCCACCTTCTCATTCCAAAAACAGTATTTGCAAGCTGACATGGACTCAGCAGACAAACAGACCAGCAACTGCTTGCACAACACAACGTGAAGAAAATTGCTGCTCATAGTTAACGAGAATCTGTAAAAAATAACATACCCTAGCTCTACTTTTAAAAGCACCCATCGTCCAGTGATTTCGGATTAGGTCAATTATTAAACTTGTTAACACTGTTGAGTAGAATTTGCTGCCGACCCGCAGATGTTCTCGTGGGTATTGCCTTGAGAGTAATGGCTGAATAACTATTGAACTCCTAGCGCTTGCCACAATAGTGCACAATTACATTGAATTTGAATGTACCGGGAATTCAGAAGTAACTGCCTCAGTAAAAGGACACCCCAACAGTTTGTGAATACCTGCTGAGACTTAAGTAGAACTGCATGCTGTGTGAGTTCGAATGGATAGCAATAAACCATATTGTGCAGCGCTATTGAGTACACAAGCCAGAAAGATGGAATTCAGTAGACCCATGACCCCAACCTCCATGACTTTTGACTGGTACAACTCTCTCATGAGGGTTCAGGAACAGTCATTTTGATATGAAAACAAACCTCACTCACGACGCAGGGGACTAGATCTACACGGAAAAAACTGTAAGGACCTCGATTTTGTCTAAATTTGTGATAATTTTGTATCATCAATGTGTTTGTGCTGACTGACTCCTGTTAAAGGCAACCGGTTGATCGTGGTCTAGTGGTCAAGACAGACGATTCATAATTCTCGACGTAAGTCGAGGGTTGTGGATCGAATCTCCGGCGCGATTGCCGTAATTTTTGCCTGAGTCAGCAGCTCTTCAAAAGCATCCCCAAACGACCTTTCGTAACATGTTATTTGGAACACAAAAAAATTAATCAAAATTGTTCGAGCAATTTCGAAGAAAATAAAATACTGGATGTTTTGATGACTGTGGTAACTAAAGTGATTTGGACTAATGCTACTTACTATAGTTAGTTTTGGACTGTTGATTATTTTGGAGCCCCGTGTTGAGGCTAAGCATCAAATTATAGCTGATTCCTCTTCATATCTTCTACCAGGTGCCCAGGATAGCACTTTTGTACTCGGGGTAGCCTACATTTGCAGAATGGCTATTACTTGCCAGATGATTAGCAATTTTATTGGTAGGCCCTTTAGACAGCACGCAGGAGCCTGTTTCAATCCTCCAGCCAGAAGCCAAAAGTAAGTAGGCTTCCCTTCAACGTAATTGATGAAACTTTCCACTTCCACGAGGCAGCAGTCTGATTCAGAGTTTCTTACGCTTTCCACAAAAATGTAAAAAAAAAAACCCCACAGCCTACTAGTTGTTCTACCATGCTGTTATTTTCCGCGAAAACGATCACCCGTTTCTAATAGTCACAGTTTCATTTAATTATTTCAATTTATTGCCCCATATTTCCCTCTCATCAGTAATTTTTTGCCTTGGATATCCGACAGCAACATGATACACTGCAGCTGGAGGTTCTGGAAGGAACCAGAAGAACTATCAAACTACTATCTCATAGGAGAACTCTCTCTAAGAACTATCTCATGAATAGGGCGATCTTTACCATACATTTAGATTAGATATCTTACGGGTATACACAAATAACGGCTCACATAAATTAAAATATAACTCACTTGGCGATAACACCGAAACCTTTTCGAATGTCTGACCAGCTGTTATTCCCTCCCGTGCCCCAATTGGTCCTCCCTACACTATCCAAAGCCAAATCTGTCAATGTGTTCCCAAGATCTTCCATATCTGCCGCATACCTGAGAATGAACAACAAAGATTGTAAACAAAATATGTATTTTCGAGTGGTAAGAAACATCGTCAAAATTAGTAAATCAATATTTTCATCATTGACGAAATTATGGCTGGAATGAATAAGTTTTAGGGTTACCTGTGGGATCTAAGAGCTATTTGATCAGCAACTAATTTGATTTTCTGAATGCCGTGGTGAATTATGCGGATTTGCTCTCTACTCGTAGCAAACTCGTTGTTATTATTGGGAGAAACTAAATCCTGAAAAAGACGAGCAGCCAATATAAACACCTCTCTTCTGCTAAACAGGTAAGTGGCACTCGGACGATTACAGTACGATTAGCTCCACTAAGTGCAGAAAATAGATCAATGAGTCCTAGAAGTTCGGACATGAGCTTTGATGTTATGGACAGCCAATAGGTTTCTGAGGTAATGCCAAAGTCGGCATTAAAGTTTGGCCTGTCAGACGCAATTTCCTAGGCGATACTTTGGTAAGTATCACTCAGTCCCTTCAATTGAGCCCCTTCTTTCCACGATCGCAACCCTAATTCAAAAATCAGAACCTGGCACCAAACATGAAGGAAGAACATCGAATTTACGTAGTATTAAGCTGGCATCCATGCCACGCCAGTGTGATAGTATCCCTAAAAGAATAATTTATTGAAAAACGCACCGTTTTTATAAATAATGAAGTACCTTCGCTTTAGCCGCCAAATCCGACGTTGTGAACTCATCAGGAATGGATTTGAAAATTTCTTTCATTTTTGACGACAAATCCGACAGCGACTGCGTAAGAAAAAAACTGAGAAGTGCATCCTCCTTCATGACAGGATGCCAGGCAATTAGTTTCAACCATCTCTGAAGACCTTTCCTCCGATTTTCGAGAAAGTTTGAGTCCCCTGGGAAAACTTGGGTAAACAAAACATTCATAAAAACATATTCCAATAACGATAAGAATCCTAGTATATAAGGTAGTTCCCTGAGAAAACAACAAGCAATAAAAACGCGTTTTCCAATAAAAATAAGAAGTCGACTGGGATGTGACTAATAAGTAAGGTGACCCAAAGTCCAATATTTCATACATTGGCTACCGGAAAACTTGGGACTAAAAGTGGCCTTCTATCCATCACGGGGAAACTGCCATGATCCATAATTGCGTCAATTGCAATGAGAAAGGAAACGATGACTTCCATGAGCCCAAACTGGAGGATATGATAGAGCCACTTCCAGGTTGTACTGAGTATGTGGGGCATGAGCCCGTAGTGAAGATCTTTGATAGGTACTTGAGAGACCGATGTGTGCCCCTGGCAGATAGTCAGCATGTGACTGCTCAATGGATGCACACAGTCAGTCTTCTAGTCAGGAAACTGGAAGAGTCAATAGGAAATAAGGAGATTGCCTTAGGTGCCTTTCAAGACACTGAGTCGGGCCTTTGACAATCCTACTAGTACCCATACGTAGCATTGAGATGGCATGGAGCAGAATTAATGTCAATAGGAATGCAATAAGGTGGATCGTTGCAATGTTGAGTAGCAGAGAGATTCAGACCTCGCTAGGAAACTGCTCACTTAGGTCGAGGACTGCGAGGGGATGCCCTCTAGGAGCGGTCCTATCTCTGCCTCTATGAATCAACAATTGATTGCATGATTCACACCCACGAATTCTGACGACACCAGTCAGAAATTCAACTTCAGGAAAACGCAGTTCCCATAATCTTTCATTCACAGGCACGGCAACACCAGAAACCTTCCTTACCACACTGCCTTTCTCATAGCCAGCCACTCTCCAACTCAACTGCTCAGCAAGACTCCGAATCTCACTTCTCAATGGGGGCATGGAGTCTGAGCCTGATACATCTGACTGTTCTCTTAAAGGCTGAAGAGCTTGTTACTGGTTTACCCACCTAATCACTCGATAAACAAGCTTCCAATACAAGTCCCAAATAGTTGCAGTAATACTGGAGGGGAATCACTTTGCAAGGTACTTTGCTACTATTGATGTAGCATACTTACTGCCTCAGCTGACGCGTTAGAAGAAGGAGGTCAACCCTGTGACAACAAACCTCATGTACTGACTGATCGGAATTTCCGGGCATTAGCTCAAATCTACAAAATCCGCGCATTGAAGTCGCCCGCTCCAGGAGCAGCGGCTAACGGTGAGGGGGGAAATGTACCGACTGACTCCCATTAAAGGGCACCTCGCGATCGTAGTCTAGTGGTTAAGACGATGGTTGGGCAATGGATCGGAGAAGCTCGCGATCGCTGTAATTTTTGCCAGAGTCAGCGGATCCCTGAACATCTCCACACCCCCTCAGTACACCTAGGACTAACAGTTTTCCAGTCATAGAAAGAAGTAGCAAAAATCAAGAAATGAAAATATGGTGCCACAGCCACACATGGATGACAGCCATAGATGTCGTTTTTTTGCACTCTGCAGAGACTCTAGATCGTTAAAATTAGAAGATAACACCTTTTTTGCAGCCAATCGATGACCCTACACAAGGGCTAACGAAAGTAGCAAAAGTCAACTTACCCCCAACAATTTTTTTAGGTGGAAGTTTAGGTATCAAGCGATAAGGAAATCTGGTCATGAGGAGCTCATGGAGCGTGACGAAATCATTGTAACGCCGATAAACTTGAGATGAAAACCTCTAGAATTGAAAAGCAATCTTATTAACCAAAAAACGGGTATATCGAATATTTCGTAAGCCACTGGAACGTTAAGATAATTTACCTGCGAAGTGACAACGTATTCAACGTGCTTAATAAATAGGCCTTTCTTTTCGGGAATCAGATTAACTTCAATTTCATCGCAAGGCTCTCCATCTAAAGCAGCTTGTAGGGCAGAATTCCCATTTGCTGCCATCAATCCTGCAATTACTTACAATTGGTTATCAAAATATAAAATTGTAAAAGTTAACTAACAGCAGTTCAGGTTTGCTCGTGGAAAATAATTATTTTTTTCGTCGTCAGCAGCAGCTAATACTTTCTTATAAAAATTGTGGTACGCTTAAAAAACACTTCGCAATTAAACATACAAGGCCCGAGTGACAGCAACGAGTATTTTAAATGCATCGATGATCCAATAACTTAGTAAGGCTTTGAAGGTCACTCAAACGACTTGACTCATCAAGCCCAGGCGAAGCAGTCATCGAGGGGAAACCAACGTTGAGCTTAACTCTGTTGTTAACGCAGAACTCAGGCAGGAGCGTTCAAAGAACTCAGTAATTGTTGATTGAATGTGCTGACAACGGGCTTTGAGGTCGAATTTAAAGGACCGTGCAAGGAAATATACTGTAAAACTATTAACCAGAGCTATCGAGCGGGCAAAAACAACATCCATAGCAGATAACAGATGTCAATGTTATCAGTGAGTGGAGAAATAACAATTTGAGTGATACTTGTAATTATCACTATATTCTCGTTGTTATTACTACATTGATATTTTAACGCTTCCTATTCCGAGTAACTTTGATTCCTCAATAGCGAAGCGATGCCAGGTGATAAAACGAAAGCCAGGTAAAGCTCACGTTAAAACATGTGATAAAAATGAACAATAAACCCACCTGTTGAATGAACGATACTCGCGAAGAAAATGTATACCACTGAATAATAAGTAGTTTTCCGCGAGATCACTATCTCATTGGCGTTTTTTACTACATCCTTATCACGTATTGGCGTAATCACTCATCTAGGAAGAAGGGAACTAGTATCGATGCCAACACAGGATTGGAAACTATCATCTAGACTATATTTATATTTTGGCAGTTGAGAACGGGTATTTTTGAAACGGCTCGATATTGGAACGTCGCAGGTTCCCAGTTGGTTTGTTCCAACCTCGGATGTGATAACTGTTCCAACTTATACAACTGAACACCGCTTCCTTACACAGTCTAAAATGACTGTTATTTCCAATTATTGTTTAATACTCATCCGTGTCAATAATTGATTTTCTGTTAAAAATGGCTGTCATGTATTGGCGTACATGACCAATAGATGTCTGTATGGTAAAAATAGTGCAATAAAAAGGTACTTGCTTTCCCATCCCTCATTCTGTTTAAAATTTATGTTAAGCAGACCTGTTTCCTTATTAAATTATTGTTCCTAAAATCCTCATCAGTCTACTCTGATCTATTACCTACATTTTGTTCTCCATAAATGTTACCCTAACAATCCATTGAAGGAAGAGATAGCGCCTGTACATGTAGGGAGTCGTCAACGTTTTTTGGAAAGGATAATAATTTTTCCAGTTTTATCGGGTAACAACTTTTAGAAATATGTGATTAGTGAAACGGCGGTGGTTGGGATTTCAGGATTTCTGGAGTAGCTTCTATATATCTTATGGGCTATCACCATATAGGCACTTCATTGGACTACTGCTAAAGATTTTCTAAGATTCTTATGACAGTTGAGATGAGTTTTTGAGGAAACTGGCACAGGTGATCGCATAATGTCCTGCCATGCCAGAATCCCTTGGTCACAAGTAGAGTCGGGGGTGAAACAAAGAATATGGACCGACCGCTTGATGACAAACGACTGCATGTATCGATAGCTCGCTTGATAACGCTACGACTGCATGTATCGATATCAATCCGTTAGTTATCTCATATTTATTTTATATACCCATTCTTAAATTCATTGAATTAACTCCTTTTCATAGTCTTTGTACATTTAAAATAATTATATAACGGGGTATTACATAATGAACATTAAATAATTGGCATAATCGTACAGCTGTCGTTATTTCTAATTTCAAACATGGCGAGTCAAGCCTACGATGTCAGGCATATCGATAACCTGACCTTTATGTACAACGTTTTCGGTAAAAGCAAAGAATATGGACCGCTCCCTCTGGTAAGGCAATATATCGATATATCACGACCGAGGTAAGGTTATCGATATGCCAGACATCGCTCATAGGCTCTCCCCCACCAACTGCGCCGGTGAAGCATATCGATACTTGCAGTAGTAGCGTTCAAGCGAACTATCGATACATGCAGTCGTAGCGTTATCAAGCGGTCGGTCCATGTTCTTCAGTTCAACCACGTTTTCAATACAATTTTAAAAAAATCGAAAATACTAGTTGCCCGTCAAATCACAAAAAGTTGACAGTAACAGTTCAGAAATGGATTTTGCGTATGTGTTAATTTCCGGATTGGAAATTTCCAAGTCGCTCAAATTCGAGCGCAGAAACTTTCATTGTAATTCGATGGGGCAACTTGTTTTTTCGATTTCTTAAAAATTGTATTGATATTGTTGTACATGAATGGGAGGTAATCACACGCTCTCCTCCATCGTTCGCTAATGATCTCAGCTCGTTTACAGTAATGGTTTAATTATTACTCCGTCTAAGCATAATATCGACTTTTCCGAATTTATGCTTGTTGCTTACCTTAAAATATGTAGCTAAGCTCTACCACTCATGAATGGTTTACGGGTTTGTTCTTGGATTTTACAACAGTTTCTCGTTTGTACCATGTGTGCGACTGATGTGAATGTCGTAGCGCTTAATTCGCATTATTTCTGAAAATTACTACAAAATAGCTAAGTAAAGTATGTTTTATTCGGTGAGTTCGGTTCCATTCGCAAGCTCAACAAATGGCATTTTCCATCTCCATCACATGTTCGAGGTGAAAGGATACACTAAAAGTGTGGAGTTGATTTTTATCTCAGAAAGACACTGTTATCTTCCGCTTCAGCTATTTTCTCATCGCGCAAATAGTTCAGTCAAAAGGGTTTATTCGTTACGTTTGTTGATTTTGCTTTTTGACGATCGTCTTCTGATGGTCGCCTGTACTTCAGCCTTATTCTGATAAATTCTCGTTGAAATTTCCTCGCGATTTTCGAAAATGTCGAGGAGGATTGTATCAATGTACACAAAGTTGTACCCCATATCTTCAAGATTCAACTACAAAGTAGCTTCTCAGGCGTTGACTCTTCGCAATTCCATTTCGGCGGCGCCTTACCGAATTCAAGCTCGTAATTTTAGTCAAGATGGAGAGCCGAAAACGACAGTTTCTGCTTCAGCGTCTGGAACGGGCTACATCTGGCCAAACCCCTTTAAAATGATAAAAAACTTTTTCATGTTAAATTTCTTAATACCCAGGATCGACCCTGATTTCACGTTGCCTGACTTCATGAATGGAGCGAAGAAGGTTTGCAGCCGAATTAAATTTTAGTGTAAAATGTAGTTAAGGTGTAAATTCGCCTGTACTTTCCTTTGATAAGAACGTCCCGAGTATTCAATTAATTACCGTGGATTACTTGGATGTCTTGTTGATGGCACCCTACAAGGTTCTAGGAGAGAGGAAATTTGGATTCCTTGCTGGTTAGATAGGAAGGCACTTCAAAATCCTTGCCTAGTTTGGTGACCAGTTATTGACGAATTAATCGCGAAGTAGTAATTTAGTGCCAATTTCATGAAGACGGTGGAGTGATCCTTCATTCGTAAAAACTCAAATGCTGTATTCATAATATCATTCCAGAAACCCACTCCCACTCCTGGCTGGATGCTCGATGTGTCCACCGGAACACTTTTAATTTGTATGATGTACTTACATTGTGATCAGAGCTCCTCTGATTCAAGAATTAGTGGAGTGCAGTGGAAGGCGTACTTCGTAGAATTATGACAAACTCTTCGCACGGGCAAGGGCGTTCAACAACACTGGGAAAGCGCGTTATTTGGCTACTACCGAGCAGATGAACACTGAGAGCACCTGCAATTTCATTAAGGTTATGCCAAGGAATAAGGAGTGCTGGTTCCCTTCTAAAAGGAGAAAAGACTGAAAGAGGGGAGTGATTAAAGTAGCCCAGCCTGTCCATTAAGATGGATTAACAAGAGCGCCAAACAACAGGAAGTAGTGCTGCGCTGTTTGGCTCAGAAAAGTGACTGAGCCTGGACAATACCGGAAAGCGTTTCCAGGGTGGTTAAGGTGTTTTTTCTTTAGAGGTTAGAAAACTGGCTGTAATCTGTGATTCGGCCCCACAGGTTTTCAAGATTCATCAACAGACAATAAAACAGGCTCCTCTCTGCCCAATGTCCACTGTTGAGGAATCAAAAATACCTTCCATATTCGATAATAGAAACAACTGGTAACTATTCCCAAGACAGCAGCATAAATAACACCCAAAAAGACACTTGGGGGGAATGAAGAGTTTCCACTTGCCTTCATTCTTCTCTCGAGCCACTTTCCTATTTGCTTGGTCTTACTCTCATTTGTTTACTCAATGTTCTAACGACATTTAGAAGTATGTCGTTTGTCTGTCAATTTTTTCAATACATCGGAATAATTATTACTTGTTCAGGCGATGGAAGTTATATCCCACCTCATGTCACAAGGGGATTACTTAGAAATGGAGAAATTCGTGGAGCCAGTCGTCGTAGCTTCGATCAAGGACTCTTTAAGGAACTCCTCCGCTCAAGAACTTAGTGATCTGGCAGTTTCTGCTCCCGATATAATGGTCTCGTTTCCCTATGACGTACAGACGTTTTCGAAAGTAGATAGTAAGTTAGCAAAGATGTATTCGTTAATTTATGTTCAAAATTTGTTGATTACACTCAATTTCCCTGGTCTTTGGATGTCAGCACTAAATTGAGTGAATACTATGTATGTATTAATATAAGGGGCCGATTTGATGATGGTCTAAAATGATGAACGTATTGACAGCGAATATTAAACTGATGAAAACCCCGTTCCAAAACTTTGTCTCTCAAGAGCATCTCTGTTCATGGTGAAAGGTAATTTTCGCATCAAATAGTATTCAGTTTTCCCTCCTGAGAGAGCACCTTTCAGTTGATCTACAAGTATTAGATGAATGAGAAGTTAAGGTAGTTAGGTATTGCTATTGTTGGCGTACAACTCAAGTTTCACCTATGATTTCAGGTAACGACAAAGCCCGCCGCATCGAAATATTAATTGTATGCCACGTCCTGGAAGGTTGGGGACGCCAAAAAGACAACCCCGACATTGTTGTACAACTTCAAAACGACGAGAACTTACAAAAGAAAGTGCAGTTCTTGAACTACCAATTTTCAAGGTTGTACGACGCGTCAGAAGACAGCAGCTGGACAGTTACTGGCGTCCACCATTTCAAGCCCCATGTAGGCTCTTGAATGATGGGGAAAGTAAGACTCTGATTGAGTATTCTTGTCTCTTGAATGAACTAATGTTATTAGCTTGCGGCCACAATGTACAATTTGTTAGCGTACTCACTGTACTCGATTTGTACCTTAAACTCACTGTTAGCTGTTTATGATTAAGAAACTCAGAGACTGAATGCATTTTTTTCCTTTAGTTCGTACCTGTTCAATGGTTGAATTTAGACAAATATACTGTTTATCAAAACTCATTCTGGACTCTTCCAGAATCCCTTCCCTAGAGAATTGTGCTCAGAGCAGAGACTCTAGCTTTATTAAATAGTGGAAATTAAATGGGGCGTGTTATGCACACATTACCAAATTAATTAGTGGAGCGACTGACTGTGAAAAGGTCTATGGGCATAAGGGGCTATAACGTAACGTACGAGAGTGAGGGTGACTTTTCAATCTTCTTGTAATGTCCGTGAAGAGCTCAAAGTGTTAGACACCGAAAAGTAAATCTCATAAGACTTGAAGTACACGAGGAGAATTCTTCTTGTACTTTTGAGGGTCAGACAGATAGCATGCGGCTGGTTTGGTCAACACCTCACTCATGTGCGCCCTTCTCCTAGTGAGAGTTCTAACCATCTTGTTTAACGTGGGCTTGGGATGACTGACTGGAGCAATATCGTCATTCCGAATACAATGGGACTCTTGATACAGTGCCCCACGAGCTACAGAAAAAGTCATGGCCTGAACCTGTAAGGAAATTGATTAACCGGGGGATTTGTGTGACTTTCCATATTTCAATGAGGAGGTACGAGTTTTTACTTTCTTTAGCCCTATGATGTAGAAAGCAAAGTTATGTAATCGGCTTATATTTCACATCTTCAAGTTTCAAGAGCTTCTGAGTCTGTAAAACGCCATTTGAGAAAATTGGAATCTTTCAACGCGATTGATTGATAGAAAATGGCAACCAAATCGACTCAAATTTAATATTTAGCGTGCAGATCACCATGGGACGCCAAAATAAGGGCACGAGCAAAATAGGTTCAAAACTAACAACTGTCATTGAGAAATAAACACCAAATATATTTTTGTTCTAACATTGTCTTTCAAGCTTTGATAAAATGAGTTGCACAGCTTCAAATGACAACAAAAAAAACCTCATCTACGGGGGAAACGAGGAAAGCAACAAAATAGATTATCGAACTTTTCAACGAAAATGTTTTGAGTTAAAAAAAAATAAATCTCCTTCGCGTGATACGAGCATGCCCGAAGTTAGAGTGGCAAATAAACTACCTATGTGAGAATCTGTATTAGTGCTTGTACGTAATAGCAACTTACTGCTGCTACAGGGCATTTATATCCTGTGCACTCACTGCTAAATGATGGTAATGGATTAAGTAGGAGTGCCTCAATAAATTGCGGAGCTTTAAGCTCAAGACGTTCGGCGTGAAGTTGTTCAAAGCTCAAATGAACCGATTGAAAGATATATTGGATTAGTAGTTGAAACTATGATAACCGTTTAATGTACTTGGGCATTTGAAAGGTGTGTGAGTCCTGGAACATTTTTGAGTGCATTACTGCGTTTTTAACTACTGATGACAACGCGAGGTACAGTACGACCAATAGAAACTCAAACTGCTGAATCAGACCAGGGATATTGGCGTGTGATTGCAAACCATACAGTGTTCAATTTACATTGAAATCATCATATCCGTGCAGCCAATGAATAATTAGTGTGTGCGTGGATATGAAGCTTCTAATGAAAGTGAATGTTAAGAGTTGTAAGTAATCGAGGTTTATGGACAGACCTAACACAACCGCTCATTTTGGTGTATTATTCATTCTGAATAATAACCCTATGTTTTCAGTCAGGAAAAATGGTTTACACCCCCCCCCCTCAAAATGTGATAGTTTACGTTCAAGAACACAGGGATTCCAAATCTGCAATGCCCATCCGCCGTCTTGTGCCTTTAACGTGGTCTAAAAAATCCGTTCTTTCCCACAAAAATCCCATTTGGTATCTAGTTGTGCCCACTGTCTCGGCAATCCGATCGGACGAAGCCCGTGGTTGTTATGGACAAAAAAATTAACAAAACGCAGTATAATCACAAATACGCCGTTTCGTATCGTTTTCAACGTATTTTAACATCCTGGGTCGAATGGAATGAGTATCAGACGTGTACAACTGTGTATAGTGAAATAACAGTAGTTATAGTGAGCCAAAGTCAACTAATTGAAAAAAACTCACGGGAACTACAGCGGAAGTAAACGTTTCGTCGTTAGTACTCATTGTAGTCAGGTCATGTTTCGTATGGTTTACCAGTATTTTTCGATGCTGAATCGAATGGAATGGGTCTCGGAGCAGTAATACTAGGTCAAGCTGTTCATGAGAATAATAAACCGTGTGTAATAATTTGCAGGGTTTTTAATCCCAACGATTTCTACTCAATTTCTTCGTCAAACTATTCAATTTTCCAACAAACCTGTTAATACACACTTTACCCTCCAAAAGACTCTAAAAAGAAACGTTAGGAAAAACAAAACAACTTTACTTCTGAATACAAAGTTTTAATTGGCAAGAGAGATAACAAGTATTCGATTTTTTTCTAGTCTTTGACTGGTTTAAAATTAAAGTGCAGGATGGGTAGGTAACACTAATTGGGTAAAACGTGTGATTACCAGTAATGGTTTCCCCACTTTTGGGACGAAAGCGCCTAAGTGCAAATCGTCCTAAAAAATTATCCCTATTACAAATTTCGAACGTTTAGTATCGATTGACATTGGAATTCCCTCTTGTCGCTGAATTACTGACTTAAGTACGAAAAAAAAAAATACGTACGAGCGTCCAATCCGTTTTGAGTCTGTAGAACAAAGCTAACGTTTTATAATTTACAGTCTAAGACGCTTACAAAAACGCTGGTACAAAATATACAAATTTACTTCTGAGGTTAAAAATAAATAGAGAATTTGTCGAACTTAACAAAATATAAGTGCGTCGATAAAATTATATTTAATGCAACTTAGCAGGACGGAAAAATGAAGATGTTTCCAAGAATGTGAGTAATCAATAAAAAGCAAAGTAGAGCACGCAGTCTCGGGCTTTTCATACCACGTTGACAATTTCTCACAGCTCTACAAGATGGCTGCAAGCATTGCAATCAGAGCACTGTAGGGAAGGGAGGAATGGTGAACGTACACAAGTTAACCAACCCCAAAGTTAAGGAACCAATTAAACCACAGCGGCAATAACAACCCCAAATAAACCCGTGGTCTACCTATAACTTTTGAACAGTAATGAGTTATACTTTAAAGAAGAGTTGGCACTCGAATCGAAGACAAGGAAGAAATAGGGTGGTTTCCGCCATCAATGGAATTGGATGGGAGCTCTGAAGAAATCGCCTTAAGTAATAAGTGCAGTGCAATGCGATGTGATCATTCAAGTAAAGGGGTTTTTAATGGAGTTTGTGTCTAAAACATTTTCGGGGAAGCTAACTTTAGCTTTAATATAGTGTTTAATTGGAATTTGTAATTAGAGGAATGTAAGAAGTGTGCCCAGTTGGAATGGAATAGAATTTCTCCGAGTGGTTAAATAAACCAATTCAATCAACATTGTGCATGCACTTTGGCTTTCTCGCACGTTATCTTTTTTGTAATAAGTGTGTAGCTGTTTGAGGTTATGTTTCGAAGTAACTGAACAGTTGGAGAGCAGTTGGTTTTGAAATTGGTAAATACGATAATTCAGAGCCATGAACTAGCATCCATTATTTCCTCTGAATCCAGTAGATTTGCAATCTTAAAGTGTAGTTGGGCTGTAGTTCTAATTAGAAGTTTTACATCAACCAAATTCCGGGGAATAATATTCACTGATCCTCTTGGACTGAGAAGGTTGCCAAGAAGACAAAACATGTAGGGAATTAATTGGCATCCATCCACTTTTGGAACGAACTTGTTGGGGTTCGTCACGCTGACTTCTTAGTACTTATTGTGTGATCCTATTAGGTTAGAATTAGCAGCAGCTAGTTCAATGCTCACAGTTTGATCAGTGCCGTACCCTACTGTTAATCTCATCGCAACTATCACACGTAGGTCATCTTGTCAATGAATAACAAACATTGTAACATGGCTGAAAAGGCTGAGACCTTCCAATGATGAATGCTCAAATAAAACGTGTTACAAACCTAGACCAATGTTTATATTATCAATCAAATTACGCAAATCAAACCCACTACAAAGTAACCTATTTGTAATAATCGATAATGATGTTAACTTTCTAGAAGCTGAGGGTTGGATATGAGTTGACTAATAACTCGATTCGGGTTGTATTGCACATTTTGATGGTTAATGAGATGGATTATAAATAATAAATATAGACACGCAATATTAATCGAATGCATTTGGGAGGAAGACTGGAATTCGTAAAATGACTCAAACTATACATCGCTTATTAAATAAAACGTGGTTGACGCGTTAGTTGGCAGCTTACTTGCAAGTGTCTACACAAAAATGCTCTCGAGTCACGTAAATTGGGGTGAACTGAAAACCCTGAATTTGGAGCAGAACGTGTAGTCAGATTGACACACAATTTCCTTCACTAAACTTGGAGCCTTTTATAATGCCAATTTTGATGAGATTGCGACTATTTAGGTAGAGGATTGGGTTAGGTCCACGTACGAGGGGGGGGGGTCAATAAGTCCTTAGAAAATCCAAGAGATGGCGCTCGTAGTATCGAAAATGAATTTTTTTTAGTAAGCAGCACTATTAACTAGAAAGCAGTTAGCTTTCTCAAAGTTTTTAAAGTTTCAGCTGTATCAATCAGTTAGTTTCTTTTTTATCGTGAATTGTTGTAAACAACTATCGTTAATTAATAAAAATGGAAAAAAGTGAGTTTCGAGCGGTGATAAAACATTTTCATTTAAAAGGCCTAACAGCGAAAGAAATTAAAGCTGAGTTAGATGCCGTTCATGGTGTATCTGCCCCTGTGTTTGCCACTATTTACAACTGGATAAATGAATTTAAACGTGGTTGTACGTCAACAGAAGATGAGCATCGTTCAGGACGCCCCGTAGAAGTGAGTACCCTGGAAATGATCGACAAAATCCACGACATAGTGTTAAGTGATAGAAGAACAAAATTGCCCGAAATAGTTGAGGCCACAGGGGTGTCGAAAGGCACCGTCATTTCAATTTTGCATAATAAATTGGATATGAAAAAAATATCAGCAAGGTGGGTGCTGTGTTTGCTCTCAGCTGAAAACAAACGCAATCGTGTAGTCGACTCTAAGGCGCTCTTGGCGCGCATGCGTTCTAATCAGGCTGAGTTTCTACGTCGATTCATAACTGTAGACGAAACTTGGGTACACTACTACACTCCCGAGACGAAGGAACAGTCAAAACAATGGATTACTAAAGGCGAACCGGCTCCAAACAAAGCAAAGACGGTAAAGTCAGCCGGAAAGGTTATGGCCACGGTTTTTTGGGATGCACGTGGCGTTATTCTTATTGACTATTTGGAAAAAGGCAAAACCATCAACGGACCATATTATGCGTCGCTATTAGACCAACTGAATGATAAAATAAAGGAAAAACAGCCTCATTTATCGAAGAAAAAAATCCTCTTCCATCAAGACAATGCACGATTGCACACGAGCGCAGTTGCAATGGCCAAAATTGAGGAATTAAAGTTCGAATTAGTAGACCATCCTCCGTATTCACCAGATTTGGCCCCCAGTGACTATTATTTATTTCCTAACCTCAAAAAGTGGCTTGCCGGACAGAGATTCACGTCGAACGAGGAGGTCATTGCCGAAACAGATGGCTATTTTGAGGAACTTCCAAAATCATATTTCTCTGATGGCTTAAAAAAATTGGAAAGACGTCTGGAAAAGTGTATCGAGCTTCAAGGAGATTATGTTGAAAAATAAAAAAAAATTGGCCCGAAAAAATTGTTTTTTCTATCTTTTTCTAAGGACTTATTGACCCCCCCTCGTATAATCGTACCTGTTGGGCGAGTCCACCTTTCTCAGCTGGTAGTGTTCCTTGGGTGAGCTCTTTCATTCTTGAAACTCCCCTTCCATCAACCCATTCACCTGCCAAACCCTCTCTTTTCCCACTAAAGCTCCTGAGAGGTTGACCACACAATGCCTACTGCAAACTACCAGCCAGAGAAGCCTGACCTCGCAGGTACAACGAGAGTACAGTTTTATCAATGAGGAAGACAAAATACTGCGGTGAGAGGTAGGAAAACTGCAAGGGAATCGGGTAGAGTACCAAGGCGTATATCAATGATGTGCAGGGTTAGGCTTTTACAAGTACACAGTGAACCATCAAACGTCAAACAGAAACACTGAGTATAAGCTATTTATACAACTCTTAGCAGAGCCTCAGTAACGTTCGATAGGCTGCCATTAAAAATATCTCATAGCTTGCTACTCACACATAGCCAGCTTTAGAATAACAAGAAGTACAGTGCACTGGTAGGCTAACATTCTTTGACGCACTACTTCAACTCCAGTTAGTTTTCGGCGTTTGTTTCCCTATTTTTCTTCCTTTGATTCTTCCCAAGTTTTTTGAAACACGCTTACTGTTACGGATACCCTGATAACTGCCAGAAGATGCAAGGCAAGTCGGCATACATCCTTCATACACTTAAAAGCGCCATTTCTTGTACCAACGTACCAGTGGAGAATGGTGAGAAGTTACATGTCAGATAGGAACTAGAAGTGCAAGGATGCATAAGGGCAGGCAAAGCTGAGATGCCAACAGGGTGTCACGCTGACGGTGTATCTGTCGTGGTTGAGGCGTGCACTTCTGAACCTGAACAGAAGAGCTTTTCAATGCGGCGCACTATGTAAAGGCTCAGAGGGTGTTCGAAACCAACTAGTCGCCGTTCATAAACAAGAGACTTTCAGGGTCAGAACCAACATGAGGAAGAAGCAGTGGTTAGCTGAGAAAAAAGAAAGCGGTTTCATAAATCATTGTGAGGTAGTTTAGTAAACACTACACTACCTTGCGATCCAACCCCCAGAGGGTGCCTTCGGGATTATTCAACATACGAGTACAAAAAAAAAAGCTGCATTCACTATAAACTATTATAAAATTATTTCATCAAGACTAGCTCCAGGTCTATGAAGGAAAATGAGTGGCTGTACCAAATTTAAATAATAACTAGTTAGCTTATCAACTAAAGGATCACTGACCATTTCAAATCAATCAACATTTTTTTAACCATTCAATAGAGTATTATCACACAATATTTAGCCTTTCGACAAGAACACAAATTTACAACACGAACAATTCGATTGTTTTTACAGACCACTTCATACATACATTTTTGAATGAAACAGTAGGAAAAGTAACGACGCCTCGCACGAAGGCTGAGATTGTTTTCCTTATCAACAAAACAACGATAAATTAACTCAACGAAACAACAAAGTCTCACCAACTTCAGAGGAGAGAAATACGGGTACGAAAAATAGGTAGTTTTAGAAATTTCGAAGCAAGAAGACACGCAGCTCTAATTAATATAAACGACGAACCTCTTTGAAAATGTTTGGTCGATTCGGTCACTACATTTCACAAAAGCAGACACCAAATGTTGCAATGGGATCGTAAGAAACAATTTGATATAAAGTAGCGTCGTTTGTAACAACTAAACCCTCATATTCGTGAAATTATTAAAAAATACCATAATTACTTTTGTCACTCAAATACTTAAGTCTTCCGCTGGCCCTTTGACGCGGGCTTCCTCAATAATTATCTGATATACCTCAGAGCGACTTTAGGTCGCTTTCCCAGCTTGACAAAGCCGACAGGAAGGGGGAGGACCTAGGGTTCTATTCTAAGGTGAAGGTCATTATCGTTGTCGAGTTCGCTTTCTGTGTCGACGGACGCCACTCGGCTGATGCAGTAGCGTCGATTCACTGCTTCCAGTCTCATAATCTGAAACCAAACGAAGGGGTCGTCATTGTCTGCCGCATTTCAAAGGATTTAATAAATCAAAAACGTAAGGTAAGATACTACAGGGATCGTCAAGCAAGTTGGGAATATGTACAGCATTACTCTGTAATTGTTGACAGGATGTGCGCCACTGAGCTCAGTAACTGAATCATTTGACATCAGAAAGAGCGATGTGGTTCCCTCGTACGTGAAATAATTTAGTAGTTTCGTACATTGAGCATTTAATAGACCATATAGAATCACTTTCGTGTGGGCTACTAAACCTCAACTGCTGGAGGGGTTATGTAATGTGGAATCCTTCTCAAGACCTATCAGCCTCTGAGTTATTTTCAAATTGAAGAGTGAGATCAGGAGCAGGGAGCAGGAGACTGCCAGCAAAGGGCTGTTTCTAATTTTGTTGTTCTTGCGGGCTAGATCACAAATTATCCACTTTTCCTTGAGAGTTGAGAGACTCGCCAGGAGTGGGACATAGAGCTGTGGTCACGAAGCAACTAAAAGAATAAGTTAGGCGGAGTTGGAGTGTGTCCAGAGGTTGCAGAGGAAATACGTGGGACAAGTTGAGGCTGGGGTTCTTAGATGCAGGGTGTAGCACATTTGAGACTGCACTTAACGAGTTTGTGGCACTTGGGACCCCAGTGGCTATTCAGAACTAACCCATTTCTAATATTAAAACGAAAAGAAATAGAATGACACCTCGAACCAAAAATACCCAATGCTGGGACTTCTTATGACGCTAAGCACTAAAATTTCTAAGGTTTGCATTGAATACGGGATATAACACATTATGCGTAGAAAATGGATACTGATCTAAGTCACTTCAAACGACACAGCATCCAACATAATTGGGGGGGATTCATTCATTCATTCATCTGACATCCCAAGATCTGCAAATCTCGTAAGTCAGATAAGGGAAAGGGGGTGATCATATTGGACCGAATCCTTCACCCTTCACAATATGAGATGAGTAAAACGCAACAAAAGTCGCTACATGTATGCGAGATTAAGGACAGTTGTGAGATAGTACCTGATGTTCTGGTTTATTACGATTAACTAATGCGCACCTCATTTCTCGGATACGTTGAGCACGACCAGCACAGTTAATTGAGAAGAGACTTGCGCTGTACACACTAAAATGCTAATGAGGTTTGTTCAACTACGTCTACTCTTATACAAATATGTGCGAGATCATTTAATTCACGGAGAGGAACTCACTTATACTCAGACATGGGCAGCATGCAAAGTAAATCACAATGGTTCGAAGAGTGTGATCAAAAGGCCTTTCTATTACCTAATTGACGCTACATTAAAAAGGTCCTCTTTCAGCAGATGGTTCTCGTACTAACTTCACAGCATTTATGTAAAGAAGTAGTTCATCACATAACATATAAAACTATATTAGATATGTCAAGCAGTTTATGGGAGATAACTATTATATGGAGAGATTAGGCATGCAGGCGTGCAGGGGGTGCAAACAGCTAATAGGTTTAGTAAAGCAAGCGTGTCTGGCCACCACTTACTCAAACAATTAATTTCCAGGCCTCAATGTCCGGTGTAGAAGGTGTCATAAGCTAAACAGAAGGACCAAAATGTTAAATCACCTGCAAACTATAAACGCTCAATTATCTTTCAGGCAAATGAGTTTTAGGATGAACTTGTCTGATAGGTACGAAGAGGCTGCCACGTCTAAAACGTTTACAAACAAGACTTACAGAATATCAATTATTCCCCCAGGAAAATTAAATGTGAAAAAACACACGTTTCGTCAGTGTGTGATGTTCTGAACTGGAAAAGGTGTTTCCTGACCAGTATTGATAACTTTGTTTTCTGATGATGGTAAACTCCAACACCCATGAGTGCTCAGACCTGTTGCGCAGGCTTTCAGTAAGCTTCCCAAGCACCCGAACCCGAATGCCTATAGTTTGAAACCATCGCTGGTTTCTGGCGACCACACTGATCAATGAGGTCCTTATATACGTCTGGAGTTCGTTCCGATCAGAAAGGATTGTGGAGCCCTTGATAGGGTGAATGTGGAGAGGGCTGCACTGAATGTGGAGAACACAATGCAAACAAGCTATACTTCTAGATCCTTAGACTAGATTGCTATACAAATGGAAGAATGGGGCCCAAGTTTACGAGTACAGAGGAATCGGCAATAGCAATTTGAGCAGCAGGGGCATTGAGAACAACAGCAGAAGTCTTAGAAGTGACATAGTGTGAGCAACAGTTCTGATAAGTAGACTGAAATATCTGGTGCGTTGCAACACACAACTTTCCTTAGCTCTACGTCAATTCACTTTGTACATGGCTAATTCTATTTAATCGATTCATGTATCACTCAGTTAATTCGAACTTGATCAAACAACACTTTACGGCAGCAGGAAGCGGTAGCGCTTACAGTTTCGGAATTTATTGTGCTGCTCGTACTCATTGCAGGACCATTATTGAGCAATTTGTGTACAGAAAATTAATGAGGCTGTAAACACGGAATTTTTGAAGACCGATAGTAATTACTTTTGCAGAGTTATTGGGTAATAGCTGTTAGAACTGGTAGTAAGTTAAACGGCGGCGGTAGTTGAAATTAAGAAATTTCTGGAGAGAGCCCCATGTACGTCATGAGCGTTTTTAAACACTCACTCAGTAGGTATTGGAATGGACTACAATGCCAATTTTGTTAAACATTCTACTAACATTGCATTATAAGGAAAAAAAAAACCCGCGCTAAAAACGCTTTTCGTCGACAACTTTGATAATTTATTGTGCTGCTCTCGTCATTTTCACACGAATGGGAATTTTATGGTATAATTGCCATGTTAAGAGCTATCAATATAAAAAATTTAATCAAAATCGTTAGAGCCCTTTTTGAGAAAAAAAATAGTTGGTGTTTTGATCACTATATCACTATGATAACTATAGTTAACTTTCGGTGGTTTTTGCCCATACCCTTATTTTTGCGTCCCATGGTAACCTGTAGGCTAGACATCAAGTTCCAACTGATTTGGTACGGTTGTTTTCTCTAAAAACCGCGCTAAATTCGATTTCGTCGAAAGTTTTGATAATTTATTGTGCTGCTCTCGTCATTTTCCCACAGATGGGAATTTTATGGTATAGTTGCCTTATTGAGAGCTATCAATATGAGAAATTAAATCAAAATCGTTAGAGCCGTTTTTGAGAAAAAAATATTTGGTGTTTTGATCACTATGATAACTACAGTTAACTTTCGATGGATTTTGTTCATACCCTTATTTTGGCGTCCCATGGTAACCTGCGAGCGAGATATGAAGTTTGAGCTGATTTGGTACGGTGGTTTTCTCTAAAAATCGTTCACAGACACACAAACCATTTTCCCAAATAGTGTTTTTCGGGCTCAGGAGGTTCTGAAACGTAAAGATCTGAAGAAAACTCAAATTTTTTTTTTCAGTCGATTACATAACTTTCCTTTCTACTTCGTAGAGCCAAGGAAAGTAAAAAGGTCTGGCGGTGGAGTCTCAAGGCACACAGACCTTGTACAACTGTAGTTGTATTTGGCTGGATGCAATCAGTTCATTCTCTTGTAGAATGTCCTTCGAGACCCTCACTGGGATCGCATCGCCCTTAGAGGGGTTGTATTAATCCTGGTAAAACTTTTTGCTGTCAGTTGCAAGGCCCAAGACACTCCTGACTCTGTGAAAGCCAAGTCAGGGATTTGTCAACATTAGACACTTCCTACCGAATGGAGGAAACATGATAGAAATGCATACAGCTTGCCATCAGTGCTGTACTCGTGTTTGGATCTTTTCAAGCCGACAGACACCCTGTGAGCCTCAGTTATTACGAAAGCCAGAGGCTTAACTAGTTCCAGTGGTACAAGCTCAGCAAAGGATGTGTTGAAGGCCCACATCACCCACCTTCCACTCCTCCACCTATCCCTAGAAGCTACACATATCATCCCTCGTCGGTATCATATGGGTACAATGACCTGATAGAACCCCATCATGATTCCCATGTTATGCCCACACGTTCATAGGTTCCCTTCAGAAACGATGTCTGGTACTTCACATTTTCCAATACCACAGAACACAGTACAAAAATAGCCCCACGAAGCATTTTATATCGCCGAGCCAGTAATAACATGATCGTTTTGGCTAAGTTCTGATACCGTATCCAATTAATTACAAAAATAATGCCAAAAAACTGAATATGGATTGACACAGTAATATCAAATTGTTCTCTTTTCAACTTAACAACACAGATAACAGGTTAAGGTTTCAGCAAGAGTTTCCCTTATGATTCCCTCAGTCACAATCAAACGTAACCAATTATCCTTAATTTTCAACCAATACATCCACCAGTCTTCAGTGTCATGTCTGAGAATGATCACACGTAACAGTAGCTGAACATAACCTCCAGAAATCAGTATATTAGTCGAGGAGAGTAAATAGTGTTGTCCTTTGTTACCAATAAATCACCATCTACTAGAATATTAGTTGAACAACCGAATACCCCAAGCCCAAGTAACAAAAACATGCCACATCAATACATTTCCTCGATTACAATGAAAAATCCCCACTTTACACCCAAAAACAGGCATCCAAATGTGCCGTACGATCGAAAAATCGTCGATAATACAGCGTACTATTACACGTAAAACAAGCGTGACAATGCTGTGCTATATATTTATTTATAAGTGCAGACTTTTTCGTAGCGCAGCAGTGAAGCAAACCAAACAAGTTTTGCGAAGTGACAACCACCACATAACCATTATCCGTACTGATTGAACCGTACTAAACGATTTCGACTCACTTCTGCTTTCATGTCGCCGAGCCTTTCTTGAAGCTCCCTCACTTTTTCACTATCATCGATGTGACTACGAAGCTCTCCTTCTGCCGCCATTTCAGAATTCTAAAACGAAAAAAAGGTTAAATGCACATTTAAACGACATTCTTAATTGTTTCTTTCTACAAAACATCTATAAATATCTGGTGCGTAGCAACACACAACTTTCCGCCACCCCCGTAAGTTCGAACACCACCTACACAGGCGGGCGCTATATCTTCGTTCAACGCATTTTTACAGGAACATTTATGGAGAACAAAATGTAGGGACTAGTTAGCTGAGAGTACTCCGAAAGTTTGATCGAAATCGTTAGTGCCGTTTTTGAGAAAATTGGAATACCGATAAATTAATATTCGACAAATTTCCTTTTCTGAGTTAACTTGGCTAATATCTCCGTTCAACATATATATACAGAAATAATTATAAAGACCGAAATGTTGGTATGGGTGACTAAAAGACACTCCATTAAGATTTATCACATCTGGTGAAAAAGTTACCCTGGAATTTACGGAAATGTTAGAAAAAACGTTATTTTCGACACATTTTGATTTTTATCTCTGTTCAATGGACCGTCACAGGAACATTTATTGAAAAGAATATGTAGGTATTAACTATTGAAAAACATCCTGTGAGTTTGGTGAAAATCGCTGGAGCCGTTTTGCCAAAAAGCGTAAAAAAACCTATTTTTGCTTCATGGGCCTATATCTCCGTTCACCGTATTTTCATGGAGATATGTATAGAGAAGAAAAGTTAGGTATTGATTAGGAGAAGATAATTCGAAAGTTTAATAACTTACAAGCCAGAGGAGACGGACTCACCTAACAGGTACGTTAACTTTAGTTTAATCAAAATCGTTAGAGCCGTTTTCGAGAAAAATACAAAAACCCCTAGTTTATGGTACATTTTCGTCCCCCACCCTCCTTCCCACCGGCCGAAATCGTCCATAACCTTATTTTGATGTCTATAAAAAATAACGAACAAAACAAAAAAAGGACCAGCTCAATCGGATCAGCCGTTCTCCCGCAAATCGAACTACAGACACACACACATACACACGGACCACGCGCCGACATTAGGTTTTTTACTCAGTTGGGTCTGAAACGTAAAGATCTGAAGAAAACCCAAATTTTTTTTTGGGCCGATTACTATACTTTCCTTCCCTTCGGGTAGCGGAAAGTAAAAATGGGAGTAAACTTGTGCACTCTTAGTTTTGGTACTATCCCCAGACAGCACATACAACGCCATATTAGTTTTGTTACGTAGACGTTCTGATTAGTCCCAAACTGCGCAATAGTAGGAATGTGGCTGCTTCAAGCTCATTCTACCAGGACGAACCAAACATTTCGATTTAGTGAAGACTCGTAGGAGACATTTGCGCTGACTAGGCACCCCAAACACCTAGTTCTCTGTTTGTGATGGTAAATATCCGAACTGTAATAGAGAATAAAACTCTGTTTCGATTCCATTCGGTCGTTATCGTACACACTCTCAACCCACGCTTACTACAATATCGTGACATTGTCGCCCAATAAGTGGTCGAACTTTCACAAACTTTACTACTTCCCGATGCGAACCACTCAGAATTGTCCAAGATCGACATGTTACTAGAAAGTTCTTCTAATACGATGGCAATTTTTGATCCCCCGCCTTCAATTTTTTTTCCCCTCTTTCGCCCGTCATTATGTTCGAACTTGTTCGTTCTTGATGAGCAGTTGAACACAGCTTTGTGCTCACTCGACGACGGTTGCTTCGAGAGAAGCACGACAGATGTTGAAAACATTCTCTTCTGCCAGCATTTCGCTAATTTCTAAATACATAATTCCATCCTTTTCTTGTATCGAATCAGCACAACTCCAGCCAAGTTGTCTCTACTAAAATTCGTAAATCTTCCTGCGTGAAAACTGCCCCAGAACGATCTAACAAAAAAACCAGTCTGGGGAAATCACACAGTTTCGAAAAGGTCTTGTCACGACAGCACACAACTATCTCCCTGTCTGCGACAAACATCATGGGAGAAGAAAGTTCCCACGTTTCCTCAAATACAGCCCCTGGACTAGTAGAACTGGAAACATGGAAATCTGTGAACGAATTGCCTAGCAACTTCATATACTTTCGATAACTGCCACTCAACGTACATGTGAGAATATTGGCAACACAGGCATCGCTCACTTCTTCATCAAATGGGCCAGAACGCCCCCGTTGTTTCCCTGCTCAGTGGACAGTGGTCACACAGACCATCTTCCCACGCAACTAACGATTCTGGATCACCTGAGGGAAAATCGACTTTCGCCAAGAGACGAACCATATTCTTAGGACCCTGGATGTCATAGTGGTGTGGAACGAACACGTACGATCCACAGAAGATGTGTACGCCAGAGACAATATTGTAAATTGTGTTTTTGATCTTCAATCAATTTTATATTTGATAAAGCCAATACTTTCACCGCAAACATGGGCGTCTTTTTGGAACTTTAATAAAAATTCTCTTACTCTCTCTCTATCTCTCCATCTCGCCAGATGTATTAATAAAGCCGTCATTCATTCATTCTGCACAAAATTAGGTTCCGTTTGTTAGGATGACAGGAGGGCTAAGATTCGAGTATGTGGCAAGAAACTGCAGTGTATAAGAGAACTTGAAGACAAGACACTTCATGAAGGGCAGGATGTACCGGGACAAACTTAGTCAATTTAGCGAAGTCTCTTCCGGGGCATTTGTGCTGACTAGGCACCGCAAATATATCGATTCACTAAGAAATATCGATGTCGGCAGTCAAAACGAAGCTGTTGTCTTGTGGTGGGCTGTCGCCCTCGCTCGCGTTCATTCCCACCTATTTCCCTGTTTGAGGTGGTAAATCTCCAAACAGTAATTGCGAACAAAACCCGCAATCAATTATAGTCGGTCATTCTCAATATCCTAACATCATTAAAAATGTAAGATTCACGCCAGTATCCTCAACCAATGAAGAACAAAGCCAATGAATTTATGGAAAGTTTACGTGTTTGAACTTGGAGTACAGGAATGACGCTTTTAGTAACTTTTCTGGATGAAAAGTACGGATTTTTAGACGCTATTGAAGGAAATATGCAACATCAACAACAACATAATATTTGGAAGACCCACAGGGGTATGTTGCCATGCAGAGTAAGCTGAGCACTGCTGACACCAGCAAATAAGAGAAAGTTGAGTGACGGGAGAAGCACAAAGAGTTGAGCAAAATGGACTATATTCTTACTACAGCAGAGTTAAACTGATTTTAACACGAGAACAGAGTAGAAAAACGGCCCCAATGCAAGTCACTGAAACTGGGTCGCTCATCTCTGAACTTAATGTGAAATGGTTAAACGGAAGTGTCGGTAGCTAAAAGGGAAGTAGAGCATTGAGGAGAGACTGGTCTGCTATTTACTCAAGCCCAGATCAGAACCAGCGTAGAAACAATTAAAAGGCTCCGGGAAGTCAGAGCAAGAGGGAAATATTGTTAAAATAGGGTAAGGGAAAGGATAACTGAAGTAACTGTTAACTCGAGGAAAACCCATTCACATTCTTTTCAGTGGCTCGAGAGAACTATTATTACAAAGCGGTTAGGAATATTATACGTAGAGGAGCGTGAGTTAACTTCAGCTCAAGCCAAAACCCCCTCTTCCCTCCCCCCTCGCTCTATGGCTTTAATTTTGCTGCCAGAAAGGGTAACCATGCACATATATTAGTGGAGGGAACATTTACAGTCCTTACCTTAGTTTCCAACCTAGATATCTTCTGGGTAAGTTCTGCAACCAATTGAGAACTTTCAGCACCTTTTATTCGAGCCATCATAAGCTCATCTTTCATCTGTAAAAGAGCAACCACGTTGAATTATTCTCAATTTCATACAAATGAAGGATGCAGTAGGTGAGAGATAAGTTTAAGTTTTTTAAAAATAATTATATTTAATTTTACTAGAACTACGGTTAATTGGTTAATACGAGTTTCTCAATCCCTACCTGGTTCGAACAATTTCATTTTAGACAAGACAAAATTGGTAGCAGTACCAGTTATCACTATACACTCAGCAAATAGTGATTACATGTAACACAAACTACTGTATCACAATTTGCTCTACCTAATTGGAATATTATCTGCTATGTGATCTCAACTGATTGCCCTGGTGTCACTGATACTTGAGAACCACTCAAGAACATGTTTGGTGGCCAGAGAAGTGGGCGGTAACAGAAGTTTGCCAACAAACATACATAACAATATCACCTAACTGCACTCTTTAGGACTTGTATTATTTATGTTACGATAAACTTAATTTTATTATAGTTACCGGCGTATTGTCAAAAAAGGCAAATCAGCCAGTACCTTGGACTCAAGATCCGTATATTTGTTCAAGTGGTCTCGACATTTGGCAGCCATTTCCTTGGTTTTCATAGCTGCTACTTCCAGCTGCTCTGTCAGTCTCTTGATCTCTTCTTCTTGACGCTTTAATTGATTCCCGCTCACTTGGTTTTGGGTTTCCAACTCCATCACCTGAAATGAGTAATGAAGCTATGAGAAACTATTGAATGATTTTAAAAAATCAGGTCACCCTGCAATATAAATTATAATTTCCCTTAGGGCCTTCGAGGAGCTCAGGGGTGTCCACATCAAGGTTCAGTTTTCCTGGCTGTCATGATCCCCATTCCCTTGATGGTAGTACTACAAATGGCAGTTTCTTAAACAACATCTGGTTTAATTTCTCAGGCATCAAATGGCCAATATTTTTCATGAGCCCTTTTTTCAATGTTTTTGGTGAGCCCTTACGCAACAGACCCAATGAAAGGTGGTTTTGACTCAGTAGTTGTGTTTTGTACAATTTCAGTCTTGTACTAGACTCACTTTACACCCTCATATGGATAATGCACACCTTGCTAGCTCACTCACCACCTTCCTTACTCAAAAGCTCGTCCCATCAGTCTGATTTAGGAAATCTGGCGGCGCAAACAACCTTAATAACAGACCGATGCACATGCTCATACGTTTCTGCGCAAAAAAGACACTTATTCAACATTTCTTCTCAACGCCTGTATTCTTCGGCAAAACTCATCCCTAATGTACACTTGGAATTACGTTGCAAATTTTTTATGAACAATTTTCGTATACTGATAAAAGGAGTGCGTGAAATGGTCCCTTGGGGCGGCTGCCTTGAAGAATGTAACAATTACACTGGACTCTTCAAAAGTGCAACACCAGCCACCCAGCTGCTACCGCCTCTGTTATCAAAGTTGTCCGCAAGGCAGTTTCCTTAAGAACTCCACTTCCAATTTCTTAGGCTTCAGACGAACTAAGACATTGTATTGAATAATTCAGACTCCTTATTGAGTGTTTATTTTTAGCGCTTATTATTGTGTCAGATTCCTAGCACAGAACTTCTTTTCAATTCATTTATTCAAAAAAAGAAATAAGTTGATTGTTCCGACTCCAAACAGATGAGTGCCCAAAGTACGCCGTAGGATCAGCTAAAAGGATGGTACGAAATACCTTCATTGCACGCTGAATGTAGTTATGCCAACATAAAATTAATGTCTTAGGTACCGGCATGTTTTACAACACACATATAACACTGAGAGTTTTCTTGGAGGTTGTTCGATTCTGTTTGGGTCGGAGTTATTTCCTGCTTGCAGAGTGCCGCCACGGTGGCGCAGGTTACAGTCTGTTTCCTTCGTCCTCTCCTCCGTTCCCGCCTCATTGAGCCCCCCTCCTTTTCCATTCTTTCCGTTAGACCGATGCGACGTGTTACGAGCGTGCTCCCTAAAATTACTCCCATTTTCCTCTTATTTTGTGTTCCCTTTTTCCCCAACTACGGCCCATCTGCGGTACGTGAGCTCGTCGCCGAAAAGGACACCTCACCTTCGATTACCCGATACCAGGAGACTGCCCCGTCGACGGGAAGCTGCGAGACGCCGGACACGAGGTCAGTTCCTATTCACTTTACCTTACACAGATTGTATTTTTGTGCCTGTGCTTTGGGGTGCTCCGTACTGCGGGTTATTAACTCCGACCATAATATACAGTCCACTCGTGCGCTCCTCTTGTCGAATTTTCTCCCCGGATAGCAGCGTACGAACAGAGGTGTAACCTAATATGTGCACTAAGAAATATCACACTTCAGAGCCAGCCCTCGGAAAGGCAACTATACTGATTATTATTTCATTTAGATCGAATACAGAAGGGCAATCCCAATCCTCAGGATAAGGTGCCACAAAATGCTTGATTTGGTTTCGACTTAGCTTCCCTTGTCGAGTAGAGTTTATAACTTGACAATGGAATGGGGGGGGGGGGTCTCTAATCAAACTGTGAATATCACGTGTACACAGAGGGGAAGCACTCGTTTGTTGAACAGGGAAAAAAGGGTCATGTCTGGGGCCTTGGCCACTGCTTGAGTTAATTCATTTTGACCAATCGTAAACAAGAACGAAATTTGAATCATCATACCTTGAGCTTGGCTTCTTTCAACTCCATGACAGCTTCCATTTCTTTGAGCCGGGAAGCCATCAATTCCTCTTCTAACCTCTGCACTTCGCCGCTTCCTCTGAACAATCCTCCGACTAATTTTTTAGGCGTCGATTCTGGACCAGGAGGTGGGTCTGGTTTGTGGTCCTAAACAACGACATTATTGGATGGAATTAGGTTATGCGATTAGAATTGAAGTTGAAGGTTTGACATTTTGTACCCCCCTCACGCCTATACATAGAAGAAGAAAAACAGGAAACAACGAGTGTCAACAATGCGCTATTGTAATTGTGAATGTAATTCTGTACTATAACATCTTACGAGTAATTGTTATTCTACGCCAATATGCCTCTTATTACTCACGACACGTTATGTGCATCAATATGGTAAATAGTTCGCCGATGCAGTAAACTATTTTGGAAACAAAACTGCACATGTATCAGCGTGTTTTTACTTCAGTTTCCTCGATAGTAACAAAAAAGGAAGTCAACATGAACTTTTCGCAATTCCTTTGGGTTTCACTATGCTGATTTCAGTAGTTCTGTACATGACATAGAGCACAAATAAATGTAATCAAGTAATTTTGGGTTAAATTAAGTATGAAAGCCAGTTTCTATCAACAGTTGATCACCTTTCGACTGGCGTGGTTGTAATAGTTATTGAGCATTTTCCGAGGCATGCTGATTATTTTTGTTCTAGCACTCTACAAAGCCTTATACCACCAATCAGCAGCTTCATATAACGATGTCGCAGGGATACAGAGCAGTAATATTGCTTTCGGACCTTGTAGAATAAGCCCATAAGACATGTACATGATAGAGATAATATAAGAGCCTGGAAGCTCTCGCAAACAATTTTTTTTTCTCCAGCTCCAGCTTGATGAAAACAAAACTCACTTTAAAGGAAATAGGAAGTCCAGAACAATTTTTCCTGTGAACGAGACAGGAGAAATTTTGTTTGCCACCTAAATGACGGCAGTATCGCCAGGTGATGCCACAACTGTTTATCACTGTTATGTCATTACCCTATCACTGGAAGTTGTAATTGTCGACACGACGATAAAAAGCGAAAGTTGAACATCAAAATATACATTTAATAGCCAAATTGACATCATTGTCGAACATTTACAGATCTCGTTTGACATTATGTTCAATTCATGCATGGAGACCAGCACTTGTCGTACGGAGACCTGCCATAGTTATACGACTGTGTACCAATTTAATTCACATTTTCTAATAATTGGACAAAAAAGCTTCTCACCCCTCTCAATTTTCAGACGCAAATGGCAAACTTATGAGCACACTCATTTTAGTTTACATTATATTATTACGAGATCTATAATCTGTTAGGCCCGGCGCAAATAGAAACGCAGGTTGGTGAGGTGACGCAGTGTGATTCACGGCGAGTAGTCTGTGAAACACAGAAATCAATGGGGAAGCGCAAATAGGACCATGAAGTGACGTGAATCTCACTCACATCACTGCGCCCTGCGTCCCGCAGTCGACCTGCCGCAGAATTTCCTTAGTGACTGAAGTGACTTTGTATCAATCTTCGTATCAATAGTGCTTACATCTCCGGAAAATGGACGAGAAATTGATTGAAGCTGTGCGAGGAAGAAGGATTCTCTATGATACGTCTCATGGCGATTACATGAGGAGTAAGCTCAAAAGTGAGCAGTGGAAGGACATCGCAAAGGAAGCCGGTTTGATGAATGGTAAGTTTCCAACATTTTCCTTGAATGGATTGTATATTTATTTGTTTAAAACTTGTATAAAATGTGTGTAAGATTTATTACTTTTGATCAATTTTGAACAGGTGGATATTTTTATCACTTTTGGTAGGTAGGTACATTCTATGGTGATGGTGTGACGATGCCATATCATGGCTTAAATCATGGAGCAATCGCAATTTTCGGGCAGCTTCGCCATTCATTTCTGAGGATTTGTTTTTAGTGAAGAGCACGAGAATGAAAGCACTACTGAAGTGAGAATGAACACCTGCGTTCTTATTTGCGTTCGACGACTGCGCGCAGTTTTTTCCTGCGCTGCGGCACTCTGCGTCACCTCACCAACCTGCGTTTCTATTTGCGCCGGGCCTTATAGTTGCTCTCACTTTATGAATCACACAAATGTTTCATAACCTTGTAAACCGCAGTAATCTAAATAAGTAGCGTCTCCTTCAGTATAAGATGTTCAACAGCTTTATCTATCATCTTCTTCTTAATTCGCCGTCTCCGATCGAAGGTTGGCGATCCAAATGGCTAACTCCTCCCTATCTGTAGCTGCTCTAAATATGTCTATGGACGAGCAATTATACCACCTTCGCAAGTCTTTCAGCCACGAATTCTTCCTCCTTCCAACCGAGCGCCCTCCAGGAATTCTACCCTCAATAATCAATCTGAGGAGGCTGTATCGATCACCGCGCATCACATGACCAAAGTATCGAGTCTTCCTCTCTTTCAGCGTGAGTAAAAGCTCAACAGATTTAGACATCCGTTGGAGCACCTCAACGTTTGTGATCCTGTCGACCCACGGTATCCGCAACATGCGCCGGTATATATACATCTCGAAAGCTTCGATGTTCCTTTCGATCCCGGGATCTAGTGTCCAACTTTCGCAGCCATACAGAAGCACCGAGAACACATAACACCGAACCATCCGCATCCGAAGGACCAAGGAAAGATCTCTGCGCGTGAAGAAGTTCCTCATCTGGAAAAATGCGCTCCTAGCCATTTCAATACGCGCTCGAATTTCTTTTTTGCAGTCGCCTTGCTCATTTACTTGCGCACCGAGGTATTTATATGAAGAAACTTGTTCGACCCGAGTTCCATTGATAGCCACACTGACCGTTTTTCGTTGCTTAGAAAAAACGAGGACCTTAGTCTTGGCTACATTCAGGGACAGCCCATTACTCTCGCTATGATGCACCACAGCATCCATAATCGCTTGAAGATCCTCTGGGTTCTCAGCAATCAACACAGTGTCGTCAGCATATCGAAGGTTATTGAGAACGACACCATTCACCCCAACCCCCCTCTCTGGCACCTCGTCAAGAGCCTCCCGAAAAACTGCTTTGGAATAGAGGTTAAAAAGTAAAGGAGAGAGGATACAACCCTGATGGACACCTTTTTCAATACTAATTTGTTCTGTTGTTGTCTGCTCCACCCTAATCTCTGCACACTGACACCAATACAAATTCGAAATAATGGTTATCTCCTGCTTATCTATCCCAGTCGATTTGAGCACTTCAATCAGCTTCTCATGCTTTATACTGTCAAACGCCTTCTGATAGTCGATAAACGCTGCGTAGACATCGGCATCTCTGCAACAGGACATTCAATGAAAAAAGGGCCTCTCGAGTGCCAACACAGTTTTGAAACCCAAATTGTGTCTCATCTAGCAAGAATTCACACTTTTTATAAATTCTGGTGTGAAGGATCCTAAGAAAATCTTCAGCACGTGTGACATGAGGCTTATGAACCGATACTCATCACATCGAGAAGAACTCGGCTTCTTTGGTAACGGCAAGAAAGTCGACCTGAGCCAGTCTGATGGGATTTCACCAGAATGGTAGATGTCATTAAAGAGCAATGACAACAAATCTATACCTTCACCACCCTGATCAGCAAGCAGCTTGAGGACTTCAACATGAATCTTGTCCGGCCCAAGAGCATTTCTATTCTTTTGGGTCTTCAAGGCGTGAGTTACCTCGCTTATCTATCATGAACGACGTTTAATCTAGTCAGATACTGATAATTTTAATGGCGCATTGCAATTTAATGTGCGTTTTGAAAATTATCAGTGCTCAACTGGCTGACAGGTTCGAAACGAAATAAAGGAGTTGTGTTGAAATCAGAGTACAAGGAAGGGGGCATGGGGGAGGGGGGATTGTTGGATGTGTATGTCCCAAGGTTAAAAAGAGAGAATCTGCTGCCAAACCTCAAAAGCTGTTTAGCGATTTATAGAGAAAATTAACAATTTTGCTGAGGCTGATCAAACGACAGGATTGAAAACCACAAACTAAAACCTAAAGTCGGACCTATCCTATGGTTCAAGCAGGATGTACTTATTGAAAAGCACAAAGTGCATCTTCAGAAGCAGGTCCTCGACTTTGAAGGTAAACTTATTTGCAAGGAAGCAATAGTTTGTAAATATACAATATTTCTCCGTTTCGTATCTTCACTGCCCACTTGAACGAGATTTTCGATGAAAATTCAAACTCACAGTAAAAGTAGGCCTGTCGGAAACATTTTATGAAATCTCCTGGGAGAAAACAGATTTTCCTTAGTGGTTTTACAATAACTCGCATTTCACAAACCATCAGAGACATTAAATACTAACAAATAACGTATCATCAGTATTATAAAATTCAGTGCTCACTTGAAGGTGTTTTTGCCACTGGGCACTCAGTTCAGTGACTCGTTGTCGCAAGTCTTTTAAACTGAGATTCGCCTCGGCTTCACGAAGTTTAACGGCCATCAGTTCTTCTTGTAAATGAGCAACAGAATTGTCTACAGTACTTTCACGCAGTGTCTTCTTATCCTAAAAAAATAACAATGCTCTGAATTGCAACACTGAAAGACTGTGCGGTAACTTTATCTTAATTGTAATGCAAATAATAGGCACTGGGGTGCATTTATAAGAAAAGAATTAGGTATGAAGAGAGGAAAGTTTGGTGTTTTTGAGTCTAAACTCTTTTTGCCAACGTTGAAAGAACAAGATGAACACGTTCGTTTTCAATAAACCATGCTTAGAACCTAGTCGTCGACTTACTAATTACGCGGTCCATTTAATTAATGGCATCTCGAGCACACCGGAAAATACAATCAGGACTAATTAAACCTACGGTTCCTACGGTTCAAGATGAAAACACTTACTTCTTCCAGATCTTGTATTTTAGATCGCAAATCGCGTATAAGAGCGTCGTTCTCCGCTTCGCTCAGTCGAACTTTTAGAAGTTCTTCTTGAAGGCATTTGACCATCTCTTCTTTTTGCGAAAGCAACTCTTTTTTGGCCGAAATTTCTTCGAGCGAATTTTGACTCGAATTGTGCTAAAGCAATGAAATACAAAAGTGTAAGAAAAGTAATGGTCAGTTAGGTCATTTAGGGGGGGTCCTTAAACTGCATTCAGCCATTACAGATATAATTGGGTATCCCTACAACGAAAATAGAGGGTGATCATTTCGTTGAACAGACTTCCTTTCTCCAACACGCTAAGGAAGGAGTTCTGTCCACAGCATTTTTAGATACGAACATTACAACTGACGTTCAATTACAGCAGACATCACATTACGCCTAGTTCCCACAGCATGCGCCACCGGGATACATACAAGTTTAAGAAATATCCATCTGCCCTGCGTAAATGGCTTACATTTTCCTCGAGGATGGCAGTAAGACTTTTGACTTCCTCTTGAGCGACTTCAAGTTGATGAGACGTTTGGAGATGAACCATTCGAAGGGCCTGTAGTTCCCGTTGGACCACAAAAGTCGTCTCTTCTTCTTCAGCCCGAGATACCTGGCCTCGAACTAACCTTTGTGCCAATTCAGACGACTCGGCTTCTAAAAGTTCTACTCTTTGTTTCAACAGCCGATTTTCTTGTCGTAACCTCTGAAAGCAGAACATCACTCGAAAATCAATTTACGAAAAACCTCGATACTACCAAATTAAGTTGAGAATTTTGATAAAACTCGGTACAAGTAAATCTAGATTATTCAGGGCCACAGCTTGCAAATGTCTGTCTGCAGTCAACATCATGTGAGAATGAGGCCCTTCACACGTACACTCTAGAGTCGACGACTGAACGGGACACTCGAGTCAAAAGTGTAAGTGTAAACGGCAATTCTGCGTGGACTTAGGGACGGGGCTAGCGCGCCGAAGCGTCGACGGTTTTGAACACACTCTTGCCGAAGGTCAAGAGTGTGAGTGTTAACACAGTTGTGTGATCACATCATCACAGTTTTGCGTGAGGGGTGGAGTGGAGTTAGGAACGTCGTCGTCGTTCTTGCGGTTTTCTCCCGTTCTTTCTGTGATAAAACCTGTTTTTTAGTGCTTCTGGTCGCCAAAACGTGGCAGATAGCAGATGCTGGAGTAGGGAAGTTCTCACAAACTTTATAGAACTATATAGATTTTCCATGCCTGTGGAAAATAAAATCAAAGGAGTACCTAAATAAGAATCTGAAAAACGAAGCCTACGACAAGCTTGTTGAATTTTGTAAGCCTATCTTTCCAAGTGCTAACCGCGATTTCGTATACAAAAAAGTGCAAAGCCTCGTAGAAACGTAGAACCTCGTACAATGCCCTGCAGGTTTCTGGAATAACTGCTGACAGCAATGAAACTGAGATGCCAGTCGTGAATTTCAGATCTTCATAGGAGCGCCCAGTTGCCAAATTTTCTTTTACTAGATCGACAAGTAAGTCGAAGGTTGGACCGTCCATTCTCAGGTAATTCCGAAAGTCATCCGGGTAATTTTCCCTTAGTTCTTGAACAAGCGGTGTATGACTGAACTCTTCCCTGTAACTCTTCACCCAAATACGCCGTTTTCTACCAAATTTCTCCCGCACATATATCACAAAACAACCGGCAGCAGCTAAGACTGTGGCCTGACTGTTGCCCTCTACGAGAGCCATGATACCTAACCCTAACAGGTAGCAGTTAGCATTGCTGAGAGATGAGGGAGGCTTGGGCGTGCGGTGAAAAATTTCCAATTTTTCCTCACTCCACACGCCACTCAGGAGTGAGGTTAAAACTGAAAGTTCTGCGTTTACACTTACACTTTTGAGTGGACGAACCCAGGTTCCGCGTTTGCGTGGGGTTAAAAGTGTGCTGTCCAAAAACAACACACTCTCGCGTGTCCCACTCTTGAATGGCAGACGCCTGAACGACATTTCTGAGCGCACGCAGGAACGGGAGGACAAAAAATTGGAGCGTGGAGTTTTAACCGCACTCAAACTTCCACTCAAGAGTGTCCCGTTCAGTCGTCGACTCTAGAGTGCACGTGTGAAGGGCCCTAATGGTGGATGTAACTCAGTTTTTCTTTGTCTGTAGTCACCTTTCTAGCCAATATTTATTTCACAAATAGCTCTCCGACAATCCATTGACAGATTTAATACGAAAATAAACCAAAAACGTCAATCTATCAAATATTTATCCGAAACGACTTTAATCGAACTAACAAAGCAGCCTTAATGATATCATACATACACGTTGCTCTCACATCTCTAAAAATCTGTTGAACAAAAATAAAAGGAAGGCCAAGCTCACTAAAATATTATCTGGCGCGAAGTAACACATAACATTATGCAACAACTATAAATTTGATGATTTGCTACATACACAGGTTCTGCACCTTCATTCGAAGTGTTTCTATGGAAAGGCACACGTAACAAAAATTTGAATACTGAAATGTTTGATAAAAATCGTTGGAGCTGTTTTTGATAAAATTGGAAATTCGCGTTTTTAGGCGCACTTTCGTTGCGATGGCCACTCGACGGACTATCAGACTATCACTACCCTGTGAGTTTGATGTAAATTGTTATAGAAGTTTAACAAAAAACTTTTTTGCTACATTTCCTCAGTGTATTTACACAGAGATATTTATCGAATTCAATTGTCCTCTCCCAACGCAATTTTAGTCGAATACTACGGTAACACAGGATCACAATCAATCAAGCTCATAGGTCCACGGCCAAACTAAAAATAGCATACGTAAGTTTTTGGATTGAACCCAGACCTACTCCAAAGCAGGCAGTGGTGAGAGGGAGGTAGGAGGTGGTGAAATGAATTTTAAAATATATTTATTCGTGGATCATGAACTCTTGAGAAATAATTTCCACAACGAATGAACAGGAAAGAATTTAAAAACCCTGCAAATTATTACACAACGGTTTATTATTCGGATAATCAGCTTGACCTAGCATTAATGCTCCGAAACCCATCCTTTTCGATTCAGCATCGAAAAATATCATAATGAAAACCAAAAAAAGGTCGAAAAGAACTGAATCGTAATATTAAAATAAACAAAAAAAACGAAAGTATCTAGAAAAAACTGAATTTTAATATGAAAACATGCACGCTAAATACTAATATCAAAATTTAACCAAAAATCTATGAAATAAACCAAAATGAGAATGAAACGAAAGAATCTAAAAAAATTGAATCGTATTAAAACCAAAACGTCGGGGAAATTGGAACGGGGGCGCTCGAAGCGAACTAGATACCAAATCGGATTTTTGGGCGAAAGAACGAATTTTTTAGACCACGTTAAAGGCACAAAACGGCCCGGACGGGGGACGGGGTACGGTGGACGGACATTGCAAATTTGGAATCTCCATGTCTTGAAACGTAAAGTATCAAATTTTGAGGGGGGGTTGTAAATAATAAACCTAAAGGATGAAGGGGGGGGGATTTATTGTTTAATACAACTATTCAAGTTCAATTTATAAGAAGTGAACGAAAGAAAACGCGATTTTATTGTGCAGAGCAAAAGCGAGTTCAAAGGAGTGAAAAAAGCGTCCAAGGACTTACTGACTGTTTGTTGTCAAGCAATTTTAATTTCCATTTAAAAAGCCCGACGTTGGAAAAAGCACCTATCGAGCGAACGTCCATTGCGCCGAGACGAAAGGAAACAAAAAGGATGTTTACTATTGAAACGGGGTCGAAACGAACACTTGAATAAACACGGAGGGGAATAAAGGGGGAAAAAAAAGAGTAGGTGCCGATATACGACGAGTAATTAACTACTGACTGGCGACTTCTCAGGTCACCGAAGACGGAAGAATTGCATCTCTGCTCGTCAATTTCCAACGATCGCCTTTTCCCCCCACTCGATCGTTTGACGGACGCCCGTGTCACGACCAGCGATGAGTCCGGGGGAAATTCATTGGGCCAGCGTCATATTTACAGAACATAAAACCGAGAGTTACTGCTCATAGGAAAACGAGTAAAGAACGAAAACAATTTTGCTGACATCGAGGAGAGAGTTGCTTCACTCTGTCGTCCACGAGGTACAAAAATTACTAGCACGTCACCAAAATGTACTAATAACTGGGGATTCTCCAAACGTATCCTAGGAATTTTATTAAACATACAGAGCACTAACATGTGCTACTTCACTACCTTCTTAAATACATCGTAAACGGAGAAACAGCCTCGTGAAGGAAGAAGACATTTCTACAACATTTATTAAAGCCGAATTTCAACGCAATTCCAACATTTAGTTTGCCAGTTTTGTCAAAATGATAGTGCGCCTTCAACAGTAGTCACTACCTACACATACTTATCAATGATTTACTTATTATTTCGCTGACTCTGTTGAACAGAGGCAAGCGTCTCTTATCTAACGTTTTCAAAGCGTTCATTGTCAATGCCCAACCTACTTCGACCAAATTGGCTTTCATCAATATCCACCTATACTTAATTATTCTCAACTAATCATGTAAGAGAGATGTGAGCCAATCACACATCATAAAACAACGTTCGTCGAACATAACAAATGATTTATTCAAATTTTCTGAAGAATGTATACAGTTTAACCCGAATTAAGGAGATGGGAGTTCTATCCCTGCTGCTCGAACATGAAATGTCTAATCCCCGCTCCTTCACTTCCTTCCTGTCCTCTTGAAGGGTCCCTTCCCTGTCCGTGCCCCCTTGAGTTCAGTTGCAGTTAATTTCTTAATATTCGTTTTTCCCACCATCCCTAATTAGTCGGGTTCGCATTTTTCCTGACCCATCCATTTATGGAAGAACTTCTCTCATCTCTCTATCACAACACTTGCACGGAGGGGACTATGCCTACACTACCTACTATAAGATACATGTGTCAAGTCAGAAGGCTACGTCTAATCTCGTGTGTTGGTCCTGAGATAAAGCATTTCGTGTGCCTCAATCCAGCATCATTACAGACTGTCGGATGCATTCTCCTGGAATATTTTCTCACAGTACTCTCGAATAGAGAGGGAGATGCCCCACAGTGGGAAAGTGGCCCTATAGGTACAGTAGATCTGCCCAGTGATCCTTTTACGCCCGGGAACCGAATAAAAATTAACTCTATTACAGTTTGCTAAAGAGTTGAGCCACATCCTGTTTTCTCACACCAGTTTTGACGGTGTCAAGTAGTTCTTCAGTGCTTTGCAAGATGCTTGACTATCAGTGATTATGTTGATAATTTTACCGCTACACCCTTTATCGTGCATTCTGATGGCTCCAGCGTTGATAGTCCGACTCTCTGCTTGAAACCCTGTTGGAGTTTTGGATGTAACTCAACGTTGGAACTCACATCGTCCATCTTTATTTTTTTTCATCAAGCGTTCGTCATTGGAACAGCCACCCCCAAGTTTGCCTACGTAAAACTCAACATAACACATTTATACTTGAGTGAAAGAAAAACAATCTCAACTCATTTAATTTAGCGTTCACGAGTTTTTTTTAAAGAACAAATAAATCAGGAATAATAAGCTCACCCTTAGCTCCACCATATCTTCTTGCTCTTTGGTTTTCATCACAGTATATTCCTTTTTGAGCTTTTGCATTCTTTTTGCATTAAATTTAACGTTATACGCTAGATTCATGACAGCCTCTGGATCACTGTCTGCGAGGACTGGAAGTTCTTTTTGGAAGTACTACAAAGAAGCAACAATACACAATTTAAAGACATTCGACCGAATGGAAGTTTCTATCAACAAACACTGAGAAATATTAATATCGACTGCGCTTCAACGAAAGTATTTAAAAAATCCAAATTCAAACTAAACATTACTAGTAGACCGTACCTTCAGCATTCCTTCCATGTCTAGGCACAGTAAATTATCTTTTCCCATCTGCAGGAGGGCCAATGCCACCTGTTGAAAAACAAAAACCAATATATCCTATTTTGAGAAATACAATTTACCTGAAAACCCCTTTTTTGAAGCACAAGAATTGAGTGATGGGTTGGAGAGTAGTGATACGAGTTGATTGAAGAACATAGACGCCCTATGATGAACCAAATACCCTCATTTAGTCTGCATCTCAACGGTGGAGCATATGTGTGTAATTGTAAACGCAATTCCAATCATCTTTGGAGTTATTGTATGCCACAACATTTGATGCTCAACACTGAACTCATCAACCCACGACCAACGTAGGCTGCATGGCTTTTCGACTAGTTAACATTGACGAACAACTTGCGCAAAGGGCTTTCAAGGATAAGGGTTTCATTTTACTTTCCGCTACCCGAAGGGAAGGAAAGTATAGTAATCGGCCCAAAAAAAAATTTGGGTTTTCTTCAGATCTTTACGTTTCAGACCCTACTGAGTCTAAAAAACCTAATTTCGGCGCGTGGTCCGTGTGTGTGTCTGTAGTTCGATTTGCGGGAGAACGGCTGATCCGATTGAGCTGGTTCTTTTTTTGTTTTGTTCGTTATTTTTTGTAGATACCAAAATAAGGTTATGGACGATTTCGGCCGATGGGAAGGGGGGGGGACGAAAATGTACCAAAAACTAGGGTTTTTCGCATTTTTCTCGAAAACGGCTCTAACGATTTTGATTAAACTTTCACATTATATTCTCCTAATCAATACCTAACTGTTCTTCTCCATAAATATCTCCATGAAAATACGGTGAACGGAGATATGGGCCCCTGAAGCAAAAATAGGTTTTTTACGCTTTTTGGCAAAACGGCTTCAGCGATTTTCACCAAAATCACAGGATGTTTTCAAATAGTTAATACCTACATATTCTTTTCAATAAATGTTCCTGTGACGGTCCATTGAACAGAGATAAAAATCAAAATGTGTCGAAAATAACGTTTTTTCTAACATTTCCGTAAATTCCAGGGTAACTTTTTCACCAGGCGTGATAAATCCTAATGGAGTGTCTTTTAGTCACCCATACCCACATTTCGTTCTCCGTAATTATATCTGTATTCATAGGTTGAACGGAGATATAAGCCAAGTTAACTCAGAAAAGGAGATTTTTCGAATATTCATTTATTGGTTTTCCAATTTTCTCAAAAACGGCTCGAACGATTTCGATCAAACTTTCGGAGTACTCTCAGCTAACTAGTCCCTACATTTTGTTCTTCATAAATGTTCCTGTAAAAATGCGTTGAACGAAGATATAGCGCCCGCCTATGTAGGTGGTGTTCGAAATTACGGGGGTGGCGGAAAGTTGTGTGTTGCTACGCACCAGATATTTTTGTTTCTTTCGTAAGCAAGAAGTTGGGTAAGAGCCGAGTTATGAAGATTAAGATTGAGATTGAGAGTCAAAACTTGAAGGAACTCTCAAGTGAACACTACAGTTTGTCATTATAAATAGCGCTGCCTAACTATTTATTCATACACGCGAAGGTACACACAGACTAGACTGCTCTAACAAGTACATTAGACAGCACGTAAAATCAGCGTACGAAATGTGCGCACAAGAACAGTAGATGAGGATAATAGTTAAATACACATTGTCTCTGAAGGTTGTGATAATTGGACAAAGGAGCATCAAGGTTGCGAACTCACTGGTTGGATGGCCGAGATAAGAATCTGGAACACCACAACTAGGTAGAGGGGCGAGTGATGAGAAGTGTCATCGGATGATTGGAAATTTTAGGAAAATCCCATTGGGGTGAAGGAAAACCATGAACTCTCCGTCAGGGGCTTCAAGAGGGAGGTTCTTAGTGGATTAAAGTAACTGAATAGTTCCATGAGGGGAACCCCGATTCAATGAATGATTGCCGAATTTCATTACATTATACATTAAATAAACAAATACTCAAATACAAATGTGAGAAAGAAAAACCTTGAAAATGATATCCATTCCTTCGGAGAGAAAGACATCAATGATTCGGCAGGCAGTAGGAAGAGCAAGGGCAGTAGTAAAGAGAGTGAGGAACCAAGAACTGGCGTACATGGAAGTATGGAAGCTCTGAGAGTTGAAGTGATTGTGCAGGTCAGGCATCAACTCCTGTCAATGAAGTAAAGTATAAATGAATATGAATAACTTTGAATGGCTTTAAATTAAATATCAAATCTGGTTAATAGGGTCAAACATCAATATTCACGAACCATATAAAATTAAAACGTCTAACAGTGAGCTCAATAGCGATAATTCAACTGAGGTGTTCATGAATGGATTGATAGTGAAAGTATCAATGCTTGCAATAGAAGTAAAATTTACAGCTAGTCTTTTTCAAACTTCATATCAGTGGCACATCGATATTTTAAAATGAGAGATCGCGCACAATAGAACAACGACGCATGGAAGGTCAATTAGTTGACTTTTCAAACAAAACAAGAAAATGAGCAGGCACGTCTGAATACTATGGCCATATTAGCGATGCCATTTCATCACTAACTGTAAACATAATTTATGTTATCTTCAACGATATAATAGTTGCTAAAGCGAATCAATGTCATGAACCATGAATGAGCCATTTGTCGTGAGATTTGCTAGACGTGCCAAGATTAGACGGCCTGCTCAATGCACACACCCCGAATTTGAGACCCCAGAACGTCCAGACCTCGATGCTTCAACGCTTTATTTCATTAACGAGTCAGAGATTACCTCCTGAGTGTAGAGGTCGCGTTATCAAAGGACACACCAAACACCCAAAAGCATCAAATATACGATGAACGCTACCAATCACATTCCCCTCAATGACCATGGCCATGCTCTCACTCGATCTGTGCTCAGAATATGTCGCAAAATGGACGACTATCAACTTCACCTGGCATAAAAGACTATCAAGTCTTGTATAAGGTTGCAGCAAGCTGTACTCATTTCCTCCACTCCCACTGCACCAGACACCCTCCTCAAGCCAGGCAAAATGTAACAGTTATTAGTTTCTTATCAAGAGCCAATGCCACTAGGAAGACTTCTTCAGCACAAATGATATGCCCATACAGGGATGTCTCAGACATCAACCATGCAGGTTCCTCAGCCAACACCATTTATGCATTCCCACTGATCACTGGTTGGATGCTAATCAACTGTGGGGCGCAACTTTTGTACCACTTTTCACGTTCTTAAGGTGATTACTTTGAGTCTGAAGATGAATGGTGTTTTTAAGTTCTTCGCCTTCCTTCTTTCCTGTTCTGTGCTTCCTTCAATCTACTAATACTCATACTGCCCATGTGACTGTAGATGAAATGGAAATGTTGTGTAGTCAGTCCTCCGAGAAAAGGAGTTCAAACATCCTAATGAGATGATTTAAGTAGCTAAGTAAGCGTTCGCAGGTACTTTTTATACCGTGAATATGCAACAGATAACAAAAATATAATCACCGAAACGAGGTTCTCAAGCTGGTACATGCAAAGTCCAAGCTCTGCCATGCTAGGTTTGAACATGTCCCGCATCCTGTAGTCCTTCATGAGCTTCACAAAGACCGCAAATGCCTCCTCTTCTGGCATCTAAAGAATAACGAATTATTAATAAATTAATAGTTGTAATTAATATTTCGTATTTTAGGTTTCATCCAACAGTCATGAAATTACGGACGCAGATCAGACTGTGGTGTTAGTCTCACTCTGAATTCAGGCTATTTATTTATTCTAAGTCATCTGTGGGTTCCACCGCTTCGACATAGTCAGAATCGTCGATGACGAACGGAGTGTAAACCCTGCTTTGGATGCCTGGTGCCCAACCAAGCGCTAGAAAGCAAAAATGTAAAGAAATGAGGAAGCTTGTTTACAGTTTGGTTTGTCCAGTTCCAGATGGCAAAGAACTTGAGTCAACTAAAGCAGCAACAGTTTCAATAGTACAAATGCATATTGATTCATATACGTAGCTAAAATTGAGGAATGAGCGAAATTTTACGAACTGAGTGAGGTAAATAGTTTGACGAACGACCATCTTCCTTGCGACCAATCTCCGCTGTTTTCATTTAATCAAGAATTAAGAATCCGCCCATAGTTCTTCAATTTGTAGAGAGGTTTGGCGAAAGGTTCTCACACATTTTCTGTCTCCAAGTGGCGAGTTATTAGCTTTGTTCATTCAATTTCCTTTTAAAAATACTAAGCTCGAATTGAGTTTGTGATAGTTATTATGCGAAAGGAACCATGCGCCTTAGTACAGAGTTCGTACGATCAAAGTAATGTTTTCCCACTTCTTAATTTGAAGATAATCAAGCCCCCGTGGGTTTAATAGTAAGATGCAGTTGTGTAAAAACAGACCTTATCGCTTTCGAGAATGCGCCTGAAAAAAACCATATACTTCTACTGAAGACCACCAGCGTCACACTCTTCTGATCGCTGTTCTATCGATGAACTTACGAAATCCGTTTGTTAGGAAATTTATGTGAAGAAGGGGATTTTGAAGGAAGCTGGGTACCACAAAAACGCCTGCAGTGTCGTTAATGAAGGGGAAAAACAACTAAAGCCACATTTCATCTTATTTCAAGGAACATCCACCACATCAGGACGTGCTCTAGAATGTGGCTTAGCGAAGCTGTGGCAATGAACGCTAAGCTGATGGGTTTAACTCCTCATGAGCCAATGCCTCTTACTTTATACAGCACAAGTTGACTGGACCCAACTTGGACAACTTTTAGAGAATCGAGATGATATTCCACAATGAATATTAATTACAAGTATAGAGAATTTCGAGAAATAAATTATCGAGACGACGAAACGAGAAAGCGAGTACGAATGTAATTTTGGAAAAATGTGAGCTGAAATTAAACATTGGATAATTTAGAGAATTGGACAACGAATGTAGAGGCCACAAACTTGACTTAACCTAAGAGTGTGATGTAGTATGCGTTGCAAAGAAATCATAGGGGGAAGCAGAACAGAAGAGAATAGTTGCAGAGCAGAGACAAGGAACCCCCAGGGTGGCATTTACATATCATATAGGCACCTCACTCCTAATGATTCTGTGCTACGAAAAACCCATTACAAATAATAGAGATTTAGGCATAAAATTGGGGAGTTATTTATTTTCTGCGGCCGTAATTACTACTTTCTAGTTTATTTCATTATTTGACACAGTTTAATATCCATTAAACATTATTGAGTATATTCCAGCAAAAAAAACTTATTATACAAAAATACAGTGAACATACCAGCATAAGTAGAAGCCCGACAATGAAACCAGAGCCTTGACAGTATCCGACTTCTCGGTCATGGAGACTGTAAGCTTTCATCACGTTGAACAAACTTTCCTGCCCAACTCCATCTTTTTCTTTGAAGAGATCATGTTCTGGGTACGTCCTCGCAATATCCCTCCTGATCACCTGTGAAAACGTTGAAATGAAAAATTTCAAGGCAGTTCACTGGAAAACATAAACACTGAGTGACCGCTACTACTCAACAAAATCAGGAAACGGAGAATAAGTAAGTAACGAAGAGAAGAAATTTCAGATGAAGGCACGTCAAGTTTATTTAAAAGTTGAGAAGGCCCAGCAAGCATTATTAAGTCAGTGGGGAGCAAAAGGCTATAGACACTTTATCAGTGTCCAATGGGTGTCACCATAAGGAACACATTGCGAGGTACTTTTGAAGCGTCTTCACTTGCTTAGAAACCACTATTTTAACGTTCCCTCTTTTGCTAGCCTGAGTGCCACATTCAACCCAACTGCAGCGGATTTTCATGAATGTCCATAAAAACAGACACACAATGAAGCTACTGCAATCGGGGCAAAAACAGTTAGATCTACTTGAAGGGGGTCAAATATCCTCGTAAATACGTTTTTCGGACTCGCGTGAAGATGGAAAGAAACCCGATGAAGAATATAAATTGATACACGAGAGCACTACGAAATCGATGTATTTGTTCCTAACAATGTTAGTAAGTTCATTAAATGTTTATGTTGCAGGATGGGCTGGCAATTTGTATTTCTCTTTTTTTTAATTTAATGCTGGTATTAAATGCCCGCACACAATTGGTTTTCCAAAATTGTTGACATTTCTTGCCTCAGTTCCCCTCGAACGAAAGTTTTAAGACAACGCTGAATAGTTTTGTTACGATGATTATGCTGCTCGAGTAGTTTTGGTACAACTAACATAATTTCTATTTGTTAAGGAAGGCGCTCAAAAGGTAGAGAGCGTCTTTTGAAATACTGCATGCTTACAAACGATGGATAAGCAACAATTTGAGGAAAGAAAATCAAACTCACACAACTTTCAGTTATGTTGCATTAGTTTTGGTTTGAATAAGAAGTGCATGCGACTGCTTACGATCCAACCAATCAACGAATCACAATAAACTTCATAGGTGTATCGTGTTTTCTATAGTGGAGCGTGTGTAATATAAATCATTAATTGCGTAGTTCGAAACGAGTTTTATCGAGAAGCAATAGATTTGATAACACGAGCTAAATTCCATCAACTATTTAAATTGTACCTGCATGATGTTGAAATCATTAAATTTAAATATGCTTCAAGCCCACTTTGGCCTTCCAAACAAGAATTACAATATAAAACATTAAAGTAAATTGTAACCAGCCACCTACCAATAATCATTCATGGCATAAGCAGTGCATTTTATTGTAAGAGCTGAAACGTCAAAATTGGAGATCGTGACAATGCTAATTAGAGATTTCGCAAAAGGTGCTTCGATGAAATGAGCTAGTGAAAATGAAGACATTCAGCGATCGATTGGCCAAGACGGTTGAATCCAAATCGTCGTCAATACAATGCATAGTAATGATAACAAACTCGATAAAAGGCTGAAGGTTGATACGGAAAACTTGACCATTCAGTAGTAGGTTTAAAGGAAAGCGTATTAGCGTATGGTTTTGGAGCAAACTTTGCAGGCAGCAAGCTTGGGCTCTAAACGGGGCGCTGTCAGTAAATGGTAGAAAGTGGATGATAAGAGGGGGGTGGGGAGGGGGAGAGAAGGCTGAGGCATCCCATTATTGTATGGAAACTGAACTCAGTACCTCAGTTACCTTTTCACAGGCGGATGTCGCCTTAATATATTCGGCAAACTGATCTTTTTCAGGAGAGTTGTGAGCATCACAGAGCAGTTGCCAGACGATACCTCGAAAGTGGTGCGGTATCCCCTTACGCACCATGTCCTGGAAGAACAAAAAGAGAGCAAACAAATTATGTTAAAACTGTAAAGATAGCATAACAAGGGCATTACATAATTGTGAAGATCAACTGACCAACTTAAATGTGAGCAATGGACATAAGTAATGCCACAAACTAACAAAAAATTGAATACACCTCGCCATCCGAACATCAAACAATTCTTGATACTTTTTGAACTGAGCTTCTACTCTGTACACTGCACCTTACCTCATTCTATGTGTACTGACGATGATATAAAAACTTGGTTTGCAAACAAAATCCTCATGCAAATTCATTACTTTTTTCTAATTTCTGTCTTGCAATAAAATTAATTTCAGCTACTTTGTCAAGATTTCAAATTCGCTCGTACATTTGTTTTCCGAAATGCTTCACCAGAGGAACCTTCCACGTGAAAACCAAACTCGGCAAAAGTTGGTCGTACTACTTGCCACGCTTCAGAATTTCAGAAGTAACCTCGATTTCTATTATTTTCCTTTCAATCTGTCAGCCCCACCAGACAATGATTCGTAGCTGACAAAATACAAGGGCTGCGGAAAATATTAAGATTTCAACCGCTGCAAATAGCGACATGAACCAACCAAATCCCGGCAGGAAATAATTGTAACTAGCATTTCTGCTATCGTCTATTTACCACTCAAGTCTCAAGAAGAATATTAAAAATAAAGTTAACTAGCATTTAACCGAAAATAAACGGTGCTCTCAGTAACGATCGGCGTTTGTTGATGGCTATTCAAACAGGTACTTTCCCTGCCTGATTAAGTGGTTAAATTGTGGAAAACAAACGACCTAGCTATGCCCTACATAGTGTACACGATGCGTAGCTGTTGAGATTTGCCAATAATTAGTAGCGTTACAAAACAATGCATAATTTATCAAGCACCTTGACATAATTGGATTTCTTTTTGTAATTGTCCCAGTCGTTCGCTATCCGACCCCACACGGTCCAATCTTCATCTCCGTCTTCACAGCGTTCTCTCTCTTGAAGGGAACTCGTTCCTGCAATAAAATGTTAGCCGAATTATTTTCAACCTAAAATCAGCATGAATAAATAAAAAGTTATGATTTAGCCATTTGAAGCGCTTACGAAACAGGAATGTTTTATTTAATAATATAAATAAATCATTTGCTCGCTTTAACTGGATCGAAATAACTGCCTTCTGTGCGTGTATCATATGGCATGCTAGTTCATTAAAAAGTTCCACCTCTGGGAAATAAAAACAAAAACAAATGCCTGATACGATGCATCCATTTTTCATCGCTCTACGAATTAACCCTATCTGTTGTTCACTTAGTTTATAGTGTTATTATTGTTGAAATTATTGGGGCGAGGTTATGCAATCGGCCGAATAGCACCATTTAAGAGACTGGTCTGTGTGCATCTGGCATTGCGTAGCCTGCCCCCCCCCCCTTTCATTAGCCTTTATTTATTGATTATTTATTAATATTTGGGTACTGCCGTTCCATTAACGGCGAGGCTTGCAAAAAAAAAACCTGTGTGTGTATGTGCACGTGATTGAGCGAAGACGGCTATGGCAAATTGGCTTGACATTTGATATTCAGCCTGCAAATCATAATGAGACGCCAACGTAAGGGGGGGAAAAAAATATTTAAAAAACCCACGATTCGGGTCATTCACAGAAATAGCTGGTAGTCCAATAAAATCCCTATGCGTGTGATGAAGGTTTAATAACGTCCATAAGACGTCCCTAATTAGGTGCAGTTCTACGAGTAAAAATTTCCGAGTTCAAACCATCGCCGTTTCAGTTACTACGGTTGCTTTTCACACAGTTTTTCTTGACTAATTTCATAACAGAGAGCACGGTTCGTCACACGACAAATTGTGTTGACAAATCGCCCCCTACGACAATGCCTGAATCGTTGTGTGAAATACAATTCAAACTAATTTACAGAGCAGTACAACATTACTAGAAGTAAGGGTGGCAATGGGTCGCGAGAATCCTCCAAATACAGAAAAGGACAAACGGTCGCGAGGCGTTAACGCAAATGAGCTCCCCGTTTGATACATACACAGTGTCTTATTAAAAACCTGATCAGCATGCTGAATTTAAAACATTGTTAACGCGGGTGAAACCACTTAGGCCTAGTTCATGGGAAGCAAGTTGTATTAACAGTCGTTTAATTAAATTTAGCAGCGCACACTGTGAAGCAAGCGCGATGTGTGACGTTACTCCCACAGTTTTAGACTGTAATTCTCTCTCTTCTCTCTACCTACACTCACAACTAACCTCTCTGTACTTTCTAATTCCCCTAGTTCGCACTACTTTGAAACAAACCTCTATCGCATGTGTGAACCCTCTCATTCTCTCACATCTCATTGTGAATATCGAATGTAACTACTTCTCTCTCTTGATAATATTTTCGACCATATTTATTTCCATCCTTCTCTTGCACTGAACATTAACCTTCTAAAGATAGAGAGCAAGACAGTTAAGATGCGTTCAATATGTTGTTATAATTTTTGTTGTATTTTTTTAAAGGTAACGCTATGGTTATGATTGAAACGACATTATTCAAAGTGCACGTTCAGTAATTGCAAACGTGTGAGGAAAATTTGGCAGCCAGGGAAAACGGAAGGGGATAATGGTGGCACTGGTGGTGAAATGAACCATTCACACTCTCTCTCGCACACAAAAGGACATGAACTACATTGTTACATTCGTTCTCAGTTATTTGCATTCATGCGTTAATTATTTACAATTCAATCCATGTTACAATATTCAAGCTACGATTCTTATTTGACATAGTTGATTATGAATTGAAATAGTAGCTTGAATATTTAAAATGTCGAGAAGGAGTTCCACTAGTAACCAACCAGTTTAATTTCCTTTGACAGTAATAACGAAATGAAAAGCTCAAATGCGAGCTCTGAAGGATTGAAGGACTGAAAGAAGAGTAGAGGAAGTGAAGACGCAGCGAGCTTCTGTTCATATTGAGAGATTATGTAAATGATAAACCTATAAAGCTTCTAGACGAGGAAGACCCAGCTAAACGCCTTCATGAACTTTTGTAGTACGCAAATCCGCACAGTGATTTTGCAATCAAATCAATTATAGGTCTGATATATATTGTTAAAAGTTGAACCGGCGAAGTTATAACCTCAATTTGAAAACCCTCCGCCGAGAGGGCGCAGCTTATAGCATTCTCGTATCTACCGCACGTTTATGATAGAATAATTTATGAACATTTGCCTGTATGAAACTGGATCTCGTAATTTGATTGCGACGAAGCCACGCATGGATATCGTTCAGAAAGGCCAGCAAGTGTGAATGTTGTTCTTGATACATTTGTACGTTAGATACGGTACAACACAGAAACGTGAAATTATTTAACAAATTGATAGTCTTCGTGGCGCGGGTAAGAGCAAACTGCTGAAGTTTCATAAATGTGTAAATGACGCATCGCCTTCGAAAAAAAAAAATTTGTGTCGTGTCGGCATAAATATATATATATATTAAGAGTCGAAAAGTAGAAATGAAGGAGTTACAGATGAACGGGATCAATGAATTGTGCCCCCCGCGGTTTTTAGAAGAGAGACTTTCAGTTCCCACCAGCCGTGTGATTCGATTACGTTCCATTCGTTTCAGAAGTTCGGTCTAGGGATGACACCCCAAAATGCCCCCGTGACTGCGACATTTTAGGAGGTTCTGCTACAATTCAGATCGAAGCCATTCAACTCTCATAAAAACGTTACTGTCCGGAATGCCCTCAACTGGCATATTTAACTTCATTGCTTTAACCATCCCAACGACTCGCTTTGATCAAGTCTTCAAATATTAGTCAAATTACGTAAATTACGTAAATGGGAAACAAATCTTTAGTTTATGCTACGACCAATATTCTCCATACGGCAGAAATTAGGGGGCCACATTTCATTTCAAGAGGTCTTTTAAATCATTGTTGAACGATTGCAGTTGACAACTGATTGGTATAAATAACTCGAGTGTACAGCATTGAAGCGCCAACGGCTCGCTCCCGCAAATTTCGTTGTCCTGAAACCTCAATAAAATGTGCGGCAGAACGTACTGAATTGACAAAAATTTACTATCGGTAATTCGGCGTCAGAAACGTGGAGATTTGTTGGTAACAATAATTCAAATATTTTATTCTACATTACCAACAGATTCGCCTTTTTTCCAAATTCTTCTAAACCGTGGGTGTAAATATTCTACTAGCAAACACGAAGGGCGAAGAGGAGCTTTGAGTTTCACGCTACGTGACATTTGACTGAAGAAATTAGGATTGCTAACAAAATATCAAGCCTCTTTCATTAGGAGACACGACTCAGCAGAAACTCACTTGAGCAACTTAAGAGCTGAATAAGGGGCATCTCGATAAATTAAAGAAAAAAGTAAAGAAGAACCTTTAATCTCAGACGAGGATAAAAAGCAATGGTGGGGCTACAACGACAAGGAGCTAGTTGTCTTTGATTTGATGAGATTAAGCGAAGCCAACTAGAACGTCATTTGAATATTTGGCCGGAGAGAAAAATATCAGGTTTCGGTAAAAACGATATGAATTGATCTGAATCTAAATGAATGAATTTATCCGGCTAATATTTGAAAAATCTTGAAAAAAAGAATATTCGGAAGCGATCAACCCTCATTCATAAAATCCAGACATTGGTGGACAGCAATGCTCTCAGTTTAAAGGCAATCAGTTTCGGATTTCAGCGCATTACAAGGACACTGAGCAGCACAGAAACATGGACACCTAACCTGCTCAAAAAGGTGAAAAATATCCCAAAAAAATTCTGAACTCGGAACACTAACATTTGTTAGTACAGGCGTGAGCGAAACAGTTTGAAATTCATAGATAGATAAGATTATTGAGCGATCAACTCTAATCACTTCTGTGCTCTAATGATTTCAGGTTGTTGGGCTTCGCAAGTGAAACTCAAAACAAGAATCTGCCTACAGGTCACCATTTACGGCGTTGTGCACCTCATGAAGGAACTGCAAGGGATCATTGACTATTTTCCGTGAATTTCACGCATTGGCAGTTCAGCTCCCGAAATGTGCGTAGAAGAGATAACTTCGTGCATTCTTTTGAAATTCTCAATGTTCACAGATCAAGCCAACTAATTGAATGTTTCATCAACTAGTAGTGTCCGATTTTCGTGAGTTAAAACTTAGTCAACTCATGAATTGGTTTTGATCTTACACCTAAAACCCTGCAAATTATTACACAATGGTTTATTATTCTCATGAACAGCTTGACCTAGTATTAGTGCTCCCCCATCCCCTTCGATTCAGCATCGAATACTAGTTAACCATATGAAACATGACCTGGCTACAATGGAACTACGGAAACAAGACGTCTGATGATTTTGCCCCGTCGTCGCGGAAATTGGAACGGGGGCGCTCGAAGCGAACCCGTCCCGAGGCAAAAGGGGAGTTGAGTGGCGGCATCGTTGGGAGGCAAGTGAGCGGGAGGCGAGCGCGGTTGCTTTTTTAATGAGACGGGCGGGGAGGGAGGGAGTTCAAACGACGAAACGCTGTAGCTCCCGCGTTGTACTGTGTTTCGTTAATTTTTTTAACCGTTTTTTGCCCATTACGGGCTTCTTCCGATCGGATTGCCGAGATGGCAGGCACAACTAGATACCAAATCGGATTTTTGGGCGAAAGAACGAATTTTTTAGACCACGTTAAAGGCGCAAAACGGCCCGGACGGCGGACGGACATTGCAAATTTGGAATCTCCAAGTCTTGAAACGTAAAGTATCAAATTTTGAGGGGGGGGGGGGGGGTTGTAAAAAATGTTTCATGACCGAAAACATAGGGTTATTATTCAGAATGAATAATAAACCAAAAGCAGGTTCTAATCACGTTTGTTCATGAGCAGAAAGAAACTGAGTAATGGGAGAAGAAAAAGGCATACATGTACTAAAGCAGAGTTACTATAGCACAAGACAAGAGTAGAAAATGAAAGTTCGTTTTCAACCACGATATGAGAGTGTATTGTCTCTCAACATACACAAATTTGGCAAAGTGGGGGAACGTTATTAGCTGAGAGTCAAGTGGTAATGGGCTGAGTGTGCTCAAAGTAACGTACTGGGGCGAAATTTCGTGACGAGAGTAAGGGATGGAGCCAGAGAAGAGGAGAGATTTTACTTGAGTGATCCTCTCCAGAGACTAACCGTTAGGGCTGCGGCAGTGACTTAGCCAGTTGCTTGAACGATCAATCACCGAAAGATTGAGGGTTTTAAACTGCGCTTGATACGGTATCGTAGTAGTAATGACAAGTTTATTGACGAAAAATCTTCCAGGCTCTCTAAGCCTTATACTGAAGAATTCAAGTATACTTAGGTTCAACCCTGAACCTAGGGAGCGTTTAAATAAGGTGCTTGTTCTCGTTTTCTCTGAACGCGGGAGTCATCATTCAAACTAATACTGTTGAAGCTGTTTGGGAGTTTTTAATCAACTTGCCGTCACTCTTTGCAAACCCAGAGAGGAAAAGACGCAAATGTACTAACGCAGATCTTCAGTTTATCCGATGAAATCAACTATATTCTACAAACTAGCGGGCAGGACATTCACCTAGGAATGTTTCGATTTTTAGAGAACATCAACTTCTTTTCATAAATCGATGTTCTGCCTTATTTACCGTTTTTTCTCAGATCTACTTAACTTAACTTGTCAAAAACTACTCATTTTCGACAAATATTCAAGAAGCGTTTAGTTTCACCTATCAACATCAAGCAGAACATGGAGTCAAACCAACCAGAACCGAGCTTTTGAAAGAAACTATCGTGGGTTTGCTCACTGACAAAACGGCACGACTACAAATATTAACTTTTGCAATTGTAGCGTCTTGTAGGGTTCATCGAAATTCTCTCCCACTGTCTTGGTGTGACAAATGAGGTCTTGAAGATAGCTAACAAGATAGTGGCACCAACCACTCAGCGGAAAACATCGAGGACTAGTGATAAGTGACGCCAAGCCCTCTTTGAAGCTGAGCCAGTTAGTCATGTCACCATACTTCTTATTGGTCTTTTGGAAGTTAGAACATTAGTTGCGCCTTGGGTCCTCCAACGAGAATCAATATTAATTTTACCGCTTATCTTGACGCGATGGACCAGAATAACAACAATTTTGAGGAGTTTTAAAAGTTGTCACCACAAGCACCTGCAGCAGCAGAGAAGCAGCTCTCTCAATAGCACAACACATAGCAGTTTCCTTAATGAAGTTAGATTTCATGCTGTGAAGATCTAGTTTCAGGTCACCATTTATTACATTTTACTTTTATTTTTGAAATATTGATCGGATTGGTTCAATATTTTATCAATTACATATATTATTAGTTTATTAATTAAATTTGTAATTTCACTTTCCTCTCTCTCTCTCTCTCTCTCTCTCTCTCTCTGTCTTTGAATTTTTTCAACACCGCTTTATCAGTTGAAGCATTTAAGACCAATTACAAAGACCATTTACTTACTAAATATGTAGAAGATATTTAGGACCTTGTACAATTTATTTACAGAACCCTCTATGCCTGTAGGTCACCGTTACTTTGTTCTTTCAATGAGTCCCATGGTGTGTTTTCATTTTATTTATTTGTTCGTTTTCAATTTATTTATTTATTTTGACTTTGTAGATGTAAATATTGTAAAACGAAGTTCATGCACGAGTATGTTAGTTTTATTTATTTATTTTATTGATATGAGGATAAACCTGTAATGGCTCTTCCAGGGTCAAAGTAAGAGAGGGCTTTATAGCCCTATTTGTTCCCTGGCGGTTAAATAAACTAAAAATCAAAATCAAAATCTCTCTCTCTCTTCCCCCCTGCAGATTCACTCCTGCCACTTCGGATCAACCCAAGATTCGCCCCATACAAGCCGGCGTCAAATAAGACATCATACATAACCTGCGGTAGCTGTTCGATCGCATATTTCAGGTTTTTGGAGAAACTTCTTGCTCTGCCACAACACATACTATTTATCATGGCCGCTTTTAGAATTCGACAGGAAATCATAACGATCAACCCATTATTATTAAGTATAACATTAGAAGCGATACTTGGTTAAGTTTGAGCACTTGGCGCAACGACACTGCCAACCAAAATGTCTACTTGAGCTCAAACCAAATCAACTAATAACGAAGCAAAAGCATTTTCTACAAGTGAAGTTCCGACTACGAGCAAATTTCAATCATAACATTAATTCAGGAACGTTAAATCGATATTTCAGGAACAAATTTACAAGAAAATGAGTTTAACGTCAATTCTATTTGTTGACGACCCTCCATATTGGGAAGTGAGCCTTATACCAACATGGCTTTTCTCACATTATTTTCGATGCGGATGTGCCAAATACCAGCAGTAGTCAATCATGTGTCCAGAACTTTATAAATCAGTTAACTGTTTTTTGAACTTATGAAGTTTTAGAGCATATTTCACAACCAGAGAAACAAACGGCACTATAGATACCTGCTGACATGAAAACATTTGCTGATCGCTGGTGGTACACCCAAACAACCTGGTAATCTGGGCTGTGGCACTCGACGGTGTTTGGAGATACAGCAGCAACCTTAGGCTCAATCATAGGATAATATCAAACAGGCACTGACTTGGCGAATAAATACTGCACTATATTATACTGAACATAACGCACAAATACGCTAGAAGCCGACACTTGACTGAAACAAAATGCTGAGCGGGCGAAACTGAACAAAAAAAGAGCCAGTGGAAGCAAAAGTGACGGGAGTAGGAGAGAAGATAATCGGCTGCGTTGCGTGTGACATCAGAAAAGCAAGGTCACTCCCACCAGATTCACCTGGCCTGAAGCATCCGTTGAAAGCTTCAGAAACACGCCCGTCCAACGACCCATTAAAAAACAATAAATGATTGGCCGTACTGAAGTAGATGCAATCGGAAGCGCTTTGACAATTCGAGCAAACGTTTAAGCTATTCAAAGTTGAGAGGATCAAACAAATACTGGCAGCCAATTCAAACCTTCGCTGAAAGTCGAGCGAACGACCGGTCACTGACACACTTTCGCCGCCGCAAGGCCTTAAAAGGCTGACGGCTTCCCAACTTGGGGGGAAGCTACCAATACCAGTTTTCTATCTTATAGAGCAAAATGCTCCAAGTTTCTTGACAACTGCGGGTTTCATGTCGGTAAACAGCGATGATAATTTATTAGGATGGTTTCATTACTAGGAGCCCCCCCACTACCTTCGCCCTTGGCAGAGACATCTCCGATTTTATGGTCCCAATTACGTCAAAATCATCAACAAAAATAACAATAAGTGGTTTCTTTAATGTCTTGCACAAAGTGTCTTGTGCGGCACATCACACAACTTTCCTCAACATCATTCGATGATACTCTACATACTTGGGTTACAGGGGATACAATGAAGGTACCTGGTAGCAGAAAGTACACTGAGAGGCCGTTAATCCTTAAAGCCATTTTTGAGAAAATGTTATAAACGGCTTGCGAATCTAATGTTCGGAGAATTTGTTATTGATGTATTTTGACTTATACCTTTGCTCAATTGATGATTCATAACAGATATAGTTGTGGAGGCTAAATGTGGGCATAGACTGCTAGAAGACGCTGTTAGATTGATCAAATGCATTTCAGCATTTATCGAGGAATTTAGAGTTGACACTTCCATCATGACGTACACGATTTTTGTGAGGAGGTTCGTCTTCCTTGAGAGAGATTTACAGAAACCAGAAAAAATCGCATTTTATGAAAATGTCCATAATTTGTTGTTCTTCATGATTGCACTATCGATAAATGAATTTCATCCAAATCGCGTTTCGAAAAAAAAAACAGGTTTTCAATCCTTAACTTTAGGTAGTTTTGGAGTCGATTTCGCTCAATATTCTTGAGGTGTGATGCGCAGGCTTAATCTCAAAATTGAAATGATTTATCCGTTCTCCTATATTTCCACAGATAGGCACACAGATCAGTTTCTCAAATGGTGTTTTGTCTATGAAACGTGAATATTCGAAGAAAACTCAAAATGATTTTTCAGACGATTACATTTCTTCCTACTTCCTAGGGGCTAAGACAAGCAAAAATACTACCCTTAAAATGACTAACCTGGTGAGACAACCACACAAAAGGAAAATAAGAACTGCAAATCGTTTAAGCAACTTACCAGACGTAAGGGAGATTTGAGAGGTATCCGAGCTCTTCCGAGAGTGTCCGCTGTTATTCGAAATGGAGTTGAGACTTTTTGCATCAGTCTCGATTAGCCTGCGATTAAAAACGAATAGATGAAAACGTTTAACTAAGCGAACTTAGCAAGTTTAGCAAATTCTCTACAATGAAACTCATTATTTTAGGTTGGTACAAACAGACACGGTGGCAGATCCAAACCTGCATTCTGAGTCGCCTTTCAGTGTTTTCAGAGAGGTTTAAGGCTTCCAAGAAAACAGTGAAAGGGCAACCACTCCTATCATCTTCTAATCTACAACCTTCCCAGCTCTCACCCACATGTCCCGAAAGCAGTCCCATTTGAAAGTAGAGGAATGGGGGAAAGGCACATAATCAGTGAAAGAAGAATGACCAGGAGGAGACTTCTACATAGAAGGAGTCACGTATAAGGGGGGTGGGGTTATATGAGGAGCTCGAAGTAGGATGTTCCTAAACAGATTGGCGTGCGAGTATTCAGTAAATGAGAAGTTGTGAGAGCGTGAATGTGTGCTGATATTGATAGAAGATTCCTCTGCCAATTTACTGCTGCAACCTCCCGTAGCGTGTATGCAGGTAGACTGCTCTGATTGACATTTGGTCTTTTCGACATCTAAAGATTAAGGCTTGGCTTGGACACTCATTGGCTACTCAGGAAGCTGGACAGTATTTGTCGTCTACAAACACAATTCTACATTCCTGTGTCAGTTGAATCAGACGCTCTTGGTTGCACTGACCTTGACGAGTTTCAATCGGATTCGTAAGAAAACCGAAGAAGAGGGCCTCGGCGGGGCGTGGTTAGACTACATTTTTGATCCGGCAAAATAACGAAGTTTTGATTGCAATTAAAACTTTCAACCGTCCACCTGCATCTTACCTGTTGGCTTCTTCTAGTTTCGCCAAGAGAGCCAGCTCTTCGGGAGAGAGTTGACTGGGGGCAGGAGATGGGCCGGAACTAACCTCGCTGCCTGCACTTGGAGGAGGAGGACTGCAAGATGCACTGCTCGTATTGTTATTGCATTCGCCGGAACCCGATGCCACCATAGCGGACTTCAACCCGCCACCTTCATTCCTCTCCCACTCCCGATCCCCTCTGCAACAGACAATAAACATCACGTCAAAAACATGCGAAATAAAGATAGTTGAGGCTAGCAGTTACCGGCAAAACCAGTTTAATTAATTAGTTAATGCTCTTTGGCCTCCGCTAGAGCTGTTCACATAAGGTTTTTTGGAATCTCAGATAAAAGGGGTCAACGGCTATTTCGTTCTGGAATGGCCTTTCGCACGTTGTAATGCACTCAAAACCTTTATTTTAAAATAAATGTCTTGTCACTATCAATTTACGGATGAGCTGTCAATTCAATGAGATTATCGAGGGCAGCAGAGGCTGAGAGAGAGAGAGAGAGAGAGAGAGAGAGAGAGAGAGAGAGAAAAAAAAACATATTGATAAGTAATGCAAGCATCACACTGACGCCTGGTCTATCCCAGCCCTCAAGCTTAACGACAAGCGAATCAACTTAAATAACCACTTTACACTCTTAAAAGGGAGACGTTTCCCTCCAATATCTCTTTCCTCAACCCGTGTAAATTCGATGATACACTACTTGCCCAGGCACCCGAGTTGAGTAAGGGAGTATACCTTCATTCAATTCATTTCAACGAGAAAACTTGAGAGAAACGCATTTTATCTCGGTTTAATCAATATTGGGTGCCAGGGAGGACTGCATTGATAGGAAATACACTGGTTAGTTTAACGTTCCATTGGGGTATACGATACATGTGAGTAGAAGACAGAATTTAAGAGTAAGAGTAACGTATAATTCAAAATAAAAAATAAACAATCAAACAATCACAATTCTTCTTCCTTTGAATAATATTGCCCAACGGTAGGCAGAGCCAATACACAATACAGGCTCTGCCTACCGTTGGGCAAGAGTCGCTGAACGTTGATATGTAGGACTTACTTAAGTAATTTATAGTAGTTGTAATTTACAATTTATAGTAGTAGTATGTAGGGACCAGCATGATAACTTCTCCTGCGAATGACATGGTCGGTATGACAAAATAATGAAATTGATATGGAATATTATTAATTGCCGAAGCTGCACCAGGTATCACTGAGTGTACACACTTCTAAAAAAACTCAAAATAACCTCAGGACCACTCACGATCAGCCAAGACAAAATTTTCTTTTTATACAAGCAACGTTTATATTTCGATGGATCTCTCATTTCTGGTGGTAATTGTTTGTGGAGTAAATTCATCATGTAGAGCGTACTCCGCGTTGTCAATGAAATACGGAGTTTATGGTTGACTACGTTGCCAAGTACTTGAAATCTGGTTTCATATCCATGGGGCTGCGGGACGATTAGATGCGGATGTTTGTGGTAGAGAAGAAGAATGTTTTTTGCAAGGAGTTGCTTAATGCTCAATACTTGCGCTGAGTCGAAAAGCTGTTGGGTGGGGAAATGGCGGGGTTTGTGGTGAAGAATTTTGAGGATCGATCGCTGTAGAACATTCAGTTTCTCCAGGTATGCCTCCAGTGCGCTGCCCCATACAATGATGCCATATTGGAAAATCGACTGAACGAGAGCCAGGTAAATAATTTTAAGAGTCCGAATGTCCATCACACCGCAAATCCGAAAGAATATCCTAGTGAATTTTCTAAGTTTGTTGTAGAGGAAGTCAGTGTGCGGTTGCCAGCTCAACTCTTCATCCATGATGATACCCAGGTATTTGTGCTGGCTCACTCATTCTATAGGCATACACAAGCAGGACCCATTGCATCTCTGCCCGTCGTCATGGATAGTGATTCTCATTCCCAAGAGAGATTCCTTATTTTTTATGCTGGACACAACCATGTACTTCGTTTTGCTCGTGTTAAGGGTTAGCATGTTGTCGGTGTACCATTCATTAATTTGATTTAAGACGCACTCCGCTCGCTCAAACAACTCACTCCACTCTGACCCCGACACAAGAACGACCGCATCATCCGCAAAGAGATAGACACTCGCAGGTATCTTCAACTTCAGAATCTGGTCGACCTGGAGCAAAAAGAGTAGGGGGCCCAAGGTGGAACCCTGGATAATTAATGGCGCTGCTTGAACTGCTGTCCCCATCCACTGCCACCACTTGTCTTCTGTCTGAAAGGAAACTAACAAACCAGTTGAGCGCGACTGCCTCTACCCCAACTTTGCGCAGATTGCCGATCAGCATTTCCCGGTCGATGGAATCAAACGCTTTTGCCAGGTCCAAGAATGCAACTATGGCATTTTTACCGTTCGCTCTTACCCCATGTAGCTCAGTTGTCAAGTGATAAAGAGCATCCTCCACTCCTCTGCCCGGCCTGAAGCGACACAGGAGATCTGCATAGTTCAAGTGAAGAGAGCACGGGGGAGAGTTGGGAGTGTTCAACTATATGAGATCTAGGGCTGAATGGCGCAAAGCATTGGTGAAGTGAAGGGTGAGAAGCAATCTAAGGGAAGGATGATACAGGAATACCCGCTGAGCGCTCACAGGACAGTATGTTGTAGGCTCTGGAAATGCCAATTTTTGTGTGCGGTAGGGCTGAGAATATTGAAAGTAAGAAGTTGATTGACAGGGGTAGTTTGAAATTTCCCCCAGCTTCACATCAGCCAGCCTCAAGTCAGTAAGCTTGACCTCGGGAAGTCCAATCGGGTTGAGGGCAGTGACATAATCTTTGTGCGTCGAAAACATCACAAATAAAACAAAAAATGACGACCACAATCAGAACACCTATTCTCCCACAAAGTTCATCATAGGCATCAAGCATGGACACACCGGGGAATTAAGTTGTGGCCTAGTTTGTACAATTAAATGATGTTGGTGGTTGGTCACTGTGTTGATGGCAATGATCAAACTTATTTGATAGACCTATTGGTTCCTTTTGTCAGTATTTGTAGCAAATAGCTTTGCAGCAGTTTTGTAACTGTTGAAGCTGCCCGTTGTGAGTCCACTTAATTTTCATGTCAGCAAGGCAACCAGCGTCGATGGCTCCAATGCTTCTGAAGAATGGTATAGAACGCTTCGAGCTTCCACATCTTGTTCAACTGTTCGTTTGAATCTTAAGATTTGAAGGCCAACAGATAATGGCTAATGTCACACAAATTTATGAATGTGGGCATAGCTGCCTCACCTGCTTGTTATTAACGATTCCGAAGTTGACAGACTACCGAAAACGTTTCACAATACTTCTCACCCTCACGATATTGCAAAGCTCAACAGAGTAGGTTTCTATAGAACTTTCTACTATCTGTTCAGCTACTTTAATGATCGTCAACTGGTCGTTAAACTTCGCAATCATTTCTCTCGCCCGCTTGAGGTTTCGTCAGGTACGCTACAGGAGTATCGCGTGGAACACTTTGATTATCTTCGTCGGTGTTAGACCAGTGTTTGAAGAGTTTTGGAGTAGCGATGGGACGTCTCTGCTTCGCGCATGATCTGCAGATTGTCGTTTGGTGACGACTTTTCACCTCTGGCGAGCCTTCGACTGGAACTGCGTTTCTGCGTTCTCCTTATTGTATGTAAAAGGTAATAAAGAGAAAAGCCAGAACTGATGTTGGAAGTATGCGTCCTACGAAAGTGGCTGACTACGCAGCACTGAGAGCGTGGAGCATGACCTCATCAGAGGATAGATGCTGATAAAACAGCTTAATGCTTCTTTATTAAAGAAATTGGGTTATATCCGCCAGTAGGCAAGCGCTTGCCCACAGTAACTCACAAGCCAGAGGAGACGGACTCACCTAACAGGTGCGTTAACTTTAGCTTCTTTATTGCAGCAGCTTTTTTACTTTCCTTGCTCTACGTAATACGAGTAACCTTTGCACTTTTAAAGTTCCACAAGTATAAGCAAACGCTAATCAATAGTCTCCTAATCCGACTGAGTGGCTCACGATGATTCTCACTCTTACTGCCAAATTAATTCGCGGTTATTATTATTGTTAATTTTGTTTATAATTGATTTGTTTTTATATTCTTTATTCATATATACAGCATGGATTTTAGTGTATCGGTGAAAAAAATTGCATTGCATTGTATAGTGTTTTGTCTTCATAGTAAATAAATATACTAAAATCAATTTTTGGAAACATACAAAAATCGGTTATAGGGTCCTTCCACCATTCATGGTCCTGGAAACAACATTGCGATGATTTATTTCAGCGTTGAAATGACCCCGAATTCGATATAACTGAAAACCATATCTAGCCATACTTGAATTACGATGAAAAGAATTTGTTGCGTGGACAGCTCCAAATGACATAAGAGTAGTACAAAATGTTTTTCGTGGGAATATGACGAGGCAAGCACAATAAGTTATCGTCTTTTTCAGCAAAAATCGATTCTAGTGCAGTTTTTTTTTTCAAATACTCGAGGACGAAATTCAAGAATTCAAAATAAATGTCGCCGTTGACTGACTTTTTATTTCATAGCGTTTTCCCTAGAACTCTAAAAATATAAACATGAACGTTTCGAAAAAAAAAACAAAACACATTGACAGTCCAATGGCCGCTCGATGAAGTTCGTCACATAAATACACTTCAACAGTCACTTTTTCTGTGAGCTCGAGCATCTCTTTCATCGAACACGAAATAATTGTGGCGATTCTTTCCCGTACAGTTCACTTTTTGACTGAATTTCATCTCACTCAGACCTTGCAAAGGGAAGTAAACCGAACTGGGTCATTCAATAGCCATACCAAACTATCTCGGGCCTACCGTCGGATAACTTTTCGCAATACAACCCTTGTAACCGTGAGTGTTGACCTGGTAAACGTATTTCCAAGGCAAGGCTTATGGAGAATAAAGCGTGTGTACTAGTTCATTGCTATTTGGAGAGCGAGAAGAAATCAAAACTAGAGTGAAATAAACGTCGGGAGGTTATATGTGCTTAGCTCGCTGTTGACATTTTAGTCACTCATGTTAGCTAACTGAGTAATTAAATAGCCATTTTTAGTCATTTTTAACAAAGAATTAACTTTTAACAAAGGTTGGTGCCAGTGGCCCTAAGAGTCGCAGGCTGATTCGATCGGAATCGGCAAAAGTTTCTCCTCTACCAAAACAACACCTATGAGTTGCTACGCAGAAAGGGATGGTAAGCGGATGTTGAAATTGAAAGAAATAATGGGTGTACATAGCTGGGAGCCCAGATAAACAACTTTCTTTAGAAGGCGAGTCATATCGAATCCCCATCACTGAGGCTGAGTGAGACCACTTAATGTTGAGATTTATTATCCGATTTTGGTTGTTGGTACCGCTACAGTAAAAATCGAATTTTGACAAAACGAATCAAAGCATTGCAGGTAATGTAATTGTTGCTTAATGAATGATCTATAGTTGAGTATTTAGCGTTTAATGACTAATCGACGTTACGCGCCATAATTGTAGGTTAATAGAATTTAAAAGGGTTAAGGCAGGTTCCGCACAGGCAGTTAGGGTCATAAGAGGAGATGGGTCATCCGAAAATAGAAATATCAATAATTTGAAATGACAATGCCAGGGATTGAACACGATACGAACCTCCGCACGACAGATTCCTCTAACAATAAATTACCCACATTAGCGCTCGACATTTACTCATTGTCCCGTTTCACACCCTAATTAACCGTTCTACTAAACACCCCTCAGGAGTTTCAATATACTAACTCAAGTTCCAGAGTTTGAACCACATTCATAATCACTACATGCGCAGGACATGGGTTCATGTGTTCTTTGTTTAGCTAACCATCAGGGTCGACCTACACTTACGCGCTTCAGATCTCCAGAGTATTTCAGGGCTGGTCAAATATAACTAAGACAACAATAACACACGCACAAGGTCGATATGACTGATGAATAAATTAATGATGAGATTTAACCCCGCATTGATTTACGAACATCTTGAAAACGATGTGTTTTTCATATTCTACATTCTTATTTCGCTGCCCTCTGGCCAGTTATGAAAAACAACTTACGTGCTGGTAAGGAGGTGAAATTAGCCTCGCTTCGACGGTGTCAGTTCAACTTCTCTCAAAATTGAAAAACAACCGTCTTTTTCATCCATTTCGTCGGTGTCACTTGTTTCTTCAAGATTCATATATTCAAATTAATGCAAACGCGTGAGCAGAGCAAATGTTGATTTCGACAGGAGACATCTCAACTGATGGTCAGCCGAAAACGTCTTGCGCTTTACATTGAAATATAAAACTGCACGTGAAGTTGCAGGACAACAATTTGTATATCGTACTACAGAGTTAAAAATAGGAGCGTTGCAACACACAACTTTCCTTAGCTCTACAACAATTCACTTTGTACATGGCTAATTCTATTTAATCAATTCATCTGTCACTCATTTAATTTGAACTTCGTCAAACAACGCTTTACGGCAGCAGGAAGCGGTAGCGCTTACAGTTCCGGAATTTTTCGTGCTGCTCGTACTCATTGCAGGACCATTATTGAGCAATTGGTACACAGATAATTAATGAAGCTGTAAACACAAATTTTTTGAAGAAGGATAGTAATTACTTTTGCAGAGTTATTGGGTAAACACCTTTAGAACTGGTAGTAAGCGAAATGACAGTAGTTGCAATTCAGGAATTTCTGGAGTAACCCCCATGTATCTCATGAGCGTTTTTGAACACTCACCCTTTAGGTATTGGATTGGACTACAATACCAATTTTTTTCAACATTCAACAAAAATTCCAGCGGAGTTTATAAGGAAAAAAACTGCGTAAAAACGCTTTTCGTCGAAAATTTTGGTAATTTATTGTGCTGCTATAGTCATTTTCCCACAAATGGGAATTTTATGGTGTGATTGCCTTATTGAGAGCTATCAATATAAAAAGTTTAATCAAAATCGTTAGAGCTGTTTTTGAGAAAAAAATTTGGTGTTTTGATCACTATGATAACTATAGTTAACTTTGGGTGGATTCTGCCCATACCCTCATTTTTGCATTCCATGGTAACCTGTAGGCTAGACATCAAGTTTCAGCTGATTTGGTTTTCTCTAAAAACTGCGCTAAAATCGATTTTGTCGAAAGTTTTGGTAATTTATTGTGCTGCTCTCGTCATTTTCCCACGGATGGGAATTTTATGTTATAATTCCCATATTGAGAGCTATCAATATAACAAATTTAATCAAAATCGTTAGAGCCTTTTTTGAGAAAAAAAAAATTTGGTGTTTTGATCACTATGATAACTATAGTTAACTATCGGTGGATTTTGTTCAAACCCTTATTTTGGCGTCCCATGGTGACCTTCGGACGAGATCAAGTTTGAGCTGATTTGGTCCGGTGGTTTTCTCTAAAAATCGTTCACAGACACACATACACACAGACCATTTTCCCAAATAGTGTTTTTCGGACTCAGGAGGGTCTGAAACGTAAAGATCTGAGGAAAACTCAAAATGTTCTTTTTCAGCCGATTACATAACTTTCCTTAATACTTCGTAGAGCCAAGGAAAGTAAAAACTGCAGAGTGGTGAGTTTCCATGAACTTTTCCTATTTGGGGAGTATACAAGTCCAGTATACGAACTTGTTGTTCAACAATTATATGGAGACTTCTCGGGGCGAAAAGAACTACTATCAAATTGTAACAAAATACAACTTTTCTCGCGTTGGTACAGATGAGGATCGAGACGATCGGCTGAAAAATTCGGCAGCAAATAAGTTTTAATATACGTTCTCCTCGATTGTACCACCTGTCCGTTGGATGACAAGGAGAATATCTTCCAGCTTTGACTGCTTCCAAGCGAAATTCTGCTCACTTCACACGATTTTTGGGAAAAGTAGTGCCAAAAAAAAGTAGTTGTAGTTAACCCATGAAATCTAACTCGAAGAAAATAAGATTTTTTTCAAGGTATTAGTCAAAAAGAGGCAAGAAGTCAGCAAGCGTTCTTTCGAACGAATTTCATAGTTCTCATTTTATGTGGTTGTACTGTTATTAGCCCTACCGAGTAGGAAGAAAATTTATGCACTCGGTCGAAAATCGAAAATTTGAGTTTTCTTCAGATCATTACGTTCCCAAGTCCAAAAACGCCATTTTATAAATGGTCTGCGGGTGTTGGGGGAAGGTAATTGAGAAAGAACGGCCGAACAAAATTGACTCAAATGTAACACTTAGCCTGCAGACAACCAAATGACGCCAAAAGAATGGTGTGGACAAAATCAGTCCAAAACTAATAGTTTAGTGATCAGAACACCGAAGTCTTTTTTCTCAAAACTCTCAAACGATTTTGGTTAAACTGTTTGTGTGGACAGTTCCAAATGGCACGAATTTACTATTAAGACCTTCGGAAAATAACAATAAATAATAAAAAAATGTGGAAGAAAATTGTAGCGCAGATTTTTTTTCTTTTAAATCCCGCTCAAATTATAATATTATTCGCTTTCGTTATCAGGGTAGTAGTCCAATAAGCTTCCTTGACGGTGAGAGTTTAATAACGTCCATAAAACGACCCGGAGCGACTGTAAAAATTTCGAAACTCAAACCACTTCATCTACTTGAAGTTTTCACAGCTTTTACCCAATTATTCCAAAACAGTCAACACGAAGAGTCTCAATAAAAATCATAGTGACTGCCTGATGAGTCACCTATCGGTTGATCAGCCATAGACGTCGTGGTATAAGCGGGAGCAACTCAATAAATACTAACGCTTTCCATACAGAACTCATACTTAAGGTGAGCTTAAATTCGTTTGTTGCTAGAGCGATTAGTTGACTCACAAGATTAACAATAACAATATTGCATTGCACAAAGGGTTTTCAGCAACGAGCTCAAAATACTTTTTTTCGTAGTTGTATTTTTCCAACTTCCCGATTCATTATTCAGACGCTAACTAACATAAATAGTAAAAAGATCCTCATGAAAAATGTCACATAATTATGAAACGCACCGGCATTGTGGGTGTGAATATTTCTAGCGCTGAGAATGGGAAGTTTTCTGACTGGATATTCTTCTATAAATTAAACTTCACTTCACTTCTAATCGGTTCTAAATAGTGACAAATGTAAATGAGTTACAAGGAAACATACTTCAGCGCTAGAATAGGAGTGGTGCCTCTTTCGAAAGTACTTTCAGGGGCACTATGGGGTTCTAAGATTACACAGGTCGACTCTGGCCCATTAGGTAAAGGTTAGAAGTAGAACGGAGTGAGTGAGTGAGTTGACACCCATAGGGAACACGGGTGCGATCGTAAGTGAAACAGACCTGCGACGCTCAAAATTTAATAAACGGAAGAAGTAAATTAGAAGGAGCCCAGAGAAAAATACGACACTACATCATTCCCGCGGCATTAAAAAAGTGTAAATTACGCGAGGTATAAGGCGAAAGGGGAAGGAACAGCGAACGTGGGCAGCCATTAGACATTATATCAAGCCCGTACATTAACGCAAGTTACGAGAACAAAAGCGGAAGGTGCCGGCGATTTTTCCTGAGTCACAGAAAACGTAGTTTTGAACTACGGCACAGATGCGACGTGGAGGGGATTAAGGAGCCTAGGGAACATTATTCATCCGGCTACAAAAAGAAGAAAGAGCAAGTGCAAAGTTGAACATTAAAAACTTTGGTTTAATATTTCTCTGTAATCCTCGCAGTTGATTACGCTATTGTTCATTATTTATTAAACCTTTTAAATAGATTACATTTTCGCATTCTTCTTCGAGATAGAAAGCGCAACGCATGAAGAATTCAGTTTTCAACCTAACTTTTTAACTCTCATTCAGTACAACACAGTGACTGAGAACTCGTAAATGTAGAGAAGAGCAAAATGGAGTATATTAGCATTAGAACAGAGTTGCCGAGCAGAAGGAAGTAGGAACAAGAATAAGTTTGGCGTCTAAGCGACACAGTTACTGAGCGGGTATTGCCACTGAGTATTGTTGAAATCGGGCAGTTGGGTGTTGAGCGAAGGAAATACTGCTGAACTTCAACAACATTAAAAACACTTCTATGGGTCCCTGAGGGGAACTGAACGGCCATTTTGAACAAGAGTTTGTCTCTTTGTCGCCTTTTGAGATATTTTATGAGGAGATTAAAATGCAAGGACTGCGAAGATGAACACTCGAAATTGCAAAAGCACTGAGATAGCAATACTTTCTCTTATAAACACATCGCCCTAAGCTTGAACGTAAGTTTTTTTCTTTTATGTGTGATACATTTTGCTCGCCAGTTCAATACTAAAATAAATATCTGGTGCGTTGCAACACACAACTTTCCTTAGCTCTACGTCAATTCACTTTGTACATGGCTAATTCTATTTAATCAATTCATTTATCACTCAGTTAATTTGAACTTGGTCAAACAACGCTTTACGGCAGCAGGAAGCGGTAGCGCTTACAGTTCCAGATTTTATTGTGCTGTTCGTACTCATTGCAACACCCGTATTGAGCAATTGGTACACAGATAATTAATGAGGCTGTAAACACAAATTTTTTGAAGAAGGATAGTAATTACTTTTGCAGAGTTATTGGGTAAAAATGTTTAGAACTGGTAGTAAGCGAAACAGCGGTAGTTGAAATTCAGGAATTTCCGGAGTAAGCCCCATGTATCTCACGAGCGTTTTTAAACACTCAATCTTTAGGTAGTGGATTGGACTACAATACTAATTTATTTTAACATTCTACAAAAATTCCAGCGGAGTTTATAAGAAAAAAACTGCGCTAAAAACGCTTTTCGTCGAAAATTTTGATAATTTATTGTGCTGCTCTCGTCATTTTCCCACGAATGGGAATTTTATGGTATAATTATATTATATAAAAAATTTAATCAAAATCGTTAGAGCCGTTTTTGAGAAAAAAATTTGGTGTTTTGATCACTATGATAACTAAAGTTAACTTTCGGAAGATTTTGTCCATACCCTTATTTTGGCGTCCCATGGTAACCTGTAGGCTAGACATCATGTTTCAGCTGATTTGGTACGGTTGTTTTCTCTAAAAACCGCGCTAAAACCGATTTCGTCTAAAGTTTTGGTAATTTATTGTGCTGCTCTCGTCATTTTCCCATAGATGGGAATTTTATGGTGTAGTTGCCATATTTGGAGCTACCAATATAAAAAATTTAATCAAAATCGTTAGAGCCGTTTTTGACAAAAAAAGTATTTGGTGTTTTGATCACTATGATAACTATAGTTAAATTTCGGTGGATTTTGTTCATACCCTTATTTTGGCGTCCCATAGTGACTTCCGGGCTAGATATCAAATTTGAGCTGATTTGGTACGGTGGTTTTCTCTAAAAATCGCTCACAGACACACATACACACAGACCATTTTCCCAAATAGTGTTTTCCGGACTCAGGGGGGTCTGAAACGTAAAGATCTGAAGAGAACTCAAAATATTTTTTTCAGCCGATTACATAACTTTCCTTTCTACTTCGTAGAGCAAGGAAAGTAAAAACGAGTTGCTCTGTTCGATCAAATTAATGATCATACGAACTTCACACACAAAAAAACCTATCAGCAACATTTAGTTAGCTCCAACGCAAAATAAAAACTTACGGTAAAAAAAGTAATGTGTGGGGAACAAAAACGAAATCCGGGTCGAAGGTCGAATAGAGTTGGTTCTACGTGGCGTGAAAATGAGTGAAGAGGACGATTTCTCTGATAATTACTTGGTGAGAATTGAACGTAGAATAACAGAGATGATAGTGTCGGTAAAAAATAGATTTGTGCGTTGAGTGATGGCAGTCGATTTTATTTGCGCGAGGCGAGGACTAGCGGCATCTCGATAGCGAGGATTCGTGAACTGTACACCTAGAAGGGGACACATTAGAAAACCGTCCAACATTGTGAATAACGTATGAAGGTGGTCAAACGACAGTCAAAATGAAGTCAAACATTAATGTGCACAACTGCTAAGCGTCACAAATTCCCCATTTTGACAACACTGTACGATAACCCACTTTAGGATGCTATTTCCCAGTTGGCATATGTTGGAGCGAAGAAAGTAAAATAAGTGATGGATCTAGCGGCAGATTTGCTCGGGTTTGTTTGTCTCTTTCCTACAAGCCGTCTACCACTCTTCCGGATTGATTTCAGTAAAGCAGCCTATACTGGTTTTGATGTCCATAAATAACTGCTCTTTTCCGATAGAAAAATATCGCGGATATTTGTTCAACTTGTCCTAGGGCTCTCAATCGTAGGAGATCACTCTTTGCCTGTTTTTGTCTGGTTTGCAACTCTAAACACAAAGTTAGTGACAAACGCGAACGAATTGATAATTCGGTTTTCGAGAAAACATTGTGAAGTCGTTGTAAATATTACTATAAATTAATAATATCCAGAATGTTATAGAATACCAAGAAAGGCGTGATTGTAACAAGAAGACCGAGGGACGGATACCAGAGAACCTGATGAAGACGGCGGAAACTTAACTTCCAAAATTAACATCTCAGATGAAGGTCAGGAAACATTCGTAAGAAGCGCGGAGATGGCGGTGAAGCCGTCAAACGGGATAAGGGCTACGACTCAGTAACGGTGGAAAACCACAAAATGAAAATGCTGATGTCCCTAACCACCGGGTCCTGACAACCAGTTCGAGGGCCACCGAACTAATTTACCGCAGTAATTGTCGGCGTCCGCAGAGGGTTAGAGTTGGGAAATTGAGACCAGGAAACGGCTCTTCGTATCTTGCCAAGAATTGACAACATGGCGCAGGAATAGGTACCAAGAGTTAATCAGTTTTTATTACGCATTTTTTCTCAAGACTCAAGAACTGATACTGTGTGATTTAAAGCAGTTTATTTCACCCCAGCACAGGTCAATGGGCCAGAAAGTCAATAGACTTGATCTCCCCATCATATTTCATGTTATTATTTATGTTACTGCTGTTTGTCAAACTACAATGCATCCCTGCAATAAAGTTATCTACCTAAAAAAACTAATATAACAAACCTATGAATAAACAACAAGTTAAAATAACATGACGAAATCCCGTTACGTAAAATTCACACGCAATCCTACTACGTTATCGTGAATCTTGAACTCCGCTACTGCTGACCAGTTGGTATGTACTACTGAATTGGCGGTCGACGTACTTTAATTTCAAATGATTTATGAACCCTTAAAAAGTCTACGGAAATATTCAAGAAATCATAACGTTTAATAAAAAGCGGGGGAGGGAAGAGGGAATTGAATGAAGAAACTTAAGACGTGTTGGACGGAAGCAGGACTAGCCGCACTATTTAAACGGCACCGTCAGTCCTACAACCAGTCTCGCCCCAGGCTTAAAACGCTTCCTCATTAGTTAATAATAAATACGTAAATATGTGCCATTTGGAACCTGCCTCAAAATAAATACGTAAACCTGCGCCTTAATTTCTCGCCTGCCGGGCCTGCAAAGCAGAACAGCAAAGCGTGCTTCAACCCCCTTCTTCTGAGCCAAGGCGCAAAGAACGAAAACGTTCAGTGAATTGAGTTTATTTTACTCGTTTAAAATAAAATACTAGTTAATACCTAGCCCACACGTTACCACGGGACGCCAAAATAAGGGGATTAGCAAAATCCGCCTAAACTGACTAGGAAGACTATCATAGTGATCAAAACAATTTTTTTTCTTCAAAATGGCAGTAACGATTTTTATTAAATTATTAGTATGGACAGTTATAAATAAAACAATACCATAAAATTTCCATCCGCATGAAAATGACGACAGCAGCACAATAAATTACGAAATATTTAGAGGAAAATCAATTTTAGCGCGGTTTTTTAACGGAGCATCAACTCCGCTCAAACGTTACTAGAATCTTCAGAAAAATTGACGCGGTAGCTCAATCAAGTACCTATTCGAGGATAGTTAGAGAATACTCTCAAGATAAACAGGAGATAAAAAATTCCGGAATTTCACCCCTCGCTACTGTTTTTCTCAGTTTTTACCTGGTAATTCTGGAACAGTCTCAATAAAAATCCTATTTACAATCTGTGAGACCGATAGCTCAATAAATGTCTAGTGGTTTTTGACATTTCGGAACTGTAAGCCCGAACCAGCCCTTTCTACCAATGTTAAGTTATGTTTGACCAAGTTCAAATGAAGTGAGTGAAAAATGGATCGAATTAGTTGCAAAAGCCATGAAATTATGTAGAGTTAAGGAAAATGGTGTGATGAGTCGCTCCTGATGGCTTTTAACACGGTCGCTACCCTTTAGATGTGATAATACAGGCCTACCAATGAACTTAATTAGAAATTACAGTAAACACTATTGGTAGGGTAAAATGAAGTGAAGCATTTTACGTCTTTAGAGTGATTGACGCTCCTAAATTAGACATCCACTTTTTTTACGCTACTCCAAATGTTCTATTATAGTTAACTACAATTCAAAGGAAAGCGCTAATGTAAGCGAGGTGATAAACTTGTAATACGCTAAGTGCAAGTCGATATTTAGAATTTGGAAATTGTTCTTTCCTATTTAAAAATGAAAACAATATCCCTGATTGCTGAGGTTGTCACAGAAGCAACAATTAAACATCCAGACTTTCCTCCCAACACAGCAACAAAAGAGCGAGGAGCCGTTTTGTAATCATTCGCAGGTGCTTTACCGTTGATTGAGGGACTTGGGTGAAATTTCCAGGACGATTAGTAATTATTGGAAGACTTGGAAGGGTTCAGGGAGCTGAATGGAGTGGTGATGGAGCGAGGAAAGGCTTCAGAGGAGGAGATTAATAATCATTATGGCGAGAATCTAATATATTTGAGCTTATCGAAAGGAGGAGGCAGGCAATTTTGATTGATACGCTATCGAAGGTTCCCGTTTGACAACACAACCTGGAGCGGAAGACCGGGGGGGATCGGTGTCGGACGAGATCAATAAACGGTTCTTGTTTATATGGGCGGGCAGAGGTGCCGGACAGGAGGCGGGTTAGCCGCCGAGTTGGGTCATTTCCCGTCTCCATTGCCACCTAATTTTTGGAAGGAGTCTTCGATAAAAAAAAAAGCAACTCGACTATAAACGGGCAATACCTGCATTTAATTTTTGACCAGCGCAGAGTGATACGACCGAAGACCATGTCCTTCTGAGAGCTACATTGTCACCGACGTGGGGGGCAGGGTTGAGAAGGCGGAGTCAAATAGCGAACTCAAAACAGCAGGGCCAGGGGAAAAGCGGGAAAGAGGTCCGAACGGGAGGACGTTCCTGGAGCACTGAAGCTGGGTTTCAGCATCTACATCCCCTCCATCGTACACCCCAATCACACAACCCCTTTTCCAACCACTGCTGCCAACTCAACCCTGAGCGTTTCCATCTATCGCCGGCAACACGCTCAAGTCTCAAATGGAAACTGCATGGAAATTCCAGCAGAGAGGGTCTGAAGTGGAATTGGAAGCTCGTTACTGGTTAAGTACCTTACCGTGCAACATGATGATGGATATCCACTGAGCAGTTTTGATACCCTCGGTCTACTTCCTGCAACCTAAAGCACCAGGAAACTATCGTAATTGACTAAAAAACAAGTTTAAGCTTTATCAGATCTTAACGTTTTAAAGAATCTGAAAACCCTGATTTCACAGCGTAGTCCGTGTGTGTTTATAGTCAATATTGCGGAAGGACATCTGAACCGATAGAGCTCGTTCCTCCGTTTATGATTGTTTTATTCGTTACTTTTGGAGGCACAAAAATAAAGTTGAGAGCAGATCTACAGTGAGGGGGTTATGCCATTTTCTCAAGAAGTGTTTTCTACGAATTGTAGGCATGTAGATATTTTAACAATATTTTGGAGAGTAGATCGTATTACTGTAGCTACTTAATCGTCGAGTTTTCCTCTCACAGGTTACGCCCATGCACGGAAATAATTTCCATGATACTTTTACTTACTTAAATCGAAATATTACTCTCTAAGTCTCGTTTTCTCGTAGAATGTGAAAAGAGCGGATAAAACGTTTCCTAAAGAAAATTTTTGCAAGAGCAGCATTTTTCAAAGCTTTTTGCGCTTCAATTTTTCATAGTGTAGAGCAAGCTGGTAGTTCTACACCAGAATTGAATGTTATTGCCCGAACACGTTATTCATCTTTCTAGTGCCTCCCCCCCCTTCCTCCCGCATGGGAAGAAACGCAGCAACCACTTTCAATTACACATCTTAAAGCATCACAAATTGGGGAAATGCCTTCAAATATTATCCAGACTCAAAGGATGGCACTACTTGTTTAAAATACTATTAATTAACCAGCTCATTACAGTAATAACCCTTTTGAGCAGATATGGCTTCATATAACAAAGCCACACAGACACATTATACGCTATACAATTAGAACGTATTGAACTGAGCTCTCGGTAATCTTAAGATCCTCCACTCTACTTTTCTGACGACCCTCTGAAACCAAACCATATTGACATTTTAAATTGATCTTCCAGAGGGGTGGGGACAACAACCCGTGAAATATGTCTGTGTGTGTGGAATAATGTAGCCGCTCGAGGGAAGGACCCCGTGCACAAGGTTGTTAGTGCACAGTGGTCACCTAATAGCCGAGAAACTTGACAATATCCAATCCAGGGGCATTTATAATTCATACAAACAAGCGCCCGCACGGTGCGGAAATGACCACCGCTCTTCAATGCGGGAGATTCACCCGTGAATACCGAACGAGTTTTGATATTATTGAGCTGGAAAATACATTTAGGTAAGAATGGACCTACGGTGTTGGGGAATGCCATTGTGAGTGTTGGTGTGAGGGGTGAGGCGCTCTTGCTTTCCATCCGAATATTTGATTATATGAGCCGCACAACGCCTTCATAAAAGAAGGCTTAACGCAAGCAATGTGGCAATCTGCCTGGGTCATGGGAATTGTAAGAGAAGGAAGCACCGAAAAAATTGGAAAGTTCAACGTTCCACTTGGGAGTTAGAGGAATAAAGTTTACGAAAATAGAGCGTACAGTACACCAATACGACGTTGTTTGGTTAAAAACATACTTTATAATCTTGGTATACTTTACTAACGTTACTTGAGTCATTATATTTTATCATCCTTTAAACCTACTGGTTCCTTCAACCAACGAGTACTCATATTTTCTTCTCCACAACACTAACATTCGGTAGAAATGTATTTCAGGTATTTCAGTTTGCAAATTTGGAGATTATAACATAGTTCAAAACAAATAGATAGAGCTTGGTGTTCATGGCAAAGTAGACCGCCAGATGTGAGACCAAACCGTTATCTCAATATATGTAACTTTTGAACATTACTTCAATTTGTTATCTCCATTATAATGTTAACTTGTACTATATTTGTTAGATGCACAAGGGGCTACAGATGAAATTCAGTATGGGCGAAGAATAGCTCAACGCATGAGTGGTGAGAGCGGGTTTGGTGGAAAGGGGTGAAGTTTGAGGGGGGGGGGGGCAGTAGCGTGAAAAAGTCAGAGGTAATGCGCCACAGGGAGGCAACTGGAATTAACTGGGATGAGAGCTGAGTGTTTTAATTGTCCGATTTTTAGGGCTGAGCACCCTAAAAGTAAGGAAGTAAAAGAAGAAGAGAAATGAGGAAAAATAAACGTGAGGAGAACAAAAAAGAGAAAATACATTGCCGGCTAAGGTCAGAAAATTGAAGGAAAAATAATTATTGACAAGGGTGGTTTGGAGTTTCTAGCAGCTCCAGAAAAAAGGCCTCAGATCACTTAGCTCTGCTTCAGATCAGAGGGCTGTAGGAGCCTGGTAAGACCGATTGGATTTGAGCACAGGGAACTTCCTTACTAAATCGGCCTGAGCCGAGCCGAACAATTTCTTTATAGTGTTAAAATGAAAATAAGATTCATATGTTACATAATAACCAGTATTGCACAATACAATTAGTTCAAATACACCATAAAATATGAACTCACCTCCCAAGTAGGATGGGTTTTTGTATTTTTCTCGAAAAGTGCTACAACCAATTATGCTGTAAGTTGTAAATAGATATTTATAGGTTTTAAGCCACTTTCATTCTTTACGGTAGCAAGCGCCACACTACACAAATCCTTCATCGAATAAAAGGGGAATATTAAGATTTTCAAGCCCACTGACCCTCAAACCACGTAGCGGTGCGAGATTGGAATCTGTAATTTCACAGTGAGAAGCGCCATACTTCTGACTTTACTTTCTACTTTATAGGGTTGCTTTAAATTTATATTTCAATTTCCAGTTCACTTGGGAAGGAAATGAAGGGGCACCATCGCCATAATAATAGCAAACGAATATTATTAGGAGCCCGCGATTTATATTATTAGGCATCCGATCTTCACACGATGAATCAGTTCCACATCAGAGAAATCCAATAATGGCCTCCACCGACCTCTATAAATCCCGGAGTCGTAGAAGGGACGAGACCGCAGTAAAACGCTGAAGGGTTGCATTTCTGAGGGAGCAGGAGGAAATAGGACGTTTTTCATTTCACTCCGGAAGCGCAGTACGGGTTATTATGTATCGGAGGATCCATTTAATCTTACAGCCTCGTACTACTTTTATATCTACCCAGAAGAGATTAAGCTAATTCATATTTGATTTATAATTTCCGAAAATGAACTCGAGCAATCAACAAACGTAACCTGACAGCAGTAACTTTCCATGTCGGGTTTTGAAATAAAAACTCGTCAAATTAGATTAAAACTTGCACATTTTAAAGTGGAATGCTCGTAATTATTTCACCTAGTACATGAAGTGACAATTGGTAATTTAAATGAAACGCTTTTTATGTTCGAATCAAGAAGCTATTTCATTTCATTTTAATACCCCACCGTGATGAACCTAATTCCGTGGTTTCGTGCTGACTGCCCTCCCTAAATGTTTCCACAGGAATGCGTAGATACACCGTCCGTACGTATACAATATAATTGAATTTAGCGTGGTGGTTGTGTGACACTTCACACCAGACATTTAAAAATTGAATACCTGGTAAATAAACACACCACCAATTCTAGTACAGACACATTCGACAAGTAGAAACGGCTCAACGATTTCCGGAACATAAGGCGTTAACATTCTCATTATGGAGCTGTACGTGGGGCTTCACATAAACTGAGAGAAAAATTGGGTGGATGTGTAGGAGCCAGAGTGTTAAGGATAGCTTAACAGCGCCAGAAAATGTTTGGCATTATCTTCTGATTTTTACGTGTCAAAGGATTGTGACATTCAACCACCAAAATAAACCATAACTGTATTCATTATTGTCATTTACGATTATACTCAGATAACGCAAAAACAGTACACAACCGGCAAGAGTTCCATTCTCAACGGTCAACAAGAACGTTCATGAGGTATCGTATAACATTATAGAAAATTAATAATAATTAAACGAATTTCAAGAATACCTCATTGATGGCTTGAGAGGGTAATATAACAGGAACAGAATTTAGGAGCATCCACATTCTAGAACAAGGGTTCATAAAAAGAACTGCGGATCGGTTAGAGACATTGCAATGGGTACGTCAGAGGGGTCGCTGATTGAGTAATTTGATTCAAAGAGGAGCCTAAATGAGGAGGGGCAACGCTGAAGAGCTGACGAGACAGTCGTTGAGGAGGGAGAGAAATAAATCAATGTGCTGGCACGTCACATGGAGCATTTATTCCGCTGATACAGTTACGAGAATAACGGAGAAATAATGCTATTAATTAACTCCCTAAAGCCCAGACTAATTTCCGGAAAAAGCTCCCTCGCGGATGCGTCAGGTGAAATGAAAGTAGACAGGCGTATAAACCGGGTCAAAACGCATGTAGCTGTGAGCTGGGTGCCATTACGTAGGATCCATCACGCCACTCGCACTCCGCGAAAATCTCATGGTTTTACTATACTTTTTCAGAACGACTCATTACCTTTTTATAAAGGAAATAGTAGCTTCGAACAACTCCAATGTCATTCTTAGAACTGGAACAAACTTTTAGCAACAAGTATGTTAAGCCAATTACTAACCGTTGGCCCCTGCTCAAACCTGAAATCCCTGTAATGGACATAAATCCCTAAATGTTCGTTTAATCTCGTGGAACTAATCGGGAATTATGCAATGTAGACCCTGCAAGCAGTTGCCTCTAGCGTTAGTTTCCATCAGAATCTTCCGAACACGAGTTAGCGCTTAGTTAACTCCCACAACGTTCAATACATCTTTTTGAAATATTAAGGAACTGTAAGGAGTGGGTGCGTGTCAGGTTCTGAATCGTATGTGGGATTTACTTATGCAAATGTGAATATATTTACTATTTCGGCGGTTGATCTCGGATTATTAGTATTTTCGGAACTGATCGGTTGCTCTGTCGAGAAGATTTCTCTTATCCATTCTGATTTGCCTTGCCTTGGAGTGGCACACAACCAATTTAAATCAAGATTTATGTGATTGCAGTTGGGGGTTTATTCCTCCTGAGGTTCAGCATTTGAACGAGTCTACGGCAATCTTACGGTTTAAGCAATAACACTTTAATGAACCGCCCGAAGCTATTCAAGTGCACTACTCCGTTATCTTCAAGTTAAGTTTAAAGCATTTGAACAATACGTTGCTTACTCAAGAGCCAGAACGGCTCCTGTTCTAAGTGGATGGTTAAAATAAACGCTGAACAGCTACAGACGTGAGTGGTGAGTCAAGAGCACAGTCATACGGAGCAGAGGTTGAGCCCCTAAGAAAAACCTGTTTTGTCGAAGACCACTTTCATCCGTGACTCACAACTGAAGTCGACGTGAATCTATAAGCAGATGTCAACCAACGCACCCGCAAGATCAACGACGATCAACTGTTGTCCTTATTCGTTCAATCACTTAGTTACGAATTCAGTACTAAAATCTCTCCAATCTTAACGGTTCAAGGGCTTCTGTGTCGGAGAAGAATAATTTAGAAAATTGGTCTGTGTGTGTCTTTGAATGCTAGTGACGGGAAATGGCAGAACCAAATTGGCTTAAATTTGATATTTAGCTTATAGGTCACATGTTTATGGTTTTATAACGCTCTTAAGATAATCAGAAGCTACTCCAGAAATTCCGTAATCAATCATGTTGATTCAAATCCCAATGTCTGCCAACCAATTTGAGCATTTGGTTTCATCACACATCGTGTCGTAGAGATGTGTTGAACGTAGATGCAGCACGTATACCCGCGGTGAAGGCACGTGAGGACGAGAAAGTTGTGTAGTGTAATATTTTTTCTGAGCATTGCGTCAATTCAACGTACGTTTGCATAAAGGGAAGGGAATCACACAAGAGAAACGGATTCTTTTGGCATATTACGCCGAGCAAAATTATTGAGAGTCCTAGATGCGGGAGCGTCCTAAACGTTTGAGAAAGCAAGCCTGCGATAGATAAGGTGGTATCGTCCAACAACGCCCACGAGGAGATAGGCATCGTTGCTTTCCTCGTCGAACACACGGGAAACCGGAGAATTTTGAAACTCAAGTAATTATTACTCAACCCCTTGTTCTAACTGGTCCTGTTGTTCAGTAACCTCTCATCTTGTAAATTAGGACGTACACGAATTTTAATTTAATATTTACAGATAACATTTGCTACGACGAAATCAGAGCTTTTTGCTTTCAAAGGTAAATCATCAGCGGAGATTTCATTATGGAAACTTAAAAACACTGAATAGATTGGACGTTGGAGCAGTAAACGCGGATGGCATATGATATCCTGGGACGAAAATATCGGGAACGCTTAAAAGACGGTTTAAATAGTTAGCCCAATATGCACATTACGTTTGACAGCTGTCGTTAGGTGTGCGTAGTTTCTGCAGGAGCTAGGGGAGTTCACAATTTCTATTAATTTATTATGCTACTCCCGTAATTTTCCCACAGGTGGAACTTTCACACTAATCTTACCAAGTGTCCACACAAAATGTGTAATCAACATCGTTAGAGCCGTTTTTGAGAAGAAAAAAATCTCCGGTGCTTCGATCACTAAGTTAGCTATAGTTAGTTTCTCTCTCAATTTTATACAGACTCAAAAGACTTTCATACGCAAGAACCTTGGAAAAGAGAAGGTCTGGAAAAAACTCAAACTACCGAAAAAGTTACTGTGTACGTACACAACACCACTTCAAGTTGGTTGATATGAATTCCATAACACAAAAACACAATATTTGAGAATAATTTCGTTGACCATGGAATGTGGCAACAAATTACATTATCTAGCACACCATGTGCGTCTCATAATCGAGCCAACACGGTCACTTCCGCAGTCCACAGTAAGACGAAACTGTAATTAGTACATTTTATTCCCTCTAAACTTCAAAACCAGCAGTATCCTCGGCGCGGCAGACCAAATGCCGCCAAAGGGCACGAAAATGAGTCAACCATCAAGAAGGCTGGAAGCTGCACGGAGTATAGTAGGTCAAGGTTGAATCAGTAGACCCAGCTTTCAACGGGAATCGTGAACGAGGACGGTAAATACACGATTCCTCAGTGTAAAGCTGATCAAAATTCAACGCAACGTCAATTTCAGCGAGCGGGAACTCCATTCCCTCAAATTTCTATTCACCGCACTCCAGAAGACACAAAATAATCAAGACGTACACAGACACTCCAAGCCAACATCAACTTTCACAATAATATGGTGCAAAAAAAGTATATTCACGAATGTGACAATCAAAATTTGGTTCCGCTAATCGATGGCGCAACTATTTCGGAAAGCGCATTACTATAACATAAACTGGCCCTACACTAACTTGCTTTTTTTCGTCGATTGACTTTTCTTCTTCAATATGCACCATTTACAAACAAAAAATATGTAAAAACATCTCTCTAACTCCTTCGCCGATTCTAATTATATAATTAAATTGTAACACGTACCGACTGTATAAATACGTATGTATAGTTAGTGGGATTATAATACGAAAAGGAGGGAACACACGTAAAGAAAACACAAGATACAAAGAACATTTCAAACAACTGTGAACTATTTCCCGGTATCTTACACTTTATGGACGATGTAACGATGCAACGAAGAAACGAAAAGTTGAGACATATTTAGAGGTCTAAAAGCTCCCAGCGCACGAGCGGCTTTTTATAAGTTGTGGTTACAGTGGCTTACGCGGGCTTCAAAACTTCAACATTGACGAAAATTCATCGTAGGCTTATTTCAGTAGAATTCGTTAATACTGAAGTTCCATTTTCCATGTTTTGTACGGTACACACCAGTTTCAGTAGTCCACCATAAATATCACGTCAAATCATAAGATTCATTATGATTAAATGAACCCAGATGAAAGTGGCAGTCTGTAAGCCCTATCCTCAGATAGTATTATGTTCATCAGTCCTGGTAAGCACAGGAGAAAGTCGAGAGGCGGGGTAATGAGAACTCGTGAAAGTAGAACTGCGTTGTATTCGTGGAAGAAGGTTAAAACTAAGAATCTATTCTTAGAAAAGAAGATAATAATACGAAAAGGACGGAACACACGTAAAGAAAACACACGATACCTAGAACGTTTCAAACAACTGTGAACTATTCCCGGTATCTTACATTTTGTGGACGATTTATGAACAGCAACTTGGAACTTGGGTGAGGGTGCTACTCACTAGTAGTCCTCAATGTCTTCTAGGAAGTCGGTAGGCCGTTTCCTCTTCAGCCGGCGATTGGGTCGTCTTTGGGGAAGGTTCTGGATCAGTTGAATGAGGAGAGGGTTGGTGTGGGATGTTATCCTATCATGTAGCCTGATGAACTTCTTCTGTAGGTCCTCCTGGACGGGAAGAATGTTCAAGTCGTTGTGGAGGGTTGAGCTGCGAACGAACCAGGGGGCTCCGGTTATAATTCGAAGCACTCTGTTCTGGAAGCTCTGAATTCTTTTTAACTGTGACTTACTGGCAGCACCCCAGAATTCGCCTCCGTGTAGCCACATTGGTCTCAATATGGTGAGGTAGACAAGCCGTTTCAGGTGAAGAGGTAGACGAGAGGACCCTTGGATGAGGAACTTCACCTGCTTCAGACGGTACCTCAATCGCTGCAACAGATTTGAAATGTGTGTGTTCCATACCAGCTTCCTGTCAAGGTTGAGGCCCAGGTATTTTACCGAGGATTCCTCCGGTACCGGTACACCCTGAATCGAGACTATGTGGCGCCCTGTCTTGAGCTTGTAAGTGAAACACACTAAGGAGGATTTGGTTGGGTTTACCTTCACTCGCCATTTGTCACACCAGTCATCCACTGAGTCAGCATAAGATTGAAGGGTGATGCTGGTTGTATCATCGGGACCTTTCACGAGGGCCGCCACGTCGTCGGCGAAATGCGCTTGTTTGACCGTTGCTGGGGCAGGATAGTCAGAGGTGTAATAAGCGTAAAGAAACGCACTCCACACTCCTCTCTGAGGAATCCCTGCGCTTATACATTTGATAGCTGACAGTGCATTGTCACACTTGACGGAGAACGTTCTTCTGCTAAGGTAGGACTGGACGAGCCTGTAGTGTGAGTCACATAGCCTGTCTCTTAGCTTGGACAGTAGACCCACATGCCATACTCTATCAAATGCTTTTTCAGTGTGCAGAAAGAGTCCGAGACACGTTGTTCCTTCCTCGTAAGTATCCAAAAGGTGTTCGACCACTCTATGGAGTTGCTGAGTGCACGAATGCTTTGATCGGAATCCAAATTGCATGTCAGGTATGGCTTCAGATAACTGTGACAGAAGATGAGGGAGCATTAGTCTTTCAAATATTTTCGAATTTTTGGGGAGGAGACTAATTGGGCGATAGCTTTTAGGGTCGCATTTCGGTTTGCCAGGTTTCGGTACCATTACCACAACAGCATACTTCCAGGTCGTAGGAAAATATCCAAGACGTAGCATAGCATTGTAAATTTGGGTGACGACGGTTACTACGATCAAAAGAATACCGCAAGAACAACCCATCCAGGACGGTTGGTGGCAGTGTTAATTATGTTCCCTCCTGATGGAGTGATATTTGTCAGCCCTAGTCTCAGTATTTGCTGCAAACTTCTCAACAAGCTGAGTCCCAACAAGCTTCCCCGTTTTACCAAACCAGGATAAATATAAGCAGCAGCAGCAGTCATCAAGCTCTGCTGAGACGAACGACACAACTTCCATCACTCAAAATAAGATGAAAAAATTTTTCAAGAGCTACATCTTCGTTCTAAAATGTTCTATTAAAGTGTTGATGGTTTGCAATAAGGTAAATATTGATTCGTCCAAAGTATGTAGCTCACTCGTTAAAGGGGTTTTCGAAAAACGTCGGAAAACAACATTAACGTTGTCGGATTCCCCATTATCTACTGGGCTTTGGTTTACATTTAATTTATGGTTATGAAAATAGTTGTGTTGAACAAATGTGGGGTTCTTCCTCAGTTCAATCCATCGACAAAAATAGATGCTTACGCTTATTATTAGTCGTGATAGATGATTATTTGAAGACATTAAAAGTTTCATCCAGGTTTTTTTTTTAACTTAGGCTTCTTGGGTTTTTACAGAATATTTATACAAGACAACCTGAAACGTCGATCAAAGTTGCCTAAAATTCACCATTTTGAAATCCTAGATCCAACGATGATGTACATTTCCAATGAGAATCGCTAGCTCAAATAGAATCTGCTTTTTGTGCACTTGAAGACACGAATTTGAAGTTCAAGAGGCGAGTTAGGTGGTTGGCCAAAAATTATTGCACCACACCCTCACTCTACACTCTGCAGGGCAGTGTAATATACTTCATTATGAATCACAAGCACCAAGGGTAGTCTCTGAAGAGCACTAAAAAAGGGAATCGCGGCGAGACCATCTTCCCTCTCATGTCAGAGCTGCGCCCACGAGGCGGGAGACTGAGACGAGCCTGAGATCAATATTGGAAGGCTGCTAGGAAAAAACCGAGCTCGAGCCATCGTTTTAGAGATTTTATTTCATCGAAGTCTCGCCATCGATCATAGGAGTAGTCCAACAGGGCAGGGCATCCAATCCATTACCGACCATAGCAGGGCAGGGCAACCCAACACCGCACGCCACGCCACCTCTTTTTGAACTTCGTAATTAAGATGAAGGCTCTCAATGGAAGCCCTTCAGAGCGGAGGTAGAGCAACCCAAAGAGCTAAATAATCAAGTACGGCCACAGAATTTGTCGTAATTTCGAAGCTAATTACTCTTTTCGAATCGTATAAATGCTGGGGAGAGGGCGTTTAAAAGATTTAGTAACGAGAAAATTTACCGCCTGTTGACTTCGAATGGAAACGGCTTTGAATGGAAAAAACCAGACGTGCAGACTTTTTTACCGGTTCATAATCGCACTTCAAGATTAAACGTCATGAAAGCTGGAAGTAGTAAATAAGATCCTTAAGAAGCAGAAGTCGAACCTGGCTCCGAACTCTGAAAATGAACAAAATTCATCTTGGAAATGACTCAAGAAACCAACGCAATCCTAGTGGCAAATGAGGACGTAAAAATGCATAGTTCGCAGAGTTTAAATGCACCTTCGTTAACACCTCAAAGCTCACGTAACTACTCACCTAAAGAAGGCAGGACCTACCGGTGCAGGAATTGCCAAGAAGCGTTCTGCCCACACCTACCCTTCTTTCACACACGGAAAACTTTTTTTTTAAATTAGTGATGCGTACCTGTAACAGGTGTTTTTGGATAAGTACGAGCGACCATGATTCACTAAACGCTTCTAAAATTGGTAAGTTGTGTGATGCCTCGCACCAGATGTCTCTCAATAGTATAAAATCATACACAAGCACACAGATATTTTGCCGGCTTCCCTTCATTTCCGGAACAAAATCCGTGACAGTGTGCCGTAACTTCCACGTTCTTCATCAACTTCACAACTCAGAAACTCGGGCAAAACAAACGGAAGGTAAAAACCGCGAAACCCCAAAATTAGGGTGTGGACAACCGCTTTTAGCCGAGAGAGAGAAATTGAAAAAAGTAACGCGGCAGAGAAACAAGATGTAACGGGCCGCGACTCTCAGGAGATGTGGGGGTAGTCAAAAGTTTGTTTTCTAATTAGGTAGTTCGCCAACTGCACGAGATCTACCGACCGAGTCAACCTAGATCCGCTCTTTGTTCCAGTGAAAAAGACAAGGAATGACCTGCCGCCAGCCACGAACTCCTATTTCACACGTTTCCACGACTTTCCCACAATTGAACAACTTCTTACAAAGTTTAGAAGTAACAGTAGTCCATCGACGATCGACAGTGAAATATTGTCTCAATTCAAACTGAAATTGGAACGCTTGGAAGTTGGAACATACCAAGCCACTAAGAGATCAACGGGGAAATTAAAAGATGTGGAACAAAGCAATGATAACTTTCCCTTTGACCTGAATCGCGACGATGGTATAAGTCCAACGAAGCAAGCAATTTTCGCGCACGAGTTACTCCGTAATTATACGCCGAATTCTCGAATTTTCCAGCTGGGTTCATATTTCATTTAAACTTCTAACGCTCCATAAAATTAATTAATACTATTTCAAAACTTAAATAAATAAATTTTACAGAGCGCAAATCTTAACCCCAATTATTGACATTTTATGTCTTTACTTTGCTACATAAACTCGAAAAGTGTAACGGCTAAAAGCATCACGAAAATTAACCTTTGAGGCCGATTGGACAAGCCAATGTTTTAACCCAAGTTGCAACCGCAGTCCCTGTGGCGTAATGCATTAAGGCATTGGTCTCCTAAACCGGGGGTTGTCCCACCAGGGTTACGATTTTGTTGTTGTTGACATTTTATGTCTTTACTTTGCTACATAAACTCGAAAATGTAACGTGGGATATGTAACGGAGAAGCGTCACTAAATTTGTGTTGGGTTAAGTGCATGGTGACGTCTGTTACAAAAATGAAAAATATTTTTTGTGTTGTAATTTTATATTTCTTTATTTAAAATAAATAAAATTATATTAAAAGAAAAAGACATAAAATGTCCCTCGTGGTTGCGTACTTGTACGAAAGCTGTACCCACTGTTTGTGTTTCGTTGTCACTTTTAAGTGATTAAATGCAAATATTTTCTCTTTTCTTGTCATAGATAGGATCACGTTGAACACGGCCAACAAATTAATGTGCCATTCTAGTATTTTATGGTCAATAAAAGATAGCCCCAGCCTAGCTTCCACAATGTTAAAACCTTTTTTCTTCAAAAATGGCTCTAGCTGTCTTGATTAAATTTGTTGTATAATCAGCTCTAAATGACAAGGCGGAATAAAACGATTCTCGTACAAAAAAATATCAACAATATTGACGAAAAACCGTATAATACTGGCAATTCCAAAAACATCAAACTGCTATGCGATAAGCTAAGTTCCTACGGTGGACGTTCAACAATGGCCATTAATTAATCAGGAGCAACCACAGGAATGACCAAACTAAACTGAACGTCGTTTTGGTGACTAGTTTTTTTTTGCAGTTGTATCCCCATAGATCCTACGTTTCGTGAGCACCTTTTCAGAAAAATACTGGGGGTACTGGGGGTTGTACTTCGGGTTTAGATTGAAGGTTGTGTAATAGGCAGCAACAGCTAAATACAAGGTGTAACCTCATCTACCTGTTTCTACGTAGAACGTTATGCCGTACAAGTTCATATGAACTGAGGAAAAAATATATTGGAGAAATAGCTAGAACGTACACGATCCTGTGGACAGCTGTGTGATGCGTCGCATCGGCTATTTCAAAATAATTCATGAGCAGTTATCATTGATGTTTTTGAAGATCGGTCGAACATTAAAATAGTATAAACATGAGTAAAACAAATTTTAGAACTCAAATGAATACAAAAGCAAATTCTTTCGCTTTTGAGCACACCCAAGATGTATCATTCACGCGGAATGTGCTTGGACAGGCTGTCAAAGTTATTCATTAGGCTCTCCAGGGAGTGATCGAGGGAGGTAATGCTGATGGCAAAATTGCTGATTTAGTTTGAAGAACCCGCGTACTTGCAAAGGGTTGGCTGTGACCCAACTTTGAGCACCAGTACACCTAATTTTAAAATTCAAATTCTTCCATTGCACTTCAATTCTAGTGACTATCTGGGATGCCTTGAGAGCCTATAGGTTTGTCAACTAGTAGACTAGTAGTTATTCATTAGGCTCTCCAGGGAGTGATCGAGGGAGGTAATGCTGATGGCAAAATTGCTGATTTAGTTTGACGAACTCGTGCACTTGCAAAGGGTTGGCTGTGATCCAACTTTGAGTACCCGTACACCTAATTTTAAAATTCAAATTCTCTCATTGCACTTCAATTCTAGTGACTGTCTGGGATGCCTTGAGAGCCTATAAATTTGTCAACTAGTAAACATGTCTATAGCGTGCGTGCGTGTGTGTAGCCAAATACTAACTTGAAAATCTGTTGTTTTTTAAAAATAATTATTAGTTTCTATTGTCACAATTACAGCCCCCCTCCCATCTTCCCTTTCGTTTAATGAAATTCAAGCGCTTCTTAACCGTCGCCGCTTAAGGCGTTAATATAAACCGTCAACATTTTCGAGTACAAATTAATCGCTATACTCCTTATCTGAGGTTAACACACTTGCCAGCCACGTCATTAAAATCGCTCGTAGAATTCATTTTTACACGAAGGGTTAGACTTACCGTCAAGCGATAAAAAATAAATTAAGTTGCTTTGAAAGCTTATTATCGGCACACAAGTCAGAACGGAATTTGTGACATCAAGCGATGACAGATCCCTCTCCGCCCCTTTTGTCACAAGCTGTCACTCTCCCACCACCAAAAGCGGACATAATTTATAGATGACATTTATCTAAGTGTAACGAGCGCGAATCAAATTATAAATGAATATGATTTGGCAAAGAGTTGAACAAAACATGTGAGACAAGAACAAAGAAAAGGATGTTACTTTTTATCTTATTAGTAGTGTACTATTTTTTAATTTGGTTTTTGCGTCACACTCCACTCTGTTTTAGATTTCTACCCATTCTGCCATGGAAACTAGAACAGGGTTATTGACCAACGTCGTCCTTTCGTGTTCCATAGGCTACCTGGGAGTTCATATAGATCCAATAAACGAAAAGTTACACGGAAAACATTTCAAGGATCTACACAATATAATTTTCATTCCAACTTCTATTCAGCTATAGACAAAGCGTAGCGAAGTGGTGATTGAAGTTAATAACCGTAGTGTTGATCAAGAAGAAGATACCAACGTATCACAATACACACTGTTCCAATTCAGAATAAGCCAATGAGAGGAATATGTCGATATCTTTTGTGGAACACTTATATGTTTTCCAGCCTCTTATAGCAGGAGATTGTACAGACAGAAGAAGAAAGTAGTAGTTAAATTTTGAAGCGATGTAAAATATTATCTGTGGGAATGGGAACACAATTTTGACAGAAAACTATTTTCACAAATATCTTCCGTCAAATTTAGCCCATAAATCTTTGCAACCATCACGTTGTCCGCCCGATAAACCATTTACTTGCCAGTTATTTGATGAAGTTAATAAGATCACAGCGGCAACACAAATAATTCCTGACTGTTGAACTTTAACGGATTTGTGGATTTTTTCCATTTTCTTCGCACAGAGTTATTACGAAATAGTCTGCTAATTATTATCTGTAAGTGGCCCTTGGAAGCCTAATTTATATAGTTAAAACAATTTCCATCGTGCGCTTTCTGCCGCTTTCGCTCCCCCCCCCCCCCGCCATTAAACGAGTTGCAATTTCCATTCGGCAGCACGAAAAAAACGCCGGATCCTCTTTCCCCCAAAATAAGATGGAAAATGTTAAGCCCTCTGGAAAACGGTGGTACGTGTCTGGTTTGAGTGGTACGTGTCTTTGAACGCGATTTCAAGAGAACGGCTGAACCAAATTATCTTAAAATTTAACATTTGGACTCACATCAAAATAATACGCTACAACAGGCCCAAAAATGCTAGCTTTCTTCTTAAATCCTCTGGTTAATACACTCAGCTAACTCAAACATATGAAAAACACATATTTATTAATACTTGGCGATCCAATAACATCCCAATACCCTGGTTATTCAACGAACACTATTGGTTTTATGGAGGACTTATTTCTGCCTATGATTACTATTTTAGCGCGAGTAACCCTGCGTTCCATTTCACGTCCAGTTTTCAATCATCTTCACGAAGACTCAGAGAACCTAAATCCGAAAAAGTAAATTTAGGCTCGCCGTGACATTATATCCTTCACGGATCTAAGGAACAGCAATTTTCGACACTAGCTCTGTCGTATGGAGAATATATTATTAAAATCGAATATCAATGAATTTAGGATAATATGAAGAAATTTTGCTGATTCGAATAAAAGCAGGGTGACTGATGTTGATACAGCGAACACTGCATTGAAATCACGATGAACCTCTAATCTAGATCAGATCACAATGAACTAATTGATAGTAGTAACCTTAACCAGTATTTTTGATGAACAGAAACTGGCAAGGCAATTCAAGGAGGTTGACATTCAACGTTGGGCGGGTGTCTGGCGAGCTCAGCGCCTCATTGCCTCATCAGCTGGAAGGGTTAATCAACTCTTGGCCCACCGTCTCACAATCGGCAGGCGCCGTAGCAGATCACGATTACACACTCTCCCCCGTGCTGTCGAGACAGAAAAAAAAACCCAACGCTTCATGCTTTTTCGTGTCCTACAACGATCAAGCGTAGTCTACTTTTCTCAAGATGAGCAGGTAGAAGGGCAAGGCTTATGCCACAATAGTACGAAGTCATTTAGACTTGAAGTTTCCTAGAGCGGTTGTTTTTATGCAACACTATTTGCAACTCCTTGTGCAGTTAAAACTGATAAGCACAAAAGAAAAGATGAGTGACGAGCGAAAGATTAGGATCTACCCTCACCGCTATACCAAACATGTACACCCCATACACAAATCTGGTGTGTAAGAGAGTCTCGTATTAGTCTCGTTCCAGTACATACACCCCCTGTAGCTGTATACATACAAATACATGCGAGCTATTTGCGTTTCTTTCTATCCGTCCTTTTCTTTTTTTACTTTAATTATTTCCATACAGATTTACATCAGCATAAATCATAAATCCACTTTTCCAACTGTACAAAAACAAAAACGAAAATTTAACCTTAATGCAAACATAATAATACATATGGGCCTTGCCCGGGGTGGAGAATGAGTGACAATATCGTCGATTACCTCTGCACTCGCTGTCATTGTGATGTAATAATATCTCCAACTACAAATCCTTAAGTAATTTCGCTGTCTGTTCCATTACTACGTATCTTAATGAAGGTTATTGCTTGAATTGAATGAAGTTAGTGCTTTGTGCGGAAAGAACAAACTTTCCAGTGTTACTGTATTCCGTAGGTGACAAACCGAAAGGTTAATTTTAATATATGTCTTGTCCTTCGACTTACCGCCTAGCCAAAATGCCACTCTTCGTCGTGTGATCTGACCGTATTCCTTTCTGCCTTCTCTTTCCCCATGTATCCATCCCCAGCGCTAATGCACTCTGCTCGTTAAGCCATGAATTTCAAAGACACAAATGGTTTGTCCATTATTTAACACAAACTTTCAACGCACCGTAATAGCAGCAGTTTTAGATATTTTCGGATTTTTCTCAAAAAACCCCTTTACCAGACTCCATTTGCGTTTCACTTAACATGAGTAACGTAAAGGATATCATAAATACGGCACACGCGTAAAGTCTGCTCGATGTTCACTTGGCAGTCTTAGCATATTGGTCAAGCTATTTTTTGCGTTCGAACAAACTGAATGATCTAATGCTACGGAAAAGTTGAGATATAGAAGGGGATATTACAAAAATTGTTTCCAAGAAAAGATTTTAGCTCCATTCTAGTTCCTTCGAAAGTAAAATAAGTGGTAGACAGGTTAATTGCTCTTGCATAATAATTTGAGCGTGCATCATTCCGAACCTTGATTCCCAGTTACGCTACTTCGAAGGTTCTCGATCTGGCCGAGAGCCATGCAACCTAGTAACAAGTTCAAGAGTTGCGGTCTCGTCTAGGTCAGACCCTGGCGATTTGAGAGCTGCTCGGTCCTTTCTAACTCGCTTGTGTTTCGATGAGCAGAGGAGAAGAAGGGCCATGGATGACTCATCATCCCCCCATGAATTGTTCTCTGTGTAGCTCTCTTAACGGGAACCTCAAGGCTCTGGGAACATCACCCCTCCACAGACAGGCTCGTAGGCGAAACCCTTCTGCCTACTTAGGCGGCCAATACATTCAGCTGTGAGCTCGTCCTACGTAACTCGATGTAAACTCCTCGATTTTCGCTTCTCTAACCGAACGCCATCTCAATATCGTTTTCGCAAGCCTACGCTGTTGGCGATTTGTATTCCGAAAAAACTAGTTGTGGGACGAAACTGGTTCCCTGGCCTTAAAAAATGACGTAAAACTTATTTCAGGTCACAGTAGCACTCTAAAACCCAACTCATATGTTCACTCAAAGTACTGTTGGCTTTATATTCTATGACTCGAAGGTGTACAATTGCTTGCAAAAGATCAGTAAATTTGATTACTAACGCACGGTTTCCATGTACTTAAACATGACAGCTCCGTTTTGTTTAGGCTCTTACACTCTTACAAGATATTTCTTTGCATCGGTTTCTCATTGGCGTCGGAAACTAAACAAAGAAACCTTACGGAAAGCTTCCTCGTATTTATAACGCTACTCAATGTGTATTCTCTGTCTACAACACCGCCGTTTTAGCCGTAAGAAATTCATCAGAGCAAGTACTCAAACGACAGAAAGATGTGATTTGATTTTTATCTAGAGCCATCTCCCCCTATATAATCATTTGCTGGGAAACACTGAAAAATGAGGTTTTCTCAGTATTTCCATACTTTCGTGAGTTTCACCAAAAATACATTATATTGCTAGGCATTGCAGTGTGGAAACAATGCAGCAAGTTTCTTTTACTATGGAAATTGTAGCCAATTTTCAACTGAAGTGGTATACATTTTATATAAGTGTCTCATACAACTCACACGATTATGTATCATGCATAAGTTTGAAGATAATTTGGTTCAGTTTTTGTCCCTCAGGCCTGGTAACAAATACAAATAACCAGAACCATAGACTATTTTCCTTAAGTGCGTTCCTAAAACGTGAAGTTTTAATTAAAAGCCAACGTAGGATGGCCAAGGTTCTTCAGCACATCACAAAACATCACGTTCCTTCCAACATTGTAGGGAAATTCTACAGTCGGATACGTAGACGCTCAAGGGGATCGACTGAAATTTTTAGTGCATTTTGAAGGTTTACGCCCTTCGGTCGCGAGAGAAGATGAACACGTTTCTCTTCCAACATCATAACTTACTACCAAGGGTTCAACCTTCCTCGCAATACGTGATCCTTTTTCTCAGCGGCGCGGAAATTCCATTATTTCAGCCACCGTCTCCCTTGAGGATAGTGGCAAATCCAGAAAGGAAACTGCAATCGAGAGCGGTTCGAAAACAATCTCTCAGCGGCTAGCTTTCTCAAGATTACACAATATCCCTCCAGTTGAGTTTAATTGTAAATGTACTTACAAAATGTATTCACGTTTCCGCGGATTAATAATGACCTAAAATGAATGTCGTCAGAAGGCGGACGAGTGAATGCCGACAGAACTCAATGAAGTAAGAGACACTAACTAAGGCTTGTTTATCATAAAGCAGATAATGTGTTACTACTGCAGTCTCGCTTCATTTTCTTGTAATATTCAGAAAATAGACGAGTTGCAATGTGAGTTAAAAGAGGTTGCTATTTAAGGCCAGATCAGTTCATTAGTTATCAAAAGTTTTGTAATTATTTACGCAACCAATTTATATGCTTCATTAAAATTTACATTTAGAAAATGCATCGTTGAAAATACCGTTGAAAGATGAGCCACAAACTCGACTGCTCCAGACAATCTAGGACAGCATATTTCTCTACAAGCAACTAATTGGTTTTCTAATGAATTTGACAGATGCTAACAGGCATGACTTCTCTCTAGATATTTTTTACACGAAATTCTCTTTCGACGGTTCCGTTGGGCGAGAAAAACAACTGCAGACGTTCTGTAAATGAGACGATGAACTCTCAGAGTAAGCAAATTCTCTCGACACAAAATCCGCTGTCAAGATTACGTGACAACACGGTGAAACTGCTTCGCCTTCCCCGGTGTGGTAGATGTTATTGTTATTTCGTCCGAGTCAAGTTGCGACATCTCTTTGGGCGAATTCTTAGCGCTTACGAGACACCAACAAAGAAGGAAAAAAACCGTTTCGTATTACGTTTTGTAGGGCCTCGCTAAAACTGCTCTCGAAACACAAAGAACGAAATTGACGGCCACAAAAGAAAGAAGGTCCTGAGTTGGAAACCGATTGAATGCAGAGGAGGACTTTAATTTCATGCTGAGACCGTCATGAACAACAATTCTAACAACGAAACCACAAAAACGAAAGTACGAAATCTCAGAGGAAGCCTGTTCGCCTTCTTTTTTTAAATTTTCAAGCAGACAATTAGAAACTCTATAGAAAAACTGAGGAAAGTACTTCTACATCTTAAAACATCTCACAACTTTTCTCAAAGTACACTCACCAATTTCTGTAGCTAATCCGTTTTTCACTCGGGTCCTGTAACGGATGTAATGCTCCTTAGTCTCACAAATTGGTCTCATTTCGAGTCACGGGAAGACGTACAACAACTCAATGTAGAGTGATACAAATTAGTTTCGCAGATCAATCGAACTGAAAATAGTTCAGGAACTGGAACAAGTTGGCAACAAAACGGTAGTGCTTAAATAAAGTTATGAAACTTACTGTGCTCCCAATACTAATTCACGACGTTCTCAAAAAACTAGCGTGTAGGCAACTTTCGGATTGTCCTAAGAGATACGATTTTACTTTTCTGCGTTTATACGGAAAAGACTTAAAAATTTAGTCAAGAAGTCGGTAGCAAAGTGGCATCAGAAATTCCTAATTTTTTGATAATCTTTAACCAACGGCCACCTTATAGTAAGCTTATGGAACTACTTGATTTTTGTGGGAACGCTCGCTTTAAAGAAGAGGAATCCATACGATAAAATTTCTACCAAAGTCGGTTTTGTATGACTTTTTGATTATTTATTGTGCTGCTTTCTCCATTGTCCCATAGATGAAACTTCTACAGGTATACAAACAACGTGAGACTATCCTTTGCAAAAAAAAATGTTATAAAAATATAAATTAACTAAGAAAAAGAAGAAAGAGAAAGGAAAGTTGAGGTAATTTGGGGCTGGTAGTTGTCAAATTCAGTTAGTTTCTTTGTAATTTCATAAATCGCACTAAATTTGGCAAAAAGTGATGTGGTGAATTCAAAACACAAGAAAACGCTATATGATAATCAACGTTAAGTCTACTCGGTGTGATTAGGGCTGATTAATATCAGTTTGAGACACAACGCGATTTTGTGAGCAAAACTATAGTTATCACAGTGATCGAAACACTATTTGCAACACGAGTTGTTTACAGTTTATTGACACGAGCATCCTCACTAACTTCCGCAACGCTCACTACTATCGCCTCATTAACTTATTCCGCAGTCTTTTTCACAACTATTCCGGAAGAGTAGACAAGAAACAAAAATTATGTTGACAGTTCAATCAACCAGTGCTGCAACCCACTAAATCCGGAGCGTCAAGCACAACTGACTTTGGAGTCAATTTTTCCTCGCCCCAGAAATATAAACCAATTTTTGCATTATCAGGCGTAAGTCCAAAAAAACGTTTTGTGTCATTAGGGCACAGTATTCTCCTCGTGAAAACACCTGTTGCCTAGTTGCCGAAGCTATAAGAATCATTGAATGCATGAGGGGCTGAGAATAGTTATGAGATACGTTTGAAGTGTTTACTCAGGTTAAGTTGTAATTTTGTTTAGTGGGTTCTTGGGGCTTCAATGGTTTTACCGCATACAAATTCATTATTCGCTTAGCTCATTATAATTATGTTTTGTTTCGGCTGTTGGCAGTTTCGTAATTCGACTTCGATTACAGCAGCCTCGAAGCGGACTTTCGCAATCACGAAATTTCAGGTTTAATACGCGTAATGGATTTTCGAGAGGGCTTCTCTTAAATCTTTGAGAAAATTCCTGCATTTACGTACGACGTATGAGGTAATTATGAAGTCAGGTGCCATCGAATGATTCATCAAAGCACCGTTCAGGTCGGAAGCCGCCCCAGGCCTTAAATGGAGGTAAGAAGTAACGGAGAATTATTTTTATATCGAGTTATTGTGCGGCGCTGAGTGAAAGCGAGTGGGCGGCTCTGGGTTAGCGATTAGTATTTCAATTCGAAAAGAATCGAGCTACCTGAGATTGCAAGTCGTAAGATTTCGCGACTAGGCTGAGTCTTCTGCCTTTCACTAGGTCATCCAGCGCTTTCCACTTCCAGGCGAATCGCTCCGCTACAGTTGAGGGCCGTCTCCCCATAACCGGCCACTTTCCCATTCGAAGAAAAAAGGGGAAACCTCCAGATGAGATGACCATGCGTTACCAGGGATCTCACTTTTTCTTCAGTTTCGGCCTCAAATTCAAGCTCAACTGCTCCTCAGATATGATTTTTACAAGTGCGTTTGGTAGGCTTCACAGATGTGATTAAAGTGAATACACCAAGACAACGAAAGTAAAATTATCAAGTAATAGCTAGCAATGTTCACAACGAAACATAGAATTACCACACTTCACCGAAACCCGCAATTCAAGTCGATATGAATTTAGTCAGAAATTTTTAAAAACTTACGATCAACATCAATTATGCAAAGAAAGGTGCTACGACTCATCTATCTACCAATAACATAACACTGAAACGAGAGAGCTCTTAAAACTCGTTTTAAAATAAGTTAACAGTAATTCCTTTCACAATGAAATTTCTCTAAGAAAAGGTAAAAATAGCACTGACAGTTCACTGAACTGTCAACCAGATCTATCTGTGAACGTATTAAGTCTACTTTTAATACGCACTCAACGCCCAAGACTCCGAGGGCACAAAATATTTTGGGCAGATTACTACATCTTGGCGAAACTAATTGTCGATAGACTTCGCTTTTTCAAACTGTTTAATAAGTTGAATATCGATTTGTGTTGTTTTGGGGTGATAGTTTTCTCTCAATACTAATTGAATACCTACTGACTATTGTTTTTAAAATAGTTTGGATTGCAGGGGCTTCATTGATGTTAGAAGAAGCGTCAATGATAAATTTGACTAATGCAGCTTATGGTTTCTATGTAATTTATTGTGTAAGGATGAATAAACCTCAAGTATACCTATTTGCAGGGCCACCAGTACGATCATTTTTGAATAGCTTACATTTGGTACTTGTAAATCAAAAATCACAACTCACTCGTCGATATTTCTCACGCAAGCACCTTTTGAACTCGCAGCGGAACTCTCGGCAACCCTGGATGAAAACACTCCGGAGAAAGAAGGATGAGACCATAAAGATGCCTCTACGTATCATTTCATCAGCATCTTTCCAAAGCTCAGAACGACTTCACACTTGAACAATTACCGAGAAAGTTCACGGATCCAGGATCGCATACCTTGTCTGCCGACCCTGCTTCACAGCAAAAACACGAAGATTCCAGAACAGCTTGTGAGAAAAGTAGATACTCAGATAGTTTGTCAGTGGGTTAACAAATAAATAAAGAAGTGTTGTACTTGAAACAAAACTTTGGTTGTCATAATAAAGACTTTCTAACGTCAGATAGACGTTTTCAAAACAAATAATACAACGGCGTTCTCTCGTCATAAATATTCATTCATATTAACGCATACATACTGAAAGTTGCCAAAGACCAGAACGAAAACATGTTCAGAACAGAACAGGCACAGTTACGATCCAGCACAGGACGGAAGAAGCCCTACTATCAAAGGCCGGAGAAATGATGCGGGAAATATCGCTCTCTCATGGAACTTCCTGTGCCACGCGGTAAACAAATAGAAAATGGATGAGAACACGCACGTGAGTTCAAACTTCACACTACAACCAGTCACCACGAGGAGCGCACGCGAAGATTTGAAACAAGGAAGAGAACGAGACCAATAATAGGGGAACACATCGCTCATAAATCAAGAATGAGAGCCAACATTCAATTGAGCCGTTCTTGGAATGTTGAGCTGTAACGATAATTTAAATTCATGCGACACCATTCGTTAATGATCGAGGGTCCTCGAACCATTTCGATTAGAAAACTGAAAGAGCCAACTGTAGGTTTTATGGCGAAGCACATTCCAGAATTAGAACCGAAATAAGCGTACAATAAACGCAAACACACTAGTAGGCCATTTTAGGTCGATGTGAAGAATGAGAGTAGGTGGCCGTAGAGAATCAGTCGCTATACAGGAGGGAGAGGGGCGATCAATGAGAAAAATAACCAGTACCAAGGCGTAGCAGCTCACAACCTTAAAAAATCCATGGTTCCCAAACAAAGCTGTTCAAACGAGACGAAATTGTATAAGTAGAAACTTCATACGACAAACGCTGCTTAGGCATTTTCCGACACTACGAAGAAGAACGAAGGGAGTGGAATATTCTACCAGAACAACAGTTCGGCGATACTTTCAAGAATCCTAAGTACAGACAGTTGAGGTCCTTTCTAAACATGACGAAAGCGGCTGGAATGAAGTGTCTTAGTGAAGTTAATGCTAAACGGATCATTGCTACGTGGTGACAGGTGGGTAGGGGCAAACTCGAACGACGATTTTATTAAAAGGTATCGAAACCCGTCAGAACTAATCATCAGAAAATCTCAGCTGGGTATCAAAGTAAAAACACGAATACCCTCAGTAAACATTAAGGGCACAGGGTAATTAGAAAAGTGTAGGGCATTTGGAAAACTGGAGAACCAAAAACTTTTCTAGTTATGAACTCAGAGTCGACCTTTCCACTAGAGGCAAATTAGCAAAATGGGTGAGACGGGTGCTGGATAAATAACAAGGCAGATAAGGAATCGTCGTCAAACGTAAGTGAAGCGTACTAACTTTTCTCCCCATAACTGAGAAAAAATTAGTAGAACATTCCATTGGACGAGCCAGTTCCATATTGAACACGACGATTCAATACACAGGTCCACTTGCACGATGAGTACTTCTAGACTAGAAGAAACTCCTTATACTCCTTATTAGTAGCTTCCATTCAAAATACATAAAAACTAGGATTTGTTTGGGAATGCCGCAAAACGAATTTCGGTGCACACATTGTGGACGATTTCGCCCTTAAACTTTTTTGACACGATCGTATTTGCTTAATTTTCTCTAAACATCCGCTAATACGCTCAATAGTTGTTATTGAACTTGCAGGTGTGTACAACTGCATCATACCATACTTCTAATGTAAGACGAATAACAAGTTTTCGCTGAGATCCGTTCCTTAGTTTCTCCGTCCATCGTAGCGGCACCCGTCATATATACTGAAGAGAGCTCTTAATTAATCAACGGTTTCTGAAGTCAATTGAAAACATCGGTCAAGCTGAACCTTCTGCCCTGACATTAACACGACCAGAGGACCTTAATGCTTTCAGTAATCAACAGGCCTTAATTAATTTTCATCTCTGCGAATTCGAAAACCTGAACAACGACAAGATTTTCATACGCTTCACCCGCACCTCTGTACCGTAAGAGTATTTCTGAAGGTTTGTGTGATTATTATTAACCATGAGAAGCGAGCAATAATTCGTTCGAACGATTTAGGTCAAATCGCAACCCACGAAACGACAACTCGTACTCTTACTAAATATAATTATTTCTCACATAAATTGCTTCAAGTAGCAATCGAATAGCGACCAAGTTGACGTGATCACTTCCGGCGCGCATAAAAACATAGTTTTGCCTAAATCATCATGCCAGAAATCCTTTCATCCACTGAGTTACCAAAATCTTCATGTTTTCTAAGGTTTCGCTCATTTGTGTGTACTGAAAAACAGGGAAGTAGAGAAAAATGTCTGTCACTTAAAAAGATTAAGATTAATCGGAACTTTACGACACAATTATCAATGGCAGTTTGAAACTTCGTCGTGTCATTGAATAATTATACAGGAGGTTCCTAGATTAACGAATAATTTATTAGATAAGTAGGAATTGAAATTAGGGAACAAATTACTAGTGTTCTGAAATAGAATGAATTTTATGTGAAAGGATATAAATGAGTTACATCATGAATTTCATTTCTTACAGCTGGCCTTCAATTACTTCTGTCAAATTTATGCAGAAATGTTACTTCTCCCACACTTATGCCACAGGAGTCATTGACGAAGATATTTTGCAAACTGTCCAGAAGAAACGGGATGGGTACTGAGATTATTTATTTTATTAAGGATTAATTTTATTTCGTGGCGTTATAATGAGAAGAGGGGCGATACAGTCAAGTTCCACTACCTTCAAGACCAATTGTCGAGCATCGACGTTAAGACGCAGAAAACGTGCTCAACGAAGGTTATCGTTGGAAAACCGAACCAATGTTATCTAGAGGATGGTTCGATAGAAGAAGTCACGAAACAAATCGCATTGCGCGCTCAGGGTGGAAGTAGCTGTTAAATTAACTAAAGCCCCAGGGAGACCTTTTTCACTTATTTTCCGCCGTCTCTTGGAAAGGACCCCAGTAACGCAATTTTTTTCCAATGAACTCTTAATTAAATCTTTTCCAGATGGGTAGCCAACAGCTATAGAAACAAGGGACAACAATCTTACCGACGACGTCTATGTAACTCACTCACAGAGAACCGGTAGAGTTGCAATAACCTGACTTTTTGTACAACAAACGCCGTTTCACATTCAAACAACTCGGAAAATTTTCACTCAACGGATGATTAGAGCTTCATTACAAAGAACAAAGGAGTTGCCTAATTGAAGATACCCAGTACGTTTTATATTAGTTGTTGAAGCTGTTTTGGCAAAAAGTTGAATATACGCTTTTTTGCCTCAATAGTTTTTAAATAAAGAAAAGATAATATTTTGTTATATCGCTAAAGCCGTGGTAAACCCCCACCCCACGCCGCCACTTCCTCAAAATTAGGCAAAGAACACAACTTTTTACGGCCGAATGCAACACTTTTCGTACGCTTTAAGCTGATCAACGTCAATACGTAACCATCGAATGCATGCAGCGGACAGTACTAGAAGGATTCATTTTCTTCGATATTTTTCTATTTAATGTTGCGATAATCGAAAGCGGAACGCAGAAAGACAGAACCTCCAACTTTCGGTATATTCGAAAGCGTTCCACTCAGTTTAACGGCGTTAATTTCAACTTCCAAAACAAATATCTGGTGCGTAGCAACATACAACTTTCCGCCACCCCTTTAAGTTCGAACACCACCTACATATGCGGGCGCTATATCTTCGCTCAACGCAGTTTTACAGGAACATTTATGGAGAACAAAATATAGGGACTAGTTAGCTGAGAGTACTCCGAAAGTTTGATCGAAATCGTTAGAGCCGTTTTTGAGTTAACTTGGCTTATATCTCCGTTCAACATATATATACAGAAATAATTATAGAGAACGAAATGTTGGTATGGGTGACTAAAAGACACTCCATTAGGATTTATCACATCTGGTGAAAAAGTTACCCTGGAATTTACGGAAATGTTAGAAAAAACGTTATTTTTGACACCTTTTGATTTTTATCTCTGTTCAATGGACCGTCACAGAAACATTTATTGAGGACAATATGTAGGTTCTAACTATTTAAAAACATCCTGCGAGTTTGGTGAAAATCGCTGAAGCCGTTTTGCCAAAAAGCGTAAAAAACCTAATTTTGCTTCAGGGGCCCATATCTCCGTTCACCGTATTTTCATGGAGATATGTACGGAGAAGAAAAGTTAGGTATTGATTAGGAGAAGATAATTTGAAAGTTTAATCAAAATCGTTAGAGCCGTTTTAGAGAAAAATGCGAAAACCCCTAGTTTTTGGTACATTTTCGTCCCCCCCCCCCTTCCCTTTGGCCGAAATCGTCCATAACCTTATTTTGGTGTCTACAAAAAATAACGAAGAAAACAAAAAATGAACCAGCTCAATAGGATCAGCCGTTCTCCCGCAAATCGAACTACAGACACGCACACACACACACACACACGCACACACACACACTATACTTTCCTTCCCTTTGGGTAGCGGAAAGTAAAAATGAGAGCCTCAGTAATGACAAAACTGAACGGGTGGCATCATGCTATCACTAGGCACCAGATGTTCGTAACGAGGTCAAATCAATAGCTAATAAACGCTACACCCTAACCCCTGAAAATTATTCAGACCAGAATTATACAAGTTTCAGAGATACTCACCAAACTGGACAAATTCAACGAATAAGCGTTCAACAAAACGTGCGCGGCCAACATTTTCCCAGAAGCCCATACCGTTGGCGAGGCGGAACGGCTACGGCATTGACCCACTACTCACGTAATTAAAGAAGTGATAGTCTGCCCTTCATTTATCTGTCTCTTTCGGAACGAGACAGATCTCATGAAAAACTTGTAACACTAATCGAAAGGATCAAGAAAAGGAGGCTACCACTCCGGTTCTATTCGACAAAGGATTCCACGATGTCCAACAGAAAATATGAATTCTGGAATTTACTTAACGCAAAAATACACTGACTGGGATTGTTGGACTAAATTGGATAGAGCTCGTAAAATATTTCAATCAAAATAGGACTATCAACCAGGTAAAATCAATGAACATAACTTGGACATGCAAGTGTGGGTTCGCTACCACATAAATTTTCATCATAGTACGATTATTGAAGTCATCAGAAAATATTGGCATAATAATGCAGAAATCATAATGCTACCGCAGAGAGCGAAAGCAGTGCTCGCTCAAGTAATCAATGAAGTTCCTACACCAAACCCTGAGAAAACTTAGGAAATGATGAATTTGATAGACACGTAACACTCTCCTCGTTATTTTAAATTACTAACACGTAAGAATTTTTTACAAAACATGTCCATTTTATGCCGAGTGTTTCTTCCCTACTTTTTCTTCTTCAAGTGTTCGCACGTTTAAATGCGAGTTCCAATATCTAGAATTCATTAAGAAAAAATACAAGTAGTGCGAATTTCATGATTCGAATATTCGACATAATTTTTAACTAATAAGTTTTATGTGGTTCCTCCTAGTGTTTTCCGCGTTAAATGTGACGGAACCACCCACAAAGCAAAGAACTAACTCTTCCTTTCTTGTTTCGAACCTTTACAATCTTTCCTTTCCTCAGATTTCAACATCCATTTACTTAAAGAGTCGAAATCTAGGATTTATTTCAAGATATCATGATACGGATTTTGGGGTAAATTATTTTCAAAAGGAAGCATTCCACATTTCTCTCTACCGAAACTTCCCAAAGCGAAGTAGATACGCGACACTAAATCTCTCGTAGCGTTCAGTAATTGTTACAAGTACCGAGCGTAATAAAAGTCACGAATTCTTCACTCGAATGAGCAGTAAAAATATGAGCTTCCAGATGGATGAACGATAAATATTGCTTTTTTATTCACAAAAATCACAACAAACGAAACACTTAAATTTGCGCGACTCATTAAGCATTCGTTTTCGGGTTACAGGAAGTTGTAAAGAAGTTGAACCAAGCGCATACTTCTAACCCTAACCTCGAACTCGTTAGTGACTTAAACCCTCCCCAACCAATTTCAAGCACTTGACGATTTGAACGGAATAGATTCTAGACTTCCGCTAGAAGATATTAACTACAAGTCTGCCACATAACGTCCATACCAAGACATGTGAATCTTGACCGTTCACTACTGCCAATGGCGCCTCGATATTATCTTGGGTAATAAATAACGTGTACATTATCAAAGCTGCGTTTTCATTGAAAATAAAACACGAAGTAAAAAAAAAAATTAATTGCTGTTAAAATGCTTGTAAAGTGCCAGTAAAAAACCTTTTCATAGCACACATTAAAAAAGGTTAAATTTAGGATATAATATCTAGGAGAAAATAATTATTTTAAATGTTTATAAGTAACTAAGCTCCAAACTGTGGCCCAACAAATACGACTTATGAGTGTTTCCTTTACAAATATGAAAAGCCGAGAAAGCATTTGCTGAATATTTAGCTAGTAACTCAAACTAATTCGTCGTGAGTTTCATTCTCTTCCACTTAATTATACGTACACGTTGATTCTATCTCGGATGTCGTAATTAGGTTAGTATTATGTGATATTTAAAGAAATGTTGGGAAAGTCATTTCATTGAAGTTGAGTGACAGAGGACTCTCTAAAACAAAACAATTCATACACAGTTCAAACATTATTTGTTAAACCTTCAGAAGTTGATTCCTAAAAAGCGTCAGATCAGATTTCCAAGTGTTTGAAAGGCGATTCGATCAATAACCAGCTAAACTCAAGATGAGCTCTTTGAACATCATTGTTCTCCCTCAAATCCTTTACCCGTAATCCAATGTGGCCCATTAGTTTCACATTAAAGGTCACTGTAGGGAGAGCTACGGTTTGGGGTTTGAGTGTTATTTTGATTAATATTAACTCGACAAAAAAACATGATACACAACAAAAACTTACAAAGAAAACTAATGTTGGATCAATAGTCCATAAGAACTAAGGGGAATCAGATTTAAAGGAAAATTGTGTACGTGGACTGTTGAATCTCCGCTTGACAGCTGTCAGTGAACTCATGACATCATCAAGACCGCATGTACCGTAAACTAGGAGACAATGCGAGGGCATGAAAAAACTAACGGTTCGAATACGAGCGTGTCGATCGAGAGCTCTGAAGTTGGTCGGTAACGGATTATTGTGCGAAATAATACGAGGAACGTGCCAATCTGATAATATGCCAATGATAATCGTGTATAACATGTGCAGGGCGCAACAAACTTGGTACGTGTGTCTGTTTTTCGGTCAACTACGGACGAAATGTCACGAATATATTGAAGTAATGAAATTTGAAAGATTTCCAAAGGACCAGAAAGGTGGAATTCAGAGGGCGTCATTGGCAGTTGGCAGTTGGGGAAGTAGCAATTAGCAACATCCCGTAGAGGTTTGAATAATCGTACGGACCTGACCATAGTCGGAGTGGGAACGCCATGCAGGGATCACAACTTCTGGAGGTTCAAACGGCCGCTATAGATATCCATCGGCAAATCCTCGGCATGAAGATAAATGTTCCGGAAAATTAACAAACGGTCCAATTAAACTAAGCAAGTTGGGAGTACTACCGCACAATGAACGACTATCGAAAACTCAAAATGACAGATGCGACAAATAATTCAAAATACACCGGAGGAGTCCCGACCACTGACTGATTAACGGCGGTCGAGTAGGAGCTCCTACTCCAACGTCCTGAGGGACGTCAGATGGGGGGAACAGAGAGAAAAGGTGGAAGGGGCTCTTCGACCAACTTCCATGGCAACATAGAGGTCCCTCGGGTGAACGACATTCAATTCTCCCTCGTTTCTTCGGCTTTGACTTCCTACCTTTTCCTGTTTCACGTTCAAAGTTCCAAGGGATACCTCAGGCCTTAGATGAAATAAATTAAATCATTATCAGCCGGCGCTCAGGGAGCGGAACGGAGGCAATTAACACAAACGTACCGTAACAACAAACCTCAAGCTTTAACACCTAAAAACACTTCTAGGCTCAAACACCTCTTAATTCCTTAGATGCGACTTTTATGCGTAAAAAAGGCAAGAATTAATTGTAGGCCTAATAAATTTTATGATGATAATTATTAAACTTAAACCGACTTCGCTAATAATTTATAAGGACGAAATTAACAAACCAGACAGTTCTTGCTAGACCAAAAGCCAACGAACTTAAATGTAAACTCCATGCCCTGAAACCTGAGCCTCGACTAGTATGGGAGAAGCGCAGAAAATGAGCTCAACGCCAAATGAAACAAAGAATTTAACGACGAAGGCACGAGAAGATTCCATCTCAGCGTAGGCGTAGGGATTAAGCAGAAATTATGATGTTCCGGCTCAGATCAGTCGCAATGTGAGGAACGGTGCGTTGCTGGGAGGGGTCACTAAGATGCCGGTTTTGTGCCTGGTCTAGGCTGTTAATAAAAAGAAAGAAACAAAGTTAACTGAGTTACATATTTGGCGTTGGAACAATCACTTGACCTCGTCATCCCCCCCCGGCCAATATACAAGACAAGATTTTCAACAGCATTGCAGGGGCTGTTTCAGCCATAACACCCAGGCTACATGCTACATCATGTCCAACGCACTCAGGCAAGCTGCCAAGAAACAACCCAAACTGTTTTACATACATAGTGCGAGGTAAGGCTTTGCCCACACCCGCCAGTATGTGGTAACCGGTATCTGGGTGTGACTGCGCAGGAAGTTGTCAACTTAGTTCTAAAGATTTAGGCATCTGGCACAACAATATGGTTGTAATTTTCCATTCCAAAACAGACCAGGGCTGGGTTGAATGTATGCACGGCCATACGTCACCAACTGCACATGGGATGCTTAGTCTGGACAATTTAATAAAGGCTGGGGATTCAAAGAAGACCCCGATGCTGGTAATGTGTGGGATCTGAGGTGTTTGCAGGGGAAATGCAGCCGCTTGGGCTGCATTCAATCAGCTGGAGAATGGGTAAGGAGAATGAATGTTGAATGGCTTCCCGTCTCTTACAGTTGTGTTCATGTACTTCAATTTATCAAAATCAACACTTCCTCAGAACCAACGTTACCAAACCAGCACGTTAGTTATAAAGCTCAACTGCTGCCAGATTCTATCACAGAAAAACCAAAACCCACGAACAACCTGATACTTGGGGAGTGAATGGACACGGAGCTAACCATCCTGCTCAGCGCCATGCAATAAGTATGCACAGGATGTGGGATAGCTATGAAATTAACAAACATATACTGGCAATAATTTGGCAAGGTTCCACATTTAATGCAATATAGAATACTGATCTATCTCACACTCGCTACCAAAGTACTTAATTAAGAATAGAACCCACACCATACCCTGTCCCTATAAGAAGAAAACTAGAAAACTCTTAACAGAATTGGTTTAAGTCTGGCATTCTTCAGTTGGCCTGATCAAAAATATGTCACTAACAGACTGTTGGTTTTGATCATTGACGCAATCGCAAGCCTAAATAAAAACTCGTCTAATTGGGTGGCGACTCACGTACAGAATCACCAGACCAGGCTCCCATAAGGTGCAAGGTCGCAGATGCATTCAACGCAGATAAGTCAACAATCTCTTACCTAAAGCTTGAATTTACGATGTTTAGTGTTCTTTTTTTCATTCGAACCGCCATCTTACGCGCCATATTTCCACAGTTTAGTTATATAATTGTTGGGATCTTCCTTTTAACCCAGTATTGTAGGGCGCTACATAAGGTCCCTCGCCGTGTTAATGCTTGAGACCTGATGACTTCCAAAGTAGTTCACCAGCTGAAGCCATAAATTCCAGGTCTAAGATAACAAATTAGGCCTTTGTGAGATGGAAAGATTTTGGCACATTTCCCATAGGTCGATAAATTATGAAATGCCACATGGCCTGAGTTATGACGGTGATGACTAGCAAATCAATTTGAAGGGGTACGATGTGAAGCTTTTCGAAGTAGAATATACTTAGGGTTTGGCGGACTCTATTGTCCAAGTAGTTATATAGAGCGGGGGCTGGAAACTAAGGATCACAACTTAGACGAATTTATTTACATGTTCATATAATTTATAAGTGCTAATTAATTAATAGCCTGTTCACGACTGATTTGCGAGGTTTGGGTTGATGTCAAGTTTCAAACGAACAAAATTGTGCACTTTTATCACGACTTAATCGCCTCTTCTTTAAACCTCAATAATTCAACATGAGAGAACAGTCGACATAATAACATCTTGATACAAGTGGATAGTCAATACTGACGATGTGGCTCCTGAAAGAGCCTGTTATGTCACGGGTTTATCGCCTTAATAAGTCTCAATCATTGTAATGTTTGAATCAAAGAAAGGCTGAGGAAATTCCTAAATGTATCACGCTCAACATACGGGTTTCTTTTGCCAGGGAAATTTCTGCCGTAAGCCCTTTTTTCAATTACCGGGGACTAATAGGTTCCCGGTTCTAACCCTGGTTGGATACCGCCATGAGTACGAGGGAAACTCCTCCACAGAGACCTGTAAATCCTAGCGACATTTCTCAACGCGTAGAATAATCACTAGGTTGGAATTGATCTAACAATTTAGAGCTATGAACAACTTGTTCGCAAAAGAGGAGAAGACAAAGTTTGGAGCTATAGATCGAAATTCAAGCATGGAAAATGCAAACTACGCTGTCGAGCATTATCTGTAGGATCATCAACTACAATGGGTCATTTCGTTGATGCCTCAATCCCACCGTGAGGTTTATCAGAATAGTTTCTTTTCGGGTTGGGTCGAGATCAGCTTCTTTCAGTTATCACACGACCCCACTCATTTTAAGCCCGTTGTTAAAAAAAACACCGTGAATTTGGTCGATCGTAAATTAAATCGATATGACTGGTTCACATTAATATGGTGAACGATTCTGTCTGCTGGTAGATTTCTACAGTTGGTTATGACGAACATTTTCTGTGACAATTAGTACTAGACAGTACGCTGCACTGATCAACCACCATTTATGAGATTAGTTCGTGAGTTGGCGGCTGAAAAATCATAGATATAAATAATAAGACTACAATGAAACCAAACCACTTACGACTGAATCTAAGAATGTTTGAACTCGTTGGGATCCAAGAAGACGACACGGCACGTCAGAAGACAACTGATAAGCCCTTAGCTCATCTTAATGCAACCTAATTTGCCCCGTACGAATAAGAGAGTATTAATTATGTCAACAGACGAACTTCACAATAGTAACCTAAAGCGCGAAAGGTAACTACTGAATCTAATCAAAATAAACTTGTCATTATCACCTATTATCAGTGCGGAGGATCAACGCTCGTTGACGATTCATAGCTTTTTAATAGTTACATCCTTACCTTTTACGCAGAATCGTTACTGCTCGCCAGTAAAATCTGCGTGGATTTGCAACTAAAGCTAAATATACACAATAAATATAAATTCTAGTTTTGATTTTTTTAAATAGGAAGTGCAGCAATTCGATCGCTTCAATTTTCCTAGAACTAACTGATGTACCAGTAAAAAATGCACAAATTCACTGAATCAACTATTAGTTTTGTAGTATTGTTTGGAATCTTTTTGTCAGTTAAGTAAGAGTACACTGAAATTTTGGAAAATTTAACGGGAATCTTACAGAAGCTGTTGTAGGTTTTTACGTAAAATTAAGAAAAAAACTGAACTACCTCAACAGTTTGGTGTGGCGGGAGGGAATAATATTAACCATTTTTCATGTAAAATGTTCGTTAGATAAGTAATAAATTTAACTCAGCTTTGGTACCACGTACTCTTTATTTGTCGACCAAATATCTCGACGTTCCACCATCGTGCAGTGTTGTAACGGCGGACGAGTAACAGAGGGTACTTATAACTGAAACGTGACCCCGAGTTCGCATAGGTGTATCCCGCTGAGGGTCCGTGTTCGCTAAATTTTATTGTTAAATTCCTATGTTCGACTGATGAATGGCTTTTAGTTTGGCTGCGATACGTTAAGTTGATGAGATTGTTCTGAGTTAAAACTTTAATTGTTCCGAAACAAACATCTAACCGCAAATGGCCGACGAAGAACTACCAGCGGGCTGGGAGAAAAGGCTGAGCCGGTCTACAGGTAATTCTTAGCATTTTACTTGGATTTTTTTTTCTTATTTTATGCCAAATACTCCAAAGTATGCGATAGTTAATCGTGTGAAATATTTTGAAGTTCGTAATACGTAGTGAGCGGAACGTAACTAAGTTACGCTGAATCGGCCTGGGACTTCGTTATTGCTTACCTCAATTTACACCTCAATTTAGCTTCAACGTTATCCGGTTGTTTATTTCGAACCGAAGTGTTTTGCAGAGGAGGCTGCTTGAACTGTAACATGTATACTTCGCTTTAACGTTTCTTTCAGCGGAACTGTGACCACGTACTGCCAGAAAGACGTATTTCTTCACATTCATTAACGCATGTACTATCAAAATTCATACAGTCCACCGGAAATTGATCTCACATTAGGTCATCATATGTGTAACTGGTGTCAGCTGTTGGAATTAGTAGATCAGTGTATTCCTGATCCTAATAGAATTAGGAATCTTAATACTACTTGCTCTAAAATCACGTAGTTAGTCTCAGTTTGGTGAAAACAAGGCAATGAGTTATTTATGTATGAAGCAGATTGTGAAGTGAGGCAGTGGTAGAGATGGCGTTTCACGTAATGTAATCTCCTTTTAAAGAGTTCCTAACGATGGTGATCCATAAGGATTTCCTAATGGCAAGGGGGTTGTTTACTTAGTGGGTATTAAAGAGATTATAACAAGCCTCAGACCATTGCCAAAGGATGCACACTAGAGCAGGCCTATCGGCTTATCAAACTGTGACGCCACAATTCTTCATCACAATTTATGTATAGGCACGTCAGGGGTGTGCCATTGCAATTTTTTCCTGTAGGTTACAGAAACTACTTAAAAGGATGATTTATGTGCCCCCCCCCCCCAAGTTTTAGTTTTGAAACAGGGTATGCTCCTTTTCCTTTATTGAGAGGTACGAAGATCTCCAAAATCTAACAGGGTTTGGACTGGACATGATGGTTATCATCATTGGGGAAAATGACGATGAACCACTAATAAATTATCAACAATGTCCATTTATCAACAGGTATTTCCTTATTAAGAACATTCGATATCTTACTATTTGAATCACTCGTAAATTAAAGACGCTTTGGGAATTTCGGGAATTTGTAATGTTTTAACTTTCGGAGTTGAGCCTCGTGTGGGCTGGGTGGTGAACTATCTTTCTTGATTTTTAGTATATTCTCGAATCTGACTCTGGCGTGAACCTCTCTCTCTCTTCACTAACTGTATAGTAAATTTAGTGTTGTAGTGGTACACTTAATTACATGAAAATGCATTTCGTGAAATTGTTTAGGTCAACATTACTACCTGAATGTGTACACCAAGTATAGCCAATGGGAGAAGCCTGACAAGCCGGCAGAAGGAAGTGGCAACACTTCGGGGCCTGAGCAGGTCCAGTGCAGCCATTTATTAGTCAAGCATCAAGATTCTCGTCGTCCCAGCTCCTGGAGAGAGCCAAAAATAACTCGAACTAAAGAAGAAGCTCTTTTGCTAATTAATGGTACGTTACATTTTCGTCAAACTTTTCTAGAAGTCGATTTTTCAAATATGTTGTCAATTTTTTAGACAATAAGTTCCTGCTCATATTGATAAGGAAACAGACCTGTGTAATGGCCATAAAGTAAAAGAACTGGTTCAAAACAGATTGGAAATGAATCGCTCATGAGTGAACTTAGGATAGTCGGTTTTACACTTTAGGAGACACCATATATCGAACTTTGGCTCGATGATATTTGAACCTTCTACCTTGCTCAAAAAAAAAATATCAAGCCGATTCAGCAGTGTGGTAAATAAGGAAGATCATTTTACATAGCATGCATTTCCTGTTCATATCAGTAAACTGTTGTAGCTGATGGATACAGTACTACACTATCCACTGGTTCACTCATGTCGAGGATGTTTTGAATGGGGGATTTTCACGCAGAACGCTGAACATAACATCTGATAACTCGTCCAGAATCCTCAGCTACTTGAATTCTCCTCTCATTCATGATCATTCGATCTCCCAGTTTCCTTTTCGTGACAGTGTGTCCAAGTGCGTTCTTGCTGGGTATGATCGAAGTCTCCACACCACTCCTTCCACTTAGAGCTACCTAAATGAGATTCATTGAGGCCAAACTTCGCAGTCCAATTCCCCTGATTGAATAACCAGTTGGTTAGTCGAGCCCTGGGTACAATCGCCATTCTCATTGACTATGACCAACCTTTCTTGAAGATGATGTATCGTAATTCAAATGGTACCTGAAAGTGCATATTAGCTGTTCACTACGATTCCAGATGAAACTCGTTCATACAATATTGGACAGTGTTTTAGGTAGACTGGAATAATTGTAATGAATGTTGCGATATGCATAACCCCTGAAAGCCATGGCTAACTTGTAACTAGCATTCTAATCTGGTAATTTTTTTCGAAGCTTGGTCTTGAATTTTTTAATAAACTTGATAGTATTGAATCGTCTTACTTACGATCTGGTATCAATTTCAGGTTATAGAGAGCAAATAACTTCGGGAAAAGCATCGTTTGCCGAACTGGCTCAAAATTATTCTGACTGCAGCTCAGCCGAACGTGGTGGTGATTTAGGACCCTTTGTCAGAGGTGCCATGCAAAAGCCGTTTGAAGAAGCTGCCTTCAACCTTAAAGTAAGTTCAAGATGATGTACTTGCATTGAAAAAAGCAAACCGCAGTGATGTTTTGGAAAGGATATCCTAGGTTTACTGTATTTGAAGCTAATTGTACCTTCTGTTTTGTTCAAGGTGGGAGAGCTCAGTGATCCTGTTATAACTGACTCAGGAGTGCACATAATCCTCCGCACGGCCTAAGACCTTACTCATTCATTGCGATCGATTTGAAATTTTCTTGACAAGGCTTCCAGAATACTGCACACATTTCGCACTCGTTACTGCTCTTTGGTTTTTCCTCCATGTGATTCATGGAACGTTGTTATTGATTCAGGTTGTTAGGTGCTACGCAGCAAGTCTAGTAATATCACTACTAGCTGTTAGACTCATCAAACAATGTAGTCGTAATTCTAATGTTATTACATCATAAACATTAACCATTTTGGGGGTTTCCAAGACTGTTCCATTTTAGAGTATCATTAATTTTCTTAATCAATGAATTGAATTCCATTGCATTTTTTTATGGCCTTGGGTTTGGCTTGACATGTATTAAAATTGCTCTAGTTGTATACAACACTGCATTTACTAGTAGCTGCAAGTGATGAATTTCGGAGCATTATTTTTAGGCACTCCTTAGAACCATTTTATGAGCCGCTCTAGCGATTGTTATAGGGATTATATCCTTACTTAGCTAAAAGAATCTTATTAATAACTCTTTACTCGATACCCGTTCAGATTTTGTTTCCTTATGTTTTATTCGAGAACTCATTTCTTAAAATAATTAATCGCGTGGTCCACATTCTTGCTACACGTAAATTTACTCTTCCACGTCATTCCATTTCCAGATTTATCTATTATTGCGTTGATCTTCCAATTCTTTGCCAATGCATCCTTATAAATGCTAACACGTTCAATGCGTATAATGCTTGGCCAATGTTATGACTGGTGTGTGAGTTTGGAGCGTAATAACGCTTTTATCTTTCACATTGCAGAAGTGATACCAATGAGTTTTAGTCAATGACATTGTTTAGTATTGGAAGTGGGTTTCGTTTCAGGACACTGTCAGCCAGCAGAGATTATATTGGAGAAATGTTTTTCTAATGTAGACACATCTTGTTATTGACGATGACCTAACAGTCGAATGGTAGTAGGATTCATGCTTTACCCCTTGCTGCCCATTACTCAATAGCTTATGTAATTGGGCCTCACTTTTTTGTTTGTAATTCGTGAGCTGTCACTGCCCAGCGTCATGGACTTTTTTCGCCTTGACTATTAAAGTGGCAAAAAAAGCGCTTGTCCTGTGTTTCAATCGCTGGTTGGGTATTAAAATTGAGGACTACTATCTTTTTGTGTGATATTCTCGTTAGATTATAACTTTTTTCAAGCCGGCCACTAAAACACTTTAATTACTATTTCGGCCTAACCTACTGAGAGTTTAGCGACGTGAAACAAATAGCTACATCAAAAACCTCAATGCCATTTTTGTTGGCTGTCATGTCTCAAATTGGAATTAATTCGTATTATGTGAATTATGTGTATGTCTTCCTTATTTCTGGAAATCACGACATTTTAAATCCACCGTATCTCTAGAAGTAGCTGTACTGTTTCTTTTACTCATATTTACCGGGAATTCACCCCTTGGAATCTCTCCTCCACCATACCAGTCGCAAAAAGACACGTCATCGTCTCGCCCTTGGGAAAACTTAGTTTCCACCTCGAAAGTCAGTTCCTTTCATTTCTAATATCATAATTTGATCGATTTCGGTAGCGATCTGTAGGCAGACTGTTGGCCAACCCCCTTCTGAATATAGTCCATTGCTAGACACCAGATGGTATTTTCATTTCCATAAATTAGGGGTGTGAATCTCCAAACCAGTTCATTGTAAAATGTCGTTTCCCAAAACAGATTAAACCCATGTGATCTTAGTTTTTCTGCTGTTGCATTTCTCCTTGGATTTTTCTGTTTTCACTTTTGCGGTTTCGGTAATGTTGGTGTTCGAACAAATTGCCTCTCGTGAGCTTTCACGGTGTTTGGATATTTGCTGCAGTGCAGTCGAATTTCCAATGCCGCATCTTATTTTATGATAATTTTATTAATATCCTAGACAAAACAAGTACAAGGGTTTGAGGAGACAGTCAAAAGAAGAAATCAATGACATTTAAAACGCCCGGGGTCCAGGCAAGGAGAGGAAATTTTTGCTGATCATTGGCGTGCTTAACCTCCCTATGTAGTGTGACATGGGCAGACTTAGCTGCATTCATTTGTGATTGTGCTAAGTTTCATCAGCTCAACCCAGCGTGTGCCTCAGTGCTAGGTTTTTTCCCCCCAGAAAGGGGCTGTTATCAGGCTGTATGTCGGGGTCAGGGTGTCGTTTGGAGGAACAAGTTCGGCTATCTGCTGTTAGGGAGTGTTAGTTGGAGACAGACTGGAAGTTGACTTGTGGATAATACAATAACAATGCGACCTCACGCAAGATAATTAAACTACTCTAAAGCACCTAGCATTCAGTACGTGGACTCATTCAGCTGACTGTGTAAACGTTAATATTGATGGACAAATGAAGGTTTTGGTTTAAGAACTTGGTGGGTTGTGGAAGGGAACCAGCCGATGAAAAAGCAACTAGACTCAGTGTTCATATGCGCCCCTGGAAGTGTCTTCAAACATCCTGAAGGTCGCCACACTTCATGTCTCTGGGGAATAGTACAGATAAGGGCTATAGAAGTTCGAAAAACTGGAATGCTCCCTCTTTATATATGTGTCTCACTGTACATTTCTTGAAATCGCGTCACAGTGTTCACTCAACATTTTGGAACAGTTCGTGAAGCTTCCACCGATAGATGGATGCCAAAAAGCTACTTTATCTTATTTATATAATTATTTCATGCGCATTATTGAATTATGCTTACCAAGCCTTTGAAATCAGCTGGGAAGATTAAAGAAGTTGTTAAGTAAACGTTGATTGTTTTGTTATTTGAATCGTGTGTGGAAGAAACTTCCCTTTTAGCGAAATTGGTGGATGAGTTGGGCCTTAATGTTGCGAACATTGCGTTTAGAAGGTTCACTTAGTTTGATTCGTAATTTACTGAATACTGCAGAGAGAAGAAAGTAAACGTTGTCATTGTGAATGTCACAGACAGGGTATCGTTCTAACATTTACTAAAGTTAACGTACCTGTTAACATTTGTATTTTCGACTAGCAAATCTGTTCAAAAGGAAATCGGCTTCCCCGCCCACTTTTTTTAATATAATATTTTGACGACTTTTTTTATCCATCGTAATTTTATTCATCGTAGCATGTGATAAGTGACGAATAATAATTGCTCTAAAATCTTATTTTGTTGTATTTTTGACATTCAAACGAATTTTGAATGGCAGTGAACCTTTTATTTGATAGTTTCTCTGACCTATTAGTGGATGATTACTACTTGAAGCATTTCCACAGGGGTGTTATAGCAAAGGAATATAATTTAGCGTAAAGAATCATATTAGGAGATATGATTGGCTCAAAGCTCGAGCTCGTTGTGATTTTTGCAGCAATTGCTGCGTTCCCTCGACTCGTTTCCCTTGTAATTGTCGCATTCAACGAAACAAGACGGTAAGTGAAGAAAAAAACTGCCAAAAATTGGCTAAAAAGAAATGGGGCAGTTCCTGGGTCTAACGCTCATGATACGATGTATGGAACCAGTGAAGATGAGCTACCAAAGTTGGGTAATCAGTAGCACCACCTGTCTATTGCTACCTTCACTACAACTGACCTTATAAAGTCTTACTAAGCTACACATCGTATAAATAATTGACAGCAAGGGATTGTAGGTGCTGTGTATCAGTTCGAAACATTGAAACTGCTCTTCACCATGTCTCTGGGCTCCGATTTCTATTAATAAGGTTACCCTTGGGTGGTAATCCATAATGGCTGTGGGGAACCGAGTTTTGGATCAATTGGCCGTGTGCGGAAATATTGCAATTGAGACCCTTGAGGCATAGTTGGAGGTTGGCTGAACGTATTGTGTCAACTGTGAGGGTGAAAGCTATTAACTTCTTTCACTAAGGAGGTGTGACAGCAGACTGAACATTGGACCAGATGTAGGCACAGTGGTTAATACCTGAAGTAAATAGACTTATCAGAAAACTACTACTTATCTGCTGCATGTATAATATAGATGAGGCTGAATGTGTACTCCGCTCGTCTAGTCAGGTCAGCAAGGGTATTTTGAATCTCAAGAAGGTCACTAAGCCAAGCTCGCTGCGTGTAGCTACACGCTATTACTGAAGGTATGGCACAGTGTTTTTATTACTCTCCTTGGCTCTACGAAGTAGAAAGGAAAGTTATGTAATCGGCTGAAAAAAAAAATTTGAGTTTTCTTCAGATCTTTACGTTTCAGACCCTCCTGAGTCCGAAAAACACTATTTGGGAAAATGGTCTGTGTGTATGCGTGTGTCTGTGAGCGATTTTTAGAGAAAACCACCGTACCAAATCAGCTTAAACTTGATATCTCGCCCGCAGGTTACCATGGGACGCCAAAATAAAGGTTTGAACAAAATCCACCGAAATTTAACTATAGTTATCATAGTGATCAAAACACCAAATATTTTTTTTCTCAAAAACGGCTCTAACGATTTTGATTAGATTTTTTATATTGATTGCTCTCAATATGGCAATCACACCATAAAATTCCCATTCGTTGGAAAATGACGAAAGCAGCACAATAAATAATCAAAATTTTCGACGAAAAGCGTTTTTAGCGCAGTTTTTTCCTTATAAACTCCGCTGGGATGTTAGTAGAAAGTTAAAGAAATTTGGTATTGTAGTCCAATCCAATACCTAAAGTGTGAGTGTTTAAAAACGCTCCAATTGCTCAGTAATGGTCCTATAATGAGTATGAGTAGCACAATAAATTCCAGAACTGTAAGCGCTACCGCTTCCTGCTGCTGTGATGTGTTGTTTGACCAAGTTCAAAGGAGCTAAGTGATAAATGAATTGATTAAATAGAATTAGCCAGGTACAAAGTGAATTGACGTAGAGCTAAGGAAAGTTGTGTGTTGCAACGCACCAGATATTTATAATTAAGAAGGCGCATTTTCTTCCTAATTGATACCCCTCTTCACGTATAACATTATGCGTCCTGAGAATGCTTACCATATTTTGTGGGACTCCCTCAGAATGTTCAGATTGGTAGAGTAGACTTCATACTATGACACATGTTCAGAGGCTGACTTTGAGTAAATGAGCATCAATTTGTGGCTTAACCTCGGTAAAAGGCACACCCTCATCATTCAGTGACGGTATTTTTATAACGCTATTTGAGCCTAATGGATTATCTTCAGATGTATTCATTTTAAACAGCTATAGCTGTGAGCCGGCTATGTCTGAGCGGTAATATGATTGACTGACAAATTTGATTTTCATTGCACTTTTCAGAGTTCAATGAAAACTAGAAAAAGCACAAGCTGCTGTAGCCAAGTAATGTTGCAGTCATGGATATGATTGAAGTAATGAAGATTTGAATCAAAGCGAATTTTCAGAACAGAAGGCTCCTCAAAAACTCGGAGTCCTAAGGCCTTGGTTTTTTCCTGCATCGTAGAATCAAACCCTAGTGTATTAGAGTAAGTAGTCTTCTAAGTTTCGAGGGAAACAAAATTCTAAACCTGTTAGGCAAAACATTGATTACTAATGTAATAAAATACCTTGTGTTTTTCTCGTTTAGTGTCCACACATTTTTGTAATTCTATAATATTTTTCACTAAGTAAGGTGTGGGTGGAGCGAGCTATGCAAATGGGGTGTAGCTCAGTGTTGAGCTTGGTTCAGTCGCAGTCGGGTGAACCCCCAAACTGTTGCAGTGCTCGTACCGTTGATGCCGAAGGGAAAGGTGAAGCTCTTGTTTCCATGTATCGATGAACTTCTAACAGGCAAAGCGGCTAGTCTATCAGTTCCTACGGCTCCCAGTACGAAAGCCCAACCTTTGTTTCCCACTATGCATCCACTGCATTTGGACAGCAACGATGTGAACAGCCATTGATGGTTAAGGTCTTGGAATATCAAACTTAAATATAATTGTGACAGATGTTTGAATGCTCTCCCAAGGTCAGAAAACTAAGTCGCTTTATTGCCCAACGAAAATATTTGTGTGGACTCTGTCAGCCGAAAAATAGGATTCTCCATTGAAAAACGCGCTACAGTATGCCTGTATTTTCTGCCGTGCTCGAATAATAGTTTAAAGTAGATTGCACCTGTGCAACTGCCTCTCATTGATCCAGATTCGTATCTTCGACAGCAATTTTCACCGCTAAAGAGATATTGTTTATTCACGCCCCTGAGCCTGATTTAATAGTTCAAGCTCTCCTAAGGCATCCTGCATACAAAGTTGTATCTTTCAAATACGTCAATGAGTCGGCTTAGTAGAAACGTGCCGACATGGTATAGTAAACCGGGAAACCAGCTCATATCGACATCATAGTTTAGTTTGCCCGCTCGGCATCATTTTTATACGTTCCCATTCCCACTTGCTTCAGTTTGTGATTTAATCAACAGTTATTGCCCGAGGGAATCGCTGTTTTGCCCAATTCTGTTCACAAGGGTCTGTTACTAAATAATATGTTTCCCTAAGAGACGTTGAGAACAACCTTATTTGATGCTGCACCGGCCTTCAGCAGATTTGGATATCTTTGGCTCTGTAGAAAATTTAAATCACGATTCTTCCAATATATCTGAGCCATTCTACCCCACTTTCTGAAGTAGGCAATTTTCTGTAATCCAACAAAACGTATTTTTCCTCCACGTGCAAAATAATAGTGTTCGTTCCTTAGAGTAGCATTTTGGAGAAACTTTCTACGAGGTGCTGCTATTATATCCCACCCACTGCGTTGACGTGACAAGCAACAAGAAGGTTCAAGTCATTCCAGAGCAACCTAGTCAGTCTCCTCGAGTTACAATAGCTCTCATTTCTACCCACACACTTATAAGCTATCTGCAGGATAGAGGTCCGAGGTTCTCAATGCATTCTGCAGACTGGACAAAATCAGGCTGTGTTAAAGGAAGTACATCATAAGAATGAAGGTTTAACAAGAACGAATATCAGCGCGTTACATTTCGGCGTTAGAAATTCACAAGAATACAAGGAACAACTCTCATACATAAAAAGAGGAGTCAACGTTTTATCGATTTCACCATGTTTATTGGTTTTACAATAATTTGACAGTTTTTCTGATGGGTTTTGTTGGAAGCGATTCACACAAATTATTTAACTCTTTTTTTTTTTTTTTCGTTTCAACAACTTGTGTGTAAATTGCTTTCTCTTTTTGATGGCTCAAATATTTCACATTTGACCTGAGTGGCAGTTATATGTTTTTAAATTTTGTAAAAATCTTCTAATTTGCCGCAGAAGGACGATCACATTTCTTCTCTTAGATTTATTTACAATGCCGACCGCCTTTCAGTTGTTTCTGACATTGTAACCTTTTTGCGTAAACGAACCGACGATGTTTGATTCGTGGATGACTCAGAGTCCAAGATTGATCTGAAACATTTAAATTAGTTACTTATGCTCTTATTATTGTACATCATATTTAAAATGCCTCTTGAGGCAAATTTTCAAAGGTCGAAAAAGATAGAAGTGTTTTTATAGTAAATACATTCAGCACATCAAAATGTCCCACAAAGCGTCGAAGAACCCGTGCCAACAAGAGCAGGACAAAGCAGTACAGCTGTACAAATGTACCTTTCTTCTTTTCAGTTTTCATTCGTACTCTTATAATCATGGATATATTTTTACACTATATTTTCAGTACGGGGATCAAGGGATTCATGTGCATCCAGTTCCCCTGTTACATCCAAGCAATAGTTTTAGAGAGAGTATAAGGGATGAGGGGGTCTGGGTGAGAGCCCAGCAGGATAAATGTCATTCAATAATTTTTGTATTATAATTAGGTTTACGCTTGTGCAAAAGAGAGCGTAAACAGAGGAGGTTACCACATTATTATCTGAATTTGTCAGGTTACAATGATCAGTCCCAGATCTAGATTCGCGGTACAATCTTTCTACAGTTTTAGTACTATTTGATTATAACAGAAACGTTAACAACGACCTAAATTAAAATGAGATGGTTAAGAGTTTGGTATTCAGCAGCAGTAAAACCATTTTATACGGACCTCAATCCTGCTAGGCGCTTCTCTCTAGCTGCTGTTCTTTCGACAAGAGCATCCATTTCGTTCTCAAGATCAGCGAGTCGAGCTTTAGATGCTCTAGCGCGAGCTCGAGCTTGGGCTTCATCAACGGAGTCCTGAGCTGCTTCCCTGAGGGCCACCCACTTCTCTGTGATCTGAAAGAAATACAGAGGAGCTGCAGATCTTTCTAAATGTTCTTTCATTTTGGAAAGTATTTTCTAGAGTCTGCCTTGTCAGAGAAGGCCTAATTTCTGGCAGTATTAAGCAGTAGCTGGTGTGATTGGTATTGTAAAACAACAACAAGAACAACCTGTTTTTAGTTTTCAGTTTTTACTTTCCTTGGCACTACGAAAAAGAAAGAAATGTTACGTAATGCTGAGAAAACAAACTTTGAATCTCTTCAAATCTTCACTGCGATTGAGTGAAACTGGTTGAACCAAATCAGCTCAAACTTAATATCTAGTGCACAAGTTACAATGGGACGCCAAAATAAGAATATCAGTAAAATCTGCCCAAAACTAACTATAGTGATCATAGTCATCGAAACACTAAATGTTTTTTTCTCAAAAACGGCTCCAGCGATTTTGACAAACTATTTTTTGTAGACAGTTCCAAATGCCCCAACAATATCATACAATCCTCATGCGTGGGAAAAGACACAATAAATTTTGAAACATTTCATCGAAAATCGACTTTAGCCCAGATTTTGCTAATGAACTCTGCTCAAACGTAACTATAATCTTCAGTAGAATTGACGTGGTAGTTCAACCAAATATACAGCGAGCGTTCATAATACATGTAAGGCCTACTCCAGAATTTCAGGAATTTCAACCCCTGCTATTTCACTTACTACCATTCCTCACAGTGATTATAATCGTTCTAGAACACAAATTGTGTTTACAGTCTCATTAATTCTTTGTGTAGTGATTGCTCAATAATGGTCGTCGCAAAAGTGGTGAGACCACAATAACTTCAGTAACTGTAAGCGTCTCCATTTCTGCCATCATGATGTTAGACCAAGTTCAAATGAACTGGGGGAAAATTAATTTAATTAGTAGCCAGTGAATTTACGTAGAGCTAAAGAAAGTTGTTATTCAGCTATAAAGAGCTGCACGGAAGAGATCCTGTCTAAAGGACTCAAGGGCAAGTGGATATACATATTCTCGCATTGCAGCCTATAGCTTCAGGTCCAGGCTGGCATGGGAATGCCTTCATGCGCTCAAGCAGCTCGGCGCCCACAATAGGCTTGCCCTCATCTGGGTGCCAACTCACAGGGGACATGAGGGCAATGAAAAGGCTGACCAAGAGGGGCACAGAAACCCTACCCATTGGGCCTGAACCTCACATAGGTATGACTAAAAGTCACCTGAACCGTTTCGTGACCCGATGGGAGGTACAGGAAAAAAGCTCCCATTGGCATCACCAGCCACGACTTAGACAATCGAAAAGGCTTGTTACGCCTTCCGGTCCAAGGGCAAAGGCGATGCTGACACTCTCTAGAAGAGATCTGAGGGTCTTCATTAGCTTCCTCACTGGACAGTGCCCACTCAGATATCACCTCTACGAGATGGGCATCTCAGAGGTGGTGGAATGCTGACTCTGTGGTGAGGAGGACGAGACGGCAGAGCACATCCTATGTGAATGCCCTGCCTTAGCAGTCAAACGCTTTGAATATTTTGCCCAGGGGATTATTGAGCCCCATATCACAGCGGTATCTGCGGTGAAAGACATACTTAGCTTCATAACATAATAGCGGGTATGTATGACTTCTACTAAGGAAGGGCCTGTGTCACAATAGGCCCATGTATGGCTGCAGTGACAAAGGGACTATGCCCCGCATGCCCTGGGGAAAAAAAGAAAAAGAAAGTTGTGTGATGCGTCACCCCTGATGTTTTTAAAAATGGTTTTCAGTATTGAAATTGTTTTGGTGAGTGTTTACTTCACTTCTTGTCTTACAGTAAGGCTCAAACGTGTACCATCAACCTAGAAACTATGCCACGAGGACTAAAATTAATAGCATTCACTTCTCAAAGCATTTCTGACCTAAATATTTCTTCTCTACCACTCTCCCCATATTTTTCGCACTAGTAGAAATTTGTCGGATCCTGTAGGAATTGACGGTAGGTATGAGAATGTGATGAAAAAGTAGAAGACGCTGATTACTTGCAAAACCCTGATTTTGAACCCTAAAAAAATCGTATCGATTGTGATTCAAATTCAGAGGACCTGATGCGCTGAGAATTTCCAACTGGACGCGTACAATGGTGTCAATGACATAGAGAAATGGAGATTATTCAATTGGGACGGAAAAATGAATGAATAATTTTTGAAGAGAAGAACCGTATTTAAATGTTACAGTTTGCAAAATTACACGATCGTGTTTCAGTGCAAAATGTCTCTGTATGAAATGACGCTTCACTAACTACTGGGGCATAGTGGAGGTGACAGTCAGTTGGTGCCGTGATCAACGCATTCCCTAATGCCTTACAGTAATGAACACACTACAAATATCATTTCTATTTATTTTCGTCTATTATTATATTAATACGAAGGTTATTCAAATGAGTACTAGTTGGTAGCTGGTGTAAGCCTCAGAATTACAATAAAGTGATGAAAATCCTCTGAGTTGTCTGTAACCACTAAAATATGGCTTACTTTCGGAGTAGATTCTTCCAATGCATGCAGCTGGCGCTCTCTTCGTTTCCTGGACTCTTCTTCAATCAGATTGTTGTTGAGTCCAACAGTATCCAGCATTTTTTCCGAAAATCGATTCTTCACCTAAAAATCAGTTCATTGAAAATGCTGCTGTACTCATTTCTCACAAACAGTGGATTGGCAAAGGCGTAATGTATACCTGATGGGCAAGGAGAGTGACCATGCTGGATCAGGGAGCAGGTTGGTGATCACCAGTTAGCCGAATAGGAGTATTATAATCACATCATGCAAGCGAGGATACCAGCATAAGAGGCTGCATGACCTGTTGCAAGAGGGGTTTTTGGAGCTGCTGAGTTCAACATGGAAGGGAGATATAGGACCTCCAGGAATAATGTGATCGTCATTTATGATGCTTTCGTTATAAATTTCTTCATAGTAACATGGATTACAATCAGGGACTTTGGAAATTGACTAGCTTCTTTAACAAGAATATGGGCAGACGCCCTCCATGTGCAGTACCCTGCACACCTACAGGAGGAAGGTGGTGGCAGTGCAGAGGCAAAGGTCCCTGAGGGTGGCTGCCGCATACAGGGCTGTCTCTGAGCCAGCAGTTTTCATTGTTGCGAGGGTCATCCTGGTACATCACTTGGCAGCGGAGCATCAGAGAATGCATCTAATAAGAGGCAAAGCCATCAAATGCAGTAAAGTAAGTAAACAGGACCCTGCGAGCGTGGTTTGAGGAAGGGTGCCTGGAGAGCCAAGGAGGATGGACAAGGCTGCTCATCAGGGAGACAAAGCCATGATGCAGCGTCGACACTGTGGGTTGAGCTACTACCTCACCCAGATGCTAACAGTCCATGGCATGTTCCAGGCGTACCTGTGCTACGTAGTTAAGGTGCAGGAGGCGAGGTGTGGCTACTGTGACACAGAGGAGGATGATGCAGAGCACATCTTCTTTCAGTGCTGATGCTAGTGGGAAGAGAGGCTGCACTTCATGGACTTTGTCAGGGAGATAAGCTCTGACACAGTGTCGGCCACTATGCTCTGCACTTCAGACAACTAGAGCAGGATCCCTGTATTAATTGTATGAACAAAGAGATGAGGGGGGGGGGGGTGCTGCATGTGGGAGCCCTCCAAGTGAGGGAAACATAATCCCCAGAGAGGAAGATAATGCTCTTGAACCCCCTAGCAGAGGACATAGGAAAGGGAGGAAAAAACCCCATCCTTAATATTATCCATAACCGGGATATTTGAGGAGGGGTACTGGTGATGGACTATCAGGCCTCCAACATCTAACATTAGAAACGCAGGAACAGCAGTAGATAGCAATAAATAGCTCCTCTAATCTGGAGAGATGAAAGTGAATCGATTGGTCCCACACTGGTGTTATGAACTGAAAAACGTTATTCAGCGCAGAAATGTGGACTCGAGGATAAATTCTTTCAACCTAAAAGCAAATGTATGCCAGAATCCCTCCATGCGGGCACAGCAAGGAATTTCAATTTCAGCCATTTTCATTTATTAAACCCGAACTATTCAGGGCTCGTGTGTTTTTGACTGCCATCGTGAGAAGCCAATCAGAAACACTTTCTAAACTTCAACCAACTAAATCGTCTTGTACTTGCCTCTTCAGTCCTATTGAAATAAGTGTTTTCGAATTCAGCCTCAGCATTGGCGTTTGCAGCTCTTCGAGCTTTTTGTATCCTTTTTAATGTCTGCATCATTTCCTCGTCCTCATCCAAAGCGTCCAAGATTCTGTGAGATGTTTGCTCTCCTGCTTGTTCATGTCCTCCAGCTGGCCTCAACAAGGATTCCAAATCCCCGACTGATGTTGGACGTTTCGGCGGCTCAATCGTTTCTGTAGGAAGGCGCCCATATTTCCGGTCCAAACCTGTAAAATTGACGCTTCTATTTAGTTAATGAAAGATTTAACCAAGCTGTGCTTGCTGAATAAGTTTTGTCGGTTACATAAGCAAACTTAGATGTACAGAACTGTCTTTCTCATTCTTGAGAAACTGATCTTCCGGTTTCTTCTAACCGGTTCTTGCGAACTGATTAGTCACACTTTTCCTCACATTCGCATATTTTACGTGAAATATCACCATTTTCGAAGGGTAAGGAATTCACTGCAATCGGGCAAAAAATATTGGTACCTAGCAACACACAACTTTCTGCAACCTTAGTAATTTCAACGACCTTGCCGATTGAGCTGATTCTTTTATTTTTGTTAGTTGTTTTTGACCACGTGAAAATAAGGTTATGAGCGGTTTCCATCGAAGGGAAAGGGTGGTAGGGGACCTAATGATAACTCGGAAGACGAGAATTGTAGAACATTAAACGATCGTTTTTCTGATTTTTTCAAAAACAGCTATAAGGATTTCGACTACAAGTACAGACATATCGCTCTGTATAAATGACTGCGTTGATAGCAGATACAGCAAGTCGTCAAATTTACCAATGGAGGGGGGATTGAGGAAAGTTGTGTGTTGCTGTGCACCAGATATTTATAGTCGAGTTCACATCGTAAAATCAGTTCTAAACAGTTCTGAGAAGCATTTGGGATAACGCGTTACTGAACTGATACTATACTGTCGCTTTTTAGAAGTATGCCTCATAGTTCTGCCTAGAACTAGTACAGAATGGGCAAATCAACTGACCAAATTATACTGTATTTTACAAGACTTCAGAGCCTCCTAGATTGAGCTGAGACTAAATAAGCTAACGATTTAAGAAATTCCCAACTTCATTTCTTGTGGTATTTCGTTACCTGGAATGCATAAAAAGATTTCAAAAAACAACAAAGTATTAACACCAAATTAGAGTTTGATTGAAATTGACTATACCTTCAAGAGTGTTGCGGTAGTAACTCTCACCCAAGTTGTAGTTGAGATCATACACTTTCGTTCGAGGTCGACCAAAACGCCGGGTCGCCATATTGCTACTGGAAATCAGAAAGGGCATTTGATAACCGAAGTAGCTCAATGTACAAAAATTTCACGCATATCAGAAATTAATCATTTAAATTGGAAACATAAAACGTCTTGAGACTAAGTCCATGAAGAATAAGATCTTTATGATTTGAGGTCTTATGAATCGAAAACCCACGCGGTGTGTGATTGTGTAGTCATTTTTTCATTATAATGAAAGTTATGTATTTTGCTGGAAATGAAGAAGAAAGGTGAGTGATGCACCACATAGTTTTATCCCTTGTTACGTGTGCCGCCACACTGGCAAGTACGTGTAACCTCAAAGCACTGTCTCTTCTGTCAGCCTTAGGAATCCCCCGCACCCTATTCTATCACCTACCTCTTCATGCGTTTTTGCCACTACAGGCATTGTTCATTTGTAATCAACGTACTTAATATTGTCATTGACACTTCTCTGTACATTGGGCTCACCAGCTCGTAGCGTCACTTACAGGTGCCAACATCAAACCTCATCAAAGACAACTCTCAATGACCCATGCTGAATTTTATCAGAACTGGCATGAAAATTATGGAGTTCACGTACATTTAAGCAATTACTGTGATGGTTTCAGAGTTTTCAAAAATGACTGCAAATGTAACTTATTCAAGAGGCAAATTCCATTAAATGGGTCAAATTTTATCTGAATTTCCACTTCAAATACGGAGTTTTCCGAGTTACAGGAACCTGAACCCACATATCTAGTTCGTTGCACTTTGAATACTCTAACTTCAACAGTATTACACAAATATAGTTATTAATAATTGTGTCTTCGCGGAACGGAACTGAAAAGACGAAAAAAACAATTGAGCCTCAGTAGCAGGGGCGGCAAATGAGTATTTTAGGAACAGTCAACGGAAACGATTAAGCGCAAACTTTTGTTATCCCTCGGCCCCTCTTTAACTTGCGCCCCTCACCGAGCTGTTGGTCGTCCTTGGAAACCCCCATTTTATTTTTGTTTTGTTCTAGTGATCTACTAACGTTGTGGGGAGTTGAAACATGAGAAATAGGTTGTCTCTATCAGAGAAGACGTAGTTCAAATAAATTACCGCCACAAAGGGATTGGCTTTCTTAATTACAAGTTGTGTTTCAGTTTTTAGAGCCTTTGGGACAGTATTCGGCCGCCAGGCTCGAAGTTGGCTACTTTCCCTATCCCTTCAAGTTCGTAGTTGTTGAATATCTTAAACAATTTTTCTACCCAACTCTTACTTTTACTATTTATTTTAATAAGAATTCGCAGTCACGCATGAACCCTACGGAACCCCTCAGCGTCATTCACCTACTGCGATTTCAGCAAACGTTTGAATTAAAAGAACTCGTTGCCGGCATTGTTGTAAAAAATATCTGGTGCGTTGCAACACACAACTTTCTTTAGCTCTACGTCAATTCAATTCTACATGGCTAATTCGATTTAACCAATTCATTTATCACCCAGTTCCTTTAAACTTGGTCAAACAGCAGCAGGAAGCAGTAGTGCCTACAGTTCTGGAATTCATTGTGCTGCTCGTACTCATTGCAGGACCATTATTGAGCAATCGGTACACAGATAATTAATGAGGCTGTAAAAACGAATTTTTTTGAAGAGGATAGTAATCACTTTTGTAGAGTTATTGGGTAATAACTGTTAGAACTGGCATTAAGCGAAACGGTGGTAGTTGAAATTCAAGAATTTCTGGAGTGAGCCCCATGTATCTCATGAGCATTTTTAAACACTCACCCTATAGGTATTGGATTGGACTACAACACGACTTTTTTTTTAACATTCTAGTAACATTCCAGCGGGGTTTAAAAGAAAAAAACCGCGGCAAAAACTTTCGTCGAAAATTTTGATAATATATTGTGCTGCTCTCGTCATTAAGACCTATCTATATAAAAAATTTAATCAAAATCGTTCGAGCCGTTTTTGAGAAAAAAAATTTGGTGTTTTGATCACTATGATAACAATAGTTAAATTTCGGTGGATTTTGCCCATACCCTTATTTTGGCGTCCCATGGTAACCCGTAGGTTAGACATCAAGTTTAAGCTGATTTGGTACGGTTGTTTTCTCTAAAAACCGCGCTAAAATCGATTTCGTCGACAATTTTGATAATTTATTGTGCAGCTCTCGTCATTTTCCCACTAATGAGAATTTTATGGTATAGTTGCCATATTGGGAGCTACCAATATAAAAAATTTAATCAAAATCGTTAGAGCCGTTTTTGAGAAAAAAAATATTTAATGTTTTGATCACTATGATAACTATAGTTAAATTTCGGTGGATTTTGTTCATACCCTTATTTTGGCGTTCCATGGTAACCTGCGGGCTAGATATCAAGTTTGAGCTGATTTGGTTCGGTGGTTTTCTCTAAAAATCGTTCACAGACACACATGCACACGGACCATTTTCCCAAATAATGTTTTTCGGGCCCAGGATGGTCTGAAACGTAACGATCTGAAGAGAACTCAAAATTTTTTTTTCAGCCGATTACATAACTTTCCTTTCTACTTCGTAGAGCCAAGGAAAACTCTTTGAAAACTTTTTTAAAGTTTGAAAGCTATTTAGGTTAAACCCCTAAAAGACGGACGGAAAACGCTAACTCGGATCTTCAGAACCTTCCTCTTCTCTGTACGTCAATGTTGGAGGGGGGGGGGCACTTCACTTCTCTATTTATTTCATTCCTTTTTTGTGTATTCCGCCTTTATCTTTTCGCTTTACTCTACGTTTCCTCTCCTTCGTCTGACCCTCCTACTATCTTCACCCCTTTCAACCCCCACTCCCCTTTCTACTTCGTTGTGTACTTTCAATTCAGCCTCTAAGTTTTCCTCCAGTTTTATTCACTGGTTTCTTCGGCACCAGCCACACATATACTTTTTTATTGATGTTGACTGTTTGTTGGGGTTCAGTGTTCTGAATAATGTCATATGATCAGTGGCGGCAATTCTGACAATCGTGTGTCAGTCGCTGTCATTGCTACATATCCTCTGACACTTATACTTTTAGTAACTCGCTATAAACCACCCCACTTCAAGAATTGTACTAGGTGTTAAGCGTACAAAACAACAGCAATGAAGAATTCGTGCTTCATTGATCTGCAGCTTGAATGTCAAAAGTACGTTTAAGTATAAGAGGTTATTTCGTTAAACGTTTCTTTGGCGGTTGAAGATCTGAGTAAAACTCAAAATTTTGTATTCAATCAATCTCGTAACTTTCCTTCCTGCATTGTACAGCTAAGAATATCTGCCACAATAACTCACCACGCATCTTTCCTCAGCCCCACGTGCATTCAGTGATTTTGTATATGGTGTGTTTCGGACTCAGAAGCCTTTGAAACCTAAAGATCCGAAGAAAACTTAACCAAAGTTTTTCAGCCAATTATTTTTACTTTCCTTCTACTTCGCTGGGCTGAGAAAAGCAAAACGTAAAAGTAGAGCAACGCATCACACAATTTTCTTCAGTCTCGCGTGAATTCAGTTGTTTTTACTACTCCAAATATCAAATTTGAACTGATTTTGTTAAACCGTACCCAATCACTCGTCGGCTGATTCTACGCGTATTTGGATGATGTCCGCAGTTGAACGGAAGGATATTGAAGTTTTTCAGGTCACCAAAACTTTGCGTGGGGTAGAGCTATTGTTGTTAATTTTGATGTTTGGATAGTAGATAGGTTTTTCCGCCGATTTAACAACGTTGAGCACTATTCTAAAAGAAGGTTAATTTTTGGAAGAATTAATTATTAAAGAATCTACGTTGAGAGAGACCGGGTTTTAACTAACGCATGAAACTGGAGCTGAACATTTGAAATTAAATTTTGTTGGCTACACAGAAAATTTTATTGTGAAGAAACAAAGATTCCCTAGTTCAACACGTGTCCAATTGACAGAAGGAATACGGCTAACGAATCCCACGAAATTATCGACCCCTGAAATATTTCTTTGGTACGAAGAATTTTACACTCGTCGCGTTCATTTCTCCCTGAGCCAGCGGCCACCCTTCTATCCCGTGTCCCTAATTAGAACAGATTGAATCATAACTAACAATTTGATTAACTCGCCAAAAAGGTGAAAGAGAGAAAAAAACACGAACGCGGTGGTGTAGCGCGACGAAGATGGGAGAGACGTTTTGGCACGAGCTCGGGTATTTTTGGTTTATCGACGGATGACGTAAATAGAGCGTGGGCAGGTTTGAAGATGTGAAACAGAACTCAGGTGTTATCTCTTTGTAGGCATCACTTTCGAAATACTATCCTCGCGAGATTAATTGTGACCCCGATGATTATCTTCGAAATGAGAGCGACGGTATATTCAGCAGAAAATGAAGGCTCAAGGTGCTATGTCAATTAGTTGTGCGGGATTATCTTAATATGAACTATGCAATACTGACAGTTATGGGGTTTGAATACAATTGATAGTTAGGAACTGAAGACATTTGGTACACTTGAATAAGATATGCAGTTAGAGAGAGCTGTTTAGTGATTTAATAGACGCGGACAACGCATTTTTAAGCTACTTTGAAAATGAACGAACAAAGCAGTGAACCCGGTACTGTGAATCCCAAATGGAATCTTCTAAGGCAATAGCTGCTCAATACACTTTGAACATTGGCGTTCCTCCCTCGAAGACAATTCAGTGTAACGGAATCCCTCCAACTAGGTAGTAAACCCCAATTAAATTTCCACTTGAAGGGGCAATGCTCTCGTGTTTACATAGCACACAGGGTCCGATGGTCTCTCGACTTGGTATGAGAGGACTCCGAGCAACGATGAGGAAACGTTGGCACAGATCGCCTCGGCACCCTGAAAATTCGAATATATTTAGCTATTAGCTCCGACTGTAGTCTGCCAGTTGCCCTCTCCCTTCAAACGCAAACTACGGGTAATCACTCAGTCACTCCGATGACCCAAAACCAATTTAATTTATTTGTTTGTTCAAAACTTGAACTAACCAGCAATTTTCTCAAAAATGCCAATTAAATATTAGTTCATCACTTTAGTTTTGACTTTCCTTGGCTCTACGAAGTAGAAAGGAAAGTTATGTAATCGGCTGAAAAAAAACTTTGAGTTTTCTTCAGATCTTTACGTTTCAGACCCTCCTGAGTCCGAAAAACACCATTTGGGAAAATGGTCTGTGTGTGTGTGAACGATTTTTAGAGAAAACCATCGTACGAAATCAGCTCAAACTTCATATCTCGCCCGCTGGTCACAATGAGACGCCAAAATAAGGGTATGAGCAAAATCCACCGAAATTTAACTATAGTTATCATAGTGATCAAAACACCAAATATTTTTTGGTAAGATTTTGATTAAACTTTTTATATTGATAGCTCCCAATATGGCAACAACACCATAAAATTCCCATTTGTGGGAAAATGACGAGAGCAGCACAATAAATTACCAAACCTTCGACGAAAAGCGTTTTTACCGCAGTTGTTCCCCTATAAACTCCGCTGGAATTCTTGTAGAATGTAAAAAAAAATTGGTATTGTACTCCAATTCAATACCTAAAGGGTGAGTGTTTAAGAACGCTCATTAGATACATGGGGGTCACTCAAGAAATTCCTGAATTTCAACTACCGCAGTGTCGCTTACTACCAGTTCTAAACATTTTTACCCAATAACTCTACAAAAGTAATTACTATCCTTCTTCAAAAAATTTGTGTTTACAGCCTCATTAATTATCTGTGTACCAATTGCTCAATAATGGTCCTGAAATGAGTACGAGCAGCACAATAAATTCTGGCACTGTAAGCTTCCTGCTGCCGAAAAGCGTTGTTTGATCAAGTTCGAATTAACTGAGTGGTAAATGAATTGATTAAATAGAATTAGCCATGTACAAAGTGAATTGACGTAGAGCTAAGGAAAGTTGTGTGTTGCAACGCACCACAACTTGCCAATTAAATATTAGTTCATCACTTTAGTTTTTTATTTTTAAAAAAATCAAAAATAGTGTCAAAATGTGCATCTACAGAGTCGTAGGGTAGCCACTAGTAATGTTATCATTTTACTAGGCTTTCACAATACTCGCGCTAGATGATTATTTTCATATTTACGTTCTACTACCCAAAAAGTAATGAAAGTATTGCAAACCTGTATTAAAAAGTTGAATATCCTTCAAACGTTCACTATTTGCGGCCTACTGAGTGATTGATTTTCGCGAATAAGAGTAAAATCGTACTAATAATAGTTAGCATAGTGATTAAAATACCAATATGTTTTCCTCAAAACCGCTTCTGATGATTTTGAGGAAAAAACTTACCTAAAATTGTTTTTTGTCGAAATGTTTGGGGCTGCTCCCGTCATTTTTACAACGACGAAAATTCATGTAGATCTGTCCGTACAAGTTAATCAAAATTACTAAAGCCTTTTTTGGTAGAAAAATATTTGTTGGTGTGATCACGACGATTAGCATAGTTAGTTTTGAACCGATTTCACTCGTGCCCTTACTTTGGCGTCCTGCGTTGGTTTGCAGGCTAAATACCGAATTTGTGCAGATTTGGTTCGGTCGTTTTCTTACAATCGCGTTCACAGACACACATACCATTTTCTCAAACGGAGCTTTCAGAGTTAGCAGCCCTTGAACTATGGTAGTCACAGAAGCGACTTACAGCGATTTTCGAATTCTAGCTAACGTCGATATGTGAGTAACTTTATTCGACGAGTTTCCGGGATTTCCCGTAATTCCAGCACCGTCGACACGTAAAACTAATCGGTTGACAGTCCCATCATTTATTTATACGTGTGTTTTAATGTTAACGTTATGGGATAAGTAACAGCTGCCCAATCAATATCGGAACTTTAAGCGCTAACGTTATGTTTTACAAATTCGTACGAACTGAGTGAAAAATAGATTGGGTTAGCTCGAACGTACACAGGGCTGACGAAAGTTGTGTGATGTGTCGCACCAGATACATATTTATTTAGTTTAGCGTAATTTATTTACAATCTATTTCAGTTCCTGTATTAACTAAAACAATAAATTATAATATAATGTTTAAACAATTTAAAAAACAAAAGTTAAAAGTTAAGTTTAATTTATTTAAAATGTGTCACGAGCTCCGCATTAAATTCTGCATAAAGATGTGCCCAGATAAATGTTATAAAATCATAAGGTAGTACAGCGAAGCGTGATTCGCTACATCAGATATAATGAAAATGCTGAAGGACAAATCGTTTTTCAAGGCAGAAAGTCAGGACATATTTTCTCTAAATCTAATAAACACGTTTGGCACTTGCATGCAGTTCTTTAGTGTGTTGGTAAGCTGCGCTTGGGGTATTACCCGTGGCGTTAGAGAGGGTGCCTAGCATCACGGCCTTTACCCCTCTCCAAGCTGGGGCCCTCTCTGCCAGCACCTATCATCTATCTAGGGGGGGGGGGGATGTCCCGCGAAACCACGGTCCCCACGAGGCCAATCCCACGGCTTCACGGCCGACAGCGCCACGCTTTTAACGGCTCCACGCTGCCGGCCGCGGGCTGAAGCCCCCGTGGTACCCATTCTATTTGGCTGCACCTTGAGCAGCCTAAGGACCTGAATGGGTGGCAGGCACCGGTGCCGGAATTGCCAAGAGGCGTTCTGCCGGCACCTACGCTTTATCTCCATGGGGGTACGGGGATTGGACTTGCCCCCGCACCAGCCATGGAGAAGGGTGTCAGACTGCGATCCCCATTCTGCTGTGGCGAGGGTGGACTACTCTATATTCGGCCTCCCTCGCCCGCGACCCACCCAACTCACTCTACACCTGTCCCTAACTAACACATTCACACATCCATTCAACCCTTAAATACATTCACACATTTCCCGATGGTCCAAGGGCGGACTACTCGATATTCATCCCCCCTGGATCCATCCCTACAATACCTATACTACTCTAATGAATCCTAACACACATATACACAACACGTACATTCACACTCATTCACTCATATTTACACTCAGCCCTTAAATACAATCATACCGGCGGTCCAGGGATGGGCTACTTGATATTCGACCATCCCTGGCACCGCCCACTCAAAACCACACACTAACACATAACACAGACACAAACACAAACACACACTCTAAACACCTACTCCTAAGGCCCTGCGCACATTCCCTAATCTAGTCTCTTCCCTATCCTTCAACACCTTTTCTCCAAACCACTTCTACCAAATAAAACTTCCCTGATTCCTGACCATTGTCATGTCCCCCTGGCTTCCTATTCTCATTAACTCGTTCCTCGCCCTATTCCTTTCGTTTTCATAGCTGACACAGTCGAACACTACGTGCTCCGCTGTGTCAAGCCCACCACAGAAAACCCACGGAGCTTCTCACGGAAGTCTCCGTAGCCGGGGACTAGCTGGGAGGTGTAAAATCCGAATCCTTGCCAGTGGGACTCAATCCTATCTCGAACCTTTGGCAGCCACGTCCATCTTCCTTCTTCGCTGGAGTTCCACCTTTCCTGCCACTCATCGACAACTTGATGAGGGCTGTCGGGGCCTCCCTTTTCCGGCTGGCCGCCACAAGGGCCTTCCTCTTTCTTCCTTCAACTTCTCTGCCGTTCCACATCACACGTCCCTGTGCTCTTAGCCGGAAGCCCGCCCACCTTCTCTTCACTTCGAGGTCCATAGGCAGCTCCCCGGCAATGACACACAGGGCATCGGAGGAGACTGTCCGGTAGGCCTTTACCATTTTTATTAACATCTTTCTTTGGCCACCCGCCAGTCTCCTCCTCGTGTGGGCATTCAGCTTATCCCACCATGCTCCAGTTGCGTACGCAATGACTGCCACTGTGTTGGGTTACAGTGGGATGTACAACAAGGTGCTTTGAAATTGGCAACAATTTCAACTTCGTGTGAAATAATAAGAATTTAAGATCAAATATCTTTCGCTGGGATGGCAATAATTTAATTCCATTGATGTGTAATAAACATCTAAATGAGTCTCCTTGTTTGAAATTTATCTTAAACAAAACATGATGATGATTTTGTATTTAGTAATGTGATGTGACGAGCATACAGATGAATCACACACTTGACAGATTGGTGAACAATATAAAACCACAATGCGGTGGGAGACTTCAAACGAACGTGTAAAAGGAATGATGAAACTCGGCGGCTTGACAGCTTCAGAAGTTAAGTATTTATAGTAGCTATTGAATGTCAGAGTGATCTCAAAATAAATTTCAAGGTTACGGGGCAGTCGTTAATTTGAACAATGGAATGTTATTAATGGTGTACGAAGTGTTAGGAGCATTGCAGCTCGTTGTAGGAACGCTAAACAGAGTTCGTGAAGAATGGAAAGGTTTTAGGGCAAGAGGCAGCTGAAAATTCGTTGAGCTGTCAGTGGATACAGGTTTAGGAGGTTCGCCGTTCTATTTACTTTCACATGAGCTAACTATGAATGAAGAGGTATATTTAAAGAAGTGACAGAAGATGCAGAGAAGAAAAATGTGAAGATGATGCTGAAATAGAGGAATATGTTTGGGTTTTGTGACAAGCTTCAACTAACTTTGGGCTGTTCGTTTTGAAAGGTTCAATAGAAGATGCACAGAAACGAAATGTGGGGTTGATGGTGAAAGAGTTCATCACTACTTCGCTTGTGCTAATTCTGAATGAAAAGCTCCCTTTGAAAATAATGACATAAAGAGACAGAGAAAAAAGGGGGCATGTAGCTGAGGAGAAAGCCACTGAGGAGACTGAGGACACGGAGTCAGCTATAGAGAGTTCCACCACAATGATACGAGAGTTTGTCGGTAGATGAATGAAAAGAAAGGCTTGGCGATCTGCTGTGGTCATCCGTTAGAATCATTATTACATTGTGCTAGAGATAACAGTGTATTATGTGTCCGTCAACTGAAAATCAAATGTTTAGGTGTTGCCTGATAAACTGCCTCAGGAACGGTCAATATGAGAAGAAAACGAACATGTACTGATCAGTAGCTCTATTACCTACTAATTAAGTTATTGTAGATACCTGTATAAATGGTGTATTATTTTCACTACAATGGGTGAGCTGGGCTAGGCGTAGGATAAGCAGAAGAAATATCCAGAAATCAAACCCTGCAAATTATTACGCAACAGTGTATTATTCTGATGAACAGCTTGACCTATTATTACTGCTTCGAGACCGATCCCATTCGGTTCAGCATCGAAAAATACCAGTAAACCACACGAAACATGACCTGACTGCAACGGACCGACGAAAACTAAATATTCCAGGCGCCCGTTAGCGCCTGTAGGCGATTGGCAGGACGTGGCGAGTCGAGCGGGCGGGTGGTTTAGATGAGACCGAAGGAGGGAGTACAAACGATGAAACGATTAGTTTCGCTGTAGTTATTGTCCCGTGAGTTCTTTCAATTTGTAGACTTCGGCTCACTATAATTAATGTAATTTCAATATACGCAGTTGTACACTTCTGATACTCATTCCATTCGACCCTATATCTAAAAATACCTTGAGAAAGGATACCAAACGCGGCAGATTTGTGATAAAACTGCCAAAATTGCGTTTTTTGTAATTTTTTAAACCGTTTTTTGCCCATAACAACCATGAGTTTCGTCCGATCGGATTGCAGTACGCACAATTAGCACCTGAAAAAGTCCAAAGTGGGGGACTCACAAAGACCGAAGGGAGCCAAAAAGAACGCACCAACCTTCTCCAGGAGGAGGCCGTTGAACGAGAGGTCAGCACTCAAACGTCATTCATAGGGTCTAATAATCCCCCCATGGGAGGGACAGCGCATCATGCCTCACACGCTTCCAGCGAATCCTAAGTTTATAGGTCACGTAGTACAAGAAGGCCTCCTGTGGCAGCAGTACGAAGGCCTGCGTGCCACAAAACAAGAATCCATGACGAGGAGAACCAATTCTTCCTTATGCAAGCCTAGGGACCCAGGGAGCAGATAGCCTTAAGTCTTAAATAATCTAATTATTCCCGTGGTCTGTGTATTTAGTAGCCCACCACTCTAGAAGAAGAATCAGAAGATCCGAAGAAAACTCAGAATCAACATCCTTACAACTCGATAACGCTAAGAAAAAGTAATCAGGCAAAACGGGAACTAACTTGCCTTTGAAAGCTCGTCCAATGAAAGCCAACAAAACTAACTGGTCGGTTTACTTCCAGAACGCGATGAATAGAAGGCATCTCTGATTAAAACGCGCACTCGTTCAACTGCGAATATTCTCGAATTACCATTCAATTAAGCGAGGGCTTTCCCATTAAATTTTGAGGGCCCGATATTGCTCGACGAGGGATCAAGGATAGTCGGAACGAAGAATGAGAGAGAGAATGACTACTCAAGAAAAAAACAAAAACAACAGTTTCTAATACAATGTCACATATTAATTAGCCTTCAGATTGCCACCCGAGGGCGCGATGGGGCCTTCTAATGTCCGACTTCGGAAATCCAATTAAATAACGTTTAGATTTCTGCAGTTGACTTTTTGTCTAAATTAGTTTGTTAGTTATATTTGTCACAGTCTAAGTTATTATATAAACTTGTCTCTTGCATAAAATGATTAAAAAGCTCCTCCAAAACTGCCATTGTGAAGGGGTTAACCACAAACGCTCTCGTAAAACTATAAAGCTGTAACCATGAAAGAGTATATAAAACTACAATAGTAAACCTATCATTATCACGCTAGCTATAAGCTCACGTAACCACGACTACTTTCTTCCACAGGAGACGCTGATGGTAAAGTAGCGCGAGAGAGAGAGGAGGGTTGTTTTAAAAACAATTACACGTACATGTCCTCAGCGACGGTTGGGAAAGGGGTTTTATTCGAATTTTACGTCGAGCACGAGAAGTCCACTTCGGCTCGCAATTGAGAGGCGAAGAATGCGCCGAATATTTTCTATTAATCGGTAATCGCATTTTCTTGACTTCTCGAAAGTCACTGGGAACATTACTCTGCAACAGGATTTTCATTGACTATCGAGTCTTTGGAGCTGTGCCCGAAAACATTTGATGCGACGCATCACACAACTTTCCTCAGCCTCGCGCACGTTCGGCGATTTTGATAGCTTTAGTGACTAATTCGATGTTTTTCACTAAATTAAAGTGAGCCTATTGTAATTTAACATCGTATCGTGATAAACTTCGCGCTCCGGAATTTATAGCGTGGCTTCTAATTCTTGTCAAAACCTTCATTGGTGGGTCTGTCGACGTGTTTTTTACTTTCCTTGGCTCTACAAAGTAGAAAGGAAAGTTATGTAATCGGCTGAAAAAAAAAATTTTGAGTTTTCTTCAGATCTTTACGTTTCAGACCCTACTGAGTCCGAAAAACACGATTTGGGAAACTCTGTGTATGTGTGTCTGTGAACGATTTTTAGAGAAAACAACCGTACCAAATCAGCTCAAACTTGATATCTGACCCGCAGGTTACCATGGGACGCCAAAATAAGGGTATGAACAAAATCCACCGAAAGTTGACTACAGTTAGCACACAACACCAACTTTTCTTTCTCAAAAACGGCTTTAACGATTTTGATTAAATTTTTTATATTGATAGCTATCAATACGGCAATTATACCATAAACTTCTCATCTGTGGGAAAATGACGAGAGCAGCACGATAAATTACCAAAGCTTTCGACTAATTCGATTTTAGCGTAGTTTTTTCGCTATAAACTTCGCTGAAATGTTACTAGAATCTTGAAACAAATTGGTGTTGTAGTCCAATCCAATACCTATAGGGTGAGTGTTTAAAAACGCTCATGAGATACATGGGGCTCACTTCAGAAATTCCTGAATTTCAACTAGCGCCTTTTCGCTTACTACCAGTTATCAATGTTTTTACCCAATAACTCTACAAAAGTAATTACTATCCTCTTCAAAAAATTTTTGTTTACAGCCTCATTAATTATCTTTGTACCAATTGCTCAATAATGGTCCTGCAATGAGTACGAGCAGCACAATAAATTCCAGAACTGTAAGCGCTACCGTTTCCTGCTGCTGTGAAGTGTTGTTCGACCAAGTTCAAATCAACTGAGTGATAAATGAATTGATTAAGTGCATGTAACAAGTGAAGCGACGTAGACCAGATATTTTAAAAGGAAGGGTCAAGATTTTCATTTTGAAGTTATAGAGTAAATACTTTCACATTATTCAATGAAAATTATCTTGTCATCTAACAATTATTGTGCAAGTGTCTCATTAAACGCCAGTAAAACCGTTAACGAGCGGGTTTTATGAAAAACAAAACTACTTAGCAATCATTTTTGTCGAAATGTGTGATAATTAAATGTGCCCGTCTCATCATTTTGTCACGGCTGAAAACTGTGTGATTCAGTTATGTCATTTGGAACTAGGAAATGAAAAAATTAATCTAAACCGTCGTTTTAGAAGAAAACATATGTTCGATCACCACGATAACTATAGTTTTGCACCGATTTTTCGGGGAAGCTCCTTGATTAGAATTATACGGCAAACACTATTAAAAATGTTTGCCAATTAAAGCAATAATTTGGACTCCATCATTTATCGTGTTGCTCCAAATTATCGCCAGGACGATTTTTGTGAGAACGCTAACTTCAAGTACTAAATTGATTATTGTCGAAATGTTTGTTAATTCATTACGCTGCAATCGTCATAGTGGTAACGTCAGCCGTTTGAGAAAAAAAATTGGTAATTTGATCACTAAAACTTAGTTTTGGGCGTGTTTTTTAAAATTATTTTCGCGTCCAGTGCTAACCTTTAGGCTCTAATGTCAAATTTGAGGAGCATTGACCCAGTCGTTCTCACTTAATTTCGTTGACGAACGCACCTGCAATTTTCTCAAATGGTGTTTTTCACGTTCGGGAGCCTTGGAAACGTACAGATGTGGAGAAAACTCAATTCTTTTCCTTCGCCGATTATATCGTTTTTCTTCTTAATTCGTAGGGCTAAGGAAAGTAAGAATATTTTCCCACTTCGAGTCTCCCCGGGTATATAGGAGAAAATGGCTGGGACAAATACTCAAATTTCTTATTTAATATTTTCGTCAGTACAGAACATGTCAATACACCGACCGCATAATTCAGGACGCGAAACAGCCTGGGACCAAGAAAATTCGTGTGGGAGGCTTCGCACCACTTTTTTTTTTCGAACCAGGTGATTACCTAACACAACACAGACTCGCGTAGATCAAACCCTTCTATTTCAGGAGCGGCTCAAATGTTAAAAAAATCATTTCAAATTTGCGCACTGTATTCCAATGAATATTAACATTACTTTAAAATCCCGTATTAGCCGATAAACAATCGTTGGCATGAAGAAATAAAAACTTACCAATAGAAAAAACTAAACTCCAAGAAACGACGAACTCAAGAGGTAGTAGTCAACTTCACAACTACCAAGAGACTGACCCCTCCACTGGTCGGATCCAATAATAGGGAGATGTCAGACCTCCAGCTGGACGTTCGGCAAAGTAGCTCGCCAGGAATAGAGCCTGATCAACGTTACAGCCCTCTTTCAAAGCCTCCACAAAAATGGTGTATGCCCGGTAAATAAGACACGTGTTTACAATTTGAAATGTATACTTCAACGGTAGCCTTCCAGATAGATTTGTCGAGAAAGTCTGTCGTGGAACTCGGCCAAAAAACTACATAATTTCGTCAAATCGACGTTATTCGAGTGGCTCCCACTTCAAAATAGTATCTACTCTGAGCTTTTCATTTTTCAAACTCTCCATGAGCCCAATTTTGTTAAATAACGTGAACGTAAGTTATTGTTAGCCTGTAATACGTAATAGAGTTTCGAACTAAAACAGCCAACTGAGATTCAGATTTGCCCACTATTTTAATGAGATTCAAATTGGTGTAACTTGTGTTTTCTCAGCTAGTTGAGGCTAGTGCCGAAGCCAATCCTCTGTTAGTCACTGTCCTAATTAGTACGATGAGCACTGTAGCCTGGTGTGAGATTCCCAAATAGTCAGCAGTTTTGGTCAGTTCGTCATAGGATATGGAGCACTTAGGGTGTACCAGGATCGAATTGCACGGCGTTGTATTATAGGTCAATGGAGGACGATGATTCTCAAGCCATCGTCTCGCACCAAAGTTGCCCAGGCCCCACTAGAGGCATTCATACGAGCTTGTTGAATTCCTTTGAAAACTGACTGTGCATTGCCTGGGAAATGCAGTCAGAAGATGATGGAGCTAGCAGATCTAGGGCCAGTATCAGAGATGAAGCATGAATTAAAGGCTGCTCCTGAACAGGATGTATGAGAATTTCAAGATTCTCATGAAGTGAAGAGGACAAGATAGAAGAGAGCCTCTGCCATCGCAGAGAGGCGTGAAAGCCTACCTCATGGAATGTGCTAGACCAGTGGTTCCCAACCTGGGGGCGATCGCCCCCCGGTGGGCGATTTGGGTTCCAAGGGGGGCGATAAATTTGTGGGGGGCGACAGGGGGGCGATCAGTATGAAAAGGCAGAAAAAATAAACTAACTCTTCTGTAGAGTAGAATCTTAAGTGTCGCAGAAACATGGTAGCGTTTTAAAAACAAATTCACTCGTTTTTAAGAAAATTATGGGCAAAAAAATATGATCTGTATAAAATATGCAAGTGTGCAAGATTGAGTTGCGCGCCAGTAAGGGAATTGTTCGAAACAGTGACTGAATTTCTCGATTTTTGTGACCCTGAATTGAGTCAAGCGTTGAGGCTTCGCAAATTCGAGATTGCATATCTGACTGATATTTTCGAAAAACTCAATGAGGTCAACATGAAGCTGCAAGGAAATAAGATGAATCTTATCAAAGCAAAAGGAATTATCAGTTCGTTCATTGCCAAGTTTGCCATTTTCAAAGGTAATATAGGTCGTGGTGAACTGTGTCAGTTTCCATCCCTACAAAAATGCTCAGAATCCCTCCATCTTGAAGATGACCAAATCTTCACTTTCACAGACCACCTTGACAAGCTAAAATGTGACATGGAATCAAGATTTGAAGACATTGCCAATCTTAAAATTCCAGATTGGGTTTTTGATCCATTTTCGTTTGACGCGGTGGACGCCCTTGAACATATTTTGCAGACAGAGTTTTTGGACCTGAAATATGACTGTAAGGCAAAGATGATTTTTAAGCAGCATGGTTACGAGTTAGCCTGGGTAAAACTCATGGAATCTTATCCAAAAGTGGGGAAATGGTTGAATCCCTTCTAATCTCATTTCCATCCACATATTTAGTGGAAAAAGGATTCAGCTCTGTCGTCCAGCTCCTCACAAAACAAAGGAACAAATTGGATGTTTGCACCAAAGGAGACCTGCGCCTTCACCTGACCAACATACAGCCGGATATTCAGGCTTTGACTGCAGTCCACCAAGCACAAGGGAGCCATTAAAACGGCAAATTAATTAATTGAAATAATAATAATTGTATATAATAATAAATCATTTAACATAATAATTCAGTCTATTATTTTTACAACAACACGTTTCTTACATTTAAATAAGGGTATACCGTACTAAGAGAAGGGGGGGGGGCGACAGGGGTGAGTCGTCTTCCACTAAGGGGCGATACCTCATAAAAGGTTGAGAACCACTGTGCTAGACGGTTCTGGTTTGGCGCACTAGGAGCACACCCTCCCTCCTACGTCCCAAAAAAATGGGTCTCCTCATTCGTTCCTCGATCATACAGTCAAATGTCACAATACGGACTTCTCCAATTCACCATTCTCAAACCACCATCGACCTCCAAGGGCTTCCTGATCCACCCTCACTTTCTCCGATTTGTCACATAGACCAACAACCACATGTGCACGTTATTCACTTACTCTCTCGTACTTTAACATCCTTAAGCAAATTATCCATTAAGTTTGATTTGAGTGATTTTTTTGTCTTCAATTTTATTTAAAGTCCCTTCCCAAATTCAAACAAATTCGGTATCTTAGCTGAGAAGATGAGGCGCATGTTCTCTCAGATATGAGCTTATGGACTATTGAGTTTCCTTCAAACGTGAACGCGTACACAGAAGTGGCAAGTTTCGCATATTCTGATTCTCTGAAATATTTAGAGCTGACGAAATCTCATCATTCAATATTTTCGCATTCCTGAACCCTTTGAAGTAGGAAGGAAAGTTATCAAAGGTTCCCTGTCTAAAACGCCGTGAGATAATGATCTGTGTCACTGAACACGATTTAAGAACGGCTGAACCAAATCAGCTCAAATTTGGTATTGAGCCAGAAGATCAACGTGGGACACCAATTTTATTCCACAATTTGTAAACGATTTTTACTCTATTTTAATCAATTTTCGTTGAATCAATCTTCAGTCGAATTTTAAATTATTCCTTGACGATTCTTGCCCAATTCTCAACAAATCTATGTACACTTTTCACCATCTCTCCTTCATTCTTCAGCAGTAAATCCTCAACTTTGGGCGTCATCATTGACAATAATTTATTCTACTCGTGTTAATGATTATGGTGTCTCTCATTGGTGGTCACACACAACAATTTAACTACTCCGTTCTGCCCCAATTTTAGAGGAGTTTTCACACTTTTGGTGAGACCAGTTCCCACTCTCTGATGCATTTCTTATAACTGGCAAGCTGACGGGGGGTTTTCTCCAAAAGGGTGCAAGCGCAGATGCGGTACAACAGCCAAACGGGCTTCATTTCCCAATCACGGAAGTATTGCAGAGAACCCCCCCCCCCCTTCCACTGAGATTATGCCACTTCAGGACACAGCCGAAAACTGTTTCTTCCTTCAAGAAATATTACGCGGTTAGTACAGGCATCCTCCTTTGAACCAAATTCATCTTATATTACCGCAGACTTCATACGATTTGTCGTAAATCATTATATTGCACTAATGCTTTTCACTCACGTGGACGTTGTCAATACTGGTATACATCTATACTACGCTCTTCTATGCTAGTATACTATATTGTTGGTGCTCAGAAATGTCGGTTATGTATGCAGTCATGTTACACTGACGAGATAACTATGAAACACACCTGGACGGCACAGGATTTTTTTAATGTCACATTTGAATTATGCCCTTTCGTAGCTCTATTCAGAAAAATATACCGAAATATAGGGAGTTTCAACCAGGGGACAAAAAGAAAGAAGTTGAGGAAGTTCGCTTTAATTGACTCAGAGAGACTTTGGTAAAAGGATAAATGTAGTAAGATTAGGCACTCAGTGACATGCAGCCTTCCACAAACTGAAATTACAATTTGAACGAGTTGAGCGAAATAGAAGTCATGATAAAAAATAAAACAAATGCAAAAATAATTATTTTTGTTTCATAATAAATACTTCTGACAACGAAGTAACTACGTTTGTTACACCAAAAATAATAGACTGACACTCCTGACGAGCAATTTTATTACTTTTTCCTATCTGGATCCTTCAATTTAACTAATCGTCTCCATCACCAGTAGAAAGAGTCTGAGAAAAAACTAGAAGCAGATCTCACAAACGACGCAGCGCCCGACTTCCATTTTGCCAAATGTGAAAGGGCACCGGCAGCGACTGGAGGGTCCTCTTCGGGAAGATATTCAGGAAGGTCTATCTCGTCGTCGTCGATGGTGTCGTTGTGAGACGAATCGATACCGTCAGTTTTCGTACTTTCTTCGAGTTTTGGCGATGGAAGTTGGGCCAGCTCTTTTAAAACCTGGCGAATTATTAAATTGTGAATTATAAATCGGACAAGGTAACTTAGGTGGCCGATAGAGCAACTTGGGGTGAATTGCATTGTCCAGAGCTTCTACTTCCAACTGTTCTACCGCCATTTTACCGTCGAAATGAATCACTTTTGTTGAAAACGCTTGCAATATGGAATTAAACGATCCAAATATGGAATCATGTTGTAATCGCCACTTCTCAAGTTGCTGCCAAGGTTTTCGCCCAAGTTGTGCGACATTGCCAGTTCCTCCTCTTAGTGCTTGCTTTCCAACTGCCCACTTTGTGTTTTTCGTGACAAGCTGTGAATTTGCGCGTAAGCAGATTTCCACTGGTGTGATTTATCAATTAGGCTACAGAGGTTTATGTCGGTGTGATCCTTGACAAGTATTTATGTCTGGAATGAGGTGTGAATGCCATCACGGGCGTGTGGGGGTTAAGAGACAATCGACAGATACATACTTGAATATATTTCGCTTCAGCAAAACAAGTCCAGCTTCCAAGAAGGAAAAGTATCCATCGAAGCGGCTTAACCCCCACAAAGGTTAAAAGTTACCTTGTCCGTTTTTTTCGTTCGCATTTCACTTTCCAGTACTTACTGTATTTCGCGTGTATGTTTATATTTGTTAAATGGCCTTAGCTGTTATCGTGAAAACCTGCAGTGAATTGCACCTGTGAACACTACAGTCTGGACCACGCTTTTTTATCGCAACTTTAAATTCAGGCCATGGGAGAAATGGACTTGACTGAGGAAACAACTGCTCCCATAATTAAATCACTGCTCACCATTTATTTCTCAAACAATCCATGGCGCACTTCAGGCGCGGATCTATCATGGATTCGGACAATGGTGATATAATCCAAAACGTGTCAAGCACTAAACAACTTTCTTCAGCCACTGTAAATTCGATGAACTTATTTCATCGAGGGAATTTTTCGGCCCAACTATTATGTACGGATTGTTAAAAATTTGTACTACAATTTACGTTCATTTTGTGAATTGGATGGTTTGTCGGGAGAAACACAAACGCAGTAGTAGAAATTACTGACGAAACATTTTGAATTCCTTGATAAATAGCGCCTACGACAATCTACATCATGCACAACGATTCTTGTTCACAATGAAATAGATTTACAAATTACAATAATATGATTTTCTCACCTCTCGGCCTTTGCTGTTCTTAGTGACAAGATTGACGGCTAATCCTGTTTTAGTTAAAATAGAGTTTGCAAGATCCATGGCAGTCACTTTGGAAATGGTACGTACGGTACACCGTACCTTGCTTAAATCGATTACTACAGATATCACGCCCCTCTGGCTCACGATCGCGTATTCCACGTCTCTCCTAAGAGCCTGAAACACGAGACTTGACAGATATGATCACCACATACTAACAAAATATGTATAGATCATGTTATACTACTACTTGTTATAGATGTTATACAGGGTGAGCCATAACAAATGGTGCAGTTTCGAAGGGGTGCTGCATGCCTTGTAGTGGGGTTAACGACCTGGGAGGGGTCTCATTGTGCCCGGGCAGTGGTCCCGTTTTCAGTCGTTACAATGGTTTGGAGCGGAGAGCAACGAGGTTTCGTCATTCGCACGTTTTTTGAAAGTGGCCGTTCGTTCATCGCCACCCAGCGGGCCTTCCGACTGCATTACAACATCCCACGTCGTGATCCCGTCCCTCACCGCAATGTTATCGCACGTTGGGTTCAAGCATTGGAAGAAACTGGTTCCACATTAAGGCGTAGAGGTGCGGGAAGACCAAGAAACGCAAGAACACCTGAAATTTTGGCTCGAGTGAGAGCAGCAGTGGAAAAGTCGCCTCGGCGCTCTGCTCGGAGGCACGCAGTAGCACTGAACATCTCTAACACCTCACTAAGGAGGATTTCGCACATGGACTTGTCATGTACGGCCCACACAGCGCAAATCTCAATGGTGAAACTGCGGCAGATGTTCCCCGCACGCCTCGCCTCTCTCAGGGGTGACTTGGGGTGGCCGGCAAGATCGCCAGATTTGAGTGCGTGTGATTTCTTCCTGGGGGGCTACTTGAAGGAAAAGGTGTTCAAACATCGACCTCACACTCTGGAAGACCTCAAGATTCGAATCAGGGAAGAAATCGCCGCGATTCCCATCGAAATGTGCCAGAGGGTGGCTTAAAATTTCAGGAATCGCCTACATCAGTGCGTCGCTGCTGAGGGCGCCCACCTTCCTGATGTAATTTTCAGGACTTAATCTACCGAAATGGGGTGATGTATGGCGTTCAACAAAACAAACCGTAATCTTCTAAGTTGCGCCGTTTTTTTTAAATCGCCCTTTGAAACTACACCATTTGTTATGGCTCACCCTGTACTAGTAAACTGGTTTTAGTTTTTACACCACCATCAGTACACACAAAACCAATTGAGTAGATATTTCAAGTTTCATGTTTCCAAAGTGAAAGTTCCTTTTTCCAACATTGAAGGGTTCATGCAAAACGGGTTCCTTTCACATAAAAATTCGTATTGTCACCAACATGAACGTTTACTGGCTTCCTGTTGAAGTCGTCCTTTTTACGTTCCCTCAAACGACTCATTTTTGAGAGAAGAGTAAGAAGTAGTGGAATAGTGGAAAGCAAATAAAGCGACATGGTTCTAAAATATCAACAGTAACAGTCCTCGAGACTAAAGTTCCAGATACGAGAATGTCTGACCAGATAACTTCCATCAACAATATGGAAATCTCAAATTCACCAGCATGCCAGGGCAAAGTTTGTGTACTATCCTGAAAGTAGTGTGAACCCGATCGCTATGTTTTGCCAAAGAGTAATTCCTGGGAATTTGTAGGTAGGCAAATAGTCTCATGCAGCAGTTCTATTTGCAAGTCCACATCTAGAACTAAGTGAATGGTTCCAAAAGGTCACAGGACTTCTTTTGGTGAAGCACCTGTGATCGCCTTAGAAGTACTTATAGTTCAGGATCTCCCCAAAAAATATATGCCTGTCGCCACGGTTTCAAATGATTGCTTGATAACAGCGAGCAGTCATAACCTGGTGTTCCACAACGAGTGCTGTTGTAGCCTTATCACGGTATAAATATTCAAAAAGTAAAATCGAAATCATTAAATAGAGAGAAATACGTCACCAGAGAAACGTAAAACACAGAAACAGAAAATAAGTTGTTTGAACTTGATTTACTTACATTTGTTAAACCAGGTACTTGAAGAATATATACCACGCTAGGGAACATGTGTGCTGGAGTTGCATTTTTCGTTATTGCAGGAGGATTGACTTTCTTTAATAGAGCCATGATTTTGGAAGCTAATTCCGCATTGTTGCTTTCGCCCCTGAAACAACATCTACATTAATAATTGCTCAATAAGCTAATAAAAACGACAAAGCTTATACAGAGGTTACGTGGCAATATTTAACACTTGTACAAACCAGCCAAGTTTCATGTTGGGTGGTTTAACACTAAAGGCGCGAGTGACTATCGTTCCGATGTATGGACACGATTTTTTCAGGGTTTTGGAATCTACCATAAAAATGATTGTACGGTACTGTGACGAAGACGTTTGGAGATGCTTTTGAAGAGCTGCTGACTAAAGGCAAAAATTACGGCAATCGCGCCGGGGATTCGATCCACAACCCTCAACTAACGTCGAGAATTATGAATCGACCGTCTTACCGCAAGACCACGATGAACCGCTTGCCTTTGATAGGAGTCAGTCAGCACATCTCAGTCAGTCAGCAGAAAAATTAAAAAATTAAGAGAGAAAAATAATGAGACGAGTTCTCGGGTCCGGGATTCGCTGACGCTGTGAAAGTTCCAGCGCGAAGGTGGAATGGGCGACGCGCCTACTACAATGCGAGGGAACGAAGACTTTCCTTATAGCCTTTCTCGAATCAAAGATCGGATTTTCCGGGGATTCGCTCAACTCTCGTAAAATTCTTTCCCTAAAAAAAATGAGTTCGCTCCAGGAGTAGCGGTTAATAGACGAGGGGGGAGATGTGCTGACTGACTCCTATCAAAGGCAAGCGGTTCATCGTGGTCTTGCGGTAAGACGGTCGATTCATAATTCTCGATGTTAGTTGAGGGTTGTGGATCGAATCCCCGGCGCGATTGCCGTAATTTTTGCCTTAGTCAGCAGCTCTTCAAAAGCATCTCCAAACTTCTTCGTCACAGTACAACCTCATTCCTACTTTCCTTCGAGTAGTAATATCCAAATCAAAGAGCAATTAGCGTCAATCCACGCAACTACTGCCGTTTATTTTACTGGAAGATATTGCAAACAACTTTCCTTCACATGGCAATCTCTGCGCGAGCTGCCTATTCAAATATGAAATTCTTTTTGAAAGCTTATTGTCAGTAAAGAAACAGAAAATAACTTTTCATGATGCTGCACGAATTACAGGGTTTTATTAGTTTTTTAACAACAAACGACCATTCCTTTATTTTTGCGATGAACACAATTACACACACACAAAAACGGTCATTGGTGAAATGGGCAAAAATTGTTTGGTTGCAAAAATAATTTTTTCTTTTCACGGCTTTTCACTTTACTTTCGTTGGTTCTACGAAGTAAAACGAAATCGGCTGAAAAAAGTTGAGTTCTCTTTAGATCTTTACGTTTCAGCCTACTGAGTCAGAAAAAAACACTATTAGGAAAACTGGTTTTTGTATCTTGAGAAAACGGCAGACCTAAATCAGCTCCAACTCGATATCTAGCCTGCAGCTTACCATGTGAGACGAAAATAAGGGTAAGAGCAAAATCCACCACAAACTAACTACAGTTATCATAGTGATCAAAACACTTAATATTTCAATGACACCATGATGCCATAAAATTTCCAGCCGTGTGAAAATGACTAGAGAGCCCAAACATTTCGACGAAAATCGATTTAAGCGCAGTTTTTTCATAATGAACTCCGCTCAAAAGTAACTAAAATTTCCAGAAAAATTAAGGTGGTAGCTCAATCAGATATTTATATGATGAGCTACCCCAGAAATTTTACCATTTTCGCATAACTTTCGATAATCCTGATGCAGTGATTATTATCTTTCTAAAAAAAAAATTTGTTAACAGCCTCATTAATTCTCTGTGTACTAATTGTTCAATATCGGCCGGGCATGAGTAGGGCAGCACAATAAATTCTGGAACTTAAATCGCCACCAGTAGAACGTTGTTATAAAGGCTTGAGTTGAAAACTCGCTGAATACACGTGAGCCAAGGAAAGCTGTGATGCGTCGCACCAGAAGTATCATTTTCACAATCGATGGAATTGTTTTCCTATCACGGATTTTTCGTTATTTACTTTCTTTTGTACGTGTTTGTAAATAATGCCACGGTAGAAAATTCTTCTTCCCTATATGTACGTAAAATTAGGATATATATTTTTTTGACAATCACTGGAGCTTTGTTTTTACTTGCAAGCGGCAGTAAGACACAGTTGGTGAATAGAAAGATTTTTGCTTTACTAAGAACGGCGGTTTATTATTCATTTTTCTCTCACGTTATTTCTAATTTTTCTTTTTCTGCCGATAATTCTGTTTTCCAGAAGTATAATTTTGGGGAACATCGAGTTTAGTGTTTCGATCACTGCTGTATTCTACTTTCGATTGATTTTGCTCAAAACCTAATTTTGACTCGCATTCCATTCTTTTAATCATATTTACGGGTATATGAAAGACCTCACAAAGAATAATATAAAAATATGTATACAGACCACCAGATCTCAAATGATGCCTTTGGGACTCGGGAGATTTTGAAACGTAAACAAATTCCCTCATAAATTAATGCAATTTTCGTTCCCACTTGGCAAGACTAAGGAAACTAAAATGGTGTGAGTAAAATTCTCTCGTGCTGCACAGACTTGTCGAAGATAGGAAATCATATTTTTAACTCATGCATAATTTCTGAGCAATTTACCTCTGGGAAAGTTTATCGAGTGCCTCAAGAAGCCCGCAAGAGCGCAACTGGGGTTGATTCTGTGGCGTTTTGGCCATCAAGTGTATCACTTCTAGGCCTAGGCCCACTTCTAGTTCGTTTGGAGATTCAAGGATATAAACTAAAAATTGTATCATTGTTCGCTCCTGAAAATTAAGTTCGGTTGGGTCAATGTACATCGTTTGAATAATATTAACTAATCATGAAGCTGTCAATGATAGATGGGAGGGTCTTATTTCAAGATTTGTTGTAGAAGGTGGTGTGCTTACCAGGATCTACTCTTTCATTCTATTCCACTATTTCTACCTTAAATAAATTTCCCTTTGCCACATTTCAGCCATCAATGTGAACAAATACACTGATTTTTTCGTATCATTATGAATTGAAACTCATACGCGAGTTACATCAGTCGAAAGTCAAGGGGGTTGCAGTTCTGCTATTGCTCAAAAACGTTGGCACTCGCTCAACATCCACCGAACCCACACCTGTGGAGGTCTGGTTGTCATTTAGCCTGAGTTTAATGTACATGTGTTACCTTACAGAGGTATGACACCTGGGGAATCCTGTACCATCTGGGAGGAGTTCTTAATCTGGTTTCCCGCCTGATCTAACTTCTTACTTGGGTGGCAACTTTGAAAGGGAGAGATCAAAATGTGCCCACGTTTTTGTGAGCGTGAGTAGGTCATTATGTTAACACCATTCTTCCTCGCAATCATTTCAAGCGCATCCATGATGGTTCACATCATTCATTCCCTATTACCTGGCAGACTCACTGTTCTCTCCATTCATGTAAGTCTGCTCTTCAACAGTATGATCATTGTTCTAAATATTTCGTACAAACAATTCAATGAAGAGTCCTTTCCTGACGCCCCTGTCCATGTTACTGAATACTGAAATTCCCTTTTCAACGTTCAATAGTTAAAAAAATACAGATGATGATGATGATGAGTGGGGTTCATAGTTTTCAAATCACATTAGCTCACTATTCCAGTAAGGTGAGCTCAGTAGACTAAATATGGGTAGCATAATGTTCTTGCTACGCGATATTTCTAGTCATGTAGGAATGAAGAGAACTGTGTAAAATGACCTAAAGGACTAGAAAATAAGTTGGAGCTTGGAACACATTAGTGGAAAAAAGAGAAGAGAAAACGACTGAGTCAAACCGAATAGTTACTTTATTTGAACGTAATTGTTAAGTTAGTTCCTTTCCTGAGCTACGCATCCAACATGACTATGAGTAAAGTCAAGAAGAGGGGTTAGAATAAGATAAAGAACTGAATGAAACAGTTCATCCAAGTGAATAAACAACTCGTTCAATGAGTTGAATTAAATGGCCACATCGCTGATCCAAAGCAATCATTAAGACTGGCAGAGCTATTATTCAATATAGAGAAAAATGTCGAGCGACGCACTACACAAATATTCGACCCCACACATACGAGGGTGAATCAAATATAAACGAGACTTTTGGACCTGCGCGCGCAATAGTGATGGAAGAACGTTCAGCCGTTATTAGCTGTTAGGTTGGTTTGTCAGGAGTGAGGGAAGCACGTGACTCATCATCATAGACTCGCTCAGTGTCCATCGTTACGATGTCCGAGCAGGAGGTACCTCCCTCTATTGTGCAACGTATTGTTATCAAGTTTTTAGCTGCAGAAGGTGTAAAACCGGCCGAAATCTTGAGAAGATTGACTGCACAGTTCGGGGAAGAGACGCTGTCGCGAGCTAGAGTGTTTGCTTGGCATAAACAGTTCGTGGAGGGCCGCGAACGTGTTGAAAATGAGAGCCATGACTGCAGACCCCGCACCAGCATTACAGCGGGCAACATCGACAGTGTTCGTCAACTTGTTGAAGGTGATAGGCGTCTAACAACTTCGGATATTGCAATTGAGGTTGGAATAAGTTATGGGAGCACTTACTCTATACTCTCAGAGGAGCTAGGGTATCGCAAGGTGTGTGCCAGGTGGGTTCCTCGCCTTCTCACAGTTGACCAGAAACTGAATCGTTTTCAAGTGTGTGAGCGTCTTCTTGCACGATTTCGGGAAGAAGGAGACCCATTTCTTTCTCACATTGTCACCTGTGATGAAACGTGGGTGCATCACTACACCCCTGAGTCGAAACAAGCGAGTATGGAGTGGAGGAAGAAAGGAGAAGCCGGACCAGTGAAAGCCAAGTCACGATTATCGGCTGGCAAGGTTTTGGCTACCGTTTTTTTTGACCAGCGTGGCCTGCTGCACCTTGATTTTTTGCATGAGCGCAGAACAATTAATGTGGCATACTACTGCCAAATTTTGACTGAGGTCAGACTTGCATATCGCCGCAAAAGACGAGACCTGTTGATGAAAAAAGTGATTCTTCTCCATGACAATGCTCGCCCCCATACAGCAGCCCTGACCGAACAAAAATTGGAGCAACTGGGTTGGGAGACACTGGAACACCCTCCATACAGTCCAGACCTGGGTAAAAGCAAAGAATATGGACCGCTCCCTCTGATAAGGCAATATATCGATATATCACGACCGAGGTCAGGTTATCAATATGCCCGACATCGTAGGCTTGACTCGCCATGTTTGAAATTAGAAATAACGACAGCTGTACGATTATGCCCATTAATTAATGTTCATTATGTAATACCCCGTTATATAATTATTTTAAATGTACAAAGACTATGAAAAGGAGTTAATTCAATGAAATTAAGAATGGGTATATGAAATAAATATGAGATAACTAACGGATTGATATCGATACATGCAGTCGCAGCGTTATCAAGCGGTCGGTCCATATTCTTAGTTTCACCCCAGACCTGTCTCCCTGCGACTTCCATTATTTTTGGTCCTCTCAAGGAAGCTTTGGGAGGGTAAAAATTCCACAGCGATAATGAGGTTGAAGCATATGTGCGCAATTGGCTACAAACACGACCTGACTCTTTTTACGTGGAAGGAATTAAAAAAATACCTATACGCTGGGAAAAATGTGTTTATAAATCAGGAGGTTATGTCGAAAAATAAACTTTGATTGTTTGTGCGTTTAAAATCAAAATAAATATTTTAAAAAATAAGTCTTGTTTATATTTGATTCACCCTCGTATTTGGTATACTATATACATAATCGAAAAACTACTTACTCGTTAGTTAACCGTTCTTGCGTGTTAAAAAACATCATAGTAATAATTTGTGACAAATATTCTATAAACACCTAAATATTTTGGTTTGTATCTCTGATCTACGGATACTATGGGAAAGAGCTAGAGGGTAAGTACTTTCTCCTTATGCAATTCATAAATACGATTAAACCAGCTGATGGAGCGAGAAAACGCATCAATATTGACGTTGAAATGTGGAAGGTTGTCTAAGATGTGGCCGGATATTTATAAAAATAGTGCAACGGTAAAAAATTCCTCGAAGGTGGGGATTTGAAATAATTCAATTACACGCCCGAAAACAAATCTGTTGAGCGCTACTCGCCCTCGAGTTCCTCTCAATCGTCAATTAAATTAATTAAATGCTCCCTGAGTCTTGACTCTCGAGCTAAATGACAACCTACTTTTCACTTCTTAGTCGTTCACTCAACTCACGTTGTTGAACCTCATCGAAAATGGTAGCAGTGCAACATACTGCTTTATGAGACCGCTAAAATGCAACACATCGCTCTTAAAATAATTTTAAAAAATCGCTTCCCTTGAGCTTTCCCCGATGTATTAAATGTGTACTACTTGTAATACGAACAATTTACAAAAACCAGATATATAGACACGAGATACTTTTGTATTGACAGTAATTGGCGTAAGACAAATTAATTTAAATCGCTACGTACCTGCAAAAGATTTTGATGGTCTCTGTTGTCTTCTACCATTCTCTTGTATTTTTTTAGCACTGTTAAGGTCTCATCCATTTCGAATGTGGTACAATTGAAAAACGGTGTCTAACCCTTACCACGGACTATTCTTCACTGTCACTTTGAAGTGAAAAGGAGAACATCTATTATAAAATTTCATTTCGGCTACTTATCAAAATTCATCTTGTCAATCAAAATTTTCTCAGAAATTCTCCAGTTCAAAGCAGAGAGAAAAGGCGTAATACAGATACTGCTAAGGTTACAGATATACTGGCATTGCGCAGGGGTTTCAACGAAAAGAGCTTTCAAACGCAGTTGATTTTTATCCTTAGTCTTTTCGAGTAATACAATTTGAATGGTTGTGCTTTACGCCAACCTCTTGATTTCAAGCTATAAACATTACAGCCTACTGCTGAAAACTTTCGAGTTTCTTGCTAGTCTCATATTTTAGCTTTGATAGTTTTTTTTACTATGGGGCTTACTCGGCCAAGGAAGCCATTCATCAGTGTTATATTTTCTTGTCCCCCCATCTTTCATAACTTATTGTAATTATATACGATAAATAGATTTTCTTCGCCTGATTACTGCTGTCACAATTACCTGGTTCTTGGGGAGAAGAAATTATGAAAGTTAACGTACCTGTTAGGTGAGAACATCTCCTCTGGCTGGTGAATTACTGTGGGCAAGCACTTTCGAAGTAAAGACATCATCGTCTGGCCATTAAGTCAGTACTGGAGTCAGTCAGTTGGTCGTGGTCTTTGTATACGTAGAGAAAGGTGAAAGGGATTGACTGACTTCAGTACTGACATAACGGCCAGACGATGATGTCTTTACATTGAAAGCGCTTGCCCACAGTAACTCACCAGCCAGAGGAGACGGACTCACCTAACAGGTACGTTAACTTTAGTAATTTGCCTACTGGCGGATATAACCCAATTGAAGAAATTATGATTAACTTATATTTGGAACAATAGCAAAATTTTTAGCGCAGTTTTTATCTCATAAATCCTGCTTTAGAACTATATTTTTCTCAAAAAATTGGTTTTGATAATTTCATAAATGATCTGTGTAATTCATTGCTCGACAACAGTCTGGGTATAAGGAGAACCTCAATCAATCGTGTAACTTCAATCAAAACCAGGACAGGAAAGAAGCCTTTGCAGCTGCAGTTGAGTAGACTATAGCACTAGGAATGCACAGCTGCGAATGCATGAATGAAGACAACTCCCATAACTGTGCTGGACCTTACACCTTTCCACAACTTGTAGTCCATAACTGGGCCTCGTCAGGTGGGGCAACATAAGAAGGGCTTTGAATCATCTGTTATATACCAGTGAGTGGTGGTGGGGGGGGGGGCTGATCCGCATACCAGGGACTCAGTATGGATGAAGTACAACTTCGATGTGGGCACCACCACAAGCTAGGAGCAAACACGGGCGAAAGGACAACACCACGGTGACAGCGAAGCTCCGAGCGAATTGGGGCTATAGAGGTGCCTAGTCAGCACAAATGCTTTGGGCGAGCCTTTGCTAAATGGAAGAGTTTGGGTTTTCCCAGTACACACTAAATATTTTCTCAGCGATTACCCAATAACTCATACAGCATTTACGAACCTCCTCAATTTCATAAATCATTTGAGCATCACTCAACTTAAGTCGTGACAACCCAATAAGAATAGGCATCTATACTAAGGCAGGCCTGATGCCAGGCTGTGTTTACTTATCCACTACAAACAATTACGTTCAGTCGCGATACACCATATCAATAAACAGCCCCACTCGCTACCAATTGGACACAAAAATATTAGTGCACTAGTAAACCGACATTGTACAAACTCGTTAAGTATAAATATTTTACATTCAGAGAATAGTAGTTACGAATCTTCCCCCTTTGTGACGTCATTATGGAGCTGAACGCGCAGTTCAAAACATACCTGAAATGTGTCGCATGATCCACATTTCATTTTTTCATCTGTAATTGCTAATTTAAAACTACACATTTAAATATCATCATACCATAATTGTAACCCTTGTTGTACCAGTTAGCTGTTAACTGGGTTTTAATATTTTGAAATCCTGACATCCAGTCCGCGCAGTGGGCTGTGAACAATGGCGTCGAGAGACAATATAGCAATCGATTACCTTTTTGTTCGAGTTCACCAACCAAGAAGAAGAGAATATGTTTTAAGTGCGATGAAGATATATTTTAAATGTTATTTCCCGTGTTGGGTAGTTATAATGTCGGTGTAAATTGCTACGATGATGAGGAAGAATTGAAATTATACGAGTTGTATCGATGTTAGTCGATGTATCGATAATTGGTCTGTCCCTCCATTACAGCTCACTTCGGTGTAAGCACTCCATTTTGATTTACTCAATTCTACTGTGGCTTTGTGAGAAGCGTCGTTGGCAGTTGAATAGCTCTTTCTGATAGTGCGTACCGCGCGTGTCGTTTCTTCGAAGAAGTTGCGTCCTACTACCGTCGGAAGAGCTCAGTTTCAACGTGCACTTAGCTATAGCAGCCGGTCAACGTTCATCACTTGTTACCAGCATAAACTAGACAGACATGGCTGACGAAAAGAAGGTAAGTTCCGTTCCAGTATCTCACCTTAATAATTATATCGACGTTGAATTCATGTGTGACTGTTTGCTCGTAGGAAGTCAAAACTGGCGAACCAGAGCACATCAATCTGAAAGTCATGGGGCAAGACAATGCGATAGTACAGTTCAAGATCAAAAAACACACACCGCTTCGAAAATTGATGAACGCCTACTGCGACCGAGCGGTAAGTGTAATTACTATCAAATCCCACATTCACAATCAATACTCAGTACCGCGCTGCACAGTTGATTGTTTTTTCGGTCTATAGTTGAATCGACTTTTATTCAGTCGCGATCTTTTTACACAGTAGTCTCATTCTAACCTGTACGAGTGGTTCAGCGTGCCCGGCTTCTTGGAATTTGACGCCGTTGTGACGAGGTATTAGGTGTTTTACGTGTAATATGATGTCTTCCTTTTGGTCAGGCAGGTATACTGTTGAATTAAGTATGTCCTTCTTCGGCAACTGTTACAGTCCATTCGTGTTCCATTACCGGTCTTGACGCGCCCGAAGTGACCTTCAACCCGTCGATTCTGTACCTTGTAACATCATTTTAGGTTGTTATTACTTAATGTGATGTCTTCAGTGACTTGTGCAATTTTCATACATTCTTCTTATTATTTTGAGGCCTTGGGACGATTGATGTTTGGTCGTGACTGGCCATGGTTCAACTAGGAAACATCGTGTTTGGCATTACAGTAATTTACGCCACACGTTGATTATCCAGTGGACTGAACTCCCGAAAGTTGGAGGTTGCTCTTCCGATTCCTATTCTCTTTATTAGCTTATTTATCGTTTTTATTATGTTTTTGCCAATCCTCAACGACTGCCAGTAATACAAAACTGGCTTCCAACACAGGTTAGGTAGTGTTTTTGTAGACAGTGTGCTCTAAGTTTAATCAAAATCGTTAGAGACGTTGTTAGTAGAAATACGTCCCCCGTTAGTGGTAGAGCCCCTTTCCAGCTGATGGAAATTGCTCATAATATCCAAAAGTTACAATCAAGCCCACGAAGAATGACCTCAGAAACCTTCATGAAATTTGTGACTGGCGCTTTCTGGGCATGCTCAATCCAGTCATACGGATTGCCTATATTGTACTATTGTTGGCACAGCCATCATTGGCTTGGAATTCAGGAGCTACCAGGGTTAATTCTAGGGGAGGTACTAAGACGTTCCCTCAAAATTAGGTAATAAACTCGCAGTAAAAAAATAGAAAGGATAAATGGACGTTGCACGCATATCTAAGCGTAGCAACACAACTTCCTGCAACCATCTGTAACTTCATCGAATTTCTACAGAGACATTTATGGATGACGAAATGTAGTTACTCGTTAGTTGAGATTACCCCTTAAGTTTGATCGAGATTGAAGCCGATTTTTTGAAAATTTGAAAACGATCCTTGGATACTCGATAAATAGTTTTCTGGGTTGTCGCAGCGTATATCTCCAATCAACATGAAGTAATAGAAATGGGTGTGGAGTACAAAATGCGGGAATAGATTGTTAGAAGACTGATTTTGATCAATTGCTGTTACAGTGGAAATGTAAACGTTTTTAACATATATTTGTATTGTCTCTGTTCAGTACACTTTCACACATACTGTAAGTTTGGTTAAAAAACACCGTTGATCGTTTTCTGATGGAACTCTGAGAGTATTCGATCAGAGCTCAGGATCGCTGTCATTTTTTAACGAATGGTCCAGAGCTGTGATCCCACTTCTGACATCATTTGTTCAGAGGGGATTGAAAATGTTGAGTCTGCTGACTCTGGCAAAAGTTCAGTGGTCCTAAGCTCTGATCTCTTAGTTTTTGACCACTAGGGTGCCTATTCTGGGAGTCAGTTGGTACATAAAGTATGAAGAACAGATAGTATTGCTTGCTTGAGCGATAACAATTTCCAAGAGCACATGGGGCTGGGAAAAGTGTGATCTGATATTGATTATTGTAATCATAGGCTCTAAGGCGTGAAAAATCCTTTCTTCATCTGATTGAATAGTGTGTGTGTGTCGGCGTCTAAACTTCATCAAATGTTCTTTGAATTCCTTTTCTTAGCATCGACTAATATAGTTTCTAGGGCACACTCACCAACTAGCGCCCACAGCACAGTGGGTTAATCCAAAAACTTTCAACTCATTCTAGAAAGGAAGAGTTCTGAGCTCGTATTGGTTGAAGTCTGTTGACCACTCTAGGAATCTTGAACCTGCTTGACAATGAATTATAACAGAATGCATTATTTGACTTTTTTCTTTCTTCTAGGGTCTCGCTATGGCTGCAGTGCGTTTCCGATTTGACGGCCAACCTATCAATGAGGCGGACACGCCTCTGAGTCTGGAAATGGAAGAAGGTGACACCATTGAAGTCTATCAACAGCAGACTGGAGGATGTGATGATAATGATTTATTTTATGATTAAATTGAAAAGCGTAACGATACTCTCCTCTTTTTACGTTTTCTCAGTTATATTTTTATGTAACCCTCAGAAAATGACGACCTAAATGATCCTAATACCCACCTTGCAACAAACGAAGAATGCTGACCATTTTTTCTTTTCCATTTCATTTTTTTATAAATTTAAAGAAGTCATTAACCTCCTTGTTAGTAAAGAATTTCGTTTCTAATAATTTCTCGGTGTCTTGAGCTAATGTGAATTGGTTTAATATACGATTTAGCTCTCCTGTTCTTTTACAGATTTGTAATTACCACGTGCTAGTAGGTGGGATAAGTTATTAAGATGAAGAGGGGAGGAGTGTATGTTCTCATTTGAGATATCGATGTAAAATTTACCCCGTAATTTTAGTGTTTTCCAATTTTCTCCTACGATTGTCGTTGTTTCTACTACTTGATTTTTTCTTTTTATCAATACATTTTCACGTGATAGCTATTGTGTTAATAACCATCCCGATCCTACATAACTGACAGATGGCGATGATTGTATTGCATTATTTATTAATTTTGCGCCCATAGAAGATAGCCACATGGCTATATGCTAGTACACTCTCCCTGCGTACTACTATAGTACACAAAGAAGCTGGTTGAACGGGATTTGTGAGTCACATTTTGACAGATGGGCTGCTTTACGCACTGACTAGTATACTTAGTAGCTAGTTAACCCATTCAATACGGCGGCCATATTGAGATCCCTACGCAGTATACTGCTTAGTTTTTCATAAACGGCCGTCACTGACGGCACAACTTTTTCTACGTATATGGTTTAGTTAATTTTTGTATGGGCTTGAAAAAATAGTTTCAAAATTCTAATGTGTCTAATTAGTGTATAAATTGACGAGCGCTCGCAGTCATAGCTAATGTGTAGGTAGGCTATCATGCAAAACACAAACAGCGTCGAGGCGCTCGTCATTTTATACACGAATTGGGCCATTGGAATTTCGAAACAATTATGTCAAGCTAAAAATAAACTAATCCATAACGTACTTTCAGAAGGTAAGTTGTATTGAATAAGGTGTAATTATAAAGAGAGGAAAACAATTTTTTGTCAACTTTTTCAATAAAATTACAAGTATTTATTACAAAAAAGTATTTATACAGTAAATAACATAGAAATCGTTCGTAAATTTTTACACAGGTAGTAATTAATTTCCATCAACGGTCATATTTTTGTGGAAATTAACAAAACAATTTTCGATACATAAAGCAGGTGTATCAGGACAAGCTGGACAGGATACGAAGAATTTCCTCGTCAGTCATCACTTTTCTTTGCATTGGCTCACCAACTTTGGGTTGTTTGGTGCTGAAAAAATCATTATTAAAAAATCAATACAAATTCATCATCGCAATTTTAATTTTAGTGAAAAGTAAAAAATATGCAAACCTTGAAGTTGAGGGTTGTGGCTCCTCACTCGCCCTCTTTTTTCCTCCTCGAGTACGAACCATCTGCAAAAAATTATTAAGTAATAAGTTCAAATTATACGTCCAAATGTAAAGATAATGGAGTTTTACTTACCCTAATTTGGGAACTACTCAGTTACAGGGAAACAGATTCAGAAACTGCAAACTGCAGAATGTTGTTAGGAGTGACTGCCAGTAAATAATGGGCTTCCACAAGTGACTGAAACAGTCTGAAGCACGTTTGAAACTAAAGGAAACCGAGCGTCTCGGGGCGCTCACCATCATTGGTTAAGGGTGGGAAGAGCGCCTCGAGGCGCTTGCCGCCACCAGGTATAACATTGGAGATCGCCCCAGGGCGCTCTCCGTATTGAATGGGTTAACCCATTGCATATCATTGTAGATGTTAGTTAACTAGTTGTGAGTATTGCAGTACAGTTTTACGCAACACTAACTGATTTCGTTAATGGCTTGGAAATGTCGATTTAACTTGTTATGAGAGGTTTGGAAGTGTTGGGGGAACCGCTGACTCAACCTGAGATCTGATCATATATCCCGAGTTTCCTCGCAATATCAATCTTAGCCTTTGACCGCTAGACTACAAGCCGCTGCTTGTATCGTAATTCGCACTTCATGACTGGCAGTAATACTGAAATGTTGAGAGAGTTGTAATACATTGTGTGTTGTCAATCTTGTGAAGATGATGACTGGAAGATCTGGAATTGGTTTGCTGGTTGTTGCTTTTTTAGCCATATGAAGTAGAGAGGAAAATGCAGATCAGCAGAGTTTGGGTGGAGTTGGTGTGAAGAAACCTACAGCTTCCTCAATGTTTCCAAATACCTTAAGCTGGCCACTGACTATCGTTCCAAATGGCGAGGTAGCGCGCCAATGGAACGACGTGAATGGCGAAACTCGTTGGGTTTGGAGTGGAGTGACGGGACGTGATGGAATTCCAACCAGTCCAAAAGCCATCGCGCCGCGCCAAAACATCACTCCAACTGCTCGTGAATGGGGAAACGCGACCCGGCAATACGGACAGATGGGGCGATGGAACGAACGTGAGTGGGGAAACCGTGCACTTTCCTCTGATTCAAAATCGAACAACTCACTTATCGCCTTTCGCCCTGTGGTTAATCTGTCAGTTCTTTCCCCAATATACGTTTTTTAGCCACGAAATGAGTGTTTCCAACAAGGATTTTGTAATTTCCGTAATTTATTTATACAAGGAACATAGCTGCTTAGTGACCCAGATTTCAGCTCTTCAAAATTCATCCCAGTTGCCAGAAATCGTAATGTAGCAGCGAGCCTCTCATGGGGAGTAATGCACTGTCTCATGACGGTGTCTTCTTTTTTAATCATTGGTGTAACCAAATGGAGTAATTGAAAATAGGCCTCATCATTCATTCGCAAGTAATTTCTCCAGTCAGATGGTTCTAACCGCAGCTCTTGAAGTAAATTTACGTGTGTGTGCTGTCTTCTGTTGAGAAACCATTGTTTCACCCACTTCCGTTTGGCGTACAAGCATACAACTGTGGCCAAAAGAAGATATTCTTCTTCGTCCATCTTGCGGCAAGACGCTTTTCAAAATATCATTAATAAATCAAATGATAATACAGGTAATAGGCAATTTTGATACACCACTTCCTCTTCAAAAGACAGAACGGCACTGGTGGATTGGAGTGGAGTGGAGCCATCGTGAATGAACCCCACTTTCGACTCTTCTTTCCGTCATTTCAATATCGCCTGACTTTGTGCTGCGCCACTCCACTTGGAACGATTGTCAGTGGCCAGCTTTATGCTTTCAGCTTGACACGGGTTTTCATTCCATTTCATAACCAATGTCTGCTCGATTACATTCATTTCTGCTAATCAAAATTAGTTTCTGCCATTAACAAATGTGTGTGGGACGAGACGCTTTGACCTCACATGCACGAGATGGAGAGTTTTAAAGTAGGTTTGCTTATAGTATGGGGGTGGGGGCTTAACAACGATTGTATTATAAATGGAAACCAAACTCACGTAGTCTTCAGTTTAGGGTGTCGTGCCCTACTTGTCCTCGGGGTAAATATATATGAGACTAATTGATCCTGCACCAGGACAATTTTTTTTTCTCCGGAGGGCATGCGGGACAAGTCCCATTGTCACTGTGGCCACATATGGGCCTATTGTGACACAGACCCTTTCTTAGTAGAAGGCGTCGCAAAGCCTGCATTCTACTGCCTTTGAGATGCTCATCTTGTTGAGGTGATATCTGAGTGAGCAGTGCCCGGTGAGGAAGCTTATCAGAACTCTCAGATTATGCCTACAGAGTGCCAGCATCGCCTTTGACAGGAAGGCATAATGAGCCTTTTCGCTGGCTAGTGATGCCAATGGGCGCTGTTTTCCTGTATCTCCCATCAAGCCACTAGACGATTCAGGTGACTCTTCGTCATACCCACATATGGTTCAGGTCTGATGGATAGGGACTCTGTACCCCTTTTCGCAAGGCATTCAGCCTTTTCATTGCCCTCATGCCCCCTCTGAGCCAGCACCCAGATGAAGAAAAGCCTATTATGGGCACTGAGCTGCTTGAGCGCATTCCCATGCCAGCTTGGACCTAAAACTATAGGCTGCAATACCCTTTGAGGCGACCTGGCTGTCCGAGAATATGTAGATCTGCTTGCCCTTGAGTTCTTTAGTTAGGATCTCTTCCGCGCAGATTATTTATAGCTACGATTTCTGCTTGAAATATCGTGGCGTACTCTCCCAGCGGCTTAGCGAGACTGTAGTTGGGCCCTACAATGCCCAGTCCAGCTCTGCCTTTCATAACTGAATCATCGGTATATGACTGCAGGGCGCCCACCTCAGTCCAGTCTTCTCCCATCGTTCTCGTGAGTGGAGGCTAACACTGAAGGGCAGCCGAAAGTTCTTCTGCTCTGGCATAACGTCAGTAGCAAGGACTGCTGCCTCTTCTAGCTTAAACTGTCTAGTTATTCCTTGGAGGCTAGCCATGACCCAGGTAGAGATATTTCCTGTCTGCAAAAGCCTTACCTCTCTCAGGTAAGCAGTCCTCTGAGTGTGTATATGAAGAGGTGAGATGTTCAAAAGGACTTCCATTGCAGCTGTAGGGCAGGCACCCATTGCCCCTATAATAGCAAGACACGCCTGTCGCAGCAGTTGTTGGAATTTTCCCTTTACTGTCAGCCGGCCTGTCTCCTTCCATCACACAGTGGAGGCATACGTGATGCGGGGTCTTATTATCCCCTTATAGAGCCACTCCATCATTTTGGCAGTTATGCCCCAAGATTTGCTGCACACCCTCCAACATGCCCACAGAGCTGTAGTTGCCTTGTGCAGCGCATATTTCACATGTGGGGTTTCACCAGGACAATTTGATTTCATGCCATGAATTGGCAGCTTCACGTCTACAAATGATCAAGTGCTCCTGAGACGCCTCCAGTAGGTAATTGAAATGAATTGTTCAGTTAAACTATAAAGGAAGGACGGTAGAGATGTAGTGAGGCGGAATGAAGCAGTGTACAACATTAAATTCTTCAGCGAGCTTGGATGGTATAGGTTCTAAAATAACCCACTTAAGCGCAAACCCGACTCTCTGAATGGAGCAGCGCACTTTTCCTAGTATTTACTTTGTAATCTTGTTCTTTTTTACCCTTCACTGAACTTCTACTCAATTAGTACCTGAAGAGGAAGAAAGTGAAGACTTGCCTATGTACAGTGCTACAACACAACAAGTTCGTATTGTTCTGCTTAATAAATATTCGATGTTTCTCACGCTAACCATTCCTGAAGTATGCTGGGGCAAAACGTTAATATAGTGTTGTAGAACACATGAAAGATGGTCGTCCAAATCCAAATAGCTCAGAGATGGGGAGTAACTATCAAGAGCAGTCATTATTATTACTGACAATTTTACTACGCTTAAATCAAAAGTATCAGCACCTTTAGTCCATTAGAACGTTGTCTTAATAATTGTTTAATGTTGAAGCCCAAGATGTCATGGCGACATTAACCATTACCGCCACAGGTGCCAGTTTTCCCGTCAAGGCCACATGTGTGCCTCTCAGGCACAATACGTGTTTTCATCTTTTCAATTTTTTTTTTTTTCGAGTAAAATCTATCATATTCTTACTAATGTTTTATTTTTTACTTTTTATACTATTATATTGTTCAGATATATGTAATTTTATTTATTTTACAGCTACGCACTCGACACAAATTAGGCAATCTACGGGGTAAAAAACAAAATAAAACAAATATCAACGAAGAATACCTCAAATTTATTAAACTTTTAAGAAAAACAAAATTTTTAAAGAAACTAAAAATATATAAAATTATTATATTATCTTCACTACCCAAGTAGGGACTAGTCGGATCACAACCGATTCCTTAGTAAAATCACAAGTTTAGTTTAGGTTTTCACTATTTCACTTCGTCTACAACACAAGAGATGCATACCTTGCGCGAGCATTCCAAGCAAATCGGTTTCTTACACTTTATACACATGTATGCAGTTTTCCGATTTTTAGTGTAAGGGCACGGCGATCACGTTTTCCTCTTTCCCAATCTGTCATCATGTGTATGTTATTGATATGATGAAATGTGTGTGGGGTTCGCAATAATAATAATAACAATAAGCCAGAAGAATCCTAGTAAAACTGGATGTGATAAAAGCTGGCATTTCGGCTTCTTACCAATGTAAAAAGCCACATGTGTGCCTGACAGACACATACTTAGAATGTAGTGCTAGCCACATGTGAGCCTGACAGACTACCTAAGTTTTGTAAACATATGATTAGTTACGTTATTAATGAAAGATGGAGACACATCCAACCTGTACACTTGTTAATGATTGAATGAAGGACGTTTACAAAGGTCACGCTTGAAGGGAGAAGGAGAAGGGTTGCCAACATTCGTAAAACAAATATCCCTACGTGCCTCACAGACCCACCTGTGGCAGTAAGGGTTAACCAGGGAAGAAAAATTAGGGTTCAAAACATACATGTGTATTTTTCAAGATAACATTGGTATTTGTGCTACAGACCACAAAATATTCAACAATTTCAACATAAACATTCTAGCCCATTAAAATACTACTTACAAATGTAGTTGTTACGATGAAGTCGTAAATTGGCAAAAGTAGGTTGTCAAAATTGTTAACGTTAACCTACCACCTCTTCAAAATGGAACTAAGCTTACGACAGTTCTTGTCAACCCAGTCGTGAAATGGAGTACCAAGGACAGCTACGATCTTCATAAGTGCTTCAGTGTCTCCTGCAGAACAGAGAAGCCACAGTTCAAAATGAGCTACTCCTACGACACAACTCAAAGGCTACACAAATACACAATAAATTAATTAAATAACTTAAGGTAAATGTGTTACCCAGCATTTTCAAAAGCTTTTGGCCAAGTTGGTCGTATATAGTGACTTAATTGAAAACATGTTAGTTAAACCGTAAACCTTCAGAAAATCGGTGTTTATATGCCCGAAGAATGGCACATGAAGCGTTTTATAATCAGTATGGCGCCATCCCACCGCTTAAAGAGGATGGCAAAAATGTAGTATTAAATGCCGCTTAGGGACCTAGAAATAAGCGCCATCTGCATTGTAACTAGCACAGAATTACTCGAAACCCGAACTAAAAAACCTTGAGTTGTACAATCTAGAGGGAAGATGGGAGAGTGAAATTATCCTCTAACAGTTGAATTGGCCATTAGGTCCTTGGTGGAAAAGTGGAGAGTGAAATTGGAGCTTCCCCCCACTCTGGGCTGAACTCCGCATAGACTTACTTGCCGCACTAGATAAGTGACATGAAAAATTGGAATCCTCGTCAAAGGAACGTGACAAGTGCGAGTTCCCCCCCAACTAGCCAGCCTGCCCTTCAGTGTGTAGGAAACAAACCATGTGTTGCTCAACTGTAACTCGTGCAACAAGCATAATAGCTACTAAGCAAGCATATAACCAGTTTGCAAAGAAGGTCATGGCAAAGAATTGGGGTCACAGTTGATCTGTCTCTTTGAAACTAGCCACCGAAGTAAATAGTTAAATCAGGGGCAAAACCAGATTAAGAATTGCTCCCAGATGATACGGGATTCCCCAAGGGTCATATCTCCACCCAATAACACACAGACAACGGGCCTCTAATGGAACACTGGCAAAATGACCAAACCTGCCATACCTCCATTCAGGTGGATGCTGAGCGAGGATAGCATGATTGCGAAACCACAACCTCCATGAATGCGACTGGTATAATCCTGTGAGGAGGATTTACGAACAGTAATTTTGATATGGAAACAGGACTGGGTTCAGGAGACTCAGACTAATTCAGGAACAACCCTGACAAGTTCAATTAGAAGGAATTAGGGAAACCCTATCCCTACCACATACAAGCAAATACCGGTAAGACTTAATTTGAAGCGTAGAAATCTTGAAGTTGTGGACGATTCTGCAGGGAAATAAAGCTGGCGAGTCGTGCTTTAATTTGAGGTGAATGTGGGTTAAATTGCCCAAATCACAATCCACTGCTTGTTAACAGAAAGCTACATAATTGCCTGAACGTAGTTCAAGAAGTGAAAGCTAAACTAACTCCAGTGAGTTATTTTAGTTGTTAATCCTATTATTAATTATAATTAATTATTATTTTTGTCTCTCCTTCCTTACGACTTGGGAAAAATGTATTGAAGGATTGAAAATCACCTAAAAAGTATTCAAATGGCAGATGAAACATTTTTCTATACAAAATTACAACTAGTGGGCAATTAACACGTCAACATTTATGTAAATACTTTATATTTTTTCTCCCAGTTTTATTTCAATTTTTGTTCTTACGTTCTCATATTTTTATTTGTATTTCTGTCATAGTTTACCATTTTCGACAGGAAAACTAATTTTGTTTATGTTGTACCAATACGAGTACTTCATGAAACCTCCTTGAACTATCCTTATTTTAAAAGCATAATATGGTTGAAGAGGACCATCCCAATCAATTTAGGTGAGCACGCTAAAACGAAGGTCTCGTGTTGAGTACATAAACTAAACTAACATTAATGCTTCGATGTAAACTGTATGGAAAATGGAAATAATACATTCTAAAGAGAAGGAAAACTACAGTCAGAAAACGAAAAGAAAAGAACTATCTTCTATACACTGGAATGATGATGAAAATCAGTCAGGTCTGATCTTCAATTTGTGCGAATGCGTCTACCCAATTTTGATTGAAAATTGTCCATTAACTTCGAGCCTCTCACAAGAACATAACCAGAGATTGCTAGATGGACAAGTGCCCATGAGAAGGAAGGGTAGTAAACTCGTCTAGTCCAGTAAGAAGCCCTTCGCTGCACCGGCGATGACTACACTTTCTGAAGGTGTCAGGAAAACATAACAACAAATATAGAAAAGCAAAACAGAAACAATAGGCGCCTCTTAACATAATCGAGCCTCCCGTGGCTGCAACAGTACGTAACTCATCAAGGGCTATTCGATCTTATGATGGTCTCAGAAAGTGTATTTATAGAAATCTAATCGTTCTACTTACCTTCTGCCGAATGAGCACGTGGAATGGACTGATTGAACAAATGTTTGTAGACAGCATCCAAGTTGTACTTTGGGCGATCAGCTCTGGGGAAAAAATTGTAATAGCAACGAAGAACAGTTAGTAGAGTAATGTGTAAGAACTCATGGAGATCAATAGAGCAAATTTGAGAGGCTGAACATGAGAAGTTTAGTTCACTTGTCGTAGTTTGGCTTATCGCTTGTAATCAAGATTTTTTAGTGTTTCAACAGTGGCATATCTCGCTGTAAGTTAAGTACACTTTGGCGATAGTTTCTGAGGAAGTAACCTTGGCGCTGTAGCAAAATCCGAATTACCAGGTCCTACTGCTGATTTTAGGAACATTTACAGTGTGGGAAGTTAATTGAATTCCAATATTGCAATCTTGACTATGCACCCCCTTCGTTGATAATCATTTAAAGGTTTAGCTTAGGATCACAAGAGCAGTGCCTTTCTTGTGCTGTACCTGATTGTATTAGAGCTGTACCCCCCAGCACCCATGTATCATTTGATACTATCAAGGTGGATGATGTAATGAGACTTCACACTTACTTTTATCACTTGCAAGTGACGTCACGTTACATCATAGGGTCCAATTAAATTGGGAGTGAAATCACCGATTGCAATTTCATCGATCCATGAGGCTCAACACATTGTATTTATCTTCATTTTTCACACACCCACAAGTACACAACCCAATGAATGCCTTCTTTGTTGACCTATCTTATGTGTCAAATTCAGATCATTGAGGACTGTTGCAGGAGTTGGGACGGGGTTTCCTGGCCACATTGAAAGTGTTAGAGAACCTTCTGAGAGAATATTCTAACGAAAGAACTATATTCAGGCTCCGACTGAGACTCAGCAACGTGCCAGGGGTATGTGGAGAGGTTCCTCGGCTCTCCTTATTCGTCCTCTCCTCGTATCGACCAAGATTCAGCTACATGCCAGGGAGGGGAAATGTGTTGGGGTCCCTAGTTCGTCATCTCCTTGCTCCACCTGACTTCACTCAAGAGTGGTGTTTCTGCAAGTTAAGGGATCACGAATAACAAATGCATGAGGCTCTGCACAAGACTGTAGATGCGTGTATTTTCGCCCCGTTGAACTTTGGCAACTGTACATCACGAGGATGCTCCCAGAGACTGTGAATGTCACAGGCACCAACACACACCACGAGGATAGTTCGCAAGAGTCTGGAGGGGGCTTAAGAAAATAATAAAATTGTACAAATACGATTAATAGTAAGTTTCTTACTGTGGGGTGAAAGCCAATTGCCTGCGAGCTGCCACATTTGGAGTCATTGTTTCAGGGCCAGGTACCTACAAGAACAAATTTTCATGATAGAAAAAAGCTTTCATCGATCAAATAAAAATTCAAAAGCATTTCGTGAGGGAGAGAAGAAGGAACAATTTTTGTATAATTTATGGGTTTTTAAAGCAATTTTATTTACCAACGTGCAGTAAATCAACATAATAAACCATTTTCACCAAACACCCATCACCACCATTGTCTACTTTACACCAATTTCGAGGGCTCGAGTACCACTTCATGCAGCAGCGAAACAGCCATGTAGCTACGTAAACTGCATATCAGTACAAGTGTTGAATATCACTAGTGGAATGCATCACATCACACTACTTTTCCCAAACCTCGTAAATTCGGTGGTACGCGATATATATGTACGCTCTCTATTTTATCAACGAATTTCTATATGGGGAACCCTTATGGAGAGCAAAAAGTAAGTACTTATCAGCTGGAAGTGCACTGGGTACACAAAGCTGGAGGCACACAAAAAAATTACTATTGTTTGGAGGTTGAATCTTTGGAATATTGAGTAAAAACTATAATAGCTCAATAAAGCCAGTTCGAAACTGAATTTTTTTTTTTCGTCCAAGGCATATATTTCCGTTCATTGTTTCACAGGGATGTCTGCGTAAAATGAAAGTTAGGTATTTTTACTTTACTTGGCTCTACGAAGTAGAAAGGAAAGTTATGCAATCGGCTGAAATTTTTTTTTTTTTGAGTTTTCTTCAGATCTTTACGTTTCAGACCCCCCTGAGTCCGAGGAACACTATTTGGGAAAATGGTCTGTGAACGATATTTAGAGAAAACCACCCTACCAAATCAGGTCAAACTTCATATCTCGCCCGCAAGTTACCATCGGACGCCATAATAAGGGTATGTACAAAATCCACCGAAATTTAACTATAGTTATCATAGTGATCAAAACACCAAATATTTTTTTTCTCAAAAACGGCTCTAACACGATTTTGATTAAATTTTTTATATTGATAGCTCTCAATAAGGCAACAACACCATAAAACTCCCATTTGTGGAAAAATGACGAGAGCAGCACAATAATTATCAAAATTTTCGACGAAATCGAATTTAGCGCGGTTTTTAGAGAAAACGACCGTACCAAATCAGCTGGAACTTGATGTCTAGCCTACAGGTTACCATGGGACGCCAAAATAAGGGTATAAACAAAATCCACCGAAAGTTAACTACAGTCATCATAGTGATCAAAACACCAAATTTTTTTTCTCAAAAACGGCTCTAACGATTTTGATTACATTTTTTATATTGATAGCTCTAAATAAGGCGATGATACCATAAAATTCCTATTCGTGGGAAAATAACGAAAGCAGCACAATAAATTATCAAACTTTTCGACCAAAAGCGTTTTTCGCGCAGTTTTTTCCTTGTAAACTCCGCTGGAATTCTTGTAGAATGTAAAAAAAAATTGGTATTGTAGTCCAATCCAACACCTAAAGGGTGAGTGTTTAAAAACGCTCATGAGATACATGGGGCTCACTCCAGAAATTCCTGAATTTCAACTACTGCCGTTTCGCTTATTACCAGTTCTAAAAGTGTTTACCCAATAACTGCAAAAGTAATTAATATCGTTTTCAAAAAATGTGTGTTTACAGCCTCATTAATTCTCTGTGTACCGATTGCTCAATAATGGTCCTGCAATGAGTACAAGCAGCACAATAAATTCCGGAACTGTAAGCGCTACCGCTTCCTGCTGCCGTAAAGCGTTGTTTGACCAAGTTCAAATTAACTGAGTGATAAATGAATTGATTAAATAGAATTAGCCACGTACAAAGTGAATAGACGTAGCGCTAAGGAAAGTTGTGTTGCAACGCACCAGATATTTTAGTTGAAGATACGTTGTAAGTTTCATCAAACCTGCTAGAGCTGCATCAGAGAACGGCAAGAGTAGTAGAATACTATGGGAGAGCCCGTTTAGTGTGAAGACATCGCCTTTGAACTGTAATCCCAACCGTCTGGGCCCCAAGGAAGATGAGTGCATAGGCTGGCAAAAAGCCGAGAGTGGGACCCATTCAGGGATCTGGTTTGTTTGAGGCCCCACACAATTCCACGAGGAGAGAGATGGACCATTGTACATTAGAATTTTGGTGTGCACTAGTTGGGTGCTCGCTGTGAAGAAGGAGAAAAGTAGCATCCCAAGTGCGTTGCTTGTTGGTGTGCATTCCAGTGGACACACAAGCCTACGACTATTAAATGTATCGCCAATAATATTAACGAAAACACGAAAAGTAGTTTTAAGGAAGAATTAAAGAGAACGATTGTGCGGAACGATTAAACACATGACTCCTGTGCTCTGGAAAGAAAACGAGAGAGCAGATCATCTTTGAAAAACGTAGCAAATGATTACACCCAGCATGGTTATCCAGCTTGACGCAGTCTTACGCCTCTGAGACCCATCCCATTCGATTCAGCATCGAAAAATACTAGAAAACGATACGAAACGTCACCTAACTAAAAGTGAAACACGAAAGTTGGCACGTTCTAGGCAGCACTTGGCAATTGACACGACGTGCCGAGCCCTACGGATGGGCCCACAAGTTCCTATAAGTTGCTATATCCTCTGAGACGCGTCCTACTTCACTCAGCATCGATAAACACCTAGGAGGTGATACTAAAACGACGTAAGTGCAATAAAACTGCCTAAATTTCTTTTTAAGCTAACGTTTGAACCATTTTTTCAACATACTACCTATGGATTCCGTCCAACCAGACTGACAAGTAGGCGAGCCCAACTAGATTTCAAACGGAATTTTAGTGCGAAACAACGGATTTTTTAGAGCCCATTAAAGGTGAAATATGACCTGCATGTGGACGGACATTGCAGAGCAGATGATTGGTACGAGTCTAAGTTGTCAGAATACCAAATTCAATATAATGAAACCACTTGGAGTTGTAAATAAGGCTATATTGAAAGTGTACAACAGAGAGCTACATAAAAAACAATTCAGCTAGTGAGTCTAAATGAATGTGCAGCAGTGTGCAACACACATGTAATGTGAAAAGTGGTTAAAATACGAGTTCTTTAATGGGGTTCAGCATTGCAAATACAAAACGAAAAGAATGCTGAAGAGTGGGAGTATCAAACGTACCCTGCGCTGGTCCGGAATGGAATGGTTATTTCAGGATGGTGCACGAAAAAGATAAGGTGGAAAGTTAAGGTAAAGCAGGATATTAATATACACAAATGTGAAAAGGAAATACAGTATCAGTGATGATTCATAACATACACATTGATATGAAAGAAGATACTAACTGAGTGTCTCTTTGCTGGTGGAGGGAGTGGAGCTGGCAGCGATCTCTTAGGCGTACCTGCGTAGATTTGATTAATAGCTTTCTCAGACAGTTGTTGCCTTAAATCGGCGTTCGATTTTTCAATTTCTTCGATTACCTGGATACGCAGAGTACAAGAAAAATATTGCAGACTAAGTAACGAAACAATAATTAAGAATGATTCAAAAAGAATACCGCGTCTCTGTTAATTTTTATTTAGTCAAAGAAACAAGGTTTGGTAACAACGCATCGTCAAGACCATAACTTCACAATAACAGCTCACGATAGCAGTTGAGGCGGTTTGACCAACTGTTAACAAACACGCAAAATCGAGTAAATAAACTTTGAATGCTATTGGCGACATAAATTCTTGTCAGGGATTGAATCTATATACAAGTTAACAGCAGTTTTATGTTGGAGAGCTTTTCAAAAAGATTTATTTAGTTTTACAATTTAACTTCAATATACAATTAGAACAGACTTTGATTGACTTTACATGAATGACAGAGGGGGCTGGACGTGAAAAACAAGACGTCCGACGAAAAGATACAGAGCAGAGCTTAGGAGGCTCTACTTATAACATCTAGCTGGCCTAGCAGCTGCTAGTCATCACAGGCTGGCTCAAAATATTTATTGTGAGGTGTTCAGGTTACGTTTCTGTAACTTTCATACACCACTGCACTCTCATGACAAATGAAACCAGTCGTAATGTGCAAATGTGCTAGTTCATGGCTTGTAGAAAAACCGCAAAGAAACAAAATACGAAGTAGGGGGCGGGGAAAGGATGTGGTCATTATGCACAGAAAACACTTAGGATGACACCTTGGCAGCAACTCTAGAACTGAAGGTTACAGCGCGTATTTGGCGAAGCGAGGGATGATTCCATATTCAGACCAATTCCACAGCGTGAAAGTTTGATGGGTAAGATTTATTTCCACTTCTAAACAACAGTAGAATGAGCTAATCCGGGAACAGTTGGAAGTAGCAGCTCTCAACGCTGCTGTCCAGAACAGTCCAGACAATTCAATTCACTCCGGGTCGCTCTATCGAGGATCGAAGAAAGCACGAAAATTCATATAAAACATCGATCGTTCTATGTGCCCGCCTCTCCAGTCACTCAAGCAACCTTGACCCGATGCTCAATCTTGTTCCACGCTCTCTGTAGCACCTCAGGCCCAAAAGTTCGGATATCTGCAGTTGTTTCTTCTTTTAGATCCTCAATGTTAGCCACTAGAAGTCGAAACGTCTCTCTATAAAAATATAGTGCAGAGGATGAGGTCAGTGATGAAGAGTTTTGTTACAAGCTGCCTGGCAGCTGATCCAGTGCTGAGATACATAAGTGGCAATGGGGTAGTTCCACATCCTGCTGGCATATGAATTGACATGCGTTTTCTTCTAATACCGAAACATTCAATTCTGCAGTGCTTTGCAAGTGTGCCAAGTTAAATTTTGCTCATAACTCAACTCGACACAACTCAAACACGCTTCTTCATTCCAACTGAAAGAAGAAGGCCTGAGAGAGAGAGAGAGAGAGAGAGAGAGAGAGAGAGAGAGAAATGAAGAAAAAAATTTAAAAATTGAGAGGAATAGCAATCTCTGGTCCGAGATTCGCTGATGCTGTGAGATCCAGCGAAGAGAAAAATGGTGACGCGCTACTACAATGTGAAAGAAAAGCCTTTCTTTGTCGCCCCCTCATTCTTCAAATCTTTGATAAGATTTTCCGAGGATTCACTCAAATCTCAAAAATCCGTTCATTGAGCTCGTCTGCTCCAGTAGCAACGGCTTACGGTGAGGGGGGGAGATTCATAATCCGATAAAAGTTGGGCATTGGATCAGAGCTCGTGATCACTGAAATTTCTGCCTGACTCAGCGGCTCTCCAAACCCCTCGTAACAAGTTTACCAATTAAACAAAATTACCAAAAACTAGATTAGTTGAGATTGCACACAAAAAAGTCACTTAACGTGAATCATTCATGCTGCCTTGATTCTAGTGAATTCCCAAAACGATACACGAACATTGTGCGAATTGAGTTATCCGTCGGTGGGAAATGCAGCTTAATGCCGCTTAACATATTCAGCCCAAAGGGGCACTAATCGGCGTCCTCCCAGCAGGCCTTTCGGGCTGTCAATTCGTTGGCCCTGTTCCATTATATTTGTTTGCAACCTGACTTGAACCCGTCGTCCAGACCTGACTTGGGCCCGTCGTCCAGACCTGACTTGGGCCCGTCATCCAGACCTGACTTGGGCCCGTCGTCCAGACCTGACAAACACCTACGTCTCGTCACTTAGCGCCCTTCCAGACACCTTCAGGAGCAGTCGCCTTTGGATTTAGCTATTAGAGCATGTACTACAGTAAAGGTAAGTAATTGTTGAGTTTTTCTCATTTTCTTTAGGTTTCTAATATATTTTAAGTAATTTAATAAAAATTTATTAATACTCTTCGGCGCAGAATTGATCCTTAGCTCCATCAGGAAAGCCCAAGGGCGCCTGTTTTTGGTTTATTATTCATTCTGAATAATAACCCTATGTTTTCGGTCACGAAAAATGTTTCACAACCCCCCCTCAAAATTTGATACTTTACGTTTCAAGACATGGAGATTCCAAATTTGCAATGTCCGTCCGCCGTCTGCGCCGTTTTGTGCCTTTAATGTGGTCTAAAAAATTCGTTCTTTCGCCCAAAAATCCGACTTGGTATCTAGTTGTGCCCGCCATCTCGGCAATCCGATCGGACGAAGCCTGTGGTTGTTATGGGCAAAAAGCGGTTAAAAAAATTAACGAAACGCAGTACAACGCGGGAGCTACAGCGTTTCGTCGTTTGAACTCCCTCCCAGCCGCCCGTCTCATTAAAAAAGCAACCCCGCTCGAGGCTCGCTTGCCTCTCGACGCCACCCAACTCCCCTTTCACCTTTCGCTTCGAGTGCCCCCGTTCCAATTTCCCCGACGTTTTGATTCTAATACGATTCAATTTTTTTAGATTCTTTCGTTTCATTCTCATTTTGGTTTTTTTCATAGATTTTTGGTTAAATTTTGATATTAGTATTTAGCGTGCGTGTTTTCATATTAAAATTCAGTTTTTTCTAGATACTTGCGTTTTTTTTTGTTTGTTTTAATATTACGATTCAGTTCTTTTCGACCTTTTTTTGGGTTTCATTATGATATTTTTCGATACTGAATCGAACAGGATGGGTCTCGGAGCATTAATGGTAGGTCAAGCTGATTATCCGAATAATAAACCGTTGTGTAATAATTTGCAGGGTTTTTTTGTTACCCCCTGGGAATTCAATTAGCCTCCTGCTAACGAAAGGGTCCCATCATACCTCCATTCATGTTTTAGATATTTCAATCGTTATAAATGATTGATTATCTAATGTATTTATTAGAACTACAAAAATAACCTAAATACTTGTAAAGGTGTATGTAAGCCAATGTGTCTATTTTTTCAGTTTACATTTTTTGTACTTCTTAGCTTACAATATTTCTAGTACTTATTATTTAAAAATTCCTCAATTATTGGTATATTTTCCGATTAGCAAGTCTTTTCAGTTGCGCTGTGTTTGTGTAGTTGCTATATTTAAATTAACAACAAAAATTGTGGCCAGCATTGCTTGAAGTAGTTAAAAGCTCCCAATAACCAACCAAATGAAACTTGAGAGCTAGTCATTACTTAAATTGGTGACACAAAAACCTTAGCTCTCCCTTTCTTCTTAGCAACTCTCAATGCTGCAAAGACGTGGTACTCTTTTTGAATTGCCCCATTATGTAACAAATGCAAAGCGATGTAATTATAATACTAGTCCATTTTCATTAAAACCCGTTATGACAGCCATAATTTTTACAATAGATAATAAAACATGGCAGTTGGCTGTAGGAGAAAGAGTACTGAAAGCGCAAACTACTTCTTTTGGGTGTCATCTCACATGAATTGAGTTTTGAAATTCTCGGCACGCAATTGCAATGTAGTTGACCAAGAGGTAGGCATCTGGAAATCCGCATAATAACAAGGAAGTTATATTAACCATGGCCCAACCCATCAAGCACAGTTGTAACGCAACGAAGGCTGTGATAGACTGACGGCATAAGTGCCAGAATCTCACAGGTCACAGAAGAAAGGAACATGTCTGAGCACTTGGTCATCCAGTGTAAGCTACTCACAACGCATAGCATGCAAAAAAAACCCTGCAAATTATTACACAACGGTTTATTATTCGGATAATCAGCTTGACATAGCATTAATGCTCCGAGACCCATCCTGTTCGATTCAGCATCGAAAAATATCATAATGAAGCCCAAAAAAAGGTCGAAAAGAACTGAATTTTAATATGAAAACACGCACGCTAAATACTAATATCAAAATTTAACCAAAACTCTATGAAAAAAACCAAAATGAGAATGAAACGAAAGAATCTAAAAAAATTAAATCGTATTAAAACCAAAACGTCGGGGAAATTGGAACGGGGGCGCTCGAGTTCAGTGGCGGCATCATTGGGAGGCGAAAGGGGAGTTCAGCCGCCCGCCCGCGGCGAGGACGCCCTGCCACAGGTTGTTTTTTATTCAGACGGGAGGGAGGGAGGGACGCTGTAGCTCCCGCGTTGTACTGTATTTCGTTAATTTTATTAACCGTTTTTTGCCCATGTGGAGGTACGGCAGGTATTTGGTCGTTAGCCAGTCTCCTGGTAGAGAGCTGTTGCCCGTGTGTGACCGCACGGAGGTGACCACCTGAGGAATCCCGTACCATCTGGGAGGAGTTCTTAATCTGGTTTTCTACCTGATCTAACTATTTACTTGGGTGGCAAGTTTCAAAAGGACAGATCAACTATGACCACGTTTCTTAGCCATCACCTTCTTCGCGAACTTTGCAAAATGGTTGTAGGCTTGCTTTGTAGCAGTCAATGCTGCTAAGTTCGTTTGCCCTCCCAACAACCGTCGCTCACTGTTGTAGAAACTACAGTGGAGCAGCACATGATTTCTTGTTTCCTCTGCACTGGAGGCACAAGACGTACATAATGGAAAGTCTTTCGGAGAAAAGAAGTGGAGCCGCGCATTGAAGCTACCACGTCCCGTGAGGAACTGGCTCGTCCAGTGGTCTGGCTCAACCCATTTTCTTGAAAGACGTTAACATGTACACTATGCACTAATAACTTTGAATGTGTCGTTACAAAATGTGAAGAATATACGAAAAACCCTGAGGATAACTTCCATAGGGAACTGATAAAACGAGTAGTAGCAATTCCTTTCCACCAATTTCTACGTATGTCATAAATTGTGGAACTCAGCGTGATTCATTCCTCTAGAAAAAAACAAGTATAGAGTACTAACTTTGATTATATCACTAGATGATAAGGATGTTTCCTCTTCTTCAGTGAGCAGAGGCCACACAACATCCTTCGCAGATGCAGTTGATCCTCTAGGAGCAAAAATAACGTCGCTGGCATTGGGAGTAGGAGGCGTGTAAGGATGAGTCACCTTTTCAGGAATTTTCCAAGGGTGATCCTTTTCTACGACTTTGAGCTCTCGAAAAGCCAATAACGTATCAGCACATAGAAGTTCATCGGGCAGTGGCTAAAAAAAAAGATTAGAGTTGATTTTAAGAAAAAAGTGTTTTACCAGAAAACTTGTGAAAAATTGACAGATAAGGGTACAATGATTCTTATTATGATCCCTATTCTTGCACTATGCAGCTCCTAAATCTCGTCAATACGAAAAAAATGTGTTAGTTGTTGGCGTACACAGAAATTTTTCCTTAATTAAAGATTTGGCGCAAACCTGCGAAGTTGGAAATATCTCAATCTGCTACCAACGATTCAAAAATAACACGAACCTTGCCGAGAATTTTGGTGTGCACTTGAAGTAGGGGAAAGTCAAATCTATTGCCATTGTGAGACAAGAGGCACACAGGTGAAGGAGCTCTCCTTATAAAATTGCATAAAATATCACAGAATTGTTCGTCAAAAGCCTCTTGTTCCTCCAATAATTGATTGCTGAGTCCTGAAAAAACGTAGCAGCATAATTATGGGACTCACAAAATCAAAAGATCCCGAAATAAACTTCAGTTCACCAGAAAATCTACTCTGCCTCATAGGGTGACACCCTTAATGGGATTTAACTCAAAACACGTCATATAATTAGGCTTTTTCTATTTTTTTCAAAAACGGATTTGTAAACTTACTACAACACCAACATCATGTGCTGCTACATCTCTGTGGAACTTACACATGGCGCCTGTTGTAGAATTTGATAGGCCCCATGCTCAGTTTTGAAACTCTTTACACAGGATATAATCGATTGACGCGAAATCAAGTAAAATCCATTGAAAACTGTAACAGGCGGGGAAATTTAGTAAAAATACTCGGGAAACGCAGCAAAATTCGTTAAAAACAACAGTTAACGTTGATGCGCTGGGAAACATTGTGAAATTGACGGGAAATCAAGAGAAACTACTGGAAACCGAGTAAAAATATTAGGGAAAATCTTAGAATGGTTGCTCTGGAATCGCTGGAAAACTGTGGAAAACTAATTTGTGAACTTGCACAACAGGTTTTTAGAAATGGAGTAGCAATCGTGCCTAATCGTGTTCGTTCCTATCGTGCTAGTAATAGATGTTTGTGGTAGTTGAGTTAGGAAATTAATTAACAAATGTTGGGACGTATTAAAAAAATACACTTCAAAATATCTGGTGCGTTGCAACACACAACTTTCCTTAGCTCTACGTCAATTCAAATTTTTTTTTTTTCAGCCGATTACATAACTTTCCTTTCTACTTCGTAGAGCGAAGGTGAGTAAAAATTGAATCGTTCGAAATCGGGTAAAAGTTTTTCAGGAAGTGAGAATTCGGGCATTTTACGCCAATAAAGTAATTGAACGTTATCTGGTGAAAAGATGGCACTTCAGGTGCCGTCATCTCAAGCCACTTCTTAGAAGTCAATTTTGACAAAGCGCTTCATTCATCATGCGAGTTTGGGTACGTGGCAGGTCTATTTCCGTTTTGTTTGTTCCTGAGTAAGACCCGTTTGGGAATGTTAACTTATAAGGAATGTTCCTGAGGACTCACAAGAGTTATATCATTCGAGCGTAATAGTCGTTTCGGGTATATGGTTTTCAAACATGGGGTGGTGCTTCCTACTCTCAATAAAAGGCCGCTGTAAACATTTCAAACACGAGTGTTGAGCTATTACAGGCGCACAGTTCCGTTTTCTTCTCATAGTGGACGTTCCTCAACGCTCATAAAAAGGGTTATATCAGTCGTATTATATGGGAACCCCGGAATATGGGGATCCCAAACTACAGAAAGTCATCGACATTACCACGATTCTTCTTTGGATGTCTTAACAAATCGCATAACCATCCAAATCTTTTAGTAGCTGGCATACTAGACACCATTCCTCCAAACAGATTGAAGCGAAAACCATCCGCACAACAGTAACAAGATATTTAATCAATTCAACGTACATTTCCAACAGACCACTCGGAAATCAGTCCCGTACAACTGAAAATTTTTAATAACGATACTTTTATCAGACAATACAGTAGTTTCGAATTCTGCGCATTACTATCGGTACGCAACGAAGTAGGCAGTCATACTCAGTAGTAAAAACAATAAGCCTTTCGGAAAGAGAAAAGGCCCGCTTTTCGGGGAAAATCGATGGGGACATTAGTGACCCCAACAGGCAGCCGAATGGAATGAGTTGTTAAGGAATTACATACGTACCAGTGATTCGCTCTGCTCCTGCGTCAATGAACTTATTCGGGCGAAAACAAACTGTGAGCTTATTCAAAACTCTGGGCAATTTAAACGGGTCGTTATCGTTGAAATGATTTCTCAACACCGACAAAAGAGAAAGCTCTGTAATTTTTGTTTCGCTGTACTGCGTGGACGGAAGTCCCGTAGTTTCGAGATCCAAAATTACGTACGAACGTATAGACTGGTCACCGCATTCCGTAGACATCGATGCTCTGAAGACAGAAACTGCCAGTCCAAATAAATAAGATTTCCCGATGAAGGAAATGTACGAACGAATTCTACACGTACTCACGAAGCGCGGAATTTGACCCATAAATACAAACGAATATCATGGTTTTGACAAAGGCGGTAGAATTCCATAACAGACCTATCCTGATAACGAACCACCGAAGGCAGCGCCAGTTGGTAGAAGGGAACTGCTCCCGGGAGATGTACCGCTTAATAAACTGAATCCTGTTCTGTGAATATTATTGATTCAGGAATCAAGAATGATTAAATGATTATAATGAATCAAATTATTAAATTGATTAGTGCGATGAAATAATTAGCGGACACGTAAATTCGGAGTTGATGTATGGACGTGAATAAGATAAAAGCCCGCTCAACTTGCATGTTTCATTCTACTTCATAAGAACCCATTTCCAATTGCTGCAAAGAAAAATTTTCGTGGACCATAAAAAAATCAGTCCCAGAACTTTTCTCAGAAGGGGTCAGTGTAATACCTTCGAATACCTATCCATAGCATAGGTTCTTAGTACATATTGAGGATAGCCCACTGTAAATGGTTGCCTTTTTTGATGGCTAACTGAAGTGTGATAGTTCATGATGCACGTGTTGAGTTATGCCTGCGATACATCTCGCCAGTACCTAATACATTACATTTTATCCCGGCGTAAGGGTTGTATGTGTAATCAAACACAGAACTGGTGCGCTGAAGTTGTCTCATACCCTCTTCACAGTTAGCCTACCCAGCGATGTATTTTGCACATGCAACACTCAAGGTGGCAGAAACTATACCATCTGTTTGGAGTTGGAACAGCCCCAAACTCACTTGTATCAAACTGTTTTTTCATTCTCCTTATCTCAGCTAATGATGAAAATAGAAACGGCGCATATTCACAAAAAATGATAGAATGAGCCATTGTTGATGTACTGTGAACCTTAGAACTAATCTGCTCAAGTTTTTACCGTCTCTCACTAGTCCTGAGCTTCACTGTGATTATTCCTAGTGAAAACACCAACGAACTAGCTTAATAAATTGTAACACAGCATGTGAGGTTTGGTAGTTGTTAATTCAACATACTTTGCGCTGTGCAAAAGTATGACATTGTGTATTATATTCACGAAAGAATTACCATTCTTATTCCACAATGTTCAGCTATTGAACTTCTTTTATACGTTCACCCTGTGTAAAAATAATTTACAGAAAAGTTAAAATACTTCAATATCATGTTCGAATTGAGATGAAATTTTCTAAATTATAATTGTTGCAAGCTATTTCTAAATTTCCAAACTGTGTCGTTCGGTTTTAATAAATTAAAAGGTCTATTGCCAAATTCATAATCATTGCACACTCAGGAGAGAATTTCTGAGTATTAAATAACCGTTGATGATTGAATGACATTTGTTCTTTTTACATTTTTCAATATTTAAACAGGTTACTGTTGTCGAAAGTGTATGTGTTTGTTAGTTAAAACACAGATGTTTGAATGCCGTTGTTGAAGTTAAGAGATTTCGTTCCTCTTACTTGAAACTGGAATCCATCTAGTTTTCCTATTTGCCGCTAGGTAGCACTGTCAGCGCACTCGCCTGGTAACCTCTCCAAAACCTCCTCCTAGCGTCACCGTTTTCTGTTGATTTGCCCGGCTAAAGCGCATTTTCTAGATTGAAATGGCGATTTGTCTTTGCATAACGGACGTATTTTGATTAGTGGATGTCGAGCTGTTCATTCTAGGTGGATATACCTATGATTTTTGGCCGCCGTTGGCTGTAGTGTTTGACTCTCAAGTGTTGGCGCCGAAAGGTTTTGAACGAAGACGGCTTTGTGATTTACCATCATGGCGTCGCCCAAAATTAGATGGACGAAGGTAGTGCTGCTAAACCGTCCTGTAGCTTTTCTTATCTATTATCGTTATGAATCTCAACTGCTTGTTTATTCACTTTGTTAAGCACATTCCGCCTTGTTACTCAATAACAATTGTGTGACTTGCCTATTGCTGGCGTCTGGAAGGTTTCAGTTATAGAATCTTTAGTTAATTATCGCTTTTCTTACCTTCATGTTACTTTAACTTAGTTATCATATTGAAACCTTTGTGTCAAAGCTTATCTAAGGTTGTTTTTTACGACCTAGGAGTTTGAAATAGCTTATTCCCGTTTCAAAGGAAATTAACGGCTATGCCATTTTTCGGTTGGGTGTTGTACCATTTGTTCTATAATTGGTAAATCGAGTATGATTGTTTGGGACTGTACTTACCCGTCAAATGTGTGTAGTAGGTGACAGATGACTGCTTCTTTTGCTTACTGAACTTCTTAGGACGATCCGACAAACCTGTCTTGGTGGCCCTCCTAAAAAAGATTTTGATATGGTTTCATCATCAGCCGCAGAAGCGTGTGACATCCGAACAGTCTCAATACTTCGAACAGCAGAGACAGTTTACAGATCTTGGTAAAATCCCAGAACACATTAGCAACTTCGGTTCTCGATTCAGCATCACTGATACTGGTGAACTTAACAGTAGACGTGAGCTTGGGTATCTGATGTAGAGGGGGGGGGAGAGTTGATTTGATGGCGTTCTTTCATTCCAATCATCTAAGGGTCATCTAAGGTGCACGACATTCTGGACATGATACTTGTCTGAGATGATACAGACACTCATACACCAATCCAAAATACCCCGAAAGCCTTTTTCTCTCAATTGAGGTACGTTCACAGTGGCAGCAACTCGTCAACTAAAGGTCGGTGTTACATCAATAAATTTACGAAGTGTGGAATTCATAGTTCAACGGTTAGTCACGCAATTTATTTCGAATTAGATAGTTGCCAGTGATTGAAGTTGCAACTAGCAGCAGTATCAGTGTCGCTAGTAAATGTTACGGAACGCAAACTGGAGATCCGGGCAAATGTACCCGCGGCCATTGTTTTGGGATTTGATCCAGATCTTTTATTTTTTTAAATTATGGTCCGTTTCAGAATATGCTTAAAGCCAATAATACGATTGATGTGTAAGGTAGTTGGAACAGCAATAATCTATTGGAAATTAATAACAAGATTACTACCGCAAAGGTTTTAATGATGTTACTAAGCTCGCCTAACATGATGGCAAGAAGAGCCATAATGGAATAATATTTAAGCTGATAGCAAAACTGATGCTGGTGGAAATGTCCAACGCTGTGAAAGTCTTGATTTCAGAAATTAGCGACAGACTGTAGGACTCTTGAATGTGTGGTAACCGGAATAACTGCACCCTTGCTTACTGCTGCTGGCAATATTTGATGAGCTATTGTATCCACATTGTGGACTAAGTGGGAATTTGGCTTCTATTCAGTATGGGGTTGTCTATTGTGCAGTCAATGAATCATTGATCGAGTATCGCTAGATGAATGTTGATGCGAGGAACACATGTTATAGTGTGATGAGCTAGAACGTTTTATGGTCATTGATGATTCTTTGATTGCAAACGTTGAGCCCATTCATAGTAAGGCAAGGCGTCTTGCTGGTCCCTCAGACCAGAAAGTTCTGTTGTGAGAAAAACAAGTCAAGAATATGGCGAACCTGCATTACAAATAGCCGTTAATCCTCATAGAAAAATGCCAGTCTGATTCCCCCTCCCAGAACGTAAGTTTTTTATTGCAAATCCTCTCCTAGAGTATAAATAGCACCATTCGCTGAAAGGGTAGGTGTTTGTGCACACATGTACCAGGATAGATAATCTTAGGATAGCAGTACCAGAAGCTCATATAGAGGATGCACATCAAATCGTGGTTCTAGCACTGAATGTGATCTACCATAAGATGTGATGCAAGAAAAGGGGTATGTCAGCTGGGTTTGCCAACAGGAGTTTTCTGTTGGATCATCACCTGTGTTTCGCTCGAATCATATCTCATTTGGTAGGCAGTTCATCATGGATGTTCCTCTTAGCCTTCTTTTTTCCCCCTTCCTGTACTTTCCCTACAGTGGGCATCAGGCAGTCCAGGCATTCTTCCTCCTCAGTGAGCTTTGTTAAAATAATCAAGGAGCTGAGGAAAATTACTGAAACAAATCAGCTTTTCAAAATTTCGTATTCCCCCTGCACGGGGAAATGTGAGCAACAGAGATAGGAAACAAAATGTACTTATGCAACCTTTTTGAGATAGCTGAAGCAGCTTAAACGGTGTTGATGTACAAATAATTTGAGACAAGGGCAGGAAAAATCAATAAAACCCGATTTTTTTGCTCACAGTTTTCTCCTATTTCTGTAAATCCAGTTTGGCAGTTTCATAACCATCTTTGGGTGAAACAAAGAATATGGACCGACCGCTTGATAACGCTACAACTGCATGTATCAATATGCGTCCGTTAGTTATATCATATTTATTTCATATACTCATTCTTAATTTCATTGAATTAACTCCTTTTCATAGTCTTTGTACAGGGTGAGCCATAACAAATGGTGCAGTTTCAAAGGGCGATTTAAAAAAAAACGGTGCAACTTAGAAGATTACGGTTTGTTTTATTGAACGCCATACATCACCCCATTTCGGTAGATTAAGTCCTGAAAATTACATCAGGAAGGTGGCGCCCTCAGCAGCGACGCACTGATGTAGGCGATTCCTGAAATTTTCAGCCGCCCTCTGGCACATTTCGATGGGAATCGCGGCGATTTCTTCCCTGATTCGAATCTTGAGGTCTTCCAGAGTGTGAGGTCGATGTTTGAACACCTTTTCCTTCAAGTAGCCCCACAGGAAAAAATCACGCGCACTCAAATCTGGCGATCTTGCCAGCCACCCCAAGTCACCCCTGAGAGAGACGAGGCGTGCGGGGAACATCTGCCGCAGTTTCACCTTTGAGATTTGCGCTGTGTGGGCCGTAGCCCCATCTTGCTAAAACCAAATATCCCCCAGATCCTCTTCTTCAGCTAACTGGTTCAATTCGGGTTCAAAAAATCTTTCCAGCATGAAAAGATAACGCTGAGCAGTGACGGTAACAGTCCTTCCATCCTCCTCAAAAAAATAATGCCCAATCACCCCAAATTTTGAAATTGCACACCAGACAGTGACTTTCGGGGAGTGGAGAGGTCTCTCGTGAATTTGTCTTGGGTTGCAGTCACACCAATAGCGGAAATTTTGTTTATTAACCGCTCCAGAGAGATGGAAGTGGGCTTCGTCCGAACTGAAAAAAGTGGTCGTTGGTGGGATGCGGTTTATCATCTCTTGGCATCGATTCAAGCAGTTTTGGTAGTCTGGAGGTGACAATTCCTGAACAATCATAATCTTGTACGGATGGAATGACAAGTTCATGTGCAAAATCCTCCTTAGTGAGGTGTTAGAGATGTTCAGTGCTACTGCGTGCCTCCGAGCAGAGCGCCGAGGCGACTGTTCCACTGCTGCTCTCACTCGAGCCAAATTTTCAGGTGTTCTTGCGTTCCTTGGTCTTCCCGCACCTCTACACCTTACTGTGGAACCAGTTTCTTCCAATGCTTGAACCCAACGTCCGATAACATTGCGGTGAGGGACGGGATCACAACGTGGGATGTTGTAACGCAGTCGGAAGGCCCGCTGGGTGGCGATGAACGAACGGCCACTTTCAAAAAACGTGCGAATGACGAAACCTCGTTGCTCTCTGCTCCAAACCATTGTAACGACTGAAAACGGGACCACTGCCCAGTCACAATGAGACCCCTCCCAGGTCGTTAACCCCACTACAAGGCATGCAGCACCCCTTCGAAACTGCACTATTTGTTATGGCTCACCCTGTACATTTAAAATAATTATATAACGGGTTATTACATAATGAACATTAAATAAATGGCATAATCGTACAGCTGTCGTTATTTCTAATTTCAAACATGGCGCCAGAGCCTATGATGTCAGGCACAACGATACCTGACCTCGGTCGTGATATATCGATATATTGCCTTATCAGAGGAAGCGGTCCCTGTTCTTTCATTTTACCCCATCTTTTCCCCGTTTTCTACTTCCATTGTTGACATTAGTACGCAATATCGTCTATATTTCTTTGCATTATTCCAAATGGCATTCCAACAACAGTTGTGTGTGTGCTCAAATTCCTTATGAATAAAAAAAAATGTGTGTGTGTTTGATTACTATGAACTCAGTTTTTGAGAATTATCGACAACGTGACTGTTCGGACCTTGGTCCGATAATCTTTGTTCGCTCGGAGGCAGGGGCTTGGCGATAGTGCCCCTCTTTTTTCTTATCCTTAGCCTCCTTTTTCTGTTGCTCACGTAAAATCGTGCGTTGGGGCTCCGGCGAATGTCTTTTCCGTCACTTCTCGTTACTAATTTACACATCCCAAAACCGTCGGAGTGTGAAACAACTCTTAACACCGAATTCGGTACAGCGGATTCCGTCAGCCGGCCGGCCCAGTATTCAATCGCCTGGAACTTCAAGGTAAGCCCAACGCTCCTTCTCTTCCCACAGAATCCCTGCTCTCCCAGAATTCCAACTGGAATCACTAAACCAGTAAATCAAACCTTACTTTTCATACAGTCCACGCCAAAAAAAAAACTCAACAGTGACCTGCATGTCAGCTGAAAGAAAAGGAAGCTCAGCATTTTATTTGCCTTGTCTTGATTGTGGTGACATTGGTGATTAGATAATGGGCGGAGATTAATAGCCAAATTTTATTTATGGTAAGGGAAGTTGTGTGTGTTTATTTTCATCTGATAACTGACTGCTGCTTGTTCTTTTCCAGGTGGATGATGGTGGTCTCATACCAAAACCTCGTCACGGCCACAGAGCAATAGCAGTGAGGGAGCTAATGATAGTTTTTGGGGGAGGAAATGAAGGAATTATTGATGATCTTCACGCCTACAACACTCTGACCAATCAGTGGTTTTGCCCAATAGTCAAGGGTGACATTCCTCACGGCACTGCTGCTTTCGGTCTCGCTGCTGATAACTGTCGACTGCTTTTTTTTGGAGGAATGTTGGAATATGGTCACTACAGCAATCAGCTTTATGAACTTCAAGTAGGCTCTTATTTTTCTACTGGAAGTATCGCGAGTAAATGGGAGTGGAAAAAGATACGTCCAAAACCACCTCGATTCGCTCCTGCTCCTTCACCTCGTTTGGGTCACAGCTTCACTCACATTGCTGACAAATTTTACGTATTTGGTGGCCTTACCAATGATTGCCCTTTAGAAGCCTCTGATAACCCTAAGGTTCCTCAGTCGGTTTGTGTGAAGTATTTGAATGAATTGTACGTTCTCATATTTAATGGTACTAATTATCATTGGGAGCTCCCACACACGTATGGCAATCCGCCTTCGCCTAGAGAATCGCATTCAGCTGTTGGACACACAGACTCTCTTGGCTACCCAAAGTTATTGGTTTATGGAGGGATGTCAGGGTTTAGGCTCGGAGATTTGTGGGTACTAGATATCAGTTCAATGACGTGGAGTCAGCCAGTGGTCGATGGGCCTAGACCTTTTCCGCGGTCTCTTCATTCTAGTTCGATTGTTGGGGATAAAATGTACGTATTTGGCGGTTGGGTTCCTGCTTCTACTGAAACACAAACTTTTGAAAGAGAATGGAGATGTACTAGTTCATTGGCTCGTTTGAACCTGAACGCCTTCATGTGGGAGAACTTTGAGGTTGAGTGCCCTCAAAATTGGCCTCCACCACGCGCGGGTCATAGTGCCGTGACAGTCGGCAGTCGAATTTATATATGGTCGGGGCGAGATGGGTATCAGCGGGAATGGAACACTCAAGTCTGTTGTCGAGATCTTTGGTATTTAGAAGTTGAAAAGCCCAGTTTTGGTGGCAAAATCCATCTCGTCAAAGCTGCCACAAATATGCTAGACTTAGGTTGGATGGAAGTTCCTTTTTGCGATAATTACGTTCTCCAAATTATGAAGTACACAGTCACTAATCCTAAGTCTGTTGCGAAAAAGAAGAGAAACTTCTCTGAAAGTGAATCGTGCACGGATGATGTACAAAAAGGACTTCAAACTCCTACAGCTTCTGAAACTCCTCCATCTCCTTTAGGGCCGTTAATCCCTTCATCACCTTTAAAAGTAGATGATCTTCCGATCCCTCAACCCGTGCCTCTGGAAGAACTAACACCACCTGTTCCTCCCGTCATCCCAAAACCGCCTCTCTCTCACCATTCTCCTGCCAGTCATACTAAAGTAGTGTTAGCTACTCAACAGTCAACTCCTCAAGTTGGAGCGCCAGTTCCGCCTGTTTCGTCACCAAAACCTCGCCAAATGACCCTGGCCAATGATTGTCAACCAGCTTTTGTCGAATCTAAAGGGCCTGACGCTGGTTTTGTTGGCCACATTAGAAATCCTGGACTCGCTTTGACAAAAATTCCTGGGAAAGATGTTGCAGTGACTCAACCTAAGATGGTTTCTTCGCCTGGTATTCTTGCAACCCAACCAGCAGTGAAAGGAGTCCCACCAGGCGCGACAGTTGTCAAAGTTCTCAACAACGCACCCCAGCCTCAGCCTAAATTTGTGACAATTTCTAATCCTCAAATTGTGTCCAAACCTGTTCTTAAAGAAGTACTTCACACCCTTCAGCCATCTGCTCCTTCGAAACATCAAGCCATTATAATCAATAAACCCGTCAATAAACCACCCGGGCAGCAAATAGTTGTTGTACCATCTTCAGCGGGGCAGCTCCCAACGCAAACTATTCAAGAACGGCTTACATCGAGGCCAAACAGTTTTAATAACAGCTCTTCGAATGTGGGTTCCAAACAACTGAAAGTAGCAATTGGAAATGGTGTAACTAAAACGTTGACCATTCAAGGAAGAACTCCTCCTAGTGCTACGTCACAAATTCAAATGGCTCTTCAAAACCAGGTGTCAGCCTACAAAAATGTGAAAGTTCAAGTGGGAGGGAAGACTTTGACCATGATGATGCCAGTAGTTTCTTCAACTGCTTCTCCGTCTTCATCAGTTGTTAACAGTACTCTATCAGGGCAACCAGCAAAATTGCAAAGTGTAACTGCAGCAAAAACGTCTTTACCTAAAATGACTATTGTACAAGACAGCTCCCAATTGCAATTCTTAGAGAAAGCAAACAACAAAATTCCACCCCTTATTTCCAGAAATCAGAAGTTTGAACCTCCCTCATCCAAAGAAGGGGATTTCGAGAGTGAAGCTAAGGTAGCGTACAGATCTCAAGTTCCACATTCGCGAGATACGAAGGAGAACACAAATGATTCCATTTCTAAAGACACGACTTTGAAAATCGTCGCCCCCCGTTCTGGGGCCTCCAATACCGACTCTTCCAACTCAAAAATCATCGGGCAACCCGTTGGGAGCCCTGGAAATATTTCGTTGGTACAAAACGCGTCAAAGTCAACCGGCCCGATGGAACCCAAACGTCCCAAACTGGAAAGTAAAGACGGCGACTTCCCCGATCCCCCTACCAACATTAACATAGCCAAAGTCGTCGATGGAGCCTTGATATCGTGGTCTCCTCCGCTAAAAGGCGACCCACCCACTGGCTATTGCGTCACTTTGGGGATCAAAGGCGGGAAAAGCGGTACTTCTAACAGAGTCGAGTTTGTCAGTGTTTACAATGATGCTTATACAAAAACGAAAATTTCTCAAGAGTTCCTCGACAAAGCGACGATAAATCTCACAAGACCAACGATAATATTTCGGTTGTCAGCCAGAAACGAACGCGGTTTTGGCCCAGCCACTCAGATCAGGTGGCTTCTTGATTCGAAAAATGAACCTAGCGCACCTGATACCTCTTAGCCCAGTAAAACGTAACGTCTAGGTTGATCACATTTCTTTTACGACAGGCTCTGCCTTGTATATTTTTACTTTCCTCGCCGTCTTATTGTTTTTACCCTCGAACGTTAACCTTATAGAAATTTTTATGTTATAATAAAAATGCCTTTTTGGCAACGTGTTAATTGCACGTTCTGAAAGCGTTGAATCATGTCCCTCAATTCTAGTCTCTAGATGATTTGACTATTTTGCCGCTCGTTGAAACTCGACAAATAATCTTGTAAGTAAAGCGTTGCCTGTATGGAACCACTTGTGCACCACTGACGTGATATTTCCTTTCTATCAACAATTTTAAGCTGCGAGACTTTAACTGAGGCGTTACTACATTGAAAGTTCACTTTTTGTTAATGCCTAGTTTGACACAAAACATTACATCACTAAAGTTAACGTACCTGTTTTTGCCTACTGGCGGATATAACCCAATTTCTTTATTACATCACTATTTTTATCACTGACTGGAACGAGTGTTTCTATAGTGGCTTTTCAACTTTGTTGTAACTAAAAACTCAATTAGCAATGGGCGTGTACGTATGTTGCTAATTTATTTCAACCAACGTTCGTTAACAGAATTGTCGATGTTTTTGGCTGAATTCTTAAAGAGTATGGTCTACAACTTTTGAACATTTCCTACGATCAATAATTTTTTTCATTGTCAGGTGGATGGAACGTTTCTGCCGATTCATTAAACCGTATGTGGTGCGTCACATAACTTTCTTTCCCTCCTGCCTATTTGGTGCGCGTTGTGAGAGCAAATGCAACAAATCGTAAAACACGTAAGATGCACAGTCTCGTAGTGAATAGTACAAGACACACAAAAAAAAAGTTTGATCACATACCTGGCGGTGAAGAACTTTCTAAAATCCACTGAGTTTCCTCTAATATCGTACGGTATGGTATCGTATCGTATGGCTGTGTGTGATGAGCTGAATTCCGGAACTATAAGCGCTACTGCTAACTGCTACCGTAAAGTGTTGTTTGACCAAGTTCAAATGAATTGAGTAAGTAGAAAAAAAGCGATGTACCAGAGCTAAGGAAAGTTGTGTGTTGCAACGCACCAGATATTTTTTAAAAACATTCCAGTAACATTTCATCGGAGTTTAAAAGGAAATTACATAACTTTCCTTTCTAATTTGTAGAGCCAAGTTAAGTAAAAAAAGGCGCTACAACCGATTTTCGTAGAAAATTTTGATAGTTTATTGTGCTGCTCTCATCATATTCCCGTAGATGGGAATTGTATGGTATAATTCCCTTATCAAGAGCTATCAATATAAAAAATTTAATCATAATCGTTAGAGCCGTTTTTGAGAAAAAAAAGGTGTTTTCATCACTATGATAACTATAGTTAACTTTCGGTGGATTTTGTTCATACTCTTATTTGGGCGTCCCATGGTAACCTGCGGGCTGGATATCAAGTTTGAGTTGATTTGATACGGTCGTTTTCTCTAAAAATCGTTCACAGACACACAGACCATTTTCCCAAATGGTATTTTTCGGACTCAGGAGGGTCTGAAACGTAAAGATCTGAAGAAAACTCAAAATTTTTTTTTCAGCCAATTACGTAACTTTCCTTTCTACTTTGTAGAGCCAAGGAAAGTAAAAAAAGGTTGATCGCATACCTGGCGGTGAAGAACTTTCCAAAATCCACTGAGTTTCCTCTAATATCGTATGGTATACGTAGCTGTTTGGCTAGGTTTGTTGTGTGTGAGCTAAATTCATTGGGCAAAGCATCACGCTTTTCTTTACTCGCCAGCAACTTCCTTGATTCTTCGAATTCCCCGTGATTCCCCTCCCCTTCCACTCAATAATTACAAAACCTGAAAAAGTGGTCAATTTGACGAAAACGTGTGCCCTTATTAAATCCGCTGGAGTTGGCCAATGGATGAAAGTTGCTGGAAAATTCCGCATAGAAGAAGGTTAAGAGGTTGAACTAAATATCTTGAAATATCGGATTGGAAAGGTCTTGGATCAAATCAATTCGGGCTCCATCGGACATTGGAGATCATAAACAGCAAAGAGCTCGCAACTACTTAGGTTCATTCAACATCCGATAAATCGCGAGGGAATGTGCGAATCGGGCATTTTTACTTTCCGCTACCTGAAGGGAAGGAAAGTATAGTAATCGGGTTAAAAAAAAAAAAATTGGGTTTTCTTCAGATCTTTACGTTTTGAGGCCTACTGAGTCTAAAAAACCTAATTTCGGCGCTTGTTCCCTGTGTGTGTGTGTCTGTAGTTCGATTTGCGGGAGAAGGGCTGATCCGATTGAGCTGGTTCTGTTTTGTTTTGTTCGTTATTCTTTGTAGACACCAAAATAAGGTTATGGACGATTTCGAACGATGGGAAGGGGGGTGGGGGGACGAAAATGTACCAAAAACCAGTGTTTTTCGCATTTTTCTCGAAAACGGCTCTAACGATTTTGATTAAACTTTCAAATTATCTTCTACTGATCAATACATAACTTTTCTTCTGAATACATATCTCCATGAACAGAGATAAAAATCAAAATGTGTCGCAAATAACGTTTTTTTGAACATTTCCGTAAATTTCAGGGTAACTTCTTCACCAGGTGTGATAAATTCTAATGGAGTGTCTTATATTCACCCATACCAGCATTTCGTTCTCTATAATTATTTCTGTATATATATGTTGAACGGAGATATAAGCCAAGTTAACTCAGAAAAGGAAATTTGTCGAATATTAATTTATCGGTATTCCAATTTTCTCAAAAACGTCTCTAACGATTTCGATCAAACTTACCGAGTACTCTCAGCTAACTAGTCCCTACATTTTGTTCTCTATAAACGTTTGTGTTAGAAATGCGTTGAACGAAGATATAGCGCCCGCCTATGTAGGTGGTGTTCGAACTTACGGGGGTGGCGGAAAGTTGTGTGTTGCTACGCACCAGATATTTTCAATAATCGTTCAAATCCGCGCGCGACTCAGCTATCCGTTCCGAACATAGCAGCGAGCGCTTAAACTACTTTAGTTGATTACACGTCTCATAGACCGCGCGGCCGTGGTCAAATCGAACATTTCCCGGTAAAACTTTTCACAAGTCAGGTGAATAAAATCCGTTTCTGAGCTGTTACTTTCAGCTTTTTGCGATTCGACGGGCAACTTGTTTGTTCGATTTCTTAAAAATTATATTGATAACGTTGTACATGAATGGGGGGGCAATCACACGCTCTCTTCCTTCGTTCGCTAACTATCTCAGCTCTTCCCCGTCAGTTATGTTGTATACTATCGCCAAACACTTTCTACCGCCGACTTTATTTGTGACCAAGGGATTCTGGCATGGCAGAGCATTGACGTTGTGCGAATCGTTAGAAGTACGGTAATCCCCTCTGCCAGTTTCTTCAAAAACTTGTCTCAAATGTCATTAGAATCATAGAAAATCTCTAGTGGTAGAGCAATGAAGTTCCCATACGGTGATAGTTTAATATAAAAGTTTAGGAACGAATTAATTAGTGATATGATTGATTAACGCAGTGATTTACGACTGATTTTACTACTTAATTTATAAAAAGGATTGTATAGACAAAAAAGGGGGGTTTCAGAACAAACACATCTCTGAGGAATAAATACAAGAAGTTCTTCTTCTTTATGATGCGAAGTGGTGTCTCTGTAGTTAACAGAGTGGTAACGGCTTATATCCAACAAAAAGCTACTCCAGAAATTCCGGAATTTCAACTATCGCCCTTTCACTTACCACATATTTCTAAAAGTTTTTACCTGATAACGATGAAAAAGTTATTATCCTTTTCAAAAACATTCGACCACCTGCTACACGTACAGGCGTTGTATCTTCCTTCAACGGTTGCATTTAAAGCGAACAAAATGTAGGTACTAGTAAGACGAGAGTACACCGTAAGTTTAATCGAAATCGTTAGAGCCATTTTTGAGAAAATTGGAAAACCGATAAATTAATATTCGACAAATCTCCTTTTCTGAGTTAACTGGGCTTATATTACCGTTCAACTAATAGATGCAGATATAGTTGTAGGAAACAAAATGTGGGTGTAGATTGCTAAAAGACACTCCGTATGTTTCACGAAATCAGTGACGCAATTACTCGGGAAATTACAAAAATGTTCAAAAAAACATTATTTTCACACATTTTGATTTTTATCTCTGTTCAATGAACTGTTAGAGGAACATTTATTGAGAACATTAATTATTTGAAAATTATAATTTGGTGAAAATCGTTGAAGCCATTTTGCCAAAAAGCGTAAAAACCCCATTATCGCTTTTAAGGCCTGTATCTCCGTGCACCGTATTTACATGGAGATATGTATTGAGAAGTAAAGTTAGATATTGACTAGTAGACGATTATTTGAAAGCTTAGTCAAAATGGTTAGAGCCTTTTTTGAGAAAAATGCGAAAACCCCTAGTTTTTGATAGTTTCGTCCCCCATCCCCCTGTCTCATCGTTGGAACTCGCTCATAACCTTTTTTTTTGGCGCCTGCAGAAAATAACGAACTAAGAAAAAAATAACCTGGTCAATTGGTTCAGCCGTTGTCGCGCAAATCGAACTACAGGCACACACTCTTTGGGTAGCGGAAAGTAACGAGTAAAACATGACAAATTGTTGAGTATAATCATTGAAAAATTGTGGGAAATTAGTTGGGAGTTGTGTGAAACGTGTTTAACATATATATTGGGGAATATTTAGGGGTTTTCAGATAATTGTGAGGAGAATCATCCCTTTACAGCTAAAATGTAATCTACCAGTGAAAACACCATCAAGAGGAGTTTAACTTTTCCCGTTTTCCTCAGCAATATCTCTGTATGTGATCGCTCTGGATAGGACGAAGTATCGTGAGAGTGGTCTGCCGTCAACGGGAATTTGTCGAAACGTACAAACCCTTCAAATTCCGTAATAAGCCCTTCTGAAATCTTCTCCGCCGCCCTGTAATTCAATTAGGTAAACTGCGCTACTTTTGGATAAACGAAAGTGATATGAGTCTGCTGGTTTGGATCAAGAAACTTGGCGCCGAAGACGGGCCTCAGTAGCTGAACGTTGGAGGATGGCGAGAAGCCCTGGGCGGACGTTATTCTGTAAACAGTCTAATTTCAGAAGCTACCGCTCTGATCTGAGGAGAAGTTGTAAACATCTGAGCCCGGAGTTGGAAGTTTCGTTTACGTTTGAACTAGTAAAAAAAAAGAGGTATCCTCACGATTTATGAGCCCAACTAACAACCTTCGACCCATCAATGCGTGAAGAGTTGCGCTTCAACTGCAACCTTTCCTCTTTAGCCGCGCACTTGATCTGCAATCGAATACTTTACAACGCTCTCCGTCCTATGACAACTTGGCAGTAGGTAAATGAAATAGGCCACTGCCACTTTATATGTACCACAAGTTTCGTAAAGCTCCAACTTTGAAGCTAGTACCTACAAAAGAAATCAATTACCTATCAGCTTGAAGGTGTCAGTAGGAACTGAGAAACATTCTTCAGCCCCACGTTCAATCAGCGGTTTTTATCTTCCAACAATTCAATCTGACTTTATTTCACGATCCTGATAGAAACTGCTAGTACTTTGCGCTTTACGTCCTGATATTATAACGGTGCCCTACTTACGAGTATATCGCGACTCTATGAGTAACCAGCGTGTTGGTAATTTATGGGAGGTGACAACGTGATTTTTTACTTTCCTTGGCTCTATAAAGTAGAAAGGAAAGTTATATAATCGCCTGAAAAAAAATTTTGAGTTTTCTTCAGATCTTTACGTTTCAGACCCTACTGAGTCCGAAAAACACTATTTGGGAAAATGGTTTGTGTGTCTGTGAACGATTTTTAGAGAAAACCACCGTACCAAATCAGCTCAAACTTGATATCTGGCCCGCAGGTTACCATGGAAGAAAGGAAACACTATAGTTAACTATAATTATCCTGGTGATCAAAACACCAAATATTTTTTTTCTCAAAAACGGCTCTAACGATTTTGATTAAATTTTTTACATTGGTAGCTCCTAATATGCCAACTATACCATGAAATTCTCATTCGTGGGAAAATGACGAGAGCAGTACAATAAAGTATCAAAATGTTCGACGAAAAGCGTTTTTAGCGCAGTTTTTTCCTTATAAACTCCGCTGGAATTCTTGTAGAATGTTTTAGAAAAATTGGTATTGTAGTTTAAAAACCCTCGTGAGATACATGGGGGTCACTCCAATAATTCCTGAATTTCAACTACTGCCGTTTTACAACCAGTTCTAAACGTTTTTACCCAATAACTCTGCAAAAGTAATTACTATCGTTCTTCAAAAAATGTATGTTTACAGCCTCATTAATTATATTTGTACCAATTGCTCAATAATGGTCCTGAAATGAGTACGAGTAGCACAATAAATTCTGGATCTGTAAGCGCTACCGTTTTCTGCTGCTGTGAAGTGTTGTTTGACCAAGTTCAAATGAACTGAGTCGTAAATGAATTGATCAAGTGCACAAAGCCAAATAGAAAGTGAATTTACGTAGAGCTAAGGAAAGTTGTGTGTTGGTAATTTATGGGAGGTGACAACGTGATTTTTTTCTGAAGGTTCTGGAATTGCAGTGTGTCCAATGCACCATGCATCTAGAGAGGTTTTAGAGCCCTTGGACAACCAAAACTCAGAATGAAAGTTTGAAGTCTATTGTGGCTTCCCCCCAGTGCTGAGATCTGCTATATTATGCTACTTCTTTGCTTGCCACACATATGGAAGATCCTAGGACTCTGTAGACTACTTGGTCAACCAGCCTCACCCCTTCAACAGGGACTACCCGGTAACCCCCGTTCCTTCCCCACATCAGTCTCTCCATAAGGCAACCAGTAACTTCCATATCGTGATACGGTATCGTTTTATGTTGGAAAACACGTGTATCATATGGTTAAGTGAACAGGCATCCTCAGACTTGACAGTGAACCTCCACATCACGCAGTAACGACGAGAAAGTCTTGGTAACGTCTTTAGGGGTTTGGGTAGGTCTGCCAGAAGAAGTACGGTTAAAGCCCAGTACGGCGAGCCCGTCTTCTCTCGCTGGTGGAGCACTTTACTCGCGAGTACTGACTTAACGGCCAGACGATGATGTCTGTACATCGAAAGCGCTCGCCCATAGAAGACGGACCCAATCCTGGATTTTATAATGGTGCTCTACTTACGATCATATCGCGACTATAATTGAGTAACCAGGGTATTGGTAATTTATGGGAGATGTCAACGTGATTTTTTTCAGAAGGTTCTGGGATTGGATGGAAAACGCTGTGTTAATATTTGGCGCTATCACGCAATTTCCCTCCGCGCCTCTAAAATCAACGATCTGTGATGACGAGCGCTGTAACTTTGGCCAACGCATTTCTACGGGAACATTTATAGAGAAGATTATGTAGGCACCAGTTAGCTGGAAAGCACCGTGCACGTTTGATCATCATAGTTAACGCCGTTTTTGAGAAAATGTGAACAACGATAATTTAATTAACGTTTGACGAACCTCTCAGCGTTCGATGTGTCTTATACATCCGTACAAGCGATTGTTACAGTAATTGCTGTGGAGTACAAAAATCGGTATAGGTTGCCAGAAGAAACTCTCTTTGGATGATTAAATGCAGAATGGCATTTGCTGCGGATATTCGAAAACCTTCAAGTACCCGTTTTTGGCACAAATTGGTTGTTACCTCCGCTCAACAGACAGTCAGAGGAACATTTATGCACAACAATGCGTTGGTATTGAGATCGTACTCACCGTGTATTCAAAAAGTGGAAAAACTCTCGTTTGGCCCCGTACGCTCTCCTTCCGTCAAATTTTCAGAGTTATTTATACAGAACAAAGATTAATGAATGTACTGGTTAGCAGAAGATAATTGGAATGTTTTACAGAGATTTTATTCAACCGAAAATTAGGTACCGTTCACTAGAAAATACGTTGCAAACTTAATTAATACCGTTAGAGCCGTTTAAAAAAAGAAGCGAATAAAACGCAAGGAACCCCTGGAAAGGCTTGTGATCATCAACAGGAATTATAGCGTAAAACACAGAAAAATATCTAGTGCGGCGCACCAGACCTTCCTTAGCTCAACGTAAATTCACTCATTTTCATGACTTCTGTTTCGAATTCAATTTATTTTTCACTTTGTTCATTTGAATTTGGTCGAACATAACGTCACGGTGGTGAAAGTGATGGCGCTTACAGTTCCGGAATTTATTGTGCAGCTCCTACTCATGCTCTGCCCATTACTGAGGAATTAGTACATGGACAATTAATAAGGCTGTAAATACGATTTTTTAAAGAACAATAATAATCACAGTTTCAGATTTATCGGGTAAACACTGTGAGAAATGGTAGTTAGTGAGACGGCTGTGGTTGAAATTCCGGGATTTCTGAAGTAACTCCAAATGTCGGTTATTTAACGCTCATCATGTAGACACTTGGTTGGACTACCACCTCTATTTTTTTAACATTCTAATACGATTTCAGCGGAGTTTATAAGAAAAACAACTGCTAAACTGAATTCATTCCAAAAGTTTGGTAATTTATTGTGCTGCTCTCGTCACTGTCGCACAATTGAGAATTTTACGGTATTCTTTGTGTCATTTATAGCTGTTTATATGAAAAGTGTAATCAAAACCGTTACAGTCGCTTTTTAGAAAAAAAAAGTAATGTTTTGATCACTCTGATAACTATAGTTAGCTTTGGGCGTATTTTGTTCATACCCCTATTATGGCGCCCCGTTGTAAGCTGCGGGCTAGATACCAAGTTTGAGCTGATTTGGTTTAGTCGTTTTCTTTCAACCGCGTTCGCCGACACAATGTGTTTTTCAGCCGATTACATAACTTTCCTTTCGATATCGCAGAGCCTAGGAAAGTCCATACACATAGACAGTAGTTTAAATTCTGGAATTTATCAAGTTGCTTCTAATTATCGTACAATTTAGTGAGACCGCTTTCCTTATTTATGAAGGAAACCCGTATTCAGGCGATGTTTGTCGAAACTTTTGATAATTTATTGAGCTGCTGTCGCCATTTTCCCACGAATAAAAATTTCGTGGTAGCGTTATATACCTGCAGACTGCTACAATTGAAGCGAATTTGTGGCACATTTTAGCAACAAATAATTAATTTCAAGAACTACGAGGGAGCTAGAGATACAAAGATCCTCCTAGGCTAAGTTTGTACTGCAGCAAGAACTGCAAATTTGACTTTGAAGGTGTTAGAAATTTATAAATCTTAAGCATGACCAGAAATGTTGCTAACTGGGAGGGGGAGAGGGGAGATTGAAGAGATTTGTACGATTTATAAAAAAAACATCCCTCACAATTCTGGAATGTCACGGTGAAGCAAAATCTATTTATGAGGTCATTCGTGTATTTGTGAATGTTCTCAACTTGTGCTTTAACGAATACTTGTTAAACTGGTACCAAAATACCTAACCGATCCTTAAAACGGATGAAACAAAATATCTGACAGCGCCATCTGGTGAAGTATCGAAAATGACCCATCCAACTTTGGGGCTTTCAAACGGGACGGGAAAAGATTTGAAAGGGCCAAGGCGCTTCCTTCTTCGCTCAGAGCGATTTGCTCCTTGTCTCTTTTGTTTACATGATCTTGTCATTCTTTCTCTTGTGGAACGAAACAGGCCAGAATATACAGCGAGACAAGAGATGGCTGTCAGCAGGGAGCGGGGAAACTGAACGAGGGAATAAATATTGTGCCCAACACTCTGAGCTGTTCCCCTCAAATGTAAACTGCCACAGCGATGTAGCATCGGTTCGTCTTCGACGATAAAATAAACGACATTTCCCTCGTGAGAATGCCGCCGTTATATCAAAGAGCGGCCGTTAAAATGATATCTATTGTTAACACATGCCCGGTGCCTTCTTGTTCTATAACGCGTAATGTCAAGAAGAACAAGTAAACAAGCGTTGAGCAGCAAGCAGTGGCGTCACTAATCACGACATCTTCCCGTCGAAAGTTGGGTATTGTACCAAGTAAACGCCTTATGGTACCTTTCAGATGGAACTTCATTTCAGTCCAAGTTCGGAGAACCGAATACAAGGTATCGTAAAATTGAGTAAAACCGTCAGAAAACTTCGTAATTATTCCACGAACAGTTTCTGATATTATTACCCTATTCGCCACGTCGCTTGAATGGGAGGGCGGGGGGGGGTCGAGTAACAGTTCAAGGGCTATCTTGAATCTCAACAGAAATTTCTGATGACTTCAATTTCAAGTTTTTGATTACTTCGCTTTACACAAAAAAGCACCAAACAACATACTCACAAATTAATCATTTTCCTTCAGAATAAGTCAAATAAACTCATCCATTTTTACTTTCCTTGCTCCACGAAGTAGAAAGGAAAGTTATGTAATTGGCTGAAAAAATAATTTTGAGATTTCTTCAGATCTTTACGTTTCAGACCCTCCTGAGTCCGAAAAACACTATTTGGGAAAATGGTCTGTGTGTGTGTGTATGTGTGTCTGTGAACGATTTTTAGAGAAAACCACCGTACCAAATCACCTCAAACTTCATATCTCGCCCGCAGGTCACTATGGGACGCCAAAATAAGGGTATGAACAAAATCCATCGAAATTTAACTATAGTAATCACAGTGATCAAAACACCAAATTTTTTTTCTCAAAAACGGCTGTAACGATTTTGATTAAATTTTTTATATTGATAGCTCTCAATAAGGCAATGATACCGTAAAATTCCCATTTGTGGGAAAATGACGAGAGCAGCACAATAAATTATCAAAATTTTCGACCAATAGCGTTTTTAGCGCAGTTTTTTCCTTATAAAGTCCGCATGAATGTTAGTAGAATGCTAAAAGAAATTGGTATTGTAGTCCAATCCAATACCTAAAGGGTGGATGTTTAAAAACGCTCATGAGATACGTGGGGCTCACTCCAGAAATTCCTGAATTTCAACTACGCCCGTTTCGCTTACTACCAGTTCTAACAGTTATTGCCCAATAACTCTGCAAAAGTGATTACTATCCTTCTTCAAAAAAATTCGTGTTTACAGCCTCATTAATTATGTGTGTACCGATTGCTCAATATGGGTCCTGCAATGAGTACGAGCAGCACAATTAAATCTGGAACTGTAAGCGCTACCGCTTCCTGCTGCCGTAAAGCGTTATTTGACCAAGTTCAAATTAACTGAGTGATAAATGAATAGATTAAATCGAATTGGCCATGTACAAAGTGAATTGACGTAGAGCTAAGGAATGTTGTGTGTTGCAACGCACCAGATATTTTTATTGGGTGCGTCATCACGATGCTATGTAATATATAACCAGCCAGTTGAGTTGAATTAAATTAATGTGGAGTTTGAAATTCTTCTGACAATGAAATTAAACAATTGAACTACTCAATCACGATTATGAACACTCACACAATTATGCCAGCACCAGGTTAGTTTTTTTAGGCCGGAAGCTGTTGCATGTTGTTGTTGTTGTTGTTACGCAGGAATTCGGGTAGGTCGTAATCTTCAATTGGGTTTTGGTGAGCCCATTCATCTTCATAAACGCTGCAAATTATTACACAACGGTTTATTATTCCCTCGAACAGCTTGACCTAGTTTAACACCTCTGAGGACCATTCCATTCGATTCGGCATCTAAAAATACCAGTGAACCACACGAAGCGTCACTTAACTACTGCAGAACGACGAAAATTATGAATTCCAGGCGCTTGTAGGCAATTGGCACGACGTCACTTGTCGAGCTGACGGGTAGTTGGTGCGGGACGCTGAAACGATTACCTTCGCTGTATTGTCCCGCGAGTTTTTTGAATTAGTAGACTTTGGCTCACTATAATTACTGTGGTTTCACTATTCGCAGTTGTACACGTCTAATGCTCATTACATTCGACCGAGAACCTAAAAATATCTTGAAAACGATACCAAACACGGCGTATTTGCGATAAAACTACCCAAATTGCGTTAAAAAAATTTTTTTAACGCCTTTTTCCCCATAACAACCATGGGCTTCGTCTGACCGGATTGTCGAGCGCAGCAGTTTCGATATGTTTCATTAAATTTTGTGCGTCGATAGTTACGAACAATGCTGCGTGATCAAAAATCATTTGCGAAACAACTTTTTGTAAGATAAACCCAGTCACATGGCCATTCTGGCCGAAATGATGTAGCTAATTCAGAACACTACTTTCACAACGAGTAATCCAGTAAAGGGGGACAGTTCAATAAGCCTATGTGAGTCTTCAAACCGAATTTCGAAGCCCAACACAACAGTTGTCCGTTATCAATTTTTAGTGGTCTGTCCAACAGCCATCAGAGCAGTCTGGAGAGCGAGAAAAAATATCTGGAGCGTTGCAACACACAACTTTCCTTAGCTCTACGTCAATTCACTTTGTACATGGCCTTTGAACTTGGTCAAACAACACGTCACAGCGGCAGGAAGCAGTAGCGCCTACAGTTCTGGAATAAATTGTGCTGCGCGTACTCATTGCAGGCCCATTATTGAGCTGTCTGAATTGGTACACAGAAAATTAATGAGGCTGTAAACACGGATTTTTTGAAGAAGGGTGATAATCACTTTTGCAGAGTTATTGGGTAATAACTGTTAGAACTGGTAGTAAGCGAAACGGCGGTAGTTGAAATTCAGGAATTTCTGAAGTGTATCTCATGAGCGTTTTTAAACACTCACACTTTAGGTATTGGATTGGACTACAATACCAATTTTCTTAACTTTCTAGTAACATTCCAGTGGAGTTTATAAGGAAAAACTGCGCTAAAAACGCTTTTCGTCGAAAATTTTGATTATTTATTGTGCTGCTCTCGTCATTTTCCCACGAATGGGAATTTTATGGTGTGATTGCCATATTGAGAGCTATTAACATAAAAAATTTAATCAAAATTGTTAGAGCCGTTTTTGAGAAAAAAAAATTTGGTCATTTGATCACTATGATCACTATAGTTAACTTTCGGTGGATTTTGCTCATACCCTTATTTTGGCGTCCCATAGTGACCTGTGGGCGAGATATGAAGTTTGAGGTGATTTGGTACGGTGGTTTTCTCTAAAAATCGTTCACAGACACACACAGACCATTTTCCCAAATGGTGTTTTTCGGACTCAGGAGGGTCTGAAACGTAAAGATCTGAAGAGAACTCAAAATTTTTTTTTCCAGCCGATTACATAACTGTCCTTTCTACTTCGTAGAGCCAAGGAAAGTAAAAAGAATAAACGAGGTCTCAAGGAAAGTTGGGTGATATTCCTCGGGAAATACCCGAATACTCTGTTGCAAATGAACGTCAGGGTTTTCATTCGATGAGCTTCGGCACCATAATTCGTTAGTGTGCAACACTACTCAACACATCCTTGTAGAAATAGACGTTAAAATGAACAATTTAAAAAGTAGTTTATGGTTGGTGTTCAACGCAAAGCGTCGAAACGGTTAGAGTCTTTGACCTCGGACTTCCCCGCGTCATTGTCTCCAACTATTTCAATACCTGCCCCTCGCCTGCGGGAATCCCTCAGCCGCGGGCCCCCCAGCCCCATTTTCTAGGTTTTCCCCTTTCTTTATTTCTTTCTCCCAATTTCATTTTCCAATCGACGACAAAGCTCTTCCAAAATCATTCTGCTTCCAACTTCCACCCCAGTAACTTCTCACTTTCTCTCACGGTTGCCCGCGCCAGTTCACGCGTTCCGAGTACTGCCCTTGTGTCGCCCAGTTGTACTCCATCTCACCTCAATTTCAATTCTACTCAATTCCGTACGCTTGTATAATACAGTCCTCCTCACGCTCACCGAGTTTCAGTTTCATTGCTATCCTCAGCTCCTCCATTCTTGCACCCAACAGTTGGATTGGTAAGTATACACGTATTCAGACATCGAGGCTGCTCTAAAGGCTATTGCATCCTACACTTTCTGGTCCAGGCTGACACGGAAATGTATTTAAGCGCTCAAACGACTCGTTGCCCGTAATAGGCTTTCCCTGATCTGGATACCGGCTCATAGGTGGCACGAGGGCAATGAAAAGGCTGACTGCCTGGCGAAAAGGGAGACGGAATCCCTTGCCATTCATGTCGATGGTAATGCTAACACCCTCTAGACAAGAGTCCTTGCTGGTTTCCTCACTGGACGCTGCCCACTTAGGTAACATCTCAATAAGATGGGCATCTCAGAGGCGGTGAGAAGCGCGGAACTTGGCAGCCAGACGCTTTGAATAGTTCTCTCAGGGGCTCATCGAACCCCAAACCATTGCGGAGTCTGCGACGAAGGATATGTTCTTCGTACGCTTGGCATCCTGAGGGGGGCTGGTACGTATGACGTCTTCTAAGTAAGGGATAGTGTCACAGTAGGCCCATGGTGGCTGCAGTGACAAACATCTCGGTTCCGTACGCCCTCGGAACAAAAACACAAGTAAACACGCAGCCTACGCATAATGGTTACACACTCATTCTCGCATGTCACCAGAAGCCAATAGAAATTGGACAATTCAATAGTGTGCCTGAAAACGAATGACGTGAATGGAATTCGTGGTTCTTCGTACAACCCATAACGGCGACCCCCCATCAGTCTCTATGTTCGTTGCAGATCCCCGTATCAGGGAAAGAATAGCCCACATCGTTTACACGGTCTGTGCTTAATCTATTTATTTACAAATTACACATTTCCTTGTACAGAAAAGTAAGAAGAAAACATTCTTCTTAGTACTCAGTAAAGTTGGATAAACTGTCATCGAGAATACCAATTTGTCGTAAACTCGTTTAATTTGAATGTTATACTTTCAATTCATCCAAAACACCCCGAAGGATGTTAGGGTTTACAAATGTGCATCAGCAACGTCGTTCAATACAATTAAAGTTTAAATTTTTTATGGCCGGCTCGCGGCAGTGCACCAAACTAGACCACGCCGCCAGTCTCATTAGGCCGGTACGTACATGTACTGTATAAAAGAGATCAAAATTCATCAAAGAGTTACGAAGCGAATACGCGATTCGACAAATAATATTTTGTCGCGTGCTCTTTTGATAAGAACTAAATCACTCGCGACGACGTTGTGGAACTCCCTGTTTGGCGGGTCTGTCTTCTCTGGCTGGCGAGATGCTGTGCATCGTCGTGTACTGACCAGCAACAGAAGACGGACGTTAACATTAATAATTTACCTACTGGCGGAATTAACCCAATCATTTGAATACCTTGTGGAACACCACTTCAATGTTGAAACGAGAGTTAAAACGATTATCTATTTCTGGTAAATTGTTAGATGTTATATCGATTTCGACGGTTAGGCCATCGTCAGCAGCATGAACGCACCAATAAAGAAGAAAGACAGTTAAATTCTTTTCACGACAGTATCAATCAATTATAGTCTCTATTGAGTTAAGTAGTAATTATCTTAACCTTCTCGACCTTTATGTTTCGGCGAAGAACAGTTAACACGATTTTACTATTTACAGAAACAAAATAACTCGTAAGTTCAGAAATATACTAATTTCTATTGTGTCTGAATCTACGAATAAAGAAAAACTGTTCAAAGAAAAATCGGTAATCAAGAGCATAGCGGCGAGCAATGGTTAAAATGAAGAGCTCATTGATTCTATTTGGTCCTTCGAAAGTAGACCGGCGGGGGGGGGGGGGTCAAATATAGTTAAAGAGGTTGTAGTTGAATTGGGTTAGCATGCCATATTACGGGGCGGTTTCCGAAAAACTGTATAAAATTTTGTCATCTGGTCAGAGTAGGTGTTAAAACTAAAAAAAATCTCTGGTGCGAGCAACACACAACTTTCCGCAATCCCCGTAAATTCGACGACCAGCTGTATATACGTCAGTTGTACCTTCGTTCATCGCATTTCTGTGGAAACGTTTATGGACAACAAAATGTAAATACTTGTTAATTGAGAACCCCGTATGTTTGATCGAAATCTCTAGAGCCGTTTTTGAGAAAGTTGGAAAAACGATAAATTAATGTTTGACAAATATTAACATTATAATTGCAGATAACAAAATATGTTTGGACCATTCTTTTGAATTTTGAACTGACAGACAGGCAGTACATCGACTTACTCCATTTTTACTCCCAAGGGACGTTTGTTGGATGCGCTTGAAAAACTTGAAATAATTTAAAGTAACGGTCCGGATAAGTGCTTAAAAGAGGCGATTCCTCAAAATGTTCCTGTATTGATGGGTTCATTTTTACTTTCCGCTACCCGAAGGGAAGGAAAGTATAGTAATCGGGTCAAAAAACAATTTTGGGTTTTCTAAAGATCTTTACGTTTTGAGGCCTACTGAGTCTAAAAAACCTAATTTCGGCGCGTGGTCCGTGTGTATGTGTATACGTGTGTGTGTGTGTGTGTGTGTGTCTGTAGTTCGATTTGCGGGAGAACGGCTGATCCGATTGCGCTGGTTCTTTTTTTGTTTTGTTCGTTATTTTTTGTAGACACCAAAATAAGGTTATGGACGATTTCGACGGATGGGAAGGGGGGTGGGGGGACGAAAATGTACCAAAAACTAAGGTTTTTCGAATTCTCAAAAATGGCTCTAACGATTTTGATTGAACTTTCAAATTACCTTCTACTGATCAATACCTAACCTTTCTCTATACATATCTCCATGAAAATACGGTGAACGGAGATATGGGCCCCTGAAGTAAAAATAGGTTTTTTACGCTTTTTGGCAAAACGGCTCCAGCGATTTTCACCAAACTCACAGGATGTTTTCAAATAGTTGATACCTACGTATTGTTTCCAATAAATGTTCCTCTGGCAGGACATTGAACAGAGATAAAAATCAAAATGTATCAAAAATAACATTTTTTCGAACATTTCCGTAAATTCCAGGGTAACTTTTTCACCAGATGTGATAAATCCTAATGGAGTGTCTTTTAGTCACCTATACCCACATTTCGTTCTCCATAATTATTTCTGTATATATATATATATATGTTGAACGGAGATATAAGCCAAGTTAACACAGAAAAGGAGATTTGTCGAATATTAATTTATCGGTATTCCAATTTTGTCAAAAACGGCTCTAACGATTTCGATCAAACTTACCGAGTACTCTCAGCTAACTATTCCCTACATTTTGTTCTTTATAAATGTTCCTATAAAAATGCGTTGAACGAAGATATAGCACCCGCATGTGTAGGTGGCGTTCGAACTTACGGGGGTGGCGGAAAGTAGTGAGTTGCTACGCACCAGATATTTGTAATAACTTTTGCGTGTGTTGCATGTTCTCGTTCTGTGACCTATTTAGTTGCATTCTTGTTACTGATGACGACCGACCGAACGGTCGAAATCGATATAACATTGTAACCCAAATTTAATGGAAAGAAAACAATTGCCCTAACAACGTTTATTATTGCTGTTTCGATCATCCCAAAACTGTAAAGAGATAATCGAAAGAGTAGTTTTGTGTCAATAATAACGATAAGTTCAAGCTTCCCTTTTATTTCCCTTGGAACCCGATTTAACGGCCTGAAGAAGTTGCTCTTAGAGCTGCCTGCTTAGCCGATTAAAAAAAATGTAATTGATGAGAACGAACGACTTTTTTTGCTCGAAAAATTGACTCGCAGTTTTGAATTTTGACTTTTTTTCAAGTACTAGAGAGCTTATAGTAAACACTAGGTACTAGCCGAACTTCTCGTAGAAGGGGAGATTAGGCGAAGTTGGTTGTGCGTGCTGTGGAAGTGGTGGTGGCGGCGATCCAAGAAATGGCTTCCTATCGATGGGACTCGCTTGCAACATCCCTCGTAGCCCTGAAACAAATGACCACACACTTAGAGAAATATGCTTTCAGTGGCTGAATTGCAATATTTATTTATTTAATATAATTCATTATACGAGTCATAAATATTTATATACCATACTTACGTTTATTATATTAATTTTACCATCAAACTTGTTACTATTATAACAATTCGATAATTATGAAACTTTAGCTATAATCCCTTTATTTTGGTTTATTTTTCCAGCATTGTTTCCTCGTAAGGGACTGCGTCTCTTTCTTGCTTCCTTTACCCCTACCAAATAAGAAAACAAGTTGCCCGTAAAAGACCATTCAAGAAAATGGGTTGAGTGTTTGTTTAGAGGAAACTGCTGAAGGTATAGGTCTTCAAGTTGATAATAATTCTAATTGTTGAATAAATATCAAAATACTGAATATTTTTAATTTCTGCAAACCGAAGGGGACGAAAATAATTGCGGTCGTGTAAAAGAATTGTCTTCAGATCATCAAGTTCTGAGACCAAGTGAATCGAAAACCCACACGCGAGGGTTCATCCAATTTTGGTTTATTATTCATTCTGAAAAATTTTTTACAACCCCCCCTCAAAATTTGATACTTTACGTTTCAAGACTTGGAGATTCCAAATTTGCAATGTCTGTCCGCCGTCCGCCGTCCCCCGTCCGGGCCGTTTTGTGCCTTTAACGTGGTCTAAAAAATTCGTTCTTTCGCCCAAAAATCCGATTTGGTATCTAGTTGTGCCCGCCATCTCGGCAATCCGATCGGACGAAGCCTGTGGTTGTTATGGGCAAAAAACGGTTAAAAAAATTAACGAAACGCAGTAGAACGCGGGAGCTACAGCGTTTCGTCGTTTGAACTCCCTCCCTCCCCGCCCGTCACATTAAAAAAGAAACCGCGCTCGAGGCGAGCGAGCGCCCCTCCCGCTCGCTTGCCTCCCTTTCGCATTGGAACGGGTTCGCTTCGAGCGCCCCTCGTTCCAATTTCCCCGACGGGGCAAAATCATCAGACGTTTTGTTTCCGTAGTTCCATTGTAGCTAGGACATGTTTCGTATGGTTTACTAGTATTCGATGCTGAATCGAATGGGATGGGGGAGCACTAATACTAGGTCAAGCTGTTCATGAGAATAATAAACCATTGTGTAATAATTTGCAGGGTTTTTCTCACTCCACTGAACTCAGACCTTTGGATGTACGGCAGGTTGTCATTTAGCCAATTTCCCGGTAGAGAGCTGTTTCTCATGTGTTACCAAGCCGCGGGTATAACGCTGAGGAATCTGTTCCATCTGGTGGTCTTCATCTTGTTTCCCACCTGATGTAACTATTTACTTTGGTGGCAAGTTTCAAAGGGAAAGATCTACGGTATATAAGCTTGCTTAGTAACAGTCAAAGGTTTGGCTGTTCTTCCAGCAACCATCGCTCACAGTTTTAAGAATAGCAGTGGGCCAGCTCGCGATTTCTTGTTTCCTTCGCACTGGAGTAATGAGGCAAACCTTGTGAGGTACTGGCGATTTCTGTTGTCTCTCAGCCACGTACGTACACAGACGAGGTATTTTGACATTTTTATGCCTTCAATTTGTAACATAAACATAATGTCTCGTAAGGAACTGGCTCGTCCAGCGGTCTGGCTCAACCCACTCTCTCCCCAGACGTTCGTTGGGAAATGTTGTGGTTGTACCTTAGACGAGGACTCCAATCTGGTTTGCCATTTATTTAATACCCATTCATCTAGCGCGGCAAGTTTTCGTTCAGTGGAGAGATCTATACTGGGATCAAAAGGGGGGAAGATCCTTTTTCACTCTCTGCTAGGTCCACCATGTACATAATGGTCAAGTCAACTGGTAACTGACCAGCACTTGGAGTGCTTCAGTGGATGCTGTCTTACAGATGCTGGTGAACCACAGAAGGGCAGACATACACCTTCCTTATACTGTCCCTGAACCCTTATGAGACATTAGATGTTAGTTGGCACATACAGACACACACACAAACCGTTTGTCCAAAAAGTGTTTATCGGCTATGTAGGCCTTGAAACGAAAAGATCTGAAGAGAACCAACTTTTGACCCCAGCGCAGCTTTGAGCTAAGAAAAGTAAAAAGATGCCCATGTTGAATGAATTCTTATTCCTACTCCATGTTTACTGCTTATCTGTTATCAACTGATTCTGGAAGGTTCTCGAAGATCTCCCGACGATATAAACCGGCAGGCATTAATGCGTGTTCTCTCAATTGTGTTCCGTATCCAAGTGTCTGATTCTCTGTTCTACCTCTCGCCCATCAAACTTCACAGTGGCGACGAGGATGGGATCTGAATCGATCTACCTTAGTCTATTGAAGGAGATCGTCAGTCGAAAACCCCTGCGAACATCGCATACATGTATTGCCGATAGTCATATCATCTGTGAGACATTTCACCTTTTCCAATGGTGCCGTATGTGAGGCAGTTGCACACGTTTTCTTCCACGAAAAACGAATGCAAGATCGCGAAGCCAAGGAAGGTTAATTTCTTCACGGTCAATAATATCACTGATCCTGCGATTACACAAGCGCTGTTTTTGAATTCGCTTGATGAATCAAGTTACAGACTGATACACAATTTGTGTGTGCCTGACGAACCAGAAACCAAGCGTTCGACGACCATTATATACCGGCTGAGAGTATTTTTGCGTTGAGATATCGTTTTTTCAACGCTGGTCGGGAGCAAGGCGAAGCACTATGTGACTGGCTGGCTCGTGTACGATCATTGGGAGGACCTTGCAAGTTCCTGGACCTCGACCAACAGATCATGGATCGTTTCGTTTTGGGACTACCGAAAGGACCAGTGAAAGATCGCCTTTTCGAAGAAGATCGTTTGAAACTGACCATGAACGTGGCCGCCGCCAAAGAGTCTGCGTCTCATCAGTACGACCTAACCACCGCTCAAACTACTGGGGATGTCAAACAGGAGCCTGTCTTCCGGACTGCCTTCCACTCAAGATAGAGTACTGAACAGACAGTGGAAACAAGTGGATAGTCATGGGGGCGTTGAGGCGGAGGTATGGGCTCCTAGAGATTTAGTTTGGGCGAACTATTATCGTACAGCGAAAGATCAGTGGATGGCTGGAATAATCGATAGAATCCAAGGTCGTAGACGGGTTAATGTTTTCATTCCTGAATTAAATGCAACATGGACCAGACATGTCCATCAACTTAGGAAAAGGACATTCCCTCCAAACTTGACAGACAGGACATTAGTTGTGCCATCAAGCATGACAGATGGGACTTTCGATGAGAAGGAAACCCAAACCAGTTCAAACAATTCATCAGCAAAGCGTTCGTCGCCAGGCTCAGAGGTACCATCACCATTCGATTTCAGAGGACCCCCTCCAAATTTAGAGGGAAGAGGGGAGTTAGGAAAGGAATCCACGGTCACTCCTCACACTGAAACAACTCGTACTGGTAGAGTGTACATAAGCCAACGAGGCTTATTGAGGAGTTTGATAAAACATAAACAATAATATTTTAAATAAATGTAATAAACTCAATATATTAAAATTTAAATTTATAACAGACGGGAACATGTTAATTATGAAATTGTGGAGGTAGAATTATTTTGTACTAATCAAATTGAGATTTGTATAATTATTTTTAACGATTGAATTCGTAACAGATCAGATATTGTAACAGGCTACCTGTTAGCCTGATAAGAGAAGTTCTATTTATTTTCTTCAATTTTTATTAAAATTAGGGGGGAAAAGTGTAGTATCCATGTTGAATGAATTCATATTCCTATTCCATGTTTACTGCTTATCTGTTATCAACTGATTCTGGAATGATATAAATAGGCAAGCATTAAAGCGTCCTGAGGGCCGCGTTCACCAAAACGCCGCTGATCGTGATCCAACTGATCAGGGCTAGCCGAGATCACTGTGGTATGCGGTTAGCATAAACGTGATTACGCTGCGATTAAGCCATATCGAGAAGGCAGTGGACTAAAGAGGTTACTACAGTACAGTAAGAAAATCGGGCATCTGTTTGACATTTATGATGACATGTATCCCGTAGATGCCCAATGCTCAATAATACGGATTTGACCAAATTATTGTTTCTAATTATTGTCATACACCAAAGTGGCCGCATAACCTCTGCCGAAGCTGAAACTGGTGAGGAGCTTAAAGTGAAAGTACGCCTACTCAATTGCAAGAGCTGCAGGAAAAAGAGAAATTAATCCGGGAAAGTGCTTTGTGCGTGTAGGAAAAATCGGAAGCGGTACAAGAAAATGAGAACTGAGCAAGAAATAATAAAAACCCAAATTATGAGGTTACAACTTTTACAAGCAAGGAACTTTTATGTTTATGAGGAAGGGAGAATTGTCGTGTTTAATAAAAGTTGTTTAATACACTAATGTGTACGTAAAAGCGTGGTATTATTTAATATTTCCTACTTATCTGCGACTAAATCCACCCAGGTAAGCCGTTTGGGTTTTCTAACACGGCAATATGACGACTGGTTTTTTCAGAAACTGTTCAGCACACATTTTGCGCAACCCACAACTTGTTTTCGACGATCATAATACTTTTGTTCGCAACAGAATTTAAATTCATACTTCTAGAAGTCGTCGGACCCTGCTCATAGGCATTCCTAGGCGCCGGGTGAGATGACGATAACCCGACATATTAGATTATCATCGTAGTGGAATAGTAACTGAAATAACTGCGCACTAGTAGACAGTATCTTTGTTTATTATCATTATTCCAAACTATACGTAAATTATTCACAATAATAGAAGCGAATACTCGGCAGTGCGAGGTAATGGCGGACAAATATCAGAACATGATAAAGAAATATAAGAGCTAACCGTGCCAAACCGCACAATTTTTTGGGGTTAGCGCTTGATCAGGGCTAGAGCTTAACCCAGTCTGGTGAATACCGTTTTTGAGGCGGGAGCGGGTTAGGTGCTGTTAATCGACTCTAAACGAGATCAACGTAGTTGGTGAATACGGCCGTCAATTGTGTTCCGTATCCAAGTGTCTGATTCTCTGTTCTACCTCTCGCCCATCAAACTTCACCGTGTATTTAATTGTAGAAGGTCAAATAAAAACTTTGTGCTTGGGAGATCCTTCACACACACACGATAAACAATGGTTTGGGCATTTACTATTTCTTCTCCTACACTGAAGAACATTGAACACTTCCTACGCTTCCCACAAGAAATCAAGCCAATTTGATTAAGTGCGGAACGATAAATAAAACATTTTCACATCTACACACATCCCACAAATTGTTAACCCGCAATTTTTTCGGTCAGCGGTCAATATGCTTTACGATCGGAAACAATGATGAGTTCATTTTGTTTGCTTTCGATTCGTTTCTTTCGGTGCAACGCGAGATCTGCCGCTGCATAATCGAAAGAGCGTGTGCCAAGTGGTTTCAGAGCGAGGGAATACTGAGGGCACTTGAGTTCGAAGCTCGTGAAAAGGCTGAAAACACTTGTAAGGGTCTGACGCGTGTTATGACCGCACTTGTCAGCTCCGTCCAAGTACCAAAACCGACATCTCGCGCGAGATGATTTTTCAAACTGGACGGCGAGAGCCCGTGGAATACGGTTCGTTAATAAGAACGTATGAAGAAACTGAGTGGTCGTAAATGGGAATTATTCGGTTTGTTTCCAATAAAGGTTACCCTCCCGAATTAGTAAGTTGGTACAACATTGATTCACTCGGCAAGTTTTATATTCATGCGAGTAAAGTGAGTAACAAAACCTTCTTTTTACTTTCCGCTACCCGAAGGGAAGGAAAGTATAGTAATCGGCCAAAAAAAAAAAAATTTGGGTTTTCTTCGGATCTTTACGTTTCAGACCCTACTGAGTCTAAAAAACCTAATTTCGGCGCGTGGTCCGTGTGTGTGTGTGTGTGTGTCTGTAGTTCGATTTGCGGGAGAACGGCTGATCCGATTGAGCTGGTTCTTTTTTTGTTTTGTTTGTTATTTTTTGTAGACACCAAAATAAGGTTATGGACGATTTTGGCCGATGGGAAGGGAGGTGGGGGGACGAAAATGTACCAAAAACTAAGGTTTTTCGCATTTTTCTCGAAAACGGCTCTAACGATTTTGATTAAACTTTCAAATTATTTTCTCCTAATCAATACCTAACTTTTCTTTTCCATACACATCTCCATGAAAAAAAACGGTGAACGGAGATATGGGCCCCTGAAGCAAAAATAGGTTTTTTACGCTTTTTGGCGAAACGGCTTCAGCGATTTTCACCAAACTCATAGGATGTTTTCAAATAGTTAATACCTACATATTGTTCTCAATAAATGTTCCTGTGACGGTCCATTGAACAGAGATAAAAATCAAAATGTGTCAAAAATAACGTTTTTTCTAACATTTCCGTAAATTCCAGGGTAACTTTTTCACCAGATGTGATAAATCTTAATGGAGTGTCTTCTAGTCACCCATACCAACATTTCGTTCTCCATAATTATTTCTGTATATATATGTTCAACGGAAATATAAGCCAAGTTAACTCAGAAAAGTAGATTTGTCGAATATTAATTTATCGGTATTCCAATTTTCTCCAAAACGGCTCTAACGATTTCGATCAAACTTACGGAGTACTCTCAGCTAACTAGTACGTACATTTTGTTCTCCATAAATGTTCCTGTAAAAATGCGTTGAACGAAGATATAGCGCCCGCCTATGTAGGTGGTGTTCGAACTTAAAGGGGTGGCGGAAAGTTGTGTGTTGCTACGCACCAGATATTTCTAAATTTATTTTCTAAAATTCGTTAAATAATTTAATTGATTTCAACAATGCTGATACATTGTTGTTGTACATTTACACACGCAAACTTTGTGCCTATGGAATGTAAGCTGCCCGCATATGAATAATTGTACATACCGTTTGGTTTTTCGTTCGCATAATTTAAAATTGAATGTTGAATTTATCGAATGGTAATAGTTTAAGCTCTTGGTGTTTGTCTGTTATATCATGGTGCGACAAGTTATGTTCGAGTCGAGTCCAACAGTGCAATGCTCTGTGCAGTTTTAAAGATTGTTATACTACCGAATGTATTGGAAGTTTCTCCACAAGTACGATCTGTAGAAGATTTACCACCACACACAGGGAATCGGGTGGGAGAGAACGCGGGTTCTGGCGACAGACGACATCTTGAGACACCAGCTCCGTTCAGACTGAGAAGTTACGGGTAAATCAGGGAAGTTGAGGTACCTAGTCACGGTGCAAATGCTCATGGTGCAGTATATCTACTTCAGTTTAGTGCTTATTATCTTATAAATGAAGAAAGGCGACAATGATTATTTCTGGCTATTTTGATTGTGTCACACTTTCTTCAATCACAACTGTTCAACACAGGTAGTTAAGTAGAGGTAGTTGGGCTCTTGAGATCCGGCCTTTTCCCATGTGGGGGGGTTCTAGATTTGTCCATTCAGTCGGCTTCTCTTTAAGACAAAGGGATTAAGTTCGGCTAAACTTCCAACAACGGCAGTGAATTTCCCCTTTTGGACTTTCCATAACGTCCTTCCCTCCCGCCATTTACCTCCTTCCTACTCGTCTTCCAGTGCTCAAGACATTCCTCTATCAACTCTCAGGCCAGTCACAGCTCTAACTCTCTCCCTCTGCTACAGTTTCCCGCGCCAGTTCACGCGTGTTCTGAGTCGTCCCCTTGTGTCGCCCTTATATGCTCAAACTAAAATCAATAGTCATTTCACGCATAATACAGTCCTTCTCCCCCTCTCGAGCGCTCAACAATAGCTTTTGGACATTTTGTATTGCTACAGGTCAGGTAGAGAAGCATAATTTACCTGGGGGTGAGTAGCCTACTTTGCCCAACTATCATGGAATTATACTTGCTTGGACTCAGTACCCGGCTATATTTATGACACTTACAAGAAACAGAAAGAGTATTCCTAACATATTGGGATGGATGCATCAACGCTACTTAAAATGTAATCCAATGTTAAACGCGATGTCACAGACTGTTAGTGAATTTTCCGTTGCACCAACCTTTGTTACAGTTATCAGTTTATTTGGCACCCGTTTTGTATTTTTGTTTTTATACCGTAATTGTTTCCTTTTCAAAGAAAAACTAATACTCGTACGCTCAAGTTCACAGAAAAAGATATCAAATAAAAGAGTTTGTTGAAATAGACGTGTGTTATTCAAGTTTTTTCCTCTCAAATGTAATTACGGCGTTAATGGTGACTGTATAAGATGCACTGGCAAACTATAACGAAACTCATTTGCTATTTGTCGATAAACTCAACATTTTTCAGAAATTTAAGATGAAAAATGATTTATGATTTATGAAGAAAAAATGTCACTCAATCAATCACTTATTACTTTGTCGACAATTTCCCTTTGAAAGCCCCTGCTTTAACACCTCACTGACGTAGGCATTTATTTGTTAACCAACATGAGTTTTGTAGGTCCAACGCATCAGCTTGAGTTGGTTTTATATGAAAAACGCCCCTGGTATGACCACAAATGGTTGATAGTTGGCTCAACGCTCGAAGTTTTACGCAAACACAATACTTTGGGCGCAATTAATAAATAATTAATAAATTTAAGCCTCATTTGCAAAATTTAAGGAAAATAATTTGGAATTTATATCTCATGTGAACTATTGCCGATTTGATGAGTGGTTGTGGTTCATTATTCTGCCACTGCGTGCCTTCCCCCATTCAACAGGGGTTGGAATAAGTAAGGGGGATTAAGCGTAATAAGAATGCGTGAGATATAAGGGGTTATTACACCGCTGAACTATTTACAGCAAAATCCACGTACGCAAACCCGTTTGGGATCGTTTAACCAAAATCGTTTATATTACAGAACTCAGTTTTTAACGCAATTTCCAGGCTAATTCATGTGGGGCCTATCTATTTCACCCTCTACTGCCGATCATCCTCTTTTCCTCCCATCTGTCTGCCTGACTGACTCGTCGGTGTTGTCTCAGGGCGCATTTCTTATTTGTTTTGACCTGTCCAAATGTTGGACCTGCAGCCTCGACGGAGTCACTTTTTTTTCCCTTCGCCACCCCTTTTTTCAGTCTTATTTCAACGGCTCACCACGTGTTTTGGAGCAACAAGCGGCCTATTTTGTCTTGTGCCCCAATGACTTCTTTTCTGACTCTGGGAACGTTTGTGTTCCTCGTATTAAAATACCATGTGTTTCCGTGTTCCTTTATTGCCCTTCTGAAGCCCCCTCACCTCTCATTGTAGGAGATGTGCCGCCGTAAACATCGTCGTAATTACTTCTAGCGAGTCGGTAACTTCTAATGTTCAGTTCATACTCACAACCACTTTTATTGTATTTATGTTAATAATCTAACACAAACATCATCCTAACTACAAATTATCACGCAAAATTCCGCAATTAGAAAATGCCGTTTCATTTCTCCCCAATTGCGATCCGCCAATAATTATTCAAGAAGTATTTTGATTTTTAATTATTTCCCTCATCCCCTCGTGCATTCAGCGACTTTTATTACTCTAGCAACTAATCAAATCTGTTTTTCATTCAGTTTATTGGGCTTAACGTTCTTTAGAGAGAAACTAGCGGTGCTTAACGTTTCGGAATTTATTAGACTGCTGCTACTTATGCCACGACCTCCATTGAAAAAGCAACCTATAGGTATAATGTAAGGTGAAATAGTGGAAATCCATCTTATAAAAGACGAGTTGAGACGAAGTAGTCTATTTCCACGGGTAAAATAAAGACAATGATATCTTGTATACGCGTTTCGGTTTACTAGACCATAGGTATTGTACTGATGATGGTCTAGTAAACCGAAACGCGTATACAAGATATAATTGTCTTTATTTTACCCGTGGAAATAGACTACTTCGTCTCAACTCGTCTTTTAACCTATAGGTAATTTATGGGACTGTCGACACAATTTTTTGTGAAAGGATGCATGTTTACCGTTTTGGAGTTATAGGAGAAACACTGCGAAAAATATCTGGTGCGTAGCAGCACTCAACTTTCCGCAATCTCGTAGCAGCAGCTCGAAAAATCGTTGCAGCCATTTGGAGAGAATCGGAAGAACGATTTGTTGTTCGGCGAATCCCATTTTCCGAGCCATCTTCGTTCAACGAATACATGCAAAAATAGTTGAACAACGAAATGTTTCTATAGATAACTGGGAGACATTCCGGGAGGTCGATCACTATGGATCAATTGGATGAAACCTCAACGTCACACACAACACACGTCTGGAACACGAAATGTCGCGAACAAAACTAAATATCTGGTGCGTTGCAACACACAACTTTCCTTAGCTCTACAACAATTCACTTTGTACGTGGCTAATTCTATTTAATCAATTCATTTATCACACAGTTAATTTGAACTTGGTCAAACAACACGTCACAGCAGCAGGAAGCGGTAGCGCCTACAGCTCTGGAATTTATTGTGCTGCTCGTACTCATTGCAGGACCATTATTGAGCAGTTGGTATACAGAAAATTTAAGAGGCTGTAAACACACATTTTTTTAAGGAGGATAGTGATCACTTTTGCAGAGTTATTGGGTAATAACTGTTAGAACTGGTACTAAGCGGAATGGCGGTAGTTGAACTTCAGCAATTTTCGCAGTGAGCCCCATGTATCTCATGAGTGTTTTTAAACACTCACCCTTTAGGTATTGGATTGAAATACAATACCAATTTTTTTAAACATTCTAGTAACATTCCAGGGGATTTTATAAGGAAACCCGCGCTAAAAACGCTTTTCGTCGAAAATTTTGATAATTTATTGTGCTGCTCTCGTCATTATCCCACTAATGAGAATTTTATGGTATAATTGTCTTATTGAGAGCTATCAATATAAAACATGTAATCAAAATCGTTAGAGCCGTTTTTGAGAAAAATAATTTGGTGGTGTTTTGATCACTACGACTCAGTTAACTTTCGATGGATTTTGCCCATACCCTTATTTTGGCGTCCCATGGTAACCTGCGGGCTAGACATCATGTTTCAGCTGATTTGGTACGGTTGTTTTCTCTAAAAACCGCGCTAAAACCGATTTCGTCTTAAGTTTTGGTAATTTATTGTGCTGCTCTCGTCATTTTACCATAGATGGGAATTTTATGGTATAGTTGCCATATTTGGAGCTACCAAAATAAAAAATTTAATCAAAATCGTTAGAGCCGTTTTTGAGAAAAAAAATATTTGGTGTTTTGATCACTATGATAACTATAGTTAAATTTCGATGGATTTTGTTCATACCCTTATTTTGGCGTCCCATATTGACCTGCGGGCGAGATATGAAGTTTGAGGTGATTTGGTACGGTGGTTTTCTCTAAAAATCGTTCACAGACACACACACACACAGACCATTTTCCCAAATAGTGTTTTTCGGACTCAGGGGGGTTCTTCTGAAGAGAACTCAAAATTTTTTTTTCAGCCGATTACATAACTTTCCTTTCTACTTCGTAGAGCAAGGAAAGTAATGAGTAATGCGCGTTCACTCTCTGTTGGTAGAATTGATGAAATTATCCTTAGACCTTTGCGATAGTAGGCAGTTGAAAATAAGATCTTACTGCGTCCGCAAAAACGGAAAAACTAAGAAGGTTAATCGTTCTGTTAAGTTAATTCTGTTTAACTAAAGCAAGCGGGAAGAAAACAGGCAGCCGCATCGAACTAAATTAGAGATCACCATGCGAAACGAGTTAGATCTATTTTCTACAACCATTTTCGCTCCTGAACGTGCTAATTGTCGGTCCCTCATCGCATCGAAATAGACTCAGCGGGCTAGACCAGTTCGACCGCTTGGGGGGGTTGTGACCTACGAGTTTGGTCAACGCCAATTGAGAACAAGCACGCTGGCGAGAGAACCTGCCGATATTTTTCTCTCTAGTATTTATTTATCGGAGAGCAAGCACAATTACAGTGAGAAATAGAAACAGACGAGCGGCTAATGAGCATATTGTCATGGATCATCGTGGAATCAGCAAAAACCGTGAAACTCACAATATGTTCAAAACTGCACAGCTACCGCCGTAGGGGTGTCTAATTCGATTTGTTGTTTTCAAGAAATATACGCCACACTCAACATTTTTGGCATGCCCAAGATGTATTGAGTACATTTGAACCAAAGTTGGTGTAGTGCTCGTTATTCGATCTTCTTGGCCACGAAATTATTCTTGGGAATCAGGAGAACAATTTTTGTGCCAATTTTGAGCACTCCAGCTCATTCCCAGCATAATTATTGATCCTAAAAGCTAAGCTCTAGGATTTCGTGTAAAATGCCGCGAAAAGGATGTCGATGCAAACCTTTTTTTGACAGGATTTCAATAGCCTTATTCATTCCCTTCGATCTACGAAGTAGGAAGGAGATTATGTGATCGGCTGAAATAACTGTTTCGAGTTTCCTTCAGATCTCAACGTTTCAACGGTTTCATAGTGCCAAAACGCCGTTTGAGAATAACTGAGAAAACATATCTGACCAGATTTGAACGACGAGTACGCAAGAGGGACTCCCATACAGGTCTGTTTCCTTATTTGATGACTGTACCTAAACCCTCGACGAGGGTTATATCAGTCATGGAAGTTGCGGTTTCGCTAATATGCAAGAGGCTGGCCCCTGCAGCATCCACCGAACTCAGACCTGTGGAGGTACGGCAGGTATTTGGTCGTTAGCCAGTCTCCTGGTAGAGAGCTGTTGCCCGTGTGTGACCGCGCGGAGGTGACCACCTGAGGAATCCCGTACCATCTGGGAGGAGTTCTTAATCTGGTTTCCTACCTGATCTAACTATTTACTTGGGTGGCATGTTTCAAAAGGACAGATCAACTATGACCACGTTTCTTAGCCATCACCTTCTTCACGAACTTTGCAAAATGGTTATAGGCTTCCTTTGTAGCAGTCAATGCTGCTAAGTTTGTTTGCCCTCCCAACAACCGTCGCTCACTGTTGTAGAAACTACAGTGGAGCAGCACATGGTTTCTTGTTTCCTCCGCACTGGAGGCACAAGACGTGCATAATGGAGAGTCTTTCCGAGAAAAGAAGTGGAGCCGCGCATTGAAGTCACCATGTCCCGTGAGGAACTGGCTCGTCCAGTGGTCTGGCTCAACCCATTTTCTTGAAAGACGTTCACGGATGTTGGGGAAGAACTCATACGTATCACGTCCCTTTGACGAGGATTCCCATCTAGCTTGCCATTTCTCTAGAGCCCATTCATCGTTGGCGGCAAGTTTCTGTTCTGTGGTGAGATCCGCACGGAGTTCAGCCCAAAGCGGGGAAAGCTCCCGTTTCACTCTCCACTTGTCAACCATGCACTCAACAGCCAAATCAACTGGTAACTGACCAGTGATCACCTGGAGTGCTTCTGTTGATACAGTCTTGTAGGCCTTGGTGATCCACAGGAGCGCAGCTCTCTGGGATTGGGCTAATACTCTCTTTTGATTGACTGTTAGTTTGCTACCCCAGACAACAGGGCAGTAGCCAATCACACCTAGATAGATGGCCTTATACATGAGGATAGTGTCGTGGTAACACAACCCCAAGCGGCCTTAGTAATGGCATGCAGTGAGGCAAACCTTGCAATGGTAGTGCCTTTAAGTGACTGGAGGTGTTGGTTGAAACCCCACCTCTCACCTATATTCACTCCTAAATACTTGACATGCTTTTCAAGAAGGAGCCTGTGGCCGCCAAAGTGTATTGTGAGTGGATTATTCAATTTCCCTTTCAAGAGGATTAGCTGGGTTTTTTCCTCAGCCACCTGCATCTTGACATGCTCGCACCATTGGTTGACAGTTCGGAGCACGTGGTGGGTTTTTTCTTCAATTTGGCGGACTGACTCTGCAAAGATCAGCACAGTCAAGTCATCCACATAGGCGTACGGCTCGCAGTCAGTCTCCATGAGTCTCCTGAGAAGACCTTCGATGAAGGCATTCCAGAGTGCTGGTCCTAGGACCGAGCCCTGTGGGCACCCCTTCTCAATCTTTCTCCGGACGGAGACATTCTGACGAGCGAGTACAGGTTGCGGGGGATTCCCCTACCTTTGAGCTGATTAAGGAGCGCTGGCCACCAAAGGTTGTCAAACGCTCCTCTGATGTCAATCAGAACTGCCACGACGTACTTAGCCGGTGCCAGCAGGGAAACACGCCGGATCTCGACAATGACATCCTGCGTGGACCTTCCTTTGGTACACCCGTATTGCCTGCCTGTGAGGTTGCGGCCAAAGACTCCTTCGAGGGCCTGCAACATCAAGATTTCTAGTGTTTTGCCTAATATGGAAAGAAGGCTGAGTGGTTTCCATGATCGCGGGTCTGACTGATTGCGGTCGCCTCCCTTTTGAAGAGTGACAACACGCGCAGACTTCCACTGAGTGGGGAACTGTCCGACCTGCAGACAGTCATTAAATAAATTAAGGAGACCGCTGGAGATTGTCCTCTCAGCCTTCCTTAGCATATTGCTTTCTATTTTATCTGGCCCAGGAGATTTGTTGGGCTTTAAGGTCGCGGGACTCCCATACACTTTCACCCACTAGCTCAGGCTCACTCCACGAGCCTGTTTGAAATGAGAATCTGACGTATGAGGCGGTTATAACTAGGACATGATTTGCAAGATAAGCTCACTCCACCCTGGAAGTTTCTTGAAGAAAAGAGACAATTTAAAAACCTGCTTCCGCTCATGCCAACAGGAAAATAGTTCCTGGCTTGCAGAGGAGCAACTAAGAGACGCCAAATAAATGGGGGAGGTAGCTGATAAACCGGGCGACATAAACAGGGAAACAGAAACCAAGTCCTATCGTTTTCAGCTAATGGATGAACATGTGCACACTTTCGTTCATTTCCAAGGGTCCGCGATTTTCAACCGTCAGACTACATAAAATCCACTGCGATGCATAGCCGGTTATTCACTTACCTGAACTGCTGGTTCAGAGTTTAAATTTTATAAGAAGAATTTGAATAGTAATCCATCGAGTCCGTCAAAATAAAAATATCAGTAAATTGAAATTGAGTGGAAAACTGAGTCACTCACCATTGTCAGGCTGTGAAGGAACGTATTGGTTATAGTAATCAACGTGGTCGTGTATGACTGTCTCATGCTGTGGAAGGTACGGGGACCACGAAGACTGGTCCACTACAGCTGCCGTGGCGTAGCCTGCGTACTCGCTAGGAGCATAGGCAGAAGGAGCGTAGTGCGACAGTGTCGATGGAACGGGTGCGTACGTCAATCCTTCGGCTCCAACCGCCCCTGGATTACCTCCACCGAGATGTGCGCCACTATGGTGCGGATGAGCTGCCTGATGGTGAGGTTGTTGAGCCATTGGGTCGTACACCGGCGGAGCGAACGCTGGTCCCCTCATCGCTTGACATTTCCTCCTGTGCCCCCAATTAAATTACATTTTCAGAGTAGAAAAACCAGCGCAAAAAAAGTAGGCTAACTTGAGCTTTAATAGCATTTTTCTAAACAAGTAAAGGTGTGTAAGTGCTGCCAACGATAACTGGTGCCTTTAAATCAATGTCTCAAGCTGAACTACCAAAAAAACGTATCTCACCTGAATCCACGAGGGCGTCTGCGGAACGAACCTTCTTCGAACATGAGCTCTGAGGCGGGGTCGATCGTCCAATAGTGGCCTTTTCCGGGGCGTCCGAGGCCTTTGGGGAGTTTGATGAAACATTCGTTCAAAGATAAATTGTGGCGGACGGAATTCTTCCAACCTTGATAGGGCCCTCGGAAGAATGGAAACCGTTGCTGCAAGAAACTGTAGATCTCGCTGAGTGTGAGTCTCTTCGCAGGTGAGGCCTGTAGACATAAAAAGCATTGGGCAGATTAGGTAGAGAAGACAACCACTAATTAACTTATTGTTAGTAACAAGGGATGGGATGTAAGAGAGAAGGTCGGCTTCTAGTAATTGCATCTGGGTGTTGTCAACCTGACAAAAAGTTCACATTGAATCAGGTCAGCCCTCACGCCTCACAACGATGGTAGTTCATGTCCTCTACGTCCTCACGAGCATCCTGCACTATGTCGCTACTCCAATAGATCCTTCCATGCTGCCCATCAGGTCCTGACCGGTCTCAACTTTTCATCTATTTGGGTTGCTGCTCCTGGATCGGTTGCCTCTATCCTCTTGCTACTCAGCACTGCCTGAGTTAATTGGGCAATGGGATTCCAGTTTTCTTTAGAATCCGACATAGTGGCAACGAGCGACTCTAGCCCAAACCCATCACCAACTGCATCATCGACATCTGCCGCCACCCTGTCACCTTTAGCCCGAGTTCCACAGTTGACCTGCAGCGTAGGCAGTTGAGTCGTGTGGTTTTGAGAGTTTATTACACACGTAAGTAATGCTTGTACCTCTCAGGGCGTTCAAAGAGCTTACAATTATTTTTAACACTCTTCCGGTAAGATGAGAGTGAACTTGAGTGACGGGCGAGAGAACTCGCAAATGCGAAGTTATGAAAGGTGGTAGATAACGTGATTTGTGCAGAATAATTGTATCCGACATAGTGAGGAACGTACAAAACATCGTGAAACTCGTGATATCTTCAGATCGATGTTGATGCCGGAAGACTGTCGACTCCTAGATCATCTCACTCCATTCGGTTTAACAAAATGCGCCGTAACAGATCACTCGCTCAACATTTATGGTCATGCAAAAGATTTGATCAATTTATAGCTGCGAATTATTATTTTGCACACATCTAGAAATAAAAACCCTGCAAATTATTACACAATGGTTTATTATTCTCATGAACAGCTTGACCTAGTATTAGTGCTCCCCCATCCCATTCGATTCAGCATCGAATACTAGTAAACCATATGAAACATGTCCTGGCTACAATGGAACTACAGAAACAAAACGTCTGACGATTTTGCCCCGTCGTTGGGGAAATTGGAACGGGGGCACTCGAAGTGAACCCGTTCCGAGGCGAAAGGGGAGTTGAGTGGCGGCGTCGTTGGGAGGCGAGCGAGCGAGCGGGTTTTTTAATGAGACTGGCGGGGAGGGAGGGAGTTCAAACGACGAAACGTTGACTTCCGCTGTAGTTCCCGCGTTGTACTGCGTTTCGTTAATTTTTTTGCCCATTACAACCACGGGCTTCGTCCAATCGGATTGCCGAGATGGCGGGCACAAGTAGATACCAAATCGGATTTTTGTGCGAAAGAACGAATTTTTTAGACCACGTTAAAGGCACAAAACGAGCCGGATGGCGGACAGGGGACAAGGGACGGACATTGCAAATTTGGAATCTCCAAGTCTTGAAACGTAAAGTATCAAATTTTGAGGGGGGGTTGTTAAAAATTTTTCGTGACCGAAAACATAGGGTTATTATTCATAATGAATAATAAACCAAAACGAGAGACCGCTTTGGAACGGGTTAAAAACATACAATTCGAATATCATCAACTTGATTCTTCGCACTTGATTTTGAGTGGGGTTGATTGACGACCTAATCCTGAGCCTGAGAGTTTCAAAATTCATTCACAAAGAGTCGTACGCTCCTTTATGTTATGTGACCAACCAAATCATTTTAAAGGAGTCGTGGTAGAGTGAAGTCAACTTGAGAAAATTGTGCAGAATAATAAGAGCACCTTTTTTAATTTTAGCGAATGTTCAAAGGTAAGTTATTGTTATAGAGTAAAAAAATGTTGCAGTGCGTTTCGTTAACATTTATATCAAAATTATACTATATATTGTATGTATCATCTAACTTTCGATAAGATCAAAACCGGTGCAACTTCTTTTAATTCCTAAGTTCCCGGTTCACTTTGTTCCCAGCACAATTAGATAAGTGGACTTCAACACATACACGGATAGATCTAAAATCGTGGAGGATAAAGTAACTCAAACTGGAGGATACAGTGCAATGAGGATATGTGGCTATGGGAGGAATGAGAGGTATATTGCGTCGGGTCCCACTCCTACGGGTTTTTAAGCAGAGATTTACGCCAGAATTACCGCATCAGACAGTCTGGAACGCTGCAGGCGAGGGGTACTCGAAGCGCTCGAGGCAAGGCTTTCTGATTATGGAAACTAAGGGCTTAAGGAGGATAGGGGGAAGCATCGCGGAACGTTGGTGAGTATAAGCGACTTCCATGCCCTGGCCCAGTACCAGAGATTCAATAGAGAGCAATATTTGATCTTTGGTACAACTTCATCATGAGCAAACGTCAACTTCACTAAGACTCTTGCAGGAAATGCTTGGCATTTCTTAGGAATTTAGGCACGAAGCTGTGAGACATTAGGACTGGAACAGAAGGCTGCAGTTCTCATCCCAAAAGGGGCAATTCAATAATAATAGATAAGTGGAGTAATACAAATTTAGTTTTGAAAAACCCTAAAACTCATTAATGGGTTAATTGTTTGTATTATTTTTTCTAAATCGAAAGAAGAGCGACTGAGCATTTAAAATTAAACCGTTCTGTTGACGAGTTTCACGTTTTGTATATTCCACACACTTTTTAAGTGCTACGATGAGAGGTATTTGGGAGTTTTTGACGTAAGAGTCAATGGGATCTTTGAAGAGCGTTTCTGACTCACAGAAAGTGGGCAACGTTCAAACTCGTACAGTGCGTCAAGAGCTGGGAGGAAAACGTTGAAGTAAACAATAAGGACAGTAGGTCGAGGTCGGGTTTTAGTAATGCATGATTTCGCGGGCATTTATTTTAGTTTTACTCGGATTTCCATAGGAACGTGGCCAAATTTAGCACGTCCGAGGGAGAAGTAAATTCGCGTTCCACGAAAATTCGCTCGTCAGGGAGGCAGTTTTCCAAGAATAGCGTTGAAAACTCCATCCATTCACCGTCAAACCTTACCCAGGGAATTGGATATGATACATTTCGTACTAAGCTGTCTGCGCGCGCGAGAAAACGGCTTAACAAAGTCAACTCAAAATTCGTGTTCAACCTTCCGTTATTTCAGGGCGCAAATCCAAAATGAAGGGTGGGAAAGAAAAAACAAATCGATTATGTATTGCCTGCAGTGAGTCACTGCTCACAAACTATCGATGTTTCTTGAAAGGGCCCAAACGAGCCAATTTTGTGCTCTAAATTCAAAGTCAGTTCAGTTTCTCATGTTAGGTATTCCCGACCGACCCCGAGACAATAGGACTTATGATCGCAATACAGGAACAGGTCATCCCAACTCTTAATTACAGAAAACACACACACTCTCCGACTCTCCGACACATGTATTCACGGCAAATGACAGACAGAAAAAATATAACTCATCACTTCAGACTGCAAGTCACAGACAGGCACGACCAAGTCGACAAACTTGTACAGCAAAAACTTGCAGTAAAACGGTAATCTGATCAAACAGACTAGACTTCACTACAAAGACACGCCCAACCTAGTCCTCGAGATTACAAGATGGACTGGGACCACTGACAAGACCATCACGCCAACGAACCGGACAAGCGCAACAATCCGAAGTACTCCATAGACGTGGATAGACACCACCCAAAAACGCTGCAAATCAATACGGTTTAGTATTCTCTTGCACAGCATGGTTGTGGCCTATTTTATTCAAAATATCTGGTGCGTTGCAACACACAACTTTCCTTAGCTCTACGTCAATTCACTTTGTACATGGCCTTTGAACTTGGTCAAACAAGACGTCACAGCAGCAGGAAACGGTAGCGCCTACAGCTCTGGAATTTATTGTGCTGCTCGTACTCATTGCAGGACCATTATTGAGCAATTGGTACACAAAAAATTAATGAGGCTCTAAACACAAATTTTTTGAAGAAGGATTGTAATTACTTTTGCAGAGTTATTGGGTAATAACTGTTAGAACTGGTAGTAAGCGAAACGGCAGTAGTTGAAAATCAGGAATTTCTGGAGTGAGCCCCATGTACCTCATGAGCATTTTTAAACACTCACCCTTTACGTATTGGATTGGGCATTCTACTAAAATTTCAGCGGAGTTGATAAGAAAAAACTACGCTAAAAACGCTTTTCGTCGAAAATTTTGATAATTTATTGTGCTGCTCTCGTTATTTTCCCACGAATGGGAATTTTATGGTATAATTCCCTTATTGAGAGCTATCAATATAAAAAATGTAATCAAAAATCGTTAGAGCCGTTTTTGAGAAAAAAAATATTTGGTGTTTTGATCACTATGATAACTATAGTTAACTTTCGGTGGATTTTGTCCATGTCCTTATTTTTGCGTTCCATGGTAACCTGTAGGCTAGAGATCAAGTTTCAGCTGATTTGGTACGGTTGTTTTCTCTAAAAACCACGCTAAAATTGATTTTCTCTAAAAATCGTTCACACACACACAGACCATTTTCCCAAATAGTGTTTTTCGGACTCAGGGGGGGTCTGAAACGTAAAGATCTGAGGAGAACTCAAAATTTTTTTTTCAGCCGATTACATAACTTTCCTTTCTACTTCGTAGAGCCAAGGAAAGTAAAAACACTACGTATGTAAGAATAAATAAATATTTTTCTTACGAATAAATAGATTCGTTTTTACTTTCCGCTACCCGAAGGGAAGGAAAGTATAGTAATCGGCCCAAAAAAAAATTTGGGTTTTCTTCAGATCTTTACGTTTTGAGGCCTACTGAGTCTAAAAACCCTAATTTCGGCGCGGGAGAACGGCTGATCCGGTTCTTTTTTGTTTTGTTCGTTATTTTTTGTAGACACCAAAATAAGGTTATGGACGATTTCAGCCGATGGGAAGGGGGGTGGGGGACGAAAATGTACCAAAAACTAGGGTTTTTCGCATTTTTCTCAAAAACGGCTCTAACGATTTCGATCAAACTTCCGGAGTACTCTCAGCTAACTAGTCCCTACATTTTGTTCTCCATAAATGTTCCTGTAAAAATGCGTTGAACGAAGATATAGCGCCCGCCTATGTAGATGGTGTCCGAACTTAAAGGGGTGGCGGAAAGTTGTGTGTTGCTACGCACCAGATATTTTTAATAAAATAAAAGACATAAAATGTTCCTAGTGGTTGCGTACTTGTACGAAAGCTGTACCCACCGTTTGTGTAAAGGTTTCTTTCGCGCCCGCCAGCCTCAATTTAGTGGTGTCTTCTTGCTTCGATTAGCCCTTCCAAGCATGAAGACAAGTTTTTCCAAATTTCAATTCCGCTTGTCGTAGTGTGGACAAAGGTCGTAGTACAGTGAATACCAGATGAGAAAAAAATATGGCCGAGAAGGTTAAAATCGTTTTTGTGAAGTTTTCCGTAATGTTGATTGTCGTCTAAACCTCGATTTCCTCCGATGTGATTCCATATGAGTGATTGGAAACGTTGAGGCTGGCGGGCACGAAAGAAACCTTTACACAAACGGTGGGTACAGCTTTCGTACAAGTGCGCAACCACTAGGGACATTTTATCTCTTTTATTTTAGTTTTTTTTAAATGCAATGATAACTACGTTTGATTGTGCTCGTTGATGGTTTCGATATAATGGCCGCGTCAATTGCAATTGACATCATCACTTAGTCACTGAGGTTATTAAAAGTGTGATGTTACCAAGCGTTAGATTTTGTAACAGACGTTACCAAGCGTTACACTTCAACCATTCGATATTTCCTGACGCTTCTCCGTTACATATCGCGCGTAACATTTTTGAGTTTATGTAGCAAAGTAAAGACATAAAATGTCAAAACACTACGTATATAAGAATAAATAAATCTTGACATTTTATGTCTTTACTTTGCTACATAAACTCGAAAATGTAAAGCGGGATATGTAACGGAGAAGCGTCACGAAATTTGTGTTGGGTTAGGTGCATGGTAACGTCTGTTACAAAATCTAACGCTTGGTAACATCACATGTTTTAATAACCTCAGTGACTAAGTGATGATATCAATTGCAATTGACGCGGCCATTATATCGAAACCATCAACGAGCACAATCAAACGTAGTTTTTAACAGATTTTTTAAAGAAAAAGACATAAAATGTCCCTCGTGGTTGGGTACTTGTACGAAAGCTGTACCCACCGTTTGTGTTAGTGATTTTAAATTTTGACACGATTACTATACTTTTTTCTTACGAATAATTAGATTCGTTTTATAATAAAATTATTTTGATTATTCGTGCGGTTCAGCCAGCGTTTGCAATGTAAGGGCAGAAGAATGTGTTTATTTACATCACTTTAGAAACCTCTGAATTTATCAGTATTTCTTTACAACATGATGCACGTATTATGCGCATAAGCCTTCCTCTTGAATCACTCTCCATTAAACAAAATCGTGATCAAATGTTACTGTCAATTTGGTTTCATTTCATACAAATTCATAAAAGAAAGTAAAGTTCGATCCTGAAATCGTATTTGAATTGATCGTTGATTATTATTGACCTTGAGCTAATCTTTATAGTGATTTAAAAAAATGTTCGTTGACACGCAGCAATTTAAAACTTCTCCGTAACATCTCCCACGTTACACTGGCGAGTTTATGTAGCAAAGTAAGGACATAAAATGTCAAAATCTGATTTCCACGAAATCTAGTTAGAAACACGTACGCAACCACGAGGGACATTTTATGTCTCTCTCTGTTTTTATATTGATAGCCCTCAATAAGGCAACTATACAATAAAATTCCCATTCGTGGGAAAATGACGAGAGCAACACAATAAATTATCAAACTTTTCGACGAAAAGCGTTTTTAGCGTAGTTTTTTCTTATAACCTCCGCTGGAATGTTAGTAGAATGTTAAAAAAAAATTGGTATTGTAGTGCAATCCAAGACCTAAAGGGTGAGTGTTTGAAAACGCTCATGAGATACATGGGGCTCACTCCAGAAACTCCTGAATTTCAACTACTGCCGTTTCGCTTACTACCAGTTCCAACAGTTATTAACCAATAGCTCAGCAAAAGTAATTACTATCCTTCTTCAAGAAATTCGTGTTTACAGCCTCATTAATTATCTGTGTACCAATTGCTCAATAAAGGTCATGGAATGAGTACGAGCAGCACAATAAAATCTGGCACTCTAAGCGCTACCGCTAGCTGCTGCCGTAAAGCGTTATTTGACCAAGTTCAAATTAACTGAGTGATAAATGAATTGATTAAATAGAATTAGCCATGTACAAAGTGAATTGTTGTAGAGCTAAGGAAAGTTGTGTGGTGCAACGCACCAGATATTTTAACATACGTTGCCAAGCTTATCCAACACAAATATTTCGTGACGCTTCTCCATTACATCTCCCGCGTAAGTTTATGTAGCAAAGTGAAAACATAAAATGTCAAAAAAGTATGTATGCAAGTACTATTTATCGTTGGCAAGAAAAATTGTTGTGGCTCTTTAAAAACTTTGAAATTTTGTAAATTGTAATTTTTGGCTCTGACGACCTCTGGTCTATACAAAAAGACCTACATCAAATTACAAAAGGCCGCATAGCGAATTCCTCAATACGCACAAAGCATGTTGGACGCGGCCCGACTTCATCCTATTCCTATACTTCTCGCACGAGAGAAATTAAATTTTGAATCGCAATTTTAATAATAAATTTAATAATTCACGACACAAGAACTCGGTCGATTTGACCAACACAAACAGGGGAGCAATAGCAAACGATATATAGCCCGAATCATACAACTATTTCAGAGAATCAAAACATGCGCCAAACATGAACGACGCAGCACATAACTGAATACGACAAGATGAAACGCAAGCTCAGTGCTTTCTCTAAACGCAATGAGCGAAAACAACACTCTCTTTGACCACAACCAAAAGAATTCTACAAGAACCCTAACCCGCGAAATCGACACATCGTCTGGCCCTCTGTCTGGACAGATGCGGCGTCTTTCAACGCAGATACTAGCTGGATAGGGGTCACAGAACAATAATAAGTTACCCTCACTCTAAAAAACGTGTGTATCGTAAATTTTTTATACGAGAAACGGATTTATGTACGCCTTTCTCGAGACTTTTTTGCCACGATTATACGAATAGATTATTTTACAGAAATTCGTTAAAAAAACACAACGGCAGGTAGTATTTGCTTCAATCAGAAAATGGCTATTACAGTCGACTTCAGGATGACGCACACACTCATATTATCGTTCTTTGAAGAATAATTTGAGGAGGACTGAGTATTTTCCAGGTATAGTTTCATTTTCTACAGGACGAGTATAGAGAGGATAGAAACGTGTAAATCTTGAATTTTGTATGCAATGCCGTAAAATGGATTTATGCACATTATTTTCTCCATAATTGTCACTTCGACTTGTTCGACAAGGTTAACTGATCATGCTACGAAAATGCGTTTAAATAAACACAAACAAAACAACAGTTGCTACGGTTGATTTCAAGATGACGTACGCGCTCGAACAGATTATCGTACTGTGAAGAACAATTGTACCGTGCTACCTAAGAGGAGGAGTATAGAGAGCATGGTGTGAGTAAGAAAAGAAGACTAGGCAGTGTGCGCATTCATGCATAAAACGAAGTGGCTCACCTGAATGGCCATGACGATGAGGGCTATGTAAGAGTACGGCGGCTTTTCTTGTCGTCTCGTTCCTGACTTTTTCGACGGACCGATTTGATGGAGTCCGGAATTGTTTCCTCCTGGAACAGATCCATGTTCTGGCGCTTTCCCGGGATCCGCAGGGCTCGGCATAAGAACGCCATGCTGCTGTATATGATGGTGATGCAAATGATGCTGAATTGAGATGCTTTGATGCACTGAAACACCTTCGGATTTGATCATGTTGCGGAAGTTAAGCTTTTCGGGTTCCTCCCCTTACCCCACTTTTTTCACTCCGTCGCCCCTCTTTGAAGTGGGAAAAAAAATCTACATAAACATTTATTACAGTACAAACATACGGGTTGAGGCTTTACGAAAAAGGGAAACGAGGAGGAATTTTCAACAAGAGGATCTTACGTTGTAAGGTCAACCACTTAGTTGTATTGTATACACGAGCCCCGGAGAACTGATATACAAACAACGGCTTGTGTAGATGTAAGGGCTCGCGGATGATATCCCGGTTGTGGGAGTTACGGGGGTTTGGCTCCCCCACTAGCTGCCTGGTGCTTTTTCTGGGAGTATCCATCCCTTCCAGTTCACGCCTACTCCTCTGTACGCCCTGCCCATCCTCTATTCATTCACGCCAATTACAAAACGCCCTTTTCCTATGGCGGAGCACTACCTCCATTTTACTGAAGATATCTCCCCATACACCCGACCAGTCAAAATACGTTGATCAAAATCGAATAACTTTTCTTGCTCACAAGACAACTATCTCAAGGCTGCCAAACACCATTCGAACTTTCGAAGGTTGTAACCCCTGAAAGTACAACTTATTTCTTAAGACGCATATCCTGATAATCGCGTACGCAACTATCGAGCTGGGCCCTTGGATTGCACCAGAATCATAGTCGTTGAGTAATGGGAGCAACGTTAAGGAGCTGCACCTCTCGACAGACTACGAGTCTCTCAACCCTGTTCAGTTTGCCCAGATAACTGAAACATCTGTCACTATTTCAGAATGAAGCGTATGAACGAGGAGTAATGCAATATTACAGGAACGTTCTAATATCTGGTGTACAGACCTGTAGCCTTTGCGTTCTTACGCTATCATCTTCCTTTACAGTGTTTTTTCGATTCTATTATTTTCTTAAAATACTTCCGCCTAAAATTAAAGTGTTCATTATAAATACGTTCTACGATTTAATTCCTTTAGCCAAAGATCAACACATAATCTGTCATGTCTATCAAGTTTAGGACAAGCGAATGTGAGTACATCAGTCGGGACGTAGGAGTCAGCGCACTGCTTCTGGTTTTCATTACATTGAATTCCTCAAACATCTGCGTATGGTGTATTATTCATACTTTTGGTCAGAAAACATTTTTAAAAAACCCCCCACCCACCACTCTCTCACAAATTTTGACACTACATTTTAAGGCATGTAGATTCCAAATCTGCTATGTCCGTCTGCCGTCCAGGCCATATTTTGCCCTTAACGTTGAAACCCAGGGTCAGCAAAAAATGGTTTACACAATTACCCGAAAACTAAATGTTGGCGACTTTATTGCATATACGTCGTGTTCGGTGTCGTTTCCTGGGTATAGGGTCGAATAGGACGGGTCTGCGATATGCAGTGTTGTGTCTAAATGGACAACAGTTAAATCGTAATAAATACAATGAGGTGAATTCTATTGATGAAGGAACACGCAGGACAGTGTAGCGGAAATTCTCTTTTATCCCTGGCCTGCCCTCATTTCCGGCACTCCCCTCCGTCTCACTTCAACCACCCATCAGTTCGACTCGTCGCATCGTGCCAATCGCCTAGAAAACGTTAATTTTCGTTGCCTAAGAGTAGCGGTCTTTTTACTTTCCTTAGCTCTACGAAGTAGAAAGGAAAGTTATGTAATCGGCTGAAAAAAAAATTCGGAGTTTTCTTCAGATCTTTACGTTTCAGACCCTCCTGAGCCCGGAAAACACTATTTGGGAAAATAGTCTGTGTGTGTATGTGCGTCTGTGAACGATTTTTAGATAAAACCACCGTACCAAATCAGCTCAAACTTCATATCTCGCCCGCAGGTCATCATGGCACGCCTAAATAAGGGTATGAACAAAATCTACCGAAAGTTAACTATAGTTATCATAGTGATCAAAACACCAAATTTTTTTTTTCTCAAAAATGACCAACGATTTTCATTAAAGTTTTGATATTGGTAGCTCTCAATAAGGTAATTGTACCATAAAATTCCCATTTGTGGGAAAATGACGAGAATAGCACAATAAATTACCAAAACTTTCGACGACACAATACCAATTTTTTTTAACATTCTACAAGAATTCCAGCGGAGTTTATAAGGAAAAAAACTGCGCAAAAACGCTTTTGGTCGAAAATTTTGATAATGAATGGGAATTTTATAGTATCATTGACTTATTGAGAGCTATCTACATAAAAAATGTAATTAAAATCGTTAGAGCCGTTTTTGAGAAAAAAAATTTGGTGTTTTGATCACTATGATGAATATAGTTAACTTTCGGTGGATTTTGCCCATACCCTCATTATTGCGTCCCATGGTAACCTGTAGGCTAGACATCAAGTTTCAGCTGATTTGGTACGGTGGTTTTCTCTAAAAACTGCGCTAAAATCGATTTCGTCGAAAGTTTTGGTAATTTATTGTGCTGCTCTCGTCATTTCCCCATAGATGGGAATTTCATGGTATAGTTGACATATTAGGAGCTATCAATATAAAAAATGTAATCAAAATGTTTAGAGCCGTTTTTGAGAAAAAAAATATTTAGTGTTTTGATCACTATGATAACTATAGTTAAATTTCGGTGGATTTTGTTCATACCCCTATTTTGGCGTCCCATAGTGATTTCCGGGCTAGATATCAAGTTTGAGCTGATTTGGTACGGTGGTTTTCTCTAAAAATCGTTCACAGACACACAGACCATTTTCCCAAATAGTGTTTTTCGGACTCAGGGGGGTCTGAAACGTAAAGATCTGAAGAGAACTCAAAATTTTTTTTTCAGCCGATTACATAAGTTTCCTTTCTACTTCGTAGAGCAAGGAAAGTAAAAATTAATTGGTTATTTGAGATTTAGTCATTTAAATGGTAGGTTCGAGGTGAATGTCAAGGGAAGGTTTATTATAGTACTTTGTTGCAACGCGACGAAGTTTTAATGGAAGACCAAACAATTTTTTCCCCTCATACGCGAAAAATACGAGAAAAAAAGGACGCGGGTGATTTAAACAAAAAAAAAAGCGACGGAGAATAAAAGGGTCATAATGGGCAAAAAAGCAAAGCTGAAGTGAAGAATGGCAGACGAGTTGAGTGGCGAAGGAGCACACGGCGCCAGAGAAGACAGACAAGGCGAAGATTTAGTGATCCAGTTCATCCACAGAAGACTCCCCGAGGACACTCGGAGCCTCGTTTTTACCCAATTTGTCATCTAGAAATTGAGAGGCGTATCTCGAGAAATGGGGAAACACGTGTGGTTCGAAACCTTAGCTCGCAATGTCTGTCTAATCCAGGGCCTCGATATACCGGGAAACTTCGCAATGACATTTAATTAGAATCAATTCCGCAGTTTTTGTTAGTACATGGGCGTCCCTACTAATTCATTCTTGTTCAAAATATAATCGTAGCATAATTTATCACAAATCGTTGAAGAACGTACGATGTGCGCTTTAAACGCCGAAAAAGAAATTAAAAGGTCTGAGAGCTCACCAAACAAATTGAAGCACTTGGCCATTCATGCGCTGCCTTCTCATGAAAGGCTTATTACAAAATCCAACTTGACAGGTTGAAATACGACTGATGGTTCTTTCACTCTAAGTAAAGCCTCCAGTTGCAAAGGAAAGGACAGACATAGCGATCTTAGGACCATGGACTAACGTAATGCAGCATTCACAAAGAGATCAAATTTTATTCTTTTAAACATCACAGAGAAGAAGACTCACTCTTCTGATCATATCACAGACTCAAGAACAGTTTAATCTTAATGAGGGGGGGGGGGGGTATCTAACGGCTCATTCAGCTATAAGTTCATTTCGCCTTACTGGCAGAAAACCACAAGTCTTCAAGTTTCAAGGTGTACTGAATTCAAATATCTGGTGCGTTGCAACACACAACTTTCCTTAGCTCTACATCAATTCACTTTGTACATGGCTAATTCTGTTTAATCAATTCATTTATCACTCAGTTAATTAGAACTCGGTCAAACAACGCTTTACGGCAGCAGGAACCGGTAGCGCTTACTGTTCCAGAATTTATTGTACTGCTCGTACGCATTGCAGGACCATCAATGAGCAATTGGTACACAGATAATTAATGAGTCTGTAAACACGAATTTTTTGAAGAAGGATAGTAATCACTTTGGCAGAGTTATTGGGTAAAACATTTTAGAACTGGTAGTAAGCGGAATGGCGGTAGTTGATATTCAGGAATTTTCGCAGTGAGCCCAATGTATCTCATGAGCGTTTTTAAACATTCACCTTTTAGGTATTGGATTGGATTACAATACCAATTTTCTTAAACATTCTAGTATCATTCCAGCAGATTTTATAAGGAAAAACCGCGCTAAAAACGCTTTTCGTCGACAATTTTGATAATTTATTGTGCTGCTCTCGTCATTTTCCCACAAATGGGATTTTTATGGTATGATTATCCTATCAGGAGCTACCAATATAAAAAATTTAATCAAAATCGTTAGAGCCGTTTTTGAAAAAAAAAAAATTTGGTGTTTTGATCACTATGATAACTATAGTTAACTTTCGGTGGATTTTGCCCATACCCTTATTTTTGCGTCCCATGGTAACCTGTAGGCTAGACGTCAAGTTTCAGCTGATTTGGTACGGTTGTTTTCTCTAAAAACCGCGCTACAATCGATTTCGTCGGAAGTTTTGGTAATTTATTGTACTGTTCTCGTCATTTTCCCACGAATGGTATAATTGCCATATTGGGAGCTACCAATACAAAAAAATTTAATCAAAATCGTTAGAGCAGTTTTTGAGAAAAAAAATATTTGGTGATTTGATCACTATGATAACTATAGTTAAATTTCGGTGGATTTTGTTCATACCCTTATTTTAGCGTCCCATAGCGGCCGAGATATGAAGTTTGACCTGATTTGGTACGGTCGTTTTCTCTAAATATCGGTCACAGACCATTTTCGCAAATAGTGTTTTTCGGACTCAGGGGGGTCTGAAACGTAAAGATCTGAAGAAAACTCAAAATTTTTTTTTCAGCCGATTACATAACTTTCCTTTCTACTTTGTAGAGCCAAGGAAAGTAAAAAACACCTAATTTCGGCGAGTGGTCTGTAGTTTGAACCGTAGTGAGCTGTTTTTATTTAAATATTTGAGCGATTTCCATCGATGAGAAAAATGGGGTGAAGGGGACCAAATGTACCATTTTTTCCGAGTACAGGTGTAATGATTAAGGTTAAACTGTCAAATTATCTCATACTAGTTAACACCTAAATTTTCTTCTCTATAAGTATCTCAGTAAACATTTGATAAACTGAGATTAAAGGCCTATGAAGCAAGGTTTTTCAACTTTTCTGCCAAACGGCTTCAAGATTTTCATTACTGACAGGATGTTTTCATTTAAATAACACTGATATCGCTCTCCACAGATGCACCTCACTGGCCGTCTTTTGAATATACGAGTATAACAACATAACGCGCCTTTACAGTCCTTGGCTATACTAGTAGAAAGAAATGTTCGTAGTTGGTTGAAAAAAAAACATTTTCAAGAAAAGAATTTTCTTCAGATTTTTACGTTTTAATGGCTGTTGAGCCCGAAAAACACCATTTGGGGGAAACGGTTTATGTGTGTCTCTGAACAAAGTTGACAGAAAACGGCCGAACTAAATCCGATAAAATTCTATACATTGTGAAACATCAAAATAAGGGTACGAGCAAAATCAGTTCAAAACTAACTATAGCTATCACACTAATCTACACACCAAGTTTTTTCTTCAAGCATGGCTGTAACGATTTTGATTAAATTTGTACGGGCAGCTCCAACCAACACAACAGTACCTTAAAATTTTCTTCAGTGGGGAAATGATGAGAGCAGCAGGGAATTTTTGAATTACACATAACAATATAAATTAGGGAAATTAATAATGTTCGTTTTTGGACGAATTATTTACTATTTCAAATGTACGTATTTAGGTACGGCAAACATCTGTCTCTCCTTCGAAAGCAAACGATTACCCAAGTTTTTCAGTAGTTCAATTTTCGCGGAGTGAGTAATTATCATAACTCAAAAGCATCATAACACAGAAGGTATCACCGAACAGAACATCGTTAGAACAAATTATTGATGGCAGGGAAGGGCTTTTGCTCCTGCCTTTTTGACGTGCTGCATCAAAAATTGGTACTGAGGTGGTTTATTGCTCAGTAGATGACGAAGTTCTATAAAAGCGTCACTAATAATATTCATTAATCCCTTCAAAAGGTTTTACTCTGGCCACTAAAAGGAATCGAGTTTCCTCAACGCCCAACAGTAATTTTTAGTCGGTCCCCTGACGTTAAGTCCATTAGATGAATTGAACAAAAGGTTTAAGTAAAACATAAATGTAGCCGAGTATTGAAAATGTTTATTAATTAAAATAATAGAGCAGTAAAAAAAAGGATATAAATAAATATTAAAATTAATTGCACATTCACTAACTAGATGCATTGCACATTAATTTTTTAAGACGTCACAAAATTAAAATACGCAGATTGAATCTGAATGATCAAGTTCGCCTTATTGAAGTCAAATACTGCTTTACATGCAACATAAACCTAACGCTAAACATTGGTAGTTGTAACGATGCGTGAGTGGTGTCGCGAACAGTGGGCACCAATACAACATGACTTCTGTCCATCCCTGATTTCTTGAATATAGCCAAAGTGAACAAACAACTTCCTCTCATCCGCATGACTCAATAGCTTCCATCACAAGATCAGAATGTTGAAAATGTAACAATTTGTGGGATTTGAGCTCTCCATTGGATACAATGATAGTCGGTTTATCAATTCTCCAGTTAACACGTCAACGATATTCGGTGAGTGGAAATAGCGGGAATATCAAACACGGATGACTAACACCTAGCGCTAGTCGGTCGCCTAAGTGAATTGGCGAACAGGTTGCTGGGAGTTAGTCGAAGATTTGACGTATTTGACCTTTATTCGAGCCTGCACATGAGATTGATAAACTGGTCCTGAGTGTTATAGAAACTAACACCGCTACTTAAAGACTGACATCTACTATCATTAATCATATTCATCAAAGTGTGGCAAATAATTTCGGGGCTTCGCTACGTAAAAATAGATGAAAAGATCCAGGAGTGCGTTTATAAACTTAATACTGGCACAAAAATATGGTACCCTAGTGGACAGTGGCCTCTAACAGGCTACATACCATCCGTATACTAACTTGTTGAGTAATTAAGAGTTTAATTGAATGCGAAAACTGATATTGTGCATAATCAACATCACAGTGCTTGAGACCCACACAATAGAGCCTGGCTGTGGATCATCTTATGTAGCACGAACAATACTACAAAACTATACTTCTGAAACCTTGAATGTACTCAATAGCAATGTCTCCCATAAAATGCCTCACTGCGTGCGATTACTAAGGCCACTTGGGGTGTGTGTTACCATGACACTATCCTCATGTATAAGGCCATATATCTAGGCGTGATTGGCTACTGCCCTGTTGTCTGGGGTAGCAAACTAACAGTCAATCAAAAGAAAGTATTGGCCCAATCCCAGAGGGCTGCGCTCCTGTGGATCACCGAGGCCTACAAGACTATCAATAGAAGAATCCAGGTGATCACTGGTCAGTTACCAGTTGATTTGGCTGTTGAGTGCATGGTTGACAAGTGGAGAGTGAAATGGGAGCTTCCCCCACTTTGGGCTGAACTCCGTGCGGATCTCACCAAAGAACAGATTTTGCTGCCATCGACGAATGGGCGTTAGAGAAATGGCAAGCAAGATGGGAATCCTCGTGAAAGGGTCGTGATACGTATGAGTTCTTCCCCAATATCCGTGAACGTCTTTCAAGAAAATGGGTTGAGCCAGACCACTGGACGAGCCAGTTCCTCATTGGTCATGGTGACTTCAATGCGCGGCTCGACTTCTTTTCTCTAAAAGACTCGTCATGCACATCTTGCGCCTCCAGTGCGGAGGAAACAAGAAACGGTGTGCTGCTGCACTGTAGTTTCTACAACAGTGAGCGACGGTTGTTAAGAGGGCAAACGAACTTAGCAGCGTTGACTGCTACAAAGGAAGCCTGTAACCATTTTGCAGAGTTTGCGAAGAAGGTGATGGCTTAGAAACACAGTCATAGTTGATCTGTCCTTTTGAAACTTACCGCCCAAGTAAATAGTTAGATCAGGTAGGAAACCAGATTAAGAACTCCTCCCAGATGGTACGGGATTCCTCAGGTGGTCACCTCTGTGCGGTAACACGCGAGCAACAGCTCTCTACTGGGAGACTGGCTAACGACCAAATACCTACCATACCTCCGCAGGTCTGAATTCAGTGGATGCTGCAGGGCAAAAGGTGCAGGGTAGAGGAGAGTGAAGGATGCTGCAGGGTAGAAAATACATTGGTTTTGCGAGTTGATGGTTGTTCTTCACTAAACCAGTACTCCCCACTCAGCTCACTCCATGCTTAATGCCTCTTGCGCATTAGCGAAACTGCAACTTCCACGACTGATATAACCCTCGTCGATGGTTTAGGAACAGTAATCAAATAAGGAAACAGACCTGTCTCTCCTAAAAATGCACCTAACGATCAATCGTCCCACAACTCAGAAATAAATGCTTAATGTGTATGGATCCCAAGTGAGTTCTCAACATCCGTAAACGTCTTAGTAAAGCTCCGTTTCTTTTCTCTCAAGGAAACCACTGGAGGACTGTAAGATGGGCGTCGACTTCATTTCAACATACAGTATTTTTTCACTATACTTGAGTTTCATCGCTTGATGTGGAAGAATGTGGGAGTCTAGAGAATATGGCACAGGAAATTACAAAAGATTGAAATCGGGAGAAAATACTTTAGTTTCGCTAGTTGATGGTAGTTCTACACTAAACAAGTACTCCCCACTCAGCTCACTCCATATTAATGTCACTTGTTAACACTGAATAGGTGAACAGAATACAGGAACTAGCTATTAATATGGGCGATGAAGCCATCCAGATGAGGCCTATCCTGATCATTTTATGATTATCGCCCCTAAGCAATGGACTTAGCACATACCACCTTCAGGGTGATCCATTTTTGATACTAAATGCTTCTCCAGTCTTGCAAATCTTATATCTGACGTATTATTCTCCAAGTAATTTTCCACTATCTGGTGTGGTGGAGCGAGAGATAGGTAATGAATTAGAACATTCCCGTGACAACCCTCGGCCAGCAGCATGTAACTGACCTTGCACATCACATCGCAGATTTCATTTGCTATTGTGCCAAACATTTTTCTTCGATCCTTTCCGTAACCGAACAAGCAAACAGATAGTTGAGTGGTTCACCTTTCCATTTCTGCAGTGCGAATGCGAATTTCACTGCAGAATGTAGAAAGAAAACAGAAAGCATACAGAAAGCGAAGTAAAGTTAGGTTCCACGTACTATGAATATGCTTAGCAGTTTACAAATCTTTTTTCAGTATCCATGTTGGTCCTCTCCAGTGTTCATTCACATCCAAAAGCAGATCTCACTATCAAACGCCTCAAATCTGACACAGCTATCACATCCCATACTAGTGACAATCAGCTATAGGTGGCATGTAGGAGAAATCACAGTACCACCTTCTTTCTAAGGAAAGAAGTTGGCAGCACCTTGCAATAACGCCGTTCTGCTCAGTAGCACAACGCTAGCTGCCAAACCTACACAAAAAGAGCTAATGATCCCACACTGTTACAACCTAATGGTGCAGGGTTTGCTCGCAGGAAAACTGGAGTGTGTGCCAAGGGCCCAATTAAGCGATAGCTACTCCTTTGGTTGCTAATCGTTCGATTTGCCATTAGAATATAACAAAAAGAGTGGAATGCCTACAATAGACCATAAAATAAAAATACAATACTATGGACGAAAAGCACCACAAAGTAATAGATTATAACATATACGCTACAACTAAGAAGACAGAACAAACGTGTAATTATAAATTGTAACTAAATAAAAGGCTAAACATAATAAATTGTAATACAAAAATTGTCAGCGAAAAATAGCACCATATTGAAGAGTGATGCTGAAATTAATAAAATAATACTCAAAGCACTAAAATACCTTCAACAGGTAAATTGTTCAATTGATAACAAATGAAGAAGAACGTTCTCGTTGTAGGCAATGTAACAAATATCTAATAAATTATACGGCAAGAATGCTCCTACCCTGTCATTCAGATGAGAAAGACGAGTGTGCCCATCTGAAATGCTCAGGACATCGTGGAGAGATCAACCCTGCAATTCTATGTTAATTTATGTCGGGCTCGTAGTTTGGGGTGGAAAGCCGAGGGTAGGACGACCCAGCGATCAATTCCAACAGCCACTAGGTTTCATCCAAGTCTGGGGGTTGTTTCTAAACTTCTATGCGCAAGGACCCCCACAGATACAAATAGATACAGATGAAAACGAAAAAAATGCCTGAAAAACGAAGAGCGAGAGGAATCCTTTTAGTTTATTACTCATTTTGAACAATACACCTACGTTTTTGGCCAGGAACTTTTTTACGCCCCCCAAAATGCTCTAAAAACATTATCGTTTGCACATGAGTTGTAGTTTTCCAGATTACTGATATCGCCATGTTATATGCTTATTTTTCGACGTTGGATTGAATAGGATAAGTCCCAATGAAGCTGTGCAGAAGAACAATGAACCGTTGTGTAATACTTTGCAGCGGTTTCAACCTTTCTCACTGTAAACAATGCTTGCGCCAACTTCGGTATTATCAGAAACCACGTAGGAGTTGTCACTTTATACATGTCTGCAGCAATTCAACTATTCAACGTTCAGTATAACCGTACTTGCAGTCAGCTACATCAGACAAAAATCGTCTTTGGATAGACTTATCATGACCAGATGGTAAAGCAAGTAGTGACCCATCAGTGCGCAAAAGGTGGGAGCTGAAGCAGAGCCATCCAAGGACCCATCCTTTCTTTCACTCTGTTCTTTTGACGTCTGGCCATTCGAGTTCGATGTCGGTACATAGGGGATTGAAAGTTTTAGCTGCTCCACTATGGCCAGATCAATGGCCTTCTCATTTCGAATAATTTCAATATTTTTTTGGCTGAGTATCCATTGTAGGTATATAAGCCATCCTTTTCGTAAATAGGTCACACAGATGATGGCATTAGTCCAAGGATTGCTGATTCAAAGTCAACAATGAAAGTTACTTTACGGAGCAGTGTACAAAATGCCCAAATAACTAGTCTGGAACTTATTTCTCTGGCATGAGCTTCAGGAGCTATCTTTTAGAAAGACTGTTCAGCTTGGTAATACTGGTTGATAGTTTCTACAGCACAGTGTTTCAGTTGTAGTTAGTTCTGATTTGTAGATGTTGAACCATTTAGTTTCAGTCACACACAACGGGGCAGTGATCACATATGTAATTCGACTAATTAAAATTTATTCCCAAAAACGGAATAATAACGGTGTATATAATCGTACTCACCAGCACGATCTATAGGGGTATTTTGAGTATTCTGGCGAAGGTTTGCAGGAACATTCCAGCACTTCCTATCGACTTACGTAGATCTCCTACAGAACTTGAATTGTAGCTGATCTCTGTAGGGCTCTACAACTTCACTGTGTGAAAGCAGCAACAAGGCTGCGACTGGAGTTGATTTGGCACCCCCTGTTCATGGTTTTGAACATTTTTTGATTGCGTCGTACGATTCCAGGACAGTTCTACGCAAAATATCTACAACTTCACAATGAGCTATTAGGTATAGTAACTAATCAGTTTCTTATTAAACCACTAAGTTAGGAAGAATAGCTGAAACTAACCATCAATGAGATATTCGCGATTGAAACAACATAATGGTTAGCCCCCACCATATTTTTTTAGCTGACATAAAATATGGCGTCTCAATTGCATTTAAAATAAATACAATATGTTTAAAAGGACAAATAAAACCTATTGGCTCAATAATAAGCCTCGGATTCTGATTGTGTTTACATTCAAATCTAGAAACCACCTTTCAATGTACTCATGACCTACGATACCTTTCATTATTTAAACGTATGGAGCAGAACCCCCCCCCCTCCCATCATCATTACAGAAATAAATGGTAGCCACTAGGTAGTTATTGTCCAAAGATCTGCAACAAAGATAATACTGCTATGAACAAAGCTGACTACGTACAGGTGATTAGCTAAAACTAAACACAGGCAATAGAAGTGATGTCCGAAATTTGTAATTGAGATTGATCACCCACCAGGTTAGTTATGAATGTGGAAGAGTACCCCAAGATCTCGTGAAGGTGGAATGGCGACCGACTTTTTTCCCGATGGTGTGAACGTGAAAACCTATTTTACTCAAAGCCTCTTCATTGAGTATCAGCCTGCCGTCGAAAACGTAGGCTGGCTTCATCATCCCCTGAAAGATTCTTTCGTAGTCCAGCGTCTGCAGAACAAAAATGATACATTAAATGTTGTTAACGGATGGAGAACACAATTTCATTCTTTCATTTCTGCTCTGTTCAATTAGAATCCCAAATTGGTCCTCAGACGTTACAGATTTACAAAATCCATACTGTCTGTATGTTGTATTTTATACTTTCCTAAGCCTTACTCGAGATTGCTTTTCTTAGTCCCCTAAACCGAAACAACGCATTTTGGGACAATCTCCGACGCTGATCTTGCATGCACTTGGCAAGTTTCAAGGATGAAGGCAGATAAAGTTAGGGCTGCAGCACCGACTGTCAGGAGACATTCTTCAAAAACACCTTTTTACAGATGAGTAAACGTGTTGCAGAGATCTGAATGTCATGAAATATTGTACAGGAATCCCTAAAATGCTCTGTGAATTTAATACAAGGTAGTTTGTTCAATTCATTCACAGTTGAAAGAACAAAGATTAATCCAGGAAACTGTACGAAGTTAGGTCTGCATTAATTCGGAAGGGAAACATGTATGTCTCAATCAATCGCATAAAATCAGAACCCAAAGTCAGAATGAACATCCACAGAGCTAGTCATGTTCCCTACATCTTTCCCCTCTAATTTCACAATGAAATAAGAAAATAACTTAACAGGAAGCAAAATAAATCTAACGAGATTGCTGGAAACGTAAGCTGTAGCCAATCCAATCTAAGACAGTCTTTTAACTTTGTCACAACCCGCCTCCCAGAGGGTTCTTCTTGTCTTCTTCAGCCACACCTCGCCTCCAAGAAGTGCGAGCAACATCAATCCTTCAATCTGCTTTTACTGCCATTTTCCTACCTTTTCTACTGTGATAGGAGGTTTTAGTAGGTTGAGATGGTTTCTGAGTTTATGACCTATCTACGTTTATTGTGGAGAAACCCTGGTCGTAACATGAGGAGCATGAATTAGTTCAGCAGGGATGGCTGCAAAAGCTACATCTATTTTCCCAGGTGTCGCATCATGTACTGCAGCTATCGGCGCTCGCTTGATGGCCCAAATAGCTGTGTTTATCTCGAGTGAAACTGGAGCACAGTTCTTGAATGTTATTCTATTTGTTTTAAAAAATGTCTGCAACTCCACTGAACGAAGGCGGAGCAGTTATCAGTAACAATGAGCTCAGGAAGGTCAAAGAGTGCGAAGATTTGATGGGGAAGTGAAATGGTAACGCAGTCACAGAGAAGGTTAGATATGCTGCAGTTGAAATGACTATTGATAACGACCAGGAAGTTATAGTTCATGAACAGTTTAATGTAATCCAAGCGAATTCTAGACAATAGCAACTGCAGTCCTTCTCACGGAACATAGGAGGTTTTCTTCGTCAGCATTACGCTTCCCATAGAAAAAAACAAAAAACAAATACGAGCGACATCTTGAAATTTTCATGATATTGCTATTGTTGGCATTTTGGATGTTAGGTATAGGAAAAGCGTAGAAAAGCGATAGAGGGTGCTAACAGATCATCTAGCGGCCCAAATTAGCGAAGCACTTTCTACTTTTCGCATGTTACAAGGGTTCCAGAAACGTAGAGACACGAAACTAAAGAGCTTCCAGTATCAAAAACGCAAATAGAGATTTTTTCAATCAAAACATACGAAGTTTTCATTCTGTCGAAGTGAAAACCAACTCAAGAAAACGGAGTTTGAATTTTACAAGCTTATTACTTTACGAAGTAAGAGAGAATAATTAATTCATGTTGGTCACTAGCGAAAACATGAGAACAATTGGGGAAATTAGAGACAGCGCATATTATGCAAAATACCACACCCATCACCGAACTATGGTGTTGTTCAATTATTGTTTCAATTTGCAACACCTAAAAATATTTACTTCGCGTGAAAATTGCGTCACAACTCACCAGAAACTCGTCCCATTCAGTGCATATGACTATGGCGTGTGTGCGCTTAGTGGCTGAGTAGGGGTCATTGTAAACTGATACGACCTTCTTAATAACTTCTGGCTCTTCAGTGAATCGTGGGTGAGAAAGATCTTCTATGATTTGACTTTCATCGACCTATACAATTAAGAAGGGTTAATAAATCGGCAGCATACTTTGCAAAGTCAAATCCAATACAAACGGGAAATGTTGAAATCAAATTATTACTAAATACAGTTTAAAAATGAACGTGTTATTTGTCCATTTATTTTTCTTCGAACGAAACACATCTATCCACTGAATTAACAATTTTCACACCCTTTCTTTATCTTCGATTCAGCAAAGGCTCATCCGAGGAATTTATGCTGACCAGGCACCTCAACTGTCCCAATTGACTAGAAACTTCAGTGTAGGGAGCTGCTCTTGTGTCATCGCCTGTGCTCGTGTTCGCTCCCACTCAGTTCTCTGTTTGTGATTGTAAATATCTGAACTCTGGCTAGGGGAAGACAGCATCATAGTGGTTCCCACACGAGGCTGCCCCCAAGGGGGGGGGGGAGTACTCTCTCCCCTCCTGTGGCTACTGGTGGCCGACGAGCTGCTGGAAACACTGCAGCTTGAAGGCTACGAAGTGGTCGCATACGCGGATGACCTTGCAGTCCTGGTAAGAGCAGGTGCGCCAAGGAAGGACTCTTTATAAATCCGACCAAGACCACCACGGTTTCCTTCACTAGACGAAGAAACCTTGATACAGTACCACCCAGAATTCAAGGAGCAAGGCTCCAGATAATGAAGGAGGTGAAATACCTCGGGGTGATACTGGACAAGCAGCTCACATGGAACTCGCATGTGAGATATGCGCTGCACAAGGCAACTACAGCCCTGTGGGCATGTTGAAGCTGTGCAGCAAATCATGGGGCATAACTCCAAAAATGATGGAGTGGCTCTTTAAGGGGGTAATAAGGCCCCGCGTCACGTATGCCTCCACGGTGTGGTGGAAGGTGACACGCCAGCTGGCAGTACAAGGAAAACTCCAACAACTGCAGCGACAGGCGTGTCTTGCTATCACAGGGGCCATGGGTACATGCCCTACTGCTGCAATGGAAGTCCTTCTGAACATCTCACCTCTACATATACACATCCAGAGGACCGCTTACCTGGGAGCGGCAAGGCTTTTGCAGACAGGTAAAATTTCCACCAGGGCTAAGGCGAGCCTCCACGGAATAACCAGACAGTTTAAGATAGAAGAAGCAGCAGTCCTTGCTACTGACGTCATGCCAGCAGCAGAAGAATTGTCGGCTGCCATTCAGCGTCAGCGTCCACTCACGGGAACGGTGGGAGAAGGCGACATTCCGGACCGAGGTGGGTGCGCTGGAGTGGTATACCAATGGTTCAGTTAAGGAAGGCCGAGCAGGGCTGGGCATTGTAGGGCCCAACTACAGTCTTGCAAAGCCGCAAGGGGAGTACTCCACGATATTCCAAGCGGAAATCCTAGCCATAAAGATCTGCGCAGAAGAGATCCTGAACAAACGGCTGAAGGGCAATCGGATCTACATTTTCTCAGACAGCCAGGCCGCCTTAAAGGCCATTGCAGCCTATAGTTTTAGGTCTAAGCTGGCATGGGAATGCCTCCATGCGCTCAAGCAGCTCGGCGCTCGTAACATGCTCTCCCTCATAAGGCTGACCGCCTTGCGAAAAGGGGTACAGAAACCCTACCCATCATGGGGCCTGAGCCACACGTGAGTCTGACGAAATCACCTGAACTCTGGTTGCTCGATGGGAGATACAGGAAAATGGCGCCCATTGGCATCGCCAGCCACGACTAAGACAGGCGAAAAGGCTTGTCAAAAAAAAAAAAAAAAATCTGAACTGTAATTGAGAATTAAACTCCGTGTTCCAGGTCCCCACTCGATGGATTTCTCAACTTCCTCAAATTGTGCATGTGGAGGCTTTTGGCCCAGTAAGAAGGTGAAGAAGGTTGACTTGACCGAATTCTCACTTGTGATAAAAAGGAGAGGAAGCCCCAATGATTAACGGCGTCAACTGTTTTTGGGAATGGGAAAGATAATTTTTTTGTTAACTTTCTCCATCACCACCGAAACATTAATGCACCTGAAGTGCAATTTGTAATGGATTATTGAATGAACACTCCAATGACTTATGTCCATAGATCAGGAAATTTCTTCGATAGGAAGGCGAAAGTCCCTTTCAAGTATATGTGCCCCACAGATCGTTTCTTAAGTAATGGAGGTTCAAAATCGACGATCATGTGGCTCACTTCCACTATCTAGAAAACTTGTATGCCACTAATAAACATACGTTTTGGAATGGGTTTCCATCGATGGGGTTTAAAAACGTATTAAAATTTCAGAGGGGTTACAGGTTTTCAAAACAGAGAAGGCAGCAGTGTCTGCTAGGCTTGCGCTGAAACACATCTCACATTAAACTCTAATCAAGGAAGAAAGGTTATGAACGAACCTTAGGATCATAGATATGGACATACGCCCCTTCATCAATTAGAGTATGAGCAACATGGATTGCAGGTGACTCTCTAGTGTCGCCAGTGTCTTTTTTGAATGCGAATCCCAAAATACATATGCGCTTCTCAGTCACAGTGTTAAACAGAGATTCGATGATTTTGGCAGAAAAACGAGATTTCTGATACTCGTTTATATTTATTACCTGATAAAAAAAACAAAAAAAAACAATAATTAACACAATTCAAGAGTTGTACAAATTATGTTAATAAAACATACGAAATACAACTAATAACATTGTGTACCTGCTGCCAATACGCTGCAACTTCGGGTAAGTTTAGGCACTCACATATATACACTAAATTGAGGATATCCTTCTGGAAACAGCTTCCACCAAAACCTAAATTAATAATTTGAATTAAATTGGTGCTTAACTACAACTGTAGTACATTAAATTTATTGGGTATCATCTGGAATTGACACATGGGAGTAGGTACCACATTTCTTCATTTGTTTTTCTAGAAATCAAACATTCATATCAAACAGTAGTATTTGCTAGAGTCGACTGAAAACGAGATAAACAGGAATCATACGATAATAAAAATCGAAAAGTGTGTTAGGAGGAGAAAAGAAAGTAAAAATATCTGGTGCGTTGCAACACACAACTTCCCTTAACTCTACAACAATTCACTTTGTACATGGCTAATTCTATTTAATCAATTCATTTATCACCCAGTTAATTTGAACTTGGTCAAACAGCAGCAGGAAGCGGTCGCGCCTACAGTTCTGGAATTTATTGTGCTGCTCGTACTCATTACAGGACCATTATTGAGCAATCGGTACACAGATAATTAATGAGGCTGTCAACAAAATGTTTTTGAAGAGGATAGTAATCACTTTTGTAGAGTTATTGGGTAATAACTGTTAGAACTGGTGGTAAGCGAAACGGCGGTAGTTGAAATTCAGGAATTTCTGGAGCGAGCCCCATGTATCTCATGAGCGTTTTTAAACACTCACCCTTTAGGTATTAAACAATACTACAATAACAATTTTTTTGAACATTCTACTAACATTCCATCGGAACTTATGAAGAAAAAACTGCGCTAAAAACGCTTTTCGTCGAAAATTTTGATAATTTATATAGCTGCTCTCGTCATTTTTCTTCGAATGGGACTTTTATGGTTTAATTGCCTTATTCAGAGCTATCAATATAAAAAATGTAATCAAAATCGTTAAAGCCGTTTTGGAGAAAAAAAATTGGTGTTTTGGTCACCAGGATAACTATAGTTAACTTTCGGTGGATTTTACTCATACCCTTATTTTGGCGTCCCATGGTAACCTGCGGGCTAGATATCAAGTTTGAGGGGATTTGGTACGGTCGTTTTCTCTAAAAACCACTCTAAAATCGATTACGTCGAAAGTTGTGGCAATTTATTGTGCTGCTCTCGTCATTTTCCCATTAATGGGAATTTTATGGTATAGTTGCCATATTGGGAGCTATCAATATAAAAAATTTAATCAAAATCGTTAGAGTCATTTTTGAGAAAAAAAATATTTGGTGTTTTGATCACTATGATAACTATAGTTGAATTTCGGTGGATTTTGTTTATACCCTTATTTTGGCGTCCCATGATGACCTGCGGGCGAGATATGAAGTTTGAGGTGGTTTTCTCTAAAAATCGTTCACAGACACACAGACCATTTTCCCAAATAATGTTTTTCGGACTCAGGAGGGTCTGAAACGTAAAGATCTGAAGAGAACTAAAAAATTTTTTTCAGCCGATTACATAACTGTCCTTTCTACTTCGTAGAGCCAAGGAAAGTAAAAATGCATGGTCCATAATGATGCTTTCCCCGTCGACACATTAATAGTGCACAGTATGACGAGAACCATTATAAAACTAACGAAATGGCACATTCCACATGTAAAAGGTTAAATGTTAATTTGCGACCAACAAAGGGACATCGAAAAATTAAGGTAAGAGAAATGGGCGAACGAACGGAAACAGTAACACATGAAACGTACCTACGGAAGCTTTAAGGAACTTGGGACCAATCCTGGAGTCCATTCCTATCGCTCGGGCAACTTCAGAGACATCAGCTCCCGTAGCCTCACACACTGCAGAGAGAGAATTGATGCTCGAAATACGTTGGGCCAGGAAAGCATTTGCCGCCTGTTTCAAAAACAAAATGGGCATAACCCGAAGATGAAGCAAATGATATCCATACAACGAATGATTCAACTACAACATAAATTAAGAGCCAGACTAACCAACTTAGAAAGCTCTGACGACCACGTGTTGGTAGTAATAATTTTCTCAGCAGGTATCCACCTTTTGTACACAGAACTGAGAGCTTCAACAGCTGCACGCCCTGCAGTAGAATCCTCTCCGCCAATTAAAACTCGGTCTGCCTTCACCAAGTCCTCAATGGCGGTTCCTTCAGAAAGAAATTCGGGATTGGAAAGGATCTGCAACAACAGTAAGCCATTTAACAAGTAATCAACTAGAATAATACAAGATTATTCGAACAGGATTCTCATCTCATTAAGCGATATTTTATTGTGCGCAATTAATCTTTAAAAACTACGGAAAAATTGGAAGCATTATACCAACGAATAAAGTTTATTTTCGCCCCTACAAGGGTTTCATGTGGCTACCACTTTCACTAAAGAGGCAATGCAATGCATGAGAACGTGTTCGCCACATCACACTCCACACATACAGTGATAAAGGAATGTTAAAAGTTCAACGACCGCCGTTATCGAGATCAAATCCAAATGCAGATGAACAGAAAATCTCACACCGCTTTCAGACCACACTTTCAGTTTCATGTGAGTGCAAAACTGTCGACCGCCACAAGGTTGTGGAACGGATAATCTTGAGTTTTATCCAAGTTAACTCACAAGATTTACTGCTCATACAACATACGTTTATTGAGATAAGATGTAGGTATTGGCTACAATATCTAAAATTTCGTTGGAGCCATTTTTTCAAAAACGGCTCCAGTCTACTGATGGTTGACGAAAGAACTGTGGAGAATTTAATGCCTACTGGCTCCTCCGCCAGTAGGCATTAAATGCGAATAATATGAAATCGAAATAAAACTGTTTTGGCACATTCTGTTTCCACACATTCCACAGAAACTAGAATCCCCAAGCCACTGAAGAGGTCACTCCAGACCAAGGGTTTTGTTATTGTTCCTTCGTACTCAGCTGTCACAACCTAATTTTCTTATTGTGGAATCGACTTTAGTTTTTCATATTAATTTTGTTTACAATATTAAAACACTGTAGACGATTAGCCGTAATAACACCAATCTTTCACGCAAGTCCACAGCTACCAACAGTCGGCACTCTAAGAACAAGTTAAGACTTCAGTTCACGCGACAACCGGGACAAAGACCACGTCGAGTGTCTCGGTCTCTTCTTTACCGACTGAAAGTCGAGACCGAGACTGCAACCAAAACTATTCATTTCGTATCGAAGTCTGTCGATGAAGTCAGTTGTGTAATTGTGTGAACTGTGTCATTAATTTACACTGTAATGGAAAGCCAAGTAATAGAGTTACTATTAACAGAAGATGAAGACGATATCTTGCTTTTTTATTATTATAAATCTAAAAAAGACTATTAACGAATTATATGTAACTAGAGTACTGCCTGATCTGTTCAGTAAGCTTTTCAGTCTTCGTAAGGAAACGCATTTTTATTATTAAACACGTGCTTTTCAAGCGTGACAAAGGACACTACAGGTCCTGGCTGACCTGTCTCACATGCGAATTGGCGACTATATCAACTCCAACGACGCAAGCAGTCTCCTGTCTCTATCTCAGTCGCAGTATTAACTGTCACCTTTGAATACCCATGCTTCAATGTACTTTTCAATGCTATTCGACTGTGTAATGAGTTAATTCAATATGAAAGCACCCAGTGTCAGTGTAAAGAATGAAACCAACATTTTGAACCAATTTAAGTTCTACTCAATTTCCCAACTTACAAGGGAAGGGTACACAGCTAAATGCTTCTGGAAACTTTACCTCCTGTACTGTCGACGCCAAATGTGTATTAGAATAAATTTATATCCATTTCGTAATAAATTTTCAAGCGATTTCCCAGTTATTACTCGGTGTTTACATCGTACCCCTAGTATTTACTCAACTGTCCTGACTTACTCCTATTCAAGGAACTGGGCGATCGTGGTCTAGTGGATAAAACATTCGTTCATAATTTTCGACGTAAGTCGAGGATTGTGGATTGGAGCTCTGGAGCGATTGCCGTAATTTTCGCCTGGGTCAGCAGCTCTTCAAAAGCATCTCCAAACTTACCCCAGAACACAACATTCTAACGTAATTGCAATAATTTCAGCTTACGTTCAAAGCACATAATTTCACCAATGATTGTTACTCAGCTTCTCAACACTTAAGAATCAATTGCCAACCATTTCACACAACTTACTAGCATCGTTATTCTACTCAAAAGTTCGTTTCAGCAATTCAACCTGCCGACGCTATGCTGGCATTGGGGAACAGAAGAATAGCTACAGTATTGAGCTCATTCATTATTTCGTAAGGTGCACATTGAAGATGTTGTTACCTGATAGGAAACGCTTTCTCTCAGATTTGCCTGAAGTATGTTGGATATACTTTCAGCAGCACGGACAGGAACTGTGCTCTTTTCAACAACAATTTTGTGTCCAATAGCAACCTCAGCAATCATACGAGCAGCTCCTTCTACATACTTGAGATCTGCTGCTCTTCCCTGTACAATATCAATGCATCACATAAACAAGCATTTTAACGTAGTAAAGGACGATTTTTTAATAACCATTTCCCGTTAATGTCAACTTACTTTGCCATTACCAAAGGTTTTAGTCGGTGTGTTGACGCATATGAATATCAAATCGGCTTCTTTAATATTAGTCTCAATTTCGGTACTAAAAAATAAGTTTTTCCCTCGGCATTTCCTAACCACGTCATCCAACCCAGGCTGAAACAATCAACAAAACAAAAAATGGTTATTCGAAATACATTGGAAACATAATAAGCACACGACAAATATCTGGTGGGACGCATCTCAAATCTTTCCTCAGCCCGATGCACGTTCAGCGATTTTGATCACTCCAGTAACTAATCCAATCTGTTTTTTCTGTAACTCACATTATATGAACTTCGTAGAACGTAGCTCTACACTACGCTGCACTAAACTCAACGTGACTGGTATACAGTCAAATAATGTATGTAATTGGCCGTTTTTGTTTACACAACCTTATTTTGGCTTCCCATGTTGATCTGCAGTCTACTGTCACGCACACATAGGTCATTTTCTCAATTGGTTTTTTTGGCTGCAAATTTTTGTTTGCAGCCAATTTAATAACTTTCCTTCGTACTAGGAATGGCTGAAATTGACATTTAACCCAATATGCGCTACACTCACATTCTGAAGTACATTTTGTGATATTCAGTATGATTATTTCAAATATAGATAGTGCATAGATAGCGGCAAAACGATTCCATTTTTCATCATCACTTAGGGGCAAACATTTGAAAACAAAATCAACCCAAAAATCCACTATTTCCGCATTTATAATATTCATGAGGAAGGTGAATAGATGTACCCTATACTACCACTAACACAATTGGTCATGGACTCAGTTCTTTAATAAAAGGGAATAAACTACTAGCCAATGGGCAAGCAGCCTCCCCAACCACAAAGGGGTTACTAAATAAGAGAACAAGTTTCTTTTTCCCAGCAAGCAAAGCTCTTTTAAAGTGACCACAGTTACTTTCAGTTTGAAAAGATTATGCTAATGAAATTTACACTACACATGCTCCGAAAAGAATTGGAGTTTCGCGAAATTACAATTCTATAACAAAAAAGCCAAATCAAACGAAGTGTGACAAATATAAAGATGATTAACCTCATAAATTGGAAGGGAATCCGAATTCCACTGAGCTATTCGTTGCACACTTCTATCAACCACTGTCACTTTGATTTCTGGGCATTTAAGAGCAATGACACTGCACGTGGGTCCACCAACGTAACCGGCGCCGATACAGCAAATATTCTTGACCTCCATTTTGGCAGACTGAGGCTGAAAAGTGAAAAATTAAGGCGACGCCAATTAATTAAAATGTAACGCTCTGCTGAAGGTAATAAAAGAGAAATGTGTGGATAAATGTTTTACGGAAATATCTAATGAAATGACGTGTAGTGTGTACGACATAGTTCGGAAGATTAAAACAAAAATTGGGTTACTTCAACGCATCACCGTATGATAAATAGCAATCTCTCACCACTTCTTAAAGATTACCGAATCAGAGGCCTTCGGCGAGAACCTCACAAATTGTATTTCACACGGATCAAAAACGGAAGGGATTAAGATAACCACAGTTACAACTGAATTACTAATTAATCTCTTAATCCAAATTAAATGTACTCTGATTCACAATACCGACCATTGATCTCTCAACTTAGTACATCACATAAATCAAAATTCCTGTTACGACTTTTCTGTAACTGGTTGGGTAAACTTGGGATGTTCAAAAGATTACATTATATTACTCAGTACCGCTGAAATGGAACGTCAATAAAGTCTGCTTTCAGGAGTATATGTGTTTGGATTGTTGAGAGCAAAAAGTTCCCATCTTTTATCAGTACACCACATAGTTTACAGATTGGTCGGATGTATGTAACCCTCTAGAGGTTGATTTACTATCTCAATAGCGTCTGTGTGGAAAAATATCACCGATTGACGGTACCTGTCGATAAGTCAATAATGGAATTTGGAAGAAAAACGTTTCTAATGGTTGGATTTGATCATAAATCTTTCACAAATTTTGTTCATTCAGTCAATTTCGAAAAAGATGATTGCGACCAACCGCACTTTGTCAATCGTGTCACGAGGCGTATCGTGGTACTGAACGTGGCAAGGCACTACTCACTTTTCATAATTTTATGTGGATACCCCCAATGTACGCTCTGATAGAGCCACCAAAATACGATACATGGCGCATTAACTTTGGTTAACACATCTCTTTGGAAACGTATATGAAGAAATAATGGGGAAACAGGAAACCCGCTAGTTTGATCGAGAGAGCCGCTTCAAAGAAAATGGGAAAACGATCATTTAATGTTAGGTAAATCTCGTTTTCTGATTTATCTCGGCTTATATCTCCGTTCAACGCTAAGTTACAAAAATTCAGTTGATATTACCAGAAGATACTGTGTTCAATCAGGTTGATTGAATTCAGTCTGGTATTACTGTGGAAAACTCAGAAACATTCAAAAAACAAATATTGACAAGTCGAAGACACTCTGAGTTCAATGTAAATCGTCAAAGTCGTTTCACCAAAAAGCTAAATACACCTCTTTTTGCTTCAGAGGCCACTCACCGAATGCTCAGACGTATTTATACAAAAATATCTGGTGCGTTGCAACACACAACTCTCCTTAGCTCTACACTAATTCACTTTGTACATGGCTAATTCTATTTAATCAATTCATTTATCACTCAGTTCAGTTGAACTTGGTCAAACAACACTTCACAGCAGCAGGAAGCGGTAGCGCCTAATGTCCTGAAATTTATTGTGCTGCTCGTACTCATTCCAGGACCATTATTGAGCAATTGGCACACAGATAATTAATGAGACTGTAAACACGAATTTTTTGAAGAAGGATAGTAATTACTTTTGCAGAGTTATTGGGTAAAAACGTTTAGAAATGGTAGTAAGCGAAACGGCAGTTCAGGAATTTCTGGAGTGAGCCCCATGTATCTCATGAGCGTTTTAAAACACCTCACCCTTTAGGTATTGGATTAGACTACAATACCAACTTTTTTTAACATTCTACAAAAATTTCGGCGGAGTTCATAAGAAAAATATCTGGTGCGTAGCAACACACAACTTTCCGCCACCCCTTTAAGTTCGAACACCACCTAGATAGGCGGGCGCTATATCTTCGTTCAACGCATTTTTACAGGAACATTTATCGAGAACAAAATGTAGGGACTAGTTAGCTGAGAGTACTCCGAAAGTTTGATCGAAATCGTTAGAGCCGTTTTTGAGAAAATTGGAATACCGATAAATTAATATTCGACAAATCTCCTTTTCTGAGTTAACTTGGCTTATATCTCCGTTCAACATATACATACAGAAATAATTATAGAGAACGAAATGTTGGTATGGGTGACTTAAAGACACTCCATTAGAATTTATCACACCTGGTAAAGAAGTTACCCTGGAATTTACGGAAATGTTAGAAAAAACGTTATTTTCGACACATTTTGATTTTTATCTCTGTTCAATGGACCGTCACAGGAACATTTATTGAGAAGAATATGTAGGTATCAACTATTTGAAAACATCCTGTGAGTTTGGTGGAAATCGCTGAAGCCGTTTTGCCAAAAAGCGTAAAAAACCTATTTTTGCTCCAGGGGCCATATCTCCGTTCACCGTATTTTCATGGAGATATGTATAGAAAAGAAAAGTTAGGTATTGATTAGGAGAAGATAATTTGAAAGTTTAATCAAAATCGTTAGAGCCGTTTTCGAGAAAAATGCGAAAAACCCTAGTTTTTGGTACATTTTCGTCCCCCCGCCCTCCCCGCCGGCCGAACTCGTCCATAACCTTATTTTGGTGTCTACAAAAATAACGAACAAAACAAAAGAAGAACCAACTCAATCGGATCAGCCGTTCGCCCGCAAATCGAACTACAGACACACACACACACACACACACACACACATACACACACACATACACACGGACCACGCGCCGAAATTAGGTTTTTTAGACTCAGTAGGGTCTGAAACGTAAAGATCTGAAGAAAACCCAAATTTTTTTTTTGGGCCGATTACTATACTTTCCTTCCCTTCGGGTAGCGGAAAGTAAAAACAGCGCTAAAAACGCTTTTCGTCGAAAATTTTGATAATTTATTGTGCTGCTCTCGTCATTTTTCCACGAATGGGAATTGTATGGTATAATTGCCTTACGGAGAGCTATCAATCTAAAAAATTTAATCAAAATCGGTAGAGCCGTTTTTGAGAAAAAAAAATTTGGTGTTTTGATCACTATGATAACTATAGTTAAATTTCGGTGGATTTTGCCCATACCCTTATTTTCGCGTCCCATGGTAACCTGTAGGCTAGACATCAAGTTTCAACTGATTTGGTACGGTTGTTGTTTCTAAAAACCGCGCTAAAACGGATTTCGTCGAAGGTTTTGGTAATTTATTGTGCTGCTCTCGTCATTTTCCCACAAATGGGAATTTTACGGTATAGTTGCCATATTGAGAGCTATCAATATAAAAAATGTAACCAAAATCGTTAGAGCCGTTTTTGGGGAAAAAAATTTTTGGCGTTTTGATCACTATGACAACTATAGTTAAATTTCGGTGCATTTTGTTCATACCCTTATTTTGGCGTTCCATGGTAACCTGCGGGCGAGATATGAAGTTTGAGCTGATTTGGTACGGTGGTTTTCTCTAAAAATTGTTCACAGACACACACACAGACTCACAGACCATTTTCCCAAATAGCGTTTTTCGGACTCAGGAGGGTCTGAAACGCAAAGATCTGAAGAAAACTCACTTTTTTTTTCATCTGATTACATAACTTTCCTTTCTACTTTGTAGAGCCAAGGAAAGTAAATAGATAGGCGTTGATTAGCAGAAAATACTGCGACAGTTTAATCAAATAGTCAGAGCCGTTTTCGAGAAGAACGAAAAAGCCCTCCATTTTGGGTATATCTTGGCCTCCTACTACCCTTCCCAAACCAAAAAAATAACGAACAAATTAAAAACGGATTGAGCTCAATCAGCTCAAATCTGGACCGACATGCACAGACCACGCTACGAAATTAGGTTTTGTGGTACATTTCGGGTAGCGGGAAGTAATGATGATTCAAATTCAAGTCCGATATTGCACAAGTGGAAATTCTTAGACACGTGGAAACGTTAAATCATTTGAAGAATGAGTACACGGATCTTCGTGGAATTTACTTTACATTCCCATCACGTAACGTACGCAATACAACCAAGCGATTAGCGCGTACTCGTCTATAGCTCGAACGGAGGGGTTCACATTAGTGATATTCAAAGCACGTACAAGTCGAAGGACCCTAAACAGAGAAATCCTAAAAGAATGGGGACAAAGGTCGGCTGAAGTTAATCCGGAAACACACGGATGACCCAAGAAATACAGAAGTGAGGTATTTTGCGTAAGACAGAGAGAATCTTCAAGGTGGGGAAGGGACAGAATGAAGGCCGTTCATGGGGCCAAGGCTGCAGCAAGCAACGATTTATCTCCTCAATCGAACTTACGTTGATCCTTTGTACTTTTCGGTATGAGATCATTAAATAAAGCCCGAAGACGAACCTATTCAAGTTGCTTGTCACACAAATGTTGAAAAATATTTAATGAGCAACGTATACACGCTGAAGAGCGGTGGTACGTCAAACCATTGGGTTTGGATGAATTAAACATTTTGAGAAACCGTACACCATTCATCATCGTTGTTTTCGAAACGTCTACTCCTTACACGACCAATCCCAAGATCGTTACCGGAAACACATCGGACATTGTCGATGTTGACTTTCATTCAAATTAATTAGACGTGATTGAAATTTATTAACTAAGTGTAAACCACCGTTCACTAATCACTTCAACGGATTTACTCAGTCAAATCTACAGCGTCTAATCCTCAAAACCTATTACAAATAAGCTTAAGGCAAATGGAAGATTTTTTTTCATCCATCGTCCCCTAACAACCCTCACGACTTTTTACAAACCTAACATTTCAATCAAAGCCACTGTTACCACGACTGCACTACATACATGCTGTTGTCATACACGGATATGTATGGCACGCTCGCCTCAACCAAACATTATCAAGATAATAACAAGAGCGTCACGAGCAGTACCCAACAGGAGAAACTTATACATCCACGTTCTCGCGTATCACTGTGAGACCAGCAACACTAGAGCAAGGCTAGTGTTATGTATGCGATGAACTGACAACAATGACCATGGGGGCCATGTGCTTTAACAATTTCACATATTTTATTTCAAGAATTTAGTGAAAGTTTGAAGATTTTATTTCGAGAATTTAGTATAACATATAATTAATATTTCAATGTGTATAACGCCTACATGGAGCAATCTTGAATTAATCAATTTATATTAAATATAATTGAAATAGTGCTGCCCCAAGCGTTCTGGAGCACGTAGCACTCTCCTGATTCGTGTAGGAGGCACTTAACAAAAGTTCCAGATGGTGACAAACTCCATATTACGAAAATTTTCTCATACATGATCTAATCGAACTTTATCATTTTATTATTGCACCCTGACTGCCTCTTTTGGAATAAGGACCATGGCGTGAAGAACTAATATCTTACTAAACCATAACCAACTTCTTGCAAGAAATCTTCGGTATCCATCTGTGGAGTGGTTTTACAGAAACTGCTCCGTGTCGAATCTTTGGCAGAGGGCTGTAATGTGATATTCCTGTTTGCATTCCCTTGCACTCAGTTTTGGCTGTTTAATCTTCATCCCGCGTAATTGTGAAAAAACATTACTCATACCAACTATCAAGATGCACATGTCAGTTAATGGGTCAGGCCTCTCACATGCATCCTATTTAGCAATCTGGTAATTTACATTTCCATTCAGGGAAATAAAAGGCCGTTCCATTGTACTTCCGTCGACTGTGAGCACCCATTCACAGGTGGGAGACGGCATGGGTCTGCTGCCACCATGGAAACAGGTCTTCAGCCAGGCAAGTGCCCCTGTGAAAACAAGTTTGCCTACCATTCCCTCCTCCCCTATCAAAAATTCTGAAGAGCTTGTGTATTAATCCCCCACCAACAACTACCTCTTCCTCTGGCTGACATTTCTGTTCAAATAACCAAAAACCCTGCAAATTATTACACAATGGTTTATTATTCTCATGAACAGCTTGACCTAGTATTAGTGCTCCCCCATCCCATTCGATTCAGCATCGAATACTAGTAAACCATACGAAACATGACCTGGCTACAATGGAACTACGGAAACAAAACGTCTGATGATTTTGCCCCGTCATCGGGGAAATTGGAATGGTGCGCTCAAAGCGAACCCGTTCCGAGGCGAAAGGGGAGTTGAGTGGCAGCGTCGTTGGGAGGCGAGCGAGCGAGCGGGTTTTTTAATGAGACGGGCGGGGAGGGAGGGAGTTTAAACGACGAAACGCTGTAGCTCCCACGTTGTACTGCGTTTAGTTAATTTTTTTAACCGTTTTTTGCCCATTACAACCACGGGCTTCGTCCGATCGGATTGCCGAGATGGCGGGTACAACTAGATACCAAATCAGATTTTTGGGTGAAAGAACGATTTTTTAGACCACGTTAAAGGCACAAAACGGCCCAGACGGCAGACGGGGGACGGCGAACGGACATTGCAAATTTGGAATCTCCAAGTCTTGAAACGTAAAGTATCAAATTTTGGGGGGGGGGGGGTTGTAAAAAAATTTTCGTGACCGAAAACATAGGGTTATTATTCAGAATGAATAATAAACCAAAATCTACTCTACGGCACACTGGCTACTTTGCGAAAATGATGTTCCACACCTTCAGGGCAGGAGAAATACTAGAGGTAGCTGGGCAAACTATTGCTTGAGCTCCCGCTTCTTGAGGACCTCCTCCAGAAAACCTATTGCCAAATCCTCCATTTGCACTTGAGCAGGGTAATAGTTCCTGCACTGATTTTCCAGCTGTTCCAAGATTATTTAATTGTTAGGTTAGCCCTGACTTCCTTAATTACCTCTTACACTTGACACAGCCAGGACTCCACTATAGGAGCACCATGGCACGGTTTACGACTGACTTAAGAACCCTGATCTGATCCATAATTCCTAGATAAAACTTACGATAGTACTCAACAGAATAACCCTCTTAATAGATCATAAGATTCATGTCTACGGGTTCAGGAACGGTCAGTATTTGAAGAAAACCGACCTGCTCATCAGAACATGCATCCAAGTAAAGAAACGCAACAAGCCACATTGGCATCAAGTTCCCTATAGAACGCGTGTTTCAGAACGACACAGTTTTTAGGGGTATTACTTTTTACTTTCCGCTACCCGAAAAGAAGGAAAGTATAGTAATCGGCCCAAAAAAAATTTGGGTTTTCTTCAGATCTTTACGTTTCAGACCCTACTGAGTCTAAAAAACCTAATTTCGGCTCGTGGTCCGTGTGTATGTGTGTGTCTGTAGTTCGATTTGCGGGAGAACGGCTGATCCGATTGAGCTGGTTCTTTTGTTGTTTTGTTCGTTATTTTTTGTAGACACCAAAATAAGGTTTCGACCGATTTCGGCCGATAGGAATGGGGGGGGGGGCGACGAAAATGTACCAAAAACTAGGGTTTTTCGCATTTTTTTCGAAAACGGTTCTAACGATTTTGATTACACTTTCAAACTATATTCTCCTAATCAATACCTAACTTTTATTCTCTATACATATCTCCATGAAAATACGGTGAACGGAGATATGGGCCCCTCAAGCAAAAATAGGTTTTTTACGGTTTTTGGCAAAATGGCTTCAACGATTATCACCAAACTCACAAGGTGTTTTCAAATAGTCAGTACCTACATATTCTTTTCAATAAATGTTCCTGTGACGGTCCATTGAACAGAGATAAAAATCAAAATGTGTCGAAAATAACGTTTTTTCTAACATTTCCGTAAATTCCAGGGTAACTTCTTCACCAGATGTGATAAATTCTAATGGAGTGTTTTCTAGTCACCCATACCAACATTTCGTTCTCTATAATTATTTCTGTATATATATGTTGAACGGAGATCTAAGCCAAGTTAACTCAGAAAAGGAGATTTGCCGAATATTAATTTATCGGTATTCCAATATTGTCAAAAACGGTTCTAACGATTTCGATCAAACTTTCGGAGTACTCTCAGCTAACTAGTCCCTACATTTTGTTCTCTATAAATGTTCCTGTAAAAATGTGTTGAACGAAGATATAGCACCCTCATATGTAGCTGGTGTTCGAACTTACGGGGGTTGGCGGAAAGTTGTGTGTTGCTACGCACCAGATAAGCTTTCAAGCATTTGAAGCTTTCAAATGTCCTCTCTATGCAACAAAATATAAACTAGTAATTACTAGTAGTTAAACGTTAGAAACTAGTAGTTACTTCATCAACTCGGCCAGAAATTGGTGATACATATTAAACCATTTTAAAAGTGACATTAATGCACATTAGAGTTTCTTAAAAAGCCGCCTTTTGAACAGAGGGAAACCGACCGGAGAAACGGGTCTGCAAAATGCGATAAAAACATCCTCTTAGTTCTCTTCCCACACTTGTAGTCGAGCTTTTAATCGCGAGTTCTTGAAAAAGCTGATGATAAATAATTCTTTAAACAACCAACGTGATTGTGTGATGTCCAATAAATTAGGGAAGAAAGCCAAACGATTCTCAAGTGTGAACAGACACCCAAATAAGGAAATACATAAATCAACTTTAAAATATTGCGCGTACGTGGGGGAAAGCAGGATATGACAGGGGGAGGGCTCTGTGATAGAATGACCATCAGTTTAAATGAAAACTGAAAACATGCTTATGATAGCTCAGTCGACTCATCTTCTTGGTACTCGGTAAATCGCACATCTGGCAGGAAACTGTCAGAACTGCAAGCTTAATTGTATGCACTCCACTTGCTTCTGACACTACCACTCAAAGATAGCCTCTTCATTTGATTTGTCTTCAAGTACTGGGTGAAAAGCCACCCCTCACCACTAAAATAATTACACACATTTCTTCAGAACATACGTCCAATTAGACATGTCTGGGATGTCATAGTGGAATAGCGTATAAGGAAGCTCTTGTTTTAAGTAATTATGGGCCTATAGACTAACCAGATGGTACCTAAGGAGACCTTGAAGTGACTGGCAGCATGAGTTGCTAGAATTGCTAACTGTGCACTAGAAAGTGAGTTCAATGAATTCAAGTTGAGTAAAGAAGTTTTAGAGCTTGGACTCAGAATGAAAGTTTGGAATCTATTCTGGCTCCCCCTCCCCCGATGCTGAGATCTGCCATATTATGCTACTTCTTTGCTTGCTACACATATGAAAGATCCCAGAGACTACTTGGTCAACCAGCCTCGCCCCTTCTACAGAGACTACCTGGTAACCCCCACTCCTTCCCTACATCAGTCTCCCCATAAGGCAACCAGTAACTGCCATCGTGATATGGCATCGTTGGGTCTTGGAAAACATCTATACCATATGGTTAAGTAAACAGGCATCCTCAGACTTGACAGTGAACCTGCACAGCCCAGCCAGTTTAACAATTAATTACATCACGCAGTAAAAACGAGATCTCTCCTGGTAATTGTGCTAAGGAGTTAGGGCAGGTCTGCCAGAAGGAGTATGGTTAAAGCCAATATACCTATTGGGTGAGCCTGTCTTCCCTCCCTGGTGGAGCACTTTACTCGCGAGTGTAGACTTACAGACAGAAGATGGTGCCTTTACATCGAAAGCGCTCGCCCATAGTACACCTCCACCTAGAGAACTCACCTAATACGTACGTTATCTTTAACTTAGTAATGCCTTCCATGAGTAGCCTATCACACCCTTGCAGAAAGGAATATTTTTTCATTTTACTCAAGAGCATAAAGAAACATATGAATTGAATAAATTGTCGAGGTCGATTTTTGCTTCTTATTTCGCGACATTATAAGTGGAACATTCTAACCCACTAAAGTTTAAGGAGAATACAAATTTATTGGTAGTCTGTCGGGAAGCCGGCACTTTAAAATTGACGTCATTATTTCCCAGCTGTCTACAAATTCCCAGTTAGTCATTGGATCGCTCTGCCTCGGAGAAAAATGCTAACGTCAACCAAACCTAAGACGAAACTAAACTTGAACCGAGAAGTCTGGCGAACTATTACAAGAAAAACATATTTTCAATACGTGCACTCCACTACTTGTGCCTTTTTCCTACGAATTATCCGAGGGGTGAAATTGCAAAGTAGAATGGAGTAAAAATAGAATCTGGGGTTTAAAAAGTACATTTTAGGATGTTAGTAATCAAATACTGAAAACCAACCCAACTTCGGCTTTTTTAAATCCCCTTCATAAAGTCTGAATTCGGATATTTTCATTTCGGGGCCACCAATTCGACAGAACGGGTACTTACTCCAGGAAGCCGATGACGTGCCGTTACCTGAAGCGGGCTCAACGATAACCTAAGTGCAAGGAGGTTGCCGTAAAATAACACAAAACTAGAAAAAGGTAATCACTTTACAGGTTATTGCCGTTTGATAGAAGGGGGGAGCGTGATAAAGGAGAGGAGTACGTTCTAACGAAGTGACCGTAAGTAGCGACTCGTAGCGGTGAACTAATAAACTTACAGCTTGATGTCAAAATCAAAAGGTAGCAGGCAATTTCGGTAGTTGAACCACTTTGTAAATATCTGTCGATATTGTTTATGTTAGCTGACTCTTTCTATAACTCGACAAGTTGAAGTCATGATATCCTTATAATACCGACAGGTATTTGGCCTGACGGTTAGTACTAACGCCATTCATTCCAGCTATGTAGCTAATAAAACGTGGCAACTCAAATTAAAATATCATTTCGATATTACCATATGCAATGTCGGTGATGAAAGCATTCCTATTTATTACTGTCCTTAGCACATCGATGTAGAAAAAATAGGTATGTAATCGACTGAAAAAAAATTTTGAGTTCTCTTCAGATCTTTACGTTTCAGACCGAAGAACACTATTTGGGAAAATGGTCTGTGTGTGTGTATGTGTGTCTGTGAACGAATTTTAGAGAAAACCACTGTACCAAATCCGCTCAAACTTGATATCTCGCCCGCAGGCCTCCATGGGATGCCAAAATAAGGATATGAACAAAATCCACCGAAATATAACTATAGTTATCATAGTGATCAAAACACCAAATATTTTTTTTCTCAAAAATGGCTCTAACGATTTGATTAAATTTTTTATATTGATAGCTCCCAATATGGCAACTATACCATAAAATTCCCATTAACGGGAAAATGATGAGAGCAGCACAATAAATTGCCAAAACTTTCGACGTAATCGATTTTAGAGTGGTTTGTAGAGAAAACGACCGTACCAAATCCCCTCAAACTTGATATCTAGCCCGCAGGTTACCATGGGACGCCAAAATAAGGGTATAAGCAAAATCCAACGAAAGTTAACTATAGTTATCATAGTGATCAAAACACCAAATTTTTTTTTTCTCAAAAACGGCTCTAACGATTTTGATTAAATTTTTTATGTTGATAGCTCTCAATGAGACAATTATACCATAAAATTCCCATTTGTGGGAAAATGACGAGAGCAGCACAATAAATTATCAAAATTTTCGACGAAATCGATTTTAGCGCGGTTTTTATAGAAAACAACCGTACCAAATCAACTGAAACTTGATATCTATCCTACAGGTTACCATGGGACGCAATAATAAGGACATGGGCAAAATCCACCTAAAGTTAACTATAGTTATCATAGTGATCAAAACACCAAATTTTTTTTCTCAAAAACGGCTCTAACGATTTTGATTAAATTTTTTATATTGGTTGCTCTTAATAAGATAATTTTACTATAAAATTCCCATTCGTGGGAAAATGACGATAGCAGCACAATAAATTATCAAAATTTTCGACGAAAAGCGTTTTTCCTGCGGTTTTTTCCTTATAAACTCCGCTGGAATGTTGGTAGAATGTTTATAAAAAAAATTGGTATTGTAGTCCGATTCAATACCCAGAGGGTGAGGTGTTTATAACCGCTCATGAGATGGATGGGGCTCACTCCAGAAATTCCTGAATTTCAACTACCGCTGTTTCGCTTACTACCAGTTCTAACAGTTATTACCCAATAACTCTGCAAAAGTAATTACTATCCTTCTTCAAAAAATTCGTGTTTACAGGCTCATTAATTACCTGTGCACCAATTGCTCAATAATGGTCCGGGAATGAGTACGAGCAGCACAATAAATTTCAGGACATTAGGCGCTACCGCTTCCTGCTGCTGTGAAGTGTTGTTTGACCAAGTTCAAAGGCCATGTACAAAGTGAATTGACGTAGAGCTAAGGAAAGTTGTTTGTTGCAACGCACCAGATATGTTTCTTCAGATTTGTACGCCTTAAAGCCTCTAGTCCAAAAAACACTATCTATTGTGAAATCAGTTGTCGATAAAATGACAAAAAATCTACAAATCTCATTTTCCGATCTAACTGGTCTTCTATCTCCGTTTAACGAATGGTAACAGTAATAGTAAAATAGTTGCGGAGCACAAAATGTGGAGTATCTGCTAGAAGATACTTCGTCAGTTCGTTCAGCTGTGGAAAACTCAAACTACTAGTCTGATGACGGCAGCCGGCGAATTTGTTGTAAATCATTAAATCCGAATTTCCAAAGAGTGAAAGTCCCTCTTTTGGCTTCATAGGTCCTCTCTGCTCACTGAGTTTCAGTAGATATATTCTGAAGAACCGAAACTTGTTATTGATTAGTTTGATGATAATCGTTAAATTCGCAGGTTGTCTTCAACTGGTCGATATCTTTATCGCTGTAGATAAATGATCTTCTAGAAGTCCGCTGAACAGAGTTAACAACCAAAATGTGTCAAAAATTGTTTGACAATCGAGTGTTGGAGTGTTTTCCAGCAACCTATACTACCAATACTACTACTATTACGATTCTACAACGATTTTCAATCACCCGTTGGAGATATATGCCATGAGCTTTACTAAACATTAAATTATCGTATTTCTTATTTTCCAACGATTTTAATCAAACTTGGAATACTTTCAAATGATTGATTGACTGTATTCTTCGTAGCCATTCTTGTCGAAATCCGTTGAACGAAGATAAAGCATTTGTATTACGCGGCAGGTCGTCGAATTCGAATTTACGGATATTGCAAAACCTTCTCTGCTGCTACCAGATCTTTTTTCTCATAAATGATAACGATTTTGATACGGGTAGTTCCAAATGACATAGCAGTACTATAAAACTTGCATTAGTACTTAATTAGCAATATTTCGAAGAAAATAGATTTTTAGTGCAGTTTCTTCTCTATAAACCTCCCTCACACGGTACTAGCGTTCTAAAAAATATCTGGTGCGTTGCAACACACAACTTTCCTTAGCTCCACGTCAATTCACTTTGAACATGGCCAATTCGATTTAATCAATTCATTTATCACTCAGTTAATTTGAACTTGGTTAAATAACACTTTACGGCAGCAGCAAGCACTAGCGCTTAGAGTACCAGATTTTATTGTGCTGCTCGTACTCATTGCAGGACCAATATTGAGCAATTGGTACACAGATAATTAATGAGGCTGTAAACACGAATTTTTTGAAGTGGATAGTAATCACTTATGTAGAGTTATTGGGTAATAACTGTTAGAACTGGTAGTAAGCGAAACGGGCGTAGTTGAAATTCAGGAATTTCTGGAGTAACCCCCATGTAGCGTTTTTAAACACTCACCCTTTAGGTATTGGATTGGACTACAATACCAATTTTTTTTTGGCATTCTACAAACATTCCAGCGGACTTTATAAGGAAAAAACTGCGCTAAAAACGCCTTTGGTTGTAAATTTTGATAATTTATTGTGCTGCTCTCGTCATTTTCCCATAAATGGGAATTTTATGGTATAGTTGCCATATTGGGAGCTATCAATATAAAAAAATTAATTAAAATCGTTAGAGCCGTTTTTGAGAAAAAAAATATTTGGTGTTTCTATCACTATGATAACTATAGTTAAATTTCGGTGGATTTTGTTCATACCCTTATTTTGGCGTCCCATTGTGACCAGCGAGCGAGATATGAAGTTTGAGTGGATTTGATATGGTCGTTTTCTCTAAAAATCGTTCACAGACACACACACCATTTTCCCAAATGGTGGTTTAGGACTCAGGAGGGTCTGAAACGTAAAGATCTGAAGAAAACTCAACTTTTTTTTTCAGCCGATTACATAACTTTCCTTTCTACTTCGTAGAGCAAGGAAAGTAAAAATCTGGGTGTTAGTGCAATGAGCTACCTATCCAATGATGGTTCAATAACGTTTATATGATAAGTAGTTACACCAGAAATTCCGAAATTCAGACCGTGATATTTAGACAATACTTTTCCACAATATTAACCAAAAAACGTAAATAAATCATGTTGACTGTCTCAAGACTCCCTGGCTGATCACACAGTAAAGGTCGTGGCACAAATAGTAACAACTCACCAAATTATCGAATATTAAGCGCCCCCAGTTTCGATGTAGTATCATTACTTAGGGCTAACCACGTTCATATAACTGAGTGAAAACTTAGTTGGATTGCTGAGGAGACAAGGAGCTATGGAATGTTATGCGAAGCGTGTATCTGATATTTTTGCACGGTTATAATGCTTTCCTTAGCCTTTAGTCGCGAAAGGTTACAATTACTTTATGGCATTCTATTGTCGCCCTCATTACCCACAAATGCTGTTAAGACATACAATAGACGAATTATCATCTAACTGCGCCAAAATGATGAATGTGGTTTTGGTTATCACGATATCTGAATCCCAATTTTCGTGCAATTTCACAATTTTCCTTACAGCTACTATTGTAAAAGTATTGTTCACTGTTTCTAGAAAACGAAGTGTTTAGGCGATGGCAGGAAATTGAGAGGCAGTTACATACCAATACGGAGACGTAAATTTATATTTTCTGCTACAAGTCGAGATGAGTAAGTCGCCCTTTTAAATGCTTCAATTTGAAGATAATTGCAGACAGTGATACAATTGACAAACAAGTTTCCTAATCACTGACTGTTCTTCAAATGTTTCATAAAATTGATTTTTCGCAAAATAGGCTAATTCTGTCGTAGCAACTCGACAGATTGTGAGCGTTTACACGTACCAGCTAGAAGTACGCTATTAAAGTTGTTGCGGTAGAAGACAAAACCAACACCAGACTAAGTTCGGTACTGGATTAATGTAGTAACCCAATTAATGCGCGAATTCTTAAATTAGTTGACAAATTTACCCTCGAGTGAGGAATTATAAGGAATGTGCGATTTGAAAATAAGAAAGTGCTCACCTCTGTGCTTACTGGGTTCAAATGACAATAGGTAGTAAATACTGCTACTAAATTGCGGTTTGTATTGCTCGGGGTTCGAAACTTCCGCTAAGAAAGATATCCCTTTTAATAGAAAGGGCTGATGGCAGAGGAGAGTTGTTATTGCCTTCAAATTAGAAAAAGCGGGAAGCCCCGATGAAACCTACCGCAAGTAGCGCTAGTATCACCTTCCCCTTGTAAACTAAAATGTCGGCTGAAGTTTTCTATCACCTTCGATGAGTAGATAAGTTCAGCTTTCATTTTGAATGCATTTGAAATCGTTCGTATCAGTCTGACCGATCGCGACCGTGGAAATTTAGTATGATCTGATAATTTAGTGCGATCGGCCTTATGTGCCATACGATAAGACTGGGCTACAAGACTGAACCACAACCAAACAGCAAAGACTGATCAAATCAGGTTAGTGAGATTTTGCTCTGTCTTCTTGTTTGTTTTTTTTCGTTACTCCCAAGTTATTTACTTTTAAAATATGGTTTTGCAGCTTTCATTTGAACGAGCTAAGTGAATGTTCGCTGCACACTTTTGATTCATAGATACTCAGCCCTGAACTGTCCAAATCTGATGATCATGATTGTCCTTATTTCTTGATAAGCTGCTAGTTATTTATCTGTTGTAGCTTAGGTTGTCCGATAGCTATAAGCCAAGAATGTCCCATTCATTTGAGACATTTTTCGGTGAATTTTCATAAACTTTAATGCTTTCAATGACTCGGGCGTATTTATAAGTACGAAGGATGAGTTGATGTAGTGTGTTCAGGGGAGCAATAAATACTCTAGATGGGTGGGCTCAACAACAGATCATACGATCGCTTGTTTGCAACTTCAGCTGAACGGAACTACAAACTTTGATAACGTCCGTTACTGATATCGTGTTTATTTACCTTTTGAGGCGTCACATAGTTGAATTGTGTTTCAACTATTATGAATCAACATCATTCTGATAAGAGTGATAGTGTGTACAAGTGTCGATATATTCTGTATACATAGAATGCGTACAATTCTGTTGACGCTCATTGGGTAGAAACAGTTGTCAAAATCGTATGTTATTCTTTGTCCGCCCATCCTTCCCCAGTTTTTGGGTATTTCATTCGTGACGATCCGTATTATAGAGGCGACTAAAAATAATCGCTTTGATACGCGGGTAGTTCTTTTGGCACGTACTAATTGATTAAAACTAACCAACGTAGAGGCCGACACCCTGTCGCTATTATGGAGTCACTGGTGAAACAGGTTGCACGGGGCTCTACCAATTTTCAATATTGTAGTTCATATTTGCTACTCACTGCTGTATGTTACCAACAGCTTTGGTGAAAAGGTACGTTCGGTCATGTGCAAATTAGAACAGTGATAAACGATAAAGAATCTATAATAAATAGCTGGGGTTGTAACATAAACAGTATTGTATGCCTACGGCACAGGTGCGCGCGTTTGCTTCCTGCAGACTACAATCATACTATTAGAGCTATGCCGTGAAGTGACTGGCCGCTAATTTGAGCAATAACGAAATTAAATGTGTATGTCATCTTCTACTTTCGTTACCTTTTGAAATTGTTTTAGTAATATATCAATGAATCAAAATGTTCGGGAACGACAATTTAATTGAAGTTGAAGGGACGTTCCCCCATCAATTCATCGGCCTCAATTGCATTTAATGTGAGTATGGAGTTTATTACATTACTGCTAGGACTAATTCCTAAACAAATTAAGCTTGAACTTTTAGGTTGACTTGAAACTAAAAAGTCAAGGGAGGTTGGGTGCTCCCAGAGGTCTTCCAAGGTGGAACTCAATCGTCAGGTTAATGCTTCACAGCATTTTTTAGTTTTATCGTTTTTTTCGGTATATGTGAATTTTACTCGAAATTCAGGGTAGTTCGAACTTGTAAAGAGTACACTGTGCAGGTAACCCTCTCTAATACCTCTATGATGATCGAGAATATACTTTCATTAATCATCTGAGGTGCTACGTTATCTAAAATAACGCACTAATATAACAATCGAATAATCTTGGATACAGAAGATTCATTTCGTCAGTGGAAATCAACGTTTACTTCAAAAGGTTTAACTAAAGTGGATTGCATACCTGAAACTTACTAGAAGGCACCACTTGCTCAGCTTCATCCACTCAAGTTAAATGAAGAACTCCCATGTGGACGAAATCTCTGACAAGACCTATAATCAAAACATGCAATTTTTCTTTCACTTGGTCTCATCCATGCTCTACACTCTCATTTGTTTGAAATCAATCCAACCATCTTGCACAAGCCCACGGCTCTTCTAGCTCTCGTTCGTCTCAATTCGTGAACCAAACTTGCGGCATCTTTCGAAGTGCTACTAGGGTAGGCCAGATGAATCTGGAGTCACGTGAACCGCCTAATCGAATGGTTGTTTACCAGCACTTGATGGTAAAGTCAGCCAAGTGAAGCACAACAACTTAGTACCATTTAGTTTGTACTAATCAAGTACTATCAATTGGTTGTGTAGTGCGATTTAAAAATATAAATAATGTGTAAGAATAAGCAGCATAATCAAAATGATGCAAACTATTAATACTGAAAAAAATATTTGGTTGTTCACTAATAAATTTCATTATCGGTCATCAGAACAGTTTCAGTATTACTTTTACAAACAACTGTGACAGTGATTGAGTATCCCTGGCTGAAAAAAGTGAAATTCACGAATGTTTTTCTAAATTACTTGCAGGAAGAAGCAAATATTTGGATTACATTTGGGCTTGCTTTATCACTATCAAGATTAGTTTTATAAATAGCAATGGTTATATTAGTGAAACCGTGTAATCAAAAGTCAGAACTAGTATGATTAATATACAATCAACTTAAAATATTGGTGTTGTCGAAAGAAGGAGTACACAGCTGTTAGCATCTTACAAAAATGCATTCGAACTCTTGCAGCTCTTTTTACTGACAATAGCTGTAGCTTAGTTGTAATATTGTCTGTACATAAGTGATGTAGCAGTAACAACAGTGATAGGTACTGTGGGCAAGCAACGCCCAAGCTATTGCTCTTTATACTGTGCTACCCCCATTTCAATTCATCATGTGAAAAATTTGATCACGAGTTACATAGTTTTAAAAAATCCATAAGTGTTAATGCACTACTAGATTTTGATTAAATAGCATGAGGGTAATAATACCCGTTTGTCAATGTGGTATATTGCGGTCATGTTCTTTACTTAATAAAAAATGTTGTATTCCTCCCAACCTCAGGAAGCCATGTACATCCTTTATCACATTTTCTAATCAGTTTGGTGTTCATTGTTCAATATCAAGTTGTAAATATTCCCATTTCAGTCTAGATCAGGTATAGAGTGATTACATGCAACGGCTCAGACTAAAGACAATTGATCAGTATTTTAAGGATTGTATTGATAATGAATGAAGTTTAAACTCGAAGAGTGTGTAGGTGTATTTCCTGATCACGGCAATAAGAGCCCTATTATGCTTTAAATTAAATCGAAACGACGAATTAAATGCAAGCATTCCTAGAAATAAGCTGTGCTTGGTGGCTGTGTTCCCAATGAGGCAGTGGCAGCCATAATTGTTCCGATGATGCATGTGCTGCCATTCTAGAAAACTTTCGTAACAGCTTACTTACGTTTTTCTACTCTGAATATAATACAGACTTAATTCAGGACTCAAAATTGATCTCTGTTCCTTTTAGTGGCTGAGTGTGAGCGAAATGATTACCTGCGGGGAGCTACAATTTCAAACATCAGAAGGGGGTTACTAAGGCAGGCGATACAAGTTATTCTGTAGAAATTGAGCGCACTTCATGATTTACTCTTGTTATATGATAATTAGTGAACAATCGCCCGTTTATGGGCTCTGTAATTTAATTGAAAACTATTCAATGATTTGCTTCCAATTATCCTTCTTATCGTAACGAGTGGGAATGCAACGGAAAACGAAGGGTGGTAAATGTGTGTCGAGAAACGTGGATACTAACTTACATAAAAATCAAGGAAATGGAAAAATTGTGAAGCGTACAGGTATTTTATGGGACTGTCAACGTGATTTAAAAAAAAAGATGGTTACTGTTCTGGAGTTGTGGGAAGAACATTAATAAAAGTTAGTGAAAAAGGTGCGACAGTAGTCACAACTCCGGAATTTCGTAGGTTGTTCCTAATTATTTTATAACACGATGGGGTATCGTGTAAGTTAGCTTATAGGTACCGTCATGATTTTTGTAAGAACGCTAGTTACATCTAAAAGGGAATTTATTCTTTAAATGATTGATAATTTATTGTGCTGCTGTTGACTTAGTCGGACCCTTTTTTAGTGTGCTGGCTAAATGTCAAAGTTGAGCTCATTCGGTCCTGCAGTTCTCACTCTTCAATCGTGTTCACAGACCATTTCCCTAAAAGGGTGTTTTTGCACCAAAGAAGACTTCAAAACATAAAGATTTGAGTAAAACTTGAAAAATATAAAATAACTGAGCCGAGATTACTTAACTTTTCCTCCCACGACGACTTTGTACGGGAGAGTAAGGCAGAGAGTCGGACGGCAAGTAATTTACTGTTGAGACCCCTTACACGTTTTGGTAAAACTCTGAGATCGGTTAGTTTAAATGCTTGTCAAATAAGCGACTGGGCGCCCTGGCCACGAACTGGAGTTCATAGTTTATGTATTTAATGGTGAGATTCCCCTCACCGTCCTCTGTTGTCGCCTCTTGTCAGCCATTAGCCTACCAAGACGTTTTTACTGTTCAAGAGTAGAGGAAACCGAAAATAATTGTGGGGGGGGGGGGGAGGAATTCCTTTTGAGAACCTCGTAGCAGAGGGTTCACGACTGCACGGCTCCTTCTAGGGACATACTCTATACTCCACAACCCACAAGCTCGGAGAACGCTTTTTTTGAGACCTGCCACATCCCCTACAGTTATTTATAAGAAATGAATCGAAGTGTGTTTCCCTATTTGGGTGGAAAACCCAACCCCTAGCTTAAAATTTCGTGTTTGGTAGGAAGAATTAAGTAAATTGGAGATGACGGCCTGATTCGTGATTTCGTTCATTTGCGCACTGTTGCACACAAAGATTTGCTGTAGATAGCGAGACTACACCTCGCCTTATCACCTAGGGAGGAACATTACTTGGGTTCACTATTAGGAATGAAGCCATTGGAATTACTCCAAAGATAAATAAATATAGAGTTCATATTGTTTTCGTTTGAAATTCCCACATCGAAATCTATTATGACGTCTAGAAAAAATAATAGATTTTAAAGTGTTGCGCGAAGATCTTCGAAAAATGTATCCTACATTTTTGAAACATGTGCTTTTATGGCCTTCTGAAACGAATTATAGATTTTTTAATACAACTAAAAATTCCTTCTCGACCAACCTATTTTCGTTATGGAAATGAAGCACGATTGTGTTCTTTTTAATAAAGCGGGTTCTATTTCCTAAATTATTTGGGGGCACAAAAAATTTGATTTGTTTTCGTCCTGAAAAGCAGCAAATGCCTGCAAAAGTTCTTTATTTAATAGGGTTTCAAACGTTATAACCACTTCTATTGTTACGGCTATTGAAGCCACAAAGTTGGTTTGTTAACTGGAAAGAAATGGAGGGTTGACGAGAGAATGATGAAAAAGTGATGGATAAGGGGGGGGGGGTCTCCCTCCTCAACTTCTTGGTACGTTTTCGGATCTCTCGGAGCAACCGATTCACAGAAAACCTTATCGATTTGTAGTCTCGTATACTTTACTTTCTGTAGCCAAGTGGAAATAGAAAGGAAGTGATGTAATCGGTTGAAAAAAAAAAGTGTCTCCACATGTTTACGTTTCCAGAGGCCGAAAAACACCATTTGAGAAAATGGCATGTCTGTAAATGTGATTGAGGGAGAACGGTCGAACCAACTCAACTTTCATATTCAGCCTCCTGACCACCATGGGGCGTTACAATAAGATTAGTGTTCGTGACGTAAGTAGGAGCAACCCAATGAATTGCAGAACCTTAAGCACGTCTAGTTGTTGGAGTGGTCAAAATCGCTAAATGTACGTGGGGCTGAGGAAAGTTGGCGATGAGTCGCACCAGATATTTTGACGTGATATCAAGAGCTTTACCAAGAGCTAAATTTATACAAAAGGAAGGGAATGCATGCGGGAGGGCTAACGAGTTGCTCATACTCGTAGAGGGATGCGTTTGGAGACCGTCTTCAGAACAGTTTCCTTTGTTCTAAATGCTCCACAATTTTTTCTCCAAAAGAACGGTGTTTCACGCTGAGTCGAAGACGAATCAGCCTCGAAGTTAAAAGAAAACAAGAAAAATAACGCTTCCCTCAAGAAGCGTTAAACAAAAATGTATATCGATTTGAATTAAATACCGTAAATACCGCCAACGAGTTCGACAGAAAATATGCACGACACCATTTCCTTATTTCCCCCCTAGTTTATATAAAAGATTTTTTATTTATGAACATGAACACTTGGGAATGGAAACATGATGAAAGGAAAAAAGGTTCAAAAAACATTTCACATCACTTGTAGCGATATTTCGGTCGACCGGAGGAAAAAGGGTGTGTGGGCGATAAAAAGGCTAGTGTGGGGAAAACGGGACACGGGATGGGTATTCTGTTTCTGTGGCGTGACCAAGATCGATGGATGAGAGAGAATCGTCCAGGAATTGAGTTGTGTAAGAAGCCGGGCATTCGGGTATTCCGTTCATACAAACGGTGTAATTTAATAGACATGTCTAAATGAACAGCGATGAAGTTGGAGGCGGATAGCAACGTGTCTTCGGATTTATTGATTTACTTTTCGACAATGTTATATTACGTCGCATTATTATGGTTTAACGCCTTCGTTACTGCGCCACAAGTTTCCATGATGCAATTACAAGGAGCGATATATAACATAAACTCGAGGTCCGTGCCTGACGCGTAGAAATGAATGGAGCTGACAATGTATTCCGGCATTGCGTTCTAAAACCGTCTCTGGCTTTAACGGTCTTCCCGTGGAAAATAGAACTTCGTATGACCGAGTTTCTGGATCTTTAGGAATCGACGCATCATATTTCTAAACAAAGTGACCTCAGTGTTTTGACAGCTTAAAATGTAAAAATGTCCTCAATGGTCGAATAATTATTCACCGTCATAAAAGGCAGATTTATGCGTTTGGTGCGAGAGGGAGTGAATAATTATTCGACCATTCGAGGCCATTTCCACGTTTTAAACCACCCTAAATACATGGCTAATGGAGTATTCAATTCAAAATTCGTTATTTTCATGATTAGGGGAGATGAAAACATCGTTTTTGTTCGCTCTATCTACAGATCCAACTGTCACACTCTTATATATTCTGTGTACCGAGCGCATGGTGAAAATGTGACATTATTTCACATTAAGATAGTTTTGTTTACTATAGCTGAGTTCAATCAAACGTGTCTCGTGAGTAGGGAACGTGTTAAACATTTTTTTTTTTTCCCGAGGGCATCGGGACAAGTCCCTTTGTCACTGCGGCCACGTGTGGGCCTATTGTGACTCTAGCCCTTCCTTAGTAAAAGGCGTCGTACATACCCGCCCCCTTTATGAAGCCGAGTATGTCCTTCACCGCAGCTTCTGCTATGATGTGGGGCTCAATAATCCCCTGGGCAAAGAATCCAAAGCGTTTCGCTGCTAAGGCAGGGCACTCACATAGGATGTGCTCCGCCGTCTCGTCCTCCTCACCACAGAGTCTGCATTCCACCGCCTCTGAGATGCCCATCTTGTTGAGGTGATACCTGAGTGGGCAGTGTCCGGTGAGGAAGCTGATCAAGACCCTCAAGTCCCTCCTAGAGAGTGTCAGCATCGCCTTTGCCCTTTGACCAGAAGGCGTAACAAGCCTTTTTGATTGTCTAAGTCGTGGCTGGCGATGCCAATGGGCGCTATTTTCCTGTGTCTCCCATTGAGCCACCAAACGGTTCAGGTGACTTTTGGTCATACCTACGTGAGGTTCAGGCCCAATGGGTAGGGCTTCTGTGCCCTTCTTCGCAAGGTGGTCAGCCTTTTCATTGCCCTCATGCCCCTTGTGAGCCGGCACCCAGATAAGGGAAAGCCTATTGTGGCCGCCGAGCTGCTTGAGTGCATGAAGGCATTCCCATGCCAGCCTGGACCTAAAACTATACCCGCGATGGCCTTTAATGCGGCCTGGCTGTCAGAGAATATGTAGATCCGCATGCCCTTGAGTCCCTTAGACAGGATCTCTTCCGCGCAGATCTTTATAGCTAGGATTTCAGCTTGGAATATCGTGGCGTACTCTCCCAGCGGCTTAGCCAGACTGTAGTTAGGCCCAACAATGCCCAGTCCAGCTCTGCCTCCCATGACTGAGCCATCGGTATACCACCGCAGGGCACCCACCTCGGTCCGGAACGTCTCCTGCTCCCATCGTTCCCGCGAGTGGATACTTACCCTGAATGGCAGCCGAAAGTTTTTTCGCTCTGACATAACGTCGGTAGCAAGGACCACAGCCTCTTCCAGTTTGAACTGTGTTAAACATTTTACTCTTTCGGTTAGGCCGTTTTCCCTTGATGTTGTTCACAGATACACATACAATACAAAACATAAAACTTGATGAAAATTAAAACTGCTTAGCGAATAACAATACACGAAGTAATTGTATTCAATCAAAGTTCATACACAACAAAGGGGATTTTCGCAAAATGTCATCAAAACGTCAACATTTGGGAGACACCAACTTGACTAATTGGCGACAAGGTGAGTCGAGTTCCTGTACATTTAATGAGGAGATGGTTCCTGGCCGTTTTTTTAAATTTTACGAACGCGTTTATGGAGACCTTGAAAATCGGTTCTAGATGATAAACATCTTTGAGCATAACATTTCAGTGAATTTATTAAGTGTAACAATTACGACCTCAGCAGTTTGCACAAAATATGTGTATATAAGATAAGATTGCATATGTTTAATTAAGGAGGGTATGGTGGATCAGGATCGCGCATTATAGTAATGGAATATATTTTGCTTACGCTAGAGCTGTCAATTTTTCTATTGCACGTATTGTGTTTCGTTTGTTTGTTTGCATGGTGAATAATTTCTTTAATCAACCTCTTAGCATATAGCGGTTTCACTGTCTACAATGTAAGGGGATTTTAGAATCGAATCGGTGACCGTAGGATAAGGTGTGCTCAACTAGATGTACTCTGTCTCTTTTGTAGTTACTGGTTTCTCGTATCTCTTTAATGTGACAGGGTTTACTGTGCATGGAATGTGCGTGGATGTTGCTCTCAGGCGGGACTGGAGACTTTAATTTAGAAAACCCTATCTTATTCATATTTTCAAAGGCAATTATGGAGCCTATCCGTTTTTCTCGGCCCTAATAGTGGGGGTATTTGGAAACAAATAGCATAAAAGAAGTGTATCTCAACACAACCTTATCTGCAATTTAAACTAGCGATAACCTTGTATAGAATCCAGGAGTACTAGGTAAGTTAACAATCAATCGTCAGCCCACTTTCATAGTAAATAACACCTTGAAAAAATTGAGTGTATGGTCTGCATATTAAATTGTTCAATGTGGGAAAACAGGGTCAGCAATTAAACAATCAACTCAGATCGTAATTCACCTGTTGTACCTGTATGGCAGTTTATAATTGAGCGAAGAACTCGTTTTAGAGCACCTAACGGATATTTGGAATTCTAAGGGACTGGGAAAAATCGTGGCTTGCTAGTTCAACCACTGGCCTTGCAATGACTCCAACCAGCATTAACAATGGGATAATCGTTCTTCGTGCACACTGTCCTCTGGACCATGGATACCTTTGGAACAGCATACGCATCAAGTGTCTAGAGGATTGTTCATTAGTCGTTGCATGTGCATTGGCCCACACAGGCAAAGAGAATTGTATAGAAGGTATGGTCGTGTGCAATAGTGTGCACCTGGCATACCCCCAGGCCTTGTCAAGGTGGCCGTCGTGGGGGGTAGCGTATATCGAATAACTTTTTACCTGAGCAGAAGCTAGAATACAAAGCTTGCTTTTCTAATTAGCCTCGTGTTTTTCCAACTCATTTGCGGACAACCTTGAATTAAATAGCGTATCTGTTGCGTAGCCTATCGATTGTTTTTCGTAGGTTATTATTAGTGTTCTAGGTACACGGAGTGTCATATTCATCGACGTAATTTTTGGTGTTTACGACAATAATGAAGTTGGCTTCTTTCGCACTTCTAAAACGTTACGTACAATGCGCTACATCGTTGTATTACTTTCCTTGGAGAAAACAGGTGACCCATACAGATCAAATTTGGTGCAGATCAACATGACACGCCAAAATAAGTGCTATACCAACTATAGTTATAATAGGGATCAAAACGATTTTATCCCGCTCATATGATACTACCCTCCTCAATAAAATTAGGGTGGCAGAAAGTAGAATAACGCTCACATGATAATCAGGAGCTACCACCGTGAGATTTACACAATTTAAAATTAACGTTTTTACGGGGGAGTTCCCAATTCCCGCCGACCTTGCTCTGGCGTCTATAAATCTTGAAAATCTCTGAACTCCGAAAGTTTGGTGAAAATTTGCGCTGGCTTGCTTTGTGTACAATGTACAATTGTACGGGAATTATGGGGATCAGCACCTTCATGAACCCCTATAGGATGTAAAGTGCAGTTGAGTGTTTTAACCCCCATAAGCTACATTTTTCGAAACAATCAAGTGGCTGTAGATGAAACTTAGTCGGTTAATTGCCTTTTTTACTTTCCGCTACCCGAAGGGAAGGAAAGTATAGTAATCGGCCCAAAAAAAAAAGTTGGGTTTTCTTCAGATCTTTACGTTTCAGACCCTACTGAGTCTAAAAAACCTAATTTCGGAGAGAGGTCCGTGTGTATGTCTGTGTGTATGTCTGTGTGTATGTCTGTGTGTGTGTGTGTGTAGTTCGATTTGCGGGAGAACGGCTGATTCGATTGAGCTGGTTCTTTTTTTGTTTTGTTCCCTATTTTTTTAGACGCCAAAATAAGCTTATGGGCGATTTCGGCCGATGGGAAGGGGGGGGGGGCGAAAATGTACCAAAAATAGGGTTTTTCGCATTTTCTCAAAAACGACTCTAACGATTTTGATTAAACTTTCAAATTATCTTCTACTAATCAATACCTAACTTTTCTTCTCCATACATATCTCCATTAACATACGATGAACGGTGATATAGGCCTATGAAGCAAAAATAGGTTTTTTACGCTTTTTGGCAAAACGACTCAAGCGATTTTCACCAAACTCACAGGATGTTTTTAAATAGTTTATACCTACATATTGTTCTCAATAAATGTTCCTGTGACGGTCCATTGAACAGAGATAAAAATTAAAATTTGTCAAAAATAACGTTTTTTCGAACATTTTCGTAAATTCCAGGGTAACTTCTTCACCAGATGTGATAAATCCTAATGGAGTGTCTTTTGGTCACTCATACCAACATTTCGTTCTCTATAATTATTTCTGTATATATATGTTGAACGGAGATATAAGCCAAGTTAACTCAGAAAAGGAGATTTGTCGAATATTAATTTATCGGTATTCCAATTTTCTCAAAAACGGCTCTAACGATTTCGATCAAACTTACGGAGTACTCTCAGCTAACTAGTCCCTACATTTAGTTCTGAATAAATGTTTCTGTAGAAATGCGTTGAACGAAGATATAGCACCCGCATATGTTGTTGGTGTTCGAACTTAAAGGGGTGGCGGAAAGTTGTGTGTTGCTACGCACCAGATATTTCTTTTTTACTTTCCTTGCTCTACGAAGTAGAAAGGAAAGTTATGTAATCGGCTGAAAAAAAACTTTTGAGTTTTCTTCAGATCTTTACGTTTCAGACCCTCCTGAGTCCGAAAAACACTATTTGGGAAAATGGTCTGTGTGTCTGTGAACGATTTTTAGAGAAAACCACCGTACCGTATCAGCTCAAACTTGATATCTCGCCCGCAGGTTACCATGGGACACCAAAATAAGGGTATGAATAAAATCCACCGAAAGTTAACTATAGTTATCATAGTGATCAAAACGGCTCTAACGATTTTGATTACAGTTTTTATATTGGTAGCTCTTAATAAGGCAATTACACCATAAAATTCCCATTTGTGGGAAAATGACGAGAGCAGCACAATAAATTACCAAAACTTTAGACGAAATCGGTTTTAGCGCGGTTTTTAGAGAAAACAACCGTACCAAATTAGCTGAAACGTGATGTCTAGCCTACAGGTTATCATGGGACGCCAAAATAAGGGTATGGGCAAAATCCACCGAAATTTAACTATAGTTATCATAGTGATAAAACACCAACATTTTTTTCTCAAAAACGGCTCTAACGATTTTGATTAAATTTTTTATATAGATAGCTCTCAATAAGACAATTATACCATAAAATTCCCATTCGTGGGAAAATGACGAGAGCAGCACAATAAATTATCAAAATTTTCGACGAAAAGCGTTGTTAGCGCGGTTTTTTTCTTATAAACTCGGCTGGAATTTTCGTAGACTGTTAAAATAAATTAGTATTGTAGTCCAATCCAATACCTAAAGGGTGAGTGTTTAAAAACGCTCATGAGATACGTGGGGGTTACTCCAGAAATTCCTGAATTTCAACTACTGTCATTTCGCTTACTAACAGTTCTAAAGGTGTTTACCCAATAACTCTGCAAAAGTAATTACTATCCTTCTTCAAAAAATTTGTGTTTACAGCCTCATTAATTATCTGTGTACCAATTGCTCAATAATGGTCCTGCAATGAGTACGAGCAGCACAATAAATTCCGGAACTGTAAGCGCTACCGCTTCCTGCTGCCGTAAAGCGTTGTTTGATCAAGTTCAAATTAACTGAGTGATAAATGAATTGATTAAATCGAATTGGCCATGTACAAAGTGAATTGTTGTTGAGCTAAGGAAGTTGTGTTGCAACGCACCAGATATTTTAAAAAGTAAAGTCTTCTGGGAAGGCCTTCTCCTAACTCAGCACGAGTTGTTCCGTCGCTTGACGGTTGCCTCGTTTTGAAAATGTATGCAATCGCTCAATTCAACGAACGACTACATTTATTTGCTCAAACTATACACCGTGGAATTCCTGCGAAATTCAGAAACATTGAAGTGCGAGGACACCGTGTACTTCCCTTCCCCTTCGTCACTAACCACATCTCCTCGATTTGGCTGATTCATCTCCTCGTTCTCATGCTGCCAGCTTGCATTCAAATTGTCCTAGTGCTCAGTTGATCCCTCTCCAGTTCTTGCTATATCGTCCCAGGTGTAGCCTGTTCTAGCAATTAGCTAAGTGGTCTTGAGTCCATCCTCCTAGTTAAGGTTTCGCTTCTATCAAGCGTCCTTCTCGCAGTGTTTTTCGGTCTTCTCTTCAAATTGATGTTCTATTACATATGTAACAACTCGTAATTCGTTCTTTTCCTTCTCTGTCATTACCCCTGCTACTGAAGCTTTCATACACCGTCGCATTAAGAAATTTTAGGAGTGAGTAGGGGCGATTTAACCAATAGAAGATGGAAGCTGAGTGAATCATTGTATATCTATACTTATTCATCACCCGGACATTCATTTGTAGATTCACAGTCTAGTAACTCAACTTACATCATTGAGTAACAGAATGATACATTCCATGACACAATTTCGTGACAAAGTCATCTTCCACCGGGGCACTTCTACGCCACCAGTACCATGGTTTGTTTGAACGGAGGGAGGAAAGTAATTCTTTCTTGACGTTAGAATGAGCTGTCCCTATGTTGCAGAACATTAATTGCTAACGCCTTATAACTGTTTAAGTTTGAAGCTGCTACTAATTAGTATTTTCTTGGATATCGTGTTAAGAAAACTCTTGGCGGAGACGATACTCCTTTTATTTTAACTGTTGTATTGAATTACAATATTATAATTGTGTACTTACTGTTACTTATTGCAACAGTACGTTACATTGTTACTAATATGTGTTGATATTTATTTATTGTTAACTAAACCATCACATTTTGAAAATAGTTACTGATAGAATTACGATTGTAGTGTTTATAAGAACCCTGGTAAATTTTATAATGACGTTAGTTACAGTATTATGGTTTGAGCTGATTCGCTACTTTACTTTCAATCCAAGTCTCAATTTGAGCGGCGTTTGTTACTTTATTAGCAAACTCAGTTATCTTTGATGAATTATATGATTAGGGAATTGGAAGTGAGAGACGTGGTCGATCATTATTGAAGGTGGGGCGGTGGCGGATTTGTTGTCTCCCTTTCATCGTCTGGGCACCACTCCGATCGTTGACAGTTGTCAAGGTAACCGGCGCTCAGCATTTAGTGCCCGCGTTTCCTCCCTCCCTCAGACAAACTTTGCTTCCTTAATTAATTAATCCGATTTTAAATTGTCTGCAGCTCTTCACTCATTAACCGGGTGGTGTTAATCTCGCCATTATCTTTCAGCTTTGCCACAAAAATATCAACGACAAGTAACTGGCCCAAGGAACGTTAGGAAGAAGCACAACGATTGTTTAAAAATTTCGAGAGAAAATTGCTTCTACGGTTTCGTCAATTCGTTATTTTGAAATGATCAATACCTACGTATTATTCTTCATGAATGTTCTGACCGTCCTGTTCTATATCAGTGTATTTTCGAATGGAGTTAGCCGAGACGTGCCGCAATGCATGTTTTCGTTTTCGGATTTTCTGTAGTGCACGCTATGTTGAATTCGGTTAACCTGACAAAGCGTCTTTTATCAACCTAAACCCATATTTCGTTCTGTGCAACTATTTATGTTAATGTTGATCGGTAATATGGGCCAAAGTGCGCCAGAAAAAGAAATTATTAGAACCCAAAAAGTAAGGTTTTCAAATTTTTTCTAGAACAGCGATAACGACTTTGCTCAAATTCATAGGGCGGGCGCAAAAGATAGCAAGAGACAGAGCTAGTCCTGGTGACGACGCGAAGAATGGAGACTCTCCTCCCTCATTCGTGTGGATACTGCGTAGCTGTAAACAAGGGAGGCAGTTCGATATTAATGGTGGGTACCAAGTTGTCGTTTGGTTTCCACATCCGTCTAGCAGCAGATAAAGCTGCCACAGTAACAATGGCTCTTTCTCACTCGATGACCAACACAAAAGGGTCGTGAGCAAGCACAAGGCGAGTGCTTATGAGCGTACACTCTACCCTCTTATAAGGGGCGAAGGTATGGGCTGATACGCTGAGCATTGCCGTCCACAGGAAGCGGATGGCAGTGGTGCAGACAGATGTCTTCTCAGGAGGCTGACTGTGCTGATCTTTGCCGAGTCAGTCCGCCAAATCGAAGAAAAAACCCGCCATGTGCTCCGCACCGTCACCCAATGGTGCGAGCATGTCATGATGCAGGTGGCTGAGGAAAAGACCCAGCTAATCCTCTTGAAAGGGAAAGTGAATAATCCACCCTCAATACGCTTTGGCAGCCACGGGCTCCTTCTTGAAAAGCACGTCAAGTATTTAGGAGTGAATATAGGTGAGAGGTGGGGTTTCAACCAACACCTTCAGTCCCTTAAAGTCACTACCATTGCATGGTTTGCCTCACTGCGTGCAATTAGTAAGGCCACTGGGGTGTGTGTTACCATGACCCTATCCTCATGTATAAGATCATCTATCTACGCGTGATTGGCTACTGCCCCATTATCTGGGGTAGCAAACTAACAGTCAATCAAATAGAGTATTAGCCCAGTCCCAGAGGGCTGACCTCCTGTGGATCACCAAGGCCTACAAGACTGTATCAACAGAAGCACTCCAGGTGATCACAGGTCATGGTGACTTCAGTGCATGGCTTCACTTCTTTTGCCTCAAAGACTCTCCATCATGCACGTCTTTGCCTCCAGTGCGGAGGAAACAAGAAACCACGTGCTGCTCCATTGTAGTTTCTACAACGGTGAGCGACAGTTGTTGGGAGGGCAAACGAACTTAGCAGCACGGACTGCTAAAAGGAAGCCTGTAACCATTTTGCGGAGTTCGCTATTAAGGTGATGGCTAAGAAACGTGGTCATAGTTGATCTTTCCTTTTGAAACTTGCCGTCCAAGTACAAGTTAGATCAGGTAGGAAACCAGATTAAGAATTCCTTCCAGATGGTACAGGATTCCTCAGGTCGTCACCTCTGCGCGGTAACACTCGCGCAACTGCTCTCTATTGGGAGACTGGCTAACGACCAAATACCTGCTGTACCTTTGCAGGTTTGAGTTCAGTGGATGCTGGAGGGACCAGCTTCTTGAACATTAGCGAAACCGTAACTTACATGATGCGTTGAGGGTTTAGGAACAGTAACCAAATAAGGAAACAGACTTGTTATCCCAATCCACCTTCTAGTAGCTAAACGGAAGGTGCTGCACCCGTTGAGAGGGAAATCAGAGTAAGTCCACCAGCAGGGATAAAGTAAGGCTGTGACCCTTGGGAGGTGGGATGAGTGTGACACAGCCTTCAGCACTTGGTCCATGGCTCAGGCTCAGTGAGATGGATTTCTACCTCACTCACTTCCTAACAGGACGCGGAGCATTGGATGGAAAGGCTGCAAGCCCAAACAGCCTGTGCTGCAGGGCAATGGTGGATGATGCTTCCCATGCCATCTTCTTGTTCTAGAGGTGGGCAGGCTGGCGTTGTGTAATGGAAGACACAGTAGGTCAGCTCAAGCCAGTGGCATTCGTTCGAGCCATGCTGCATTCAGAGGAAAAGTGAAGGTGCTTTGCTCAATTTGCCCGAGCGGCACTCAACCAGAAGAGGATGTGGCTTGCTGATCTAGCGCCAGTACCTTGCTGGGATCAAGAATGCAAACACGGAGGAAATACCGCTCCTGAACCTCCCAAACTGCTTGAAAGTATGGGATTATGCATGGGAATGGCGGCACGCTGCAAGATTCTCATGAGGGTGAAGAGAACAAGAAAGAAGAGCTGCCATCGCAGAGAAGCGTGAGGGCCAACATGAAGCGATGTGCTTACGGTTCCGGGTTGGTTCTCAGTACCTAAGAGTAAATTCGTGGGGCCAGTAATAGCAGGCCCTCCCTCCTACGTCCCTCTTCCCCTCCCTACACCCCCACTCCGAATTCAAAGAGCCAGCTTGCATTAGCTCATCAGCGTGTGTATTTAATATAATGAAATTTACAGGAGTTGAGGAATGTGACGAGAAGATTCGCATCAGGTATTTTTAATTGAAGTTAAAAGTTGAAGATCTAGTTATTTAGTTTAATTTGTTAATTGATCTAGTTATCTAGTTTAATTTGTTGCTCATTATTGCGGCGTTCATCTTCATGAATACATTTGTCGGGATTTTTTGACCGTTTTCTTGTAGAGCTATGATTCTCCAATTGTACGGAGTTATAACTCGTGGAATTATGAAGTAAATCAGAAGCTGAAATGAAAGATTGTTGAAATTGAGCGTGTTTTTCTTTATTTGCAGCATGGACGATACCGCGTCGCGGAGTGGCGAAGAAGATGAATTGGATGAGGCAGCTCAGTCTGTCACCTCCTTACCCTGGTGAGTCTTATCGCATTATGCTACGCTAAGCTAATTGAACTCCTTGAAAAATGTCTGGCTACGGCTCCGCCCTGAAGAACTCATCTGTTAGTTCCTAGAAATAAACTCCCTTCAAGGGTTCTCTCTCAGTCATGTACTGCCTTATTGATGTGTTGAACTTACTAAGCTAAAGGCGTCCGTGTAATGGTCTTATTCAAGTAATGCTGTTACTCAAGTAACACCACTCTATTAAAGGAAGAAGACACGCGAGCGTCGGGAAAATATTTTGAAAGCATCGAGATATCATGTGGCCGTCTAGTCGTTTCACTTCTGCTACGTATATTGTGAAGACTTACTGCGCTTGGTGCAATCCTCCTCGCTTTTCTTCGTTATCGTTGAATTTTCTTTTTCCGCGATTAAAAAACGTTTGCGCGTCTTTAGATATACGATTCAGCAACTTCTAGGGCTTGTTGTGCCGTTGAAAAATATTTCGCTTGCTTTCAAGTACTTCTTTAGTGAATGACGAGTAACTGTTATATTAAAAATAAATAGCCAACTCTAGTCCCTCCTTTTTCTTGCGCGACGAATTGCACTGCTGCCATCTCGTATTTTTGAAGAAATCTGAGCTTAGCTTTGTTGCAACGTTTGATACAGGGGAGAAAGGAAACTCATTAACGAATGGAAAGCAGGTTGTTTGAGACTGGAAAGGGATGAAGGAGTGATGTAAGAATAGAACTGGACACAATCGATTACCATTTGTCTGCTAAGTTAAACTGGGATAACTCATTCGATAAATTCGTATCAGCTAAGATTATTTTTTCCAGTTGACGGAGCCATTCATTTTGAATATGCACATAAATTTATTAAACGCCAGTATTGGACGATCTTGTAAGTACCACAGTATAATTGGGTGCCTCAATTTCGCCTAATGAAATACAACGCCAAATTTTTACTTGTGATAACTTGTTTTTGATAGATAACAGAACGTTGAGCTTTTCGTCAACAAAAAGTTCTCGGCTACGCACGCTCAGGAGCAAAAAGCGCAATGAATTATTAAATTTATAATTCGTTGTAATTACTGGTGTGGTATTGTCGCTTTGGGATCAGTTCATGTTTTGATTTATTATATTCGTATCGCAACCATATCTCAGTCATTTCGAATTTGACGACGCGATTATTGTCGGCTTTGTAGTTGTAATCTTCAAGTCTCGTCGTTCTTCTCATTCTCGAATTGTTTTCCAGCTGATACAATGTAACAAATATCTGGTGCGTTGCAACACACAACTATCCTTAGCTCTACGTCAATTCACTTGTGTACATGGCGTTTTATACTTACTTACTTACTCGATTCATTTATCGCTCAGTTCCTCTCAACTTGGTCAAACAACACATCACAGCAGCAGGAAGCTGTAGCACCTACAGTTATGGGATTTATTGTGCTGCTCGTACCCATTGCAGGACCATAATTGAGCAATTGGTACACAGAAAATTAATGAGGCTGTAAACAAAAATTTTTTGAAGGAGGATAGTTATCACTTTCGCAGAGTTATTGGGTAATAACTGTTAGAACTGGTAGTAAGCGAAACGGCGGTAGATGAAATTCAGGAATTTCTGGAGTGAGCCCCATGTGTCTCATGAGCGTTTTTAAACACTCACCCTATAGGTATTGGATTGGACTACAACACGACTTTTTTTAAACATTCTAGTAACATTCCAGCGAGGTTTAAAAGGAAAAAACCGCGGCAAAAACGCTTTTCGTCGAAAATTTTGATAATTTATTGTGCTGCTCTCGTCATTTTCCCACAAATGGGAATTTTATGGTATGATTATCATATTAAGAGCTATCTATATAAAAAATTTAATCAAAATCGTTAGAGCCGTTTGTGAGAAAAAAATTTGGTGTTTTGATCACTATGATAACTATAGTTAAATTTCGGTGGATTTTGCCCATACCCTTATTTTTGCGTCCCATGGTAACCTGTACGCTAGACATTAAGTTTCAGCTGATTTGTTACGGTGGTTCTCTCTAAAAATCGTTCACAGACACACACACACAGACCCACAGACCATTTTCCCAAATAGTGTTTTTCGGACTCAGGGGGGTCTGAAACGTAAAGATCTGAAGAGAACTCAAAAATTTTTTTTCAGCCGATTACATAACTTTCCTTTCTAATTCGTAGAGCCAAGGAAAGTAAAAAGGACCACCGACTCCTGTCCTACTTGAAACGTTCAGAATGATTGAGAATGGTGTGGAGGACTATTTTCGCAGGTTACCGGTTAAGTTTTAACCGGGGGCAGCACGTTTAGATGTTGTGGACCTTCGAAGTCCATGTTGAAATATTCGACGACAAATGCAATACCGAAGAATGATTAATGGATGTCGTTGAGCCTTCGAGGACAAAATGGTTTGCTGATGCGGAAAAACGGTTCGGACGGACTCCAGAATTTATTAAATGTTCGAGTTTATTCTTCCAAATTGCCTATTTGTTGTATTTTATCGCAGAATCATATCATCATTGTCGGTAAAAGCTTTTGCGCGTCATTTGAGTTTGTTATGTGATCTCTACCAGGTAGTTTTCGTCGAAGCTTCATTTTTCCTCGTAACGAAACCTTGTTAATATAGACAGGCTTCGCAGGTAGCAGAGTTATTGATGACGGCCCGTTAGCAATTTCGTCGTTAACGACGTTAAACCCGATAGTGATCGAACTGGTCCTCGTGGCGATGTATCCCCTTTAGTTTACACTCGCTCAGGGATAGTAATTTGCATTTGCAAACTCGCCGTAGATTCGATTAAAATGAACATTGTTAGAGGTTGTTCACACGTTAAGGGTCATCAATGCAGCTGTCGAATTTGTCGTTGTTGTTTAAATAATTGTCACTCCTAATTGATTAGGGCACAGCTTCGTGTTTGGTACGCCCGAAAATATTCGAGTTTTCAAGTTCTCGTTTCCGAGTATTTCAATTCGTTTCAGCGAAATTTTGTTTAGATTTTTATCAACATTTCAGAATATCGTATCAGATTTCAGCAATGGTCATATCAACTTGGAACGGAAGAGCACCTTTATACGTGACGTTTCCCTATTTTAGAATTGTTTTCCTTAATATTCGCGTTAATGAATCAGAAACTTGGTGTTTGGCGGTTATTTTTGAATTGTTGTTGATGTGATTATTATCTTGTTTTTACTATCCTTGGCTCTACAAAGTAGAAAGGAAAGTTATGTAATCGGCTGAAAAAAAATTTTGAGTTTTCTTCAGATCTTTACGTTTCAGACCCTCCTGAGTCCGAAAAACACTATTTGGGAAAATGGTCTGTGGGTCTGTGTGTGTGTATGTGTGTCTGTGAACGATTTTTAAAGAAAACAACCGTACCAAATCCACTCAAACTTGATATCTAGCCTGCAGGTTACCATGGGACGCCAAAATGAGGGTATGAACAAAATCCCCTGAAAGTTAACTATAGTTGTAATAGTGATCAAAACAACAAATTTGTTTTTCTCAAAAACGGCGCTAACGATTTTGATTAACTTTTTTATATTGGTAGCTCCTAATATGTAAACCATACCATAAAATTCCCATTCATGGGAAAATGACGAGAGCAGCACAATAAATTATCAAAATTTTCGACGAAATCGAATTTAGCGCGGTTTTTAGAGAAAACAACCGTACCAAATCAACGGAAACTTGATGTCTGGTCTACAGGTTACCCTGGGACGCAAAAATAAGGGTATGGGCAAAATCCACCGAAAGTTAACTATAGTCATCATAGTGATCAAAACACCAAATTTTTTTCTCAAAAACAGCTCTAACGATTTTGATTAAATTTTTTATATTGATAGCTCTCAATGAGGCATCTATACCATAAAATTCCCATTCGTGGGAAAATGACGAAAGCAGCTCAATAAATTATCAAAATTTTCGACGAAAAGCGTTTTTAGCGCAGTTTTTTCCTTATAAACTCCGCTGAAATTTTTGTAGAATGTTAAAAAAAATTGGTATTGTAGTCCAATCCAACACCTAACGGGTGAGTGTTTAAAAACACTCATGAGATACATGAGGCTCACTCCAGAAATTCCTGAATTTCAACTACCGCCGTTTCGCTTACTACCAGTTCTAACAGTTATTACCCAATAACTCTGCAAAAGTGATTACTATCCTTCTTCAAAAAATTTGTGTTTACAGCCTCATTAATCATCTGTGTACCAATTGCTCAATAATGGTCCTGCAAAGAGTACGAGCAGCACAATAAATTCCGGAACTGTTAGCGCTACCGCTTCCTGCTGCCTTAAAGCGCAATTTGACCAAGTTCAAATGAAGTGAGTGATAAATGAATTGATTAAACAGAATTAGCCTTGTAAAAAGTGAATTGACAGTGAAGTAAGGAAAGTTGTGTGTTGCAACGCACCAGATATACCATAAAATTCCCATTTTGTTGGGAAAATAACGAGAGCAGCACAATAAATTATCAAAATTTTCGACGAAATCGATTTAGCGCGGTTTTTAGAGAAAACAACCGTACCAAATCAGCGGAAACTTGATGTCTAGTCTACAGGTTACCATGGGACGCAAAACTAAGGGAATGGGCAAAATCCACCGAAAGTTAACTATAGTTATCAAAACACCAAATTTGTTTTTCTCAAAAACGGCTCTAAAGATTTTGATTAACTTTTTTATATAGATAGCTCTTAATAAGATAATAAAACCATAAAATTCCCATTCGTGGGAAAATTACGAGAGCAGCGCAATACATGATCAAAATTTTCGACGAAAAGCGTTTTTAGCGTGGTTTTTTCCTTTTAAACTCCGCTGGAATGTTACTAGAATGTTAAAGAAAATTGGTGTCGTAGTCCAATCCAATACCTAAAGGGTGAGTGTTTAAAAACGCTCATCAGATACATGAGGCTCACTCCAGAAATTCCTGAATTTCAACTACCGCCGTTTCGCTTACTACCAGTTCTAACAGTTATTACCCAATAACTTTGCAAAAGTGGTTACTATCCTCCGTCAAAAAATTTGTGTTTACAGCCTCATTAATTTTCTGTATACCAATTGCTCAATAACGGTCCTGCAATGAGTACGAGCAGCACAATAAATTCCATAACTGTAGGTGCTACAGCTTCCTGCTGCTGTGACGTGTTGTTTGACCAAGTTGAGAGGAACTGAGTGATAAATGAATTGATTAAATAGAATTAGCCATGTACAAAGTGAATTGACGTAGAGCTAAGGAAAGTTGTGTGTTGCAACGCACCAGATATTTTTGTCATCGCAGTCGCTTTGGGCCCATGAAACATAACTTTCTGTGGCCGTCTGACGTTCAGGGCTGTGGTCTCTTTCAAGTGTTGGACCTGTGAACCTCTTTTTCATTATTTTGCATTAGTGAGAAACGGAAGTCCACAGACTTCGTCTAGGATTCATTATAAGTTGGTTAACATTGGCGAATCACTAGTTCCAAGAAATGAAAAGGGATATTATTCCTGTCTTTGATTTCAACTGCTTGACCTTAATCATGAAATACTTGAAAGGTCGATAAATGTTTACTGTTGCGATTCTACGTAAAGCTTAATTAAACTTCGTTCTGTTCAAAACGAAACGAGAACTTTGGATATTCGTATTCTGTCAGAACGAATCACTTGCTGTTAGTTTCAGATTTCGTTGTTACCTGCGTTTGACGTCGCTTCGGATTCCTGTTGAACTAAATTGCTTTTCTATGGCCCTCGAGGGCTGAACCTTTTCTACTTTGGCATGAAAAGCCATCGTATTGTTTAAAAGCTCTGCAATCGAATCCCGTGCCAGGGCTTTATCTAGGTTGTTGTATGGTATCAGATAACTAACACCAATATTCCACGAACTTGAAAGTAGTTGTCCACTTCACTCTGGGACGTTCACTGGAGTTGATAGAATTGTTTAGTTAGAAGTGTAGTTTTTCATGCAATCCCCACTTCTTCCGTCGGTTAAATCATTAAGCATTATGTTCATCTATAAAAGAAGGATGAGTAGGCAGCGGTATTCCCGGATGGTGTGAGGGGGGGGGGGATTGGCTCGTTACGAGTTTGTAGAATGGATGAAAGTTGAAAAAAATGTTACTTAGCTTCGCAGATTGTTTGTGACTGTTTTAAACCGCGCACTTTTTATCTTCAGCACTTCATCAAAATGTCATTCTTTTGTGACGACTTCCGAGTTTTGCAACATGCAGCGTGACAAAGGAGACTCAGCTCATTTACATGTCGAATTTGTTAAGGAACATTCACTGAGTGGAAAGTCATCTGAAGGTTGAATGAAAATTTACATTAAATGGTGTTTTATTATCAGCCAAGAAAATCTACGTGTTTAATTTTCTCTGCAATCGTAAGTTTCAGTTCGGAGATGAAACTGTATTTTCTTGACTTTGCTCTGTTTCAATTACAAAAATGCGTTAGTTATCTAGGGAAAATAACAGCTCGCATTCGATTTCTTCTGTACAACTTTATGCGATTAGGTCAGCGGAGCTTTATTGGGTTTCAAGGTAGCCAGGGCTCCTATAGTCTATGACGGGGTATCAGACAGTAAACCGACACGCAGACCAGGCGCCAAAGTGAGGACGTAGTGATCTGAAACGTTATTACACATCTGAAGGCAACTCAACTTTTTATTTAGCCCAATTATAATTATTTTCTCGTCCTTAGGGTTTAGGAAAGTAGAAAACGAGATAAGAATTCACTACTGATACGAACGGTTTCGTAGTTTTTCTTTCTAGAACAGTTTGCGTATACGAGGAAAAGGAACTTGCTTCGTCAATTGCATATTTGTTCCAGGGGAGTGTATGTCTGCGTATGTTACGAAATACCGTCAAACCCTCGGTACCGTTTGTGTTGGGATAACGATCTCTAGTAGCGGTCTCATAATTGAAATTCCAAGGCTCCGTCGGGCGGCTTAAAAAAGTATTGGTGTTCGTGATTGTAGGCTCTTGAAAGGATATTGCGCTTCGCAACTTGCAATGACGGAAATAACACCAGCAGTTTCTAGAGAATTTTATGTGCCTTTCAAGTTCCAAGGCTGTCTTGCCCGTAAAATGTCAAAGCGGGTGTATATCACTTGAATTGCCGACGAAGCTGACTAGTGAGACCTGACCAACATTATTGGTTTTACTGTTCCCCTTCGGAAGGAAAGTATGTTAGTCAACAGAACGACGGAAATGTTACTAGTGAATGTGATTACGAAAACGCAATGGATATTCTGTATAGATTTTCCTGTCGGCTCGTTGATTTGATGCTCTGAAACAGTTTATTCTTCCTTCAACGTACGTTTTAATTCAGATAGAGTTACGCTTCTGCCTTATTACATTCTGCCTCTCACGACAACTGGGGCTTTGATCAACAAGGAGTTGTTGAGACTAGTTTCCTCGGCCCCGCTGCGTAACTTAATCAAAAGTTTGAAAAGATGGCGTTCGTCTGCCATCGCACTTGTCCCAGTTTGATGATGGGACGAGCTCTGTAAATATTAACCTTTTATAATATCAATATCAAGCCCTTCCGTTCAACATGTAAGAAAGATGTTCGAAGTTCCGAAAATGTGAATTATTCGTAAGACTCACGTGCAATTTTTCATCACTATTTACGTTTTCAATTGCCTTCTGGGACTATGGTCCGTTCGTGGGTATGGATATAAGTTCGCACGAGCGAAGAAACACGCGGGTGAGTAATGAATGTTGTAGGGACGTAACCAACCCCTCGAAAATCTCCGAGTTTATGGACAAGCCTGTAGGTATGTTTCTTCAGAATATTATCTTAACCATACCAAGTGTTATCTGATACTGTTATTATAAAGTGCTTGACGGTCTAAGAAAGAATTAACAACATAAACTTAAATTAACGCATTTCCTAGGTGAAATATTTGTGAATATTTATTTATTGACTAATAAATATTTCATCATCATGATGAAAAAACTGAATGCGTTTATATGTTGTCGTTTTTGAAGAAAATATGAACGAACTTACTGGGGCTGATTTATTATATTCTCTGCTAATGTGAGGTAGTAACGCATGCTTAATGTCTACAAAGTACCATTGTAATTCAGAAATATTTCATTCGAGCTACCGCCTGCTCATTTTGGTGCTCACAGCACCTTTATCTAAGGAACAAAACCTATGCTATTTTGTATCAATACAAGTACAAAATCGACGAAATTTCTATTGTACCACCTATTCACTCTAGTCACTCTAAGCTCTACTTCACTTTACTTTCTACAGGTTTCGGTATGTGTGGGGGAATAACATTTTCAGAACTGTGCTAGTTAATTGTTTAGAAGGTTCGGAAGGTAAAATTAAATTTTTCTTGGATTTTATTTTTGTAATCATAAGTAACAGAAATAAAGAAACAAAAACTCGGTCGACAATAGCTTAATCTTTATAATTTTATGGTTTTTATCTCCCACTTCCGACCTCTCTACGTCATGAATATTGGTATGTATGAGATTCGGTGCACCACTGAAATGGAAATTGAATGGAACAATTAAGGAATTATCAAACTGTCGAATGATACGTACACTCACACTCCAAATTCCAAAGGGCTTTGTCAATTTCTGCGTTGTGGTGTGCTGGAATAATTCTGCAATCGTTCTATTGAGCAGGTCTTTGGCGTGCTCAGCTAGTTGAAGGTTCCCTGTAAGTTTAATGGAAGTCATCCAAAAACTAAAATAAAATCTGTTTTCTCACCGTTGTCTGAATTTTTGTAAAGATATTTATGGGTAATTAACGTTAGGTATTGATCAGTTGTAAGTAATTTGATACTCACATTTTAGTATAGTTACCGCCAGTATTGAGAAGTCTGCATAATATTTATGTATATTTGGCAAAATTTGGCTACGCGTTTCAAGATTGAAAGATTGAACTGATTTTGGGCGTAAAGATATGCCAGAATTAAAGTTCTACATTTTTCGTTGAAGCTGCATAGGTTTTTTTTCCTACAGGGTAAAGCTTATGTGAAGAAATTGAAAGAACTTCGGTTTCTGGGTGGTGTTACTTCATGTGTACAAACTACTTGACAACTGTCTGCGCCTAGCGGTTAACGTGAAATTAGACGGTAATTTTATTGGATTTCAATATTTCCCTTGCTGTTAGCAGTTATTTAAATTATTTTACGTTTCCGTTTTTGAATATTTCCAGACGGTTCTAACACAAATTACACGTTTTTGGAATATGTTGTTGAGATGATTTATTTCCGTATGCTAACGCTCAGCTAAATCTTGTAATTTGATTCATTTTGTGTTGTCCGTCCGATTATTTTACCATCCAATTATCTATTTTCAAGAAGCTGACCTTCCGCAGGTTGGGAGCCCACTCCGACTAAAAGTGTAGCTGTCAGTTGGGCACCGTTGTCGTAGGTCATGGTAGAATCTCGTTGGTGTAGGTCATGTTTCCTTCGTATCTCCCACTTCGATTCGTTGCTCCACAGGTGCCTCTTTTGTTGCTGGATCTCTTTGGGGATCCCCTTGTCTGTTCTCTTGTTTCGTTCTAATGCCGTTGATCCCCGGGACTTTGATTTTAATTCTGCTTAGTTCGGGCACAACCGTACCAACTATCTCCTTTTACTTCCTGAATTTCGTCTGGAATGCAAGGCAGTTATTGTCTAGTCTCTGCAGTATTCCTCAACATTATTGCGCTCAGGTTGACTTAAAATGACAACTTTGCCGCTAATTGCTGACAGTGGGAGCTTTAATGATTCTTTTCAATCAGAGGGCTTTGCAAGGTCAAGAACTGCGCTATAACCTTAGTAGGTTGTTAGTAAGTAACTTGTATTCTAATTACGGAGTGGTTTTACCGAATATTATCTACTCGCGGTCCCGCCGTAAAATATGTTCTGTGCGCTTAACTATAGTTTTTATAGAAATCATTAAGAAGAGAATTTCTTACGTTAAAACCAATATGCTTGTGTGCAAAAACTACACTTCTTTTTTTAACATCTAATTGGTTCATTAACGTGCCCTTTAGATGGTTACTATGGATTATTTACTAATTTTTGTGGCGTTAAGGCAGTAATCATTTTCGCGAGATATAATCAACTCATTTAAAATTGTATCCAAAAAGAACGCTTCTTTTCATGTAGTTGATGCCAAGTGGACGAAGTTGAATGGTAATTATTGGTTGTTATGTCGATTAATAGAAATAGCTTTCAAAACACATCTTTTAATAATAACAAAAAATTAATAACACATCTTATTAATTTTTTGTTATTATTGAATATTCATTACGTTTACCGTAACAAAATATAATGATAAACACTCCTTAACCTTTTTTTCTTTAAAATTTCATAGATTTCTATCAACCTTTTTTTCTATCGCATAATTGGTAGTTTCAATGGCTTTTCATAATTTTTTAAGATTTCTTTCAAAAGAGTTTCGAGCAATCCAGAGTTTGTAATTGAAACTGTAAAGAAACCCACTTACATGAAAGAGGCAACGTTATATGTGTACTAGCCAAAGCCTGTCACTGATGAGTTGGCGCGTGCTGCAATTGGGACTACCGAGAGCATGGCGGGGAGATTGGCTATATGACAAACCTGCCATACCTCCACAGGCCTGGGTTCGGTAGCTGAGAAGAAACCGCGACCTCCATGGCTTTCGGCTGATATAACTCTCTCGTGAGTGTTGAGGTACAGTCATTTTGACGAGGAAACGGGCCTGCTGAGGATGGTGTAACTTGAAATGACAGTCAAAATTCACCGTAGCAGATTTCCGACGAGTTGACCAATAAGGTTAGCAAAACGTGCCTCTTCTGTATTATTTCTGTGTGGTGGGGGGTGAGTAAATCCAATGCACGTTCTACACCAGATGAGACCTGAGGCCCAATGGCACCCATGACAACCCGTCTCACGGCTGCCAAATACTCGATGATATCCTTACTCCAGCCTACGACGATTAAATTACGGCAGGATGAGGAATTCCTCATTAAACTCCAATTTGCCGATTAATTCGCAATATCTGATGACATGACACGACCTCAAGACCAACGACAACACAGTTTCTGATACCACTGTGGAGACCAATGTCGAATAATTATCAATTACCGTCACAACTTCAGTTATAACTGAAACGAAATAAAACGGAATCAAAGAGATAACAAAGTACCCGTGTAAGTATATTTATAGAGGATATAAAGGATGATAAAGGAAAACTTCCTACACAACAAATAGTTTGAGAGGACGTTCATACATATCTTTTCGGATCTCATTGTGCAAAGCCATTATCAAAAGAAATAAAAAATAGGATAAATGATCTTTTCCACACTTTTGCGACGAGTATACTGGCTTCGGCGATTGAGCCATCGTCAGTGCCACTTACAAACAACGTATAATTCTCACTGAACTTCGTACTATGAAGATTTCTTGTATGCTAAAGTGAAGGCAAGCCCATATCAGAACGCTCTTTCACTGGCTACTGAAGAATTGAAAGGATGCAGCTTTGCCAAAATCTGTATACCCTAACAAAAGTATGGAAACTCTCGTAGTTGTGTCTCTTTTTAACTTGATCGATTTTATTAATATATACGAGTATTACGTACAGGATGCCAGTTGCAAACTAGTTGCAAGGTACTGCTAACAAGCGGATGACTTCCGCATAAAGAAATAGTACCCTGTCTAGCAGCAGGCTTGTGGCCTAGTTCCCGTTCGTCCGCGAATTTGTCACGAGTTACCGTTCATTTTTAACCATATCCCGTACAAATTTATTTTCGGGCATTTACCGACGAACGAGATTTATATTTTTCGTGGAGCAACTCGAAAAGCTTTTCAAGCGGCGAATACAGAGAAGGGAAAATTGATTTGTTGGAGCTCGTGACGTTTTTCTTATTTTTCCTCGCCAGCCACGAGAGATAAAATAGCTTTCAGCAATTCTGATCGCCAACTTTTTTTTTCAATAATGTTTGCCGACCTTGCCGAGTGAATACTTGATTACCATGATTCAGACGTATTGATAGACTACGTTTCTGATCTTCGCTTAATAGTGTCTTAAAAACGATGTCTTCTCTTTGTTTTTTTTTGTACCGCTTACTTTTTTTCTTCCCATGCTACTACGTTAGCATCACAAACTTACCTGACATCTACGTTGTAATGTGTCTATATATACTAGATGTGTTATGCATATATGCTAACTGTGTAGAGTAAAAAGCGCCGATAAATTTAAGTCCATGCACACATTAGGTTTGCAACAATATACAACTATAATTCACACGGCTGCAACTCGAGCCTCCATTGGATGTTGTGACTGATAAGCTGTGCGCAGAAAACGAAGTCTGAAAAATAATGATGAAAATAATTTCGCTTGCTGTATTTGATTTTTAGTGTTAACTGTAGATTAATATTGCCCGTAACGTGATGCATTGGCCCATAAAACTTCACACTGTACCCAAATTACTATAATGAAACGCCGAAGGAAAGTTTGGCAACTTCGAACACAAAATATATTGCTGTCGTCTCAAAAATGGTAACGCATCAGATAACAGGAAGTACTTCCAAACTTGACTTGCATAATTTGGTAGTTCATAAAGCCTTGGGCCGTGGGGGGGTGGCATTTTGGTGTTTTATTAAAAATAAATTTGACCAAAAGCTGTAGGATGCTTTATCCACTTCTCGTTAGAAATATACTGCAACTCGTCCTACGAACGAAAAATTTTGCATTGCATAGCTGAAGTACTCCAAATTTGGCTCAACAAATTGGAGAGGGTGGGGGGTGGGAAGGAGGAATCTAGTTTAGAGTATCTTCTTATAACAAAGACAATGATACGATCTGCATTGTTCTGGAGTAATCCAGAGCCAATTGGCATTATCGTTGTACAACTTCGTGGCAGGGAGGTGATGGACTCCATGTAGTGGAAGAACTGTTCTGCTCCCACAAATAGCAACCCTCGAAGGTTCCGTTGGTTTAAAACAAAACGACCTTCACGATTTTTTAACGTCAGTGTATTTCGTTGTGTTTTCACTTGTGAACCCACACACTGCCCATTATCTAGACAGTTGTAAGTTGCCGTATCGCTGTTTGGCACAGGCTGAAGAAGTTGGAATCTCGAGCGTGGGCCTTCTGCAGGCGCGTTCAATCCAACTATTTCAGACCTGGACCCTTTTTCATGTTAGCCGTGGGAAAGTCCGTACTGTCCGTTCAGCCAACTTCTCGTCCAGACTGGGTGATTAAATTCGATCCAAGTTCCAAAGGGAATGCAGATTCCCTGTTTTTGGACTTTCCAAAATATCCTTCCCTCCCCTCAATTTACCTCCTCCAACACACCCAGCTCTTCCCAAACACATTCGTCTCCCAGTGCTCACTATAGACACTCCTCTATCAACCCTCGGGCCAGTCACAGCTCTACTCACTCTCCCTTCGCTCTAGTTCCCCACACATCCAGTTCACGTGCATTCTGAGTCCCCTTGTGTCACGCTTGCACACACAATCAGACTCATATCGTGTATTTATTTAAAGTTTTATTTAAAGTGTAATACAGTCCTCTCACGCTCACCAAGTTCCCTTTTGTTTATCGAATCCTGAAGCCCCCCCTCCCCTCGTGCGCCCAACAGCCATTATCTACAAGTTACAACTTTGTGGTTGGCTTCGTCAGTGGTGGAACCATTCAATGATGGAAATTGCTTGCACTCTTAAATAGTAAAACGAGTCTCACGAATTATTGAACCTTAGATATACGGTTGATTTTCACGCTTAAAAGTTCCAGTCAACAGTTGGCAGTCGATAAAAAAATTGATTCGTTTTTGAATTTTGTACGAGTGTGTATGAATCATTAAGAATTAGGCCGTAAAATGGTTTGAAATCGATGCCCTTGACGTAATAGATTAAGCAGAAGCGTGTTGAATGGCAGACATTTTTGAAGTCAAGACTAAGCCTTGGAACGCCTTCATCTTTCGTTCAAGGGTCAATGTGTTGTAGTCCGTTGAAATCAATTTCTAATATTTACTGGTTTTCCGATTACTTTAATCAAAAACCGACGAGCTATTCCGTCGCAGCCTACAATGTGGATTGTAATCTCATAATCTAATCCATTGTTGGGCGATGAGACGCTGTTGTGTGGTTTTCCAAGAATGGTTAAGATCGAAACTAGCATAATAGTTTTATTAAACTTTCGTCTATTCATGGTTTCCCATTTGACAGTTCTGCCGGAGCTTTTGACGTCGTTGTTGGTGGAGGTCTTACGATCTCTAGTCTTGTGTGACTTTTTGGATAGTACGTACTGTGTTCGATGTCTTATCTGAAACAGTCGTGTTTATTACGTACCGATTGGCAGTGATTTACGTTTTTGTTGTTGTTTTTTTTAATTAACTTTGGAAGTGGAATTCATTTCTCGGTTTTCTCGTAATCGCGGGTAGAGAAAGATGCCGAGACGGCGAAATGATCAGCAGATTGACGGCAAGTAAGTCTTTACGTTTACGTTCATCCGCAAACAGTTCTCAACAAAAGAGCGCATCATCCGCGAGAAAATTATGAAAACTCTTTTCGTGCAATAAGATACGTAGTTTTTCTCTCGTATTACTTTTGCTTCGGAAAGTATACTCGCACAAATTCAGTTTAGTAAGGAACCACTGAATATTTGATGAAATGGCTTGACAAAGTAAGTTTCGTTCTGTTATCTTGAGGCAAATTTTCGCAACTATACTTTTCGTCAATTCCTTCGTATGGGGAAAGCTGGAACTGCCGTTGTGTTGCGACTGAGCTTATTGGCTGATTACAACCCTACGGAGGGCACTCATCGAGTTGTCTCTTTCTTTAGTACTGGTCAAAGTCCGAGGACGCACTCCAACAGTATTTGGGTGGGGAGCTCGTGGTACCTGCATAGCTTCGTTAAGTATAGATAGCTTTCTAACTGTCCCTTAAGTGGGATGAGCCCCGCGGCCGATTGAGCCAGTCCAAATGTCTCACATCTGGATGCCTAGCCTCCTAAGGAATGCCAGGTACTTCCTGCAACAGTCTTCTTTGATGTCCATCCTAAGAGAAGTAGTACCAAAGACCAGAAATCGCTCCTTCTCAAGTCTCCAGTACTAGTCCCTGTAGTGGTTGGGAGTCTACTCAACTGTGCCACACCACTTACACCGAGGGGTGTCGACTATGCCCATAACATTCATGTGTTTGTTCATTTTGCAGTGCCCGGTGATGATTCCGACAATCTGCCTTAGGTCCTTACTCTCCTCCTCTTATGTGTTTGCTCTGAGTTAAAGCGTTTGAAGTGCCTCACTCTCCTAACATTCCAGACTGTCTGATGCATTCTTCTGGCATATTCTAACACAGTCCTCTTGACTAGTGACAGAGAAGTCCTTCAGCTGGAGGGGGGAGGGCAATAGGTACAGTAGACGAACCGCATTGGAGCAATGTTGAGCATAGTTCGGATGAGTAAATGGACAACAAAACCGGAGGGGATGCCTAACACCAATGCTTAACTTTTTGAGCCCACCTAAATCTCTTCGGAATTACTGTGAGCGGTGATATTGGCCTAATCTACTGCGTATTTAGGATCAGTCATTATGATACGGAAACAGACCTGATATTGCCCCAAGGTTTTTAATCTTTCCAAAATGGGTTTTAAGGATTTAGATCAAACTCAAAGGTTCTCTTCCGCTAGTGTATACGAATGTATTGCCGTTGAACTCTACTCAAATGTTACTAGGATCATCAGAAAAATTGACGCAGTTGTCTAATCAAATACCTGTTCGATGATCATACAATAACGCTCATAAGATGTATTGGAACAACTCCAGAAATTCCAGGATGCCAACCTCCTCTGTGTCGCCTACTACCATGTCTCAAAGTTTTTACCTGATTATTCCTAAACTGCGAACGCGATCCTTCTTAAAATATCTGGTGCGTTGCAACACGCAACTTTCCTTAGCTCTACGTCAATTCACTTGTGTACATGGCTAATTCTATTTAATCAATTCATTTATCACTCAGTTAATTTGAACTTGGTCAAACAACGCTTTACAGCAGCATGAAGCGGCAGCGATTACAGTTAAAGAATTTATTGTGCTGCTCGTACTCATTCCAGGACCATTATTGAGCAAATGGTACCCAGAAAATTAATGAGGCTGTAAACACGGATTTTTTGAAGGAGGATAGTTATCACTTTTGCAGTTATTGGGTAATAACTCTTAGAACTGGTATTAAGCGAAACGGCGGTAGTTGAAATTCAGGAATTTCTGGAGTGAGCCCCATCTATCTCATGAGTGTTTTTAAATACTCACCCTATAGGTATTGGATTGGACTACAGTAGCAATTTTCTTTAACATTCTACTAACATTCCAGCGGAGTTTAAAAGGAAAAAACCACGGCAAAAACGCTTTTCGTCGAAAATTTTGATAATTTATTGTGCTGCTCTCGTCATTTTCCCACAAATGGGAATTTCATGGTATAATTATCTTATTAAGAGCTACCAATATTAAAAATGTAATCAAAATCGTTAGAGCCGTTTTTAAGAAAAAAAATATTTGGTGTTTTGATCACTATGATAACTATAGTTAACTTTCGGTGGATTTTGTTCAAACCCTTATTTTGGCGTTCCATGGTAACTTGCAGGCTAGATATCAAGTTTGAGTGGATTTGATACGGTCTCTAAAAATCGTTCACAGACACACACACACACAGACCATTTTCCCAAATAGTGTTTTTCGGACTCAGGAGCGTCTGAAACGTAAAGATCTGAAGAAAACTCAAATTTTTTTTCAGCCGATTACATAACTTTCCTTTCTACTTCGTAGAGCCAAGGAAAGTAAAAATGCCCGTAAACAGTCTCTTAAATCACCTGTGAACTGATTTCTCAATAATGGTCGTGTCGCAAGTAGGAGCAGCTTTATAAATTCCATAACCATAAGCGCCGCACGCTGTCACGTAGACGGTAGTCATAAACATAATGAAAAACAGAATTGATTAGTTGCCAGAGTCAAGAGAATCGCTGAATGCACGCGTGGCCAAGGAAAGTTAAGTGATGCGTCGCACTATGTATTTTATTGTGGCATTTAATGTGTTTTTTGTTGTGAATTGTACATTTGAGATGATGTGTAGTGTTGATCCCGTGGTTGAACAGGTGGGCGGCCAGTTTGAAACGGTCGATGTCGAGGGACGTTGGTACGAAACGATACTTAATAAACCAGTATCAGTTAGTTCGTAACAATTAGACATTTTGCGGTTGTACAGTCGATCTTCCTATGTCCGCGGACCAAATTGCAAGGTCAGATGCCCGTCAACGCGGTCGGGTTCCCGCGGTGCGGACAGACTCTGATGGTGGGGGATCCCTGACCTGCGACTTGAGCTCGCCGTTGCCCCACCTCATTGGAGCTCCTCCATCCGAACCAAAGTATCAACCGCCCGGCACATTCCCGGAGTAGTTGTCGACGGGACGGTAACGTGTTCGGTGTGAGATGTGTGAATGTCATTATCATCATGGAGGCTCATTGATGCCTTGGGCCACACCTCCTGTGAATTATTACCGGCAACAACATGCTTTCCCTCCCGTGCAACATTACTATAAGGAACCATTCCTTCTCAGGTTGGTCTGAATAAATTTTTATTGCAACGTCATTTCCCGCTCGCCTTGGAAACGTGATTTCAGCCGGCACGGGGCTGCAACAGCAACATGCGACACTGTCGTCTCTCTTACTCGATTCTCCTGCACTCGTCACTAATTTTCTCTCAAACCTGATATTTGTCTTCTTTATTACGACCTCGATAAAAACACGAGTTTTTTTCAAATCCGTCGGAGTTTTCGTCTAACTGAATTCTTCTTAAGCTGCTACCTTTGTAAATTGTCAGAACTGACATCTTCAATCGAGATGCATCTTCGGCATTGATGCAAGTGCCTATTTGAGGGTAACTTGCCTTCAATTTGGACAGTGGATGATAAAACGTTTTTAGTATATACCTTTCAAGTAAACGTGCCCTAGAAAAATGATGAAAGCTCTTCAAGGCAAATCAAACAAATGCGTTAGTCGTCATTTGCAGTTGGCTACGCCACGTATTCAATTTGTTTTAGTTGGCAATTTGTGTAATTGACTTGATGCTTCCTCAAGTATTGATTAGTGGTTCTTCGGGACGTTTTTGTTCGATCGTGTTGAAAAAATAGGTGATGGCGTTGGTCGTGTAGGTTAGCATTGCTTTTAGAATCAATTTGGGTGTGCAAAGTTATTGCTCAGTGTAGGTTCACAACACAAAATTAAAATTTTACCTATCTGCCGTTTTTTTTTGTTTTTTTTTCTGAAAATGAGTTTTTATGGCGTGAAAGTTTAAATCTTTCACGTTTGGTAGCAGTTAGTCACAATTTCTCGTATTCACAATTAATTGAATGAAAAGAGGAGCATAAATCGTGGATATCTTTTCTATTTTGGATTTATCACGAGTTTCTGGTGTGATTAGAAAAATATTGAGAACCATCCAAATAAATCGCTTGGTTGCGTTCGCATCGATATTTTTGGGGAATTGCCAAAGATGAAGTTCAAAATACGATTTTCGGTCGCGTTTTTGGATCCCCCCAAGGAAATTTGGTCATGTGTCCTTCCAAAACCCAATCGACACACCCAGGGATCTGTTTGAACCCTCATCGATAAAGTTGGGTCATTTTCTCTGGGGGTTCATAGGTACCTCCCCTCAAATTCGAAGCTCTCAGATCAATGGTAGCGTCTGCGCGTGCTCGAGCATGGGGTTATACAAAACACCGCCATGATACAAAACATGAGTGTTGTAGCGCTATTTTTAGCGACTGTGTGGGCAGGTTCATGAATTGCTTCTACGAAGTTCGTTCGACCTGGTCAATAATGCCTTTTGGAAATCTGCAAAACGTTATTTTTACTCGCAGTTAGATCTCATTATGATCCTGCCATTCAAATGTCATCGCGTAGATTGAATTTCTTGAAAACATTACGGTGTTTCTATTTTTAGCTACATACATTTTTTACGTTCGAAACAGCAGTAGCACGCTAATGTCTATTTTCCACGACCTGAAGAGTATGGGAAATATTGTAATCGTAGAAAAAGTTTTCTTCAGATCTGTACGTTTTGAGTCAGAAACCTCTAATTTCTGCCCGAGGAGCTCCCCGGAAATAACGTCGGTTTCCGTCCATGGGAAGGGGAGGGTTGACCGACATGTACCGCAAATCTTTCTCGAAAACATTTTCTGATAAATGTTTGTTGTTCTCAACGAACATTTATGTAAAAATGCGGTGGGAGGAAATAGGTGTGTACGGTGCAAAAAAGGGCGCCTTCAACTAATCTATACATTGTTCAAAAATATTCCTCCGACAATTTGTCTAACCGAGATAAAACTTAAAGCGCGCCAAGACGCGTTTTTTTTCTTCAATTTGTCTAATTATCTGTAAATTCCTTCGTAACCTGTACACTCATTTTGTCTGGAGCAACTATTTCCGAATTCATTCGTAGAACAGATACATAAACCAAGATGCATGGGGAAATGAAATTCGGTGAACAACTAATGGAACGGCTCTAACAATTTTTATCAAATTTATGGGGTACTTACGGGTAACTAGTACTTACAGTTTGTTCTCAGTAAACGCTTCCGTAGAAATGAGTTGATCAAAGAGGTCCGTTTATCAAATTATCGACTCCGAGGAGGTTGAGGAAAGTTGTGTGCTTCGTGTTGGATATTTTATGCAGTGTGTGTCGAAATGCCTATGTAAGAGAAAGGAAAGAATAATCGTAGCGTGTGGAAGTTACGTGCTCATCACATCGTACAATGTATACATCTTGCGGTTCTACATTAACGTTAATATACGTTTCAGCTCTATTCACTTCGTCGGCAAGAGATCTTTTTTTTTGTGACGTAGAAGGCTTATTACTAATATGAATTGGCGTATGTCCTGTTTGCTGATGTGAGTAAAACGCTTTAACAGACGAGAGAGCGCTTGTTTACATATAAAGCGAGGGAATCGTTCGGAGCCCTGCATCCAGCTTCTGCAATCCCTATTTCGTAATATGCGTAGAAACCGTTGCTCCTCTGTACCCCTCACAGATATTAATGAAAGACCGCTGGTCGAATTAATTAAAAATATATTGGAACTCTAGCACATGTTGCGTAAGTTTGTATGTACTTAATTGCCGTCGAGTATTGCAAAAATAGGTTCTCTCCTTCTAGAAATTTGGATGGCTCTTTTCATCTCACATATATTGAAAATATATATTTTTTCTAGGGTGAATCGTACGTGATCGTGCCAGTTTTATTTGTTAAACTGTTAACAATAACGATTTTTTAAAATACAGAATTCAATGGTACTAGCGAGTAATGGAACTGGGCTGAAGTAAGCTACATATTCATAATCGAAAGTTTGACTGCTTGCCCAGCCGCCCTGGATGGTCTCAGCCGTCAATACGAAACAGATTTGAAATAAGGGAAAGAATATGTAGTTGGGCGTTATTTTAGTGTATTGGAAGGTCTAAGTCAATTTTTATGGCATTAAAAAAATTAGTTAAAGGTTTTTTACTTTCCTTAGCTCTACAAAGTAGAAAGGAAAGTTATGTAATCGGCTGAAAAAAAATTTTGACTTTTCTTCAGATCTTTACGTTTCAGACCCCCCTGAGTCCGAAAAACACTATTTGGGAAAATGGTCTGTGTGTGCGTATGTGTGTCTGTGAACGATTTTTAGAGAAAACCACCGTACCAAATCACCTCAAACTTCATATCTCGCCCGCAGGTCACCATGGGACGCCAAAATAAGGGTTTGAACAAAATCCACCGAAAGTTAACTATAGTTATCATAGTGATCAAAACACCAAATTTTTTTTCTCAAAAACGGCTCTAACGATTTTCGTTAAATTTTCTATATTGATAGCTCTTAATAAGGCAATTATACCATAAAATTTCCATTCGTGGGAAAATGACTAGAGCAGCACAATAAATTACCAAACTTTCGACGAAATCGATTTTAGCGCAGTTTTTAGAGAAAACCACCGTACCAAATCAGCTGAAACTTGATGTCTAGCCTACAGGTTACCATGGGACGCAATAATGAGGGTATGGGCAAAATCCATCGAAAGTTAACTATAGTCGTCATAGTGATCAAAACACCAATTTTTTTTCTCAAAAACCGCTCTAACGATTTTAATTACATTTTTTATATTGATAGCTCTCTATAAGGCAATGATACTATAAAATTCTCATTCGTGGGAAAATGACGAGAGCAGCACAATAAATTATCAAAATTTTCGACCAAAAGCGTTTTTCGCGCAGTTTTTTCCTTATAAACTCCGCTGAAATTTTTGTAGAATGTTAAAAAAAATTGGTATTGTAGTCCAATCCGATACCTAACGGGTGAGTGTTTAAAAACACTCATGAGATACATGGGGCTCACTCCAGAAATTCCGGAATTTCAACTACTGCCGTTTCGCTTACTACCAGTTCTAACAGTTATTTTCCAATAACTGTGCAAAAGTGATTACTATCCTTTTTTTAAACAATCGTATTTACAGCCTCAATAATTATCTGTGTACCAATTGCTCAATAATAGTCCTGCAATGAGTACGAGCAGCACAATAAATTCCGGAACTGTAAGCGCTACTGCTTTCTGCTGCCGTAAATCGTTGTTTGACCAAGTTCAAATTAACTGAGTGATAAATAAATTGATTAAATAGAATTAGCCACGTACAAAGTGAATTGACGTAGAGCTAAGGAAAGTTGTGTGTTGCAACGCACCAGATATTTAACTATTCATTACCGTCCGAGCGAGGTTTAATTGAACTCATGAAAACTTGTGATAAAAACGCCACTCAGTCTGGGTCATAGACATTTATAACTTTGTACAGCATTTTACCGGTAATATTGGTATTGGGCTACCTTATTGGAGCATTCAGGCACCACTCGCAACGCTATGTACTCGATGTACATTATAAATCGACATATCACTATTATTGTTTATTTGTGGGGCGCCCATCCGCAGTAATACAGCACGGTTACATGAATTACTTGAGGATAATAAGATAAATTTGTTACACAGTTTCAGCTGTTTGAGGCAATCTGAGTGAGTAAACAAATTCAATAGAAGTGAGATGAAAACCTTAAATTAAAATCCGAATTATGTTCTCCGCACTACACACTAAGTACACGACCGTTGTTCAGATGACAGAATCTATAATTGAGGAATTAAGGCTGGGCCTCAGCTGTTCCAGTTTTTGTTGTTAAATCAGTTCATTTCTTCAGTTCTGCGTTGTATAACGCTCCTGAAGCGCATCTCTCTATGGTCCGTTGGTGGGCAGGGTTGGGGCTAGCTGGGGATCTCTGTTCTATGCGTTCTTATGCATTGGAGTGAAGTTCTGGGGATGTCTTTACGAAGTGTAAGAATGGTAGGGGTTCTTCGTTTTCTACATTGGAAGTATATTTGCTAAGTAAGCACAACCTGAGCGAGCCAAAGAATGCCCATATAAAAGAGAAAAGCCCTTTGAAAGCTCATTGAGGTGGAAAATACTTGTAAATTTCTTGTCTTTGCTTCACAAAAATTTGTTTGGTAGCAAAAACCTACCAAAAACCTGTTGGTTGGCTTTTGTGTTTCGTTTCTCTTTCTTCGGTTCTTCGCCTACCCAAAAATCCAAAAACCGACTTGAACATTGTTCGTAATTACTTCCTTTAATTTTTAAGAGCTACTTAATTCCACACCATTTGGTAATGTGTGCATGTGTCTGTTAACGCGTTTCAGAGAGAACGGCTGAACCAATTTCATATTTATTTTGGAGATCATGATAGACAATTTTTATTTAATTTGCTGAATCAATAGCTCCAAATAATATAATAGAACCATAAAACCTTCATCCATGAGGACATTAAGCGAGCAGCACAATAAATTATCATACATGTCGACAAAAAGCTATTTTAGTGCAGTTTTTTCTCAGAAATCTCGCTGATATGGCATTAACGTCCTCAAAAATCGTTATCGGTTTTGAGTGGCACTCCAATGAGCTCTGCTCCAATTGAGGTCTAATGAGCTATTCAACCCATACGATGGAAGTTGAATAACGGCCATTAGGTAATAAGGAACAATCCCAGAAGTTCCGGAATTCAAACTAACGACGCTGTGTGCCCCCTATAATTTCAGAACTGTTACCTTCCCAAACAAATCATGCTGACAGCCCCATGAATTACCTATGCGTTGGTTTAAAATGAAGATGAGAATGAGTACAGCAGCCCAATAAATTCCGGAGCTATATTTTCACCTGGAACATTACGTTATATTTTACAAGTTCATAAGAACTGAGTGGGATTTATATTGGATTGGTAGTTAGCATGTAAGTTAGTTGATGAATTGAGGGTTTTAATCTATCAAAATGAGGGGCTTTAGCATTTTGCTTGAGAATGGCTCAAAAAATATATTGTGAGTACTACTCTAGTTCGAAATGAACTCGCTTATTACCGACTGATCTCCCGAGGAGCGGTCTGGAAAGCCCGCAAATATTCGTTAATACCTTTGTAATGGTAAAGATGAGCTATCCTGAAAAAACTGACTACCGCACTGTTACGTTACTGCAACTCCTCTGAACTGCGCAACCCTACTTGTACCCGTTCTGTTTTGCCCTTCACCCATTTTATTTCTTACGTTTTGCCATTGAGCCAATAAGATATTTTTCCTACACAAGATGTGTGTAAAAAATGGTTCATGTCACAAGTGGTTATGGAAACACGATAGTGAGTTGAGCGCAGCAGGGCGAAAAAACTGCCAAGTTCACGTGGGACTCATGAAAGCTGTGAGTAGATTTGAAATCAATTTTGGATTGGATTTCGCGAAGCTGAAATGCCCAGCTTTGGTGAAGTGTTACTATTTGTCGCTTGGTGTTGCTTCGGTTCGATCGGTCAATTAAATGATAGGGAACAGCCAATGTCGCTTGCCCATCAAGTTTTCTACCAGAGACAATGATCTCATGCATGAATTAACAGTGTGTAGATGCTCATTATTTCCTCATTGTCACGTAGAAAAAATAACTATCCGCACAGCTGTTGTTCAAACGAGTTGTACGTTTAAAACAACCCCATTGTTTTTACTTTCCTTGGCTCTAGGATGTAGAAAGAAAAGTTATGTAATCGACTGAAAAAAAAATTGTTCTCTTCAGATCTTTACGTTTCACGCCTTACTAAGTCCGAAAAACACTATTTGGGAAAATGGTCTGTCTGTGTGTGTGTCTGGGAACGATTTTTAGGGAAAACGACTTTACCAAATCAGCTCAAACTTGATATCTAGCCCGCAGGTCACTATGGGACGCCAAGATAAGAGTATGAGCAAAATCCGCCCAAAACTAACTATAGTTATCATCGTAAACAAAACACCAAATATTTTTTTCTTGAAGACGGCTGAAATGGTTTTGCTTAAATTGTTTATATGGACAGCTCCTAATAAGGCAACTTTACCATCTTTGGACAAATGACGAGAGCCGCAAAATAAATTACCAAACATTTCGACGAAAATCGAGTTCAGCTTGAATTTTTCCTCATCAACTCCGCTCACATGTTACTAGGTTCTTCAGAAAAATTCAGGTGGTACTCCAACCAACTACCTATACGGTAAGCCTTTAATAACTCGAATACAAACGACAGGGGCTACCACAGAAAATACGGAATTTCAACCACCGCCGTTTCACCTACTACCGTTTCTAGACTTGTTTACCCGATAGTTCTGGGAAAGTGTATCCATTTCCAAAATTCGGGTTTACATCCTCATTAATTGGTGCATCAATCACTCAATTATTGTCGGGCATGAATACGAGCAGCTCAATAAATTCCGGATCTGTAAGCTCTACCGCTTTCTGCCGCCGTGAAGTGATGTTTCAAATGAACTGAGTTAAAAAATATCTGGTGCGTAGCAACAACACACGACTTTCCGCCACCCCTTTAAGTTCGAACACCACCTACATAGGCGGGCGCTATATCTTCGTTCAACGCATTTTTACAGGAACATTTATGGAGAACAAAATGTACGTACTAGTTAGCTGAGAGTACTCCGAAAGTTTGATCGAAATCGTTAGAGCCGTTTTTGAGAAAATTGGAATACCGATAAATTAATATTCGACAAATCTCCTTTTCTGAGTTAACTTGGCTTATATCTCCGTTCAACATATATATACAGAAATAATTATAGAGAACGAAATGTGGGTATGGGTAACTCAAAGACACTCTGAACGATTGATCAATTTTGGTGAAGCAGTTACTCCAGAATTTACGGAAATGTTCGAAAAAACGTTATTTTTTACACATTTTGATTTTTATCTCTGTTCAATGGACCGTCACAGGAACATTTATTGGAAAGAATATGTAGGTATTAACTATTCGAAAACATCCTGAGAGTTTGGTGAAAATCGCTGAGGCCGTTTTGCCAAAAAGCGTAAAAAACTTATTTTTGGTTCAGGGGCCCATATCTCCGTTCACCGTATTTTCATGGAGATATGTATAGAGAAGTAAAGTTAGGTATTGATTAGGAGAAGATAATTTGAAAGTTTAATCAAAATCGTTAGAGCCGTTTTCGAGAAAAATGCGAAAACCCCTAGTTTTTGGTACATTTTCGTCCCCCTCCCCCCCTTTCCATCGGTCGAATTCGTCCATAACCTTATTTTGGTGTCTACAAAAAATAACGAACAAAACAAAAAAAGAACCAGCTCAATCGGATTAGCCGTTCTCCCGCAAATCGAACTACAGACACACACACACACACATACACACACACGGACCACGCGCCGAAATTAGGTTTTTTAGACTCAGTAGGGTCTGAAACGTAAAGATCTGAAGAAAACTCAAATTTTTTTGGGCCGATTACTATACTTTCCTTCCCTTCGGGTAGCGGAAAGTAATAAATTGGTGTAGTAGCAAAAGCCATGAACACAAGTGAATTGGCCTAGAGCTAAGGAAAGTATATTTTCCTATATATCTTTTCGATGAATTTTATTTTCGGAGCCTCGCTAAGTGCCAGATTAATACCAGAACGCCTTACGCATATAAAGGTAGTTCCTAAATAATTTATAATTTGGAAAAACTGCAACTTATTTCGCGTTCAGTTTCTGCGTTTCAGCAACGTTCATGTTCAACGTGCAACGTTCGCGAATTGACAGTTTCGTCTGAAGTGATGGCGAAAATAATGATGAACTCTCTAATAATCTTTTCGCAGTCGGTCGTCGATAAAGCAAACTCGGCAAAAGTAGAAACCATCGACAACCCCCCCCCCCCTTCCACGAATCTTTCGAATGTGAATTTTATCAACTCGAGTCACTTCAGATGTCTACGTTTGACGCTCTTATTTTGAATTGAAAGTGGGCTGAATTATAATTCGGGGTTTTCTCAGAAATATGAAGCGCCCTTCAATTCTTTTTCTTGATTGAACTGCCAGTAAGTCCGGCGCGTAGTAGTACTTGCTCCTTCCCGAATGAGTAGTACTTGCTCCTTCCCGAATGAGTAGAATTAGTGTTCGTCTTATTGGTCAAATAGTCCGTGTAGTGCACGAAATATGCTATCACCTACACAACCCTGATTTAACTCCTAAATGCGAATTATACGAGTGTTGTTCTTAGAATAAGGGGATGGTGTCGAAAAGATACATGCACGTGGCTCCACTGATGATCGAAATTAACTTGATCATCGCAAAATCACCCTCAAAACTTGGCCATTTTCTCGTATCTGTCAATCGAAAAACGTGGTATTCTCATATAAATTCGAATGAGAATACATTAAATGGCATTTCAACGATGGCATACAAAATCCTGACCTGCTCATTTCTTCCTAGTTCGCTTCAAATTCAACGTGGGGAAAAATACATTGAAAGCTCTGATTGTGGCATTTAAAAATTGTGAGGAATTTACAAAAACGTGAAACTAACTATACCTCCTGAACCCACGGATGGTCTCGTACGATTTGAAATAAAATGTCTAGTGCGGCTCATCACCAGCAGAAAATGGTCGATCCAGGGTGGGCTTGATTCCTTTTAATATCCGTTCGTTATATTGGATTATTTGAGGGGAGCGTATCAACAGAATGACGTCGTTGGTTCACTAATCTAACTGATCAAAGTCTCATAATTTTCAACGTGGCTCCATCTCAAATATGTCGTTAAAAACGTGAAGCTTTGGCAGATGAATTGTTTAAATCCGTTTTACACTCGTATAAGGAGAAAATAAACAATTAATACAATAAATGTCATTATGTATATTCCGATGCTAGTTAAAACTCCGAAACAGATTTACTAGTTCTAATAAACTATTTTATCTGTGAAATATACTACTTGTCTTCACATCTGTGTGTCTCGAGATGAGTTTGCGCACGTTGGTTAATTAACGCCAATCCGAATTAAAATTGGCTCTTTATTTAATAATAGTTGTGGCAGGAAATAGAACGTGTTGAAAGTCGACCAGAGGCGACCAAGTCAGAGTGAGTAGAAAGCGAAAGACAAATTATGTGACGCCTAGCGTGACAGGGGATGGCCATCGATTGGAAAACCAGCGGTCACCAGTTGGTTTTCGACGAAAACAATGATTTGTGGAAAATATTCTTTTAGTTAAAATAAAAGTATGTTGTGCCTCTAGGATCTTCAATGAAGGCTTTCCGCTCTGGCTCCAGACGACCTGAAGTTCTTATTTATGGCTTGAACTCTACAGTGAAATCGATAATATTGGACACGAGACACAATTGAATGGCATCTGGCATCATACGATTTCAGGAGTTCTTCCATATTGCTTCTCTACAAAATTCTATGTGCGTTCTCTTGAGCGCACCGTAGGTGTAATACGCGCTTTTCAATAAAAGAAACATATTGTTTTGATAGTTGAATAAAAAGTATGAAAAGTGAGTATATACGTATAAACGTATATTTGCAATTTGAAAAATGGTAATACGGTCCGCATTATTTGTCCATACAAATATCAACGTTTGTTGGAACATAAATATTTTCAATCAATGTAAACATCATTTTAAAAATAAAGTTTGGTTATTAATGAAACTTATTTCACAAACTATTAAAAAATGTATTTATTAATAAAATTGAAGATTGTTTTTACTTTCCTTGGCTCTACAAAGTAGAAAGGAAAGTTATGTAATCGGCTGAAAAAAAAAGTTGAGTTCTCTTCAGATCTTTACGTTTCAGGCCCCCCTGGGTCCGAAAAACGCTATTTGGGAAAATGGTCTGTGGGTCTGTGAACGATTTTTAGAGAGAACCACCGTACCAAATCAGCTCTTCATATCTCGCCCGCAGGTCATCATGGGACCCCAAAATAAGAGTATGAACAAAATCCACCGAAATTTAACTATAGTTATCATAGTGATCAAAACACCAAATATTTTTTTTCTCAAAAACGGCTATAACGATTTTGATTAAATTTTTTATATTGATAGCTCCCAATAAGGCAACTATACCATAAAATTCCCATTCATGGGAAAATGACGAGAGCAGCACAATAAATTGCCAAAACGTTCGACGTAATCGATTTTAGAGTGGTTTTTAGAGAAAACGACCGTGCCAAATCCCCTCAAACTTGATATCTGTCCCGCAGGTTACTATGGGACGCCAAAATAGGGGTATGAGCAAAATCCACCGAAAGTTAACTATAGTCATCATAGTGATCAAAACACACAATTTTTTTCTCGAAAACGGCTCTAACGATTTTGATTAAATTTTTTATATTTATAGCTCCCAATATGGCAATCACACCATAAAATTTCCATCAGTGGGAAAATGACGAGAGCAGCACAATAGATAATCAAAATGTTCGACGAAAAGCGTTTTTAGCGCAGTTTTTTCCCTCAATAAAATAAGTGATTATTATCCCTCTTCAAAAAATTCGTGTACAGCCTCATTAATATTCTGTGTACCAATTGCTCAATAATGGTCCTATAATGAGTATGAGCAGCACAATAAATTCCGGAACTGTAAGCGCTACCGCTTCCTGCTGCTGTGACGTGTTGTTTGACCAAGTTCAAAGGAACTGAGTGATAAATGAATTGATTAAATAGAATTAGCCGTGTACAAAGTGAATTGTTGTAGAGCTAAGGAATGTTGTGTGTTGCAACGCACCAGATATTTTATCATAATATGAAGTTAGTTCGTGAGAAAGACACGTTTTAACGTAGACGACGATCAAATATAAATTCACAATAAATAATCTAATTTTATATTATTGTAAACTTTAATGGTTTAGCCAGAACAGCCCAGCCAGTGATTTTTCAATTGAAATTTCGACTTGATTTTTCAATCAAAAACTTTTGATTTGAATTTTACAAATAAAAAATGTCCAAAAAAGATCAACATTCTGAAAATAAACGTTGCCTTTTCTCTTCACATAATGCTTGTTAGTGAGAAAGACAGTATTGTACGGAAGGCGAACCAAGTTGACAGTAACTATGAGTTGAGACGTATTTCTTCGTACGTGACAGGTAACTCTTGGTTGAAACCACATTACCCACTCGTGCGGTGTTTATAGTTATGAGAGAAGGCAGCTGGAGGGCAAGTTTTGACTAGGTTGGCAGTTATTAGAAGTTCGCTTCCACGTCCAATCATAGTTCCTCACTAACATTTTTCTGCATTCGGTGTCGGAGTTAACATCTTATCAAGTTAACATCTTATCAAGATGTTAACCTATAAGAAATATCCGTTACTTTCCCCTTGCAATTCGCCTCTAATGTTCAGAGCTTGTTCGCATTCAACACATTACAGTAATCAAACGTAAATTTATGAAGTCCTAAAGAGCGGTTCGGAGAACGAACGTTCGCTTTTATTCTCTCAAACGGACATGGTTGGTTGAGAAATTTAAATTTGAGCGAGAGAGACTATTAAAGGTGGACGGTCATTAGCGGAAAATTGATGTCCAGCATTCATATTCGAATCATATGCGTCGATGGTTATGCAATTCTTGTCCGCCGATAAAAAATACACAAATACTCCTATCGCTGATGAAGAGGGAGAGAAACATTGTTAGCTAGCGCCAAACTGCATTCAAGGATAACTTATTATCTCGCCGACTATCACATTTGTACGTTCGACCGTTGCAACCTAAATGGAGATAAATTGTCGGGAGGAGCAAATTGAAACAGAAACATTGAGAGAGCGGCGCAACTGAATATTTCAGTTTTACGATAGTGTTATTCCGGCTGCGTAGCCTATCGTGTCATTTGCTCCTATTGACAACGTTTTAATCAAAGGGGAGAGACAACAGAGGAAACGTTGTCGAGTGAACTAATACGTGCATAATTACACAAACAAAATTAATTTGTTCGCAGTTGTATATAACGCAAGAGGGCAATATATATATTTTAGGGCATTATCATTGAGCAACGATGACGTAGGTGAAGGGGAGTTGTCGCTCCTATTTCAAGTTAGAATTAATTTAATATTAAATTGGTGATATTTCTATGAAGGTACGAACGAACGATATTAATTCGTTACGCTTAGCAATTGATCCGTAAGGCAATAGTTAACATTTGTCAGTGAAGTAGAAAACGGCGAGTTGTGTAGTGCTCTTTCTGGGAATTATTTATATCTTTCAAATCACTCGAAAATTTTCTATAAAAGTTGGGAACGAAGATTGAACCTTAATCTAAAGTAGTAAGAACCAAACTTAGGAAAATTCATAAATTCTAGTTAGTTAGGTTCCAAATAGCCGATTAGAGAATCGGAGATTTGAATGTTATAATCTGTGGTGTTTTCAAAATCACGCGAAACACTTATCTAAAATTGTAATAAACATTGACTGGTCTACAATTTTGTGCAAAATTGGATCAGGCCCTCGGTTTAATGAAGTAATAATAAGTGAGCGGAACGGAGTGAAATAGTTTTCACCTTCCACGCGTAAGAGTGTAGTGGAAAAACACGTTTGCGTTACACTATGAGCGAGGTTCAAACGACGTAGCGGGGTTAGCTAAGCTAGGGATGATATGGGTTGTGTGCCTACTTCCATTGTCAGCGGGCAGAGCACGTCTCTGGATCGTTCAGGGGTTGTGGTATTACTTAATGACAGCGTGCTTGGGCGAAAACGGGTTGGAAAATGTTGTAGAAAATGCTTTTGTTCACTTGATTAGTTGACAGAATAATTAGAGCTGAGTGTGCGTTGCACAAGTATTTAATGACATCGCCATCTACACCAACATTCTATTAAGAAGGAGAAGAAATAAATAACATTCCCCGATCGATAATGACAGAATACGAACTACGAGAGAGACTTTTAATGTTTGGAATTTATTTTGCAATTACGAATACTCTACTGGTGCATTGCGAGAGCGTACACTTCAACAGCCAGACGCGTTATAAAATATGTGAAATTCGTTATTTACTTGATATCAGTGCTTTCTGGGATGTTTTATTCAACAATTTTTACTTTCCTTGGCTCTACGAAGAAGAAAGGAAGTTATGTAATCGGCTGAAAAAAAATTTTGAGTTCTCTTCAGATCTTTACGTTTCAGACCCTCCTGAGTCCGAAAAACACTATTTGGGAAAATGGCCTGTGTGTGTGTGTGTCTGTGAACGATTTTTAGAGAAAACGACCGTATCAAATCCACTCAAGCTTGATATCTAGCCTGCAAGTTACCATGGAACGCCAAAATAAGGGTTTGAACAAAATCCACCGAAAGTTAACTATAGTTATCATAGTGATCAAAACACCGAATATTTTTTTTTCTCAAGAACGGCTCTAACGATTTTGATTACATTTTTTATATTGGTAGCTCTCAATAAGGCAACTATACCATATTTGTGGGGAAATGACGAGAGCAGCACATAAATTACCAAAATTTTCGACGAAATCGATTTTAGCGCGGTTTATAGATAAAACAACCGTACCAAATCAGCTGAAACTTGATGTCTAGCCTACAGGTTACCATGGGACGCCAAATTAAGGGTATGGGCAAAATCCACCGAAAGTTAACTATAGTTCTCATAGTGATCAAAACACCAAATTTTGTTTCTCAAAAATGGCTCTAACGATTTTGATTAAATTTTTTATATTGATAGCTCTCAATAAGACAATGATACCATAAAATTCCCATTTGTGGGAAAATGACGAGAGCAGCACAATAAATTATCAAAATTTTCGACCAAAAGCGTTTTTAGCGCAGTTTTTTCCTTATAAACTCCGCTGGAATGTTACTAGAATGCTAAAAAAAAAATTGGTATTGTAGTCCAATGCAATACCTAAAGGGTGGGTGTTTAAAAACGCTCATGAGATACATGGGGGTCACTCCAGAAATTCCGGAATTTCAACTACTGCCGTTTCGCTTACTACCAGTTCTACCCGTTTTTACCCAATAGCTCTGGAAGAGTGATTACTGTCCTTCTTCAAAAAATTTGTGTTTACAGCCTCATTAATTATCTGTGTACCAATTGCTCAATAATGGCCCTGCAAAGAGTACGAGCAGCACAATAAATTCCGGGACTGTATGCGCTACCGCTTCCTGCTGCCTTAAAGCGCAATTTGACCAAGTTCAAATGAAGTGAGTGATAAATGAATTGATTAAATAGAATTAGCCATGTACAAAGCCAAGGAAAGTTGTGTGTTGCAACGCACCAGATATTTTCCCTCGCTGCATCTTTTCTTGCCTCCATGGCGATAATGTCTGTCGTTTACTCGTGTCCCGTAAACACTATGTTTTGCAGTTGCAGGCCGTGCTGTACTGCATGACGCAGAGGACTCTTATTACCTGCTCACTCCGCTCCGTGAACCTCTTAATAGGTGGAAGTGTTTCAAAGTAGCTAGCCTTTCTGGAGAGCAGAGTCATTTGGAAATCCTCGTGACTAGACTTTTCAGTCCGTGTTCACCTCGCCGAGGTTTACCTACATTGAAGTTCTTCCGTAACCAAACAAAAGAATGAGCGGAGCGGAGTGAACGATTGGGTGGCTAGCCGCAGTTTGTCGTTCGTCAATCGTTATCCTGCAACTGCAATAATAGTGTTAAAAAAGCAGACAAACCGAAACGCCAATAAAAACATTGACCTTAATGAGTTCTCTCCACGTGTAATGGGGAAGGCGCGCATTTAGTTTCTCGAATTTTAAACCACTTCGTTCACACATCATCCATGCAATGTCTGGTCAGCTCCTTAATCCTTCAGAGATTGATCTCTTTAGCTACGGGGAAAGTCTCTGGTCCTTCCCATCTAGTTTAGCTGTCATTGCCTTTCACTAGGAAAAGCTCAATTATACAGTACTTCCTCACCTCTCTCGCTTTACCTATTACGAACTTCGTTCACGATATTCACTCTAGTTTGACCACTCGCCCTGTACCTAAGCTGCCTCAGCCTTTCGCCCAACTCGTCAGATTTACTCTTAGTTGCTACTATATTCCTAAACTGACGTATGGACATAAAATACGCTTGCGCTGTTCAGAGTGTGGTTTGAATGAGGTAGGAATTTGCGATTAGAATTCGGTTTACGACCTCAATAATGCATAGATGAAAAGTTTAAGATGTTTACGATACACCAACTAGAGGACTGACTTGGTAGATCATGGGTAAAGACTAAGTTCTTGACGTTAGTTTGAGATGAGATGAGTACTATTAGTTGCGACAAGAAAACTGGTACTAACTAGCCAGAAGTGCTTGCAAAGTGCGGAGAGAGAGAGAGACTGCAGGGCATCAGCCAAAGCCGAGGGAACACCGACCTGAGTCATGGCCACATATGGGCCATTTCCCATCACCCAAGTTGTATAAGGGATCCAGCTTTGGCTCCTAGAACGGGTACTGGAATCTTCCAGTTCCCTCCACATATGAATGCTCCTCCATTCATTGCGTCGTATATCGTCCCTATCTATGGTTCGTCCTCCATGTCTTTCTATTCTGGTCCTAACCCATATTGGGCATTCACATATGAAATGTTCAACGGTTTCTATTTCCCCATAGGAGCATTCAGCCCTAATTCTTGGGTTATACCTATGTAATGTGTTCCGGACTGCATAGTGTCCAGTTAACATGCCTATTAATCTTCTTAATTGTATTCTATTTAGTTTTAGGGCCCATTCCGTATTTATTTTGTTGTAACTCGTGGTCCCTGTGCGCTTGAAGAATTCATGACCTCTGTTATTGTCTATGTCATTGTTAACTCTACTTGATAGGGTGTTATTTATGGCCATCTTGACTGATGCCATCGTAACTGCCGTATAGGGTTCTGGTCCAATTGCGGAGCAGACAGGCTTGATAATGTTATCAAAAGGGGTTTTTACACATTTCTTTCTGTCACCACGTTCTAAAGATGTGGAAGCTTCGGTAATCGATAATTTAACAGATAAATGAGGGAGAGTTGAATGGGGCTCGGGTAACTCTTCGTTTTAAATGTCCTGCGGGGTCATGGGTTCTCAGTGCATGGCAACCCATAAAATTCCACGATTTTACTACGGATGGTATAGTTTTGGTTTTGTTTCACATGTTTTTACCCACATTTTGGTTTTTATTATAATAACCCTATGTTTTCGGTCGGGAAATTTTATTTACACCCCCCCCCCTTCAAAATTTGAATTTTACGTTTCAAGACATCGGGATTCGAAATATGCAATGTCTGTCCGCCATCCGGGCGGCTGTGTTCCTTCAACGTGATCTAAAAAATCCGTTCTTTCGCACAAAAATGATTGAGGGTGTATTTGAGGAGTCTGGATGGAATATAGTATACCATCAGTACATGTGGGGTACTGATTTAGTGGTTTGAGTGCGGGATGGGTTTTGTTAATAAGGGTTTATTTTTTTAATTTTATATGTCTGTCAATAACTAAGAAAATATTGATGTCTCTTTATCATTCCCTGTTGGGTGATGTTGTTTACGTAGCTCCTCCAATCGAATGGTTGACGTGACTCTTCGCTATCTCATTCACTATCCGTGTCAAGTTATTGGAATGAGCTTTTTTCATCTTGAGTCATATCATATCTATCGCCATCTATTCATCCACCGTTACCCTGCGGCGCCTTGCTGGTTCGAATGCCCATCTAATAATAGAAATACATCAGTCAGAGAGTAAATCTAAAAGCTTCAATGCACTTGGTTTGTTTTTGCTCCGCGTGCCGGCTATTCCTCAATACTGCATCTACTGGTTGTGTTAAATCTCTGTCATCAGTTCTTGTCGGCTTTCAATTTCGTATTTGAATAAAGTTGCTGCCATGAATCATTCCTGTTCTTGCTTTGAGGTTTATGTCGTATGTAATTTACTGGGATTATTTGAGTTTGAAGTTTTTCAACCTTAGAATTTATTAATACCGTCTGTCCAATGAAGACGTGTGTAGATAAACGACTGTCTCTTCCTTGTGAGTGGGCTAAATCTTCAACATTTAGGTGATTGTATCCACCAACTCCCTTACTTTCTAGTTATAGAAAAAAGTCTTCATTTTTCTCGAAGTAGAAGAGTACGGTGCGGGGGTCTCAATAGATCGTTAGGTTGAGACTCATCTCATTTCTCCTAGTGACACGAGCGTGGGCCCATCTAAAATCACTTACCGAACCGTCACATGGTTTACAGAGATTCGCCTTAAACGATGTCGCCGGTTTTCCGAGAAGGCGTTCGAAAGACAACAAACTACGAATGTCATTGCACGTTCGTAGTCAGCTCTCACAGAAAATATCCTGCCGCATGAATGTAAGGTATCATTATTACGCCCAAGATTATGTTTTCCAATTCGCTTTGGATTTTATTATGGTTTCTCTAGAGCTTTCGGTTATCCTGTGTTGAAAACAAAGTCCCTCCTCTTTGCACCTATTTGTCTTTATTAAACTTCATTCCTGTCGAACTATTGTAGAAAATGTAGCTAATGCAAAGGGTACGAAATTTCAGAGTGCCAGTTTTCAAAATATTTTTGCACTTTCGTTCGTTTTACGACATTCATTTAGGAATTTCAAGGTTGTTGGATAAATATGTAAGTCCAGTGCAAGAGAGAAATGGAAAAATAAATACGAGGAGGAAAATTAGGCGTGGATGTTACACGAGAGAGAGGAGTACGTATTGTAAGAAACACAGGTTAATCTGATATTCACAATGAGACACGGGAAGATGTAGAATTATCACACGCAACGCTTTGTAGTATGTACGAAGAACGAATTGTAAGAGTGGAAAAGTATCATCTCGTGTATCGTCAAGTGCTCGGACGATTAACGCGACTTGTAAGAGAATGAAGGGTGTTCCATTTTGGATCATTCATGGTAATATCGTTATTAATAAAATCTGATATCAGGAAGTAGTTCAAATTTGATTTGAGTCTGGTAAATGGCGATGGGCTTCACCGTATTTCTGTTTTATTTCGGATTGCATAATATCCACCGCCTGAAGTTTGAACCGTTTTCCGGATATCGTGAATTTGCTTTCATATCTCTTCTATACAACTCTTTTATTGCGTATTTCCTATTCATGCACTGCTTACATTTTCGTGAGTTACATTTGTTCTCCGAGCTATAGAGAAATTCGCAGGTGGAGGATTTGTAAGGTATCATTACAATAGTATCTAACGTATTTCACTCTCGTTTGGAAAATAGCCGTTTTGAGAGGAAGTTCGGAGGCTGATCCCGCTTACGATCCACAAAAATGTCCCCAATAAGCTCCTGGAATTTAAATATTGCGCCATTGTGATTTACCTTAGATGTCTTAGGTGAAAAGGAACGAGCTGTTTGGTCCAATTTCGGTAGTCCAAACCGGTTCCGCAAATTCGCGACTACCGTTTTCATGTCGGTAGATCCAAAGTGCGCTCAACGTAATGAGAAATCAGTATGGATTTTTAAAAATATTATCATTTCAGTGGCGTTTAATCTTTGGTTTCTCATATCTCTATGAGGATGCTCAGTTTTATCGACTTAACTCATCGTAGAAAACAGCCAATCAGAAGAAGCTAGGAGGCAGATTCCGCAATGGTCCAAAAAAGCTTGCATCAGAGGAGTTGAGCGCCAGGATTTTTTGTTTGTTTTTTAGTGTCAATGTGACGACTGGAGATTTAAAAAAAAAATCGACTGTCTTGCCTCGTCAACTCATTTAAGCTGTTGAATTTTCCTGAGCAGCCATTTGTATTGTAGACATTCTACTAATAATAACCAAGATACTTTTGTGATGTTGTGATCGAGGTGGCTATTCTGTTTCTCCAATACAAATTTACGTTTTTTCCGTTACTCGCCGTGCGTTTCATCGCTTTGGTTGTCAACTCAAAGGACCGTCGAAGTTTTAGCTGCATTGCTTTAGTTGGCGCTTTTGTTGTCAAGACTGCGTTCAGTCTGGAAAGAGCTATCTCGTTAGTTCCATCGTTACGGGTTAAGTTGTTTTGTAGTGACGTAAACAAAAGCAGTTTCGATTTAACTAGTATTACAGTTTTTCAGGCGTGAACTGCTGAAAGAGGCACGCACCGAGACTTCAATTTAGCTCGAACCACGACCAGTGTTGCGTTCACTTCGTCAATAAATAACGCAAAGAGAACTTTCGAGAATAGTAGGACATTCTGCAACGTTGGATGAGGTCCAACAGTTATTCTTTTTATAGGAAGTTGTGAATTATTCTCTCCCGTTCCGTTGTGAATTATTCTACGTGCGAAGTGTACATTTCCTTTGTAGGATACGATCGTTAGTTAGCCAATTAATGTTAGGGCATTTCGCCCCTTTTTTTTCATTCGTTTCGTTAGTAATAATTATTCGAAAGGCATATTTCCTGTGTCTCCATCATTACCCATTATTAGTGAAGAAGCCAAGTCTACGCCTCAATCTTAATAGTCATTATTAGAGCATTTCCTTAGACCGTCTCGACTTCCTCAGGAAAGCTTGGTGGGGCAGATTGACGGCTGTGATAACGACAGGAGCTGTATAATCTCTTTTAAAACTATGTACGGAACGTGACCATGACTAACCAGTGTGTTTGATTAGTATATGTGTAGTAACCGACCAATTTTAGGGTATATACATGGGATACTCAATCCTACAGGGTGGAGACCCTCCCGAAGAGATGTTCCGTGTGCACGTCAACGTCTACGAACTAAAAAACAGCCAACGCATTGCGTGGAAACAGATTTATGGTGAAGAAAATGTAGGTACTAATTAGCGGAAAATACTCCGCACGTTGGATCAAACGCGTTGAAGCAAACCCGCGGTTTTCCGCAAGCGTTCAGGAAATTTAATTTTCGACGAACCTCATTTCCCGTTGTATTTGGTATTTGATCCCTTTGGTGTATATCTCCGTTCAAGGGCTGGTTGAAGAAATGCTTCTGGGGAACAACATTTTCTCACAATCGGCTCCAACGGTTTTGATCATCGAATTTACGGGGATAGTGGAAAGTTGTGTGTCGCTACTCACCAGCAATTTCCTTATAAACCTCGCTCAAGTGATGCTAGAATCTCTCGAACCATTGAGGTGGTAATCCAATCGAGTACCTAAACGACGAGCCTCCAATAACGATCATAAGTTACGTATGGGCGACCCTAGAAATTCCAGAATATCAACCATCGTCGTTCCACTTACTTCCATTTCTAACATTTTTACCCGATAACTTCGGAAAACTGATTATTATCCTTCAAAAAAAATCGTGTTTACAGCCTCATCAATTCTCGGTGTACCTGTGCTCATTAATGATCAGGGCATGCACAGCCCGAGTCGCACAGTAAATACTGGAACTGTAATCGCTACCGCTTTCGAAGTGATGTTTTACCAACTTCAAGTGAACTGAGTGAAAATGGAATTCGTAGCGAAAGCTATGAAAACCAGTGAATTTAGGTTGAGATAAGGAAAGTTGTGTGACTTGCGTGTTGCACTTGTGCTTAGGATACAATTTAAGAAGCGAATTTTTTTATTCTCAATTTTTATGTGTTTAATATACAATAATCAGAAAAGCGTATTTTTCTAGTGCGCTTGACCTTGCAAATGCAATAAGAGATCGTTATCGGAAAGTTCTCTCAAGAGATAGAACGAGTTAGTTACCAGAAAACTTGAAATGGTAATTAAAACTGAAACTAGTAAAACTTGTTTTTAATCAAAACACTGAAAATTATTGAAGGTACCATTTCATTAACGCAGTTCAGCTCCACAACGTTTTCCAACTTGATTAATTAGTGTTAGCTGCAATTCTCTGTGGAGCTCCAACCAGGGACTCCGCCCTCTCTCCATGCCACTTGCACTTACTCGAGAGTGCACGGTCGGAGGGGCTAGTTGGTTCAGCTGTATGAAGCGGTAGGGTTGCTCAGGAGCCTGGGAGGCTTTTCCCTCGCAATGCTGCCTTCCCGAATCATAGCATGACGAGTACAGCAAAATGGGTAACAATTCCGACAAAAATTGATTTCAGTAGCTTTCGTTTATAAATCGTACTCATTCTCCAAACGATCGTGTTGATAGTTCACTAAGTTGTACGATGTAAGTTCAGTTACGCTTGTAAAATAATTTGAAACTAAGCTCGAACTGTGGTCAGAGAATACATTTTTTCCCGGTGTTTTCCGTATAATTTCAGGACGGTAAAGATCAACCTTCTGCCACTAACAAATATCTGGTGCGTTGCAACACACAACTTTCCTTAGCTCTACGTCAATTCACTTTGTACGTGGCAAATTCTATTTAATCAATTCATTTATCACTCAGTTAATTTGAACTTGGTCAAACAACGCTTTACGGCAGCAGAAAGCAGTAGCGCTTACAGTTCCGGAATTTATTGTGCTGCTCGTACTCATTGCAGGACTATTATTGAGCAATTGGTACACAGATAATTATTGAGGCTGTAAATACGATTGTTTAAAAAAAGGATAGTAATCACTTTTGCACAGTTATAGGAAAATAACTGTTAGAACTGGTAGTAAGCGAAACGGCAGTAGTTGAAATTCAGGAATTTCTGGAGTGAGCCCCATGTATCTCATGCGCGTTTTTAAACACTCACCCTTCAGGTATTGGATTGGACTACAATACCAATTTTTTTTAACATTCCACTAAAATTCCAGCGGAGTTTATAAGGAAAAAACTGCGCGAAAAACGCTTTTGGTCGAAAATTTTGATAATTTATTGTGCTGCTCTCGTCATTTTCCCACGAATGAGAATTTTATAGTATCATTGCCTTATAGAGAGCTATCAATATAAAAAATGTAATTAAAATCGTTAGAGCGGTTTTTGAGAAAAAAAATTGGTGTTTTGATCACTATGACGACTATAGTTAACTTTCGATGGATTTTGCCCATACCCTCATTATTGCGTCCCATGGTAACCTGTAGGCTAGATATCAAGTTTCAGCTGATTTGGTACGGTGGTTTTCTCTAAAACCCGCGCTAAAATCGATTTCGTCGAAAGTTTTGGTAATTTATTGTGCTGCTCCCGTCATTTTACCACAAATGGGAATTTTATGTTATAGTTGCCTTATTGAGAGCTATCAACATAAAAAATTTAATTAAAATCGTTAGAGCCGTTTTTGAGAAAAAAAATATTTGGTGTTTTGATCACTATGATAACTATAGTTAAATTTCGGTGGATTTTGTTCATACCCTTATTTTGGTGTCCCATGGTAACCTGCGGGCTGGATATCAAGTTTGAGCTGATTTGGTACGTTGGTTCTCGCTAAAAATCGTTCACAGACACACACAGACCATTTTCCCAAGTAGTGTTTTTCGGACTCAGGAGGGTCTGAAACGTAAAGATCTGAAGAGAACTCAAAATTTTTTTTTCAGCCGATTACATAACTTTCCTTTCTATTTCGTAGAGCCAAGGAAAGTAAAAAGGTTGTTGACAGTCCCACGCTTTACGCTGACAAAAGTGGGGTCATGACAAAAGTAGTAGTAACTCCGCTTCCATATAAAACGCTAAGTTCTACCACGTTCAGATAAAGTTGGTGTAGCACAGATTGGATTGGTTGTGAGTGTCAGTGGGCACGAGGTTATGTGATGTGTCGCACTAGATATTTTTGCTTGTGTGGGTCAGATACCTAGATCCATTTCCAATTGATTTCCATTGAAGGCAATGGGGAATTGATCATGGTTGCTTTATTGAAGAGCGCTTGTGCAATTTTATCGTTCATTTCCTATTTACTTTAAATCAAATCTTATATGCTGCGGTGAAACTGTGATGGTTTCTCAGTACACTGTCGACTTATATTCGATTCGTTCCCCGTGAAGTCGTGGGAATTACCCAGTCAGGCTAGCACTCGACTTCTCCTACCTGTTGCTATCTTACCGCAAACACTTCAAGAGACGTTTCTCTACAAATTATGAAGTAGTCGAAAAACGAACGAGTTTCGTTGTTGCAAACACTGTTTTACGGGTCTACCCCTCTTAATCACTTAACGTGTTATCTTCCGGGACGAGTTAGGTTGTCGATGGTAGAGGTTCAGTCACTGATTAGGGTGTAAGTTAATGATGTGGTTGGATCCGCTGAAGCGGAGCACAACTCCGTGCAGTTTGTATGTCAGACGCCGTATTTTGCACTGCGACAATGCTGCCAACGAAAGCTCTCAAAATAAGGAGGGCAAACAAGCAATTTTGCTTTTACCGTTTGGCTCAATTGAGAATGGAAGCGTTTACTCTTCATTACTTCTCTCGTTGTTACTTAAATTTTAAAGACTAAAGACTTCAACATTTGGTAGTATAAATCCATAACTCGGCCTTGTGCCAGGTTTTCTTTTTTTTTGCCTTATTTAGTAGTATTTGGATAAAAACAATAACCTACATCGATGCTGCGGTTATTTCCCCTCTACAACCGGTCTGCACCATTTTTTTAAAGCCGCAATGACTGAAATAAACTTTATTTTCTTAAATTATACAATTGTTAGTTTTTTAACTGTGAATTCAAGAAAAATCAATTCCCCTAATAGGGTATGCCCGCTGTTTTGACCAGGATAGACTTGAATGAATCTCGGACACGCGTTTTAGTTGAGCACTAACTTGTAATTTGAAAAGTTGGTATATCACAAGACTTGAATGTACAAGAAGAGGTGACTTAAACAGGATATGATTTCAGTACATAAGCGCTAACAAAGGCGGCTCTGAAGGCGAGAAACTGGTTGTACGGAGAAGGAAGGAGAAATCTGAATTAGATGTCAATGAGAGGGGAAACAAGTGTCCGTTGGGAGAATTGGGAGACGACTGTGTCGCGAGAGGTGTTGGATGACTGTGTTGGGAGAACTGAAGACGACCGACTTTTGCGAGACTTTGTAGGTGAATGAGTTTGGGAGGAGCTGTCTGTTGTGGAGAGGAATGTGAAAAGAGGGGATGGAATGATAGATGTATCGAAATGTCCAGATGAAGGGGAAATCCATTGTCAGTTGTAAATAACTGAAGAGGTGGAATTTCCATAGGTAACTAAAAGGGTTTAGACAAAGGTGTTTGGGGAAACAATGACTTCTGTTAAAGGTCAGGGCGTCCCAGAGAGTCCTGTTAGGGCAGGTGTGGGAATTCCGAGGTCAGAAACCCATACTGGTTTGGCATTTTGCATCAAACACCCGTGATAAGACATGGGCTATCAGAAACCATTTTTTCATAGCAAATTACTTAAAATAGACATAATCACCCTTAGAGACAGAACGATAGTTTAATTTTTGTCCCGAATAAGCCACTACCAAAAACCAACTCTTCAATATTAATTTTATTGGGATGCCTGGACAGGTCCTCTTTTATATTAGCCGGAAGGCTGTTATACATCCGAATGCCCTTGGTAAAATAGAAATTGTCAATGATAACTAAATTTTTTTTGACTTTGTATGCACGTGCAACCGATGATTTTTCATTTATCTTGTCCGTGGACAAACTTAGATGTCTTAATGGAATCCCTGCCTGATTTCGTCTAGATCTCTTTTTTTCGTTCATATCTTGAAGGTTCTCAACTCTTGACCACACAATCGCTTGCTGGTCTTAACCGTGTTATCTCTCAGACTGCAATCCCTGTTCCCTTCATCATCTCTTTACGACGAGCTGACTGCGCTGATTGCTCTTGGTTCTACCACTGGATTCCCGTCTCATTATTCCTCCTCCTACGGAGGGATTCACTGGCGACAGGATTTCTTCACCTTTTTTGCGTTATAAAAGCGTTAACGCTAATTTTAGAAGGACCCACACACGTTCTATTAGGCATAAATTACCTTCATAATTCTGATGTATTCAACCATGTGCAGCACGCAGCCAACAGTCAAGTACGTTTTATCTAAAGTAATGGACGTCATATATAGAGCGAAAAGTCGATCTTAAACTCCATCTGCACATCCTAACATCGTATCCTAACTCAAATTTGTGGAATTATACGTTTTAATGAATGCGCTCGTTGTTACTTATACTTGACGGTAGAATTGTAGAAAGCGATTGTTTCATGCTGCCCGCACTGCTGAAAACTCCTGTTTCAGCATCGAACGTGTTAGGCCCTAATTGCAATTTCTTTGTTAATGGTTGACTTAGTAGATTTAGCGTGGTCTGTGAAAATGTTTTGAGTATAATTTTTGTTTTATGAACATGTTTGCAAAACCAGGTTGGCTACCATGCTTTATTTTATTAGAAATCAACTTGTCAATTGCTCTTACTAATTACCCACTTCATTCGAATGGCTAATTATAGGGATAACAAAGTTTCACTAACAACATTTGGTCATCATTTCGGTCTCACACATTCAACGTTAGCGATGAATTATTGAACAACTCTAACCGTTTTGTACTCGATTTTTACTTGTCTCAACCCCTAAAGGTAAGGAAAGTATTGTAATAAAAAAGTTGAGGTTTGGTCATCCTGAATAGGAGAAACCTAATTTCGGCGCGTGGTCTGTGTCGGCAGTCGGATTTGCGGGAGAACGGCTGAACCGATTGAGCTTGTTCTTTGTTGTTTCGTTCGTTATTTCGTCGAAGCACGAAAATATGGTTATGAGCAGTTCCCATCAGCTGTGTTGTAGGAGAGTGGGGTGGGGTGGGGGGACAGAAATTGCCATAAATGATGGTTTGTCTCAGCCTCAGTTTTTCCGATAGCCACTTTAACGATTTGGAGTAGTTACAATCTCTCCGAAGGCTTAGAAGTAACAAGAAGAGGTTTTAATACCACTTTTCAACTACTCAACTCCAGTATACTGCTTTCTATGTTTTCTTCTAGCAGCCTGTTGAGCTGAAATGGAACCCAAAATATTGCAAAAAAGTACAATAAGCCACATTAGGTCAGAAAATGAAACTTAAATACCTACTTCCTTTCTTCATAAATATCTCAGTGAGAAAACGGCGCGGTCTAAAAAGCAAATATATTTTTCAAATTTCGCTCTCGACGAGCGTTTGTGGATCAACGGAAAAACAGTTAGAGTGAAGACGCTCGTATAAATACGGTGGAACTCACGGGGAGTGAGGAAAGTTGGGTGGTGCGTCGCACAAGTTTTGTTTTTTTAGATCTACGTGGCAATTATAAGCTTCACCCTCAACTCATTTCTTGTCCAGGTATTAAGGGCCTCGTTCAAATTCTGGTCTAACGGATGTTCTCGCTGTTCGTTATATGTTAACACATTTCAACCTTTTCGCCTTCTGCCGTTCACCTTTGTAAGTTTTATTCCTTGTTTCGCGTTTCGCTGAGTAATTTGCAATGAAACCTAAAAATTAGCCTTCCGCTGTTACCTACTAGTTGTGGGAGGATAATTAGTTACGGCAGTATCCTTCAACGCCTCTTTCAAGTTTCGCTAAAATCTGCACCGAGCGACCCGTAATCTGACTTGGAAATCTTACTTAGATGAATCGACTTACGTCTTGATCTTGAGTTTTAGACGAGATTCATATTTCGCCTAATTGTTACGCTCTCGCTAATCTTAACTAATGGTGGCTCGAGGAGCCGCGAGGAGTTAAAGTTGAATGGAGTTATTAAAACTCATAGTTGAAGCTGATAGTTCAAACTATCGTATTTAGCAGCGTTTTTTGAGGTTACCAGGAAAAGTTTGTCACGTAAAAAATAGGTTACCTTCTCCCCCCGTTAATCCAACGCTAATATTTCCCGAATAATATGAGGAGCGTGTTCAGTTGAAATTAAGGGAATCGACTTCGTTAGCACATTTGTTAAAAAACGGCAGGAGCAATCTATAACGAGAAAATTACAGACAAATTGTGGCTCAGCCCGAATTCTAGAATACCCTTAATTTCTGCTCACAAAAATCTTCTCAAGTCACTCTATCAAATTTCAGGTTTCAACGTTTAATAAATAAATCTCCAAAAACTTCATTATCAAATAAAACATATTTATCCGTCATTACGCCGACTAACTATCGATAGGTACAAATTAAGGGGTGTTTAACCATGGCACGAAAATATTCTTCCAATTCCTTATGCGGACTTTGTACCAGAAAAATCTGATAGCAGTAAGTGTTCCAAATTTATTTCTGAAAATTGCGAAAGTTCGTAACCTTGTCGAAATGGCCGTTGGAAGGGCGTTGTATGATTGGCTGAAAAAAAATGTTTTGTTCAGATCGTCAAGTTCAAAGACAGGTGAGTCTGAAAAACACAACTTGAAAGGTTACGGCTTTACCATATCACAAATTTTATATTCAGCCTGCAAATATACAGCAGACGGTATGATAAAGCTATGAACCAAAATATGTCCAAAAATAACTACAGTTATTATAGTAATCAATACACGATTTGCTGAGAACTATGCAACCTCGATAATTAGCTCAATTGTCATCCTTGAAGAGTTTTGTGACAGTAATGACTCAAAAGTTCGAAAATCTCTTTCGCGTAAAGCCCACCTTAGTCTTAATGGCAGGCAGTAAAATCGGGCCCATTAAATTTCGTGTCAACGAAGAGAATAAACGTATTTTTCTAGCAGTCGAGACGCAATGAAGGTCACTTTCGACCAGGTGTTCTTTCGAGATAGCGGTACAATACGCGATTTCAGTTTCATTGAGCGTTCGATTTCCTCATGTGAGTCATGAGGCCCCAATTAGTCTGAGTTTTCGTTTTCAAATCTTATACAAACGAGAGGATATGGAAAGGATTCGTGACAAACAAGCTACATTCTTTTGATCATTCCTTTCCTCCTCTTTGTACGTATACTTTGCTACTTTTTGTTGTCGTCACTTGGCGAGAGGTGGAACGTGTTTCGCACCACAACATTGAAGTTCAAAGTAACGTCGATAGGACGTTGCTTGAGCGAGGAATGAGTTTTAAGCCCCGATTTGGTGGAATTTGTATGCACAAAAAGTATTACTGTTGTAGAAGCGTGGAAAGGCAAGGCGTACATATTTTGAATTTGTTCTTTTCTTCGCTCATTTAGAAATCAATTGGTCTAACTCCACTTGGTACTTGGAACTTTTGTTTGAACGACGTTCGTTCGCCTATAATATGCTCCCCTCATTGTAAAGGAATTAAAAAACTTGAACTCACTCAGCTTCTCAGCATTAGGTAATGCCAGGTTAATTAACGGGCTGTTAAGAATTTGGACTAGCCGTCTAGGGCTGGTAGTCTCTGAGTTACTGCAGCAATTTTGCAGTGTAACTGAGCACTTTGGTAATGTTTGGGAAATTGTATTGTTATAAAGTGGTGCTTAAAATGACGCCAGTACAAATCAAAATGGGCCGGTAATATTGCAGTACGTATTCTTCCAACTTTGTTGAAAGCATTTAAGTGAGAGAACTGACTGTACTGCAAAGTAATCAGAAGTTGGGTGAGAAGTTGTTAGACGCAACCGTGGCAGCTGTCGAGCCAAATCATTGCAAGGAACTGACATTTGATTATATTCGCAAGTAGCATTGGCGACTCCATGTACACTGGTATTGGGGTACATGTTCTTTGTGTACATATACCTTGATTATGGGTATCGACGAACAGTAAGAAAATATTCATCTTAGTGGGGGAGTGCGTAATTTTCACTGAAACTTTTTTTAATTTGAAAAAGAAAGTGTTCGGCTCAGCTCTAGCCAAATTAGTTTGTCGCCTTGGCCCTAATGGGAAAGCCTGCGGGTGTGGGCTAGTTCCTTACCCAATGGGAGTTCAATGAGCCTCTTTTGCTAACAAAACTTTAAGGATTATTTCTGGATTCATTCCGATGCAGTGCCTGTACTATTCAGTAACTATTCTGCTCCCGACCTGACTAGTTAGCATATCTAGAGTCCCGTTGTGTCGTGAACTAGTTCAACTGGCTACTCTATCAGAACTCTCATTGTTCAAATCAAGTGATCTTTCCATCGGAACGCTATCGTGCTAAGCAAGTGACTGTTTAATCCCAGTGTATCAATACAGACCTCTATGACTCTATTCATCAATCAATCAATGTCTTTATTGCACTCTCTTTCTCGCGCACCCAACACAGGGCACAACAATTTGGCCTAAATTTTGTAAAAACGTGTACAGAATTTGCTGGGTGTCAGTGCCTGTGTTTACTTCAGATTTTTGTTCCAAGTTATACTGAATCGAAGAAATCTAATTAGCATGGCCTGTGTTTGGTGCACGTCAGTGCGTTTGTAGTCAGATTTGCGCGTGAATGGCTGAGTCGATTGAACTTGTTATTTTTTTGTTTTCTTCGTTATTTTTTGAAGTCCCAAAAATGGGGTTTGAGAGCAGTTTCCATCAATTGAAAGGAGGGGGTAAGGTAAAGGGAATAAATAAAAAAAGAAAGGATTTTTTAAAAACATTTTCGCATTTTCTGAATAAGTGAAAAGTGAAATTTGATGCCTCTTGATTCCCAAACCTTACCTGCCTGTAGGCAATCGCTCTGTGCCACAAGTTCCAACATCCACCTTCTCCAAAGGGACTAAAAGGATCTTCCGTATGAAGATACACAGCCCTGTGACACCTTGTGATTACGAGGACATGATATTTCTACAAGGGGGAGTGACGGTATGATTGGATCCTGCCGAATGGAACGAGATGGCTGGCTCCGCTCCCGGGAACGTCACTAAGTAGAACTTGGGAGATGAACCAGACGAGGGAGGCCACCCATGGCCACGCGTTTGGTTGGGGTCTTGTACAGGCTATTGAACTGAATGGACCTTGCTGTGAAATATATCAGTTACTATTCAAGCAAGGAGCTCATTATTACTGTTGACTCTATACCATTTCACTATTGATTGAAATTGTTAAAACCATAATTGAGTGGCACTTAACAGTGAAAATAGTTTCTTACGCCAGTGATGAGGGGCTGAATTATACGATATTGTACTGTACCTTATTAAATTGTATGTGTACGTTCATTTAGTTGCGTAGCACCACCGAGTGTTGCTGTACTGTACTTACAAGGACTGATAGGATCACGTAGGATTAGATGATGGTACTTTGACCAGATTTATACTTTCTTCCTCTCAAGATGATGAAATCTTTGTGAGTGTGAAGTGGAATCGCTTGAATATGTATTGCCTTTAAGGTTGTTGCCAACTTGTTCTACGCCCTGCGTAGCAGACGCCTACATGTTGACGAAGTTTGTTAATAACTGGGGTTGTGGACGAATGATTTTCTTAGCGAATCCAATGCCTCCTCTAATTAACAAGAAAAACCACTGAATCTCCTGTCACTATGCCGCGACTCTTGTGGCCGCAGCAAGGCCGAACGAGCTTTTTTCGTCCGAGCTTAGGTTCATTGTACCTTCTGGTTGAACCCTCCATCGTCCTATAAGAACGAAAGCTCTCTCAAGTCTCGCCTCGCTCTATTAGGCAGTCCTCGAAAAGATGGACGAGCTTTCTTGCAAGTAAATGATTCCAAAGCCCCTTCGTAATTCATCTCCGTCCGCTCTTTCATGAGAATATAATTGCCCCATTAAAATTCCCAAGTTACGGCCAAGTTAGGCGAATTGATCATTTTCTTCTTTCTGTTTATTACTTGGTATATCCTCATGAAGTTGCTCGTGTGTGTGGACGTTGCTATAGTGACAGTTTTGAGTTTCAAAGGTTTTGGTCCGACAGGAATCCCGTGGCTCGGTTGCCATACGTGATAAATATCTGGTGCGATGCAACACAACTTTCCTTAGCTCTACAACAATTCACTTTGTACATGGCTAATTCTATTCAATCAATTGATTTATCACTCAGTTAATTTGAACTTGGTCAAACAACGCTTTACGGCAGCAGGAAGCGGTAGCGCTTACAGTTCCAGAATTTATTGTGCTGCTCGTACTCATTGCAGGACCATTATTGAGCAATAGGTACACAGATAATTAATGAGGCTGTAAACACGAAGTTTTTGAAGAAGGATAGTAAGTACTTTTGTAGAGTTATTGGGTAAAAATGTTTAGAACTGGTAGTAAGCGAAACTGCGGTAGTTGAAATTCAGGAATTTCTGGAGTGAGCCCCATGTATCTCATGAGCGTTTTTAAACACTAACCCTTTAGTTATTGGATTGGACTACAATTCCAATTTTTTTTAACATTCTACAAAAATTCCAGCGGAGTTTATAAGGAAAAAAAACTGCGCTAAAAACGCTTTTCGTCGAAAATTTTGATATTTTATTGTGCTGCTCTCGTCATTTTCCCACAAATGGGAATTTTATGGTATAATTGTCTTATTGAGAGCTATCTATATAAAAAATTTAATCAAAATCGTTAGAGCCATTTTTGAGAAAAAAAATGTGGTGTTTTGATCACTATGATAACTATAGTTAAATTTCGTTGGATTTTGCCCATACCCTTATTTTGGCGTCCCACGGCAACCTGTTGGCTAGACATCATGTTTCAGCTGATTTGGTACGGTTGTTTCCTCTAAAAACCGCGCTAAAATCGATTTCGTCGAAAGTTTTGGTAATTTATTGTGCTGCTCTCGTCATTTTGCCATAAATGGGAATTTTATGGTATAATTGCCATATTGGGAGCTACCAATATGCAAAATTTAATCAAAATCGTTAGAGCCGTTTTTGAGAAAAAAAATATTTGGTGTTTTGATCACTATGGTAACTATAGTTAAATTTCGGTGAATTTTGTTCATACCCTTATTTTGGCGTCCCATGATGACCTGCGGGCGAGATATGAAGTTTGAGCTGATTTGGTTCGGTGGTTTTCTCTAAAAATCGTTCACATACACACAGGTCTGTTTCCTTATTTGATGACTGTACCTAAACCCTCGACGAGGGTTATATCAGTCATGGAAGTTGCGGTTTCGCTAATATGCAAGAGGCCAGCCCCTGCAGCATCCACCGAACTCAGACCTGTGGAGGTACGGCAGGTATTTGGTCATTAGCCAGTCTCCCGGTAGAGAGCTGTTGCCCGTGTGTGACCGCGCGAAGGTGACTGAGGAATCCCGTACCATCTGGGAGGAGTTCTTAATCTGGTTTCCTACCTGATCTAACTATTTACTTGGGTGGCATGTTTCAAAAGGACAGATCAACTATGACCACGTTTCTTAGCCATCACCTTCTTCACGAACTTTGCAAAATGGTTATAGGCTTCCTTTGTACCATTCAATGCTGCTAAGTTCGTTTGCCCTCCCAACAACCGTCGCTCACTGTTATAGAAACTACAGTGGAGCAGCACATGGTTTCTTGTTTCCTCCGCACTGGAGGCGCAAGACGTGCATAATGGAGAGTCTTTCAGAGAAAAGAAGTGGAGCCGCTCATTGAAGTCACCATGTCCCGTGAGGAACTGGCTCGTCCAGTGGTCTGGCTCAACCCATTTCCTTGAAAGACGTTCACGGATGTTGGCTAAGAACTCACACACACAGACCATTTTCCCAAACAATGTTTTTCGGACTCAGGTGGGTCTGAAACTTAAAGATCTGAAGAAAACTCAAAATTTCTCTTTCTACTTTGTAGAGCCAAGGAAAGTAAAAATTGTTGTGAAATCGAGAACACTCATGGAAAACTGATTTCCAATATTTTCGAAGTTGAGTGAAAATTGTTGTAAACTTCAGAAAAGCTTAATTTCGCTTGATTTGATGAAATGATGTTTTAGCGCCCCTCTTACTGGCGTGTTCAGTTATTCGCCCACTCACCAGCACGGTGTGCGTTTCATGAAGTTTGATAGCATAGTCGACTTCGAATTATTCGGCCTCTTGAAGGAAGTAGATGTTGTAGTGCTCTCATGCTCCGTTCATCGCTTTGTTACTCCTTAGCAATAGTTAATTGTCATAATTGCTGAATGAATACAATTCAAATCGTTCATGCGAGTTCTTGAAAAAAAAGAACGTTTATTTAACTACGGAGGTACCGGCATATATTTAGAACTTCCTGTTCGATTCATCTTGTGCGTGGAGTAAAAATGTTGATTAATCACCGACTCATTGGGAGGAAAATAATGAGCTGACGGCTAATTTTCGTCGAAATTGATGACCAAGGTGGTATCTTGACCTCTGTACTCCCGATACGAATGCGGGCAAAAGTCTTCTTGTGAAGGATGCCCAAATCGCCTGATAAGTAGAAAAAGAAGTTAGAGCTGCAATAAATTCATGTCAGAATGATTGTGTTGTCCTCGTAACCGTTTACATTCTTTCGCCTTCCATTGTACAAACGGCTACCGAGAACGAATTATGACTCGATTAGAACCAGTTTTTCCCGCCAATATACTAAGTATATTGTCCTGGTCGTTGAAAAGTGAGCAAGTAAATGTTGAGGGCAGGCTGCACTATTGCCAACCTTGAGACAGCAGTGCGTGATGGGGGGCTCAGGACTTAGTCGAACGCTATTGGTCAGCCTGTCATAAAGATGCAACTGCCGTATCGGGTATCTTACGTCATCCTCTTCCGACCTACTAACTAGGATCTGCAGTAAGCTCAGCTTCTCTTGACTCCAACTGCATTTCCTATTTTCCACATTCGCCGTCCGAGCTGTTTAGTACTCGTAATTTCTTCGAGGCAGATGTTGAGTTGTTATTGCTTCTTTTACTGTTAATATAAAGGAAGCCCTGACAGAGTGGCCTTTTCGAAAAAAATCGGTATCAGCTCATTGATTCATCTCACCATGTTTAATATCGGGGCGTGTAAACTGGCATCGTCCTTGTTTTAAATAAATTGCCTAGTCTTAGCAGGAAAATCGCGTTTAAAATGGTGTGACGTGTTGGGAAATCACGTTCCTGATTCGAAACTTAAATACTGACCGGGTGCCTATTAAACCTCTTCTGTACGCTCGCCTTGTAATGAAGATGCTCCTAATTCCTCCGAGAACAATATGGGAAAAGTAGGATTGCTGGTTAGTGGGTTTCCTGGCAGGTATCAGTTTTTTTGTTGCCTCAGCATTCTATTTATAGCCTCGAGCTGATCTGGATTTTTCAACTTGCTTGTAACAAATAACTCAATGTTACTTCGCTACTCGAGCCTCCCCAAGAAATCCCACAAATATTTGTTATGTATCGTCAAACAATTTTTTTTCAACGCGTAACGCGTTGGATTGCCCTTAAGCTGCTGGTTTGGAGAAATGACATAGTTATCCATCAAATTTATTACCGATTTTGTTTCACTACTTAACCTGGTTTCTGCTGACTTTCTCTCTCTCTCTCTCTCTCTCTCTCTCTCTCTCTCTCTCTCTCTCTCTCCCTCTCTCTCTCTCTCTCTCTCTCGCTCTCTCTCTCTCTCTCTCTCTCTCTCTCTCTCTCTCTCTCTCTCTCCCTCTCTCTCTCTCCCCTCTCTTTCTCTCAGCACCTGTCAGCAAAATTTCTTCACTCACTAAGACTTCAATTCAATAGCTTTAAATACTTTTCCTGTTACGCTTTACGATGCCACAAAAATGAACTGTTAACTGGAAAGAAATGGGAAGTTCATTGAAGATCTAGGATTGGTTCAGGTTGCCTCGACCTTCAGCTTCTGGGGACTCTGACCAGACCGCTTTATATGGATTTCCTACGAAATGCTGGAAGCGGAAATTAGTGATTATTTTTTAACACTTTCCTCTCTTAACTATTGCCGTCCTTCAGTAGTTGAACGAAAACCTCCCTGTGTCCCTACCACCCTGTATGGGTGTCTGACAGGATTGTCCCTTGGCCACTAACTCAATTGGACGTCACTTTGTTACTTTCCATGGCTCTACGAAATAGAAAGGAAAGTTATGTAATCGGAAAAAAAAATTTTGAGTTTTCTTCAGATCTTTACGTTTCAGACCCTCCTGAGTCCGAAAAACACTATTTGGGAAAATGGTCTGTGTGTCTATGTGTATGTCTGTGTGTGTGGGTATGTGTGTCTGTGAACGATTTTTAGAGAAAACCACCGTACCAAATCAGCTCAAACTTGATATCTCGCCCGCAGGTCACCATGGGACGCCAAAATAAGGGTATGAACAAAATCCACCGAAAGTTAACTATAGTTATCATAGTGATCAAAACACCAAATATTTTTTTTCTCAAAAACGGCTCTAACGATTTTGATTGAATTGTTTATATTGATAGCTCTTAATAAGGCAACTATACCATAAAATTTCCATTTGAGGGAAAATGACGAGAGCAGCACAATAAATTACCAAAACTTTCGACAAAATCTATTTTAGCGCAGTTTTTAGAGAAAACCACCGTACCTGATTTGGGCTAAAACTTGATGTCTAGCCTACAGGTTACCATGGGACGCAAAAATGAGGGTATGGGCAGAATCCACCGAAAGTTAACTATACTTATCATAGTGATCAAAACACCAAATTTTTTTTCTCAAAAACAGCTCTAACGATTTTGATTAAATATTTTATATTGATAGCCTTCAATAAGGCGATCACACCATAAAACACCCATTTGTGGGAAAATGACTAGAGCAGCACAATAAATTACCAAAATTTTCGACGAAAAGTGTTTTTAGCGCAGTTTTTTTTCCTTATAAACTCCGCTGGAATTTTTGTTGAATGTTGAGAAAAATTGGTATTGTAGTCCAATCCAATACCTAAAGGGTGAGCCTTTAAAAACGCTCATGAGATACATGGGGGTTACTCCAGAAATTCCTGAATTTCAACTACTGTCATTTCGCTTACTACCAGTTCTAAAGGTGTTCACCCAATAACTCTGCAAAAGTAATTACGATCCTTCTTCAAAAAATTCTTGTTTACAGCCCCATTAATTCTCTGTGTACCAATTGCTCAATAATGGTCCTGAAATGAGTACGAGCAGCACTATAAAATCTGGAACTGTAAACGCTACCGCTTGCTGCTGCCGTAAAGCGTTGTTTGACGAAGTTCAAATTAACTGAGTGATAAATGAATTGATTAAATAGAATTAGCCATGTACAAAGTGAATTGTTGTAGAGCTAAGGAAAGTTGTGTGTTGCAACGCACCAGATATTTGGTCTTCTATCGATCACTTGCTTTGGAGATTCATGACCGAGGTGCTGTACTGTTGTGAGGTACCTAATGAAACTGTGTTACGTAATTCTTGCTACAGCGGATGATTGACTGTGATCAATATACGGTTACGGAGTAGAGTACATGTTGCTGATGATGGGAACCGTTTTGGAAACAAAGTACATTTATAGTTGAACAGTTCATCCGTTTCAACTCGTTTCAAATTGTACATGCTATTATAAGTTTTGAACTGTTGAGTATCCCCACTAACAATGAACATTAAATCAATGTTTAGAACACACCTTGTAGCTTTTGACGGTGAGTTCAGGTTTCAAGTGACTCCAATGATTTGGGACATTAGACCTGGTTTATTAAAAGTAAACCTCACTTATTTAAAAAAGTGCCGCGCTTTATCTTCATAACACATAAGTCGGAGAATAGTCGACGATTTGTCGTTGCATGTTGGGTGCACAATGCGCTAGCAAAGTTTGTCACAGATTGAGCGACTTGAAGATACTTAAAGACTTTTCACAAAAATGACAGTTGCAGGGTTGGTCAACTCACAGCATATTTTGGCCATGAAATACGTACATCTCGTGGCAGTCTTAAATAAACCTGTCAAACGTATCGTCGAATTGCGATGGGAGAGTGATTCCCGTTTATTCATCACGCACTGCTGCCAGCGTACGTTTGGGAGGAGGAAACATTTTGAGCTAATTTCGATGTTTCAATTATCCTCTGAGCAACAAAGCTCTGTACCCGCAGAGCATACTTTGTTATTAGCTCGTGCGATAGTCTTTTGCTGCTTTTCATGTAAATTTGGTTTGCGTTGAGGCATTCATTGATTGGCTGTATGCACTATTGCGAGTAGCTCTGGAAGACTTCGTAATTTTGGAATTGTCAACTAACACTCACTCAATGCAGGAAATTAGGTGGTTGATGTAATTTTGAAGGGAGCAGTGTAAAGATTTTTTTGAAATAATATACGCATCTTAAAACGCCAGTTTCTTCGCCTTGCAGCTTTTCTCAACTGTGGGTTTCAATTTCTCGTAATTAACAATCACTTTCACACGATTGTTGGCAAGTTGTAAGGGTTGTTCGTGTGTTTGGCGTTTATTTCCTCGAATTTTGTTTTGATGTTTTACTGGTGTTCGCATTTGTTAGCTCGGATGTACGTAGTTTCCTGTCGGTGACATGTAAGGCATCTTCAATGGTTTCTTTATCGGCGTTCCTCCCATCCCTAATGATGAGAATTACCTTTACCAAAATTGGCATCTCCGTTTAATCCCCTCGGTTGACCAGTTTGTGGTCGCTGAACATGAAAATATCTCTCACAGGCGGCGGTTCTCGAATTCCCTGTTTCTTCATTCCTTATTCAACGACCGCTGTGCTCTTGTGCGGAACCTGACTCACCTCAACATTTACCCCTCAAGCGTGACAGGCTCTCAACTGCTCGATATAAATTCATACGTACAGTTGGCAATAGATAGGGCGATTTTTTTCTCTGTCTCTCTCTCTCTCCAGCGCTTCAACAATTCGAAGGCATCAATGACCTCTTCTTGAATTGAATTAGTGGTTTATTGTAGTGATGCGCGTGGCGTCCAAAACCGCTAGCTTTTACATCCTTGAACCGTCTTTTCAATTCTTGTGCTCGTGTATGTGAACAGCTTCGTGTTGTTTGACTGGTGGCGATTTGTTGAGGCTTCTTCCTAACTGATTCGCTGGGGAATCTTCTAAGTAGGCCGTGACAGTGTAGCTCTTTGTAATAAAACGTCAACACACTGATGAATAGGTTAGCTAAGAATTTAATTTAAAATAATGAGTGGTGGAACTAACAACGAGCTTTATTAAATTTTGGTCCTGCTAGATATCTGGATTTGGAAGTTTTTTTATACTTGATCTAGCCAAACGAAGTAAGAAGGAAAGTAATGAGCTGAACAAAAAATGTTGAGTATTCTTTAGTTTTTGCCGTTTCAAGAGCTTCTGAATATAAAACTGCCATTTGAGAAAGTAATCTGCGTGCGTGTGTGTGGATGAACGAAATCACTAGAACGGTAGGACCAAAATCGGTATTTAGTCTGAAGATCAATATCGGATGCCATAATAACCGTATCGGTCAAAAATTAACTATTACAATTATCATAGTGATAAGAACATCAGCTTTTTTTCTCAGAGACGGCTAGAACGATTTATATGGAACTTTTTACGAAAGTTTCAAATGACAACAATACTAAAACATTTACAACAGTAAATATACTACAACATTTTCATTCGCAAGTAAACGACGAAAGGAACAAAATAAATTATCAAACACGTCAACGAAAATTGATTTTAGTACTGTATTTCTTTCTCACGAATCCCGCTTATGTTAAAAAGTTCGCATTTTCATGAAAATCGTGCTGGCAGTCGAAGTTCAACCTATGCGAGAGTAATTTAAACCGTAAGATAACCCTATTACTCCAAAAAGCAAACTACAGTCGTTCGATGACCATCTTTCTCCCTTGTGTTTACCGTATAACTCCAGCTCAATGAGCGCGAGTATTTTTTATAAAATCGTCTTTACGGCCCCACTAATTACCTATACGCTGGTCACTCAATAATTGTCGTCGCAGAAGGAGGAGCTGCTTAATAAATGTTGGAACCAGTTTCTATGTAGAATAATCAAAAGTGTTAGAATTCATCAATTCCGCTGGGTTAGGTTTGTCTTCCGTGATTGGAGATAGTTTGAAACGTCCGTCTTCGGTTTGTGGGTCGAGTATAAAGAACAGCAGACACACATTGTCCCGTTAATAGTTCGGACCTTTAGACATTACGACATGCTAATCGCTAAAAGGAGTTCTGCGTCAATGTCGTTTACGATGTCGGAAAGGTGCAGTAGGTCTTTATATAGTTGGCACGTCGCCCTAACCGCCTCTGTGCCAGCCGGTTGCGGCCTGGTTAAAATAAAATCAAATAAAAAACGAAGACATGCCATCTATTGCTCTTTTTGTTGAGCTAGAGGCTTGGCATCAAGTTCAAGGACTGTTGTGATTGGTGGGCCGCGTAAATATTCAACTTCACGCCGTTTTAAGAACGAGAGTATCGCTTGCCTAACCTTTGACCCTTATGACTAAGTCGTCTAAAGAAGTTCCGTGCCAATGGCCTTTTATTTGTAAATACTGAAAGGAGTAGAGATGACTTGATGTGGTAGATGATGACGGCGATGCACTTATTTAAACAACCTGGGAAAGGATAGGACCCGTCCCTGGAGACAGTATAGCATTTCTTAGTACAATTTTTAAACGTAAGCGCTTTTAAGTAACTTTTGAGACAAATTCGTCACATCAAGATAGATTGTAAAGTATTAAAGTACGTAGTAATATACTTGCGAAAACAATTGATTATGCTGATGGTACAGTTCAATCAATGTTGTTGGTTTTGTTGTTGGTGGACAGCGAGGGAAAGAGGGATATAGGGTGTGAGTGAGGTGAAGAGGGGGGTCTTGATATAACGGGAACTGGGAATTGGAAAAGAACGGACTGAAAGAGAGAGATCAAACTCTACTCGGACACCCACAATTGATTCATGAGCAGAGTAACAGTTCAGAGAGAATGTATGAAGGTCATTATGTAACCCAGAGATTTTTTTCTTCCTTTAGATCAAACCTTCAGTGAAGTAAACTGCACCGAATGAGCGGACTGACTGACAAGAAACCAGATTTACACGATGGGTGGGGTGGGGTGGGGGGGATTTTGAGTTTGTTCCTTGGAAAATCCCTGGGATTTCTTTGGCAACTGAAGGGGTCCTCAGGATGTTTAAAAGAAACGGGTTGACAGGGTTTGCCTTGTGTCGTCGGGCTCTAGCTCCATTTCAGGGGGCGACTTCAGTCATAATCTCTGATTTCTTTTCCTATTTTCGGCCCATTCCGTTTAGTTGTCAACATGTGTAAGTACATACGTATTTATTTTCAGGGAAAATACGTAGCAAAAATAAAGAATAAAATGCTGTTAGAAAAGTATACATTGTCATTTCTTTAAACGCTGTAAAAAATCATTTTTCTCAACTTTCCAACTTCAAGCTGCTATTATTTGTTATAATATCCATTATTGTTGTAATTATTGATCAGGAATCTATCTATCTATCTATCCATCTTGTAAAATCTATTTCATGCTGCTAAATGAAGGTTCAACGTCTACTGATATTGCTGGAGAGATACTGGGGTAGTCTGCCTTTGATCAAGGGCCCCCATAGCCACTAGTTGAGAGAGTAAACGTAGCTAAGGATATGTCTCCTGAAACAGAAGCACCCGACATGAAGTTTTAATAATGTAATCACTGTGACTCTTCGAAACTAGCTTTGCATGGGCTGCACATGTAAAATGAATTACTTTCGAGTAGTGAAGTATGAGAAAATATGTTATTAACCCGGAATATATTATAGAAATAAATAAAAACCCCACGAAGTCAACGTAATTTTCGATTTCAAGTCATTCGAAGCTTGTGCTGCCTGATGCAGATTGACGAAACCAAGTTCCTCGAAGGAAGTTGTAGACACACGAAAATCTCATCCTTACTTATAACCTACCTAGTCCTAACCACAATGAAATAAAGAGTGGGCAGTTAAGAGGTGGTATAGTGCCCCCCCCCCTCCCGCGCTCTCCTGCGTATGAGCTTCACTGATTTTCTTCAGCACCTGAGCCTCACTTCGTCGGCGCCAACCTTCAAATCAAAATAATTCAACACTTGTGAAAAGTCATCTGTCTCCTTCAACCGGGCAACATTTGGTAACCAAATGGCTTATGAGCGTGGACCTTGGCGAACGTGGATGTGCATTGTAAGCGAGAGTGGAAAAGCTTAATAGAAAATTAAAAAATTGAATTGGCGGTTTTTAATATTAGGGAAGCCGTTAGATTGTGTCGCGTAGTTGCATTTGGCGCGTGGCTCTTGAAATTCAGTTGATGAGGCTACTTGAAATGAGAAGAAATAATGGACAAATAATTTGATTTTGGGACAACAGTTTGAAAACGAAACTTGTGCTCATTGATAACGGTAGCTAATAGGCGTGTAAATAATAATACATAATTTCTGTAAGCATAACTTTAAAGAGTATTCAAAGTAGATAGTTCATATCTGGATAGTTGATGAGGCCCATGAGTTCGCCGGGGCTTGAAATGTTGGAGAGTGAAGGTGATTGACAGGCTGCTATGTGTGACCCTGCAGTGAAATAAAGAGATAGGCGGCTTCTGTTGGGGACCGTACTTGAACCCAAGGAACTCCAACAGGAACTCCACTTTCTGAACAATAATTTACAATTTATTGACTAATGAGTAATTTATTGACTAATGTCTTTATTTCGTGACGGAGATCCTAATAGGTGGGCGAAAGTATCCACCGCAAAAAGGTTTAATTCGGTCCGAGCGATATTCTTAAATAGGATTTAATAATTAATTTTCTAACTTGACTTATTGTTGGGTATACAATTATTGACATAATCATGTGTGTTTGCGTCAGTGTGATAATATTTTCTCTGCGCGTCGTTGAGCAGTCAGGAAATACAAGCTCCGGGCCCCCTTCGGATGGAGACCGTTCTCTTCGGCCAGAACACTTACTATACATAATCCTCTCCACGTGATTTCAGTTATGTTCCACGTGTGACGCCCGGATGTTCCCACCGTTGAAGAGCTTATTGCACTTGGACGGAAGCTCAAGCGGTAGTCAACATCTTGAGTTCTAACGCTGGGTAATAAACGCAGTAATGGAGTTCATTACAGATTTATTCGATTGGAATGTAATTTCAATAACAATAACGCAGGTTTGCGCTCCTATTTGTCTCTTACGATTTTTTAACAAAAGTGCCATGAAAAGATCCACGTTTGAGGTTATTTTGTATTTATAAATGTAAATATATTCAGTTTTGAATGAGATTCGAATAGTGTTTCAATGAGTAGCCAGTATTGAGCATTTCACTTGTCTTTTTCTGACCTCAAAAGTCTTGCAAAATATTGTTAAAGCATAGTAATGTTACCCAATTGTAAAGTATTTCAATCAATTTGCAAACTGTCGTTATTGGTCTGACGAAAATTCAATTTTCACCAGATCTTTACGTTATGAGGTCTTCTGGTCGGAAAAACCTCATTTCGGCGTGTAGTCAACTGAACGTGAACGGCTGAACCGATTAAGCTCGTACTTTTTTAAAGTCGTGAAAATGGCATTATGAGTGGAATTCGTGAGTGAGTGAGTAAGGGGGGGGGGAAGCGAAACTGGGGGTTTTCGTATTTTCCAAAACAGCTCTAACGATTTCGATTAAACTTTAAAATATTTTACACTAATCAATACCCAACTTTTGTTATGTATAAATATCTGAACGAAAATTCGGGAGTTGAGATATTAGCCAAAAACAAAAATATCTGGTGCGTAGCAACACACAACTTTCCGCCACCCCCGTAATTTCAAACACCACCTACATAAGCGGGCGCTACCAAATGTAGGGAATAGTTAGCTGAGAGTACTCCGAAAGTTTAATCGAAATCGTTACAGCCGTTTTTGAGAAAATTTGAATACCGATAAATTAATATTCGACAAATCTCCTTTTCTGAGTTAACTTGGCTTATATCTCCATTCAACATATATATACAAAAATAGTTATGGAGTACGAAATGTTGGTATGGGTGACTAAAAGACACTCCATCAGGATTTATCATATCTGGTGAAGAAGTTACCCTGGAATTTACGGAAAGGTTCGAAAAAACGTTATTCTCGACACATTTTGATTTTTATCTCTGATCAATGGACCATCACAGGAATATTTATTGAAAAGAATATGTAGATATTAACTATTTGAAAACATCCTGTGAGTTTGGTGAAAATCGCTGAAGCCGTTTTGCCAAAAAGCGTAAAAAACCTATTTTTGCTTCATGGGCTTATATCTCCGTTCACCGTATTTTCATGGAGATATGTATGGAGAAGAAAAGTTGGGTATTGATTAGAAGATAATTTGAAAGTTTAATCAAAATCGTTAGAGCCGTTTTCGAGAAAACTGCGAAAACCCTAGTTTTTGGTATATTTTCGTCCCCCCCCCCCTCCCATCGGCCGAAATCGTCCATAACATTATTTTGGTGTCTACAAAAAATAAAGAACAAAACAAAAAAGAACCAGCTCAATCGGATCAGCCGTTCTCCCGCAAATCGAACTACAGACACACACACACGGACCACGCGCCGAAATTAGGTTTTTTAGACTCAGTAGGGTCTGAAATGTAAAGATCTGAAGAAACCCCAAATTTTTTTTTTGGGCCGATTACTATACTTTCCTTCCTTCCGGGTAGCGGAAAGTAATAAAAAGGAGTTCTTGGCCTTTTGGAAACATTGCTATAAGATGTTCGTTTTAATTTACAGGGTAAGTCATCAATACCTTAAGCGTTCTCCGTAAACGTTCCTCTCACGGTCCGTTGAACGGCAATTACCACCAAAAAGCGCGTTAGTTGAACTTCTTCCAGTCTTCACACAATACCGCTAGTAGGACTTTGATCGACCGAACAGTAAAAGTGTTTAAAATGTTTACAGAAATCTATTTCATTGCAGTTTTTCCCTTATCGATTCTGCTCGTATGATCCTGTTCTCTGTAAGATCAGGGATGTAGTTAAATAAATTGCCTATTCGGCGAGGTTTAATAACGTTCATAAGATGATAATGACTAATCCCAGAAATTCCTGAATTCGAACCACTATCCCTTCACCCACCAGCATTTCTCGCAGTTCACGCTCCATAATTCCGAAACGGTTAACAAGATCCTTTTAAAAAGATCAGTTGTCACTTTCATAAATCACCTATACACTGATTCCTTAATCATGGGTTATTGAGAGCCATAAATTACGGAACCTTCAGCACAACCGGGTTCATATTAACATAATGAAACACATTTGATTAGTTACTAGAGTGATACAAGTCTCTGAATACACGTGGAGGTTGAATTAATTTTATGTCATGTAGTGGGTCTATATTTCCTGTTATCCGTGTATAGTTCCTGTTTTCGTTCATGCACAATGTGATGTACATGGGGAATTGTCTCACAATTCCCGCGTACAGAACACTCGTGAAAGTCGTGTCTGGGCCCAAAAGAAAAGAATAAATCCAATACGCTCAATAATGCTCACTCGATCAAATAAATAAAATAATAACTCTCAAGAAGGTAATGGGAAATGAAATTATAAAGCAATTAAGACCCACTTGAATTTAATCGGCAAAACTCAAAATGAATGAAATGAGACGAACTTCTTTTAGAATGAAATAAATAACCTATGCTCGAATTGTATTAAATGACAATAAAGGGACAATGGGGAAAATGAAACACAAAGCTCTGATCGCTTACCTTACTTCACACAATCAAAAGGGGAATTTAAACACTGACTTATAACAGGAATATTATTCGCTGATGAGCCAATAGCCGTTCTGAACGAGAAAAGCGGCTTCGACGCTAATAATAACAGCGGCGGCCTGCACGGGTGGCGGTCAGTGTTGGCACTTCGCGCAGTCCGCCGCGAAAACCATTACACTCCCCCCCTCCAGACAAACAATTTTTGGTGAAAAAAAAATTTTGTCAAATCCTTCTCGGCAGTTCAGTCCGCAGCGCACGGGGGAGACTAGCAAAATATTAAAATGATAAAATAAATAAAATGCAGAAAGAAAGAAATAAATAATAGCGGGAGTGGGGGGAGCCTGTTGTTGGTGGCCTCGGGTAGGCACTATGGTGATAGGACGCCTGCTGGACACTAGCACCCCAGGGGGAGCGAGACTCCGGGACCTTGGTGCTTCGGGAGTCACCCCGGCTTTGTCACAGCGGGGGAGGTGCGTGCTAGTAGTACTACTGTTTATGGGAGAATTCATCCCCTGTACCTACACCCAGGTTAAGGGAAGGGAAATAAACCACCCACCGCCCACCAGTGATGGGGAAATCGATGAAATGAAAATGAAAAAATCAAACAAGAGAAAAAAGGAACGGAACCCAGGGGAAAGAAAAAGAGAAAACAAAAGAAGTTACCGAGCACTATGGGGGGGGGAGGAGAACACCCAAGGGGAGGAAGCCGGGGGAGGAGCTACAGACCCCCAAGGTAAATTAAAGAAAGTAATGAATGGCAAATCAAACATACCACGTAGACGGGGGATGAGACAGCAGTGGGCCTAGTGGTGGGGTTAGTGCAAGGTAGTGCAATTGAGTAGCTAGATATGGTGGGAGTGCCTGGTAAGAGCAGTGTGCAAGCAGGGAGACAATATGTGAGGCGTACAAGGGTGGAGCAGTGAACTATTTCGGGGGATGCAAACGAGTTGTACGCAAAGCGAAAAGAAAAAATTAACAGAATGATTATGGAGTTCTAAAACAATGTTCGTTATGATGGTATTGAAGTTATTAAGTTGAGCGGCTCCGACGCTAATATAAACAGCGGCGGCCTGCACGGGTGGCGGTCAGTGTAGCCACTTCGCGCAGTCCGCAGTGAAAACCATTACAACAATTACAATATATATGTGTTCTGCAATAAAGTGTACGATCATAGAAGAAAATTGATAAACTTGTCTATTCACAATCACTTTTCGCTGGAGAGACTTTTATGGCTGTTTTAGATATCGGCTCATATTGCGACGTTCAGCCTCCACCACCATCATCAACATTACTAAAACCATTTGGATAGATAAATACGTGTAACATGCCCTCTCTGTCGATTTCGTCCTCCTTATGGTATCAATATCTGCACAGATGGATCGAAAACCCCTGTGGGCAGGAGCTTTGGGGTGCGGATAAGAGGCTCTGGGAGGAGTGGGGTGTACGAGTACATTGCCCTGGGACCCATTCCGACGGGTTTTCAAGCGATTCACTGCCGGGGCCATCATAACGCATGATAAAGGCTGTAGCAATAAAACCATCAACATAATGTCTGACAGTTAAGCGTCTTGTAGAACTACTTCAAAACTGGCGAGGGAATAAAGGATGCGGCTCAACTATTTAGCACACTAATGAGTTAACGATTATTGGATTTCTGGGCATAAAGGGAACGTTGGAAATGAGAGGAATGAGCCAGACTTGTTACGTCTACTGTAACTATACTGCCACCGCTGTACCAAGACTACTGTTTCGCCCGTTTTTAATTTCCGCTACCCCAAAGGGAAAGGAAAGTATAGTGATCGTGTCAAAAAAAAAAGAAAAAAAACTGGGTTTTCTTCAGATATTTACGTTTTGAGGCCTACTGAGTCTAAAAAACCTAATTTTGGCGCGTGGTCCGTGTGTGTGTGTGTGTGTGTGTCTGTAGTTCGGTTTGCGGGAGAACGGCTGATCCGATTGGGCTGGTTCTTTTTTTGTTTTGTTTGTTATTTTTTGTAGACACCAAAATAAGGTTATGGGCGATTTCGGCCTTGGGGAAGGGGGTGGGGGACGAAAATGTACCAAAAACTGGGTTTTTTCGAATTTTTCTCCAAAACGGCTGTTACGATTTTGATTAAACTTTCAAATGATCTTCTACTGATCAATACCTAACTTTTGTTCTCCACTCATATCTCCATGAAAATACGGCGAACGGAGATACAGGCTTATGAAGCAAAAATAGGTTTTTTACGCTTTTTGGCAAAACGGCTTCAGCGATTTTCACCAAACTCACACGATGTTTTCAAATAGTTAATATCTACATATTCTTTTCAATAAATATTCCTGTGATGGTCCATTGAACAGAGATAAAAATCAAAAATACGTGTCGAAAATAACGTTTTTTCGAACATTTCCGTAAATTCCAGGGTAACTTCTTCACCAGATGTGATAAATCCTGATGGAGTGTCTTTTAGTCACCCATACCAACATTTCGTACTTCATAACTATTTCTGTATATATATGTTGAACGGAGATATAAGCCAAGTTAACTCAGAACAGGAGATATGTCGAATATTAATTCATCGGTATTCCAATTCTGTCAAAAACGGCTCTAACGATTTCGATCAAACTTACGGAGTACTCTCAGCTAACTAGTCCCTACATTTTGTTCTCCATAAATGTTACTGTAAAAATGCGTTGAACGAAGATATAGCGCCCGCTTATGTAGGTGGTGTTCGAAATTACGGGGGTGGCGGAAAGTTGTGTGTTGCTACGCACCAGATATTATCACCAAACTCTCAGGATGTTTTTGAATAGTTAATACCTACATATTGTTCTCAATAAATCTTCCTCTGCCAGTCCGTTGAACGAAGATAAAAATAAAAATGTGTCGAAAATAACGTTTTTTTGAACATAAAATGGAAAATGTCACACTGTGTTTTCACGTTTGAAGGCTTCCTCTCGGAGTTCAGTATCGTCAGTTATTACTATGATAGTTTGATGTTAGTACACTGAATTTTTTGCGGGTTAGCACACTATGAGCTAACAAATAACTGAGATAACTGCTCTACAGTGTTGAATTCTTTAGTTACGGGCATTACTGGCTTTGACACTATCGTGTAGGGAAGTGCTGTTTCAACTGAACCCCCTGAGTATCATGGAAAACCGGGTTTAAGGATAATTGCGAAAAACCTCGGAGATTTCCAACAGCTGACCTTTAAACCGATTATACGTAAAAAAGGTCCTCTCCTTCTATCACGAACACTAGAAATTGTCTCTCTTCACAAGCCTTAGTTCCCGCGCCGAAAAGTCTTTGGAGCACATCGAGACATATTTTATAGTCCGTCATTTTTTGATCCGCTAATTATCGGACGAGATGAGATCTTCAAATGTTTCTTGTTCTAACAGTGAGAAAAAGATTTTGACTCGGCTGATATCTCACGTACTCGAAAATTGCCTAGAAGTTCTCACTCGCATTTATGTGAAAATAAAATATTAAAACCATACTACTAATGATACCGTCATTTTCTCAGTGTTACTGAAATAACTTATTTCAAATCGAATTGTCCCTGCGTTCACCTTGCGGTAGATGTAGTGTGCAGCCAACAAATGTATTTAATAAATGGTCTTGAAGAGCATTAACAAAAAGAACGAGTATAAGGGGACACGCGATTCCGCTCAATTGGTTCAACTCTTTCGTATCGTTCCTATATATGGTTCCCCTAGCGATTCAGGAGGCTCAAACACTTAGCGAGCAAGTGGTCACCATTATATCCGACACGGTCATAGTTCGCTAACCTAATATGTATTGATAGCATCATAAGTGTCTAATACTTTCTCCGAATCGAACACGACAACGGTGTTTCGGCACAGGACGATGCCCTGCGCGTATATCGAGAGGAGCTCTATTGTCTCCTAACGATGTTAACCATGGAATTTTGATCTATTGCCAAGATAGAAGAAATAGTCAACTGTGTGATCTCTGTTCGTCAACCAGTTGGCTAGAAAAAAAAACCAACCGAACGTTTCCAGCGTTGCGCTGTTCCCAAAGAATCCGTTGGTCTTTTGATTACACAGAAAGAACATATATATTATTGAATAAAATAATGCGTCTTTAATCGCCTATTTCCAAAACGATGTTGGGGCTAAACCTAAAATCTGCTGGAACGAGATGGACATTATCTTTGAAAAACGATTTGATACCGTAATCATACGACACCAATCAACGATTTGAATAGTTCATTCTTCTTAATTTATTGCTCTGCTGTCTCTGAGCGTCATTCAATCATTTCTTCTGTCGACCAATTCCCGGGAAGACACTACATGTCTCCTGTTCTTCTCATTTAGAAGTGCTCTATAGTATTTTCTTTTTTTCGCGATAAAAATAGACGGCATTATTACTCCTTGTTACAGACATTGAGAATATGAGAATTGTATTGAGCCCTTTATTTACTATAGATCATGCGAAACTATCACAAATATCGATTGACAAAGTCTTCAAATTGTTTCCTCTACCGTGTGATAGTTGGATTTTCTACTCACTCAAATGTTGGAGAACTGTTGAAATTGTCTTCTCATTTGGTAGTAACTTCAAATGGCTCTCTATCTCTCTCTCTCCTCCCGTTAACCCACCAATATCTGTGGAAGAGTTGTGTGATCATTGTGTGGTCCACCTTGTTGGGTGCTGACGGAGTCATTGTCAACATTCTTCAGGCGTTGGGCGAAGTAATAGCCCATATTGTATGCCATTTTGGTTTATTATTCATTCTGAATAATAACCCTATGTTTTCGGTCACGAAAAATTTTTACAACCCCCCCCCCCCCTCAAAATATTATACTTTTCGTTTCAAGACATGGAGATTCCAAATTTGCAATGTCCGTCCGCTGTCCGGGCCGTTTTGTGCCTTTAACGTGGTCTAAAAAATTCGTTCTTTCGCACAAAAATCCCATTTGGTATCTAGTTGTGCCCGCCATCTCGGCATCCGATCGGACGAAGCCCATGGCAACTACAGCGGAAGTCAACGTTTCGTCGTTAGTACTCCCTCCCTCCCTCCCGTCTCATCAAAAACCACCTGCCCGCTCGACTCGAACGCCCTTTCGACTCGCAACGGGCCGATGGAAGCCCCCCCCCGTCCCTAGACCACTTCCCCCGCACACCCCTCCATCGGATCATAAATACCTACAGACGTTTACCTCTGCGCCTGGCGCCGGGGGAATATTTAGTTTCCGTAGTTCCATTTTAGCCAGGTCATGTTTCGTATGGTTTACTAGTATTCAATGCTGAATTGAATGGGATGGGTCTCGGAGTAGTAATACTAGGTCAAGCTGTTCATGAGAATAATAAACCATTGTGTAATAATTTGCAGGGTTTTTACAGTCTTTGTTGAGAGAGGTTGCGGACCTGCTTCCGTTTGGGCGGTTGTGTGGCCCAAACAACTGAAACGCGAGAGCTTAAGGTTTCGTAGGCATTAGGTTGTTTTGTGCCGCAGGGATGGTTTTGAATAAGTTAGTATATTTAAGAATGGGCGAAGTGATTGCAGAGCACGTTATTTTGTTGGACCGCTAGTCAGCCTATCGATAAGGATATAGCGTTGATAGATTTGCTGGGTGGTATAAGGGATGCAATGAACATGAATAGTGGCGTGTTTAGTCGCGATAGATGCGATGTGACGTCATATTAGCCTTTTTGAAGACAATTGTTATGTCTGCTGTTCCAAGTCATACGTGCGTTCACTAGAAGAGAGGGTGTGGCGTGAATCTGTTTTTGTTGTTTTCGTGCTGTTTCTGAATTCGATGCCAGGTGTGATTCTGTACTATTATTTCATGTGTTACAAGGGGTTTGGAAATGTTTGAGGAGCCGCTGATTCAGGCAAAAATTACATCGACCATGAGCTTCGATCGTATGCCCAACTTTAGTCGGAGTATGACTACTAGGCTCGTCTATAACTACTAGACTACGATCACTGGGGTGCCTACAATGGGAGTCAGGCGGTACACGTGGCCTACGCGGACGACCTGCAAGTGTGGATCGTTTGTAAGATCGGTCGACCGCATGAAACCATTTCCCTGATCAATGACGACCTCGATCGTATAGCCAACTAGTGCGGTTACAATAATATAATTATATAGCCAGTTCGTCACTCCAAAGTAAAGTCAGTGGAGTTTGAGGCATTGTAACACTAACTCATTCATGAGTTCCGATCATTTAACACCTACACGATTCAAATCTCGCCGAAAAACATCATAGTTTTAACATGGCATGTAATTACTAATTATGTTCAAAACATTTTCTCCAGTTCAGGTGCATACATTCCATACTTGAAATCATTCGTTCGGCTTACTGTTGTTTGGGGACATCGGTTGTTGAGCCGAAGCCAACACCACCGCCTACCTAATAGTTTGTTAACTACTGTCGACTTCAGTTTCTAACACCGCTAATGATCGTTTTTCTTTACAGCTCCAGCCGTCAAATGCGGAATCAAGCGGAGAAGCAGCGGAGGGATAAACTCAATCAATTTATCAACGAGTTGGCCATGCTGGTTCCCATGGTTGCTTCTTCTGCCAAACGACTGGACAAAACGAGCATCCTGCGTTTGTCGGCAACATTCCTTAGAATGCACCAAAGTAAGCACTATTAAATTCCAGATTGGTGCGTCCGACTGAGATGGTATACTTTATTAACTGCCTTTGAATAGGCGCACGTTAGTGGTCATACGAAAACTACTAATGGTGTGAGGCACCTTGTTTAATTATATATACTCTGTAACAACTCAAAGATCAAACAACTTTTCGCATCTGAACCTTTTTTTTTAACCTCAAATTATGAAAATCGTATCTAGACGTCACAAACGATTCATCTCCCAACGTCCCCCTGCCTTTCGTCAAGTCAGCTTTAATTAATCGATCCACCAACTAATCTATTAATCATTCAGCACGTCTGGAGATTCTAGCGTCCCGACTACCCGAAATTTGATATTTGGATGTACGGAGGCTCACGTGAAGACTGATGCAAATTTTATCTAAACGGTTTCCTTTTGAAAAGAGTCAAGTTATGAGTGACATTAGCTACTATTTCAGAAGGTTTGTGCGTAACCTCATGAATATTTCGGAATGAAAAGAGGCCGGGAAATTCATTTATTCTGTGATGGTCAAGCTTCCCATAATTCACTTTCAACGTAAATCTCTGACAAAAAATATTTTATTGAGTGCTGTTTGCTGGAAACCCTGTGAAATATGTCTCATACGGGTGCCTATTAAAGTTTAGGTCGAATTCCTCGAAAAAGTGGCCGCGTTAGTCACATGAGTCTGTACATTTTAGTTGTCAGAACTGTGAGAGTGGGAGCTTACGGTTCTTGCAAACCGAGAAGGAAACTGCTTCAACTGTCAGCGAGAAACCGTGCAGAATAGGTGATGGCGAACCCTCGGTTGCTTGGATGAAGAGAGCCTCTTTGAAGGATTGTTTTACATATTTTAAGGGACGAATTGTTCACAGTAGAAATATCACCCACGAGATAGCACTATTAGCAGCATGTTGTTAGTGGTGGGAGGAGGGAGGGGCACTGGGATAAACAACTGTCTTATCCCTCAATGCTCGATTTACACTATCTTCATAAACATTTATAAGGTTTACAAGCTATACGCACATGAATCGTACGAGTGTGTACAAGTGGTGTAGGGAGTTTAAGAACGGTCGTACGAATGTGCATGACGAATTGAGGAGTGGGAGACCGTCGATTGTGACTGACAAACTTGTAGAAAAGATTGAGAATGCGGTCCGTGACGATCGCAGATTGACTCTGGACGAAATTTCTAAGTTTCCTGAAATATCCAGATCTTTGCTGCACGAAACAATAACAGAAACCCTCGGATTTCATAAACTGTGTGCAAGATGGGTCCCAAAACAACTGACTGAACAACACAAGTTGAATCGAGTGCAGACCTCTAAAGAGATTTTGGAACCGTATGAACTGGAGGGTGATGATTTCCTCAAGTGTATTGTTACTGGAGATGAGACTTGGGTTGCACACTATACTCCAGAAACCAAGAGGCAGTCCGAACAGTGGCGTCACACCACTTCACCCTCAGCCAAAAAGTTGAAAACCACAATTTCTGGGAAAAAAATCATGGCATCAGTGTTTAGGGACCACAAAGGCATCATACTCGTACATAGCATGGTGGACTACATTCCGCATTGGAACGATTTTGATGTTCCCACTCTCTGAGCGCATATCGCCTATTAGCAGTTTCATCGATGCTCACTAATGGACTTTTTTTTTTTCAGTTTTGAACAAGAACAAAGAAAAGTCTAAACAACCAAATCAGCAACTAACAGTACCAATTAATTGGTGTCAACTGATGCTAGAGGTAGGTGTTTGGTAAATATACTTGTAACAGATTGGATGAAGTGTGCTTTATTTATCATAAACTGCCACAAATTACTAAATGAATTAGTAGGTCTAATTTGTACATCGCTTTTAAAACTCAAGGAAATTGAAAATACGGTGATTTTCAATGGGAAGTTCCCTCACACCTCCTGGCGTCATTGCGTGATCGTCTAATTCAGTAGCTGACTTGCATCACACGCAATCTTTAAGAATTATTACCCCCAAGGAAAGGCATGTTTCCTCCCATGCTGCTCAACTGTTGGATTGCTGACTGAACTTGAGTAGAGATCTGGTTCATTGGGTTGCTGTTTCCGCCTGATGAAGATCCAGTCGTGCCAGAGCTTCCAGAACTGGGTTGGTCTTCTCTAACCTTCCTGCTATTTCCCAAGAAAGGCATGTTTCCGCCCATGCTGCTCAGCTGTTGAATAGCTGACTGAACTTGAGTAGAGAACTGGTTCATTGGGTTGCCATTTCCGCTGGGTGAAGATCCAGTGCTGCCAGAGCTTCCAGAACTGGGTTGGTCTTCTCTAACCTTCCTGCTATTTCCCAAGAAAGGCATGTTTCCGCCCATGCTGCTCAACTGTTGGATTGCAGACTGAACTTGAGTGGAGATCTGGTTCATTGGGTTGCCATTTCCGCTGGGTGAAGTTCCAGTGTTGCCAGTGCTTCCAGAACTGGGTTGGTCTTCTCTAACCTTCCTGCTATTTCCCAAGAAAGGCATGTTTCCTCCCATGCTGCTCAACTGTTGGATCGCTGACTGGACTTGAGTAGAGATCTGGTTCATTGGGTTGCTGTTCCCACTTGATGAGGAGCCAGTCGTGGCAGAGCCTCCAGAACTGGGTTGGTCTTCTCTAACCTTCCTGCTATTTCCCAAGAAAGGCATGTTTCCGCCCATGCTGCTCAACTGTTGGATTGCTGACTGAACTTGAGTAGAGATCTGGTTCATTGGGTTGCCATTTCCGCTGGGTGAAGATCCAGTGCTGCCAGAGCTTCCAGAACTGGGTTGGTCTTCTCTAACCTTCCTGCTATTTCCCAAGAAAGGCATGTTTCCTCCCATATTGCTCAGCTGTTGAATAGCTGACTGGACTTGAGTAGAGATCTGGTTCATTGGGTTGTTGTTTCCACTTGATGAGGAGCCAGTCGTGGCAGAGCCTCCAGAACTGGGTTGGTCTTCTCTAACCTTCCTGCTATTTCCCAAGAAAGGCATGTTTCCTCCCATGCTGCTCAACTGTTGGATTGCTGACTGAACTTGAGTAGAGATCTGGTTCATTGGGTTGCCATTTCCGCTGGGTGAAGATCCAGTGCTGCCAGAGCTTCCAGAACTGGGTTGGTCTTCTCTAACGTTCCTGCTATTTCCCAAGAAAGGCATGTTTCCGCCCATGCTGCTCAACTGTTGGATCGCTGACTGGACTTGAGTAGAGATCTGGTTCATTGGGTTGTTGTTTCCACTTGATGAGGAGCCAGTCGTGGCAGAGCCTCCAGAACTGGGTTGGTCTTCTCTAACCTTCCTGCTATTTCCCAAGAAAGGCATGTTTCCTCCCATGCTGCTCAACTGTTGGATCGCTGACTGGACTTGAGTAGAGATCTGGTTCATTGGGTTGCTGTTCCCACTTGATGAGGAGCCAGTGTTGCCAGTGCTTCCAGAACTGGGTTGGTCTTCTCTAACCTTCCTGCTATTTCCCAAGAAAGGCATGTTTCCGCCCATGCTGCCCAACTGTTGGATTGCTGACTGGACTTGAGTAGAGATCTGGTTCATTGGGTTGTTGTTTCCACTTGATGAGGAGCCAGTCGTGGCAGAGCCTCCAGAACTGGGTTGGTCTTCTCTAACCTTCCTGCTATTTCCCAAGAAAGGCATGTTTCCTCCCATGCTGCTCAACTGTTGGATTGCTGACTGAACTTGAGTAGAGATCTGGTTCATTGGGTTGCCATTTCCGCTGGGTGAAGATCCAGTGTTGCCAGAGCTTCCAGAACTGGGTTGGTCTTCTCTAACCTTCCTGCTATTTCCCAAGAAAGGCATGTTTCCGCCCATGCTGCTCAACTGTTGGATCGCTGACTGGACTTGAGTAGAGATCTGGTTCATTGGGTTGTTGTTCCCACTTGATGAGGAGCCAGTGTTGCCAGTGCTTCCAGAACTGGGTTGGTCTTCTCTAACCTTCCTGCTATTTCCCAAGAAAGGCATGTTTCCGCCCATGCTGCTCAGCTGTTGAATAGCTGACTGAACTTGAGTAGAGATCTGGTTCATTGGGTTGTTGTTTCCACTTGATGAGGAGCCAGTCGTGGCAGAGCCTCCAGAACTGGGTTGGTCTTCTCTAACCTTCCTGCTATTTCCCAAGAAAGGCATGTTTCCTCCCATGCTGCTCAACTGTTGGATCGCTGACTGGACTTGAGTAGAGATCTGGTTCATTGGGTTGTTGTTTCCACTTGATGAGGAGCCAGTCGTGGCAGAGCCTCCAGAACTGGGTTGGTCTTCTCTAACCTTCCTGCTATTTCCCAAGAAAGGCATGTTTCCTCCCATGCTGCTCAACTGTTGGATCGCTGACTGGACTTGAGTAGAGATCTGGTTCATTGGGTTGCCATTTCCGCTGGGTGAAGATCCAGTGTTGCCAGTGCTTCCAGAACTGGGTTGGTCTTCTCTAACCTTCCTGCTATTTCCCAAGAAAGGCATGTTTCCTCCCATGCTGCTCAACTGTTGGATTGCTGACTGAACTTGAGTAGAGATCTGGTTCATTGGGTTGTTGTTCCCACTTGATGAGGAGCCAGTGTTGCCAGTGCTTCCAGAACTGGGTTGGTCTTCTCTAACCTTCCTGCTATTTCCCAAGAAAGGCATGTTTCCGCCCATGCTGCTCAGCTGTTGAATAGCTGACTGAACTTGAGTAGAGATCTGGTTCATTGGGTTGCTGTTCCCACTTGATGAGGAGCCAGTGTTGCCAGTGCTTCCAGAACTGGGTTGGTCTTCTCTAACCTTCCTGCTATTTCCCAAGAAAGGCATGTTTCCTCCCATGCTGCTCAACTGTTGGATCGCTGACTGGACTTGAGTAGAGATCTGGTTCATTGGGTTGCCATTTCCGCTGGGTGAAGATCCAGTGTTGCCAGTGCTTCCAGAACTGGGTTGGTCTTCTCTAACCTTCCTGCTATTTCCCAAGAAAGGCATGTTTCCGCCCATGCTGCTCAACTGTTGGATTGCAGACTGAACTTGAGTAGAGATCTGGTTCATTGGGTTGCCATTTCCGCTGGGTGAAGTTCCAGTGTTGCCAGAACCTCCAGAACTGGGTTGGTCTTCTCTAACCTTCCTGCTATTTCCCAAGAAAGGCATGTTTCCTCCCATATTGCTCAGCTGTTGAATAGCTGACTGCACTTGAGTGGATATCTGTCCCATTGGATTGCTTGCACCATTGTTGTTGTTGTTGTTGTTTTCTGGTTTATCTTCGCGCTTGGATTTGCCTACACCTAGGCCTCCTTTGTTGTAGATAGCGTTGAACGAATCTGGTTCCCTTGCTTCCAGAAAGCTTGAGGGTATGTCTCCTCCAGGATATTTGAAATTGCCTTGTTCATCTTGTCGAATGACTGGCGAGGCTATAACATACAAATGAAAATAATTTAGTTTCCTGTTGAATATCGGACAAGTGTACGTCATATTGCCAGCTTGTAGTGTCTCTCTTCATTACATATCTTTGACTCGAGTTCTGAATCGTGATTTCTATCTGAACAACAGTGAACTTCCTGATTTACCATGGGAGGTTACAAATGTAACTTTTGTTAATAACTTAATGCTTAGTTTGCTTACCGTGTGCTGCCGCTGCGAGGCAAATTATCCCAACAACTTGAGCGATTGTCATCGTGAAATTGAATCCTGGAAATTTTGAAGTTTCTGTAACCACCAGTTTACTGATTTCACACTGTTAATTGTACGAATTGGTCATCATTAAGTGCACTTGTAAGATGGGCTCGTGTTACCAACAGTTTCTAAAATCGTCTGTTGTAACGCGTTGAGGAAAATGAACTAATACTAGGAATGAAAACAAAATAGTCCTCAATATTAGGAAGTAAAGTTGTAGGGACACAGAGCCAGGACACTTGAAGAATTGAGACTCCCCCCAATATTTGAGCCATTGCCTCGATATCCTGTTCTCTGAATTCGTTATAGTTAAATTTCGAAACCGTTTCAAGACCCTGATGTTTCCAGTTTTTTGAAATTCTTCTTTCGATCAAATGAAACAAGGCCGCACAGTTTCAACTCATATTCCCTAGCTCTGTGTTGTTTATTGTGCCTCTTTAAACGATTCTTTTATAATAGAAATTTCAGAATCTCTTTTCGTTTTTCTCCGCGCCAAAAATCGTTTTAGCCGTTTCAAGCGTTTAGAAAAATCTATTTTGTGCTAATTTAGTCGTTCTCTCAAAAGCTGTTCAGCGGTTATCTCAAGCGGTGATTTTCGGACTCAAAAACCTCTGAAACATAATGAAAAACACCCAGAAAAGGATGCCCCGCGTACGTGCCTCGATTTTATTGCTAAAAAAATTGAGCATCTGAGCGCCCAAATTTCCAAATTTTTATTGATCTGCGCCTTCTATTACGCATAGAAAATTGACGTGACTGTCAACATTACTTTCGTGTGAAGGTCCGAGAAGTGTAAAGTTCCGTAATTACAAGTCAAACAATGCGAAAAAACTGAATATAAAATATCTGGAGCGTTGCAACACACAACTTTCCTTAGCTCTACGTCAATTCACTTTGTAAATGGCTAATTCTATTTAATCGATTCATTTATCAGTCAGTTCATTTGAACTTGGTCAAACAACACGTCACAGCAGCAGGAAGCAGTAGCGCTTACAGTTCCGGAATTTATTGTGCTGCTCGTACTCATTGCAGGACCATTATTGAGCAATTGGTACACAGATAACTAATGAGGCTGTAAACACGATTTTTAAAAAAAAGGATAGTAGTCACTTTTGCAGAGTTATTGGAAAATAACTGTTAGAACTGGTAGTAAGCGAAACGGCAGTAGTTGAAATTCAGGAATTTCTGGAGTGAGCCCCATGTATCTCATGAGCGTTTTTAAACACTCACCCTTTAGGTATTGGATTGGACTACAATACCAATTTTTTTTAACATTCTACAAGAATTCCAGCGGAGTTTATAAGGAAAAAACTGCGCGAAAAACGCTTTTGGTCGAAAATTTTGATAATTATTGTGCTGCTCTAGTCATTTTCCCACGAATGAGAATTTTATAGTAGCATTGCCTTATTGAGAGCTATCAACATAAAAAATGTAATTAAAATCGTTAGAGCCGTTTTTGAGAAAAAAAATTTGGTGTTTTGATCACTATGATGGCTATAGTTAACCTTCGGTGGATTTTGATCATACCCTTATTTTTGCGTCCCATGGTAACCTGTAGGCTAGACATCAAGTTTCGTCTGATTTGGTACGGTGGTTTTCTCTAAAAACTGCGCTAAAATCGATTTCGTCGAAAGTTTTGGTAATTTATTGTGCTGCTCTCGTCATTTTCCCACAAATGGGAATTTTATGGTATAATTGCCTTATTGGGAGCTATCAATATGAACAATTTAATCAAAATCGTTAGTGTCGTTTTTGAGAAAAAAAAATTTGGTGTTTTGATCACTATGATAACTATAGTTAACTTTCGGTGGATTTTGTTCTGTGTTGTGAAGAGAACTCAAAATTTTTTTTTCTTTTTGGTTCTACTTCGTAGAGCCAAGGAAAGTAAAAAACGACGTTACTTTGCATTCCGGAATTTCTGAGGTCTCTGAGGACCCTGATTTTGGGATGAACATTATTGAAATCTTATAGGTAGCGTGTAGTACTTTCTGTTTTTCGAGACTGCTAGTGGCACATGGGGGACATTTGTAAGGAAAAAACTAACCTAAAATTGCTGTGTGTGGACATTCTTTTATAATTCATTGTGCCGCTTTCGTCATTTTGGTTTATTATGCATTGTGAATAATACACCTTTGACTTTAGTAAACTGTTTCTACAATCCCCCTCAAAATTGTACACTTGACGTTTCAAGGCTTGGGGATTTCAAATCTGCTATGTCCGTCCGCCATAGTCCATATTTCGCCTTTAACGTGATTAGTAAATCCGTTCTTTCACGCAAAAACGTCAATTGGTATTTAGTTGCGTCGGCCTTCTCGGCAATCCGATCGGACGAAACCTATGGTTGGTATGGTCCTGGCAGAAAATGGCTATTAGCCGGTGGGCAGTTTGATTGCATTTACCACGTGTTCGGTTCGTTTCCTATGTATTTGTCGATACTGAGTTGATTAATACGGGTTTCAGAGGTGTAGGACTGCGTTTAAATGGAAAACAGTGAAATATAGTGAGGCAAATTCTACTATTTGAAGGAACTCGCTGGACAGCGTAGTGAAAGTTATCGTTTCTCTCATTTCCAGCCAGACTCGTCCTGTGCCGATTGCCTAGCGTCGTCTAGAAAATATACGTTTTCATTGTTCCCTTATGGGGGTCATGTTTGGTATCATTTACTGGTATTTTTCAATACTGAATCGAATGGTATGGGCCTCGGAGGTACTCTACAAACATTGTAGTTTGTGTACGAGTTGTAGTTTCCTGAATTGTTGGTATGGTCGTGTTATTTTTTAAATATTTTTCGACGTGGGAATGAACAGGATATTTCACGATCCGGCTGTGTAAAGGGTTAATAAATCGAGTAATAATTTTTAGCGTTTTCCACGAGTGAACAAGTTGAATAATCGTTGTGCTATTTTATTCTGTCCTCACAAAAATTGATTTAAATATTTAAAGCAGTTTTTATTTTGCATTGCGTGATTTGACTTCGTCAATTCGATTGAATGAGACGTTTTAATATATTGAGCGTCGAAATCTTTTGCAATTAAAATTTGACTTCTGAAATATTCCTTCACTTGTCGTTGAGTTACGTCATTACGCGCTCTGGAAGAAAGTTCAGTGTTAACCGAATTAATTTGGTCAATATTCCGTATTGTCGCCCATTTACTCTTATTCAGTAAAGCGGTCGGATGCTAGTTGTCATCTCTCTAACGTCTGCTGCTACTTATCGTACTGGTTTGATGAATTATTAATTGAACTAGTTTGGAATAATGAGGCATTCGTAATTTTGAGTTCGAAGCGAATCTGCCGGAAGTGCGATTTATGTTAATTTATGTATATATCAGCTTTGGTTGTCAGTTTTAATAAACAATTTTTGAATGGCGATTTGGTTTTTAATTACAAATTTGAAACCGAAGTCGCATCGACAACGTTGAACTTGAACAGCTTGAAAAAGTTATTGCTTAATTAATTCTCACGTAGATGTTGCAACGTAAAATTTCCGCAAGCTGAGTCTATTCTGGACACTGTTTCTTGTAAATACGATTGTGTTAAGTAAGTTAGGTAATTACTTGCTTACCTTCGATGAAAGCACTTGTGAAACTGACTTCTTCCGTCCCACATTTCAGGTTTTATACTCAACTTGTTATCTCAGTAGGTACGTCCCATGTACAGCGAACAATAAGTTAGCGTGCGAAATATTATCACATTCCGTTTTTCAAATCGTACTACTCAGTATCATCTTCAACATCCGCTCCGTTCGGACATCCTTTAGTTTTAGGCAGCCTAAGTTGATACCGAGCCTTAACAATGGTTATTGAGCCCGGACACCTCGTTATCGTTCTAATTTAAAATTCGGTGACGCGAATAAAGGTTTGAGGAGTTGACGCTATTACGTTCCTTGTCGTATTTGCCGTCCGTAAAACATCGATAATTTGAAATCAATCCATAATTCAACATTTCCAACCACAATCCAACAATTTTCCAACCGTAAACCATCAATAATTTAAAATTTCTGTCCCACCGCTTGGTCAATCGAGCCGACGTCCCTGCAGTCGCCGTTTGTTGCTTTCATGCAAACGTAAACCGACATTGGGCATTCACTTTTGGATAAAATGAGAAGGTCCTAATTTCAACAGAAAATAAGATATTTCCCGCTTCAATTAGCTTACGAAATTCTTTTAGTGTTCTCATACTTTCTTAAATTTTCTTTTTGCGTATTAGCGAGAATCGGTACACAATAAGGAAATCTATCTGGTGCGACGCATCACAAAACATTCTTCAACCCCTCGGGCGTTCTGAGGTTTTTGTAAAGCTAGCAACTAATATAACCTGGTTTTCACTCAGTTATTTGAACTTGTAAGAACTTAGTTCAACGTTCTATGTGTAAACTGGTATTGCGTATGGTTCAGGTGTGTATTGTGTGTGTTGCTCCTACTTACTTTATAACCTGCATTGTGCTACCATTGTTACTGTAATTTAGGGGACTGACTGAGTGAAATATCTGGTGCGTTGCAACACACAACTTTCCTTAGCTCTACGTAAATACACTTTGTACATGGCTAATTCTATTCAATCAATTCATTTATCACTCAGTTAATTTGAACTTGGTCAAACAACGCTTTACGGCCGCAGAAAGCGGTTCAGTTCCGGAACAGTTCCGGAATTTATTGTGCTGCTCGTACTCATTGCAGGACTATTATTGGGCAATTGGTACACAGCTAACTAATGAGGCTGTAAACACGATTTTTAAAAAAAAGGATAGTAGTCACTTTTGCAGAGTTATTGGAAAATAACTGTTAGAACTGGTAGTAAGCGAAACGGCAGTAGTTGAAATTCAGGAATTTCTGGAGTGAGCCCCATGTATCTCATGAGCGTTTTTAAACACTCACCCTTTAGGTATTGGATTGGACTACAATACCAATTTTTTTAACATTCTACAAGAATTCCAGCGGAGTTTATAAGGAAAAAACTGCGCGAAAAACGCTTTTGGTCGAAAATTTTGATAATTTATTGTGCTGCTCTCGTCATTTTCCCACGAATGATAATTTTATAGTATCATTGCCTTATTGAGAGCTATCAATATAAAAAATGTAATTAAAATCGTTAGAGCCGTTTTTGTGAAAAAAAATTTGGTGTTTTGATCACTATGATGACTATAGTTAACTTTCGGTGGATTTTGCCCAAACCCTCATTATTGCGTCCCATGGTAACCTGTAGGCTAGATATCAAGTTTCAGCTGATTTGGTACGGTGGTTTTCTCTAAAAACTGCGCTAAAATCGATTTCGTCGAAAGTTTTGGTAATTTATTGTGCTGCTCTCGTCATTTTCCCTCAAATGGAAATTTTATGGTTATGGTTTAATGGGCCTTATTAAGAGCTATCAATATAAACAATGTAATCAAAATCGTTAGAGCCGTTTTTGAGAAAAAAAATATTTGGTGTTTTGATCACTATGATAACTATAGTTTTATTTTATTCATACCCTTATTTTGGCGTCCCATGGTGACCTGCGGCCGAGATATCAAGTTTCAGCTGATTTGGTACGGTGGTTATCTCTAAAAATCGTTCACAGACACAGACACGCAGACCATTTTCCCAAATAGTGTTTTTCGGACTCAGAGGGGTCTGAAACGTAAAGATCTGAAGAAAACTCAAAAAAAAAATTTTCAGCCGATTACATAACTTCCCTTTCTACTTCGTAGAGCTAGGAAAGTAAAAAAGGATTTATTTAACAAGCTGGGAAACACTCGAGTTTTAAGGCGCTCTCTTCCCTGTTTCCAGGATAATGAACAATGTCACAATTATTGTTTCTGGTAGTCATAAACAGAAGTAATGATGAATAAAATAAAGTAAATAATCCGCTAACGCTGAAACACACATCCACTGCACTTTTGCACTTGAACTTGGAAACAACATAAATAATCTTTCATCGTTTGGTTGAGTTCCCAAAATATACCTCGTACTCTCCCATCAAATTTGTTTTCCATTCTACTTCTAAAACTATTCACTTTTAAATTGAGAGATTGATTGGCAGTGTCATGTATATTCTACTAACGACGAGTAGAGTAAATCAGTATATACAGGTGTAGCAAAGGGCCCATCTGTGCTATTCATCGAATAATGCATTGCTGGGGCGGGCTCTACAATGAATGCACAGCCTACACACAGTACAGACAGCTACTCTTACAATTCCCAATTGAACTGGTTGACTTCGCAGGAAATATTTTGAGAATGGTTGCTCCTTCATACTGTTCAAAACTCACAAGAGAGTGCCGATATTCCGAAGTTAGCCGTTTAAATCGTCGAAGGACAGAACAAACCTTGATGTATGTTATGATGGATTTTTGAGGTAGCGCAATGAGCGTATCCCTATCCGCCCATCATCATCATCGCCTTGTACATGAGGTCTGTGATTCAATTCCAATAATTCTTTTGATTTCCTGCCATCAGATCCCTACTCTTGACGTTCAAGCCCAAGAAACGATGAATTATCATCTCTGATGATTTGAGTGACTGTCGTCATACATTCTTTTGAGAATCTTCGTGTTTACAGTTCAGGGGTTATAGAAAACAAATATGAACGAAGTTGGTCAAAGAAACAACAGTTTGAATTCCAGAATTCCGCTGGTCGATCCTAATTTTGTTATAATCGTCATTAAACATTGTGTAGCAAGCCGGTTGGACAATCAACATGATTTTTGTGACAATGATATAAGATATAAGAGCAAAATTCATGATGAGAAATGCACTAAGATAATTTTTCCTCGAAAATACTGATACTTAATTGTGCTGCTCTCGTATTTTTTCAAGGGTTGACAATTGTATGGTACCGTTTGATGCCATCTGGAACAGTGTACACAAAATCCGTTTTTGATAGAAAAATACTTGGCGTTTCGATCACTATTGCTAGCTGTCGACCGATGTTGCTCATAACTTTATTTGAACTCCTTTGTAGACGTGCCGGCTGAATATTGCGATTGAGCTGTTTAGCTTCAGTTGATTACATAACTGTCTCTCAGGGATAAGGAAAGTAAAAAGTGAAGTTTAGTCCGCCGTCAGTATGTGACATTTCTTCAATTCAACCCACGATGGGGTATCGCGTTGTTCAACAATGAATTCTGCGTGCTTAGTTCAGCGTAATATTGTTGAATTTCTCATGCTACTTGGTTGAACGTTTACAATATATCGTTGAGTGTTCTCTGAAACTCCGCGTGCTTTGGGTCTCTCGAGACAATTATTTCTCCAGCACAAATTCATTCTTCAGAGAACCACCGACATCCCCGTTCTTGCCAGTATTGCCTCTTATATTTGGGAGGATGTAATATGTTGGGCTTCGAATTCGAATTTTCAAGTGCGCTTTGCGCTCAAGACTTTCCTCTGCTTTTGTCTATCTTTCGGTGTCTGGAATTCTCTATATATATGCATAATTGGACAATTCACAATGTTTCGTTTGATTTCGCTGAAGTTCAGGGGTTGAAGGATTTATGAGATCAACGATCTAATAAAAATAATAATTAATTAAAAATTGATTAATTAATTCGAAAGATTTAAACTGAGCTAATTTGATAGCTTAATCTTTAATTCAGAACGATTAATTATATTTTCTTATTATAATAATGCTAAGTATTAATAAATAGCATGATTATGGCTCAGCAGGCTGATCACAAACCCTCGGTGGCCCGAAGCCGAGTGGGAAGAGGTTGCTCATATTTGTGGCAAATTTCATTCTCCTGTATGGCGCAGAGATGTGGGCAGGTGCACTGCACTTTGGGAAGATGGCGGCAGCGCATAGGGGAGTGGCTCTGAGGGTAGCCTCCATGTTCAGGGCCGTCTCTGAGTTAGCAGTTTTATTGTTGTGGGGAGTGGAGCGACAGAGAATATTCTTATGAAGAGGCAAAGCTATAGGACACAGCAAAGTTAACAGAGAGGAATGCCTGAGGACCCTACGAGACTGGGTCCATGGAGAGCTGTGGAAGATGGACAAGGTGGCTCATCAAGGAGAAACAGGCACGGCTGAAGCGACGATCCAATGCGGTGAGCTATTACTGCATAGGGAAGGTACAAGAAGTGAGGTGTGTCTACTACAACGCGGAGCACATCTTCTTCCAGAGTTGCCGCTGGAGGTATGTGAGGATGCGTTCACAGACTGTCTCGGGGATAGCAGGGGAGATAGGTCCTGACACGGTGGTTGCCAACATGCTCCACAGCACAGACTACTAAAACAGAATTTCCGCGTCCGCCGAGCAGGTGCTCCAAACGAAAATATCTGGTGCGTTGCAACACACAACTTTCCTTAGCTCTACGTCAATTCACTTTGTACATGGCCAATTCGATTTAATCAATTCATTTATCACTCAGTTAATTTGAACTTGGTCAAATAACGCTTTACGGCAGCAAGAAGCGGTAGCGCTTACAGTCCCAGATTTTATTGTGCTGCTCGTACTCATTGCAGGACCCATATTGAGCAATCGGTACACAGATAATTAATGAGGCTGTAGACACGAATTTTTTGAAGTGGATAGTAATCACTTTTGCGGAGTTATTGGAAAATAACTGTTAGAACTGGTAGTAAGCGAAACGGGCGTAGTTGAAATTCAGGAATTTCTGGAGTGAGCCCCATGTATCTCATGATCGTTTTGAAACACCCACCCTTTAGGTATTAGATTGGACTAGAATACCAATTTTTTTTTAACATTCTACAAGAATTCCAGCGGAGTTTGTAAGGAAAAACTGCGCAAAAAACGCTTTTGGTCGAAAATTTTGATAATTTATTGTGCTGCTCTCGTCATTTTCCCACGTATGGGAATTTTATGGTATAATTGTCTTATTGAGAGCTATCAATATAAAAAATGTAATGAAAATCGTTAGAGCCGTTTTTGAGAAAAAAATTTGGTGTTTTGATCACTATGATGACTATAGTTAACTTTCGGTGGATTTTGTTCATACCCTTATTTTTGCGTCCCATGGTAACCTGTAGGCTAGACATCAAGTTTCAGCTGATTTGGTACGGTGGTTTTCTCTAAAAACTGCGCTAAAATCGATTTCGTCGAAAATTTTGGTAATTTATTGTGCTGCTCTCGTCATTTTCCCATTAATGGGAATTTTATAGTATGATTGCCATATTGGGAGCTATCAATATAAAAAATTTAATCAAAATCGTTAGAGCCGTTTTTGAGAAAAAAAATATTTGGTGTTTTGATCACTATGATAACTATAGTTAACTTTCGGTGGATTTTGTTCATATCCTTATTTTGGCGTCTCATGGTGACTTGCGGGCGAGGTATGAAGTTTGAGGTGATTTGGTACAGTGGTTTTCTCTAAAAATCGTTCACAGACACACAGACCATTTTCGCAAATCGTGTTTTTCGGACTCAGGAGGGTCTGAAACGTAAAGATCTGAAGAAAACTCAAAATTTTTTTTTCAGCCGATTACATAACTTTCCTTTCTAGTTCGTAGAGCAAGGAAAGTAAAAAACGAGAAAGTAACCCGGACGAAGACAGACGAGGGAAGGGGAGCATGTGAGAAGAGGGGGAATATTATCCTAGGTGGCCCAACGAAGATGATAGCTCTCCTATACCTCCCAAATAGCAGTTGTAGGGAAAAGGCGTAGAGATCAAGCGGAAATGCCATAGGACCCAATGTGAGAAACAGTTCAAGGATGGTGCTGTGCTGGGAAGGGTCACGTTGATGCTGTGCTGTGCTGGGATGGGTCACGTTGATGCAGGGTTGTGCCTGATCTTGGGGAACACCCTTACACCCAAAAAAAAGATCACACCCCTACCTTCCTAGTTTATTATTCGTTGTAGTACTGCTACAATTTTTACTTTTAATAATTACAATTATTGGGCTAACATATAATTACGGCATCAATCAATTATCGGGTTATTAACCCAATAACAAATTAACCACCAACGTAATAATTGTTGATTGGTATTCTCCGTGTGTTTTCATCAGCATTCAGTGATTCGAGTTAAGGGGTGGAGGGCATTCGACCGAGTGAGTAGCAGTGTGATCACCCAAGGCAGAACTCAGTATAGTGATTTGGAGAGAGTTAGTGGATAAAACCGTGTGTTATTTTCTGACTGTGTGTTAACTCAACTGGAACTAGATATCGCATTTTACAAGATTTCTTCAGAGTGTCTCAACCATCTATTAGCCATTTATACCTGAAGTTTTGGATGCTATTTACGAATACCCAAAGGGAAAAGTCATTATACTAGCCAAGTGGAAGATGCAGTTGCTGGCGAGCCAGTCAATCAGTTGTGGCGGGATCTCACTCGGTCAAGAAAACAGAACATGGTTCTATCCACTGACTCGCCTGTCATTAGGCCGAATACGCCATTTCAACCTTGGTCTCAGCGCTTGTAATTACTCGTTTAGTTTCTCACGATATCCAATTGTCTGCAAATTGATATATTTCTTACTTTTCGGGAATCCATTCAGTGGTGGGGCGGAAAAAGACGAAATATGTCATTCTCACATGTTTGGTATTAACGTGATTGGATTAATTCCGCCAGTAGGTAAATTATTAAAGTTAACGTACCGGTTTGATCTTCTCTGGCTGGTGAGATACTGTGGGCGAGCGCTTTCGATGTAAAGACATCATTGTTTGGCCTTTAAGTCTGACCTGACAAGCCAGGACTTAACTTTTTTTCTTTTTTTTTTGGACCCGAGGGCTTGTGGGACAAGTCTCTTTGTCACTGCGGCCGCATATGGGCCTATTGTGACGCTGGCCCTTTCTTAGTAGAAGGCGTCGTACATACCCACCCCCCTTAGGAAGCCGAGTATGTCCTTCACCGCAGAGTCCGCTACGGTTTGGGGTTCAGTAGTTCCCTGACCGAAGTATTCAAAGCGTTTTGCTGCCAAGGCAGAGCATTCACATACGATATGCTCCTGCTGTCTCGTCCTCCTCACCGCAGAGTCTGCATTTCACCGCCTCTGAGATGCCCATCTTGTTGAGGTGATATCTGAGTGGACAGTGCCCGGTGAGGAAGCTTATCAGTACTCTCAGATCTTGTCTAGAGAGTGTCAGCATCGCCTTCGCCCTTTGACAGGAAGGCGTGACAAGCCTTTGGGCGCCATTTTCCTGTATCTCCCATCGAGCAACCAGACGGTTCAGGTGACTTTTCGTCAGACCCACGTGTGGTTCAGGCTCGATGGGTAGGGATTCTGTACCCCTTTTCGCGAGGCGGTCAGCCTCTTCATTGCCTTCATGCCCCCTGTGAGCCGGCACCCAAATGAGGGAGAGCCTGTTACGGGCGCCGAGCTGCTTGAGCGCATGGAGGCATTCCCATGCCAGCTTAGACCTAAAACTATAGGCTGCGATGGCCTTTAAGGCGGCCTGGCTGTCTGAGAAAATGTAGATCCGCTTGCCCTTGAGCCCTTTGTTCAGGATCTCTTCTGCGATCTCTTGGGTTTTGCCCATTGTTCGCGGCTGCTTATTCAGTCAGCATGCTGACCTTATTCACAGCTGGCCGCAGACATGCCCCTGGGGACAATGCCGTGGCCGTTCCACTATCCACAACCCGTGGTCGCGCCTGGTAGCATGGGCATGCTCCTGGGAAGATAACCCAGAACCAGGTTATTTGGTATTTGGTTATGTTTCCATTCCATCAATTTTTTTTCGATAGCATTTCATGTTCAAATGAACATAACTCCACAGAATTGTATTATGGTTTGTTGGCTGTATAAGTATCGCAAGTCACTTAAGGGGCATAGTTCAACGAAGAGTAATTACCAATTCTAAATGATTCGTAAATTGTATATTGCTAGGTCGCACACATGTTACTGCTCTGTAATGCATTCTAATTTTGCGTCTGATCGACTTCCGCTGATAAAAAGGTGATCTTTCCGCGGAGCACACGTGTTATATAAATCATCTAATTCGTTATATTGCTATTTCGGCGAAATTCCATTTGCAACCCTTTTTACTATCGCGCAGAAATAGTTTCGTTAATGGTGACCCATGGAGCGCAGAAAACTCGGAACATCGGACATTTAATGACGGCGATTTTTTCCCCCGGTGATTACTAGTTGCGTAAGGATGTCGTAATGAGATTTCGTCTACAGTTTTTACATTTACATTTATTTGTTCACAAATCATTTAAATGTTACAGGGTTTGGACGGAATGCTGCTTGTCGTCACATCAACCGGCAAAATCGTTTTTATATCTCATACAGTGGAGAATCTTCTCGGGCACTCGCAGGTTTGTTGATTTATTTTTGTTTAATGAAGTCTTGATGACAGTTCGTTTCACGAGTCGTTTAATCAACTTTTGTCTAATTAAAGTTGGTAAACCGGCAATTCGTTTTATGAGATCGGTTGACTTAGGAGGCTTTTCCTTCTCTTTTCTTCGTTTTCTCTTCGATGAAGATGTCTACCGGTTTTCTTGTCGGATCGTGAAATTAAGCCTTCCTCCCCTGTGCCGCTGTTCCACTAGGTAAAAGAGTGAGGTTGAAAGGAAGAGGAGAACCCTCAAGCTAGTAGAAGGTAAACATGCTTCATCTTCTTCCCTAATGATGTTCTTTTGAGAAGTTCGCGCCACGAGGCATTCCGCCATCCATGTCCCTTCCGTCAATTGGAAAAATTAAACTGTCCGGTTAGCCTAAGTCGAAGACGCTCACGATTAACTATCCGCAGCCGCTCTATTTCTTAGTTTTTAAAAAAGTGGGTTATATAACCTTTTAACCTATGTAGCCGCTGCACCTTAACATAAATAGTCTAAATATAACTTTTGAACTGCTATTTTTAGTATGGACTTCAACTGTCGATACTGCAATAATTGGTAATGGAATATATAAATGTGTTCGTATCAAAAAACAGTATGATTAAATCTTGGTTTAGCTTCGCGATGCCATAAAATTCATCCCGCGTTAAAACTTGGAAGCTTTGATTTGAGAAGATGGATGCTGCTTCCATTTGTACGATAACTTTAATCTCTTTAGCACCGATGCGTTCATCAAGGTTACAGCTTCGACGGTTAGGTACCTAGTTGTGCATAATGGCTGAAACCGGTCTGATTAGGATGATTGATGTAACTGCCGAGATAGCTGCTCTTTAGACACGAATTTAACTGAATCGCCCATGGCGTTTATTTTGTAATCGTACGGAAGCTCGTTTATCTCCGTTGCCGCAGAAAATTCGATTTTTTCGAAATATGTTCGTCTGGGAGTATTAAGAGATGATTGAACGAATCTTACTCAAGTTCCGTACCCTCAACTAAACACCCATTATAACCTTTTCACTTACCACAGTTTGAGGAAGTGGAAAGGAATGTTGAATAGCCAACTGGACAAAAAATTTAGTTTTCTTCAGTTCTTCCCGTTACTGATACGATTTGAAAATATCTGGTGCGTTGCAACACACAACTTTCCTTAGCTCGAAGTCAATTCACTTTCTATATGGCTTTTTCTACTTTATCAATTCATTTATCACTCAGTTCCTTTGAACTTGGTCAAACAACACGTCACAGCAGCAGGAAGCAGTAGCGCTTACAGTTCCGGAATTTATTGTGCTGCTCATACTCATTATAGGACCATTATTGAGCAATTGGTACACAGATAACTGATGGGGCTGTAAACACGAATTTTTTGAAGAAGGAACTTTTTTGAAGGAGAATCACTTTTGCAGACTTATTGGGTAATAACTGTTAGAACTGATGGTAAGCAAAACGGCGGTAGTTGAAATGCAGGAATTTCTGGAGTGAGCCCCATGTATCTGATGAGCATTTTTAAACACTCACCCTATATGTATTGGATCGGACTACAACACGACTTGTTTTTAACATTCTAGTAACATTCCAGCGGAGTTTAAAAGGAAAAACCGCGGCAAAAACGCTTTTCGTCGAAAATTTTGATAATTTATTGTGCTGCTCTCCTCATTTTCCCACGAATGGGGGTTTTATAGTATAATTGTCATATTGGGAGCTACCAATATAAAAAATTTAATCAATATCGTTAGTGCCGTTTTTGAGAGAATAAATTGGTGTTTTGATCACTATGATAACTATAGTTAACTTTCGGTGGGTTTTGCTCATACCCTTATTTTGGCGTCACATGGTGACCTGCGGACTAGATATCAAGTTTGAGGGGATTTGGTTCGGTTGTTTTCTCTAAAAACCGCGCTAAAATCGATTGCGCCGAAAGTTTTGGTGATTTATTGTGCTGCTCTCGTCATTTTCCCATAAATGGAAATTTTATGGTATAGTTGCCTTATTGGGAGCTACCAATATAAAAAATTTAATCAAAATCGTTAGAGCCGTTTTTGAGGAAAAAATATTTGGAGTTTTGATCACTATGATAACTATAGTTAAATTTCGGTGGATTTTATTCATACCCTTATTTTGGCGTCCCATGGTAACCTGCAGGCTAGACATTAAGTTTCAGCTGATTTGGTACGGTGGTTTTCTCTAAAAATCGTTCACAGACACAGACCATTTTCCCAAATAGTGTTTTTCGGACTCAGGGGGGTCTGAAACGTAAAGATCTGAAGAAAACTCAAAATTTTTTTTTCAGACGATTACATAACTTTCCTTTCTACTTCGTAGAGCAAGGAAAGTAAAAATGTGGGTCTTTGTCAACAACAGTTCAATCAGTTCTCCAATTTCAGCCTGCAGATCAACGTGGAACTCCAATCCCTCAATAAGGTTGTGTGGGCAATTGATCCAAAACGTAGTTATAGCGGTTTTTTTAGATGACCGCTGTAACCATTTTTATTAAATTAACGCGGAGAACCGAAGTAGACGGATGCAAACAATAAACAATGCTAATATGAAATGCAGCTCCGTGGGAAAACGAGAGGTGCAGAATTAATTGTCAAACATTTCGAAGAAAATTTATATTAGTGGTATTTTTCCGTATTAATCCCGTTCGGTTGACATAACAGTATTCTAAAAAAATCGTGTTGGTAGTTAATTAAGAGCCCCACAAAACGGTAGTTTAATAGCGATTATAAAATTATTGGAGAATTCCTGATTTCATTATATTGTTTCGCAGTGTTTTATTTGTAATTCTAGAACTACAAATATGGCCATTTCTGAGAAATTAACCTTGGCAATCTCATGATTTATGTATGCAATGTTCACTCAATAAAGGTTCTGGTTGAATAAATTCCGGAGCCTAAGCTTTACCAGTTTGTGTATAGAACGTTGTTTCACTACTTTTCCACAGCAATGAATCGCTATAGTCAAATAATGATGAGCTAAGTTCTGCCAAGTTAATATAAACTGAGGGAACAATAGATTAGATACGTTGCTAGAGTCATTATAACCGCTGAATGTACGTGTTCGCATCATGTGTCGCATGCGAATTAGGTCAACGTTTGCTTCCAACTATCAAAATAAATTACGCTCTAGTTTATCGCTAGTAACGTTTTTCGTGTGCGTTTCTTTTACCGTTGATGCGCAAAAAAGAAACGATTAACGTAATGGTTTCTCTGCTAGTTTTCCACGAGCACAATAAGTGTGTATTACTGAGAATTAATTTTAAAAGGCACACGGGGCTACAGTTTTTGTCTGAATTTTCGTTCCAACCGCATTTTCATCGGCGATTTCATTATAACGTTTTCTGGTCGTTCGTAAATTTGTTGTTATTCTCAATCGCTCAATGGGATAGATGCAATAAATGAGACGATACGGTAGTCAAAGAAAACTGCAAAACAACCACCGGCTGAAAGCCTAATGAAGATGATTAGTGAAGTTGTAGTCAACAGTTCGCTTTGTTCATTTTAATCAACGTAGAACGGCAGATTAGAGCACCGTAGGTTAACGTTATTCTACTTCGATGTAGCGGTGAATTCACGAACAGCTTTCAACGGCGGATTGAATTTTAAATAGGTGGGTGCATTGAAGGTACCTCAAGCCGGGGATTATCACTTGCCTGGGCTTACACGAGTTCAGGGAAGTGCAGCACGTGGTGAATGAAGCGTTTGAAAGGAATAATTTTTCTGTCGGACCTCACAGTGGCCCTAATTATGAAATTTTCCGCCGATTATTGTACTTGTTGGATGCAAGGAACGTGTTCTTTGCGTATGATTTAACAATTTAAATAATATAATTGATAAAAGTCTTAGTTGGTTGTCCTCTAATTCTGGAACCGTGAACCAATTGGTGGGGAATATGGCATCTACCGCTGCTATCTGTTTTTAATACATTTTCTAATATTTCAAAAATATCTGGTGCGTTGCAACACACAATTTTCCTTAGCTCGAAGTCAATTCACTTTCTATATGGCTTTGTCTACTTTATCAATTCATTTATCACTCAGTTCCTTTGAACTTGGTCAAACAACACGTCACAGCAGCAGGAAGCAGTAGCGCTTACAGTTCCGGAATTTATTGTGCTGCTCATACTCATTATAGGACCATTATTGAGCAATTGGTACACAGAAAATTAATGAGGCTGTAAACACGAATTTTTTGAAGAAGGATAATAATCACTTTGGCAGAGTTATAGGGGAATAATTGTTAGAACTGGTGGTAAGCGAAACGGCGGTAGTTGAAATGCAGGAATTTCTGGAGTGAGCCCCATGTATCTGATGAGCATTTTTAAACACTCACCCTCTATGTATTGGATCGGACTACAACACGACTTTTTTTTTAACATTCTAGTAACATTCCAGCGGAGTTTAAAAGGAAAAAACCGCGGCAAAAACGCTTTTCGTCGAAAATTTTGATAATTTATTGTGCTGCTATCGTCATTTTCCCACGAATGGGAGTTTTATGGTATAATTGTCATATTGGGAGCTATCAATATAAAAAATTTAATAAAAATCGTTAGAGCTGTTTTTGAGGAAAAAAATATTTGGTGTTTTGATCACTATGATAACTATAGTTAAATTTCGGTGGATTTTGTTCACACCCTTATTTTGGCGTCCCATGGTAACTTGCGGGCGAGATATGAAGTTTGAGCTGATTTGGTACGGTGGTTTTCTCTAAAAATCGTTCACAGACACACAGACCATTTTCCCAAATAGTGTTTTTCGGACTCTGGAGGGTCTGAAACGTAAAGATCTGAAGAAAACTCAAAATTTTTTTTTCAGCCGATTATATAACTTTCCTTTCTACTTCGTAGAGCAAGGAAAGTAAAAAACCAAAAAAACCCGCAGATGCCATTTAATGAGGAGAGGTGCTAGAGGGAGGACTGCCTTACGTTCAATTATCTGAATATAGTGTGCTTTAGGGTTAAGGTGGAGAACGTAAGTTACTGGTACTGATTTGCAGAAGATGCCTCGAAGTACTGATGCGATGATAAGTCTCCAAATTCCAATCAAAGCATTTTTAAATTAGATAACCGTGAATAACCATCATTTTTGTACCCTTCATTATACCCCCGCCACTTCCATGGTAACAAAAATTGCTCGTAAACCTGTTTTCGTTAATATAAAACGACTACAGGTCTATTTCTTTATTAAAGCGATAAAACAGACGCTCATAAGAGAGTTCTATCGAAAGTCATTTAAGTTGCACTTTAGCTGGTCACAATACTGATAGAGTACAACTGAGAGAGTTGTTGCCCATATGTTATCACGCGGAGTTATCTGATCTAATTATTTACCTGGCTGGCAAGTTTCAAACTGAGTTTCAAGTTACTGTCTTACCTTCTTCGCTGGCTGGACGAAGCGGTTATAAGCTTGCATATAGCAGTCTAGTGGGGAAGTTGGGTTGCTCCTCCAACAACCGTCATTTACTCTTGTAGAAACTGCAGTAGGGGCATGTGGTTTCTTGTTTTCTTTCCACTAGGGGTCCCGTAAGGAACCAGCTTTTGCCCAGTGGTCTGGCTCAACTCTCTTTCTTCCAAGATGTTCACGGATGTCACGAGGAGTAATATCCGACTGGGCTGTTGTATCTTGTGCTATATGATCGCTGGGTAACGGTTTCGAAAGGAGCGAACCTTCAATGCTACAGGACCAGCCTGAGTCACATTGCGTCGCACTTAAAAATCTGCTGCTCTGCATTTGCTTTTCCTATCGAGGACTTATGCTTGCTCCAATGGTTCTCAGAGCTCTCAACTTCCTCAACATTTCACCATCATTCGCTCTTTAGATGGTGTGGTGGAAAGCCTTCTCTTACTGGATGAAGGCAGATCAAAGCGGACCACGAGTCTGCTGATATATCGTTCTGGCTCTGTTGACACTCTGCTCGAGGGGATTAAGTGTGACAGTCCATCAGGGGACTTTGATCGCTCCTGTTTTTGCTCCAGCCACCACTCGTACTTGCGACACCAGACCAAGGGTTGTGTGACGAGAACCTTTCTTTAAGTGCACTTTGCAGCACACGCTTACCCATAGACCCAGATCCCTGGTTCTGGGTTATCTTCCCAGGAGCATGCCCATGCTACCAGGCGCGACCACGGGTTGTGGATAATGGAACGGCCACGGCATTGTCCCCAGGTGCATGCCTGTGGACAACTGTGAATAAGGTCAGCATGCTGACTGAATAAGCAGCTGCAAACAATGGGCAAAACCCAAGAGATCGCAGAAGAGATCCTGAACAAAGGGCTCAAGGGCAAGCGGATCTACATTTTCTCAGACAGCCATTAAAGGCCATCGCCTTAAAGGCCTTAAAGACCATCGCAGCCTATAGTTTTAGGTCTAAGCTGGCATGGGAATGCCTCCATGCGCTCAAGCAGCTCGGCGCCCGTAACAGGCTCTCCCTCATTTGGGTGCCGGCTCACAGGGGGCATGAAGGCAATGAAGAGGCTGACCGCCTCGCGAAAAGGGGTACAGAATCCCTACCCATCGGGCCTGAACCACACGTGGGTCTGACGAAAAGTCACCTGAACCGTCTGGTTGCTCGATGGGAGATACAGGAAAATGGCACCCATTGGCATCGCCAGCCACGACTAAGACAGGCGAAAAGGCTTGTCACGCCTTCCTGTCAAAGGGCGAAGGCGATGCTGACACTCTCTAGACAAGATCTGAGAGTACTGATAAGCTTCCTCACTGGGCACTGCCCACTCAGATATCACCTCAACAAGATGGGCATCTCAGAGGCGGTGGAATGCAGACTCTGCGGTGAGGAGGATGAGACAGCAGAGCATATCTTATGTGAATGCCCTGCCTTGGCAGCAAACCGCTTTGAATACTTCGGTCAGGGGACCACTGAACCCCAAACCGTAGCGGACTCTGCAGTGAAGGACATACTCGGCTTCCTAAGGGGGGCGGGTATGTACGGCGCCTTCTATTAAGAAAGGGCCAGCGTCACAATAGGCCCATAAATATTGATTCCTGGGGCTTAGGATATAATTAATTAATATTCTTTATTATTATTATTTGGCTTGCAGCTATAACGTCTATTCAAAAACTATCATAAATTGTGTGGTTTTGGAGGCGTATTCATTTATTTTGTCCCCTCCAGAGTAATTTCCCTCTGATATATTACATTTGTGCCAACGTTTACCCCAGTCTTCGAAGCTTTTTTTTGAGATGTTTTTCAGCTCTCCCTTTGATGCCGTATTTATCACATCAATCGTGGCATACGGTCTTCCTTTCATGGGCCTCTTTTGTTCTGTGATAGGGGGTCAGATCTGAAGAATACGTTGGTGATGCATAATTAGAAAGCTGTTTTTGGCCAAATATTTACGCACAAGCAGGGGCTGTTTCAAAGCGACCCATCTTGTTCCCAAATAATAAGTAAACGTCGAGTGGTATCAACCAATCGATATATTTAGGCTGTCGGCAACTTATGACTGATATAACCCTCGTCGTGGGTTTAGGTACAGTCATTTAATAAGGAAACAGGCCTGTTGTCAACGATATAATTGTTTTCACTTCTTCATTGTTTTCGTCTGTTGTTGGTGGACTTGGATATGTATGTTGTACGCTTTTACTGCCGTTCACCGTATGCCACAATCAACATGGCGGAATGTGTTCATGCACTTAATTTTGTTTTCCTCCTAGAATTCGACAAGAGATTCTTTGATCCATTAATTGGAATAGGCAAAAATCGAAGACGAGCTGAAACTCATACAGCCACAATAGATGTACAAAATCAACTACACCTAGCTGTGCACCAACCTTGCTTCACTGTGCCCTGTGATCGCAAAGAAGAAAAATTCGGGCCTTTAAATACCATTTATAATATGTTCTATAAAATTGTAGCTAGATGACGTACATTCTCCTATCTCAAAGTTATTTCACGATCCCACTCTTTAATGGATGAGACCTACTGACTGTAGTGACCTCCAGGAATGCCAATTTTTTATACTACATGCTCATTGATATTGTAATTGTAACAAACCGTAGCGGACATACTCGGCTTCCTAAGGGGGGGCGGGTATGTACGACGCCTTCTACTAAGAAAGGGCCAGAGTCACAATAGGCGCAGTGACAAAGGGACTTGTCCCACACGCCCTCGGGTCAAAAAAAAAAAAAAAAAAAATAGACCCAGATCACTCCCTGAAATACGAGTTTTTCGATTCACTAAGTTGTAATTTGGTGACAACTCAACAGTGGTGTGAAGCATAGCTCCATATATTCTTTACTGCGTATTGTTGCAGTCTCATCGCAAAAGTACGAATTTTCGAAACATTTCTGTTGCGCGGCATTCCCAACGATTCCTCGATGTGTTTTCGAATACATACTACGGGAATGTGATATATTGCTCAAAGTTGGCATACAAATATCAAGCACGAGTTAAACGTTCTCACGAACATCTTCACGAGGGTCATTTGTATATTTTGTTCTAATAATTTGCTTTCAAGTTCTGACTTATTCCTCGATAATCCTAGAGTATGGCCCTTGAATATTCCCTCCGCAATTTTCTGGTTTAGTAAGCTTTTTCATTAGTTCGTAGAGCCGCGGTGGCTCTGCAATTTCAAACTGGTTCTATTTGGGTTTGGAGTTGAGGGAGTTGGCCTCGACTCCTGTAATGAGCCTTATTTTCCACGCGCTTCTTTTGCTCGGCATTTTCTGTGTTAGTTATGAGTGGCTCCTCTCCATATTCCTCATTCATTATGTTTGTACCTGTTCCACGGGGTTGGTTTTACATTCAATTATGTTCGGTTTTGTTTAGATGAAACACCTTTTCAGTACATTTCGGTAAATCGTCAGGTGTGCATTTCCACGTATCAGTGTATTGTTTTGTTTCCTCGTAGTGTTACCGTTCATCGCTTTGACTCTTTTATGTACATTGAACGAGTAATTTTCTTTTGCGATCTTCCTTTCAGTTCCACCCCAGTGCCGAGGAGAGGTGGAAGTTCCATATGCGAGGTCCCCGCCAATCCCGGTCAAAGTGCGGGACACACTTTTAGAACTGCACCCCCAACCTCCTCTGGTTGTAGTAGGAAAGAACTACTAAACACTCTTAAGGCGTGTCACGTACGCAGTACGTCCTCCTCCGACTCGATCCTCTCCTCGCAAAATCTGCAACTCTTTGACATCGACATGTCGATCTTGAGCTTCTTAAACAGGGCACATACCGCCATCATAGTCTCTTTGACTGCATTTCCTAGGCACATCACACCAATAGTCAGCCCTGCACTTCTCCTACTTACCAAGCTCATTACACAAGTGGCTTCTGAGGGTCCCAAGTGTGGTTACGAACAATTTCCATTCACGGGAAGAGAGGGTGGGGGACTACAATGTACCAAAAATGTAGGTCGCATTTATCTAGAAATATCTGGTGCGTTGCAACACACAACTTTCCTTAGCTCAACGTCAATTCACTTTTTACAAGGCTAATTCTGTTTAATCAATTCATTTATCATTCACTTCATTTGAACTTGGTCAAACAACGCTTTACGGCAGCAGGAAGCGGTAGCGCTTACAGTTCCAGATTTTATTGTGCTGCTCGTACTCATTGCAGGACGAATATTGAGCAATCGGTACACAGCTAATTAATGAGGCTGTAAACATAAATTTTTTGAAGAAGGATAGTAATTACGTTTGCAGAGTTATTGGGTAAAAATGATTAGAACTGGTAGTAAGCGAAACGGCAGTAGTTGAAATTCAGGAATTTCTGGAGTGACCCCCATGTATCTCATGAGCGTTTTTAAACACTCACCCTTTAGGTATTGGATTGGACTACAATACCAATTTTTTTTTTTTTTACATTCTACAAGAATTCCAGCGGAGTTTATAAGGAAAAAACTGCGCTAAAAGCGCTTTTGGTCGAAAGTTTTGATAATTTATTGTGCTGCTCCCGTCATTTTCCCACAAATGGGAATTTTATGGTATAATTGTCATATTGGGAGCTATCAATATAAAAAATTTAATCAAAATCGTTGAAGCCGTTTTTGAGAAAAAAAGTTTGGTGTTTTGATCACTATGATAACTATAGTTAACTTTCGGTTGATTTTGCCCATACCCTTATTTTTGCGTCCCAGGGTAACCTGTAGGCTAGGCATCAAGTTTCAGCTGATTTGGTACGGTTGTTCTCTCTAAAAATCGTTCACAGACACACATACACACACACAGACCATTTTCTCAAATAGTGTTCATGGAGCAGGAATAAAAACCAAAAACTGCCTAAAATATTTATTTATTTCTTATTTAGTCAGAATTTTCACATCAAATAGATAAATAAATTAGATCAATTCGGCGGTTTAGTTTATCAGCAATCTATCCCCGCATCTCGTACGCTACAATTACTACAATAGCCATCCATTGAACGGAGGTATGAATCCAGATAGATCGGAAATCGAGATTCGAATAGAACCGCTATAAATATTTTGAGTAAACTTATGGTGTAATCTCAGATAACCCGTACTTACAATTCGATGCCTATAACTATTTTTGTAGAAAAATACAGCGCTCGTGTATGTAGCAAGTTGTCGGATTTACAAGGGTTCCAAAAAGTTGCGCTTCGCTACGCACTAGATTTTTACTTTCCTTGGCTCTATAAAGTAGAAAGGAAAGTCATGTAATCGGCTGAAAAAAAAATTTTGAGTTCTCTTCAGATCTTTACGTTTCAGACCCCCCTGAGTCCGAAAAACACTATTTGGGAAAATGGTCTGTGTGTGTGTGTCTGTGAACGATTTTTAGAGAAGACCATCGTACCAAATCAGCTCAAACTTGATATCTCGCCCGCAGATTACCATGGGACGCCAAAATAAGGGTATAAACAAAATCCACCGAAATGTAACTATAGTTATCATAGTGATCAAAACACCAAATATTTTTTTTCTCAAAAACCGCTCTAACGATTTTGATCAAATTTTTTATATTGATAGCTCTCAATATGCCAACTATACCATAAAATTCCCATCTATGGGAAAATGACGAGAGCAGCACAATAAATTACCAAAACTATCGACGAAATCGACTTTACCGTGGTTTTTAGAGAAAACTACCGTATCAAATCAGCTGAAACTTGATGCCTAGCCTACAGGTTACCATGGGACGCCAAAATAAGGGTATGAGCAAAATCCACCGAAAGTTAACTATAGTTATCATACTGATCATAACACCAAATTTTTTTCTCAAAAACAGCTCTAACGATTTTGATTAAATTTTTTATATTGATAGCTCTCAATAAGGCAACTATACCATAAAATTACCTTTCGTGGGAAAATGACGAGAGCAGCACAATAAATTATCAAAATTGTCGACGAAAAGCGTTTTTAGCGCGGTTTTTCCTTATAAACTCCGCTGGAATGTTACTAGAATGTTTGAAAAAAATTGGTATTGTAATCCAATCCAATACCTATAGGTTGAGTGCTTAAAAACGCTAATATTATACATGGGGCTCACACCAGAAATTCCTGAATTTCATCTACCGCCGTTTCGCCTACTACCAGTTCTAACGGTTTTTACCCAATAAATCTGCAAAAGTGATTACTATCCTTCTTAAAAAAATTCGTGTTTACAGCCTCGTTAATTACCTGTGTACCAATTGCTCGGTAATGGTTCTGGAATGAGTACGAGCAGCACAACAAAGTCCGGTTCTGTAAGCGCTACCGCTTCCTGCTGCCGTAAAGCGTTGTTTGACGATGTTCAAATTAACTGAGTGATAAATGAATTGAGTAAGTCGAATTAGCCATGTAAAAAGTGAATTGACGTAGTGCTAAGGAAAGTTGTGTGTTGCAACGCACCAGATATTTTTTCTTCCGAAACGGCATCAACGGTTTTGACAACTGTTCGTCAGTGGGGAAGTGACGAGAAAGGGCAACATTTTATCAAAACTGTCGACAACATATTTTTTGGACTTTTCCCGTACAAACGGTGCTGCGCTGCTGCGAACATTATTATCAAAATCCAGTAGGTGCCTTCACGATGTCAATAAAAGTCGTAAAATAATTATTAACCCACGAAATTCCAGAACGGACACAAGTATACCCTCGTTGTCTAACTTGATTCAGGCTCGACCCCGTCCACAAAAATCTTGTTGGTAGTACAGTCATTATCTTCTGCACGAGCTGAATGGTACCAAATGGGATTATTTGACATAAAAACCGCCGAAATCACGATTGATTGAGGCTAATTGCGGGTCGATTTTTTCGTTCTCACGTTTCGGGACGTATTGATTTTCACGATGGTTATCAAAGTGCAGTTGAAATCGGTATGATGGGATTGGTTTGAATGGGGAGGAAAAGCGAACAAGAAAACATGAGAGCGTGGTGTGAGACGGTGTGGCGGTGAGGGGGAAGCAATACACCGGTGCCATGAAAACAGCGAGGCGGTAGGTTGCTAGGGCGTCGAGCAACAGGCAGTCAATCAATAGAGAAGTGGAGAGAGAGCGAGATCCAGAGACGAAATAAGCAGGCAAACCAGACGTAACAGCAGCAAATGGGTGAACACTTCCTCAAGGTCGGGATGCCTGGGTTGCCTCCCCTCCAGTCGAACTGAAAAACAAGACGGCGGAATTAATCGACTTCCGCAGTAAGTGGTCGTCAAAACTGTTGTGTCTAATCGACACACATCTGATTGACTGACACTATGCAATATTATTGTAATGCTATCTATTCCATTTTACTGGGATTATTAAAAAACTTCAAGTGTACATGAAGTATGACTTTACATTTTAATGCTTTCTGCGGCAACCGTGCTAACCTGACTGAAATAAAACGGCTACAGGCCAAAATACAAGATCCCAAATTGAATAAATACTGTGCAGAACTGGGAGAGTGCACCAAGCATTAGTTTAGGACGGAAAACCGTACGTGTGTATGCACTTTGAAAGAACGTAGTTCGTCGCTAACAGGATTAATCACATCTGTTAGCTATTTAGAACTTATAATTCAGACTGTGTTCTTAAAAACTTTTTGAACTTGACTGGTTTAAGCTAGGCTCTGTCCAATTTTTACTTTCCTTGGCTGTACGAAGTAGAAAGAAAAGTTATGTAATCGGCTGAAAAAAAAATTTTGAGTTCTCTTCAGATCTTTACGTTTCAGACCCCCCTGAGTCCGAAAAACACTATTTGGGAAAATGGTCTGTGTGTCTGTGAACGATTTTTAGAGAAAACCACCGAAGCAAATCCACTCAAACTTGATATCTAGCCTGCAGGTTACCATGGGACGCCAAAATAAGGGTATGAACAAAATCCATCGAAATTTAACTATAGTTATCATAGTGATCAAAACACCAAATATTTTTTTCTCAAAAATGGCTCTAAAGATGTTGATTAAATTTTTCATATTGATAGCTGTCAATAAGGCAATGATAGCGTAAAATTCCCATTTGTGGGAAAATGACGAGAGCAGCACAATAAATTACCAAAACTTTCGACGAAATCGATTTTAGCTCGGTTTTTAGAGGAAACAACCGTACCAAATCAGCTGAAACTTGATGCCTAGCCTACAGGTTACCAAGGGACGCAAAAATAAGGGTGTGGGCAAAATCCACCGAAATTTAACTATAGTTATCATAGTGATTAAAACACCAAATTTTTTACTCAAAAACGGCTCTAACGATTTTGATTAAATTTTTTATATTGGTAGCTCCCAATCAGGCAATTATACCATAAAATTCTCATTCTTGGGAAAATGACGAGAGCAGCACAATAAATTATCAAAATTTTCGTCGAAAAGCGTTTTTAGCGCAGTTTTTTGCTTATAAACTCCGCTGGAATTCTTGTAGAATATTATAAAAAATTGGTACTTTAGTCCAATCCAATACCTAACGGGTGAGTGTTTAAAAACGCCCATGAGATATAAAGGGGGTCACTCCAGAAATTCCTGAATTTCAACTACTGCCGTTTCGCTTACTACCTGTTCTAAACATTTTTACCCAATAACTCTGCAAAAGTAATAACTATCCTTCTTCAAAAAATTTGTGTTTACCGCCTCATTAATTATCTGTGTACCGATTGCTCAATATTGGTCCTGCAATGAGTACGAGCAGCACAATAAATTCCGGAACTGCAAGCGCTACCGCTTGCTGCTGCCGTAAAGTGTTGTTTGACCAAGTTCAAATGAACTGAGTGGTAAATGAATTGCGTAAGCAGAATTAGCCATGTACAAAGTGAATTGACGTAGAGCTAAGGAAAGTTGTGTGTTGCAACGCACGAGATATTTACAATATGGTTCGTAAAGGAGTATACAAATATATGCCTCCGCTTTCTCTTTGGTTCTTTGCAAACTATCCACTAGTTTGAAGTGTGTAGTTAGCGAAGAACCAAAAAGAAAGCAGTGATGTGTATGTTTGTACCTAAGAATCATGTTGGGCCTTGCCAAGTTGAAAGTGGTCCCCTTCCAAGTGGTTTTGGTAGCATATGCCGCCATCTCCTTATTAAATTCTCCCAAGTTAAGTGAGTCCTGTTTGTAACGCTATTTTTTCCCCCGGTCTACAACGTCCACTGGAGAACTACTCTCGGAGTGACCAATTACAAGTTGACATGAGATGACTTTATTGTCAACGTCAGCACGAGTTGGTGGATGGAGATCTTGGAACAGGCCAGTTCCTCACTAGACACGCTGATTTCTTTTGTGTCTTAAGACTCATCTGAGAGAGTCAGAACGTCTTTGAGGCAGAAGACAAGAAATCGCGTTCTCTCAGTTCTAACTCGAATCGGAACGGGTATGGGTGGTTACATTAAGGCCGGAAATTTATTGAAACACATGAATCATGTTTCTTATAACATCGGGCACATGGTGTTGGGGTAAGTCGCACATGATGAGAACCTTTTCCGACCCAACACCCCAAAATTCAATTAACTTAGATGATTAAATTTTACCTCATAACGATATCCAAAGAACTTTGGTGCTACGAGCTATCATATTTATGTTCTGCTCGATGGGCAATACATCGAAACTGACCTCACTCTATAGATATTAAACTGTGATAATGAGAACTGGTATTTGAGTTGACCCAAAGGGTTTCGGCTTTACATGGACGTCGTTCTTCCGCTTGTGCACATGTTAACAGTCAGTATTATGCTGTAGAATCTCTCATCATCAGAGTCACTCCTTTCCGTAGTCTGCAGGGCGACGGGAGTGAAGTTAATTTTGCCGTTATTAAACTACGGCACTATATTGTATTTGGCTGGCCCCGTTGGAAAGGCCTTTACAATTACAGCGACGACTAAAAACAAATTACGTTTACGTGCTACCCGCAAAGGCCGTTTCAAACCAAGGGTCAAAGGCGGATAGGTACTAGGGAAACAAGGGGATTCGTCAACGTAAAGGTAATGATTTCCTGATGGTCACGATTTGTTTGATCGGATTTCATTAGATGGCAGTCCGACTCTCTGTTGTGCGCTCTACACTGTTGTGAGCCTCCTGTGCATTTCCATTCTCCGTACATTAGTTTGGAGCCGAAACGTTATCGATTGAGAAATTCATCACCGGCGATTGAAGTGTTTATGTTTAAAACTTCCGACGATAAAAACGCAGTTTGTGGTTGATGATAGGTTTAGTAATGAATAAAGACCGATTAAGATTTGAATAAATTTGATCAAGAAGAAAAGAAATTCGAATCAAGATGTGTCAGTATTGTTTCAAAATGGTTGTGAAAATTATGATTGTTTAAGAAGGACATTTTTTGTACGTTCACATCATCATGTTCTGTGTTTATTCCTGAATGTGCATGGCTTTGGTTTTTACTCAAGGTTACTTCCCTTACTCCTACGAAACGAGAAGGAAATTTGTGTAATAATTATGGCTTTTTTAAAAAGTCCATGTTTCCAAGGTTTCTGCGAAAAATGTCATTTGAGAAAATGGTCTGTGTGTGTTTCATTGAGCCGTCCTATCGAGGTTACAGCGTGATGGTCGTGGACGCGGTTTTTGTCATTGGCAAACCCCATGTCCCGGCTATAGGCGTCCTCGGGATGTGGCGGTATCTTGGGATCGAGTTTCTCGGTGCAATCTCCTCAACCAGAAGCTGTGTGGACCTTGGTGATTATCTTCAGTAAGTTGCAAAGGCTCCACTGAAGCCAAAGCAAAAGTTGCGCCTCCTTCGGACTTACTTGCTCACAGAGCTGTCCTATGGGTTGGGTTTTGGGAGGTTGACGGTCCGAATGATGAGTTCTGCTGTTCGTGCTTGGCTAGGCCTTCCGCCTAGCGTCCCATGTGCGTACATTCACGCTCCAGTTCGATCTGGAGGGCTTGGTGTTCCATGTCTCTCTACCACTATTCCGTTCTTGCGCCGTAAGCGCCTGCTTGCCAGGCATCTGGCTGGGATGTCACACATGCAGTGGCTGGTCTTGGATTCATCCTGGATCAGCTGCATTGGTGTGACTTGGCGACTCCATTGTCTCCCAAGCCCACTAAGCCTTCACAGTTTGTGGCTGCTCTGCGTGGTTCGGTTGACGGACCGAAACTCAGGCAGTGTCCTGACTCCCCGTACCCTTCTGTGTGAGTGGAGTGGGCTTCAGAGGGCATTCACGCTCCAGTTCGATCTGGAGGGCTTGGTGTTCCATGTCTCTCTACCACTATTCCGTTCTTGCGCCGTAAGCGCCTGCTTGCTTTGCAGGCATCTGGCTGGGATGTAGCACACGCTGTGGCTGGTCTTGGATTCATCCTGGATCAGCTGCATTGGTGTGACTTGGCGACTCCATTATCTCCCAAGCCCAGTAAGCCTTCACAGTTTGTGGCTACGCTGGGTGGTTTGGTTGACGAACGGGAACTCAGGCAGTGTCCTGACTCCCCCTACCCTTCTGCGTGAGTGGAGTGGGCTTCAGAGGGCATTCATGGAAATGATTAACGACACTTTCACGCCGTTCATGTGGCGTCACTGCCTACAGGGATGAGGTGTGCAAGAGGTTGGGATCGTATTGTTATGAATGCTTGCTGTGAGTGTGCCCACATACACATGGTGGTCGTGGCAAGCATCATGACGCAGTCTGCAAGCAGGTGCTGGATTGTCTCTGGAGAAAGACTGAGGCCTACATCGTCACCGTTGGTTCCAACCAGTGCAGTTATCATGGATGTCCAGGTAGTATCTGGCAGCCAGGATCTTGTACCAACTTGGAAAGTCAAGAAGTGGAGGCAGGTAACATCAGGGTTGCAGCATTGACTGTGCCCTGGTGTGGTGTGAGGTGCAATAAAAGAGCTGAGGAGATGCACTGACTGGGTGTGTCAGCAGGCATTCTCCGAGGTATCACCACTTGCATGTTGCTCGGGTAAACTGGTGGTCGTTCTATGGTGAAACATCCTCTTATCATTCACTCCTTCCCCCTCCCAATCCTTCTATCCCTAGAGCCAGCGTAGGGTTGTCTGGGCGCCCTCCCCATTTCCTTACTTATTATTTATGTAGTTTCTCTTTTGTGTGTGCCATCGTCATTTACGGTGAGCTGGGGGGGGGGGGGGGAATGTGTCTTTGGCTGCGATTGAGATGACGCTGTTGAACCGAATCTGCTCAAATTCTGATCCAATCTGCAAACCAACGTGAAACGCCAAAAATAAGTGATTTGATCAACGTCTACGCAAAATTAACAATAGTTATCATAGTGATCAAAATGTCAAAACGAAGAAGGTTGAGCGAGCGACAAAAATCTGTAAAAGCACTTGGTGCCAAAGAAAGTTATGTGATGCGTCTCACATTTATGCTAGTGTTTGTTGGGATAAGTACCAGGCGTTCTTTGGCTCTCTGAACTTGATAGTAGTTGTTGCGTCAAACCTTAGTTCGTACGTCGTAGTTGTATATTGTATGAATTTCGATAACCTTAGTCAATTTTCGACCGATTCAGCACAAATTCTTCTGGGCGGTTGTTCCCAAACCACTGTTTGTTATATTCCAATCGTTTGTTATCAGACGGATTTGCTTGGCCAATCGCTGTTCAACATAACTTCGTTGGAAGACCACGAAATACTGAAAGAGAACCTCACACCAGCCTCTGAGGAGTTGTTAGACGGCCCTTCCACTTCAGCCCCCCTGGCAACAGGTAATGTTTTATTCATCTTTTTCCAACACCTTTCATTTCTTCAGACGTATTCATTCATTCCTTGTTTACCAGTAAATTCACCACATTTTGTCAGCTGTGACGATTGCAATTTTTATAGCGGTCTTCTGTATTTGGTATTTTTTTAAATTTTGTTAAATATTTGTGGATCGCTGTTATTAAGTGTACATTGTATAGAAAAAAGTAGTGGAGCGTATGGGACTTGGAGAAATCAGCTCAATCTTTAGCAGCTAAAACAATTTGTAAAGAACATGGGCGACAACAATAACTTAGAAACTAGTTAGAACAGTAATAAATCACGATCACAATAATTATGAGGTAGTTTCGGTATCATCGGTATACACAAATAATTCTACGGATAGTTTGGTTTTCTTCATTTGGTCGTAGGTGGTCTGAGTGGCTCTTTTTGGGGGGTGCCGGGAAGCTCGCTCTCGACGAGGATCTCGTAGAATCCCCTTCATTAAGGCGTTAAGATGGGCGCAAATCCGCGCTGCAAGCTGTGTGTTAAGAGGCCTGGACAGCATCAACTATTGGTAAATCGTTGCCCACTCAGTCGCTTCGGACGTTGCCAGGGCATCCTGTCAGTTACCGAGGGCTCGATTTTCTCTTGATCGTGGAATCCTCTTGCTTTCCGTGATCTCGCGTGCTCATGGCTTGACTCGTTTCGCTCACCCATATATATCTGCACTGATCTGTCAGTTATTAGAGACCATAATTCCGACGAGAGGCGCTGAATGTTTGGGAAAATGTGCTGAATGAGTCGGCCCTAATTGTGCCTAAGTTTTACGTACTTATAGGGTGGAGGCTTGTTGAGTATCTATTTTATATAAACTGTTCTTATTTTACTTAAATGTTTGAAAGTGTTGTACTGATGGTGATTGAGGGCAACATTTACCGTTTCCATCTTTGTTTACTAAAACCAATGCTACATATGGATTTCAAATCAACCAACGTAGTAGTATCGGCTCCCCTGCATGTTTAGAACAGTGTACTTTCGACTTAATAATTCTTCTAATTAACTTGAAATCTTGGATTTTATTAGCTCCTATTAGCTACTACAATTGTATACTCACTATATACAATTTTGATCAATTGTTTCATGCTGTAGGAAATGAAATCGCTCGACAGAGGAAACCAGAGAGAAGGTCGTTTTACTTGAGATTGAGACATAAATCCACTCCTCGCGGTGAGCAGCCTCACTACGAAACTGTCCACGTCATGGGGCATTTGCGTGTCCCATCACCTCCGCCTCCTCCGGCTAAAAGGGGTACTGCAGGTAAGTGATTCGTGACGTACAGTTATTCATTTCGGAATTGTTTACACACGGAGTAACTTTTAATGTGAGCTTGTTTTTTACTTTCCTTGGCTCTACGAAGTAGAAATGACGAGAGCAGCACAATAAATTACCAAAACTTTCGACGAAATCGGTTTTAGCGCGGTTTTTAGAGAAAACAACTGTACCAAATCAGCTGAAACATGATGTCTAGCCTACAGGTTACCATGGGACGCCAAAATGAGTGTATGAGCAAAATCCACCGAAATTTAACTATGGTTATCATAGTGATTCAAACAGCAAATATTTTTTTTCTCAAAAACGGCTCTAACGATTTTGATTAAATTTTTCATATTGATAGCTCTCAATAAGGCAATTATACCATAAAATTCCCATTTGTGGGAAAATGGCGAGAGCAGCACAATAAATTACCAAAACGTTCGACGTAATCGATTTTAGAGTGTTTTTTAGAGAAAACGACCGAGCCAAATCACCTAAAATTTGATCTCCAGCCTCCAGGGGACTATGGGACGCAAAAATAAGGGTATGAACCAAATCCACCGAAAGTTAACTACAGTTATCATACTGATGAAAACACCAAATTTTGTTTCTCAAAAATGGCTCAAACGATTTTGATTAAATTTTTTATATTGATAGCTCTAAATAAGGCAATTATAACATAAAATTCCCATTCGTGGGAAAAAGACGAGAGCAGCACAATAAATTAACAAAATTTTCGACGACAAGCGTTTTTAGCGCGGTTTTTTCCTTATAAACTCCGCTGGAATGTTACTGGAATGCTAAAAAAAATTGGTATTGTAGTCCAATCCAATACCTAAAGGGTGGGTGTTTAGTGGGTGTTTAAAAACGATCATGAGATACATGGGGCTCACTCCAGAAATTCCTGAATTTCAACTACGCCCGTTTCGCTTACTACCAGTTCTAACAGTTATTACCCAATAACTCCACAAAAGTGATTACTATCCACTTCAAAAAATTCGTGTCTACAGCCTCATTAATTATCTGTGTACCGATTGCTCAATATGGGTCCTGCAATGAGTACGAGCAGCACAATAAAATCTGGAACTGTAAGCGCTACCGCTTCCTGCTGCCGTAAAGCGTTATTTGACCAAGTTCAAATTAACTGAGTGATAAATGAATCGATTAAATCGAATTGGCCATGTACAAAGTGAATTGACGTAGAGCTAAGGAAAGTTGTGTGTTGCAACGCACCAGATATTTTTACTGGCCCTAAGCCGCGCGTTACTCGGGCATTCTCATATTGCGAATCCCATTTGTTGATGAAACATACGCATCTCACGACTTCCAGCTACTCCTCTAAGATCTAAGGTATGCTGTGTATATACGGGTGCAAAACGTACTTACTAGTTTGCTACACGCTCAGTCAATGTTCGGCGAATCCCCCTTTCTTATATGTAACCTATTCAGAATATGGGTTTAGGTCTCAAGAAAAGACATCGTCAGGCAAATCGAATTCAGTTTTGCATTTAAATGGATAATTCGGAAACGTTCAAAAAATGGGTTTGTAGGCGCATTTTGGCTGCTATCTCCGTTCAGAGAACTTTCGTGGAAACATGTAGTACAATGTATGAGAAGTGAATAGTTGAAGGCATCTTCTAAATTTGAACTTCGTAGGCTCATATCTTCATTTACTGAATTTTCAGTAACATATGTAGAGAGAGTTAGATACCGAATACTATATGATAATTTGAAACTTTGATCAAAATCACTGTTGCAGTTTTTGAAGAAAAAAAAACGCGAAAAGCCCTCGTTATTGTTTCTTTGTCCTCCCCCTGTATTTTTGACATTTTCACACAGACCACTCGCCAAAACCTTGTTTTTTTCGATTCAGGCGGAAAAAATCCATTATGGATTCCTGCAAGGATCGACAGGATATGACGGAGTAGGACAAGGGAGGGATAACCCAGACCCTACCGACTAAAAAAACCGCCCTTTCTTCTAAAACGACTGACCCGGAACTACTTTCTGTATTACTTCGGGTCAGTCGTGTGGTCATGGCTCTACAGCTTTATCATTTCTAGGGTCCTTCCCATTCTCGGTTCATCTCTTTCTTTTTCAGTATGCTGTGCACTTAGTCTGTTGCAGCTTGCCAATTTTCTCTGCTTTTCATCATAACATTGACAATTGTCTCTGCGGACAGTCCTCCAAGCTTGTCGGCCAGCCGTCTCCTCTCTTCGTCCCAGTGGGGGCACACAAAAAAGGTGTGGTGAACATCTCCATCTTCCATTCGGCAGTAAAGACATATGGAGTCTGCTGACTTTCCCACTTTTTTAAGGTAGGCCCGGAAATACCCATGCTTGGTGAGAAACTGGGTCAGGTAGTAACCTACCTCTCCATGCCTCCTTGTCGTCCATGTTTCAACGCTCCGTACGAGGCGGGCGGTCCACCGTCCCCGACTCTCCGCATCCCAACTGCGCTGCCACTGTCTGAGAGTGACCTCTCTTTCCTCCTTCTTGACGATCGCCAATGGTGTCTCTTCCCCCTTTCTTCGATGGACCCGTTGCCGCTCTTGTGCTAGCATGTCAATTGAGACAACCCCCGCAATCAGCTGGGCTGCCGGTGTCGATACTGTGCGGTATGCACTGCAGATCCTGAGAGCCCCTCTTCTCTGCACTCCTTCGATTCTGGCTCTATGTTTTTGGCATCGAAGTGAGGTTGTCCATATTTCCGCACCATACAGCATTATGGCCTCTGCTGCTCTCATCAGCAGTTTACGCTTCCTAGGGGATGGGCCACCTATGTTAGACATAAGCCGGCTCAGTCTCCCCACAACGACTGCCGCCTTGTCTGCAACTGTTCGTATGTGGGTCCAGAAACTCAATTTCCCGTCCAACATCACTCCTAGGTAGCGTATTGCATTGGATGCCATAATGTTGTGTCCATCCACAAGCATTTGCACATTTCTATCAACTCGTTTTCGTGTCAGCAGTATGATTTCTGTCTTCTGGGATGCCAGAGAGAGAGAGTGGGACTCCAGCCATTCCTTCACACGTCGCATCGTCTGGTTCAGTTTGAACTGTAGATGTTCTGTGGTTCGGGCTTTCGTTATAGCGACGATGTCATCCGCATATCCCACAAGGAAAACGTCGTCAGGCATCTCTGCCCGAAGGATCCCATCATAATTGAGGTTCCAGAGATCTGCCAGTCTGAAACTATGGATAAAACTCTACTTGTACCATCACATAACTTTTCTCAACCTTTGTAAATTCGATGATCCACAAATTGAAATATGCGGTTGGACGCATCAACACACGCATTCATTGAGTTTTATAACTAGCTGCTAATTCATGCAGTTATAAAAAATTAGCAGCACTACGTTCAACTATAGAAACTTGTGGCGCTAAATCGTGTTAATTTATAGTGCTGCTCTCGTCATTTTTCCACGATGAGAATTTCATGGTACTGGTGCCATATAAAAAATTTAATGACAATTGTAGCTGTCGAGAAAATCGTTTTTGTATTTGATCACTATAATAATTATTGTTAGTTTTGGACCAATTTTGGGACATACTCTTATTTTGGCTTCCCCTTGTGATTTGAAGGCTAAATATGACATTTGACTTCTCTCAGTCGGGTGCATAGTCACACAGGCACGCACAGACATGAATTCAGACTCTGATTTGAAGAATTCTCAAACAAAAAATTTCAGTCGATTACATAGCTTTCATTCATACTACGTAGGGCCAATGAAAGTAAAAAGATGTTTATTTAATGTTTTGCTGCAAATCGCATTTTCCGATGTATTCTGGTTTACAAAAATGGTCAACCGATGGTTACAAAAACACCAGGTATAGGTTGCTTGAAGACTCAGGGGCTTGATCAAATTCAGTTTTGAATTTGTTGTAAAAAATTTGGAAATGTCAAAAAACACGATTTACGGGCGGTTATCTTCGTTTAACGGACTGTCAGCAACATTTATGAAGAACGACTAGTCGAACGCTCTGTACGTTTGATCTACAGGAGGAACATTTACGAAGAGAAGTATGTAGGTATTGACTATTTAATGGCACCCTGTGAGTTTGTTGTTGAATTCTTCAATATTCAAATAGAGGCTAGTAGAAAGTTGATTAGATCTTTTGAATACATTAGGCGCACAAAAATCTCAGCGATCGATAGCTTCCCTGTTATGCTGTAATAATCGAAGTTTAAGGACATATACCAACGGGACGATATTTTGACGAAAAACAAAACACACATAAATTGCCACTCGGTTTTATTCGGTTCGTTATTTATTGTTTTTTCCTAAGCACCCCCCCCCCCCCCAATTACTAACCATCATTAAGATAAAAGTAAATGGTAGAGACGTTCTCATCATTAAAAGTGAAAATTAAAGGTCAAACGTTTCGAAGATGTTATACCTCAGTGAGTGTGTCGCAATTCATTGATACGCTCGGAAAATAATTGAGAGATCGCCGAATCGAAACAACTGGGTGAGGTGAACTCTTTATTTGTCGATATACCAGTATGGAGATGTATAGAGGAGATCGCATCCGGATTTATTCCATCTGAATGAGGGATCGTTCAAATCGTGCTTGAGCATTTCACCGAAACTAAATAAAAGTGATATTAACCCGTAAACCCGGCGCCGCAAATGATTGTGAGATCAATTATTGGAAGTTTTCAGGTTGACAGAGGGACTCGTACGTGCTTGTGGGGTCTGTGGGAGGATTGTCATTCAAACTTGTTAAATACACACGACTCTTCCAATTCGAAAAGGAAATTCAGAAGCAATAACATTCGACGATGTCCTCTGTTTCGTGCTTTGGATCAGTTATTGAATGAAAAGTTATTCGTGATGTTGGGTCATCCAATTGTAGGTTGTTATTTCCCTTTTGGTTTATTATTCATTCTGAATAATAACCCTATGTTTTCGGTCACGAAAAATTTTTTAAACCCCCCCTCAAAATTTGATACTTTACGTTTCAAGACATGGAGATTCCAAATTTGCAATGTCCGTTTTGTGCCTTTAACGTGGTCTAAAAATTTCGTTCTTTCGCACAAAAATCCGATTTAGTATCTAGTTGTGCCCGCCATCTCGGCGATCCAATCGGACGAAGCCCGTGGTTGTTATGGGCAAAAAACGGTTAAAAAAATTAACGAAACGCAGTACAACGCGGGAGCTACAGCGGAAGTCAACGTTTCGTCGTTTGAACTCCCTCCCTCCCGCCCGTCTCAATAAAAAACGGCGGCAACGCTGCAGGGCGGGCGGCTCAACTCCCCTTTCGCCTCGCAACGGGTTCGCTCGAAGCGCCCGACAGGGCAAAACAGACGTTTTGTTTCCGTAGTTCCATTGTAGCCAGGACATGTTTCGTATGGTTTACTAGTATTCGATGCTGAATCGAATGGGATGGGGGAACAGTAATACTTGGTCAAGCTGTTCTTGAGAATAATAAACCATTGTTTTTCATAAGTAACGATTAAGCTAAAACAAAGGGTTCGAATGAAATGTCGTTTACCTTCGGCATTCACGCCGATTAATGAAGTACAGACATTCCACAACAGTTTAATAATTTGAGGGGAGAAGTGATAAAGGGCGGCTGGAGTAGGTAGTGATGTCATGTGTGTGATGTGGGCTTTTCTTATACTCCTGAAATATAGCAGAGGGCTTACCATTTAGCGATCCTGCGTGAAGTTCACTAGGGTTGTGTTCCCGTGACACTATCCTCATGTACATATAAGGCCATTTACTTAGGCGTGATTGGTAACTGCCCCGTCGTCTGGAGTACCAAACTTACAGTCAACCGAAAGAAAGTACTGGCCCAAACTCCGTCTCTTCCTCTCCTCTGAACGAAAAGTTGAGATAAATGGGCGTTAGAAAAATGTCAAGCGAGAAGAATCCTCGTCATAGAGACGTGACACGCACGAATTTTTCTCCCAACATCTGTGAACGTCTTAGGAGGACTGGTTGACAACCTGCCATAACTCCACTGGTCTGTGTTCGGTGTATGCTAGGGAAACCGCAACCTCCGTGACTTTCGACTGATATAACTCTCTAAGGGGACGGAAAACCAGATGCGCAGCATATGAGTCCCTGGCAAGTTATTAAAGTTAACGTACCTGTTATGGGGGCCCGTTTTCTCTGTTTGGTGAAGTATGTTAGCTTACTGGGGTCCTCCCAAAGCTCAGGGAAGGCAGAAAGTCCAAACTGTCTTGATCTGGGATGAGGAAAAGCCTTAAGTACCCAAACATGGTACTTAATCCCCGAATTCGCACCTGGGGCCTTGCGGGGATGCGTTATGGGTTAGGGCCACTATAAGTGGCTGCCTCCGCAGGGCAAGGTAGGTAGAACGGAGGAATCCAATTCCTACCCATGGCAAGGCTTGAAAAAGCTGGAAAATATTTCGCCCATCCCAATTTATTTTTAACCTGTAGGGCCTTAAGAAGGTGGGGGCCAGCCAGTCGTTACTCCCCCAGAAATCCCCAAAAACAAGATCGTAACTGATATAACTCTCTTATGAGTGATAAGAAACGGTAGGTTTGATAAAGAAACATCTGTTAGCTGCAAGCCTTGGATTATGTACATTGTGTTCTCAGCATCTAATAACCTATCTTCATAGGAGTGATGAATTAGCCGGGAAGTCCATATAAAAATTGTTTTATTCATGGACCGATTCTCAAGATCTCCTTAAGTGTTCAGATAAATACATTTATTTTTATTTTTCTGAACACTCCCAAAACTAGCGTACATATTAAATTAGTGTTCTCCGCTGATCTATTCTTTACGAACAGCTACCACAACGTTCTCTTCCCAAGCTCCGCTACTAACTCACAGATTGTGAGAACTTTACGACGATTGTTAGGGTTGGTGCCACTATGATATCGTGTAAATTTCAGAACGTTGTTCTTGCTCATGTGTACACACACACACACACACCAAAACTCTGAAATTAACCTATTCGCTAATATTTACGCTTATTGTGGGAGGCTTTGTGAACTTTGTCGACGAGCTTCCGACATTTCTTTTCACGTTTTGAGCTTTTTCGTCTTTTTGGTTTAACTTTCAACTCTGAAACCACTTTACTGAATGAGGTATAATTGAGATTGATCGATCGCAGCGATTTACCATGTGCGCTTCTGCTGAGCTATTTGCGAATTAGTTCCTTGTAATATTTAAAAACACTTCTAAGCTCCTTTCTACTCGGTCAATTGTTACATTTTGGATGTCTACACGGTCCTTCCTGCGGATATAAAAGCAATGCGCCACACCCACCTCATAGAGGTCGTTTTGCTTTTGCTTTATAAAGAAGCCGTATTGAGCTCCCGGGGTATCTCAGTGAGTATAAATCTTATACTTTCGTTTCTTCGAGCTCGGAACGTTCTTTAGTCGTAACTCTCGCGCTTCTGCGTGACTTGGAAATAGCGGAATAATGAAAAAGTTCGTTCTCGTAGTTGAAGAGATAGAAATGTACGTCACCTCTCCGAGAGTCAGATTGGAGGAGTGGAAAAACGCGAATAAAAATGTTGGATGCAACGACTGGGAGAGCGCGTGGACTAAGGAGCCAATTAGTAGTGGAAAAATCGTACCAACGAGAAAATTATCGTCAACTTGCCTAATGTATCGATTTTACAACTCACACACTTCATCTTCACAAATCCTTGAATCTTTCAAGAACTTTGCATTAAAACTCACTCCGTTTTTAATTTAGTGCACTTAATAAACTTTAATTGTTTCAACTTTGAATTAAAGCTCGCAATCTGGAAATTCAATCTGACTCTGATGCATATAATACAAAAATGTACAAGTTATCTGCAATTCAGGCTCGGGGACTTGTTCAGTAAGAGAGAGAAGTTCATTGATGGTTAAAAGAGAATACATAAATGTAAAGTAGAGCAAAATTAGTACCAGAACGGAGTTGAAATTATTTGGCACCACTTTGAGCGAGGGCACTTCCGAGCTTAGTGCGAATTGAGCAAAGAAGTGTCTGGGTTGGTTGAGTTGAGCGGATTATCTCATTAGAAGAAAATCACTAAGTGGGGAAATATTGACTAATTAGATGCTTTCAGCGGGTAAAGTGAACTGCTCAAAAAGAGATGAATGAATATTGTTTGAGGAGAGGCCTCTACAGGGTCTCTCACATCCCCAATAATTGTAAACGTTAGTCGTTAACGGATCCGCAGCATCAACCTAGCAACTAATTAAATCTGATTGTACTAAGCGTTGTGTATAGAAACTGGTAGCGCACAAGGCTCCGTAATTTATTGGTCTGTCACTATGCATTACGGCTTTCATTAAGTGTATTTATGAGATAATTAGCACTATTTTGTTGGTAATGTTCATGTTGACAATGATAAAAAAGAATTGCTATTGAAAACAACGATGCTTTGAACTCCAGAATTTCGTGGTATGTCTCTAATTATTCGTCTTTCAACTATCATTATGTAGATAACTTATTGAACTAGCAACACGTTTTTACTTTCCTTGGCTCTACAGAGTAGAAAGGAAAGTTATGTAATCGGCTGAAAAAAAAATTTTGAGTTCTCTTCAGATCTTTACGTTTCAGACCCCCCTGAGTCCGAAAAACACTATTTGGGAAAATGGTCTGTGTGTCTGTGAACGATTTGTAGAGAGAACCACCGTACCAAATCCACTCAAACTTGATATCTCGCCCACAGGTTACCATGGGACGCCAAAATAAGGGTTTGAACAAAATCCACCGAAAGTAAACTATAGTTATCATAGTGATCAAAACACCAAATTTTTTTTTCTAAAAAACGGTTCTAACGATTTTGATGAAATTATTTAAATTGATAGCTCCCTATATGGCAACTATACCATAAAATTCTCATTCGTGGGAAAATGACGAGAGCAGCACAATAAATTACCAAAACTTTCGACGAAATCGATTTTAGCGCGGTTTTTAGAGAAAACAACCGTACCAAATCAGCTGAAACTTGATGTCTAGCCTACAAATTACCATGGGACGCAAAAATAAGGGTATGGGCAAAATCCACCGAAAGTTAACTATAGTTATCATAGTGATCAAAACACCAAATTTTTTTTCTCAAAAACGGCTCTAACGATGTTGATTAAATTTTTCATATTGATAGCTCTCAATAAGGCAATTATACCATAAAATTCCCATTCTTGGGAAAATGACGAGAGCAGCACAATAAATTATCAAAATGTTCGACTAAAAGCGTTTTTAGCGCAGTTTTTTCCTTATAAACTCCGCTGGAATTTTAGTAGAATGTTTAAAAAAAATTAGTGTTGTAGTCCAATCCAATACCTAAATGGTAAGTGTTTAAAAACGCTCATGAGATACATGGGGGTTACTCCAGAAATTCCTGAACTTCGATTACTGCCGTTTCGCTTACTACCAGTTCTAAACGTTTTTACCCAATAACTCTGCAAAAGTGATTACTATCCTCCTTCAAAAAATTGTGTTTACAGCTTCATTAATTATCTGTGTACCATTTGCTCAATAATGGTCCCGGAATGAGTACGAGCAGTACAATAAATTCTTTAACTGTAATCGCTGCCGCTTCATGCTGCCGTAAAGCGTTGTTTGACCAAGTTCAAATTAACTGAGTGATAAATGAATTGATTAAGTAGACAAAGCCTTGTACAAAGTGAATTGTTGTAGAGCTAAGGAAAGTTGTGTTGCAACGCACCAGATATTTTTAGAAAGCTAGGGTCACATTGAAGTGTTTATCAGAAAAAATGCACTAGAAAAGACTTTCGTCGAAATTTTTGTTAATTTACTGTGCTGCTCTCATCCTGATCTCACGTATGCAAATGTCGTATTATTATGCCGTTGGAAACTCATACATAACCACATCCAGGTGGATTCGGAAGTCTTTTGAAAGGTTAAAAAAATATCAGCCGAAGAGAAACTTTCCTTCTTGCTTCGAAAAGCAAAGGAAAGTTGAAACGCTGCAAATTATTACACGATTGTTCTCTGACTATAAGGGAACAACGAAAATTAACATTTTCTAGGCGGTGCTAGGCAATTGGCGCGACATGACGAGACGAGGTGGTTGGAGAGAGATGGGAGGCGCGCTGGGATGGAAAATAAAGCCAAAGGGGCCCTGGGACAAACGCTAACTTTCCCCATTATTTTCCCGCGAGTTTCTACAAGTAGTAGAATTTGTCTCACTATATTACCGTGATTTGACAGTATTCCTTCTAGACGCAGTCCTAAACTTTTGAGGCCTTCCCTTTTAGACTCAGCTTCGAAAAATACCTAGGAAACGATACTAAACGTAACGTAATGCACTAAAACTGTCGAACGAAAATTTCGTTTCTGACTAATTTTGTAAACCTTTTTTTAGCCCATAACAACCATGGGTTTCGTTTGATCGGATTACCGAGTAGGCAGGAAATGGAATTTATGTGCGAAAGAACGAATTTTTTAGATCGCGTTAAAGGCAAAATATGGCCTAGACGGACGTTGGGGATTTGGAATCCCCATGCCTTGAAAGTCGTGTAAAAATTTGAGGGAGGGCTGTAAAATAAGATTCCCTCGCCAAATACAGTGCAGTGTTCAGAATAAATAAGAAACCAAAATGGAAAAATTGGATTCTCCCTAATGTGTATAGATGGTTTTTTTCTGGAATCATTCATTTTATGAAGCGCGGATTATTAGTGAAAACATGACAAATAATTACTCGTGACATTTATTCTTTGATTCCCTATGGCCTAGTGATAATTGTACACTCAACAAATCTAGTTTGGTCTAGTGCATTACTTTTCATTGTTAACAGAATTAATAGTGGAATTAATTACGATGCCATTCTTGACTGTAGAAGATAACTCTGGTATAATTTATTAAGCATCATCTAGGCTCAGGAAGTTGGTAGTGGTTGCTTAATGACGTAATTTTCTGTAGGTTGTATGGTACAAGAAGTGAGGGGAGACAGAGACCTCTGGCAAACCTTTATGGTAAACAACCGAGTGCCTAGATGGTGCTTAATAAATTAAGCGAAAATCAGCCAAGAGAAGCTGTTTATTTTATCCTTGACTGACTCAAGGAATCCACACCAGAGTGGAGTTAATTATAAATACTGTGTTTATAACCCAACTTTAAACGTTGTCTGCCTATGCTCAGTTTGTTTACTTGTGATAGCCTCGCTCATTGACGATTTTTCGTGGAAAGAGTTACATTTTGGATAGTTAGAGGTAGCTATAGCTATAGCAAATATTCAATTAAGTTTAGGGCAGTTTTAAAGGATATTTTTGAAGGGGAAGAAAAGCCCAAGAAAGATTGCGCACGTTTACTATGCACGATATGGCTACCTGATTCTACAGTGCAGTCTCACATAGTCTGTGGATTACCGACATCGCCTTAAGTCTAAAAATAAATATGACGTTTTCAGAGAGGTCTAAGTGGGCGTCCTTATCATCTCCCCTTGCTCATTACGGAGACTGCAATGTTGCAATCTACTATTGATAAACCGTTCCTTTGTGAGGGAGTTGGTAATCTGGTACTCGTCCGTTGTTATTGCTTTCGATAAGATTTGAAGAAAACGGAAACGTTTTCAATTGCGTGGATCGATCGTTGTTTTGTTTATAGATATAACAGCACATGCGTTTGTAGGCTTAGTGCTCCTCCTATAATATTGCTTCAGCGCGTACGGAACGTATGAAAATTATTGTTTCTACTTACGGCTTAGATACTTTTTTGTTGTGCTCGTATTGGAACTTTCCGTCTGTACATTTCGTTTTTGATCGTCATAAACAAGTTTGGTTTCGTGCCTGTGTATGCGAGATGTCACGCTTAGTTTTCTCAATTTTCAATTTTGAGAGATTAGGCAGATTAGGCGATAATGGCAGTCATTGTGCGTGTGCTGTTGGGAGAGAACGGTTGGACCAAATCAAAATCAATCAAATTTGAAATGTAGCGTGCAGATTATCATGGGACGCCAAAAGGTTAATGTCAAAATGGATCTATAACTGTAATGAAAACACCGAATTGTTCGTTTTTTCCTCAGAACCGGTGGTAACGATTTTAATTAAATTGTCTATGTAGACGGATACAACTGACATAACAGTAAGATAAATTTCTCATTTGTATAAAAATGGCGAGAGCAGGGCCATGAATTACCAAACGTCGACGTGAAGTGGTCTTTAGCAGTTTTTTAATTATACATTCCTCTGATATGCCAGCGTTCTCAAAAAATGTCGTTGGTAGTCCAATTAGTTCCTGCACTATGGTAGTTCATGAACGAGTACAAAATGATTAGGGTCATCTCACGAAAATCAAGAATTCAACCTTTTGTCGTTTGACCGTTTTCAATGTGTTGTTCCTACAGTTCGAGAATCATGTTGCTTTAAAAACTTAGCTCTACAACAATTCACTTTGTACATGGCTAATTCTATTCAATTAATTCATTTATCACTCAGTTAATTTGAACTTCGTCAAACAACGCTTTACGGCAGCAGGAAGCGGTAGCGCTTACAGTTCCGGAACTTATTGTGCTGCTCGTACTCATTGCAGGACCATTATTGAGCGATTGGTACACAGATAATCAATGAGTCTGTAAACACAACTTTTTTGAAGAAGGATAGTATTTACTTTTGCAGAGTTATTGGGTAATAACTGTTGGAACTGGTAGTAAACGAAACGACAGTAGTTGAAATTCAGGAATTTCTGGAGTGAGCCCCATGTATCTCATGAGCGTTTTCAAACACTCACCCTTTAGGTATTGGATTGGACTACAATACCAATTTTTAAAAAACATTCTACTAACATTCTAGCGGTGTTTATAAGGAAAAAACCGCGGCAAAAACGCTTTTCGTCGAAAATTTTGATAATTTATTGTGCAGCTCTCGTCATTTTCCCACGAATGAGAATTTTATAGTATCATTGCCTTATTGAGAGCTATCTATATAAAAAATGTAATTAAAATCGTTAGAGCCGTTTTTGAGAAAAAAAATTTGGTGTTTTGATCACTGTGATAACTATTGTTAACTTTCGGGGGATTTTGCCCATACCCTTATTTTGGCGTCCTATGGTAACCTGTAGGCTGGACATCAAGTTTCAGTTGATTTGGTACGGCTGTTTTCTCTAAAAACTGCGCTAAAATCGATTTCGTCGAAAATTTTGATAATTTATTGTGCTGCTCTCGTCATTTTCCCATAAATGGGAATTTTGTGGTATAGTTGCCATATTGGGAGCCATCAATATAAAAAATTTAATCAAAATCGTTAGAGCCGTTTTTGAGAAAAAAAAAATTTGGTGTTTTGATCACTATGATAACTATAGTTAAATTTCGGTGAATTTTGTTCATACCCTTATTTTGGCGTCCCATGATGGCCTGCGGGCGAGATATGAAGTTTGAGCTGATTTGGTTCGGTGGTTTTCTCTAAAAATCGTTCACAGACACACACACACATACAGACCATTTTCCCAAATAGTGTTTTTCGGACTCAGGAGGGTCTGAAACGTAAAGATCTGAAGAAAACTCAAAAAAAAATTTTCAGTCGATTACATAACTTTCCTTTCCACTTCGTAGAGCCAAGGAAAGTAAAAAAGTGTATAGACGGTCTCGTAAATTACGTACACCCTGGTCACTCAATAAACACGAATAGGAGCGACGCAATACGTTCTGGGACGTTAAGCACTACCAATTACACGCTGCAGAACGTTAAGTTCTAACGGGCTCACATAAACTAAATTAAACACATTAGGGGATTAGTGGCAATCGTTACAGAACAGTGAAAGATCCCGAAACTTCTCAATAAATCTCGATGAACGTTCCTAATTTACTTATTCTCTGGTTGTTCTATAAAGGCCGTGATATTAGTCGGTACAGCCCGATAAATTCCGGAACGACTACCAGTTTCTGTGTAGAACGTTAAGCTATATAAGCTAAGTTAGGAACACATTGTGTTAGTTCCAGTGCGAAACTCTTTGAATAAACGAGGGGCTGAGGAAATTTGTGTCATGTGTCGCACCAAATATTTTACAGCGTATGAACAATGGTTAAATTCAATTATGTTTATAACGCTGCGGACTATGTTCATCTTAATCGTAATCTTCAGGCACAGATTTTAAATATCTGGTGCGTAGCAACACACTACTTTCCGCCACCCCTTTAAGTTCGAACACCACCTACATAGGCGGGCGCTATATCTTCGTTCAACGCATTTTTACAGCAACATTTATGGAGAACAAAATGTTGGGACTAGTTAGCTGAGAGTACTCCGTAAGTTTGATCGAAATCGTTAGAGCCGTTTTTGAGAAAATTGGAATACCGATAAATTAATATTCGACAAATCTTCTTTTCTGAGTTAACTTGGTTTATATCTCCGTTCAACATATATATACAGAAATAATTATGGAGCACGAAATGTTGGTATGGGTGACTAAAAGACACTCCATTATAATTTCTCACATCTGGTGAAGAAGTTACCCTGGAATTTACGGAAATGTTAGAAAAAACGTTATTTTTGACACATTTTGATTTTTATCTCTGTTCAATGGACCGTCACAGGAACATTTATTGAAAAGAATATGTAGGTATTAACTATTTGAAAACATCCTATGAGTTTGGTGAAAATCGCTGAAGCCGTTTCGCCAAAAAGCGTAAAAAACCTATTTTTGCTTCAGGGGCCCATATCTCCGTTCACCGTATTTTCATGGAGATATGTATGGAGAAGAAAAGTTAGGTATTGATTTGAAGAAGATAATTTGAAAGTTTAATCATAATTGTTAGAGCCGTTTTCGAGAAAAATGCGAAAAACCCTAGTTTTTTGTACCTTTTCGTCCCCCACCCCCCTTCCCATTTGCCGAAATCGTCCATAACCTTATTTTGGTGTCTACAAAAAATAACGAACAAAACAAAAAAAGAACCAGCTCAATCGGATCAGCCGTTCTCCCGCAAATCGAACTACAGACACACAGACATACACGCACACGAATCACGCGCCGAAATTAGGTTTTTTAGACTCAGTAGGGTCTGAAACGTGAAGATCTGAAGAAAACCCAAATTTTTTTTTTTTGGGCCGATTACTATACTTTCCTTCCCTTCGGGTAGCGGAAAGTAAAAATTAGCATTTCGTCTGACAGGCCGCTTCTGAACCTCCCAAACTGCTGGGCAAAATTCTCGTGAAAGTGAAGAGAATAAGAAAGAAGAGCTGCCGTGGCGAGATATGTTAAACGGTGGGTCATGAGACCACTAGAAGCAAATGCTCCCTTCTCCTTCCCTATAAAAAGCAGTGTAATATTTATTTTGCATCAACATCCCTTCTAAGGGGTCTACAGTTTTGTTCTCGCATAGTGCCAGTTGAATATTGTGAAGGATTTATAGCGATGACGAAGCCGTCCACATGTTTTCCTCCAACCAACGCATTTAGCGACGAATGACTGAGAAATTGCTCGCACTGCGAGTTGGGCAAATTCCTGTTCTATAACCAAGAGAGATTTGGGTTGTTTGTGCTATTTATTGAAAACTTGTTCCTCTGAAAAATCTCAACCCCCGCGTTGTACGTTGTCTAGTTGCCTCCCCACGTCCAAGGAAGTGAATGAATCGTTGGAATGGTGGGAGGTTTTCTAAAGGGCAAGTTTGAAGGTGAAACACGTAAATAACCCGTTGATTTGGTTGGTTGAGTGGAGAGCCGTTTGGAGCTCATCAAGGCTCGAAGAAAAGAAAAAAAGACGAGAAGGAAGATTTTTCAATATAAGGAAAACCTGGGCTCCAAGAAAAGTGGTGTGTTTGTCCCAACTGTGAAAGTAGGTAGCTTATGAAAGCAATGAGAATGTCGGCAAAAAAAAAGGACTCAACACGTGTTCTCGACTCTTACGCTCTAAGAATTTCTAAGTAAATCTCTAATTCAAACATAATATCCTGCCAAATTGATCTGGGCGTTTTGTCTGACGTCCAAATTAAAACAATGAAATGTTCGTTGGTTTATATTGGCTTCTAAACATAATTTATTGAGCCTCGTTTAACTGATTTAACTAGAATGATGTATCCGCTTACCATACCTGCTGCCATCCTGTACAAATTCTGATAGACTAGCTGATGGATCTTTCGCAAATTGAAATTTTTTGGCAACGCGCCCAACAGCTTGAATCCATGCGCCCAAAACATTAAAGTTGCCTGTGCGATTGGGGAAAAGACGCTGCACGTTATTACACAACGATTCATTATTCTCTTGCGCAGCTTAGCGCAGTTACAGACCCCCCAGACTCATTCTAAGCGATTCAGCGTTGATAAATGCCAGTACCCGATACCAAACTTGACCTGACAACAAGGGAATTGACGTATTCTAGGCGACGCTAGGCAATTGGCACGACGTGACGAGTCGAACTGACGGGGAGTTGAAGTCAGCACATTTTGAATAATAAACATAAATATAGTAGGTGGTGGATTAAAATAAAGAAGTGGAATAGTGAATGGGTGATTTTACGATAACAATATCCAGATTGTCACAAAACTTATCGTTTCAGTTCAATACTGGATTATGAACTAATTTAAGAATTTTTTTGTGAGCTAATTTCTATTTCTGTTTTCTCTCAATGGTATTCACAATCGGACTGCTGTTTTAGACTCTAAAACCTGAAGATTTGATAGAATGTCTTGGTTTAAGGTGTCGAGAGACGTCCCGTGAACATTCGTCCCTGCACACTGCAGATAGTACAGTTTGCTTCAGTTCACAACAAGCCGACCAGAATTTTAACAAAATGTAAATCTTGATACAATGTACGGAGCTAATGTGTGAGACGATTTTCGGCCTTTTGGAAAATTAGGCAGCTTTTACAACAAGCCTGATGGGGTGAAACGAAGAACAGCGAGAGAGAGACAGGGCATCAGCCAAAGCCGAGGGAACAGCGACCTGAGTCGTGGCCACATATGGGCCCATTTCCCATCACCCAAGTTGTATAAGGGATCCGGCTTGGCTCCTAGAACGGGTACCGGAATCTTCCGGTTCCGTCCACATATTTGAGGATGCTCCTCCATTCATTGCGTCGTATATCGTCCCTATCTAAGGTTCGTCCTCCAAGTCTTTCTATTCTGGTTCTAAACCATATTGGGCATTCACATATGAAATGTTCAACCGTTTCTATTTCCCCACAGGAGCATTCAGCCCTAATTGTTGGGTTATACCTATGTAGTGTGCTCCGGACTGCATAGTGTCCAGTTAACATGCCTATTAATCTTCTTAATTGTATTCTATTTAGTTTTAGGGCCCATTCCGTATTTATTTTGTTGTAACTCGTGGTCCCTGTGCGCTTGGAGAATTCAAGACCTCTGTTATTGTCTATGTCATTGTTAACTCTACTTCATAGGGTGTTATTTATGGCCAATTTGAGTGATGCCATCGTAACTGCCGTATAGGGTTCTGGTCCATTGAAGTGATCGGTCGACCCCTCTTTGGCCAGTATGTCCGCACTTTCATTCCCACTGTATCCCCTGTGTCCCGGAATCCATCTCACCGTCAAGGTATTTCCCCTCTGTACAAGTTCTTTCCCCTTGTAATTCGTGTCCTCAACTAGTAGGCTCCTAACTATTGGATTGGCCAGCGTTTTTATTGACGATTGGTTGTCTGTGTAAATTGTTATTGTCTTACTGCTGGTGTTCAATGTGATCAATTTGTCGATACAGTAGTTGATTGCTAACAGTTCACTATGGAAGACCGTTGTTTTGGTACCTAGAGATCTGGATTCTTTCCAATCTATTGCAGGGATGTATATACCCAAGCCCGTGTTTCCATGTATTTGGTCCTTCGATCCGTCTGTGTAACATATTATGTCTGAGTCATCCTCTATATGTGTTCTGTTCTCCCAAATATCTTTTGGACGTATTTCCTTATTAATGTGAGTCTGAAGTTTGTATATTGTTTTCCTATCGTCTATCGGGTAGTTTGCCGTTTCTATGGAGTTATACAGGTCTTTCCCAATAGTTCCATGTCCTCTCCAGTTGACCTGTGTCCACTCGTCATTTTTCCTTAATCCGAGGACGCCCCTCATTGCTTCTCGTTGGACTTCCCATCTGAGGGGCAGTACGCCCAGTATCACCGCCAGGACAATGGTAGGCGTGCTGTGAAAGGCACCTGACATAGTCATCATTATTGTTCTATCTAATTTGTTAAGGGAGCAATTCTTGGTTGCTCCCTGCCACCAAACAATTGCTCCATGCACTATTCTTGGTCTCAACACCGCTTGATGGATCCATTAGAAGAAAGAACAGAACAGGGACCGCTGTCACTTAGGTCGCTTGATAACGTACGACTGTCTTTCGATAAGCGTCACTGGCGCAGTTGGCGGGGAATCCGTTAGTTATCTCATATTTATTTCATATATCCAATCTTAATTTCATTGAATTAACTCCTTTTCATAGTCTTTGTACATTTAAAATAATTATATAACGGGTTATTACATAATGAACATTAAATAATTGGCATAATCGTACAGTGTCGTTATTTCTAATTTCAAACATGGCGCCAGAGCCTACGATGTCGGGCATATCGATAACCTGATATATCGATATATTGCCTTACCAGAGGAAGCGGTCCCTGTTCTTTCATTTTACCGCCTGATGTTTCCTGCTACAAAAGGCGAAAACAAAATCCCTTGGATAGTCAGCTCTTCGCTACTGTGCTTCGTCAGTACGGAAAGCCCTTCAAACGAGTGGTTCAAGTTGACCCAACATGTTGAAAAAATGTTTTGTCTGCTGCAAAAATTTACTTCTCCAAATTTAATTGCGTATTTTGCTTTTCCCCAGTTTAAAATAATCTTTCATCTGTAGTCAATATTTCGAGGTAACGGTTTTACCGATTGATCTCATTCTTCCTCCGGTTTGTTCGTTGTTTTTACTTTCCTTGGCTCTACGAAGTAGAAAGGAAAGTTATGTAATCGGCTGAAAAAAAAATTTTGAGTTCTCTTCAGATCTTTACGTTTCAGACCCTCCTGAGTCCGAAAAACACTATTTGGGAAAATGGTCTGTGTGTGTCTGTGAACGATTTTTAGAGAAAACAACCGTATCAAATCCACTCAAACTTGATATCTAGCCCGCAGGTTACAATGGGACGCCAAAATAAGGGTTTGAACAAAATCCACCGAAAGTTAACTATAGTTATCATAGTGATCAAAACACCAAATATTTTTTTTCTCAAAAACGGCTCTAACGATTTTGATTAAATTTTTTATATTGATAGCTCTCAATAAGGCAATTATACCAAAAAATTCCCATTTGTGGGAAAATGACGAGAGCAGCACAATAAATTACCAAAACTTTCGACGAGATCGATTTTAGCACTGTTTTTAGAGAAAACAACCGTACAAAATCAACTGAAACTTGATGTCTAGCCTACAGGTTACCATGGGACGCAATAATGAGGGTATGGGCAAAATCCACCGAAAGTTAACAATAGTCATCATAGTGATCAAAACACCAAATTTTTTTTCTCAAAAACGGCTCTAACGATTTTGATTAAATTTTTTTTGTTGATATATTTTGATAAGGCAGTTATACCATAAAATTCCCATTTGTAGGAAAATGACGAGAGTTGCACAATAAATTATCAAAATTTTCGACGAAAAGCGTTTTTGCCGCGGTTTTTTCCTTATAAACTCCGCTGGAATTTTTGTAGAATGTTAAAAAAAATTGGAATTGTAGTCCAATCCAATAACTAAAGGGTTAGTGTTTAAAAACGCTCATGAGATACATGGGGCTCACTCCAGAAATTCCTGAATTTCAACTACTGCCGTTTCGCTTACTACCAGTTCTAACAGTTATTTTCCAATAACTCTGCAAAAGTGATTACTATCCTTTTTTTAAAAAATTGTGTTTACACCTCATTAATTATCTGTGTACCAATTGCTCAATAATGGCCCTGCAATGATTACGAGCAGCACAATAAATTCCGGAACTGTAAGCGCTACCGCTTTCTGCTGCCGTAAAGCGTTGTTTGACCAAGTTCAAATTAACTGAGTGATAAATGAATTGATTAAATAGAATTAGCCATGTACAAAGTGAATTGACGTAGAGCTAAGGAAAGTTGTGTGTTGCAACGCACCAGATATTTTTTAAGACGTTCGAAGAAAAGTTATGGACCAGTGAAACAAACTGTACCGAAAACGGAAATTTTCCGCGCTTCGCTTAAATGCGTGTCCCTAGCATTTTAAATTAAACTATAAATTTGTTTCAACTAACCGCTTGCGGTGCTCGTGAACTTGTTCTTTTTGGGATTTACTAGGGAGGATCTGATCTTAGTGGCCTCGTGAATTTCGCCGTATTGAGAACCCGAAACCATTTAGCACGTTACATCAGGTTGGCCCTCACGCTTCTCTGCGATGACAACTCTTCTTTCTGGTCCTTTTCGCCCTCATGAGAATCTTGCACCGCCAAACAACCGAGCATCTTCCCTCCATGTTTTCATTCTTCGTCCTTGCGAAATACTGGCCCCATATTAGCAAGCTCCACCCTCTTCTGGCTTAGCACTTCCCAGGCGAATTGAGCGATGCTCCTCCTGTTTTCATCGGAATTCATTATTGTGCGGACGAATTTGACATGAGCCGGCCGACGGTGCCCTCTACATTGCGCCGCATGCTTGCTCATCTTTGGCCCGAGAAGATGGCATGGGAAGCATCACATCCACCGTTGCTCTGCTATGCAGGCAGTTTGGGCTTGCAGCCTTATAGGGGCAATGCTCATTCACCTGACGACGAAGGGGCGAGCTATAACCCAGTGACACTCTTGAAATTTGCCATGGAGCGTGTTGGATGTGTACATGCAGTATATCATATAATTTACCGAGGAAGCGGAATATTGTGAGATGGGTCCCACAAAATGTTTCAATGTTGGAGTTATCTAGTTAGACATGTCATTAGACTCGTTTAAGTAGAGCCCGGAGCTACTTGGTGAAAGACGTGGATACACCAAATATCACATTTCATTTGCGCTTTGCACTTTGCAGCCGTCAACTAGCCCAGCATGGTATTATCAATTTCTGTAGGATTTTGTTTCATATCTGAATGACTTATTAAATTACTTTATTTGAAACATTGATATACATCTAAACAGAATATTTTAATTTGCAGGAAGCTCTTCCAGTACTGACAGCGCCCAGCACATGAGCCACGAAATCGTTCTGGTTGCCGTAATGCAACCTTTCAAAGAAAAACGGATCACTCAATTCTCACTTCTCGAAGCTTCGAGAGAAGAATGGATCAGCCGCCATCTTATCGATGGCACTATCGTATTTTCCGATCACAGGTTGGTCTTTATGACGATATTTAGCTCGTTATAACCTTATCTAACGTCTGACCGGCTACCCGCGATTTCTCCTCTCCTTGATCGTTCGTTGGAATCTAATAGTTTTCAAGTTGTCTCATTACGACGATATTTTTTACGACTAAGTTTGCCACGAAAATCTTTATATGTGGCTAATAAAATATGAGGTTACTTTCTAGTAAGTATAAAACTAATCACAGTCGATGGGGTGTTATTGGAGTTGACCTAATTGACACTATCGAAACCATCTGTCACATGAAGTTATACAATGGGAAAACATACTTAATAAATCCTCTTTATTTTTATATGATCGTAAGTTATTGTGATCCAGAATACGATTCTCAGCGTTTATAACCTTCGACCAGTTGTTTACTGTTATCCCCTTGACGTATTCAAAGGTTTACAAAATATACCGCTTTTGAACTTTCCACTCTTCCGAAAATAGTGTCCCAATAGTTTGCAGCATTAACTTTTGTAAAATAAAATATTTTGTTTTAAGAACTCTTTATTTCTTTTGGAGGATTTATATTATTTTCTGCTTTTTTTAATATTATTACAGTCTGCGAGTGTAATGGTAGTGCCAGTGCATTGCTTGTAACGTTAGCATTCAACTTCTCGTGTTAGAACTCATATGACGTTTGAAACAACTAGACATTTTTATGTTTGTTATAAATATAACTATCGAGCTTGTTACTTTCGTGTTTTATTGTGGGAAAAACTCACGTCTACTCAATGCCATTATTGATTCTCAGCTAATTGGCGTGTTTTGTGGGTCATATCAACGATTCAATGCTGAATCGGAGGAGGAACTGGTGGTAGAAAGAGGAGAATTCACTACCATAAACCTTTTGCAACTAGTTACAACTTTGTACCTGGAATGGTTGTAGGTTTATTGCAAAATTGTGACTTGTGGCTCTGAGCAGGTCAATTAATGTGGTGGTTGTCGTGTATCGATAACAACTTGTGTCAATTGTTACTCCTATCACTCCTTCCTCACTTTTTTTTTTTTTTTTTTTTTGATACTGTGGATCCAGGCGATACCCTCACTGCAGCCCCAAACGGGCCTATTGTAAGGGCGTCCATGATACTCGGATCATGGCCCACCTGCACCACCTCCAGGCCCCACAGCACTGGTCTCACTTGGTGTGACGTCACCTATGCGCCCCCACCACCCCTACACAAAGCGGAGGATATCCGCAAGTTCTGCATTTGCCACCTCTTCGGGCTGAAGAAAGGGCCTCCCAAACACAGAATGATGCAGCGAGTTCATCGCATACACACAGCAAATGCCATGCCGTCTCTAGCTGTACCTCGCAGAACCTGCATACCTGTACCTCGCACTTGCCAATATTTGCTAGGTGGTACCTCAGCAGACAGTGTCCTGTGAACAGGCCACATATGATCCTCATATCCTTCCTCCCCAGTGCAAGCACCTCCTTCAACCACTCTCTGGAGACCCGGATGAAGAGTTTTGACTGTCTAAGGCCAGAGGCAGCCCCTGCCAATGAGCAGCCCTGCACCTGTCTACGTAGGTGGCTCCTGGTAGTCCTAACAAAGAGCTCAGGGCCAAAGGGATCTGCGCTGATCCCTTCTTTGCCAACCTATCAGCCCGTTCATTCCCCTCTATATCCTGATGCCCTGGCACCCAACACAGTGTTACACTGTTGTTCTCTGCCAGGGCCTTCAGTCCAGTCAGATACTCCCACACCTGCCATGATGTAACACAGTATGAGGCTAAGCCCTTGAGAGTGGCCTGACTGTCCACCATTATGTAGATTCTCTGCCGCTTCAGTCCCCTCTGCAGCAGCCGCTGCACACAGACTGTCACCGCAGCCTCCTTCCTCACTTACAGATCATCAACAACGTAGCTTGTCTAACCGCCATATTTATTTTTGATGCGCATGATGTCTTTGTTTTCAGGATATCCGTCGTTTCTGGATACATGGCTGAAGAGGTTAACGGCAATTTCGCTTTTAAGTACATGCACCAAGAGGATGCTCGATGGGTGCTCGTTGCTCTCCGCCAAAGTAAGTTTTTGAATTTTATTATTTTTATTGCCAACTGCGTATTGTTAGTTTTACTGTAAAAATGCTTGATACCAGATGCTAAAGAGAGTACGGTAGCCGTGAAAATTGTATTTGAGTCTGAAGAAAATGATGATTAATAAACATGATACGTGACGATTGATGGTTGGTTAGTAGAGAAAAATAGCCTTAGTTTCAATGGTGTCTTAGAATAAAAGTTATGAAGTAATCCACGGAAGCCATTGAAACATCTATGTGATAATAAAAGAACAAGCTGTATTGACCTTATTGTGAGAAGTCAATTAGGTATGATTGTAATCTTCTGTACAGTTGATGTCAGAATTTGTAGAAATTATTACCTATTTATTCTTAATTTCAAGTGTACCATCATGGTGAGAGCTACGGGAAAAGCTGCTATCGGCTCATGAGCAAAACTGGCGAATTTATCTACATTCGTACGCATGGATATCTCGAATTGAACGAAGATAATAACTCTGTTCAATCCTTCGTTTGCATCAATACTCTCGTATCGTAAGTTCGATCTCTGTTATTAACGAAAACTTTCGTTTTAATTAAATATTATACGTATCATAGAAACTTTTATTGTTGTATGATTTTTCTCAAATTTTCCCAATATTTCGATTGATTATAGAAAAGAAGAAGGGGAAAAGCAAATCAAGGAAATGAAAGAAATGTTTACGCCAATAGTTAAATCCCGTGATTCATCGGTCGCTACCATCACCAGCGGCAGTACAATTCCACAGGTTTGCCTTTTGTTTTAATTGTTGCTCTACGCGTCGTATGAATGTAAAGTCATAACTCTACTCTTGCGAGTAGTGGGACATTGTTCAGTCGTACAGTGTGTAAATGGAGCGAAAACGTCCTATGTACAGTTACTATATTTATCTGAATATTTTTGAATTAAGCAACAGACTCGTTTGGCAATCATTTTAATTTGTGGACAATCAGGAGGAGTCGGGAAGCACTGGGAGCTTGCTGCGGCCTTTGATGGTGGACGATCCAGGGGAATTGAACAACGCGATCGAGTTGCTGTTGTCGGATCTGCCTGCCGATCAAATTCACCCTCGAAATCCCGAAGCCCCCGGTCCGGACGAACAATACGCCAAATGCGCGATGGTGTCCAAAACGCTCATGCCTCCTGTTCATGTTCACAGTAGCAAGGTTAGTGCTTATATTATTATCGATGGACGAAGTTGAGAAGCGATATCTAACAACTTTTTTTAGGAATGTTTCCCGTACAACCAAACATTGCTAGGCTGATTATAACTTCTTCATTTTTCACAACTCAAACACATTTCATCACTCATTGAAACACATCTTGCCCATTTCTCCAACCAATACTCGTTTATTAACGCTTTCCAATGAATACGTTTACAGAGAACATAATGTTGGTAGTAATTAGCTGAAAGTTCTCCGTACTTTCCAGGTCAAGGGCGTAGGTTAGTGAAAACGATTCACAATTTATTTTCTAAATATCTGGTGCGTAGCAACACACAACTTTCCGCCTCCTTCAAGTTCGAACACCACCTACGTAGGCGGGCGCTATATCTTCGTTCAACGCATTTTTACAGGAACATTTATGGAGAACAAAATGTAGGGACTAGTTAGCTGAGAGTACTCCGTAAGTTTGATCGAAATGGTTAGAGCCGTTTTTGAGAAAAATGGAATACCGATAAATTAATAGTCGACAAATCTCCTTTTCTGAGTTAACATGGCTTATATCTCCGTTCAACATATATATACAGAAATAATTATGGAGCACGAAATGTTGGTATGGGTGACTAAAAGACACTCCATTATAATTTATCACATCTGGTGAAAAAGTTACCCTGGAATTTACGGAAATGTTAGAAAAAACGTTATTTTTGACACATTTTGATTTTTATCTTTGTTCAGTGGACCGTCACAGAAACATTTATTGAAAAGAATATGTAGGTATTAACTATTTGAAAACATCCTGTGAGTTTGGTGAAAATCGCTGAAGCCGTTTTGCCAAAAAGCGTAAAAAACCTATTTTTGCTTCAGGGGCCCATACCTCCGTTCACCGTATTTTCATGGAGATATGTGTGGAAAAGAAAAGTTAGGTATTGATTAGTAGAAGATAATTTGAAAGTTTAACCAAAATCGTTAGAGCCGTTTTCGAGAAAAATGCGAAAAACCCTAGTTTTTGGTACATTTTCGTCCCCCACCGCCCCTTCCCATCGGCCGAAATCGTCCATAACCTTATTTTGGTGTCTACAAAAAAGAACGAACAAAACAAAAAAAGAACCAGCTCAATCGGATCAACCGTTCTCCCGCAAATCGAACTACAGACACACACACACACGGACCACGCGCCGAAATTAGGTTTTTTAGACTCAGTAGGGTCTGAAACGTAAAGATCTGAAGAAAACTCAAATTTTTCTTTTTTTGTGCCGATTACTATACTTCCTCCCCTTCGGGTAGCGGAAAGCAAAAATGAAGGAGCATAAAAGTTTCAGCCATTTTCCTGCGAAACTGGCCAGTGAACTCACACTCCAAACGTCGAAATTAGGGTTTTCTGACCTCATCACATCAAGGCACTGACAAAAGTCAACTTATTTTACCGCTTACAATACATTGCATGCCGTTGGGTTGAGGAAAGCTAATAGAGGAGCGTAATGGTTGGATGATAACTCACGTATTGTTTCTTACCTGATAACTTAATTTGCCTCGTGATACAGAAAGCAAAAAACAGTACTCCAAATATCTTTTAAATTTTGAACATTTCGGAGTCCAACATCATCGAAAATTCAAATTTTAATTAAATAATTTGTGTATAATTTGGTCAGTACTGGTTTTTTTTAACCGATTGCGTCTTGCTAGGTTGGAGTTGTAAGGATGCCAATGATCAAAAAGAGCCCCCGCTATTCGAGGCCGTCTGTCATCACGAGGGTGAAGGAAAAACGTGTCAGTGGGGAAGAGCAGACAACGACTAAAAAGCCTCGACCATCGTGTACTCCTTCGTCTGAGCCTTCATGCCCACCGATACCTGCTACTCTTGTGGATACTAACAGGTAAAAAATGAAATAAAATTACCTCTCCAAATCGCCCTCAATTAAGTACCAACCAGTTGATACTTCTATACGTGTGGAAATCCCTCAGTCGAATGAGTTCAACCTGCGAGATACTTTGGGACAGAGGTCGATGAAGATACCACTTGCTCGTAAAGCCAGGAAATTTATCGCATATTTTGTACCGTTTGCAGATGGGCTTGTCTATTAACATTGTGGGCTACAATACCTTAGTCTACGGAGTGCGGGGGTTTTATAATCTTCGTTTGGGTATCTGCCTTAGCCAAAATTGTGTACTTCTCACTGTTGTACGAACATCTGTTTTGAAAATCATAGCCCCCGTCATGTAAATCCCGTCATTTCCCTCCCAAAGAGCTGTTTACAAGTCCACAGGCACCCTGACTCATTCAATTTTCCTCGGGCCTCCAAATATTATCTTCGTCCTGCAACTCAAATGGTGTTTCCTGCCCCCATCACCAGGTTATGGTATATCTCCTGTCGTATCTTGTTCAGTTTCTCATGCGTAATAAGGGCTTGCTGCTTAAACTCAGATCTCCCATGGAATTTTCTTGCTCTATTTTAAAAAGGTCTTCTCCAGGCTAATCAATATTGGTGGGGAGGCCTACTATTTGGCAATGAATATCATTGATATTTAGAAGCTTGTCGTTAATTTATTATAATTTTTGTTTACCCTCGGCCATACTCCCTCCCCCACATTGCTCAGAGCTCACTTCTTGGTGCTGTTGTTATGAGGGAGGTGGTGGGGGTGGAAATGTTTGGAGAGCCGCTGACTCAGGCAAAAGTTACAGCAGTCACGTCCTCCGATCCAATGCCTAACTTAAGTCGGATTATGAACCTTCGTCTGTAACCACTAGACTATGCTGATTGATGTGCCTATAATGGGATTCAGGCTGTAAGTACTCTGTGATATTTCCTGCAACTCTACTAATTACGATCGCCACCTGGTTCTGGGTTATCTTCCCAGGAGCATGCCCATGCTACCAGGCGCGACCACGGGTTGTGGATAGTGGAACGGCCACGGCATTGTCCTCAGGGGCATGTCTGCGGCCAGCTGTGAATAAGGTCAGCATGCTGACTGAATAAGCAGCCGCGAACAATGGGCAAAACCCAAGAGATCGCAGAAGAGATCCTGAACAAAGGGCTCAAGGGCAAGCGGATCTACATTTTCTCAGACAGCCAGGCCGCCTTAAAGGCCATCGCAGCCTATAGTTGTAGGTCTAAGCTGGCATGGGAATACCTCCAGGCGCTCAAGCAGCTCGGCGCCTGTAACAGGCTCTCCCTCATTTGGGTCCTGGCTCACAGGGGGCATGAGAACAAATGAAAAGGCTGACCGCCTCGCGAAAAGGGGTACAGAATCCCTACCCATCGGGCCTGAACCACACGCGGGTCTGACAAAAAGTCACCTGAACCGTCTGGTTGCTCGATGGGAGATACAGGAAAATGGCGCCCATTGGCATCGCCAGCCACGACTTAGACAGGCGAAAAGGCTTGTCACGCCTTCCAACAAAGGGCGAAGGCGATGCTGACTCTCTCTACACAAGATCTGAGAGTACTGATAAGCTTCCTCACTGGGCACTGCCCACTCAGATATCACCTCAACAAGATGGGCATCTCAGAGGCGGTGGAATGCAGACTCTGCGGTGAGGAGGATGAGACAGCAGAGCATATCTTATGTGAATGCCCTGCCTTGGCAGCAAACCGCTTTGAATACTTCGGTCAGGGGACCACTGAACCCCAAACCGTAGCGGACTCTGCAGTGAAGGACATACTGTTTGTCCTAAGCGTATGCCATTCTATTAAGAAAGGGCCAGCGTCACAATTCAGTCATTCAGGTAAATATTGATTCCTGGGGCTTAGGATATAATTCATTTATATTCTTTATTATTATTATTATTTGGCTTGCAGCTATAACGTCCATTCAAAAATGAATTTTGTGGTTTTGGAGGCGTATTTATTTATTTTGTCCCCTCCAGAGTAATTTCCCTCGGATATATTACATTTGTGCCAACGTTTACCCCAGTCTTCGAAGCTTTTTTTTGAGATGTTTTTCAGCTCTCCCTTTGATGCCGTATTTATCACATCAATCGTGGCATACGGTCTTCCTTTCATGGGCCTCTTTTGTTCTGTGATAGGGGGTCAGATCTGAAGAATACGTTGGTGATGCATAATTAGAAAGCTGTTTTTGGCCAAATATTCACGCACAAGCAGGGGCTGTTTCAAAGCGACCCATCTTGTTCCCAAATAATAGGTAAACGTCGAGTGGTATCAACCAATCGATATATTTAGGCTGTCAGCAACTTATGACTGATATAACCCTCGTCGTGGGTTTAGGTACAGTCATTTAATAAGGAAACAGGCCTGTTGTCAACAATATAATTGTTTTCACTTCTTCATTGTTTTCGTATGTTGTTGGTGGACTTGGATATGTATGTTGTACGCTTTTACTGCCACAGTCAACATGCGGAATGTGTTCATGCACTTAATTTTGTTTTCCTCCCAGAATTCGACAAGAGATTCTTTGATCCATTAATTGGAATAGGCAAAAATCGAAGACGAGCTGTAACTCATACAGCCACAGTAGATGTACAAAATTAACTACACCTAGCTGTGCACCAACCTTGCTTCACTGTGCCCTGTGATCGCAAAGAAGAAAAATTCGGGCCTTTAAATACCCTTTATAATATGTTCTATAAAATTGTAGCTAGATGACGTCCATTCTCCTATCTCAAAGTTATTTTACGATCCCGCTCTTTATTGGATGGGACCTACTGACTGTAATGACTTCCAGGAATGTCAATTTTTTATACTACATGCTCATTGATATTGTGGGAAGACTTTTACTTTTGGACTAGGCAAAAACAGAAAAACGCCTGTTGTATATTTGAATTCAAATAAGTTCCGCAAACGCGCCTAGCGCCACCTGTCGATAGGAGCCGATCATAAAATAAATATCTGGTGCGTTGCAACACACAACTTTCCTTAGCTCTACAACAATTCACTTTGTACATGACTAATTCTACTTACTCAATTCATTTATCACTCAGTTCCTTTGAACTTGGTCAAACAACACGTACAGCAGCAGGAAGCGGTAGCGCTTACAGTTCCAGAATTTATTGTGCTTCTTATACTCATTATAGGACCATTATTGAGCAATCGGTACACAGAAAATCAATGAGGCTGTACACGAATTGTTTGAAGAGGGATAATAATCAATTTTGCAGAGTTATTGGGTAAAAACGTTTAGAACTGGTAGTAAGCGAAACGGCGGTAGTTGAAATTCAGGAATTTCTGAAGTGAGCCTCATGTACCTCATGAGCGTTTTTAAACACTCACCCTTTAGGTATTAGATTGGACTAAAATACCAATTTTTTTTAACATTCTACAAAAATTCCAGGGGAGTTTATAAGGAAAATTACTATAATTTCCTTCCCTTCGGGTAGCGGAAAGTAAAAATGCGCTAAAAACGCTTTTCATCGATAATTTTGGTAATTTATTGTGCTGCTCTCGTCATTTTCCCATGAATGGGAATTTTATGGTATAGTTGCCTTATTGAGAGCTATCAATATAAAAAATTTAATCAAAATCGTTAAAGCCGTTTTTGAGAAAAAAAATATTTGGTGTTTTGATCGCTATGATAACTATAGTTAAATTTCGGTGAATTTTATTCATACCCTTTTTTGGCGTCCCATGATGACCTGCGGGTGAGATATCAAGTTTGAGCTGATTTGGTACGGTGGTTTTCACTAAAAATCGTTCACAGACACACAGACCAATTTCCCAAATAGTGTTTTTCGGACACAAGATGCTCTGAAACGTAAAGATCTGAAGAAAACTGAAATTTTTTTTTCAGCCGATTACGTAACTTTCCTTTCTACTTCGTAGAGCCAAGGAAAGTAAAAAGAGAAGTCTGTTCTGTTCTGAAAACGTACAACGTGTTTGCCTTCGCCATTATTTTTTGAACTTCATCTGAATCCAATTGCAATATTGTACTATACTGTATCCAATATATAACAACGCCCATAAGAACTGCTCATCTTTACATTTGAAAAACCTTCCCTCCTAAGTGGCCACCATCTTCAAAGCTCTTGGCGTTTCCAATCAACGCAGGTATCAATCAATGTAGGGGAGGGGCTAGTTGTGATTGTACTCCTTGTTGTCTGAGGGTAAAGGTTTTCTTCAATGACCACAAAATCGAGAAGAATTTTGAAGAATCGCAGTCCAAGCTTAGCTTAGAAATCGAACTTCAGGTTGTTACAACTGCCCTGTTGGTCGGATTACTAACAGCGATTTTGAACAGAGGAATTTAACTGGAGGTTGCTGCAAGTGCAGTGTTGGTCTGAGTAGTAGCAGTTATAATAAAAAAAGTGACTCGCAGCCTTCTTCAAGTTGTAAGATTATTTTTCATTAGAAGATTCCACCGTATGAATAGCTTATTACAGCGATTGAATAAACATGTGTCTAATAAACATTAAAAATGAAACGTAAATATAACATAAATTGAACACCTTATCGACATTGACGTTTTATCTTGTCCACAGGTCAGTTATTAGGTCCAGGAACGACTACATGGAAGTAAGCAGTGGTGATGCTAGCAGCTTTGTAGCATCTTCCCTACCTGTTGTGCAGTACTCCACATCTCCTCATAACTACGTGGCTCCTTCCCCCCCTAATAGCTATGTGATCGCTTCGCCGCAAGACGATCAAATTAGTTATCTCTCGTCTCCCAATGATATGAGTAATTCTCTGCTCCTTGATCCATCCCCCTCGTCGTCGTCGGTTCGTCAACCTGTGGAGCTGTTTCTGAACGATATGATATCTGTCGATGGACTTGACAGTCGTCTGCAATATCCCTCTCTTCCTGGTAAGCTAACATTAACATTGTTAGTTAGTGCGTCAAAAAGTTGGATGAACAAAAGAAGTTGAGTGAATGAGAAACAAACAGGAATATGTGAAATGAATTACAGAAAAAAACGCGAAAAGATTACAAAATGGAGCGAATGATATTTTGAGCTAGAGAGCCGAAGTCAGACGGTAAGTGAATTGCTAAATTTAAAAAATGTAATTATACGTGAGATTTAAAGAACAGTTTATGCTTCTTCAAGAACGTTTTGGGCTGGTTCGTTTTCAACTTGAATCTGTAAATTAGCGAAGAGGTTTCAAATGGTTATGGAAGAAGGGATGCATTTGAGAGGAATAAACATTATCTCGATGGGGGGGGGGGGGATTAATATCAAATAGAAGCATATTTGCATTTAACAGATGAAAAATAATAAATTAAAAAACTATAGAGTACCAAAAATGAGTGGAGTTCAAGAACCTACCAAACGTGACCACACAATGCTAATATTTATCTTGCCAGAGCATTTGGTATTATATGTTTGTTGCCCTGAGGGTACCAAAATGTTTAAACTGCTCTATCCTGTGCACTAACCATTGTGCCTTAAAATGCGGAATCATGCTAATAGTTTGGTTTTCGCTTCGTTCTTTAAACTTGGCGGTATGCACAATTTATAATATCCGACGCCAACGTCCACAGCTAGTAGTAAGGTGTCTAGTCAAATTATTCTTCTTATATGCGCATGAATCGAAAAAGTATTCGTTTATGAACGTATTGTTTCGTTCCAGAACCTATCGACGACCCCTTACAAGTTGGAACGCTGGACGTACGTATTATACTGTTTATAAATTGTATTATTTGATTGTTAAAAGTAAAAATTTCCATCCGTTTTAAGCTGAGGTTCTAACGCGGTTTAATTTATTTCTCTTCTCTTCCCAGACTTTGGGATTTTGGGAAAGCGATGTTGAAACTTTGGAGGCAGGAGTCGTTCGAAGTCAATTGCAGTTAGAAGAAAGAATACAGTTTCAAGACACTCAAATTTCAGCGATTGAAGAAGACCTGACGTTGGTTCCCATGTCTTCAGAGGGAAATCACATATACCGCTCAACTTTCACCCACCTAAAGGTACTCAAGTTCCATATTGATGAATACATAAAAGTAAGCGTGTCGCCTGTTGACCTTAGTGTTAATCTTATGCTACTTAGAACATTTACCCTAACTACGTCCTCTCTCTTTGTTTTCATCCCTCATTAGTTGTGTAGATCATACACTTCTTTCTAAAACGGAAATAACTATATCAGCAAGTTTTAACATCAAGTTCGTTAAAAAAAATCTTAAAGTAGAGCGTAGGTGTTGGGCAGTGTATCAACCACCTTAAACAGTTACCGGGATTATTCGTGGTAGTGCGGGGGGGGCACAATCGACCTTTTGTTTATGAGTATCACTTAAAAACGGTCCTATACTCTGGTATGTAATCAGTATGCTGATTAAAATTCTAATGATAAATAACGTAAGACGAAAGCTTTCAGAAGAAGATGGACGCAGGAACTAGGTGTAAGTGAATACAGTGGAACCTCGACATACGAGTTTAATTCGTTCAGTAACCTTGCTATCTCAAAGCAATTTTTCCCGTTGAAATCAATTAAAATGTACTGGGACGAACCAAACCCCTCCATTCAGCGGAGGCTCGTCCGGGGTATTTTTGCTGACTGGGCACCTCAAATCCCCCAATTCGCTCGAGACTTAGCTGCGGTCAGTTGTAACTGAGCCGGTTCCCTCGTTGCTGTGTCGCCCGTGCTTGCGTTCGCTCCCACCCAGTTCCCAGTTTGTGGTGGTAAAACATCTCTGAATGTAATTCACGAATAAAACTCCTCGTTTGAATTGCATTCGGCTTCTATCGTACTACTTCCGACTCACTTAGTGCAATACTGTTTTCAATATTAATCCCCCCCGTTACAATGTGATTAATCTGATCCAGTTCCCAAAACACCATCTCTAGTTTTTGTTAGATAATGTATTTACAAGAAGAAACATTTCTTTATAAAATACGTATGCTGTAGTATTCAATATAAATAAATATTCTATAAAAACGTCACAAAAGGAAAACATGAAGTGCTTAATTGTCGTCACTAGTCTTCGTTTCGCTTCGTCACGCTTTGCTCATTGTTGTTTGCTCAAGAAGGTTTGTTTCTTCCTCTCCTTCAGGATATTGCGGAAATAAGTTGAGCAAGTTTCGTTGAATAACTCCGATGCACGACCAGTGGCAACATTTTTACTTTCCTTGGCTCTACGAAGTAGAAAGGAAAGTCATGTAATCAGCTGAAAATTTTTTTTTGAGTTTTCTTCAGATCTTTACGTTTCAGACCCTCCTGAGTCCGAAAAACACTATTTGGGAAAATGGTCTGTGTGTGTGTATGTGTGTCAGTGAACGATTTTTAAAAGAAAACCACCGTACCAAATCAGCTCAAACTTGATATCTCACTCGCAGGCCCCCATGGGACGCCAAAATAAGGGTTTGGACAAAATCCACCGAAAGTTAACTATAGTTATCATAGTGATCAAAACACCAAATATTTTTTTCTCAAAAACGGCTGTAACGATTTTTATTAAATTGTTTATATTGATAGCTCTCAATAAGGCAATTATGCCATAAAATTCCCATTTGTGGGAAAATGACGAGAGCAGCACAATAAATTACCAAAACTTTCGACGAAATCGATTTTTAGCGCGGTTTTTAGAGAAAACAACCGTACCAAATCAGCTGAAACTTGATGTCTAGCCTACGAGTTACCATGGGACGCAATAGTGAGGGTATGGGCAAAATCCACCGAAAGTTAACTATAGTCATCGTGGTGATCGAAACACCAAATTTTTTTTCTCAAAAACGGCTCTATCGATTTTAATTACATTTTTTTATATTGATAGCTCTCAATGAGGCAATGATACTATAAAATTCTCATTCGTGGGAAAATGACGAGAGCAGCACAATAAATTATCAAACTTTTCGACCAAAAGCGTTTTTCGAGCAGTTTTTTCCTTATAAACTCCGCTGGAATTCTTGTAGAATGTTAAAAAAATTCGGTATTGTAGTCCAATCATATTTCTAAAGGGTGATTGTTTAAAAACGCTCATGAGATACATGGGGCTCACTCCAGAAATTCCTGAATTTCAACTACTGCCGTTTCGCTTACTCCCAGTTCTAACAGTTATTTTCCAATAACTCTCCAGAAGTGATTACTATCCTTTTTTTAAAAAATCGTGTTTACTGCCTCATTAATTATCTGTGTACCAATTGCTCAATAATGGTCCTGCAATGAGTACGAGCAGCACAATAAGTTCCGGAACTGTAAGCGCTACCGCTTCCTGCTGCCGTAATGCATTGTTTGACTAAGTTCAAATTAACTGAGTGATAAATGAATTGATTAAATAGAATTAGTCATGTACAAAGTGAATTGACGTAGAGCTAAGGAAAGTTGTGTGTTGCAACGCACCAGATATTTGGGGTGATTTTTATCCACAAACTCTACAATTTTCTCTCACATTCCCAAGATCTCCTTTATATCTCTTGTAGAGATAACCTCCTCCATCTCTGGCTTCTCTTCAAATTTTTCGAAAACAGGGAAACAAGCTCGCAGACTGGGTGGGAGGAAATTCACACGACACCAACCAGAGCCTACTTCAGTATATCAACGTCTGGTTAGGCTTGAAGGAATACCTCGACCAGCGGACTAGTCGAGTTTTGGCTCTCAATGAGAAAGTGTATCCACTCTCACTATTAATATGCCGATTTGCGCCGACGTGTTGGGGTCGTGTGCAGCGGTGTGGTGTGCGATTCCTCGCATCTAAAATCTTACTCTCATCTCAAAGCAAATTACCACTTGCGCGGCGGCTCGTATATTAGGACACTTGTTGGTCAAGGTACCACTGTATGTGAAAATTAGTATTCATTGTAGCTTAACTAACTTTGTCCGCGTGTGTGTGAGGAGCTGAGATCATCCGATACAAAAAAATACACCTTGACAAAAGTTAAAATTTCAATTGTCGGATAAAGTTCTTCCAACTTGCTCATTGTGCATAACAACAGTGTGGTTGCACAACTTCTATTGATCTTCAGTATAAAGCGTCAATCAACTAACTAGCGATTGTTTCTGACAAATGTGTTGATTTTAACAAACAAACCGGGCAATCATCCCGATTAAACCGTGTTGTTCATCTCATGGGCGAGTGATAGACTAAATCAGTTGCAGTCGCGGTGTTATGACAACTTAAATTTGGTGTGTGACCATCACACGTCAGCCCTCGTCTCTGCGCCGAGATCTGATAAAGTTCCATTGTCGCATCCTCATCAACATCATCAACCATCATCCATCATCAGTGATATCCTAATGACGCAAGGTCGATTTCACAAATGACACTAATCGTGATTAGAGTAATCAACCCGTTGTGATTAACCGTGCTTGGATCCCACCATGGAACTAACTACAAATAATTCTGTGTTGAGAACACAGAAATAAGGAGAGGTTAAAGGTGAGGGATCGCGTCGCAACGAAGATCTGAGACAGAAGACGGCTAGTGTCACTTGTCATTGGAGTTTGCATAATTGACAGTTTCAGCGTGCGACCGAGACTGGAGACAGATACGTGAGATCGAAGACAGCAAGATGGTCTCTGCCCTGGACCAGTAGTGTCTCGTGTCACGCTTGAAAAGTCACCCTTCGATATACAATATACTCTGGTCAACTACCGTAGTGGCTAATATGTAGGGTAATCTTTGTTTAGATTTGTACTAATATTATTAGAGCAAATCATCGTCTTCTTCCTCTAATAGTAACTAGCCCTTAAACATTCGTCTACATTGTAAACTAATGACGCAGTCAGCACAATTACACTTCTACATTGACAAACTATGATACTCCATGAACCGTAGTTTTGGCTGCAGTCTCGGTCGCTGCGTGAACTGCCACCTTTAGATTTTTTGTCTCCCGTGAAGTTTTTCAGGTTTTTGTTTAATTTTCGATAAATTGTGAGCAATCCACATGTTTCTGTTTGTTGTTCTGTCTGTAGTTACTTCTTGCAGGGGTTGAGGTTTCTAACCCTTACAAGATGTTTATTAACCAAACATGGTGGTATCCAACAAGGGATTAACGAACGTAAATCGCGATTAGGATCGTCAGACCACGGTTAGAAACGAAGGTGAAATCGGCCGTTAATCTACAAATTGAACTTCTCGTTTTTTTTTATTCTATATCTTTTATAACTCGAACCTTCTCAACTTTCTAGGACTGTTTGTCTCTTGTACTGTTGTAGCTTTTGGGGGATCAAATGAGAACACCTGTTGCTAAAGAAAACGTGAACATCAATTTTTTCGACTCATGTTTGAACTTCTATTAAGACACTTTATTAGGTTCTACGGAATTTAATGTTGACCGACTAAATTAGGGCCGCTCGTTTTGAAACGACTATTAAATAATTATTGTGGTAACGTAAATTTAAAACATGCCAAGGACTACAACTGATTCCATCCTTTCAATAATTGTCTCAATAAGTTTTAAATGTCAAAGTCAATAAAACGAAGTAAACGCTGCCATTCAACTTTTTACGAAGTGCTTCTTTGAAGACTGAAAGGCGAAGACTCCCAAGAAGAATTTCAATTATTTCTTAACTCTTTTTTTAAAATTGGTTAGGGCTATTAGTTGTCAAGAGGAAGCTCCGAAGAAGTGGAATCTCCCCTTCAGTTATACCAATTGGCCTTAATACGCTTATTTATATTTTTTTGTTTTGTTTGAAAGTACTTTTAAGTTTTGATATTGCATCATAATCGAGGCACGCGCCTTGATGAGAAGACGATGTAATTCTTAATGTAAGCCGCTCATACTTACATTCGTCGCAGCATTTCGTATCAATAATTCAACTCCAATTTCACACTCATTTTCTCTTTTATAGGCTGAGCATCGAAAACAGCAGCAGATGCTGAAAACGATTAAAGAGGACCATCATAACATGCAACAATGCAATAAAGATCAGCTAACTGTGAGAGGTGCTCAAGATATTGGGGTGTAAGTAGGGTTAGATTTTTATTTCGTTGCGTGTATTTGTTCACCGACGCGTTCTCTTTGAGGCTTCTTTTTTTATATATTTTTATCACCTTTAAGGTTCGTTGTTTATTGTTTAAAAAAACATAAAATTCAAAAAAAAATCCATCGCATCTCAGAAAATAAGAAAAGTGGTAGCCAAGTTCTCTCAGCACTGTAAAGTTGTTAATGCACTGTAAAGTCCAAATGGTTCAACGCTATGGATCCCTTGTCTTTGACTTTGTGGAGAGTCGATGTTTACTAGGTCTCTGACTGGAACGGATTCATTTTCTTATTGTTTGCATTTCGTTCGACAATTTGGCATTGTAAATAGCGAACCGCCAATGAGATACTTGAGTTTGTTTGCATATTTGTTATTGACAAATAACTTTGCCTGGTGGGAGAAACGAAATGAGGAGTATTGTTTGGATGAATATTTGTTGACTATATTGCCGCGTGGTTCTTTTTGCATTTTAATATAGAACTAGAAAACGAAGGTTCTGAAAGGCTATACAGTGTCTGAAAAACACTACCTTTTGCTACAGTCCTCACATCATCTGTTAACCGGAAATAACAGTTGAAAACGCGCGTAAATAGCTATACTCCTTTCCCCATCTCTAAACCGTCTCATTAGTCACAATGGCTTCCGTTTTAAGTCTCCAAGAAGCTCAATGGTCCATATAATTACTATGCCAAGTTTCAAAATGAATGGCCCGATAGCCATACAGAGCATTGATATCCAACCCAGCGAGGGTAGGTCAACATCACTGTGGCTATTCCTTTGTTCGTAAAGCTGTTTGGTGGTAACACTTTTTTTTAAAGTCAAGTTCAGCTAATAAAATTATTCACATTCGATTGCCCTCGTACATGGTTTGATTACATTAGCCACTACGATGTAATGCGGTTGATTGTAATCCTTTACTGGACTGCCGTGTCCCTGCGGCTAGGCTTTTTTGGAAATGTTTTTGGGGAGGTTCTGTAATTTATTAATTATTAAGTCACTGGTGTTTGAGAGGCCTCAAATAACTATATACGTCTAACTTTATTGACTGGGTGATGTTCATCGAGTTTATTCTCTGACCGTAACAAAAGTGGAATCAAAACAAACACAAGCACTGCCATGCAAGTCTTTTTTTCTATTAAGTGGTACAATAGTGAGCTCAATCCAACAAGAAAATTTAGCAGTAAACAAAAAATTCTGTAAATTATTAAACAACGGTTTATTATTCTCATGAACAGCTTGACCTAGTCTTATGGCTCCGAGGCCCATCCCATTCGATTCAGCGTCGAAAAAATACCAGTAAACCACAAGAAACATGACCTGACCACAACGAAAGCTAAATATTCGCTGTAGGCAATTGGCATGCCATTGTGAGTCGATTGCCGAGCAGGCGGGCACAACTAGGTACCAAATGGAATTTTTGTGCGAAAGAACGGATTTTTTAGTCAACGTTAAAGACATAAATGGGTAACAATGGGGGTTACGTAGGGTGCAAAGAATTCGGTTTTTGACAGTAGAAAGTGGAGAAAAGAGAAGATCATTGTCGGAGGCTGTCTGGAGCTATCGAAGGCAGAGAGGGTAAAATATGGGAACGAGAGCCAAGATGACATTCTAGAGCTCTACTTGGTCCAGACTCAGAAGCGTGATGACACATCGAGAAAAAAGTACTGCGTACAAAGACCAAGTCAGCCACTGCTCAGTGATCAGCAAAACGAGGAGTTGATAGCGCAGGTAAAATGCATCTTAGTCGACATCGCCAAGTTGAGTGCCATTTTATGTGCCAAGTAGTGAAGAAACGAATGACGCACAAGGCAGCCATAGTAGCGGTAGATAACAGACGTGTACTCAGTACAGGGCAGTCAACTAGCGAAAAAAGAGCGATTCTCATCTCGTTTCTGACATCAGTGTGTCAATAGCAAGTTCCAGTCAGTGCCCGATGCTTCTTGTTACATGGTCTCTTATGAACGATGAAGTAAAATTGTATTATCTCAAGAATTCAGCTAGAGTAGCTCGATAGCGCCTCCCTATTCTGTCACTCCTCCCTCACCGTTTCATGTTCAATTTAAACTCATATATGCGTATTATCAAAACAGTTTCACTCTGCGAAGCAATTAGCAGTAGTTTGTTGGAGAGCTGTTTTCTTCTTTGGTGTGATGTTTTACATGTTACTGTGATTCCATTATTTCTTCGTATGTGTATAGGTAAGATTTATACAATCGATGAAAAAATAAAATAAAAAAGTGTAAGTTTAAACCATTCAATGTAGTGTAACTATTGAAAATTGAGTGTCTCGTACATAAACGGTTTTATATATTTAATATTTAAGTGTAAGTAGTTGCTGTTCAACTCAGTGCATTAAGTTCCTAAGGGTTGTTGAAAATATGTTTTAACGAAGGATCCACAGCATTGGGATCCTGAGTCAAATGAAATGTTCTCACTTGTTTTATCCGAATTTAAATTAAATCGAAGAAGCGGTTAAATAGCTTCTAATTGTCAACTGAGAATGTTAGTGAGTTATGGTTTACAAAAAAAACCGTACTCCGTTTTAAAAATCGACGAAAAAATGAAACATTTTTCTTGGGTTGGTGTATCGCATACTTTTTAGATATACGCCCTCTTGAGTTCTTGTTTTAATTTTGAGTGACTTCCTTCTTTTTTTCTTTTTTCTTTTTTTTTTTTTTGAATGATGGCTTACGTAAATGCTCACTAAAATATATCCGTTGGCAAGTCATGTCAATGGTGTTAGACTGATATAACTACTCGAGAAAAAGTTAGGGCCTGTTAAAGTAGTCGACTTGGTAATAGTTGAGCTCTTCTAACCAAATTGAGTCACGATTAAACAAGTGTTGTGATTCAACAACTGCAAAATAAATATTAATTCTGTAACATAAGGCTGATTACAACAGACTGTTTAGGGACCTTAACAAACTCATTCATGGAACAACTAAACAATAAAAGTAAAGTAACGTCCTTCTGGAAATTTTGTGATGTTTTGGGACTGAATTGATCTGACCGACTGCTTCAACAAGCAGCATCAACGTCATTCCGTGTCTTGGGCTCCAAAAAACACCCCCCATTCTTCAGAACAAAGTCGTCAGTGTTCGCCTTCCTTAGTGCATTGCCATGGCAGCACTCTTGTTTCCGGTTGTCAGTTTGCCGACACGTTTTATAAAATAATTTAGTACGAGAATAAACTTCATGGTCATGGTTTGTTTCACTACTCGGTCCAAAATTTGCCGTTCTCTTTAATGTGGTGTCGAAAATTGGTCCTTTTTCTCTATTGGTACTTTCCCGTAATACCCCCTCCCATCACCGTACTCAATTGTTGTTGCGCCTCGCCCGTTTGATGTCTTTAGGCATTGGGAAACTATTCTCTCACACTCAGATAACAGGTTTACACGGAATTCGTGCCAGGTTTAAGTGGAGTTCGCAATTTGAAGTAAAATGTACGTGTACTATAGGAATGTTGATGTAAAGTTTCGAACAGTCAATCAAAAGAGAGTATTGGCCCAATCCCAGAGAGCCGCGCTCCTGTGGATCACCAAGGCCTACAAGACTGTATCAACAGAAGCACTCCAGGTGATCACTGGTCAGTTACCAGTTGATTTGGCTGTTGAGTGCATGATTGACAAGTGGAGAGTGAAACGGGAGCTTCCCCCGCTTTGGGCTGAACTCCGTGCGGATCTCACCACAGAACAGAAACTTGCCGCCATTGATGAATGGGCTCTAGAGAAATGGCAAGCCAGATGGGACTCCTCGTCAAAGGGACGTGATACGTATGAGTTCTTCCCCAACATCCGTGAACGTCTTTCTAGAAAATGGATTGAGCCAGACCACTGGACGAGCCAGTTCCTCACGGGACATGGTGACTTCTATGCGTGGCTCCACTTCTTTTCTCTCAAAGACTCTCCATTATGCACGTCTTGCCCCTCCAGTGCGGAAGAAACAAGAAACCATGTGCTGCTCCACTGTAGTTTCTACAACAGTGAGCGACGGTTGTTGGGAGGGCAAACGAACTTAGCAGCTTTGACTGCTACAAAGGAAGCCTATAACCATTTTGCAAAGTTCTCGAAGAAGGTGAAGGCTAAGAAACGTGGTCATAGTTGATCTGTCCTTTTGAAACTTGCCACCCAAGTAAACAGTAAGATCAGGTAGGGAACCAGATTAAGAACTACTCCCAGATGGTACGGGATTCCTCAGGTGGTCACCTCCTCGCGGTAACACACGGGCAACAGCTCTCTACCAGGAGACTGGCTAACGACCACATACCTGCCGTACCTCCACAGGTCTGAGTTCGGTGGATGCTGCAGGGGCCGGCCTCTTGCATATTAGCGAAACCGCAACTTCTATGACTGATATAACCCTCGTCGAGGGTTTAGGTACAGTCATCTAATAAGGAAACAGACCTGATGTAAAGTTTCGTTCAAAAACACTAATTGCATACAAACCAGTGTGGGGGGGGGGGGGTAGTGAACTTTCCGCATTGTTTCGCCCTTCTATGTCGCCAAATTGTGCGTATATTAATTAAAATGTTACAAAGCTCATCCAGGCTGCCTGAGGCCAGCTCAGAGGGACATCAGGCGGGCATGATACACTTGCATACCTTCTATTGTACGTCTCAAAAATTCTTCAATAATGGTTCCACCAAATTCTATGTTAGAATGAATTTGCAGCTAGTGCCATTCAATCATTGTGAAAGGTTCCAAGCTCGGAACGAATAATGCACAATAATTCATGAACTTTACAACCTATAATTGTCTGGTTCGTCTTATTTAGCTCTATTTTTAAAAGATACATCGAAAATGACGTCGGAAAATGTTGTGTATGGCTTTGATGGGTTTTATTTGTTTGAAGTTTTCAAAATCTAGGTCGGGCCAATTCGAATTGACTTTGAAATTGACGATTGATTGAATTGAACAGCGGAGATGAAGGTGCACGGAGCGAGATCGAACTTACGCCTGACGGAGGGTTAGTAGACTCGCGGCGCTTGGGTTTGACCTCGTCAGCTTTCTCAGATGTGGTAAACCCGTTGGCATAAACGAACGATACATTGAGTAATTAACGAATTATGCTACACTTAGAGAATGGGATTCAACAAAAATATCACTGATAGTTCTTCTTCAGAAGAATACGGATGTTATGTGTGGATAGTAGAATTCTTGACAGAACAGGAGAATGCAACAAAAGGTAAGCATAATAATTCATGAATGCACAAAAGGTAACAATTCGTACGCGCACGATAAGTAAAACGAAAAAGGAATGCCCCTGTATGCTGTAAAGTGGGTACTAGTACTCTGCATTGTTGCAGAGCAGATGTTGCAGAGCAATGTTGCCCAAGTTTCAAGTGTTCACAAATACACAAAATGCCCAAAACTGGAAAAACGTAATCGTCAAGATGTCAATTACAACTTCAAAATTCTGATTATTTAGAGGAGAATTTCTTCAAGATTCCATCTACGTAACGTTTAAATGCTACATCACTGTTTATGAAATTTACTTTTGGTGACACAGTTTTGATAGTTGATTACGTCAGGGAAACACATCTGTGCTAATCAACTTTTCAAATATCTCTAGTTAGATAACAGGACGATTATTTTACTCGGGTTTGTTGAAACCAGCCCTTAATTCAAAAAGAAATTATAGAACTAGAATTAATTATTTAATTTTAATAACAAACTTTTTATTTTGGGAGTTGCAACGTAACAAACGAATCCCCCCCCCTCTCCATCACGCGGATTATGGTGTTTTTTTTTTCTATTCTTTTAAAAAGGGCATGAGGGTTTGGTGGGAGTAAGGGGTTTTGTAACACTGTGCAATACTGATGCGTCTGAGCTCTAATCTGAATTTTCTCGAACACACACTACTGACGACTCTATTTCAAACGGTAATTGCGGTTCTGAAGAATATGGACGAATGAGTGAATGTTGATCGAGGTACTTTTACTTCCTCACTACCTTTTTCGCTCCTCATTAGTCCTCTATTCTTTTAGCAATGCATTACCCTCTCAACTAGACAGATTTAATATCCCAAGCTGCACATTGGACTATGTCTGAAAGGAGTGCACAACGGGTAACCTTTAAATGTGAACACATTGTGCTGGCAAACTATTCAAAAACCGAAATCACGAGTGCTTATTGGCGTTATTTTATCGAATGCCTTTTCAATCTTTGTGGAAGCCACTTCGCTGACGTTGACTTTGATCCAGTTCTTTTCTATTGCCATCGACGTATACATTAAATATCCATGTACGTTATCTTTAGTATCAATATCTTCACCTGATATTGTTGAAAGAAGTCTTGACAACGTTTCCCCCTCCCACATGTTCCACTTACTTTTATTTGATTTTACATTCAATATTTTGATAATTTATGAATCTTTATTACAATATTTCGTATTTTCATAAGATATGACTTGTAATCTTAGTTATTTGCACAAAGTCGTTGAATAAGAAATAATTCGCTAACATTGCCAATGGACTGTTTCTAGTAGTTTGTATGGGTATTTTGTACAGAAGCCATTGTAATAGTTCATTAATAAGTGTATAACTAATTCAATTTCTTGTCGTAAGTAGTTTGTCATCACTCGATGTGTAAAGATGTCTTCAACTTAGTGATTTAGTTCCCTGCAGTAACTATGAACTTTCGTTACCTTCTTTTTGTTATTGCTTGTTGGTTAATCTTTCGGAAATGCTTGCCCTTAGAAGTGGTCTCATCCAAAATGTTTTACCGGAGAAAATGATTTATTGTTGCGATTGGAAGAAGAAAGGTTTGTGTGTTGGTTCGGTACTTGAATTTTTGGAATTGTTAGTTTTATTTCAGATAGCGAGTTTTCATAGTTCTTCTGAGTTTCCAGCGAACGACGCAATACTGTTCTTGAACATGTGGATAATTTTCCTATAAAATCTATTATGTTAGTAACTAGCGGAGTTTTAAAGGGCCGTACAGTAGAAGGTTTGATCAAGATGTTAACGGCCTTGCTACTACTGGTAGTTGTAAGGTTGGAGAGCAAAGAGCGCACTTAATCCCTCTCTAGCGGACGAAATGAACTAAAATTAAAATAACTGTATGAACAATCAGATTAGGAACCTTTAGGAAGGCGTTGTTGGGAGGGAATAAGACAAATGGTTGAGTGGTTCACAGTCAAAGTCTCTCGAAGTTCAGTATGTATACAGTTACTTCAATCAGTGTTGTACATCAGAAGCAAGAGTACGTAATATACTGCATTTTAGTGTAAACCGCGCTAAGATTTGAAATAACGCTTAAATGTGAATTTATTACTTGAGAACAGATACCTTAGTGACCTACTTCTAGATTTTATTGATCGGACAAACTCGCAACCAACTTTCATTTGGCATATTCTGGTCATCGATGTGCAAAGCCAAACGCCACTTACAACACGAGCAGCATGGTTTTGTGTCTGGCCACTCCATAGCTATCAACCTGATGTTCTTCCAGGAGTACGCTCTGCACTCCATAAATATGAGCTCCCTGGTGGATCTTGTAACGGTCAACTTCTCGAGGGCCTTCAACACGCTACCTTGCTCAGTATCCTCAGTCACTTGGTGTTTTCAGCTCTCTCTGTCAGGCTGGTGGTAAGGCCAAGTGGTGTCTTCTCAGCCCTCCTTGTCGCCAGGTCTGGCATCCCGCTGCGCTCCTACCTTGGCCCTTTGGCCAAGGGGGAAAATCCCCCTTTATCTTTTTCTGGGCTCAGACTGATGCCGATTGTGCCCTCCTGCAAGATAGCCTCGACTCACTCGCAGACTGGCCAGCCAGAGTTGGGCTTTCTCTCAACCAAGGAAAATGTGTAATTACATCCTTCCATCGCTCCCATGCTCCTATGTTCCACGCATCTAATACTCCCTCTTATTCCTCTCTATAGTAAAGGTAGTATTTTTGGACACCCAGCTACCCTGCACTGACCAAATTGCTCAGATTTCCGCTTGTGCAATGTGTCTCCTTGGCTTTTTGAAACAAAACGCCTGGGAGTTCACCTATCTTCCTGTCCTGATTGCCCTTTATTGAGCACGCTCTCTTCCTATTCTAAAATACTTCATCTTAAATCTTCTAAGCCAATATGGAGAAGGTGAAACGCTTCATTTTACTTTGTCAGTATTTTCGCCGTTACATCTTCGCACTATGCACAAATAGCAGCAAACGATTTCAATGATCGAACCTACCCTTCAACATCTTACCTAAGTTTCCCTTTGATTTGTATTTATATAAAAAAGAGAGAATTTTGTTTTCACCTACAAAAATCGGGGTAGTATGTAAAAATCCCGTTTCTGTAAATCGTTTGTTTCTCATATCATGTGCGCTCTTGTGGGAGTTATGCTCTTTGCTCTTCAACGTACCAGCTAGTTAGCGCAATAATGCTGCCAGATCTCAAGCATTTGCCTCAAAGCCCCCTTTAAATGTTAACTACATATTCATGCTATGTACATTTCATTCAAATTCCACCATCTGATACCTGTTGTGGAATTTAAGGCTAATCGTCGTAATTATAAAATCCCTCTTACGTTTAGTCTAATTAATTTGACCACAAAAGTGATAAGGAAGACGATAATTAGACTGACTCGGGGCTTCAACTGCCAAAACTTAACAATTTTGTAATTTTGAGGTTTACACTAGGTCTACCCAAAACTTGTTCAAAATGGAAGCATTCGTTGGAATTGGAAGTTTAGACTGTAGCGCTTGTTTCAGCCATTTTACTCGCAATGAAAGAAATGTCAATTGATGGGCTTTTATTATCTGTTTTGCTTTCTGTGTTAAACTTTATTTTTAATGTTAGTGCATTGTATTCAACTGAGCGGAGTATTTGATGAAGACGTATGTTTTGAGGTTTAAACGTGCAGTAGTTGGCTGATATGTTATTAGATTGGTAGAGAGTTAAGGGTTTGACCGTGAGTCCAGAAAAAAAGAGAAGTTTTAAAGTACCTGATATTTACTGTACACTGTCATTAACTTGGAAAAAATGAAGTTTTTTTTTGTACTAACTTGTAGTTTTGTTTGCGGGGCTCCTTGAAGCCAACTTTTCAACAGTCTTGTACATGTTGGGTTGGAGAACTTCATTGTACTTTTTTGAAGAGGCCTTAATAGTGTATAATGGTCCAGGACGTTTTAGAACGGCAAATGTTAGCCTTTGGGGCGGAAATTATGAGGCGTCGAAAATGTATCATTGTGAGGTCAGTGCGGTGCCTGCATCTCTGTATTGTGGAGAGGAGGTCGGCAACATTGGCAGCTACCATCTTATCAGGAGGATTTACCATAGCATTTAGCCAGTCAACGGGTTACAACAATATTTTATCAAATAGTGAGTTTGAGTGTACGGGAACCAGCGTGGGAAAACTGTTACAAGCGTGCCATAAGAGATGAGACGTTGACGCCTATTTTGAACAGTTTGGATTTTGCATGATTCAGTTTGTGAGGCCGTGAACCTTTGTCGCGCAGTATTGTGTATAATATACGACTGATGGTGAGGGAGGATTTAACTTTCCCATTCACATTCCAAGATAATTCGCTGACTTGGTAGATATCCCACGCGTACAGCAGCCTCCATCTACGAACTACACAGTTTTACGAAGGAAAGCAGAGGAGGTGACTAATATTAATACGATAACAGCCTGGAGCAAACGAGCTGCATAGATACATCTCGCTGTTGAACAGTTAAATAATTCAGCTCTAATGTGACTGTCAATCGAAATACTGGTCGTTTATTAGGGCATTTGCTGCAAATTTCGGTCCAACAATAGTGTGGTGAGTTAACCTAACAGCGCTCTTCCCCGTAATTGCTCTTTAGCAGGCCTAGGCTTCGTGGAATGACCACATTTTGACCACCACAGCCAGTCACAAACCCAAGCATCTGCGTTTCAGTTGTTCGGTGTGGCGGTCCAATTTAAGAACAGCCAGTAGGTTGTTGTGTGCATCTTGGGGGACCCGCATTTGCGTTTGGGGAAATTGTGGAAGGTGATTTAATTTCCAAGTTCCTCTCTCTCTCTCTCTCTCTCGTACAGATCAATGGATTCATTGTGGCTGAAGAATATGAATGGATCGACTCAATTGACAGTCGGCCGAGGAAATGCGAGGAGTGAATAGCTGAAATGCTCGCTCTGAAGGTTTTGCAATATAAAGTAGAAATCGAAACCGATCGTTTTGCTCTCTCACTTTCGTACTCTTATTTCCATTTTTTTTTTAATAAAAAAAATTAATTAAATATGAGATAACTCGAACTCTCTGTTCCTCTCAGAGCGGGCTAAACAGCAAGCCCGACCTGGATGGTCCTAAGAGCGACAACCTAAAAAAAGCTTTCCTTTCCCTTTTTATTTACTTCAAAACCAATTAACATATGGTCACCAGAGTGATTGACGGCAAACTAGGTACAACAAATACAGGAGCTCTTCAAAAGTTAATTTAAAAAATAGTTAACGTGGCAGCAGCTCACCTCGCTCTTACTCAGTTTGAGCAAGATGAAAATGGAGTATCACAACCAAAATGTATAAATTTCTTCGCCAATTTCGACTCAAATGAATTCCAACGGTTTTAGTAGGAAAGTTAGCTACGCTGTGCTTCTCCTTCAGATGGAGTAAGAATAAGATGAAAAGAACAAAGCCGGCTCTCTAAACCGCAGGGCTCAGCTACTCTACGAGCTTTTGAGTTAAGTTGCTTTTAATGAGCCTATTGAAATCGAAAACCTCCTAGGATCTTTTCATACACTCGTTGGAAGCTACAGAATCCACCTTTGGACCCTCTCGAATTGAATTTCAGTTTTTTGGATTTTGATTTATCAATTGCATTCAATCGTACAGTAGTTTCCCACAATCGTTTAAACCTCTGTGCAAAACAAAATCTCACTTGTCTCCTCGTTTTGCACTGAAGCGTTTTGAAGTTGACGGCAGACTGGGTAAAGATCTGATAATGTTCGTGATAAACAGCTGTGGGTCGTAAAACAGTTTTTGACAAGGAAATCACGTTCCTTGTAATGTCCCATGCAAATATGCGATGAGTTTACTGCTCGTTGAGCTCTGCAAACAAAACTTTTAATTTGATAATCCTGCACCGCTGTGTTCCCGTTGTGTTGTGAATAAGAGGATCGTTTTTGTTAACATAATTCCTCATTTTGTAAAGTACAAATCGATTCAACGTCTACCAAAGGTTTAATGGTCGCAGAATTGAAGGGCGCAATATTTCTTAATATTTAATCTTTTCTGGTTTTTTTTCTCCTTCGCTGACTCCTTTTCTATCATTCAGAGGCGGTTGTTGTAGTTGATGTCGTTTTTGTGTAAACGCTATTATTTTTTGGTGCGAAAAAAAAACAACAAAATTCACATTCGCGGTGTGTGCAAATATTTGTACATTAAAAAGATATTTTTAAGACTGAATAGAAAATAACTAATTGTAAATTATTAAGTGTTTAATGTATCAAATATGTGAATAAATAAATGTTAACTCGATCGTCAACCTCCTGTTTTATGGCAAACTCAGTTTTTCCTCGCTCACTCCACTTAACTCAAAGTTTGATTACCCTCCAGGTTCGCTGTGATGTTTAAAAAATCGGCACCTCCAATAGTCAATCGAGAGATTTGATTTTTTACTCAGATTTCTACAAATTTTCAGAGAAAACGAAGGTATTGGATGACTGTTCCTAATCCCTCGACGGGGGTGGCGTACCTAGTGGGCTGCCACACAAGTCGTCCTGCTCTAGCCAGCTCCTTTGTGTCAGCCTCTCGTCGTTATCGGTTCAACGTGTAATCTTCCCCGAGCCATCTCATCTCCTTCCCTGCTATCCAGCGGTTAACTGAGTCCCCAAAGTATTGTGAGTACTCTTGGTGTGTTTCACGAAGCAGAGTTAACTTCTTTTGACATACATTGTCTTTACTATGCTACATAAACTCGAAAATGTTACGCGGGATATGTAACGGAGAAGCGTCACGAAATATTTAACCCGAGTTGCAAGCCTCAGCCCCTGTGGCCTAATGGATAAGGCATCGGTCTCCTAACTCAGGGATTATGGGTTCGAGTCCCACCATGGTTACGATTATTTTTTGACATTTCATGTCTTTACTTTGCTACATAAACTCTATAATGTAACGGAGAAGCGTCACGAAATTTGTGTTGGGTTAAGTGGAGTTAAACCTCAGTGACTAAGTGATGATGTCAATTGCAATTGACGCGGCCATTATATTGAAACCATCAACGAGCACAATTAAATGTAGTTATCATTGCATAAAAACAAAAATAGACATAAAATGTCCCTCGTGGTTGCGTACTTGTACAAAAGCTGTACCCACTGATTAGTTTAACACTTTCGCTGCTAACGACCGAACCCCTGTGTAAGACCACGGCTAAACAAAACATGGCGGCACGCGGTAAACCCGCACTTTTAGACGTAGTGACTCTCATGGAACAAAACGTTATTTTTCTTTCCTACTACTACCGCGCCTGCATTAGCTGGATATTAGGTATCGAAAACGGCCTAGACATAATATGTGATAACATTATTATTCTGGATATATGAACCAAAAAGGAAAATATATTTTAATTGTCTTCAATTTGTTTCAAACGTGACGCAAAAACTACATTATTTTACGATTATACCTAGGAATAAATAGGTTGGGAGGTCAGCAGGTACCAACTAGAAATACATATTACAGACAAATACACCCATATCACAAAAGAATAATAATTTATTGTCACAAACCATTCATATACATGCTTTCATATAACACTTATTCAAAAGTTATAATATAATAGTAAACTTTTGGGAGGGAGCAGTCGAGGAATTTGTGGAGGGTTGAGGCTCATCCTAATTACGGGGTCTTTTGAGACCCCCTTGAGTTTTAACCAAGTTTATTCTGGAAAATATCGTAGATGAATAGCATGATGGGCGAAGAATTGAAATATACATACGTATATAACATCTAAAGGGAAAGCACAAAAAGTAGGTCACTAGACAAGTGAGATGGGTTTAGACATCCACTTACATGTTTTCGATCCTCCTCTCAATAAATTCCATAAATATATGCTCATTAGTAACAGTAAAAAAGAATGGTAAAGTAAAATATATAAGGTATTAAAGAAATTGGGTTGTGTCCGCCAGTAGGCAAATACTAAAGTTAACGACATCCAAAGATGTCTTTACATCGAAAGCGCTTGCCCACAGTAACTCACAAGCCAGAGGAGACGGACTCACCTAACAGGTACGTTAACTTTAGTATTTGCCTACTGGCGGACACAACCCAATTTCTTTAATACCTAACACAGCCAGTCCGGCTAAGGTACTACTAACAAGACTGACCAACAAGACCTCTCCCCGCCCCTTCCCCAACGCTCCATCACTCCCTTCACCTTTCTCTTTGTATATAAAGACCACGACCAACTGACTGACTCCAGTACTGACTAAACGGCCAGACGATGATGTCTTTACATCGAAAGCGCTTGCCCACAGTAAAATATATAACTTACCACACAAAAATTGCCGAAAACGCAGGAGAAACGCGTTTGGTTGAGGCTTTCGTCAGACTGAAAATAGAAAACCGTCGCTACCTGAACTCCTCGGCGGGTACTCCTCGCTCATTTACAAGGGTCATTCACACTACTACCTGTATTGAAAAGGGCTTATGGAACTACTACAGTGTCAATACAGGCTTGGATTGTACGGGGTTTTCGCAAGGTTCGAGAGCGGTTTTACCGCTCTAGTCATGGGGAAGAACACGAAAGCGCGATAATACCGCGCGTAGCAGGGAAGGTGTTAACCTAGTCATAATCCACTCTTTCTATGGTTTTTTCCCCCCAAGGATCTAGTTTTTTGTCGCTTCTACATCTGATCAGTGCATTTCATCAGTGTCTCCATCGATTATGGAATTCGTCAAGGGAATCAAACTGTTGAGAGGAGCAGAGGATTGGCGTAAATGGAAAGACAAAGTTATGGATGTCATGGAGTACTTCAACGCAGTCGACATAATTGAAGGTAAACATCCTAAACCTGAACTTTCTGAAGCACCATCGAAGCTTTCTTGTATTAAGATTTACCTTACAATCCTACTTTCTGAGCTAAATACCAGCACGATCCACAACACCATTTGTGTTAAAAAGTTAGACCGGAAATTCTTGAACCAATGCCAACTGTAACGTTTTTGAATATGTATGTTACATGTGTGTAAACTTACCTCTAAATGTGGAAGAATTAAGAAAAGGAAAACATGTTGAGCTTTAAGCGCGGAGCCTTCATGAGAACTGAATTCCTCCTCCTTTCCTGAGTGGCCTGGATTCAATAGGTGAGAGGCTGGAAGCAAGTGAAAGAGTAATGAAGGAGCACAGAATAAAAGTAACCCACGAGATGTTGTTAAAAACATGTAAAAAAAAAAAAGGTAAAACAAAATCAAGTAAATAACGGAAAGTGAAATTAAACGCATTTTTATTTAAATTATAATGAAAAGTAAGGTCAATGCACTATCCGCCAGAACACAAAATTAAAAATAGTACTCACCTTTACTACACCTCCAGTCAAACCTGTCAATCTCCATCCCTCTCACAATTTCATAAATACTTGCCAAGGATCAAACCGACATTCACACACCAACCCACAACACTCCATAAGGGTGGTATTCGATAAATCAAACCGCCTGAAAGGAACCCATCCTTGGCTTGTCGAAAAATCGCCAAAAAAGGGAAGAGAGCACAGGGAAAACCCCCATAAATGAAATTCTGATCGAACAAACGCGTTGAATGTGCTCAAGAGCTGAGGGTTGCAACACCTAATTGACAAAGCAAGGGATGAGCCCTTTGGCTCTGCAGTTCATTCGAATTTAGAGCTGTGGTAGCGCAAAGTAGTAGCTATTTACTAGTGACGTCACGATTCATACGCTGCACTCCCACACACACCAAACTTTATTCCAATCGATTATTCCTCACTTCATAGCTAAGGAAAATTAAAAACGTTACTAGTCAGTTTTTCATCGTCATTATTGTGCTCCAGGAGGTTCATAGCTCTAAAAACCTTACATGGTCCACTACACTTTCAACTGATATTTATATATGCACACATATATATAGTCTTCTGACTGTCCCACTGGTGGGATGTGCACCGCGGCCATATGGCCTATTGTGCAAGTCCTAATGTCTTACATGTCAATGCCTAGCTTTCTGAGGAAAGCCAGGTAGTTCCTGAAAGAGTCCTGGTTGGTATCCATCCTGGGAGAAGTGGTGCTGGAGAAACCTAGTAAGGACCTAAACAGATGTCGTGGTCATCTTATTTCCTGCTCTTTTTGTCAGTGAATCGTTCAGTCTCGATCGCCCCTTATCGCCAGCGATAAACTAGGTCTCGGAGACTCGAATTTCTCACCTTCTTCTTTTTTCCTCAGTTTGCTCCACGCCGCGTTGCGATTGAGAAACACGCTTTTGTTCCGACGTTCGCTTTAAACGCCAAAACCCGTTTTTCATTCTGCTCCTAGTCATTTGCCCAACCGTTTGGCATTTCACGGCTCTGGCTTGGAGTAATAGGAGACTGCCGACCAACGCTGTTCGTTGCACAGAACCAAGAAGGGGGCCCCCCGAGATCGAGACTCTGAAGACGCAAGGTAAGCCCTTTTGCCTTCTCAAGTCCGGGCTAAGTTTGGTGCCAGACGGTGATTTGGAGCCAGAGGTTGCCTATATTGATTGTAACAGGTGCCAAAGACAAAAGTCGCTCCCTCTCAAGTCTCTGGCACTGGGCCAGGACATGGTAGGGAGTCTCCTCATCCGTGCCACACCACCTGCATTGAGGGGTGTCGACTATACCCATAACATACATGTGTTTGCTCATTCTGCAGTGCCCGGTTATGATCCCAACAATCTGCCTTAAGTCTTTCTTCTCCATCCTCAGAAGGCTGTCTTATCTCACTTGATTGCTCTGAGACAAAGCGTTTGGAGTGTGCTACTCCTGCAGCGTTCCAGATTGTCTGATGCAGTCTTCTGGCGTGTTCCCCCACAGTCCTTTTTACTAGTGACAGAGAAATCCCACAATGGGGTGATGGCCCAATAGGCATTGTAGACGAACCGTGTCTGGCCAGATGGTCCACCCTCTCATTTCCAATGATCCCCTTGTGTCCTGGAATCCAATACACATTAACTCTATTCGCACTTACTAAGGAATTAAGCCACATCCTGCACTCTCGCACCAGTTTTGACGTAGTGCAGTAGTTCATTAGTGCCTTGCATGACGCTTGGCTATCGGTCAATATGTTGATAGTTCTCTTGCTACAGCCTTTCTCATGCATTAGGATTGCCCCGGCCATTGGAGTGGGGCCTAGGGCGATGTACGTCCCACTCCTTCCAGAGCCACCTATCCACACCCCAGATCCTGCTCCCTCCGGAGTTTTCGATCCATCTGTAAAGATGTTGAAGCCATTGGGAGGCCGAAACTGGCGACTCTCGCTGTTCCATGGACCTCCCAATGGCTGAACATTATATTTCCTCTCGAACTCATACATGGGCACAACTGTGTCCGTGATCATGCTGAGCTTCTTATAAGTCTCCAAGTCCCTGAATATAGTCAGGTGTTCATTAGTCGCCTGTGGCACCTTAGCTTACATATGCACATAATAATTCGCCCCAGAGGAGAAAGACAGGACACACACACATACACAGTGGCACATTCCGCATTCACCCCTTTATCAATTTTATGCTCAAGCAATAACAGTGATTTTTGAAAATGTTTAATAACAGAAAATTGTCGATGGAAAGGTGGAAATTCAGGAAACGTCGGGACATAAAACATAACAACCTAATTACATTTGTACACGCCTGAGTAATGTCGTGATTACAATTATATATTTACTGTCTGCTGGCTAAGCAGTAGACTACGTCAGAAGCTGAAATTCATCAAGCTGAAGAATCAACAAAAGAGAAAATTATACCTATACGTCTTCAATTCTACATTATTAAAACACTTTGATTAGTAAACATGACTACAGACTAACAGAATACCTTTCTTGTAAAGTACTTCTCGTATAATGATATGCAACTGAGGTTATACTTTGTGGAACATTTTCATGGTCTTTCACGCAGGATGCTGCGTCGCAATTCACGAAGATGAAGTCTGTTGGTTTGTACGTCGACTGCAAAAAGGCGTTTGATTGAGTTGAGCTTGTTGTGGAGGGCTGCATTTCAAATTCAACAATCCAAACTCCTAGGCACTTACTATAGGATTATTTAGGCGGGAAGAATTCACGTATTCTTGGGGCGCCATTTTCTCAGTAGTCAAAGAGTTGGGGTACTCCCAGTACTTTCAAAGATTGCAGAGGCGAGTCAGGAATTGGGTGAGGTAGATACCACTCTGTGACTTCTCACCATCCAGGAGGACGCTGGCTGAGTGTAGCTACCCACAGCAATCTGCGTCCTGCATGCTCCACCCTTATTGGGCCATTGGGGCCTGGCTCTATAACCATACAGTATGTGTGTGACACCCTCAAACCCCGTATTATGTACTGCAACAAGTGTTCCTCAGTATTACTAACGCCATAGTTCCAATACCATCTTAGAGAGTAATGAAGGAAATACAACACACAATCTCATATCCAACAAACATTTTGTATCTCTTTATCAGGTAGGACACCTGTAGTTCCATAAAACGGAATCACAGACCACCCTCTACGCTATTTCAAGTTCAAAAAGTGAGGATGACAACCTCATCAACATGTATCCAGTCCTTGACATTGCGGACAACATCGTAAATGACCTGCTGACTGAATGACCCCACAACAATCGATGCAGTGTACTTACAAAACAAGAAAGTGACTCAGAACTGTGGACAGACTTGGCCACTGCTTTTAAAAATGTTGTGACCGACAGACAAACCAACCCTGCCAAACTCCCTGATGGAACATCATCCATGATAACCTGCCCGTGTGCTTATTTGATTAATGCCCTGGTGTTGATAGAAATGAAAGGTATCTGTTATCATGATAACATACTGTCCCTCTATGTAAAAACAGAGTTCCTAATTACGTAGTCATGGAACATCTTGGAAGCTAAATCTTATTCTAAGGTTTAGACAGTAACAAAACATGTGGGGTAACGATGAAGCGTAAAACAATAAAACTTGATTCACCAAACATTTGTGAACAAATAGGTCACCTAGTTGAGTCGAGCGCTCATAAGTCATGCTTAGCTTAGCGAATAGCTTCAATCACTACTTATATCGTTATTTCCAGTTATCACAGTCCGAATAATCTTAAAATGAAGTTGGAACTACTTTATATAAACAAAATACTTTGATATTTGAAAGCTCTGTAGCTGACACCCTAATACGTGATTACAACAAACTAAAACTGTACAAGTATAAACTTAACAAAACTTAGTCGTTTTCCAAAAACAAAAAATCAAAAAACTACCGACAGCACGAGACACTACGGAATTTGTTTGTTTATCGACTGATGATTTTGATTTTGTGCCAAATCCAGGAGGTGATTTACCTTCTTTAGGTGGAAGTTAGAAGAATGAGATCTGTGATGAGAGTTAGTGAGGCTTGCGTCCAATCAAACGAACAAAGCAAATTAAATTTTGTTTAAAACCTGGCTCGTGGTGATCTGAATGCTGCACAGTTGCCACCACTGTGTTCAGCTCACATGTTACAATGGAGGGTTATGTAGTACTGCCCTGATTGACTATCTGGAATGGCGCAAACTTGAAGCATATTTCTTTGTTTACGCACAGCTTTTTTAGTTGTTTTTATGTCACAGTAATTGTGGGAAGTGTTGATGGCTCTGTGAATTGAATTGGAAAAAAACCCGCGTCTACCTTCTATCAAACTACTTATACCCCTCAATTGTCTTCATGTTGGCTCTTCCCCTTTGCCTTTGTACTATCTGTTTGCTGAGCAAGCTCTGCAAGTTGTGTTTCCTGGAACACCTACCAATTGATCGTCACGAGCATCGCCTACCCACATACTGCTAACGTCTCAACTTGTAGGTGCCATAAGATGTTGATGAGAAGTCACTGTACAACTTGCTAATGCTCGACAACTATTTCGTCCAACTGCCTTGTGGTGGCTGGCCACCCTTCTTCAAAAGGCGCCTCGTCGCGAAGTCTGTCTCATCCCGACAGAGGGTGCTTCTCCTGGACGGGAAAGCACGTGGCCAATGAGGCAGGACTACCCCTTCTGACAAAACCCATAAAACAGCCTGTCCTCATATGTCTACCAGGGCGTTCTCACCACAATTGGCACACGAAGCAGGAGGAGCCACAACTCAACCAAGTCCCTCACTGTGAGGAGCTACTGCTCAACTGAGCCCTTCAAACCATACTTCAATGCCTGAGAAACACGACTCAACCCAGTCCCTCGCCTTCGTCTCGCACCTTGCCAACCAGCAGAGGCAGAGCCTACAAAATTTCGTCGACCCTTTTTAAGATCACGCTATTCAAAAAGGGACCCTCGACACCAGGCATTTCTGAAAGATTCCTCGAAAGACAATAATCGTTAACCCTTCAACTGCCGCATTTTAGAATTCCTCTCATTCTCCTAACTTCAAACAGCCACCATCTACAGTACCAGAGACTACACATGGAAGACTGCAGCAGTGGAGACGACGAGTCCCTCACTGTGAGGAGCTACTGCTCGACCGAGCCCTTTGACCCACACTTCAACGCATGAGGAACACGACTCCACAGAGTCTCTGTACAACTTGCTAATGCTCGACAACCTTTTCGTCCAACTGCTTCATTACTCAAATCGGGTGTGACGCATCACACAACTTTCCTTCGATTTTCTATACTCTGCCAATTAATCAAATCTGTTTTTCATTCGGTATATAACAACGTTCTACATGAAAACTCGTGGCTTTTAAGATTTCGGAATTTATTGTGCTGCTCCTACTTGTACCAAGACCATTATTGACCAATCAGTGCACAGGAGATACATGGCTGTCTACGTGATTTCTTGAGACGGATCGCATTCACAGTTTTGGAATAGTTCGGTAAGAAAGGTTAGAAATGGCAGTAAGTGAAGCAGCAGGGGTTGGAATTCCTGAATTTCTTAAGTAGCTCCTATACGTATTATGGGCGTTATTAAACGCTCGCTGTATAGGGGCGTCATTATATTACCCCCACAATTTTTCTTAAGATTCTATTAACATTTGAGCGGACATTATAAGGAAAAAACGGCCCCAAAATCGATTTTCGTCGAAATGTTTGGTAATTTATTGTGCTGCTCTCGTCACTTTTCCACGAACGGGGATTTTACAGTATTGTCGCCTTATTAGAAGCTGTCTATACAAGAAATTTAATCTTGTTTAGTCTTTGTTTGAGAAAAAAAAAATTTGGCGTTTTGATCACTATGATAACTACCATTAATTTCAAGCGGATTTTGCTCATAGCCTTACTTTGGCGTTTTATGGTAACCTGCGAGCTAGATATCAAGTTTGAGCAGATTTGGTACAGCCGTTTTCTCTCAATCGCGTTCAGAGACACAAAGGCCATTGTTCCAAATAGTGTTTTTCGGACTTCATAGTGCCAAGGCAAGGTAAAATTGAAGACAAAGCATCAGTTCACGATTTTCAGATCACCTCGTAATAAAAACATTGTTACCAATGAGAAATTCTCGGTAAGGTAACAATTATAATAGCCAGGGTGCGTTTAAAACAGTATGGCAGCCTGAGTAGCCATGGTTTCTTACAGTGCTCATTTAAAACCCTGTGAACAAGATTGGCTAACTCTATCAGGCGCTGTAGATGCTACCAAATCTAAAACCCCAATTCATTCATACGCCGTTTTTACTTCCCTTGGCTCTAGAAAGTAGAAAGGAAAGTTATGTAATCGGCTGAAAAAAATTTTTTGAGATCTCTTCAGATCTTTACGTTTCAGACCCTCCTGAGTCCGAAAAACACTATTTGGGAAAATGGTCTGTGTGTCTGTGAACGATTTTTAGAGAAAACCACCGTATCAAATCAGCTCAAACTTCATATCTCGCCTGCAGGTTACCATGGAACGCCAAAATAAGGGTATGAACAAAATCCACCGAAATTTACCTATAGTTATCATAGTGATCAAAACACCAAATATTTTTTTTCTCAAAAACGGCTCTAACGATTTTAATTACATTTTTTATATTGGTAGCTCCTAATAATATAATCATACCATATAATTCCCATTTGTGGGAAAATGACGAGAGCCGCACAATAAATTATCAAAATTTTCGACGAAATCGATTTTAGCGCGGTTTTTAGAGGAAACAACCGTACCAAATCAGCTGAAACTTGATGTCTAGCCTACAGATTACCATGGGACGCCAAAATAAGGGTATGAACAAAATCCACCGAAATTTAACTATAGTTATCATAATGATCAAAACACTAAATTTTTTTTCTCAAAAACGGCTCTAACGATTTTGATTAAATTTTTTATATAGATAGCTCTTAATAAGATAATTATACCATAAAATTCCCCTTTGTGGGAAAATGACGAGAGCAGCACAATAAATTATCAAAATTTTCGACGAAAAGCGTTTTTGCCGCGGTTTTGGTTTATTATTCATTCTGAATAATAACCCTATGTTTTCGGTCACGAAAAATTTTTTACAACCCCCCCTCAAATTTGATACTTTACGTTTCAAGACTTGGAGGTTCCAAATTTGCAATGTCCGTCCGCCGCCCCCGTCCCCCGTCCGCCGTCCGGGCCGTTTTGTGCCTTTAACGTGGTCCAAAAAATTCGTTCTTTCGCACAAAAATCCAATTTGGTATCTAGTTGTGCCCGCCATCTCGGCAATCCGATCGGACGAAGCCCGTGGTTGTTATGGGCTAAAAACGGTTAAAAAAATTAACGAAACGCAGTACTACGCGGGAACACAACGGAAGTCCCACCCCTCCCGTCCATCTCAACGAAATCGCCGCTCTCCTCCTCATCTGGCAACGCCGCCCCCTCGCGTCGTCGCAACGCAACGCTCTCGCCCGCCCGGCCCGCTCTACGATTTCTCGTCTTCACCTCCACGAATGACTGTTTCGCTCCTTCTCAACTATTTCCGTTAGCAAATTATCTGTTATCTTCGATTGAACTTTTCATTATTCGTTTATGTTTGGTTTATTTATTTAATAGTTCGTTCGTTTCATTTTTTTTGGTTTTAATACGATTCAATTTTTTTAGATTCTTTCGTTTCATTCTCATTTTGTTTTTTTTCGTAGATTTTTGGTTACACTTTGATATTAGTATTTAGCGTGCGTGTTTTCATATTAAAATTCAGTTTTTTCTAGATAATTTCGTTTTTTGTTTTGTTTATTTTAATATTACGATTCAGTTCTTTTCGACCTTTTTTTGGGTTTAATTATGATATTTTTTGATGCTGAATCGAACGGGATGGGTCTCGGAGCATTAATGCTAGGTCAAGCTGATTATCCGAATAATAAACCGTTGTGTAATAATTTGCAGGGTTTTTTCCTTTTAAACCCCGCTGGAATGTTACTACAATGTTTAAAAAAAGTCGTAATGTAGTCCAACCCAATACCTATAGGGTGAGTGTTTAAAAACGCTCATGAGATACATGGGGCTCACTCCAGAAATTCCTGAATTTCAACTACTGCCGTTTCGCTTACTACCAGTTCTAACAGTAATTACCCAATAACTCTGCAAAAATAGTTACTATCCTTCTTCAAAAAATTTGTGTTTACAGCCTCATTAATTTTCTGTATACCAATTGATCAATAATGGTCCTGCAATGAGTACGAGCAGCACAATAAATTCCATAACTGTAGGCGCTACAGCTTCCTGCTGCTGTGACGTGTTGTTTGACCAAGTTCAAAGGAACTGACTGATAAATGAATCGATTAAATAGAATTAGCCATTTACAAAGTGAATTGACGTAGAACTAAGGAAAGTTGTGTGTTGCAACGCACCAGATATTTGAAAAATGTAATCAACATGCTAGGCAATATGCAATTTTGTCTACGTGATCCCATAAGAAATCCATTTGTATGCGGCTGTTGTGAGGTGTGTTGTCACCACTCTCGTTCTGCCTGAAGAGCTCAAGTATTACGACCTGCTTTAATGTAATGCTATACGGTACAAGTGTTTCTGATATGTCGAACCACAACGTCATTACTGTACAACTAAATCACAGGAAAATATTTGCCAGAGTGCCTTGCCAACTGACACCACAGAACTTCTAAACGGCCACCAAAGTAAACATTGTTCAACAACATTGACGTGAGCGGATTTTAACCATTGTAAGATATGCACCAGAAAATTCCAATCGAAAAAATTTTGACTAAAAAACTTATTTATTTTATCGATGTGAAAACTGAAAGCTTGTTGAAGCAATAAAGATGTAAAGACCGCATTCTACTTACAAAGTTGGAAGTGGAAGCAAAAACAGTGCTGTTATAAAATACTGAAGATAGTTATGTACTCAAATAGAAATATTGGCACATTTGCCGATTGTGTCTGCATTCTAGTTATCTTCGGGTTGAAAAACGAGTGTTATGTTACTGAGGTAAATATCCTACCTATATTTTAGTGGCTTTCCTTAGTTATCCTTCAATCCTAAAGGTCGCACAGAGCCATACATATATTCATAACTAGTGCAAAGTATCATACAGCTTTCCTTCTTCTAATAGGTATTGTGACGTCATCACGGTAGTTGCGCCCACATTTATTCATAACTTACAGTCCAATGTAACCATTTTAAGGGCTTTATGGGGAACACACACATGTTAGTGGGGGTGACCCGGAGCTCGCTATGGAATATTTTCATTTTGCACACGTCTAGATGTAAGTTATTCAAATGAATGCATTTATTCGGCGCGAATGGTTATATATTTCGTAATATTTAGCGTTAGTTGTTGCTTAATGTATCTACGCTAAGCCTGGAAAAGCAGGTACAGCAGTTAACCAGCATGTGGTTTATCGTTTCCTCCACACTGGAGTACTGCAGTACAAAGAATCTTTGAGAGAAAACAAATGGAGCTGTGCATTGAGTTAGTCATGATCTGTACGGAACTGCCTCGACCCATTTTCCGCTAAGAAGTTAATCGATATTGTCACGTCTCCTTGAAAACATATCTCACGCCATTCGTCTAAAACCTACTCGTCTAGCCGTGCTAGTTTTCGTTCAGTGGAGAGGTCAGAGTGGAGTTTGGCCTTTGACAGAGGCTCCTTAATTTGGCACAAAATCTTCCCGAATTGGAGTTTTAATATCCAATATGAGCTGATTTAGCCCATCTGTTTTCTCTCCACTTTATCCACAGACTCACGCCGACTCTTGTTACAAAACGTGGTTTCCAATTACGAAACGAACACTTAATTGAAAGCAGAGTTCAACTTAGTCAGCCGATTACATCACTTCCCCCGTTACTGACTTCAGAGCTGGAAGTTAAAAATCATTGAACAAATTGAATAATCTCTTGGGGATATTCCACGTATTAAGGAATTTAACGTTCTGTGTGCTCATTCAGAACCCAGAGGATTGAAGGTTAGTTATAAAATATTTTATGGGTACTACAACGAAAGGAAACCATTACATGCACCAGTTTGTATTCCTTACCCTTTTCTTTCTTCAACGACAGTTTCCTAATATAAATATACCCTCATATTTGTTCAGCTGCCCTAACTTAGCTGCTTGTTGAATAAGTTCAATTGAACCGTTTGATGCAGTAATATTACAGTTTAAAATTTTGAACGAAATAACTGGACTTCGGCCCCCAGACTTCGGATCACTTGTTAATAATTTGACGATGATCTGAATGAACTGTTGATTACTCTTCAATCCATATATCTTCTGTAGGATATGCAGTCTCGATAAATTTTGTGTAGAACCTTTGAAACGCTCTGCTGTAAATTACACCACAATATTCAACAATTAGTATATTCTTGCATCACATAATTGATTAAATAATCCAATAATTTAAAAAGCAGTAAATGATCACATTATTATTCAGGACATTTGGGGGTTTGAAGGGTTACCAGAGGTTTGTTCACAGGAAGAGCGGGAGGGATAAAAGTATAGGGCTGGGGGAGAAAAGTCGTAAAGTAGGTGAGAATGAAGTGGGGTATTGATAACAAAGTACAGGCTAACGTGATGTTTTCCTCAAAATAAGTAGAAACTAGAGGGAAGTAGATACGAGAGCTGTGCAACCGTGCGGCTGAGGTTATTGTCCCCCTGAATTAGTCCAAAATAGAAAAGGGTCTTGCGAGCTGTCTGAACATTCGGGAAAGACTGAACAATGAACTACTGGGTTATGTGGAAGTCCTGAATGCTAATACTCTGCAATCAATCTTTGGGAAAACCTAAATTGTTTGCAGTGACCAAAAATTAGCCATCCCGAGCAGTAATAGCAAGCAGTAAATCCAGCAGTAATAGTTTGAAGTCGAAGATATGTAAAATCCAGCAGTCGTTGAAGCCATTGAAAGAGTTGGCTTCAGGGTGAGCTTTCGTATTTGTAGACAGTGCCAAAATGTGGCTTATGGCGAACATGTTCCTGTGGGAACCTATGGAACCTGAAGCAACATAAATTTAAGGCAGAGAGTATAGAATTGATCTGAGCTGTAGAATTCTGTAAAGGAAACCACAGCTCACCCCACAGAAGTAATTAAATAACCCTCAAGTGGTGGACCCCGGAGTGCAGCGCTCCTTTGGCCCATTCTTCGAATACTGTGATTCACAGTTCCTCCCTAGAAAACCCCCTCAAGCAGGACTGTACCCTACTCAACATTCCCAACCCGCTCAGGAGCTAGAATGCCTCGCGTTTTTGCACAAAACCGTGAAAGTATCAGATCACTCCGCCGTCCACCCTTTGTGTATTATTTAAAAATCTTGTATAAAATGACTGAACGCTCTTCTGACCCCAAGAAATGCCTGCAGTGGCTTGTGGAAGATTCTGACGAGGAGGCAGAACGTGCATCTGACTCAAACGATTCGATTATTCCCTCTGATGATGACAATGAGGTAAGTTCTGCTGAAAATCGGAACACCAAAAATGTTGATTCCATCCCTTCCTCTTCCCCTTTTGAACCTGACCTTCCTGATGACCAGTCTGTCTAATCTGTCGATTCTGATGTGGAATATAATGACACTGACATTGGTGATATGAAGTTTCTATTTGGTACTAACCGTTGGCCAATGGCAGTCTTCTACGGTGTATTGAATGTGGCAGGAATAAATACTCATATTGTACACTGTGCAAATACAGGAGAAAAATTTCAGAGACGATTTTTCATCAGAGATCTAGCGATTTCACTCATTCGCCATTTTCAAGAGATCAGAGAAAATACTGTTGGCATTCAAATCCCTATGCGAAGAGACATAAGACGTCAACTCGGAAAATCTAGCCCACTAAAAACACTATGTATGTACACTATGCAAATACAGGAGAAAAATTTCAGAGACGATTTTTCATCAGAGATCTAGCGATTTCACTCATTCGCCATTTTCAAGAGAAGAGGAAATACTGTTGGCATTCAAATCCCTTTGCAAAGAGACATAAGACGTCAGCTCGGAAAATGTAGCCCTGTAAAAAGAGCACGAGCAGCACCAGCAGACAGTGCATCTGATTCAGGATGCCGAAGATTATGCGATTACTGCCCAAACGAAAAGAAACGAAGAACATTGAAAAGATGCCAAAAGTGTATGGCAGCTGTGTGTGGGGAACACCACGACGTTATTCGCAAACCAGCTTGCGGTAACCTCTGTTCCGAAGAAAGCGACGAGGCTGATGACGAAGATTTTGATGTTTCTGAGTAGAAGAAAACATTGTTGAAGTCCCTGCTGAAACCTTCTAGTGATTTATATTAGTCAAATTTTGATCACTCAGTTATTTGTATTTCTGAGTTTAGCAAAACCTATTTTTACTGTTACATATTCTGAGTTAATAAAAAACTGTTTTTGCCATTATATTTTTCATTGAACACCTTTAGATACACCAGGAGATGAATTGAATATCACATTTAGACCGAAAACTATTTAAAAATATGATAAATATTGTTTTATTCGGAAGGAAGTAATGAAAGAGCGCTGTGCTCCTGGGTCTACCGTTTGTGGGATGAGAGGAGGTCTAACACTGGAAGGTTAATTGAGTTGAAGTTTTTGCTGATTAGAACATTGGTGCTACTTATCTTGGAAAATTATGACATAACTGAAAACTTCTTACCCAACAGCTTCAGCCACAGGTCGCGTGCTTTCACTTCCAAGAAAAACGTGACAAGCAAACCTCTGAAGAGTTGGATGCTTGGTTATAAACCCCATGTATCTATGGTCCGTGGGGTGAAACGCGCAGAAGGATACATTCTTCAGCGAATAGAAGTAATCTTGACATGGTTGAGATGATGTCTGTGAAGCATCAAAAAATAACTTTGTGATAAACATTGTAATTACCAAATAGTCATTTCATGGAGAGACATTATTAGTATGAAGGTTAAGACCCTAAGGGCCAGTTTATCAATTCTCCAGTTAAAACATCGAATTGGCAGTCATTGGTCAACGATATTCAATGAGTGGAAATAGCGAGAGTATCAAACACGGATGAAACCTAGCGCTAGCCGATCATCAAAGTGAATTGATGAACGGGCCATGAGGAGTTATCAGAAGATTTAACTTATACGACCTTTATTCGGCCTGCAAATTACATGGGTGGCAGCGTCAAGTAAGGTATCACTTAGCCGACATTAGAAAGTTGAGCTGGTATGCAGCTTTTGTCATCTGAGCACGTACTGTTTTGGTGCAAGGGCCTGGCTGTGTTGCACCAAGGAAACAAGCAGGTACAAAGCTAGAGGAAGTCTTCCATTTGCATGTGCTATATCTCCACTTATTGTTTTAATATAGTGAACTGAATGTATAGTTGTTAGGGACACAAAACAACGTAACAACAATAGCCATTCTTAATCTTTATCTGTTACTCCATTCTGTTCTCCAATCATGTACATTAAGTTTTACGAATATTAGCCTTAGTTCCATTACATTGCATTAGAAGAGCTACCAACTCTTTGGGGCCAGGGAGTTGGACACCGCGGAGATTCAGCCACCTATTAAAAAAATGTTTAAACGTTTATAGCAGCTATCTAAAAGAAAAGCGCGATGAATTCCAATTTTTAGTCGTTTTTGGTTTCTCAGTTAAAAAGACGTAGCAAGAACATGGTACTTCTAAATGTACGAAGCACACTGCTACTTTAGAAGTGAATAACTCAGGCACTTTGATAAGTGAGTATATGCCTAAGTTATAAGCCGTCTGTCACACTCGGTCGCGTCCCCATCAGCTTGACTGCGACAAGATTAGATTCGAACACTTTCCTTGCAAGTCCCAGGATCGATAGTAGGCGTTACAGTCCCGTGTCATAACTGCTATACCCCCAATCAACTTACTTTTCTACGACTTTTGTCAACCATGCGAAGGCCTTGATCAGAAACTTCGAGTATGTATTGATGAGGTTTGTGATCGCTTGCAACAATCTTTTTCACAGCTTGACAAAGAACGTTGGTCCCTTTGTGCCATAAAGTCTCCACAGACCCTAAATACCCTAACAAAAACCTTTCTCTCTTCACTTTTGGAGTGTTTGGGTCGAAGTCGTTGTAGTCCATGTCAACGGCATAGGCTGAAGGGAATATTCCCTGACGTCCAGTCCGTAAATTAACGCCTGCAAATAAAGTTAGAATCTAATTATTAAGAATGTTAAGCAAGCTTACTTATAGAATAATTATTATCATGTTCGATTGAAAACATAATTCAAAATATTTTAGAATTAGACACAATTTTTCAAACTTCATGCACTGAAAAACAACTCTCTACAGGATTCATCCTGAGGGCATTAACTATGTGTCTGTGTTGTATGAGCCTCTGCCCTCCCCTCACCGTTATCATTGAGTTGCAAACAAGAGAACAAAAGAGTCAGATTGAAAGTATTTTCAGCAGTAAGACGAGTGCCAACAAATATTTGATAGTTTCCCATGGAGCTGGTGTTCACTGATGCGACGCCCCCAATACACCCCCCACCATTCTCGTACAAAACGCTAGACAGGCTTAAGGTTCATCCCTGAAACCTCATCTGGCTGCAGGTGAGGAACCCCAATCACTCTAAGGCACACCGCAGCCAGTCCCTCACAAGTACACAGTATGTGCTCCGCTGACTCCACCTCTGCCTCGCAGAATCTTATCAATCTTGGCCAGGTGGTACCTTAGTGGGCACGTACCATCTGTATAGATTCTCTCTCCAGACTGAGTACCTTTCTCCTTCCCTCCTTGGAGAGTCTAATAAATAATCTTGACTGCCTTTGGCCAGGCACATCTCGCCACATCCAGGCACTTTTTCTCCCACTTGCCAACCTCCATATTCAAGTAGCTCTTGGTGAAGAAGCCCTACGAAGGGCTCAGGACCTACTGGGAGAAGATAGTAGCTCACCAGTTTGTCGGCCTCTTCATTCCCTACTATTAATGTATGACTTGAAACCCAACACTCATTTTCTCTGTAATCATGAAGGCATAGCCTGACAATAACAACCCTGTTCTTAACTCTAGAGTACTCCACTATTGCTTTTGGGGCAGATGGGCATGGATTCCAGGCTTGTGTCAGTTGTATTGGATTGGAACTCTTGGTTTTGTGGTTTCCTGCTCTCACTAATAAAGCCCAATAAGACATCTATGTGACAGAGAGTGTGATCAAGGAACACAGACCCCCCAGCAGACTCCCTTTAGTTTACTCTTTTAATAATTCAATATGCAATTTAGGGCGAGCTGCTCTACCAATAACTACGTAAATATACAAAAAGACAGTCATAAAAAGTTTTCTCTGTTGCGCTTTTTCACTTTTTGAAAAGTAAGACTATTGAGATAGAATACGTTTCAACTCTACTTCTGAGAGGTTCCCACATTGGTTGATAACCTATAGGGTTTAAATTAGCATAACCTACATAGTAATCTATTCAGACAGAACTAATCGCAAGGACTGCCCAATGTACTGTAAAATATTCACATCAGCAATTACTGGCCCTTAAAACCAGCTGTAGTAGTTGTTTGGAAGCCTCCCACATAATAAAAAGTGGATGGAGTATGCGAGAGATAATTTGGTTCAAATGAGTCATCAGGCTTGAAGAAAACACAGGCAATCCCATGCAAGTCGCCACTGCCATTACTCTCGCTTTCTACTGCTCGGAAACCAGTCTGATGTTCAGCTGTACCCTTTTCCATTCGTCTACTCTCAAAATTGTGTAAGCCCCCGAGTCTTGGCGCTTAATTCCAATTCATTGCGCGTAAGTTCCTCAAAACTAAGCTTGGTTGTCAAATTAGGCCAATCTAAGGGTACCCCAATATTTATTTATCCCGTCTCATTCTGCTCAACAGCCTGCCAGACTGACAGCCTCCATTACCTGTGTTACCTACATTGTCGACTTGGGTGTTGGGTCGTCGTTAGAAAATTCTTGATACTGCAGTACTTGAAAGCACCCAGAGTCCAAACCTTCCAAGAAAACTACAGTATTCGGTATATGGATTTCGATTGACCATGAAGGACACTGATTTATATGAGTGTGCCCGGAAACAATGTAGTCGAGAATGGTCAAATCTTTCCTTTTATTCTCTGTTTCTATTTATTTACTTCCCACGTAAGTGTTATTGTTACCGGTTGCTTACAATTTTAATTCGTATTTCTATTAATTCATGCTCGTGGAGCTCCATAATTAGGGCCTCATGCGTATCAAAGAATATACACTCTCATTTGCTTATTTTGTTACAATTACATTTAATTTTGTTGGAACTATGGCTAATTGGTTGTTACGATTTTTCCAACCTTTACCTTGTTCGACCATTTGGTAGCACAGCGTTTATATCTATCAGGTTCATACATATTTTGGCATTCATATATACGGTCAGTAGGTTACACCACCTTTCAGACTGAACTGGAGACCAATACTGAGTTACTGATTGATAGCAACGAGCAGTGCAAGGTAAGTTGGTAACTACTGAATAACAATCACCAAACAGATTAGATTTTACCTTCGCTCCACAGATCGTCAGCTTCTTTTTGTACGTAAAGTGGATCCCCGATTTCGACTTCCATTTCATCTCTATGCCGAGGGATAAATTTGTGAAGACCACGGTGGGTGGCTTCTAAGAGCTCGAGCTGAGCGCAAGGGATGCTGCAGCTCTCAGTGGAAGCTGGCGTGATTGAACCTTCAAAAAGAGAGACTGTAAATCACAACAATTGTATTATTCTTTACGTTTACATTTCAGTGCACGCTTGTGTGGCAGTAAATGTAATTTCATCATTTCCTTCTCCAAAACTTTGATGTGGAGAACAATCGTTAACATCTACATGTTATTATAAAATGTAACAAATGAGTTTCTAGATTTTTCAAATGTAAACAGTAAAATAACAAAGTGAAAATTACCAGTGTTGGCTAAAATTGGAGAGGTTGACTTCGGGCCGTCTGGAGAATGTGCAGTCGAATTTCCTGAATCTACGTCATATCCATAAAAGTCCTCATCTCTCAAATACTTGAGCATCAAAATATTCCTCGCAGTCACCCGGCTGTTCATATCCAATTGAAGGGACAGAGCATCCCCCAACTCGTCTGCCAGAGTCATAACATAGGCTGAAAGAACAGAGTGAACTATTAATTTGAACTTTTGTGTTGGTTTCAAATTTATTTTTCTCAACATATTTAAAATCATGAAGGAGAGTCAAGCCAAGTGGAATGTTTGGTTCAATCGTGAGCGCTTGAAAAAGGATTTCCTTCGTATACACGTACACTTTATACACTTCTTTTTTTTAATGCTCACGTTTTTTATGTTTGGGTATTTCTGGGAGTTTCCTCCTTCGTCGTCCAATGGGTGGTCGAGGAGGCCAACACAGTTCATCTTGACTTTCTGGGCTATTCTCGCTGCTCACTCTATCTAAATCTTCCCTGGAAAAGAAGTAGAGTAACACAAATGATTAAGATAATTTAATCAGTTTTAACGAAGGAGGATTTTGACAACGACAATTAAACACTCTTAATCAAATTATCCAACATTCAAGAATAATGATAATAATGACTTAGGGTGCACTAATGCTGCTCCCATAAATATAGTAAGCCTCACAGTTTATTTGGCCGTAGTTCTAGCTCATGAGTCACGTCATAACAATTAAATGGTGCATTGCAATCTTTAATTTATTTGTTACTGCCGTTTACCTAGTTAACGAAAATATCAGCCACTAAACAGCATGTACGAGAGATCTGGTCACAAACGAAAGGGAGTATGCCGTATTTATAGGCAGGAAGAAAAAAATAAGTTGTTATTGGCAAGTGTTAAATGAGTAAAATAATTATCAGGAATACCAATTCGTAATTTACTATTGTAACACCATATTTTGCTATCCATATCACAATGTACAGGACCAGGACCCTATGCCTGGATATTTGATATTCTTTGTGAAACAATTACGAGAAAATATAGTGTGTAATGGACATCAAAACTTTGTTCATTACATGCATTTTGAATTCTTGTTTACAAGGTTTGATAGAAACAGGTCTATGCTGAACTACTAGAGCATGAAACTACTCCAACGATAGATGGGCATTATTCTATCATTCCTAATACACAGAATAGTGCTAGTCGAAATATATTTTTGAGCCTAAAATACTTCCATAGTTCTAAATGTAATATGAGTCCATCCAGCATTCTTATCATATTTTTGCTTCCTCCTGACAGATTCAAGAAACGAAAATGTCGAACAGGATTTCAATAAGCAATTTTGATTCAATTGATGATCTACTAATTATTATTGGATTACCTTGGAGAATAGGAATGGTTGGGGTCGTAGTCCACTGGCCTAGCAGGTATAGCTGGCGGTATGAGATCCTCTACATCCTCCGCAACTCCATTTTCCGACACTGACTGGCCACTATTGGATGAACCAGGCGATTCTTCATCGAACAAAATGTCAGGCACAAGCCTGTAAAAAAGGTCAACCCACGAGTAAATACCAGCTCGAATCCCCACTTCAGTAATAGAATGACAACTAACAGTAGAACGGATGTGTCTACAAAAAAAATATCACAACCGAAGGAAAAAATACAGCAATGAAATCGAAGTTGCGACATAAAATCGTTTTTTCGGAGTTTGCCCAGCTGAAACATCTACCGTTTTTCACTTACGTGTAAGTGTGCAATGACGTTGTTATTCGATGAGGAATCGTTTCGAAGTGTTGACGGAATTCCTCAAACTCCGTATCGGCCATAATCAACACACTAAACCATTGGTTATTCCCCACAGCACAGATTGTTTCGCTGAGGTGGGTTTATATTGATTATGTCTCCCTTCCAACTGCCCACCCCTCAACCCCTAAAATATTGCCAGCAGTTAGCAACTGTTCCACCCTTTAGACGCCCCTATACTGAATGCCCCTATACACATCAGTATTTACTATTTAGAGCAATTGTGGGATTTATGATATTCGTTAGTATTTCAAGAATTTTTAGTTTATGACTAATTATAGAGCACAGTTGCTATCATTGACCAATCGATGTTTTAATCTGCGTAGTTCTTCAAATTTATAGACATCTTCATGGGCTTTAAATAGTTTGGATAACGAGACAGTAAACAGATGGATTTTACATTAAAAACACTTTTTTTAAACTTTTGTTACAAATATGTGATATAACTTTAGTATGAACATCCCTTCTTGTTGATCGTAACCTTCTCATACTACGTAAGGTTATATAATTTTGTGTATGGTCATCCCGGTCATCCTCGTTCGTTACCTGCCGTTTTCACTATTTACCGTACTGTTTTCATCATTGGTGTGTTTGGTCTAGGGTGAATTTTCTACTCAACACCTTTTAATTTCAGCGCATTCTTCGATTTTAGTGAAATGGCGCAGTGGAGCCCGTATTCGGACAATGGAGGGTATGTACCGTACAACGCGTACTATTGTTTTCATACTAGCGCTTTCTTCACCTTTTTTACAAACGCTTCTTGAGAATATTGAGATTCATATTATAATATTGGACGGTTTTATTCGAAGGACTTTGGTTGCGATCGCTGGAGATGATTTTGCCGTCGTCGCATCTGATACCCGTTTGAGCACGGGGTTCCAAATTTACACCAGAAACCAATCCAAACTCTTCAAACTGTCTGGAAACACTGTCCTTGCTAGCTCTGGGTGTTGGTGCGACGTTCTTTCGCTAACTAAACTCGTCGCCACGAGAATGAAGGTAGTGATTATCTTGTGTACTTCAGTAAAATATATAAATGCCCCTGATGTCTACAAAATGACTTGATTTCTCCAGATGTACAATTATGAGCATAACCGGGAAATGGGGACGACAGCGGTTGCTCAAATGCTGTCGATTCTACTGTACTACAAGAGATTTTTCCCGTATTACACTAGCAACATTTTGGTTGGATTAGACCAAGAAGGCAAAGGCGTGGTTTACAATTATGATCCCATTGGTCATACTGAAGTTAGCAAATTTATGGCTGCCGGCTCCGCTGGACACCTCATTCAGCCCCTTCTTGATAATCAGGTATGTACCACGACAGTTAGCTAATGTCAAGTTGAACAATATTGCATGCGACTTGCAATGAACAAAAACCACATTTCTTCGCCCTGTACGTGAGGTAGGGTAATAAACTATTTGAGACAAAGTCCGTTTTCTCTGAATTTTTTCATAAAAACAAGTCTAAATCGAACTTCCTGATCTACTAATCAGTTAACTTATTTTATACTGGTTAACTAGTGTGAACTACCTGTACCTGAACGTTCTTGTCATTTTTACTACACATAAATACGTGTAGTAATCATTTGGAAACCCGTTGAAAAAGTCGGTTTTTTGGGAACGCATTTTATGTATTACCCCGTTAAATGCTGATGTTGAATTTTTTTACTGTAATTTTTATCATAAACTAACGTTGATGTCTTTCATAAGATTTTGCACACAAAACTGTCTTGCTTGTTGCAGCTTGGAATGAAAAACATGGAAGGCATGCAAGATAAATCTTATTCACTAGAAAAAGCTATTGGAGTTATCAAAGATTGCTTTATATCAGCCGCCGAACGTGACATTTACACTGGTGATAGAATGAAACTAATGGTGATCACTAAAGATGGAATCAAGGAAGACAGCTTTGAACTTAGAAAGGATTAAAATGCAACATTATATTTTTTCTGTGTTATAATTAATGTCTTATATAAACGCTAAAACAATTTTCTATTACTCTAGTATTTATTCTCGTATCTTGAATTCACCCTTATTTATTTGTTGTTGTAGTGTTCATCATAATGATGAATGGAATGCAGTCCAATCTTAACTAATACTTGCTAGGGGTTGGATGCAACACTGTCTTCTGTTTCATGAGCAGAGGCTGGCTGGCCAAACTGTTGCCTGTTTGTGAACTAGAGGGAAACGAATGGGCTGATGGGTTGGCAAAGAAGGAATTGGCGCAGATCCTTATTGACCCTGAGCCCTCTGTTGGAGCTACCAGGAGGTTGGCAAATGGGAGGATAGGTGCAGGGCTGCCCAGCCTTAGACAGTCAAAACTCTTCATCCGACTCTCGAAAGGGAGGGCCAAGGAGGTGCTTGCACTGGGGAGGAAGGATATGAGGATCATATGTGGCCTGTTCACAGGTCACTGTCCGCTGAGGTACCTTCTTGCAAATATTGGCAAGTGCGAGGTGGGGCTACAAGTGGCTGAGCATGTGTAGTGTGTATGCGATGGACTCGGGATGTGTGTTTGGGAGGCCCTTTCTTCGGCCAGAAGAGGTGGCCAAATGCAGAACTTGTGGATGTCCTCCGCTTTGTGCGGTGGTGGTGTATAGGTGATGTCACACCAAATGGGACCAGTGCGTGGTGCCATTATCTGAGGATCATGGACGCCCTTACAATAGGCCCGTTGGTGGCTACAGTGAGCGTATCGCCTGCATCCACTGTTTCAAAAAACAAAAAAACTAGCGCTTGTGGAGGATCTCCCCTGCATACTTACCATGTAGGAAGGAAATGATACCAACTGTCTCTTTACTACCTAATGCGTTTAGTTGGTCCTGGTTCCCTCAATCACCTTTGAATGCTTGCTCTTGGACTGGTGGTGGAGTTTCGCACCTAACACTGCTGAGGCAGCAAGACAGTGCATCTATACCAGCCCACACAAATTACTCTTGTATTGACGTCCACTTGAATGTTGTTCGATCAGTATCAGTAGAATCAGATTCACACTAAAGGTTATAGTGGGTTCCCTACTGCCATCCACATAATGGTTAGTTTTTTGAGGTCCAGAAATAAGGTAAAGATGGGATACCACCATGAGGGAGGCAGAATGATGTAAGGGCTAACTTCAGTTCTTAATTATTTGGATATACGATTCAGCACCTATATTTATAGTGGACCACCGAATGAACAGAAGTTGAAAAAAGTTGAAGGTTTTTTCCCCAACAGGCATATTATTCGTTGTTTGCAGTGGGGGAGAGATACAATAAAATTCCAATAATACTAAATACGTTGGGAGTGTAATTTAAAAAAAGAAAAAATGGACATTGAGTAAACGTCGTAGGTAAATGAGTTAAATCGTTGAAATTGGGTTAAAAAGTTAAACAATTAAGTGATTGCATTGAAGAAATACAGTAAAAGCCGTTGGGATCGATATCAAAAACCCAAATGTGGAGCCGTGTCAAGAAATGATTGTTGGTAAGTCAAACACACGCCAGAAATTGATCGATTGTAAGCGTATCACTCGTGAGCTACTGACGTAAAGATGGTGAGAATTCGCAGGAAAGTGGTTGAGAAACGAACGGAAAATGTGGTTTCGTGAAAAAACTGTCGAGATAGTAAACTAAAATCTCGTTAAAATTAGGTACAAATTATTTTAATACATAGGAGAAATTGATTGAATTGTTAGTGGTCTTGGTAATGCGCTGCCATAAAATATTCATCCATGAAAATTAAGATAGTCAAACAAGCAATTGACAACAATAGTAATAACAGATTTATTTTCTGTTACCCCTTGAGAGTAACATTGTCCCGAAGAACAATCATAAAAGGGTTGATGCCTCAGACATAGCTTTCGTTGTTTTCATGCAGTTGGAGTGCCACAATACGTGAAAATTATTGGCGCAGGGGGGAGAGTGTTGTGAGAAATGAAACCCTGCGTGCTGCTTCACACCAGATATTTTTATTTGGCCATTTGTTAGGATTTTAAAAACAAGACTTTTGACCAATTAATTATACAATTTAAAATTATTCCACTCCCTTGTTTTACTTCTGCCCAATAACGTGTGAAGAAAATGACAAATGAGTTAAGTATTACAACAATAAGGCTGGATTCAGCGCACAAGTGGTAGAAACAAGACTAACACCTGCCAATAGCAGTAATAACAATTGTATACCTTCTATAAAATAAAGACAAACCGAACAGGAAAAATAACATAAAATTAGACCAGAGAGAAAGTGGGAATAGTAATCTATAATTAGAGTCAATTATTAGGAAGGACAAACTGGTGATTCAAAGGCTGTGCGAAGGGTTACGGCCCCCAGGGACATCAATTTTTCCCAGGGGGCACCATCGGTTTGCCCAATTCCTTTCCTCTTAATTTTATTCCTGAAAAAAAGGAAGTACAAGCGGAATAAAGCTGATTAATTAGATTGATATCACAACTTAATTATACGCCAGTAGTAACTTACCAAGGACCCGCTCCATTTTACTGAGAATTGCTTGATTCGGAATGCCTCGCCCAGCTTCGTAGTCATTAACGACCTGGGGTTTCTCATTGCATCTCTGAAATAATGGATATTATTAATGGTAATGGAACGCGATGAATAAAAATTATAATTAAGCGCGTTACTTACAGTAGCGAAGTCTTTCTGGCTCCAGCCTTTGGACTGACGACCCTGCTGAATGATTTTCCCCAATGAAAGAGGAATAGTTTCGTGTCTCAACTCCTCAGTTTCACGATCCAACTTTGCAGTGTTCTTAGTGGCTAAGTGCTGCTTATTTTGACCCCCACCCCCTGCGAAAAAGAATAAACTAAAATAAAAACGTTAACTGATTAAGCACAATAACAATTGAAATATAAATGAAATTTAAAATATTCGTGATTACTCTTCAACTTTTTTTGAAGATTTCTACCCAAAGTCATAATATTGGTTACAGTCCTGATTGACTTGGACTCATAATTCATTCAACGGAAACTTCGACTTAGAACGTTTTGACACGATAAAAATTTATTTGGGGGCGAGTAATCTGTTCTAAAATATGACTTAGTGGACTTAGTAAGCCCTATTTTGAACCAAAAGAGTACAGAAGACACAGTAGACGTATTGTAGTCCAGTTCAAGTGGCAAGTTAACACGAAATACTTTTTATGGCCGCTCAACGAATGTATGTCTCTAGAGGAGTTGAAAGACTGGTAACCTTGCCCCTCTCAAACACATTATAACTGTGTGCACTAGAAGGTGAAGGCGTGCTTGGACATATCCAGCTATTTTTAGGTTTTTGTACGTATTTAAAAAATTAGAGGGCAAAGAATAGGGAATACCACTCCCCAATATATCAGGCAATAGAACAGAGAAAAGACGGGATAATATACTTGTACTTAAAAGTCAACGTAATGTACAAGTACCTAGGAAAGCTGAGTGAACACTAGCATTATTGGGTTTGAGACAGTTTTAAAAGGTGCGCGGTTGATGCAGGCACGCAATTTATTTACTTTTTCAATAATCTTTTTCCTTTAAGCACGATAAGTTACCAAATATTGTGTATGCCTTACACATTGAATTAGACAGAGAACTAAAAGAAGGTTTAACAAACAAACAGAATCCCGTTTCGCAGTTTTTTTGGAAATAAAAAAAAGAAGCAAAAAATTGCCATTTGGTGAATCAGTGAGATTTCCAATAACTAGGCCGCAGTATTACACTTAATACGGCTTTGATCATTCGGAACTGTTAGTCACAAACGCCATCGCTGGCTACTGCCTTCAAAATTTTAAATTGAATCACTCGACTGTGGATTGAATTATGGAATCAAAGTGCTCATCCCTCTCTTCGTCAATTTAAAGTTGTAACTCCTTTTTCAACAGTGGTCCACTGCAGTTCCCGCTTGATAATTTTCAATGCAGATGTCTACATTTTCTTTATGCCAGTCTTCTGTGCTACAGTGCTCCCCCCCCCCCCCCCCACAACACACAATCGCTCTCTGTCGACCAGCTATGAAAAGACAAATTAATACATCTTTTTGATTCATCAGCTCTTGGAGTTTGTGGATTGGTTCATTAATGTCAGTTTCGTTTCAGACAATGGGGTGCCCTGACATGGTGCATGGATGAAGTTGTGCACAAAAACTGGTTTGCAATTTGGGCTTGAATGGTGGCGTCGGAAGAATGACCACAACTCCAAACGATTCATTCGTACAGTGGTCCGATCATTTGCAGTTCTCTGCGCATAGTGCCACCTCTGCAGCTTTTCACATATTGTGTCACCATAATGAATATTTCATAAATGAAAGAATCACAACTGTATAATAAATCAAATAATGTGAACCGGCATTAGGTCATTTGAGTTAAACGAGAATCAAGTAGTTGGGGCAAAACTAACGCGTACGACACGTTAATGAATTAATCTAAGCGATAATCATCAAGTTCCTCGAGGTTGAATGAACTTCACTCACATTTCTGCTGCGTCTCCACAGGAACCCCTTCACGGCGAGCTCGGTTGATCGCCTGTAACAACCATCAAACGACTCATTGACATAATAATAAAACATTAACGGTAATTGCAACATAGTTAGCAAACTGAAGAATCATGACGAAGTTATTGCAACGCAGTGGTGATTGATATGCGGGATGATTAGTCAAATTCAAAGGTTAAAACGTCGCCGCCACGTAAAGGATTACCAATAGACCGAATGCCCCAATTTACCAATAAATCGAGCGATTGAGAAAACGCAAGTCAGTAAATACGGGTATCCCTAAAAATAAACAGTAAACGCCACATACCTGTTCGGTTTTCAAGGTGGACGCTTTTTGGGGTTTTTTACGTATAACGGTGACCGTTTCCCAGTCAGCCATCGTGGACAGAGATTTAAATTTAATGTAACGGTCAACGGAGCTTGACAGAAATTTACCGAACGTAGAAACTATGAGAAACGTGCGGTTGCAGTTTTATCACAGTGATATATAGATCTGTTTGGCAAGTGCATATCGATCATTCCATGACGTTGCCCCTGGCAGGGTGTAGCGAAATGGTAACTAACCAAACACCAAGCACCTGGAACGAGCTGTGCTATTTCCAAATATTTACGTTTCGACCCATAAATTTTGTATCCTATTTAACAACTTGGAACGAATTTTTACTGATGAAAGACTTCATTTAACACTTAGCCTCGCTTCTCAGAATAATTAACTATTCTTTTAAAAACTTAGGACATAGGCAAAGTTTGCCTTCATGAACGCTGAATATTCGTTATTTGAACCTAGCAGAAGGTTATTACATTCAACTGTTATAAGTGTCAGAGGCACGTGTTTACGTTTTTATTAGTGAATTCGGCTGCAAACTGCGATTTATTTGTATTCGTCTCAAAGATTAACTATTGATGCACATGTCTCAGGTGTTCCTTAATAAACGGCCGCCGATATGAAGAATAAACCTCTCAGACACAAAGAACAAAATACTTTTAAAGTAAGTGAGTTATTTGTATTCGAGGAAATATGTTCTATGTGTTAATTTAGTGTCTTAGGCATTCTAACAGAAGCTAACTCTTTTTGTGCCAAATAAGTTACACCGCGAATTTTAGAAAAATGTTGAAAATATATGTTACATATTTTGAATGAATTCTAGATTTTAAATTTTGTGGATGCTACATAACTTGGATTGGTCTGGCTAGAGAATTCGTATACGTCCCAGAAATTTGCTGAAGCTCAAAAATTCATTGAAACTCTGGTTTGGACGAAACATCGCGTGATGGGTTATTTCCAATGATTTCAGTATTCATAATGGAATGAGGCTACTCACATCGAAGGCTCGAACAATTTTGTACGCTTCACGTTTTTTATTTGTCCATTCAGTTTTTGAATATGCTTGCCAGGGTTAAATCTAAACTACTACGTGTAGTAGTAGATGAAATCGCTGTAGATTTTCTATGACTTACAACTCTTACAATACTCATGGTCGAAGTTACTGCAATGAGCAGAGGCCTAAGGAAAAGCTTCGCACTGAGCTATAGAGAACATATTCTTTGTAAATGTATGAAAGTGATGAATTAAAAGAAGAAAATCTACAGGATCTAAATATCCTAGAAGGAGGATGCCTCCAAATTATTGTGTTTTTTCTTCTTTTTGTTTTGTTTTTTGCTTACACATATGAAGTCATTCATCGTGTGACAGGCTGGTGTTTCTGACCAATGGCATCAGAGTTGTCTCACGACCATTTTTGGGCGGTTACAACCCTTCAGTACGCAGTATCCCTCAGTTTTGAATTGATCTTCTTGTGCCTCGTTCAATATATCCTCCAGTCAGCTTCTTCTCTCCTTTGATTGTAGAACGTTATTTCCTGAATCTGGGATCAGCACCTCTTCCCCTGATCTCCTGGAGGCTTGACCTCTTAGCCATGGCAGGCTTGTGGATTGTGTCATTTTAATTTGTAATCAGAGCAAGAGAATGAATAGTGCTTGTTTATCAAGTTAGGCACATCGTTATTTGTCAAACTACTGCTTCAACTTTACTTCCTCTAATGCAAAGAATTTAGTAGCAACCATCGAATGAGACCACTCTCACATTGATAGTATCAACTATTGTGAAGATATCGTGCGCGTGACTTTTATGTGTATATTCCCCACCTAATGACTGTTATTGGTGTATTCCTCGCTTACTGGTTGCCAATGGACTTGCTACCAGTATCCCCCTTCAGGATATTGTGAAATTGTCAGCAAAGGCAACGAATTCACGGTTTATTGTGAGAGAAGAAGAATTCTTTCTTCATGGCTGTTAAAAAGAGGAGCAGCGATGCTATGTATATTAATACTATATTAAAATTGATAAATTGTAATTCAACATGAACAGTCAAACCATCGAAGTCACTTTTTACATTTATTTTCAGTTTGAGCCTTTCTCCCAGAGAATAGCTAACATCAAAGTAGATGTTTTTCACAAAGTAAGCCACAAATATGATCAAGACGACGAAGAGGAGACAACTTTCTTCTACCAGACCTTGGAAAAATGGGCACTGTTGAATTTGTCAGAGCCGTTTGAGAACCTCAGGCGAGATTTAGGCTCTCAATTGAAAATTCTTCCACAGTTAATTAAGCGGAAAGACGTTATTGTGCCCATTTTGCACAACCATCTACAGAATAAGGACCTTCTTAATCTACAATGTGTCTTGGAGTAAGTTTTTTATTTCTCGGAGGATTTATAACGTATTGTATTTTGGGTTCATAGTTGAAGTTCGTTCTATTCATTTATTGAACCTTACATTATGCATGTTGTCGTTATTTGTCCAAAATATCGTTTATTAAAAACCTCGTAAATAATTGTTGCAGGCTTGTAGTGGCGTTAGCCAAAGATCTGCGTCAAGACTTTCACCCGTATTTTCTCGCCACTTTTGGCAAAATGATTCCTTTGATTGAGTCGAAGAACCCCGAGCTGATGGAATGGACGTTCCAAACTTTAGCTTATTTATTCAAATTTTTGTGGCGCTATTTAATTTCGAATTTGAGCGAAGTTTTTGAATCTATTTTGCCTCTGCTGTCATCTCGCAAGCCGTGGTACATAAATAACTTTGCCGCTCAAAGTTTTGCGTTTGTGGCTAGAAAAGTGAATGACCCGTCCAAATTGGTCAAATTAGTGATGCGCTCTCTGAAGAGGTTTCCTGACGTAAGTCGCTCTATTTTATCGTATCCATGAAACATTCTCGCATCTTCAATGCGCATAAATTTGATTTTTTCTAGAATTACTGTATGCCTCGTTTTAGCAATGGTACATTTGCCAATTTTTGGTGAAATAACGCCCCTAAGCTTTCTTAGCGTTGTTAGACACTATTTTACTCATCCTACTCCTGCGAAGTAAGAATGGAAAGTATCCAAAGCTGTTTCAAAAAAAGTCCAAAATCCAAATCATCATTTGTAGAAATGTTTAGCGTTGATATGAGAACCATATCAATTCCACGTCACGGGTACGAGTAAAATAAACCTTCAACTATGGTTGTGGTGATCAAGATACCATCTTTCCTCTCTTTTCTACAAACATTTTTGTTAAATTTTTATTTTTCTCGTAAAATCAAATAATTAGAAGCCATCCACAAAATTTCGGAATGCATACCATCATCTCCTTCACTAACTATTGAGTTTATTTCTTACAACTCCTATGAAGCAAACTGAGACCCTCCCCAAAAAACTTCAGGTTGGCGGTCTAAAAAATCTTGTTGGTTGAGATCGAGGGATAATTGGGGTATTCAATCAATTACACAACGTCGTGGCCAACGTTTTTCTGTCTCCAAAGTACAACATGCTCCACGATACATTTGAGTTTTGATAAAACCTCAGACTCTCGTTGTGTCTGATAGTGTTTGCACTTCTTCTGGGAAATATGTACATACTGCGATACTCCCATCGTAGGCACCCCAATGATCGTAGTCTGACGAAGATTCATATTCCGAGGAAACTCGGGGTATGGGATCAAAGCTCGGATTGATGTAATTTTTGCCTGAATCAGCGGCACATCAACATTTCCAAACCCCTGGTAACATGCATGTAACCCCTATTCTGAAAAATTTGTATGAGAGCAAAATCTGAACGCTCAGTATTTCAACTGTGTGTATTTCACCACTTGATGAATATTTAGTCAGAAGTACAGATACCAAGTTATAACAGATAGATTTCGCTATTTAGGACCGGAGGATAAGTAGTCACTTCAAAGTATATTCCACTTTCCCATAAAGCTCAGTTAGTTATACCAAATCACAAAAGAAAATATCTGGTGCGTTGCAACACACAACTTTCCTTAGCTCTACGTCAATTCACTTTGTACATGGCCTTTGAACTTGGTCAAACAACACGTCACAGCAGCAGGAAACGGTAGCCCGTACAGTTCTGGAATTTATTGTGCTGCTCGTACTCATTCCAAGACCTTTATTGATCAATTGGTACACAGAAAATTAATGAGGCTGTAAACACGGATTTTTTGAAGAAGGATAGTAATTACTTTTGCAGAGTTATTGGGTAATAACTGTTAGAACTGGTAGTATGCGAAACGGCAGTAGTTGAAATTCAGGAATTTCTGGAGTGAGCCCCATGTATCTCATGAGCGTTTTTAAACACTCGCCATTTAGGTATTGGATTGGACTACAATACCAATTTTTTTTAAACATTCTACTAACATTCCAGCGGAGGTTATAAGAAAAAAATCGCGCTAAAAACGCTTTTCGTCGAAAATAATAATTTATTGTGCTGCTCTCGTCATTTTCCCACTAATGGGAATTTTATGGTTTAATTCCCTTATTGAGAGCTATCAATATAAAAAATGTAATCAACATCGTTAGAGCCGTTTTTGAGAAAAAAATTTGGTGTTTTGATCACTATGATAACTACAGTTAACTTTCGGTGGATTTTGTTCATACCCTTATTTTTGCGTCCCATGGTAACCTGTAGGCTAGACATCAAGTTTCAGCTGATTTGGTACGGTTGTTTTCTCTAAAAACCGCACTAAAATCGATTTCGTCGAAAGTTTTGATAATTTATTGTGCTGCTCTCGTCATTTTCCCATGGATGGGAATTTTATGGTATAGTTGCCATATTGGGAGCTATCAATATAAAAATGTAATCAAAATCGTTAGAGCCGTTTTTGAGAAAAAAATTTGGTGTTTTGATCACTATGATAACTATAGTTAACCTTTGGTGGATTTTGTTCATACCCTTATTTTTGCGTCCCATAGTAACCTGTAGGCTAGATATCAAGTTTGAGTGGATTTGATACGGTAGTTTTCTCTAAAAATCGTTCACAGACACACGTACACACACAGACCATTTTCCCAAATAGTGTTTTTCGGACTCAGGAGGGTCTGAAACGTAAAGATCTGAAGAAAACTCAAAATTTTTTTTTCAGCCGATTACATAACTTTCCTTTCTACTTCGTAGAGCCAAGGAAAGTAAAAAGTACGAATTTGTTTGCATGTGATTAGTTAATGCCTAATACTTTTACTGTTCCAACAGGGAGTTGAAGGATGTGGTCGTCTATTTTTCGAAATTATCAAAGGAGTACCTGGCCAGTTCCACAGTTGTGCCGAATCAGTTTTCAGTGCATTTATTGACAGTGTGAATGAGCACAACTCTCCTCGGGCTTTCTCCGTTCTTTCTTCCTGTCTCTCGTGTGTACTCAAAGAAATTCGTGCTGCACACATAGATTTGCTCTGGAGTGTGCTTTTAGTAAGTTAACACAATTTTAAAATCATATCACCATCGTGTTAGTTTCTGTTTCTCTGTGGTTATTATTATACAACTATTTGCACGGTTCCTACAATTTTCGGTGTTTGGATTATCAGAGTTCATAGTTCGTATTTAATTAGCCCTGTTCCTTCGTTCATCAGTATAAGTCCCAACAGAAATAATTCCCCCTTTTTTCAAGATGTTTCTCCCCAACACACCTTCAAGCCATGTCATAAGCTAAGGTTGAAGTTTCTGATGTGCCTTTTTTAAATGTATTGTTGGACGTGATTGTGGGGGAGAGTTAAAATATTGGCACATCGTCAATGAACGTATCAATGTACATCAAGAACATCAAAAGTGTACATGGTAGGGGTAGGGATGGTTGTCACGGTTCACTTGTAAATAATACTTGGTTACGCCTAATGTTGACTGTATTTCAATACCACTTTCAAAGCCTAGAGCTTTAGTTTCCAATGTGTCTAGAATAGAAGGAAGGTGAGGTTCTTACCCCTTGATTTTACAGTAAAATGGATCCTAATCATTTGTCAACGCTATCCTTTCTCAACTACGCTCAACTTTTTTTCTAGCTCAAGTTGGAGGCTTTTTACGCCGCTTGGAAAAATGAGAGTGATGCTAGTTGGGGTGGAACTGTTCACAAGACTCTCCAGTTGCTGCTTCAAGCTGTTGAATATAAAATGGGAGCCATGGTCTCTAATCCGGAGAATCTCGTCAAAATCATATTGGTGCTAGTTCCTGAAAAAGGAATTACACTTTGGTCGGATACTCTCATTGATATCTGCGCAGCTATTCTGTTATCTCCCTCTATCAAGTTGACGCAAGAGCTGAGCAGTAAAATAGTAACTGTGGTAAGTAATTAAGTTCAGAACTGTTCATGGATAACTCTGATGTCAGTCGAGCGTTAACCTTGATTTTATTTCTCTTATAAAATTACCCATATTTCAATGGGTTCCATGGTTCAATGTAAACAATGAACCTCAGTCATTCTAAAGTGAATTTAATGCAAATTTGTCATATTTAATTTTACGGTAACGTTGAATGCATAACACATCACTATGAACTCCATTTGCACTCGTACAAGTTGGTTGTTACGCAAAAACCGATTGCGATTATGTAAATTGACAAACACCTAGTGCTTATACCACGAAGTATGAAGGTATTGTGACGAAGGGGTGTCCATGAGAACAGTCTCCTCTGGGCAACACATCTTAGCCTTTCTCCTCTGGTCACACAACTGGACCAGTTGTCTTTTGACTGGCATGAGGATTGATAGGTGACATACCGACTTCAGAACTGAGTTTAAGGCAGTGAGTACTCAAATACGCTGTTAGCCACATGGAGAATATTCTTTCCTACTACGTCATTATGCCTCAATTTCATGCCTTGAGGAAGCGAGCTGCTTTTATAAAATTCAATCAGTTTTCTTACTCCCTTTCCTTCACTATTATTTCAACTCTCCTGCTCTCTGCAATATCTCAGTATTTCCCTTCAGATTGCTAATATCGGCCATGCCCAAACCCTACAACCACTAGGTGTCAGCCAGTTGCCACCTGTCACCTTACCCAACCACCCATTAGGGTTCTCCTTTGACGAGGTTGCACTTCATTACTGTATGAGTTAACAAACAGAATATCGGGTTCTGGAGCTAAATACGTCTTTGGGATGGGAACTCCGTGCCAGGGTTTTTCATGCAAATATCGATTGACTGCATCTTTGGAATGTGATGGAATTATTGCACGACCACAAGAGACGATTCATGAGACAAAAACGTACTGAGGTGACGTAATGCCTCGTTTATGCGTGTATACTCTACCGCAGACCTGGAAATTTAATCAGATTTGATTGAAACTGTGTGGAACATTGGTTGCTAGAAATTTAGGTTTGCGCAGGAGCATTCCTGTCTTAACGATTTTGCAGGACAGTCAAGCAACTGGGAAATCTTGCCACGTATTTGAAAAACGTATATTACCCAAATAATTGGATCTCATCAAATCAATATCACTACTACGAAATTGTTAAAAACCTACTAGAGGGACCTGGTTAACACGTTCACTGCGACAGTAATTGTTTGAAACCGATTTTCTGCGCAGCAACTTTTTTTGTCTCCATTTCTTTCTTTTTGGAACCAAAAAACATCTGATGACTTGTAGTTCAAATTTCATTAACCTTTGACTTTGAAAAACGTTTGTCGATAGGTGGTCGACGCCCGCCAGACTACAGGAAACTCTTACCTTTGGCGGGTGGTCGATGGGCGTTCTGTAGGTGAATTTATAATACTCTAAAAACCAAGCTAAGCTGTAAAGGGAACAGCTTTTATAACAGAAAACGAGTTTCTAGCTTCTACGTGAAAAGATTATGTACCTAAGTAATTAGAAAGGAGGCCCAGCAGCTTTTTTTGGTATAAAAATGAGAAGACAACACGAAATACACTCAAAAGTATAATTCACAAGCGTTTCATAGAAAAGTATTTTGTACATATTATAAAAACGATAAAAAATTGATAAAACGACGCAACGATAAAGAATTATTATTATTATTATTACTGAAAATATTATTAAGTATATTATAACGGCACAAGAAAATTTATACATTGTAATCAAAATCAATAAAAAAAATAAATCCAGAAGCCAATTCTTCCTCAAATACCAATCGTCTCTTCACTCCACGTCTGCTCATCTGGACAAAAAACAGCAGATTAAAATACGCACTAAAAACATGAAACGCACAGAAAAAATATCTGGTGCGTAGCAACACACAACTTTCCGCCACCCCTTTAAGTTCGAACACCACCTACATAGGCGGGCGCTATATCTTCGTTCAACGCATTTTTACAGGAACATTTATAGAAAACAAAATGTAGGGACTAGTTAGCTGAGAGTACTCCAAAAGTTTGATCGAAATCGTTAGAGCCGTTTTTGAGAAAATTGGAATACCGATAAATTAATATTCGACAAGTCTCCTTTTCTGAGTTAACTTGGCTTATATCTCCGTTCAACATATATATACAGAAATAGTTATGGAGAACAAAATGTTGGTATGGGTGACTAAAAGACACTTCATTAGGATTTATCACATCTGGTGAAAAAATTACCCTGGAACTTTCGGAAATGTTCGAAAAAACGTTATTTTCAACACATTTTCATTTTTATCTCTGCTCAATGGACTTTCAGAGGAACATTTATTGAGAACAATATGTAGGTATTAACTATTCGAAAATATCCTGAGAGTTTGATGATAATCGTTGAAGTCATTTTGCCAAAAAGCTTAAAAAACCTATTTTTGCTTCATAGGTCATTATCTCCGTTCACCGTATTTTCATGGAGATATGTATAGAGAAGAAAAGTTAGGTATTAATTAGGAGAAGATAATTTGAAAGTTTAATCAAAATCGTTAGAGCCGTTTTCGAGAAAAATGCGAAAAACCCTAGTTTTTGGTACATTTTCGTCCCCCCCCCCTTCCCATCGGCCGAAATCGTCCATAACCTTATTTTGGTGTCTAAAAAAAAATAACAAACAAAACAAAAAAGAACCAGCTCAATCGGATCAGCCGTTCGCCCGCAAATCGAACTACAGACACACACACACACAGACATACACACAGACATACACACAGACATACACACAGACATACACACAGACATACACACGGACCTCTCTCCGAAATTAGGTTTTTTAGACTCAGTAGGGTCTGAAACGTAAAGATCTGAAGAAAACCCAACTTTTTTTTTTGGGCCGATTACTATACTTTCCTTCCCTTCGGGTAGCGGAAAGTAAAAAATATAATAGAAAGTTTATTCATTTTACTCTTCATTAGTGGTTATTTCATAGCTATTTATTCATAACTTTCGATGCAAATAATATTTGGCGTAAGCTAATAAAAAGTATTGAGTAAATCACTTACCGTATGAGAAAAACGAAAAATCGATCTGGTGGACGGCGAAGGCTTGGTCATAAACTTGGGACCTTTCACTACGTTGAGTCTGAAAGGGAACTGGCTTCGAGTCGGCTGGACGTGTTGGGGTTTATCTGAATAAGGGAAGGGAGATGTCGACAGGTCGTCGACGTCTGCGAGGGGGAAGGGGGTCTCATTTGTCGACTACGTGCCGACAGCCGCAGTGAACGTGTTAATAAGGTGGACTGTATTTCCAAATAACACCCCGAGCGTTTTACCATCCCTGCCTCTTAGTTGCCTCTTTCCTTTGGAAAATTGCGACACCACCAAAGTCCTGAGCCCTCCAACCTGAAAGGATCACCAGGAAACGGGGACAAAATAACGGGATGGAATAAGTGAAACAGACCCTCGTCCCCCCTCAGCCAGGAAATGCTGGAAATGTTGCAATGGGTATACACTGTTTTCCTTAATCGCAGTAAACCGGGGAAAACCAATGAGAAATAATTCGGTAGCGTCTCGATTGGTAACTTCACGCGTGGGCAACGGTTCGAAGAGAGTGAGAGACAGGAGAAGGCAGCTGGAGGTTTAGGAAAGGTGTGCCGTAGAAGGGCGGGGACAAGCGTGTCAATGGGCTTCAAATGCTGGCATCCTAGTTGCCAACTCCACCATTTCAACGTTCCTGAAGCAAATACTTGCATTTACACCTCGAACCTAACCGACTTTTTTTTTTCTTTTTTTGGAAAAATGCGATAATCTGAACTCACGTTTTGATTGATGGTTCTCACATTGAATATTGTGCCCCTGTCCTGACTGACTCCTATTAAAGGTACCAGGTGATCGTGGTCTAGTGGATAAGACATTGTTCATAATTCTCGACGTAAAGTTAAGGACTGTGGATCGGAGCTCCACGTGGCGCCAAACGTGGGGTGCCAATTGTACTGAGGTAGTTTGGAGATGCTTGTGAAGAGCTGCTGACTCAGGCAAAAATTACGGCAATCGCGCCGGAGCTCCGATCCACAATCCTCGACTTACGTCGAGAATTATGAACGAATGTCTTATTATCCACTAGACCACGATCACCCGGTGTCTTTAATAGGAGTCAGTCAGCACACCCGTTTCATCTATTCAGTGCTTGTAAGATGTGCTTGTGTGGAGGCAGAGTGTGCTTAAGAGCCCTACACTGAACCAACATTACCCATTCATGCATTCTTCAGCCACCCATTTTACCCTGAGTACATTCTCTGACTATGATCACGATCTTCAAATATGCAGTCCGCTCGCTTGACATCAATTCTAGCCCTATCAAATAGCAATAAGCTATTCCCTTAGTATCTCATCAAAGGACGCGAGTTCTCTGTTAACACAGAATTGGATGTGATTTGAAGGCTGCCCAACCCCAAAACACAAGTCGACGACTAACATTTAGACTTTTTTGAACCGAACTAATTAATTTAATTTGCATGTTCCTGAACTGACATCAATTCTGCCAAATAAAGGGTTGATTACTTCACATGACCTCTTCTTTTCAGTTCTGGTTATCAGGTAATTTGGTAGTCTCTTCACTAGCCCTATTTGACCACTACTGCTGTTCTTGGATTTAAATAAATCGTTAAATGTAAAACCTAAGAAGTTCACTAATAAGTAATGTGTTTATTTGTTTATGACAGTGTATGGGTTCCCTCAAAGGCGACGATCTCTTGACTTTCGTCAATAAAACCAAGTCTTACTTTGGTTTCGAAGGCCTAATTCTGCCCCAGTTCTTGGCGTTCTGTTCGTCGAATCCGCCCTTAAAGATGCTAGAACACCTCTCTGCACTTATTTTGGACAAACAGCCCCTACCCTTTCATTTGGACGCATACAGTTCGTGGGTACCGTACTACTTGGATTTTTCTGAAGCTAGGTGAGTTTTTCTTTTTAATTTAAGAAGGAATTGTGGATGAAAATGGTTTTACCTGCCACCCAATGCCCATTTATCACTGCCATTTGTTGGCCATTAGCGCCCTCTGGGTACTAGTTTCACCGTTGTGGTTTCTCGAGTTTGCATAATCAAACTAGTTGTATCTATGTCTTCTTATAATTTTTGTTGCTTAGTCTTCTAAAGTAGGTAGAAACATTATGTAACTGGGTGAAACAGATTGTTGGGTTTTCTTCAGATCCTTACGTTCTAGGCTTTTGAGGCTGACAAACAGTGTTTGAGGAAATGACAGGTAATAAAAACACCCCTCCCTCTTTGGATGACGGGCATGCTGCCCATCGTCCAAAAAAGCAAAGGCGGGGGCGAGCAAGTATTGGGCCTTCCTCTTCCTCATAGTACTTCAGGCCATCGGGCTACTACAAGCACTGATCCTTTTGCAGTGGACCCAAATGGATTGGCAATCTATCAAAGCTGCTGCTACTCCCAGCTGATTCACTGTCAGCTGGCACATATGAGAGTGAAGGTTACAGGCCTAGTTACCAATCATTTGGCAAAAATTACTAGGCTCGCCACCAAAGCTAGGTGCGACCAAGTGTCTGTGTTCCAAGTTACAGCCTCATTGCAGGAAACTGTGGCAGCAGCGGTAAGGGAGGAGCTGCGTAAGGCAATTTCCCAGCAGCCCACCAAATGGCAATGCAGCCCCTGGCCCCTCCGCGCAGCGTGCTGCCATTCCCATTCTGCCCAGCATCTTTCCTCCTTGTTTTTGATTCTTCATCCCTGCGAGTTGCCCGCTCTTATGGCTGAGCACTGCTCAGACAAATTAAGCGGTGCACCTGCAGTATGCTTCAGAGCAGAGAGTGTGAGGGTTGTATAGGGTAGAGCGCGAAAGTGAATTTAAAAAGCAAATAAAAATTACGGGAATGTTGCGATGTATAGTGTACAGCAATGAATGCGTACACAACTTATGTAAGTATACATGAGGGGTTGTTATATGGAGCAGCACCTGTGAATGTTGTCTGACTTGTGAATGCACTTTGTAACTATTCTTTAATTCAGTTTTCGCCGGACCACGTATAATCTTGATCTTTTATTATCTTCAACTGAATTTCGATTTTGGTTTACTATTCATTCTGAATAATAACCCTGTTTTCGGTCACAAAAATTTTTTACAACCCCCCCTCAAAATTTGATACTTTACGTTTCAAGACATGGGGATTCCAAATCTGCAATGTCCGTCCATCGTCCCCAGTCCCAGTGAGAATAATAAACCATTGTGTAATAATTTGCAGGGTTTTTCTTATAGCAAGAAACTTGTTTTCTCACGGTTGTTAACACATCATGTTTGGGTTTTCAGTGGATGCAAGCCGGATGTTTTCGCGAACTTCTACCTGGAGTTACTAGAACAATGTGACATTGCCAATATTTCTGAGTTGGACGATTGCGCTAATGTACTTATTGTGGTCCCCAACCTGCGACCCATCAACAATCAAAAAGCCATAAATGTCGTCAAAACGTTCGTTAACAAATTATGCAACGAGCTAATAACTTCCTCTGAAGCTCACGAAAGTAGAATTGATGTTTTAGTGTCAATTTTACCTATCGCGGTCGACACAGTCATCAAATTGAAACCGAAAGAAGGTCTCTCGGTTGTGCTTGCTCCGGAAGTTCTACTGCCCCCTCTTCTGAAGTATTCATCAGCTAATAGGCTCGACGTTTTGAGGTCGTTGGATTTCTACGTAGCGCGCGATGAATCGAAATTACTTGGCCCGCATGTTGATGAAGTTCGCAAGCTGGTTCTTCCTTTAATGGGATCTCCTTATCACAAGGTAATTGGTTTTTTTTTCGAGCATTTGCATAATTTTGTAACGCATGGGGTTTAAAATATCCAGCTTTAGTTGTGTATTAGGGAAATAGCTCGGTTGGAATGCGTGTTGTAGTTTCTTCTATTGATAATCCTGTTTTATGGACTTTGAGGCCTTTGGGAGCTGTTTGATCAAATAACTGATTTCTGGTTTTATAAGTTTCCCGGATGCAATGTGCACTGAATTTAGGACTCTCGTTAAAAGTAGTTGCATATTTATACGTGTAATGGATACAATTCAGTTCGGGCGTCAATCAATTACAATATAGCGTGAGAGTGAAGTAGTATGGAAGGCGTTCAGAGGAGAATAGGCTGAATCAATCGTAGCACAGCGCGATCGCGGATCCGTAACCATTCTTTCGCTCAATCCAATCGTGCCCGTAACATATGTATTGAAGTAAGAATGATGGTGGTTCACCTGGGACCTGAGCATGACCTTCGTTTCCATTATTCATGTTCAGCACATTTAGAATGAAGTAGCCGACCAGCGGTTAAAATACCCATTTTCGCTTGATCTTCTACTTAATATTGATCTCTGCAGTACAAAGTTTGTGTAATCATAAACTAATTTGTAACAATCTTCCAGGTGCGATTACTTGCTTGTCACATTCTGTGGAATTGTGAAACGTTACTGACAGAAAGCAACGGCATAATGGCAGATCTTTTGGAGTTGGCGTACAAAGCAGAGAACGTTCCGTTGTCCATTACGGATTACCGGGAAAAGATTAAAATTCTTCAAAAGCTCAGTTGCAAAACTCCTTCTATTAACGAGGCTGTGATGAAAGAGGTCGTCGACGGTAAAATATTTCTTCGCTACTTTCTCGGATCGCTATTCCTCAACTTCAAGTTGGTTTGGGAACCCCTGTGTTCTTTTGTGGTTTCGTATTCACAAGCAATGGCGGTTTCTCATTTCTGGGACGTTTTTCACAACTACTTCAATGAGGTGGTTGAGAAGATCAATGATCCGCATGAACAATCTTCATCGTCAATTCTTTTCAAAGGTTTGTTTATGCGTTTCTGTAGTTGTTAATTATTTTTAAATTGAAGTTGCTATGCTCTATAAATTGTTTCGTTACAGGAACTCATTTATCGAAAATGATAAAGGAGCAAAGGGATCTGAATGAGCGTCCTGACTTTATAAACTGTCGTATACTGTTGTTGAAAGTACTGGAAGAATGTGTTTCAATCTGCGAAATGAAAAATAAAGATTTAGTGACTGTATTTTTGAATTTTTTGAAGTAAGCGTGCGTTTGTGTTTACTATACACATAAATATTTACAACATGTGTTTGTCTCCAATATTTTTCACACGTATTTTAATTTCGTTTTCAAGTGTCGAATATTTCAAGAAAAACGCTGAGGCGGCAATTACGTGGGACATTACCAATAAAGCTGATGATGATGCAAATCTCACGTCAGAACCCATGGACGTGAGTGTGAATGACGATGATTCCAAGCTGAATGTTTCAGAAGCTTCTAACGGCATTGAAAATGGATCAAACACAGTTTCATTGAGCAATGGTTGTACGATTCTGGATGTTGCGAGCGAAAATGAGGTCAGTGAAGTGCTTAATGATGAGGATGCAGAAATTAAAGGAGAGTTGAACGATGGTGAACCAGACTTTGAGAAAAAAAGCCGTTGGATAACTAAGTGAGTTTTTAATAAATTAAATGTGTTCGTTACTTGTTAATATATATGTTCTAGTGCTGTTAGCCAGAAAGTTATATTCACTTCAAGATCCTACGAAAAATCCTGACGCCAGCAGTTAAGCAGCAAGCTAAGCTGATGCTGCAGCGCCTTGGCATCCACGCTCTCTACAACAACATTTCGGGTACAGTTCTGACTTACCTGGTCTCTGCAAAGGGCAGCGCGGCATAGAGAAACATCTAACTTGAGTCACTGCTTCTTTTGTAAACTTTCCACCTTCAACTCATTGAGAATGTTGTGACTACGAGGTGTTTAGAAATCCTTATAAAGACGTCATGAGACGCAGCCAATTCATGATTCAACATAATCCATGTATATTCCTCCTCATGTCTCAGTACGACCATCAGGACCCCACTCTCCTGCCACGCTGTACTCAAGCTGTATCACCATTCATTTCAAGCCTGTCAGGGTCTTATAACTTGTTAGTACCCAGGAACCTGTACGTGAATTACTTGTATAAAAAAAACTCCACGATTCTCTTCTTATAAGACCATGGCATTTTTCACATCGTTTAGTTTAAAATAATATTTATTTAAAGCCCTACTTTTCCTTTTATGACTTGAAGTGATGTCCTTTTGGCCCATTATTCATTCTAAATAATACACCTACGTTTTCGGCCAGGAAAATGTTTATACGATCCCCCTCAAAATTGGACACTTTACGTTTCAAGGCACGGGGATTCCAAATTTGCAATGTCCGTCCGCCGTCCAGGCCACGTTTTACCTTTAACGTGGTAAAAAGTGGTTTAACGTGGCCGTTCTTTCACTCAAAAATCTCATTTGGTTTCTAGTTGTGCCCGCCTGCTCAGCAATCCGATAGGACGAAACTCATTGTTGTTATGGGCAAAAATGGTTTGAAAAATTAGCGAAAACGAAATTTTGGCCATTTTATAGCAATCGTGTCATGTTGGGTACTGTGTTTTGGGTATTTTTCGATGCTAGGCCATATGAAACTCAAGAGGTGTACGATTGTTTCGTGATGAAAAAAGTGAAATCACAGTAATTATAGTGAGCCTTCTTTTGAAAGAACTCGCCGGGAAATACAACGAAAGTAGTCGTTTCTTCCCAGCCTGCTCTCCTTTCTCACATTATTGGTCCCTCCAACCCCCTATCAGATCGACTCGTCACGTCGTCCCATTGGTCAAGAATATATCAATTTTCGTCGTTATCTTGTGTGAGCAGAACTGGCTCCATTTTCCCTATAACGCCCTCTTTCTCAGCTTTATCTTCCTTCCTTAACTTTAGCATCAACGTTCCGTTCCGTTGGATGTTCTGATAGAACTTCCTGTAGAGGTGCTCAGTACGCAATGTAGATTCCAATTGCGTCCATAACACGCCATCCACTTGTTCAACAGGGCACGGATATTGAGAAACTCCTTGTCCAAAAAACTTGATCAATTCTAGTCCATTCCTTATAATTTTCTATGTTTCAAAGCAGAAAAAACAAATTACCCCACTTACCTTTTTTTTTTCTTCCACTCAGGAGTCTCTTGGGGCATCTCGCTGTCTTTGGAAAACTGCGCTCGCCTAAGAATATGCACAAACAACGTGAACTTTTGAAAATCTATCTTGACTTACTCAGTCACAAGCTACCAGACGTACAGAAAGCAGCTTTGGATTGTATAATGACTTACAAGTTCAAGTACCTTACTCCTTATAGGTGAGAATTATTACCTTTTCATTTTATTTATTTTCTGAAGTGAAGAAATGTATAAGGTACACACTGTGCAACAGCTCTGAAAAAGGAATCAACGCCGTTGAAGATGCACGTGTACATTATAAAATGGAAATGAAGTAGAAATTTGAGTAAATCAGTAAGATCTCTTGCGTAGCAACACACAACATTCCGCCACCCCCGTAAGTTCAAACACCAGCTACATATGCGGGTGCTATATCTTCGTTCAACACATTTTTACAGGAACATTTATACAGAACAAAATGTAGGGACTAGTTAGCTGAGAGTACTCCGTAAGTTTGATCGAAATCGTTAGAGCCGTTTTTGACAAAATTGGAATACCGATAAATTAATATTCGACAAATCTCCTTTTCTGAGTTAACTTGGCTTATATCTCCGTTCAACATGTATATACAGAACGAAATGTGGGCATAGGTGGCTAGAAGACACTCCATTAGGATTTATCACATCTGGTGAAAAAGTTACCTTGGAATTTACGGAAATGTTCGAAAAAACGTTATTTTCGACACATTTTTATTTTTATCTCTGTTCAATGGACTGTCAGAGGAACATTAATTGAGACCAATATGTAGGTATTAACTATTTGAAAACATCTTGAAAGTTTGGTGATAATCGTTGAAGCCAGTTTGCCAAAAAGCGTAAAAAACCTATTTTTGCTTCAGGGGCCCATATCTCCGTTCACCGTATTTTCATGGATATATGTATGGAGAAGAAAAGTTAGGTATTGATTAGTAGAAGATAATTTGAAAGTTTAATCAAAATCGTTAGAGCCGTTTTCGAGAAAAATGCGAAAAACACAAGTTTTTGGTACATTTTCGTCCCCCCACCCCCCTTCCCACCGGCCGAAATCGTCCATAACCTTATTTTGGTGTCTACAAAAAATAACGAACAAAACAAAAAATATCTGGTGCGCTGCAACACACAACTTTCCTTAGCTCTACGTCAATTCACGTTGTACATGGCTAACTCTATTTAATCAATTCATTTATCACTCAGTTAATTTGAACTTGGTCAAACAACGCTTAACGACAGCAGAAAGCGGTAGCGCTTACAGTTCCGGAATTTATTGTGCTGCTCGTACTCATTGCAGGGCCATTATTGAGCAATTGGTACACAGATAATTAATGAGGCTGTAAACACGAATTTTTTGAAGAAGGATAGTAATCACTTTTGCAGAGTTATTGGAAAATAACTGTCAGAACTGGTAGTAAGCGAAACGGCGGTAGTTGAAATTCAGGAATTTCTGGAGTGAGCCCCATGTATCTCATGAGCGTTTTTAAACACTCACCCTTTAGGTAATGGATTGGGCTACAATACCAATGTTTTTTAACATTCTACAAGAATTCCAGCGGAGTTTATAAGGAAAAAAGTAAAAACTGCGCGAAAAACGCTTTTGGTCGAAAATTTTGATAATTTATTGTGCTGCTCTCGTCATTTTCCCACGAATGAGAATTTTATAGTATCATTGCCTTATTGAGAGCTATCAATATAAAAAATGTAATTAAAATCGTTAGAGCCATTTTTGAGAAAAAAAATTGGTGTTTTGATCACTATGATGACTATAGTTAACTTTCGGTGGATTATGCCCATACCCTCATTATTGCGTCCCATGGTAACCTGTAGGCTAGACATCAAGTTTCAGCTGATTTGGTACGGTGGTTTTCTCTAAAAACTGCGCTAAAATCGATTTCGTCGAAAGTTTTGGTAATTTATTGTGCTGCTCTCGTCATTTTCCCACAAATGGGAATTTTATGGTAAAATTATCATATCAAGAGCTACCAATATAAAAAATTTAATCAAAATCGTTAGAGCCGTTTTTGAGAAAAAAAATATTTGGTGTTTTGATCACTATGATAACTATAGTTAAATTTCGGTGGATTTTGTTCAAACCCTTATTTTGGCGTCCCATGGTGACTTTCGAGCGAGATATGAAGTTTGAGCTGATTTGGTACGGTGGTTTTCTCTAAAAATCGTTCACAGACACACACACACACACACAGACACACAGACCATTTTCCCAAATAGTGTTTTTCGGACTCAGGGGGGTCTGAAACGTAAAGATTTGAAGAGAACTCAAAATTTTTTTTTCAGCCGATTACATAACTTTCCTTTCTACTTCGTAGAGCAAGGAAAGTAAAAAGAACCAGCTCAATCGGATCAGCCGCTCTCCCGCAAATCGAACTACAGACACACACACACATACATACACACGGACCACGCGCCGAAATTAGGTTTTTTAGACTCAGTAGGGTTTGAAACGTAAAGATCTGAAGAAAACCCAAATTTTTTTTTTGGGCCGATTACTATACTTTCCTTCCCTTCGGGTAGCGGAAAGTAAAAATACTCGTTAAAAGTGTGTTTTCCCACTATTTCCAGAACGAAACTATTTCATTATCTTTAACCGACCTTTTTGACCCGTAACTTTTGCAAATTAAAGCATCACATACTGTGTGTGGTCGCTTAGGAAGTGTTGGGCGGAATGCTCCGTTACCCGGTTTCATGGATTCGAATAATTTAACATCCACATTGTCTGCATTGGTTTGACCAAAGCACATTAAATTCTTCTATTTCAATCTGTCACTTACCAACTAAATACGATAGAATTTGTCTTTTTTAAAGTTTATGAACAATTAATGGTTTTGACGAGTACATTTTTAATGTGAGGAAACTACTACATTATCTCCTAATGAGAGCTGTTTGGATATCTAGAAAACGCATCATCTTGTAGACGTGTAAATGAAATATGCTGTTTCAGTGAACATTTGTACGGATTGCTCGACGACAAGAATTTCAAAAGAGAAGTGTCGTTGTTCAGAATTGACACGGAGAGCGACATAGTGAAAACTGAACATCGTCCTGATCTCATTCCTTTAGTTCTGAGGTAGTTCTTATTTCATTACTTTATATTAAGCTCAATAAATAATCGAATAGAAATGTATGCCTTTCATCCGGCTTTTTGTTCGTAGAATTGTGTACAGTAAAATGTACACGAAAAGTAGCACCACGAAAGGTGCGAACAAACAAGCTCGCAAAGCTATCGTTATCAGGTTCTTGGCTGGCTGTAGTAAACTTGAACTGGAATCGTTCTTTCACATGGCGTTTTCAATTTTTCACGAGTGGGCTACAAGTGACGGTACTAACATTTTTGTAATCACTAGGTTAATTTATAAAAAATATTCCGTCAATGAGTCAACACTAGATCTTTTCATTAGCTTGATTACGTTTTTGGGTGACTGTGTCGCTCATTAATTTGTTCCCGAATGGTTTTATGTTTATTCTACAGCAATTTAATTCAGTTTTCGTTATTGCAGATTTATTGAAAAAGTTGGATGAAGTTGCACTTCAAGTAGATCTCAAAGCTGTTGTTCCGCCTCGTCGCCTCCAATCGGCTGTTTACTTGCTCAACACCGTTCTTGTTTACTGTGGCGGCCTTTTAGGGCCTGAACAGCTCGGGTACCTCTTGCGCGTGTCTTTCGTCATTATGGCCCATCTCACAGGGATCCTTCAGAACAGGAACAAGGTTTTCCCAACCTACGTCAAGACTATACGCAACATACGAAACACTTGCTTTGAAGTTCTCACACGGTTTTATAAGACGTTCGACACTTATCCTTGGACGGTGGAAGAGACTGAGGCTGTATTCAAGGTGCGATGCCTTATCAATATTTTCAGACATTCCAATGGTAGTTTGTTATGATCTAGTTCACTTCAGCGTAGAGAGAACCAGGTCCAACTAAAAAATGCCCATCTCTTAGCCTTCACTTGTGGAGCACGTGAAGAGAACAACTTTGGGTGAGATAGGGTTTTCTGAAAGTGTAGTTGAGGTTTAGTAATAGCCAGCACTTTGACTAGGGTTGAGGAGGATAGTTCAGGCGTGAGGGTAGGTCTCAAAAGACCGTATAATCCTGACATAGTCGCTGTAGTGAGCCAGCAGACAGTGCCTGGCGGTCAAAGATTATAATGGGATCTCGTAGTAAATGTGGGAAGAAAGTGTGGAGTTTTATTCGCAATTACAGTTCAGAGATTTACCGCCACGAACAGGGACCTGGGTGGGAGCCAACCAGAGAGGGACCTGGGAGGGCAACAGGAAGACACCTCGATGAGACAATGGCTCTGTTCAGACTGCCGACACCGGAGTTCAGAGTTAATCGTCCCATTTGAGGTGCCTAGTCAGCAGAAATGCCCCAGACGAGCCTTCGCTAAATCGAAATATCTGGTGCATAGCAACACACAACTTTCCGCCACCCCCGTAATTTCTAACACCACCTACATTGGCGGGCGCTATATCTTCGTTCAACGCATTTTTACAGGAACATTTACGGAGAACAAAGTGTAGGGACTAGTTAGCTGAGAGTACTCCGTAAGTTTGATCGAAATCGTTATAGCCGTTTTTGACAAAATTGGAAAACCAATAAATTAATATTCGAAAAATCTCCTTTTCTGAGTTAACTTGGCTTATATCTCCGTTTACCTATGAATACAGAAATAATTACGGAGAACGAAATGTGGGTATGGGTGACTAAAAGACACTCCATTAGGATTTATCACATCTGGTGAAAAATTTACCCTGGAATTCACGGAAATATTAGAAAAAACGTTATTTTTGACACATCTTGATTTTTATCTCTGTTCAATGGACCGTCACAGGAACATTTATTGAAAAGAATATGTAGGTATTAACTATTTGAACACATCCTGTGAGTTTGGTGAAAATCGCTGAAGCCGATTTCGACAAAAGCGTAAAAATCTATTTTTGCTTCAGGGGCCCATATCTCCGTTCACCGTATTTTCATGGAGATATGTATGGAGAAGAAAAGTTAAGTATTGATTAGGAGAAGATAATTTGAAAGTTTAATCAAAATCGTTAGAGCCGTTTTCGAGAAAAATGCGAAAAACCCTACTTTTTGGTTTATTTTCGCCCTTCCCATCGGCCGAAATCGTCCATAACCTTATTTTGGTGTCTACAAAAAATAACGATCAAAACAAAAAAAGAACCAGCTCAATCGGATCAGCCGTTCTCCCGCAAATCGAACTACAGACACACACGCGGACCACGCACCGAAATTTTTTAGACTCAGTAGGGTCTGAAACGTAAAGATCTGAAGAAAACCCAAATTTTTTTTTGGGCCGATTACTATACTTTCCTTCCCTTCGGGTAGCGGAAAGTAAAAATTCGATTCGTCCCAGTACATTACTCCACCCTTCATGCAGTGCCTCTCCACAGGTTCTCATGAACACTGCAGTTTCCTGCTATGTACTACGAACATAGTGCTGCTGTCAACCGAACAAAACTGAACCTAACAATTTTGAGCAGAGAGAGAGAGAGAGAGATTAAGACAATTTCGATTCAAGTTCCAAAAAGGTGGCCGTGTTTGCGGTGGAAGTATCGCCTTCATCAATTGTCCCGGTACAATTATGTGGAATGTCTTTTCGTTAGACTCTCCATACGATCAGGTTGAATATTGAACCACGTTAACAAGACAAAGGTAGAACCACGGGATCCTAAAGCATGCCACCACCCTGAGGTTATTTTAGCCGGGCCGCAGGAACTTAGTGGCCCAAGTGACGTTACGTGTGGAAATGGCATTCACCTAGAAATACCGATGAGATATATGTGACGAAGTAGCGAAAATTAATTATAAAATAGAGACTTCGAGAAGTGTATATTTCCTCAGGGATTTTATATTTCTAAACCAGTTTCAGTTTTGTACCAACGCATGTATGTATGCAATAGAAAAAAAGGTCTTTTATTGGTATGTACTCGTGGTGCCTGTTATAGGCGAGCATTGAATTCAAGATAATTTTTAAAGATTGGGCACTTAAATTGCGGAGCAGGGCAGATGGAAATAAGAATAAAGGAAATAGGATAACAGTCCTCTATTTCAAAATTCCTGGAAGGTACTCCAAAGTTGTTCTTGTCAATTGACTCTGGCTTTGCTGCCTCGAGAATGGGAAGAACTGAGACGTGTTGTGATGGGAAGACCCCATTAACCTACTAGTAAATGAGTGGACTTGTATAGCGGGTTTCTCTTTTTTGGGGAACACGTTTTGTCCTGTAAATACAGCCCCTGTATACGCCTTTACTATTTAGGATGTAAATCCAACTTTCAAAACATTCAACGTTACGTCTTTTTAGCTTAACGTTATACTTATATAAATTTAAATGAGGTGGTCGGTTTTTCTTATGTGTATCGGTTAGCTCCTTCTATTCGTACTAATTATTCGTTATTGTGTCATCAGGTTTATGTTTGGCCGTATCTCAGTAGGTTGCCGATTGAAGGGATTCACAGCCCTACTGCCCAACTTAGGCTTTTCATTGTTTGGAGTCAAAACCCCAGGTAAGTTACTCAAATTAACGTTTCGTTGTGATGCTGGAAAGGTGGCGGATTAATTTATTAACAAGTGCTCTCATGTTGTCTTTGCCATTGAGTTTATTGCAACACACACGTCTTGTTGGTTGTGCTTAATGAAGAGTTCTATTTCCTACTCTGATTCTGTGCCTGGAATCCTTATATCAACAATCCCTCTGTCATGTCGGCCGATCGTACGTGGTGCTTAGGCTCCATACCCTCTCGATGTTGAATTTTCTGGTTTTGAATGTAATTTACACCCATAAATGGGGTTGTGCACGCCCTTCACACGATTCGCCCGGTATTTCAAATCTTAATTTACCTTTCATTAAGTAGACCGCCACAGTCTAATCCCTGCTCCGCCTTCCTGGGAATAGCTTTGGCTACCCACTTATCCATTATCACCAATAATTCATTCCGACAAACACATACGCAATTGTTATTTATGAGGCATATCCACAAAGTAAGTGTACTGAAGCTCCCGTAGGCCGTAGGGAATTTTTTTTGCTATGTTGGGCACACTGTCGTGTAGCGTGACTCCTCCCCTCCGAAACAAGACCAAAAAGAGGTCAGTACGTTGAAAACTGTGGTCTCAGGAGCATTTCTCGTGAAAGATGTCGATCGACTCTGCCGCCAAGTGCGAAATCCACGCGGTCATCCGGTACCTCGTTGTTAAGGAGAAATCTCCGATTGAAATTTTTAATGAGGTAAAGGCAATTTATGGTGAAGGACACACGAATCGTACGAGTGTGTACAAGTGGTGTAGGGAGTTTAAGAACGGTCGTACGAATGTGCATGACGAATTGAGGAGTGGGAGACCGTCGATTGTGACTGACAAACTTGTGTAAAAGATTGAGAATGCGGTCCGTGACGATCGCAGATTGACTCTGGACGAAATTTCTACGAAGTTTCCTGAAATATCCAGATCTTTGCTGCACGAAACAATAACAGAAACCATCGGATTTCATAAACTGTGTGCAAGATGGGGTCCCAAAACAACTGACTGAACAACACAAGTTGAATCGAGTGCAGACCTCTAAAGAGATTTTGGAACGGTATGAACTGGAGGGTGATGATTTCCTCAAGTGTATTGTTACTGGAGATGAGACTTGGGTTGCACACTATACTCCAGAAACCAAGAGACAGTCCGAACAGTGGCGTCACACCACTTCACCCTCAGCCAAAAAGTTCAAAACCACAATTTCTGGGAAAAAAATCATGGCATCAGTGTTTTGGGACCACAAAGGCATCATACTGATCGATTATTTGCCTCAGGGGGAGACCATAAACGCGGCAAGGTATTGTGAGACCCTGAAAAAATTGAGAAGAGCCATTCAAAATCGAAGGAGGGGTCTTTTGACGAAGGGCGTTTGCTTGCTCCATGACAATGCCCATGACAAAACGAATAAAAGAGAGAGCCATCTTTGGGGTGAACAGTTACAACTGTAAAGTTTATATATGCAGAATAATTTGTGTGTGGGTGAGGAATGCTGTGTGATTTGGCATCCTATGTTTTTCACACGGCCAACTTCACGAAGGAACTGTTGGACTCTTTTGGATGGGATGTTTTAGACCACCCCCCTTATTCCCCCGACCTGGCGCCTTCAGACTATCATCTTTTCACTTCTCTAAAGACGCACATGGGTGGAAAAAAATTTTCAACCGACGAGGAGGTGAAGAGGGAGGTCAAGTGGACGAAGGAGGTGGCGGCAGATTTCTACGAGGCAGGCATAAAAAAATTGATCCCCCGCCTAACTACCTGCATCGAGAGAAATGGCGACTACGTAGAAAAATAGCTTAAATGTATACCTACGTAAGCACGTTTTTTTTTGTTTTAATAAATTTTTTTGATCCCTAAAAAAATCGAGTACACTTACTTTGTGGATATGCCTCGTATGTGCACACATAGCGAAGGGTACCAGGATATTCCTCCACTTCTCACAGTGAATTTCTTAGCCTAAACACTTATCACAGTAAAACGCAATAATAATGCGAGCAATTATTATAATTTACTCAACTAACACAACATATACATTTACTTAAAAAAGTTAACAATAATACTACATTTTAAATTAGTCACATTTAGGAACAATTTATTGAAAACGAATAAAAGAGAGAGCCATCTTTGGGGTGAACAGTTACAACTGTAAAGTTTATATATGCAGAATAATTTGTGTGTGGGTGAGGAATGCTGTGTGATTTGGCATCCTATGTTTTTTAATTGTAAACGTAATTTTTGAATTTTCACTGTTAAGAAATGAGTAGGATGCACAATATAGAATCACTAAAGAAAAGTTACTTGGTGTGTTATTGTCTTTATACGGTTGTAGCAAAAGCAAATTAAAAATAATTATTTAATTAAAAATTTTGTAACTCAGTTGGTAATAATTGGTACGTGTTTTCCTATAGGTACTTCGTTTTACTTGGAAAAGCCTTCGAAGAAGACGTTAACATTTCTGCTATAAGCGCCATTATGCAACTTTGGAAGTCTGACAAGGCTCACGGATCGGTAACCAACGCTATAATGGAGTTGACGGAAAATTTACTGACAGTTCAAGATTTCAAAGAATCAGCCAACGTCGGCCTAATTGGTGATGGTGACGTGAAGCCATTGGACGTTTTGCACCCAGCGCCCTTGGACAAATTTGAAGCATTATTACAAGGTAAGATGACCTTTGGGTTATTTTTCTTCGTTTACATTTGGTCGTAATTATGAAAGAAAATTCTATCTTATTGCGTATGATTGGCTAAAATTTTTCAATTGCTGTCTATTTTCACGTACTAACGAATGTACACTTTTCGTGCAGCAAACCCTGAGCTCAATTATGGAAGCAAATTGCTGGTTCCTTTCATTCCAATCGTCCTCGAACAATTGAAGAGGAAGCTCGAAAGCAAGAAGGGGCTCGAAAAAAGGGAAAGAGAAATAATGAGTAGAGTGACTGAACTCGTGACTGACGCTCAAAGCTCTGAAGTTGTTCTGGAGCTACTTTTACCGAGTTTGTTAAAGAAAGCTGAGAGTTCCGATGATGTGATTTCTCCGCTGTTGACTACGGTTTACAACCTGATTAAAAATGTCGACCAACCTGGTCGGTACGTGCGCAAGTTGGCTCCTCTTTTTGGCTCCGTGTCATCACCATCTGCAAGAAAACTGCTGTTTTCTATTGTCGTCGCTTTATCCAAACACGAAGGGTAAGTTCAGTGGGTTTTGCATTCTTTTTTTCCCCTTTGATCTGAAAGGTATTAAAGGTTAAGTATTACATCAACTCAAAATATGTAGTTCGTCGTATCTAAACGCTTTTAGATCTTGAGTTCATAAACACCGATTACATATATCAGTGGGATGTGTTTGTAGTCGACTTGGTGGGAGAATACCAGAACTTTTTAATCTAATTTGTTCGTTGTTCTGTCGAAAAGTAAGGCTTTGGGCCAATTCCAAAAATTGGTAGTGATTTTGGTTGAAAACAGCTTTTTGATTGGACTAATTGCATATCTACCGATAAGGATATTTTGTAACAGTGCGAACAGGGATATAAGTCTTAGAAGAAAAAAGGTTAATTTTCAACTTCTTGCAAAAACGGCTGTAGCTGTCAGGACAACTTTTACCAAACATCTTCCACTAGTCATTATCAGTTTATTGATCCGCGTAAATATTTCTGTAACTGTCCAATGAGACGAGAGAAAAATCAATAGTGCATCAAAAAACGTGATTTATGCAAGTATTTTTGACAATTATAGTGTAAGTCATTAACCATCTTTTATCAGACTGGTGTAGTTTCTCACTTGCATACGGTTAAACTTGCTCGCTGTTTTCTTTAACTAATCTCTGGCCATCTGTTTAGAGAAGACATTGCTCTTTAATGTGGTCTCATGTGGACATTCTGAAAGTTATGTGATGTGTAGCACTTTACATTTTCACAGTTAAATACAGATACAAGGTACAAGGTTGTCATAAGAGCTTTGATCAGTTAATATCAATTTATGGAATTATCTGCGTTGGAGGGGGGGGGGGCTCCTCTCATGCCAGAACACTGTACTATAGAGCAGTCTTCCTGCTGACTGAGGGCAGGCATGGATCAGCTGGCGTAGCAGGCTACCTCACATTTCAACCTACAAGTGCTTACAGGCACCCTCCCCCCCTCCCCCCCACTATCATGCGCTGGATCTTCTGCTGGACCTGCAGGAGGCGAGGATCTCTTATCAGGTATTGGGGAGCGTTGGAGTCTCTTATTCCTTTTCTTTGGCAGGAAGATTCCACTCATGGAAGTTGAAGGGGATCGCTGATCTGTGGCAAGCCCGGTGGGATGAGGGCCATGCGGGCTACACAGCATTCACCCATCTAAGCGAGAGAATTCCCGTCTTCTGGCTGGATTTTCGGTGATTGCCCATGTTGAACTGGGGCTGGACAGGACGCTAGTCACGTAATATTTGCCTGCCACAGTCTACCAGTGTATCCCTACAGGGACATATGGGTGAGACCCCGGCGTCTGGCCACGGGGGCAGCTTCCCAGCTCCTCTCAAGCAAGGGGGCAGCAGCCAGCAGGTTCGTTTGTTCATGCAAGCATGCACTAACCAGATACATGGCCTAACTAGAGACATGGCCTGGATACGTGGCAAACGAGGCGTCTAGCTTATTTCACCCAACTATCTACGAAAAATAGCCGGGATTTCTTTCCTATTTGCCTTGAATTCGATTTATCAATTTAGGAAAAAGTACGACTTAAAATAAAATGCCTCGTATTAAGTACACGCGCCTTCATGTAACGATTTTTGATTGGTGTCTATTATTTACATCACTTAACGTACTTCAGACGCTTATGAGGTTTGGGGTTCTATCTTATGACCGATCATCACCAGATCAATGTTATTTCTAGGTCCGAAAATGGTTTAGATGATCAGTTGCTCGAAGATTTGAACGCCTGGGACGCCAAGTGGGTCGACCAACCAGATTTCACGAGGAGACTGTCAGCATTCAAAAAATTGGAGGAACTCTCTGAAGGGGATTTACCCGTGAATCTGGGAGTGATCGCTGTATTTACGTGTTTCCACATTGTCAGATCTGTACGTTCTACTTAGTTCATTTGGTTAGTTTGATTTATATTCTAATAGAGATCATCTCGATTAAAGACATATTAATCGCAGGAAAAAGATCCGTCGTTGAGGGACAATGCGAAGCACTGCCTTGAGAAAGTTTGCACTTCCCTCGCTCGAAAAGTTGACGGCGACCCTAAAGAGAAAAATTATGTCCTTGACAACATCATATTTGTACAGATACGCAGAGGATTTTCAATTAAGCAAGTTGACAGTGTTCGAAATGATTGCATCTCTCTGCTCGGTTATTTGGTAAGTATTAAAAAAATGTCTCCTCATATCACTTTTAGCTGTCAGAAATACTGTAATCGGCTGACGAGGAACCATAAAATGAAGTTATTTCGAAACTCTGTTTCATTCGAACAGACGTGTTGGCCTGCAATCAGCCATTTTTACTTGTCATAATCAGTCACATCATCTTCGAAAGGCATGTAGCTTTTGTCAGGTCCGTAAGTGCCAGCAGATGTCTTTCCAAGAGCTTCTACTCCTGGCATTGCTTGTTTAGGGCTCCTTCTTTATTAATACAATTTTTATTCATTTATCGTCTGTTTTACTGTGAACTTTAAAAAAGGGTGTGTGTGTCTAGCTCTTACAATCCCCTTATGCTCAACAAGACTCCAGATAAAATATAGTCTACCGAGCCGAAGAATCGTCTGCAAATTCCGTGTCCTGCCCCTTGAAAAACTGAGACAATCGCAATCAGCTTTACTTGTGATAATGGGGACCAGGTATACAGGGGCCAAAGGAAAATACTCGAAGGTCGTCGTTTCGTTGTGCCATCCCTCATTGACATTGAACCCAAGGTAGTCAGCGCTTCTCAATTAGCTAAACAGTAGGGAGATTCCCTGCTCCTCAGTAGTTGTGCCATCCCTGCTCCTCAGTAGTTGTGCCATCCCTGCTCCTCAGTGGAGTGCACACAGGGGACGTGAAAAGGGGTGCTCATGGATCAGCCTTCAGATCTGCCATGTAAAATACCTTCTTCGAGTGTCTGCTTAGAGACTATATAGACAGACTGTTAGTCGTATGACTAGGCGGATGCCCTGAGGAGGAACATTGTGTTCTTACTTTATAAAATAAGTAACCAGCAACAATTTCTTTTGGTGACCACAGGTGGGAGATGGCTCTTTACACACCTACAGTCCCTCAAAGGCACTATCCTTATTAGATTTACCTCCCTGAGAGTCATCTGTAAGACCACTTAGCGTGTGCTTAAAATGTGTACCTCCTCCCTTCTTAAATATGTCAAAGCGTGAATTACGCTGGGTTCTACTTTCTATGCTCTGCCATTTTTATTTCTTTATTCTCGTTTGACGAACAGTTCCAATTTATTGCACGCAGCCAATGCCACATTGTTCATTTCATTATTTATCATGCAATGAAGTTGTGTAATTTTGCCCAATCACTTGTCGTTTATGTTTACTTAAGTACGTTATGCTTTCTCAGGCTAGAGAGTGCTCAGATTTACATCCTGTTTTGAACGACCTTTCCCGTTTGGCGAACAAACAAGATCTTGAAGTGGACTTCTTTGAAAATCTGAGGCATCTTCAACTTCATCGTAGAGTTCGAGCGATGCTGAAGTATGAAAACCCGATTGTTGCCTTTCAAAATGCCATTGAACTATCTGTTCTTCCAGCACTTAGAATTCAGATCTCGATGAATTTCAAAGTCAATGTCACGTCAAAGTGAATTTCAAATGATTAATAATTATAGAAAAGCCCATTAAGGACGGGAGAGGAAGGGTACTGTTGACTGGGACTTTCCTGGAGGGGGGGGGGGCCCTAGCAGTTTAAAAACCTGAGGAAATTCCTTGTAGGTGCATTGACTTTCAAAGCGTAGCAATAGAAAGTTCTTTTGGCAGGGATCTTGCGAATTGATGATTATTTTCGTACGTAACTTTCATGTACGTTTCTTATTTGTACATAAAGTATCTCTACTTTCTTTCAGGGTTTCCACTGTTCTGTCAAATATGGAAAAACCACCAGCAACCCGAACGCTGACTCAATTTATTTTACCGATGATTTCGCACTACTTACTGTCTGAGAGATATTACAATAAAAACACAATCGTCCATTCAGCCATTACGGTAATTAATCTGTCAACATCAACGGCTTTTAAAATTATCACGTGAACTGCCCCGTGTTTTCTAACTTTATTTCTCTACTGGCGTGTGCTAAATTGATCTGCACGTTTTACAGGCATTGGGATCCGTATGTTTATATTTGCCATGGCACCAATACCAAACCGTTCTGAAGTATTATTTGTCGAAACTCCAAAGCGGCGTTGATTATCAGAAACAGACTGTAAGAATTCTTGTCGAAATTCTGAATGCGTTCCACTTCAATTTGTCTAAAGCTGATTTGAGCTCGTCGTTAGAAATCAAAGGTGTTTTACCAGATGGCCCCGAGGAGAATGAAGCTGATCGATTGGAAACAGGGAAAGATGCCGAGAAGGTCGAAAACGCCCAAAATGCGGATGACAGTCTGATTGCAGGTACGCAGCGCAGCATTCAATACCCTGTTAGTCAATACTGTTGGGGCGTGTTGTTTGAGTTGAGTATTCAGACTCCTTAGGCCACCCTCACGGCTAGACTAGATTTATTTGTTTTCTGCCTAACTTATCGGTTAGCTGTATTCTTCAGCATGTACCTCCTTTGGTACTTCACGCGTATTTTTGTCTCCTATCTGAGAGTCGTGCTTGTCAATGGGCAAAGCTTCTACAATTGTTGCTAGTTGGCTACTAGCGTGCAGTCTATTCATTACGAGCATCTGTTCACGTAGTTTAAATTTGAAGCCCAATTTCTTCTCATATTTATTGTTACCAAACTTACTAAAATTGAACTACCGTACAATAAGTATAACTTGGATTAAAGTTTAGTTGCATTAAACAGCAGCCAATGATGGCGAAGAAGAACTAAATATGGAAAAAGACTTGGAGTTAGATCAAGAAAGGGACCCTGATATAGGGAAAACGGAAGGAAATTTCACTGAAATAATTCTCTCTGCTGGAGCTGCTACGAAAGTGATAGATATGATCACCAAGGAAATTCTTCCCAAACTAAGTCAAGTAATGGCTCAGAAAACCACTTCTGAAACTCACCACAAGCTCAACAGGTATGTCCACAATTTAGGAAAATAGGAAGTTATTTTGTAATTTAAATAGTTGTAAATAGACATTTGTTTAACTGAACAGTACGTTATTGTACAATGTATAATCATTAATGTTAAATAGGAAGTTTAGTACTGTTGGGAATGTTGTCACCTGACTGTTGTTGTAGTTACCGTTTATAGTCAGTTGCTACCTAGAAACCCGTTGCAAATAAAAAAGACAGTTCAGTTCGGTGCTTAGTTTGATCGTTATTACGTAATATTTCGCTTAGTTCGTAACAATTGGTGACAGCGGTGGGATGTCGGAACTATTCGAGATGACGGCCCGCGCAAGAACGCCTTATCATGGAGTCGACGGTGAGCAAACAGAGTTTACTAGCGTTGCAGTTCAAAGGGGAGAGCAGCAAACAACTGAAGAAAATGTTGTCAACATCGGAGCCACGCGTGAGAAGTTACGTAGAGAAATTAGTGACCAGATTGCTGAGGCTGTAAGAGGTATTCAAAACCTTTTCAGATCTGAACATTCAGTGCAGGCTCGTCTACATACCAATTCCCAAGTTGATCCTGGCAATGGGACAGTACTGTGTGAATGTAAACCTACACCATTTGATGGGACTGTGGACTGGCCTGCGTACTTTCGGCAATTTGAAATTATAGCTAGCTGAAACAAATGGAACAGTGCCCAGCAAGCGTCTGCCCTGGCAGCAGCTCTGCGAGGGCCAGCATTGACTGTGCTGGTGGATGTTGCAGTCCCCCTTAGTTATCCCGACTTAGTCAATGCTCTTGATAACAAGTATGGGACCGCTGGGCAGACTCAAATGAACCTGGCATTGTTGCACAGCTGCCGGCAGAGAGCTGGAGAAGACATTGCAGTTTTTCATCAGGTCATGCTAGATCTGGGTAGAAAGGCTTGGCCACACCGGAATGAGTCCAGTGAACAATTGATCACTTTACAGTTTGTTCGAGGGTTGGAGGATCATGGTCTGCGTGAAAAGCTTCTACTCCAATGGCCTGGCAACATGCCTTACTTTCTGCGTTGAAGTTGGAAGCAGTCGCCCAACTGGCCATGCCTGCAGCACCTATTCAGAACGTTGCTATCGACGATCCCCCAACTGATAGAGTGTACAGGGTGGTCCCGAAAAGGAAAAATAAGCAAAACCGACTGTGCTACATTTGCGACTCATCGAATCACTTCTTCAGATCCTGTCTGCTTCATCGGGGAAAACAGCCTGCGGGAAACGAGAATCAGTCAGGTTGAAGGGGAACAGCCTGACTGTTGACAAAGACCCCAAGGTGCAATCTGCTGATGAATTTGGTGTTCAAAATTCTGTTTTAGATCATAACAAACAAATTGTTCTTTATCGGCTCACTTCTTTGGACTCGCTTGTGCTTGCTGGGAAAGTGAACGGTATTTCATGTGGGATGATCGTCGATATAGGAGCTGCTAGAACCATTGTTACCTCCGAACTTTTGAAGAGAATGGAATGTCAGGTGGAGTCTGCAGGAGCAACATGGCTTCGATCAGTAGCAGGGGACCTAATACCTGTGCGAGGAAGAGCAAAAATGGTTTTTGATGTAGGAGACGGAATAGGAAGAACCCATACTGTGTTGATTGCTGAAGTTCAAGAGTCATGCATTTTAGGTTTGGATTTTCTGGCAGCTCAAAAATGTCTAATTGACGCGGCATAACGGGGTGTGATTGTGGGAGGCCAATGGGTTAAAGCATCTGACACTGTGGATGTTAACCATGTGATGGCACAAGAAGAAATGCTTCAAGAGAGACCCAACATGAAAGGAATACAGGGGTTTGAAGAATTGCGAGCAGAAAGAAATGAAAAACATGTGGAAAGTTATAAGAATGAATTCCCAACACTCCAACACGCCTCGTTTTTGGAAGGGAGCTGACGCTACCAGTACATATACAGTGCGGAGGAATGCCAGACAACATGCTGACTAATACAGCGTACGCCGAGGCGCTGAAGAGCCAGATGGAAGAGGCCCACAACATGACACGTGAGAAGATTGGTAAGGAATTGGCCAGCACCAAAAGGCGGTATGACGTACATGCTCAGCAACCACGATACCACATGGGGGATGAAGTTTGGTACTACTGCCTAAAACGACGGGTTGGAGTATGCTCGAAACTACAATCATTCTGGATCGGCCCTTGTAAAATTTCCAAGCCCATTTCAGATGTCGTATTTCGCATCATAACACCAAGCTGGAAGTAGTTCACGCTGACAAGCTAGTGCCCTACATTCGCAAAAGTGACGTTTCATCCTCAAATAAGGAGGGAAGTAGTGTTGGGAATGTTGTCACCTGACTGTTGTTGTCGCGTTGTTTTAGTTACCGTTTATAGTCAGTTGCTACCTAGAAACCCGTTGCGAATAAAAAATACAGTTCAAGTCGGTGCTTAGTTCGATCGTTATTACGTAATATTTCGCTTAGTTCGTAACAGTACTTAACCTATATACGTGTATAATTAGAATCAATATGCACACAGGTTGTGAAGGAAGTTCAGCAGGCAGCCTTAGCATTAAAAACCAACCAACTGGCTGGATATTTGCCGTTTATCAAGTCTTTTGTGAAACGGCAGTTGCAGAACCTCTGAAATGGGCGCTGATTTATTCCTAACATGCTGCAACAATGGTTTATTATTCCCTCGCGCAGCATGATTGGGATCCTATTCAATCCAACGCTGAAAAAAATTAAGGATATAACGCGTCTACATCAATTATCCTGGAAACGACAGATCAATGTGTGCAACTACGTTTAGTAAACAATAAGTAGCTTTCTTGAATCCGATACATATTCGCGAGATACACGCAAAAGCATTTTCAAAAGTTGATTGTCAATAGTTTCTAGAACTCGAGTCAACAGTTACTAGGAGTCTAGAATGATCAATCTGCAATGTGGATTTTCAACTCGATTTGAGACAACCTTGACAGAGTCCTACACATCTGAGACATGACTCATTTGATTCAGTGACACAGGTATTGCTGAATGCCAAACAAAACCTGAAATTTCCTGGTTATCCAGCTTGACGCAGATCTGGCACGACTAGATCCTAAAAAGAAATTTTCTTGCGAAAGTGCTGATTTTTTAGACCTCGTTAAAGGCAAAATATGGCCTGGATGACGGACAGACTGCAGATTTGAAACGTAAAGGGGGGGGGGTATACAAACAGTTCCAGGCCGAAAGCAGAAGTATGTTATTCAAAATAATTAATGAACCAATAGGGCAATAACTGGATGAATTCATTGGCAATTTGATTTCCTAATTTGATCATGATTACAGAAAAATGACGGGTCCTGACAGTGATGAGGAAGAAATTCTCAAAGTTCCAATTGCAGTGGCTGCGGTCAAACTCCTTCAAAAGCTCCCTTCCAAACAGTTTGTCGACATCAATCTCCCAGGGTTAGACAGTTACATTCCTTCGTTATGTATAGCATTCATTTTTAAGCTCCGATTTGAACATCTTGTCATTTTATTCACAGGATTTTCATGAAACTGTGCACTTTTCTTAAGAGCCGTCTAGAGAGTGTTCGGAGAGTGACGAGAGAAACGCTGCAAACAATTTTGGTGTCGTTGGGCCCTGACTACCTTCCCACTCTAGTCACTGAAATGAAGTCACTTCTCACGAGAGGCTACCAAGTTCATGTCTTGGTCTACTCAATACATTCGGTACTTGTACCTTTGGAACCCCACTTTCAAAAAGGCCAATTGGACAAATGCGCTCATGCGATCATTGAAGTGAGTGGATTTCGTTTGTCCGCAATTTGAGAATTTGTCAAGTTAGACGAGTTCCCCTGTCGCAATAAAACTCTCTTAGTTCATGTTTACCATTCTTGAATTTGTATTCAATTACCCACCCATTAACTCTTACTGGTTATTCATTTCTGGAGCCATTTTGTTCGTTTGTAGATTTGCAGAATGGATCTTTTTGGAAGGGCGTCAGAAGAGAAAGAAGTCAATCAGATTGCTGGAAAGGTTCTAGAAGCTAGAGTCACCAGGAGTTTTGATATTTTTAAAATTCTTTCCAAATACTTGACGGAGCAGTACTTACTGGACTTGCTCATACCTTTAAAAGAGGTAAGTTGTGGAGGAAACTATTATCGTGGAGATTTATTCGATTTAAATGGTCACTTGAAAACATGTGTCACCATGTCATTATGTTGATAATTTTATCGCTATATGCGACAAGTGTAGACATGATGATGCCATTAGGAGGCTGAAATCGACGACTTTCACTGTTCCATAGGCTTCTTACTGTTTGCATTTTCTCTTTCCTGTCGAACTTGTACTGTCATGGGCACTATCATGTCAGTGATCATGCCGAGCTCCATAATGGTTTACAAGCTCCTGAATATAGCGAGGTGCTCGCTATTAGTAATGGGGATCTCAAATCTGCAATGTCCGTCCGCCCTCCAATGCCTATAACGTGGTCTAAAAACTCCTTTTTTCGCTGACAAGTTCCACATTTGGGATCTAGTTGTGCCCGCCTCGGCAATACAGTCAGACGAAACCCATGGTTGTTATAGGCAAAAAGTGGGTTACAAAAATAGCCAAAGACGAAATGGTTTCAGTGTCATTGGAATACGTCGTGTTTGGTATCACTTCCTAGATATTTGTAGATGGTGAGTTGAATAGATGGGGGCTCAGAGGTCCAGGACTGTGTCTAGATGGAAAACCGTGAAGTCGCAGTAAATGTAGTGCAGCATTTTAGTACTCGAAGTAACTTGGCAGACAATATAGCTGTGGTGGTGGTTTGGTGAACAATTGGTAAACTCGGCAGAACTTCGTTTATTCTCTTATGGCTCGATCATGAATGCCTCACAAATCGGAAAATTTTCCCATGGGTTTTCCTTCCCCTCTCCAACTCATGACCTCCTTTTTTGTTCCGTTCAACAACCTCGATCATTTTCTGTCCGTGTATCAGCCTTTCAGCCTTCCCTGATATGATTGTAGCCTCCTCCTGTGGTTACACTTCTTCTTCTTCTTCTTCGTCCTTGCTGTTGTTGATCAGCACATAGCGAAAGTTATCGTTTCTCCCCGACCTGTGCTCATTGTGGGAAATGTTCGCCCCAACCATCCAACATGTTGACTTGTCACGCCATGAGAATTACCTAGCATCACCTAGAAAAGGTCGTTTCGTTATCAACTAGTATTTTTCAATGCTGAATGCTGGATGGGTCTCAGAAGGGCTCTACAAGCACTTTCGTTTCCTGAATTGTTGATATAGCCGAATTATATTTTTTAATTTTTCGACCTTGAATTGAATAGGATAGGTCACAATCACACGGTGCCTGATAATAATAAACTGTTGTGTAATATTATGTAATAATTATTCTTACTTCTACAGTGACAATGAATGTCGTAATAACATTCAGAAATGGTAGTTCAACAAGTGCGCATTCAATTCAATGTACTCTTACATTATTCTTTTTTCTTCAAACGCCAATGTATTTTTTTTTGTGGAACGCGTATTAATTAATAATGATTGTTTCATATACAGTACACACAGATGCACAGTGTTTGGTGAATTGTGGTTATTTTCTCTTCTAGTTTAGGTAACCATTCCCTCGATTTTAGCGCTTTCATAAATTAGACAAAACATTTAACTGACTTGCAAGCAGTCAGATTTGACAGGTTGGACTGCTCATGTAAAAACTGCCTTATATGTAGGGTGCTGTCTTCATAAGACACACCCCGAGTAGCTCTATGGGCAGAAAGTTTAAGAAGTGTTTGGGCAGTATGGGAAGTGAGCCTTTCTCTTTTGCCTGCCTTGTAGTAGTGTCCCAATGGGATCCTGGCGTCCCTCAGGAAGGCCAACTGCAGTGAATCACCATTATCCAATTGCATCACAGCACTTTTGTTGTGTCTCTAGCCCACATTTGATCAGTACGTAGCCCCGCAATCTCCAGAGTGTGTCTCGTAACAGTCTAATGTAGTGGCGCTCTCACTCATACTCAAAATAGTGCTGGTGCCGCTCACCACTGAGTCTTGTTGGTCCATGGGATTTCTTCTACCACGATAGTCTAGACCCCCCCCCCTTACTATTTGAAGATTACCCCCTACATGAAATCAAAGTTCGCGTAATGACTAACAGGCAGTTTTATATGTTTACTGGAATAAAGTAAACATGCTCTGGAGATAAGCCATTAAGCTAATTTATATATCAGTTTTCACTTTCAAGGAATGTAGTGCTACATGTTTTTGTATTTATAACAAAGCATGCTTATTTCAACGCTGTAAAATCCTTTTTTTATGGGTATTCTTAAAAAAGCTTTGTGTTTTTCCTGTGTGTAATATTGTGTAATATTGAGGAATTTTATTCCTTTCATTCAGGAACTGTCCAGAACTATGTCGCACAAATACGTGAATAAAGTGAGGTTAACCTTAGAGCAAGTGGTGCTCGGGTTGACTGAAAATGCTTACCTCTCCCCAGAAGCATTACTGCTATTTGCCTACGGAACTTCATCCGAAAGCATTCCAGCTCTAATTGTGGACATTAAAGATAAAGCTGTGGATGTGAAAAAGGCTGAATTCGAAGCAAGAAGACAACCGGACTCTCTACTCATTCCTGAAGGTAGAATTGTAAAAACTTTATTAATAGCAGCACCCGTCGATCAGTTACATTTTCAGTTTGCTGGGAAAGAGTTATCAACGGAAGGTTAACAATAACGTGAATTATATGGAAACGAGCTGAGTAAAAACTTATGTGCGCACCTTTAAAGTGAGCGTGTGGTTTGCTGGGTAACTACAGCCTTCCATCGACTACTAATACTTCTGACTGATTCCCTTTCTGGGTGACCAAGTGCGTGTCCCTGGAAGGCTACAGCTGTGGTGAATTTGGATTTAATTATTTTGGTATTACTGCGCCCTACACATTCAGCAATTTGTGAAGAAGAGAGCTTGATTTTCAGTGAGTTTCTCGACAAAATTATAATCACTGGCTGCTAGAATTGGACAGCATGTTAGCCTGGTTTTTTCTTATCCACCACAAGTGCTACGAACCCAAGTTTTGTCACAGGTTCGTGTTTCGCACTCGTAAGGACACATTCTGACGAGTTACATTTGTCAGTTACACACCAATAGGAGCCAGATTCACTGTATCCAACTGCGCACATTTATTAAACGTCTCGAAAAACTAAGCCTCAAGAATCGTATTTAGTATATACCGGTATACCCTTTGTGGAGATGAACAGTTTCGCAGAATGATAAAATAGAACGCAGATGGTGTAAGAGTTCGGTTCGACGAAATATTTTACAGCGTAAGACGTCAAATCGATCATAAAACATTTTCAAGCATTTCACAGTCTAAGTTAGTCTTAAAGACGACCCTAATAATTAACTTTTTCTCTCATAAATTTGTATTGATTTTCAAAAATATCTAGGCGTGATGAGCCCTTTCTTAAATTGATTACCAAATATTTGTTTGCAGAGCCCAAAAGGTCTAAAGTTGTCGAGGGTGTCAATACTTGCGCCAGAACTAATGCTCATTTGCTCGTTGAGTTTGGAATGCGTTTGTTGTATTTCCTTCTGAAACGAGAAAAAGTCAAAGATAAGAAGTACATTCCGCATCTTGATCCTTTCGTCGAACTTCTCAAGGACTGTCTCGACTCCGAGCATATAAAAGTAAGGTTACTGAATGACACTTTTATTGCTTTTAATTTCGCTAGTTGGGATCGAAAGAGCGCTTGGAAACAGAACAAACTACAGCTATGTTGATTTGTAATCTTCCGAGAGTTCAGTTACTTTGAAGTTGTTAAATTAATTAACACCGCGTTAATTTAAAATATCTGGTGCGTTGCAACACACAACTTTCCTTAGCTCTACAACAATTCACTTTGTACGTGGCTAATTCTATTTAATCAATTCATTTATCACTCAGTCCCTTTGAACTTGGTCAAACAACACGTCACAGCAGCAGGAAGCGGTAGCGCTTACAGTTCCAGATTTTATTGTTCTGCTCGTACTCATTGCAGGACCATTATTGAGGAATTGGTACACAGAGATTTAACGGGGCTGTAAACAAGAATTTTTTGAAGAAGGATAGTAATTACTTTTGCAGAGTTATTGGGTAAAAACATTTAGAACTGGTAGTAAGCGAAACGGCACTAGTTGAAATTCAGGAATTTCTGGAGTGACCCCCATGTATTTCATGAGCGTTTTTAAACTCTCACCCTTTAGGTATTAGATTGGACTACAATACCAATTTTTTTTAACGTTCTACAAAAATTCCAGCGGAGTTTATAAGGATAAACTGCGCTAAAAACGCTTTTCGTCGAAAATTTTGATAATTTATTGTGCTGCTCTCGTCATTTTCCCACAATTGAGAATTTTATGGTATAGTTGTAATTCTGTTGCACTTTTCAGATTGGAACTTTGGCAGTCAAGTGTGTATCATGGATGGTCAAAATAGAACTACCGTCTATTCGAAAAGAAATACGAAAGATTTCTGAGATGCTTCTTGCAATATTGCACAGATATGCCTGCGCCGGTCTCAGTAAAGGGGACAATTTTGATCTTGTCATGGGGACTTTCAACGTAAGTACATGTTGTTGCGTGTATCTGCTCAGCTGTAGTTGTGAAATTTAAAGTATCTGAAGAAAACCCAACCTTTTACACGATTACAATAGTTTCCTTATCGTTTCGGTCATGGAAAGTGATATGCGCTTAAAAAATTACTACTCTTTTGACTTCATAAGTGAGGTTCGCATTGAGTTGAGTTTTTAGATTTTTTTAGCGAGCTGCTGACAATTTAGCTTGTTAAAGGAATAAGAGAGTAAGAAGGTTGGCTGAGGTTGTGTTAAATACGAACCCTCCACCATAACGTCAAAATGTCTTCGGTAATTTGCGTCTTTTCAATTTAGAACTCTAAAAATGTCGATGTTTTAAATTATAGGGCATGTTTCTAGTGAAGTTGTTTCAACCCAATGGGAAAAGAACAGAGGGAGGAGGGGGGGGGGCATAGAACAGTTCGATTTATTAGGTCCCTGTAGACAATAATTGCAAATATGGTTAGCTCAGATAAGTGCAGAATCGATCAAAGTTTCTTGAATCTGTGTCTGGGAAGATAAATCAGTAAACTCTGGTTTTCCAAGGTTCAGTACCAGGCAGAGGAGATGCTTCAAGCAAGAGTAGGTTAAGCAGCTATTTACTGGCGACTGATTTCCTTCCCTTTGCCCGAGGTACGTTTCCCACTTGCTCACAGCTCACTCTCACTGTTATTTACTCTCATGTGTAGATGAAGTTCACGAGATTTCTCAAGACATACGAGGGACGTCCCAAAAGTAAGTTCCGATCATTTGTAAATCCGTGGGAAAATGCCGTACGGAAAAAATTCCAATGGGGATACTTCGTGTTACATCTGGTGGCAACACTGAATTTTTCTCATGTTGCTATCACTTATTGCGGCTTATCAGCACCAGTGTAAACATGGCTGCTACATTGAAAAACCCGTCAAATTGTAAAATCCGTTCGGTGATCCGTTTTTTAGTTTTTGAGAATGTTTCTGTGCCCGAAATTCACCGCAGACTCTCTTCAGCGTATGGAGAAGGAGTCATGAGCATCGAAATGGTCCGTAAGTGGAAGAGAAGTTTCCTGGAAGGGCGGGAAAGTGTGCACGATGAACAGCGAAGTGGGCGCCCTTCCACTTCTCGTGGAGAGGACGCAGTTTCTGCAGTTCGCAAGCTTTTGGAGGAAGATGCGCGCTTTACTCTAAGTGATATTGTCGAGAAAGTGCACAACAAACATCAATTGACTCGTTGTTCAGTACACCGAATCGAACTCGCAGCCGCGGTCTCGGTATTCTTCAAACAAAATGACGCAGAATGGTACGAAAAGGGGTTACGTAAACTGGCACCACGGTACCAAAAATGCATCGATCGGAATGGCGACTACGTCGAAAAATAAAGTAGATCCGTACCTTTAAGAATAATTTTTTTTTTTTTTCAAATTGGTTGAGTTTTCGATTTTTCCCAGCACTTCGGAACTTACTTTTGGGACGTCCCTCGTATTTCGCCCAACCCTGGTGAAACAGGGCGATAATTGCCAGGAAGCTCACCTTCTTCGAATTCTACGTGTACTGAGCTTGAGAAAGGGTTGAAACTCACAAAAATACAAGAGACCTATTTTCCCTACTCGGACAAAATAATAGAATTATATTAACGAGAAAAGTTTGAACAAATGATTTAGTATTTAGAAATTAACTTAGGATAAAATAAAGGGAACGTTCCGACCAGGTGGTGGCGAAATGAACAGATGGAGAGAAGTTGGTAGGCGAAAGACGAGTGCGACGACGTAGGGGATCCCCGAGACGGCTGGAAGATCAGGCTTTCCGAGAAGTTTAAGACTTGGTAGGGCTGGTGATAATCTGAGAGATAAAGAGAGATTGAGGGCAGTAGACTGAGTAACTGAGGTATAGAAAAACGGGAAACGTGGGATACTGATGACCCATTTGAAATATGAGAATTCGGCAAACGACCATTGAGCGTTTCGGCGGAAGACAGACTGGCGGGTTCAGGAATGGGCTCCATCAAGGTCGGAGCGGAGAGCTTCTAGCGACAAGAGCGCGATCTCTCAGAGGTCGACCGAAGGAGCACCAAATATTCCGATGACTACACTCCCACACTGGTAATTGAAAGCTACGATTTATTGTTTAGAGTTCTAAACACTAAGTTCATTTAAAACTGCTGGCAGTGGAATGAGGGCGGAATATTTAGTTGACCATTCAAGATTTGATACCGCTTCAATCACGAAACACCCACTGAACAATACCTCGGTAGTGTTCGCAATAAATCGACATGTAAATTGTAAGTTCATTCCTCTAGGTAACCGCTTCGTAATCCCTACTCCACTGACTCGCAACTTTTATGCAGCTTCTACGATGTTACCACCACCTGAGCCAGGGGATGAGATGGAGGTACCACCTGTTTCCCTGAAAAGCCCGTGTTCGGGTGTAGCCCCTGTGAAGGCTCAAAATGAGTGCTTGTTGAAAAGTTACACAACGAGTGAAATAACAGTGGCAGCGCTGCAGCTATGTATATGTATATAGTTCATCGTTGGTTGAAGTTCAATATGAACTATTTGAACTTCAAAATTAGTTAAAGAGAGACAGATAAATAGAAACGTACAAAAGGGAGGCTCTAAATTAAAACGGTTCATTGCGAATAAAAAGTGATTTCAGGAGAGGGAGACACGGGAAGGAATACATTAAGAAGACTCAACATTGCCAAAAACGTTTGTGTTGTCAGTTCAGAACTACAATAACACGAATTTTTCGTCTATTCACTACAACTGATGGAGCCGTCTACGATTTGGAAAATCCGAACCTGTTGAGTCAATCTGCACTGTTAGAGCATACAGCATACAATCTTACTGAACTGGAGAAATAACGTCAACTGTGGGTGCTGGAGAGTCGTAAGAACCCGGGAGTCCATTTTTCGAAACTGTAGGGATAGGGCGTTTTACAGGACCATCACAAGGTTACGAACCTTGCAAATAGCAAAAGAAGCATTTACCTTCATAACATCGGCCCCTTGCGCGTGCTCTCAGGACGAAGAATCACTTGGAATGCTCATCCCACAAGATATCTTGGGACCGATTCCGCAACTCACTCCAAGAAAGAGCTTAGCGCCGTTCAATTTGGAAACGCTACAGGCACAAAATAGTACTACCATTTACGCCTCGTTATATGCATTTTTGCCAAGAAACGTGCTCAGTTTGATTTAAAAACCCTGCAAATTATTACACAACGGTTTATTATTCGGGTAATCAGCTTGACCTAGCATTAATGCTCCGAGACCCATCCTGTTCGATTCAGCATCGAAAAATATCATAATGAAACCGAAAAAAAGGTCGAAAAGAACTGAATCGTAATATTAAAATAAACTAAAAAAAGAAAGTATCTAGAAAAAACTGAATTTTAATATGAAAACATGCACGCTAAATACTAATATCAAAATTTAAAAAAAAATTATGAAAAAAACCAAAATGAGAATGAAACGAAAGAATCTAAAAAAATTGAATCGTATTAAAACCAAAACATCGGGGAAATTGGAACGGGGGCGCTCGAAGTGAAAGGCGAAAGGTCGTTGGGAGGCAAGCGAGCGGGAGGCGCCTCCCGCTCGCTCGCCTCGAGCGCGGTTGCTTTTTTAATGAGACGGGCGGGAGGGAGGGAGTTCAAACGACGAAACGCTGTAGCTCCCGCATTGTACTGCGTTTCGTTAATTTTTTTAACCGTTTTTTGCCCATTACAACCACTGGCTTCGTCCGATCGGATTGCCGAGATGGCGGGCACAACTAGATACCAAATCGGATTTTTGGGCAAAAGAACGAATTTTTTAGACCACGTTAAAGGCACGAAACGGCCCGGACGGGGGACAGCGGACGGCGGACGGACATTGCGAATCTCCAAGTCTTGAAACTTAATGTATCAAATTTTGAGGGGGGGTTGTAAAAAATTTTGCGTGACCAAAAACATAGGGTTATTATTCAGAATGAATAATAAACCAAAAACGTATTTCTCTATTACCGTGGCTTTAATCATTATTTTAGCGCATCACTTGACTCCTCAAATTTTTCTTTAATTCAATTTTATGTTCCAAGTTCAGTTTTATGTTCCAATTTTATGTTTTATGTTCTCGTTTGCGGTTGTATGTATGTATTTCAGAGCCAATTTTTAAAAAGTGCGTGTAGTTGGGATTAATTGTTTTCAAATAAATGTGAGGTTCTGAGACGAGAAGCTCCATCTAACATTAGCTTTCTTCCAGGCGGTTGCTAGTATAGTAAGAGACGTCAAATACCACCGGCTAAGCCCAGAACAAATTCGTACATTGATTTTGTACTGCGAGCAAGATATTGAAGATACCAGTCGACAAGCGACCGCTTTCTCACTTCTCAAAGCAATAATTAGCTGTAAAGTCAAGACTCCCGAGCTTATCACTGTTATAGAAAAGGTTGCTACTGTGAGTATTAAGGCCTATGAACCGAGTGTGCGTCTCCAGGCAAGGCAGGTTTGTGCTTTTGATTCGATGTTTGTAATAATATTTAGAAGTATGTTTAATCAGAACTACAGCTACGTGATAAATTTGAACGTAGATGTGATCGAAATGCATTTATTCTATCCGTTTACTATTTGCTATTGACTGCAGTTTTCTTAATCCGGGTTTTTGGTATTACTTGATGGCCTATTTGCCTTCTCAATATGTTGAGTTTTCTCACAGCGGGCTCCACTCGCATGAATATTGTGTCCCTTGTGCCTTTAATGTGAATTGTACACTTGTCAAGATTACTAATCATTAGCTATAAAGTATTTCTAGATTTTCATTCTACCGAATTTCTTTTCCAGATAGTACACAATTATTTGATGCACTACAGCTTAGGAAAGCATATCGATAAATTTTTAGCTGTTTATTACAACGAACTCAATTACGAACATTTGACAGGAAGAGAGAGCGCTTTAGAAATGGTTCAAACTGTTACCAACACGTTTCCATTGGTAAGTGATGAAAAGGAAGAGTTTGGTTAACAGTATTTTGAGGTGGCGGTTTGGTGGAAGACTCGTACACTGGTGGGAACTTTGTTTATTTCCTTCTAACGACTTTGGGACATTCAAAGGAGGAATTGCCCCATGCGAGGGTTGTTGTTTTTGGAGGTTGCACGATATGTTGTTAGTTCGAGCCGACCTGCCCCACACAAACTAAAATTTTCCAAAAAGTTTCCTTCCTCCCCCCCCCCTTTTCCTAGTTCAACGCCCATTTCCCAGTCGCATGTCAGCCTTTCTGCCTCCCCTGGTACGATTCTAGCCTCCTTCTGCTGTTACTGTCTTCTTCTTCGTGCTCGCTGTTGTTGGCCAGTACAATTTCACTATGATGACCATTTTGCTAAAGAGATTACGTGCTTTTTACGCTCATTTTTGTTTTGTTTTCTCTTTTGCTTTCAGCCCCAACTAGTGGAACAAGCCCCAATCATATTCATCAACGTTTCAACGGTCCTTATAAATGACACTGACTCATCATGTAGGAAAACGGCGGCTGATATTCTTTCGAGCCTTTTGTCAAGACTCGACAGCAACAGTATAACCAAACTGTTTGACATCACTGTAGTTTGGTTCACTGAGAACAATAAGGTAAATTTTCTTCGAGTTTCCCCATCTGAAACTATATTTGGTCATCTTCGAATATAATACCGTCAGTGTATATATGTCAACAGATAATTCATCGTAAATTGGCTGCTCAACTGCTGGGGATATTTGTCAGTTGTGAGAAAGAAGCTTTTCAGAAGAGATTAAAAACTCTTCTCCCATTGATTGTTGAAAGCTTCGTCTCAGGAGGAGAAGTCAGTAGGAGTGGTCGATTTGTCAAAGCCCCCAAAGTTGCTGAAGAGCAAGAAGATGCAGCAAATGATCGCGACAAGGATCATTTCTTATTCCAATTACTTCAGTCCCTCGTCAAAATTGCGACGCATTGCCCGAAATTTCTTCAAGAGCCGGAGTTCGCTGCGGATCTTGAAACTATTGCAGGTATTTTATTGATATACAATGCATATCCAGTATGCTATTTGAAATGAGTGTGTAAAGAGGTTCGCATGTTGTTGATGAACTCACAAATTAGGCTCTTTTATATCAGTTAGAAAGTATACGATTCGTATGTGTGCGTCCACAGGAAGCCATGAATTGGCTATAACTGTTCATATAAAGATTTTTATTTGTTTATTTATTTTGTTTTTCAGACCAAGCTACGAACCTTCTAGGACACCCTCATCAATGGGTGAGGCATGCAGCAGTGCAGTTTATAGGATTGGTGATCACGAATTACAAACCTTCTGATATTGCAGCTGTAGCCAACGGAGGTTCTGAAGACAAAGTCGGTTTCCTTCTTTCAGACACCAAAGCTCGACTTAAATCCCTCGCTCACGATGTGATAGCTCAGCTCATGCCTAAGGAAGAGATCAACGAAAAGTTTCTGATTCAGGTACATTTTGTAGTTTTTTTAGTATTCGCAGTGACCTCCATTTACTTAGAGGGTACCTAAGTGACCCCCCCCCCTTCCTCTGCTTCCTGTCAAAATGCAACTAGATATTTCTTGAATGGGTACAAGGAAAAGACATAGCTGTTGATACCAGCGAGACAGCCAGAGCAAAAAAGGCTGCATGGTTGTCCAAACGAGATATTGAGACGCAAGATCGCGAAGCCTCTAAGGTCTAAGATTGGGAGGGTCAGCTCGTTCTTCTCACCGAAAAATGGTGAAGGCCTCATCCAATTCGTACCTATCAACTGCGTCTTATGAGTTCAACCGGTGTTGTCGAAAGCCTTTTATTGCGAGAAAGTGTCTACCTGCTGGTTGAAGACCACAACGATGCAATGTGGGTCACAGCAGATTGATGGAAGGCACATTTAAGAATGTCAAAAATCTCTCTACAAATGTTTTAGTGTGAATGTGGGGAAATACCCACCTCCCTGCACTCGTGATTGGCTGGTCGACAAACAAACAAACAAACCCACGTCAGGGCTTTAGGAGGTACAAACCTCAGTGGTAAATTACAATTTAAAAAACCCTGCAAATTACTACACAACGGTTTATTATTCGGATAATCAGCTTGACCTACCATTAATGCTCCGAGATCCATCCTGTTCGATTCAGCATCGAAAAATATCATAATGAAACCCTAGAAAAGGTCGTAAAGAACTGAATCGTAATATTAAAATAAACAAAAAAAACAACGAAAGTATCTAGAAAAAACTGAATTTTAATATGAAAACATGCACGCTAAATACTAATATCAAAATTTAACCAAAAATCTACGAAAAAAACCAAAATGAGAATGAAACGAAAGAATCTACAAAAATTGAATCGTATTAAAACCAAAACGTCGGGGAAATTGGAACGGGGGAGCTCGAAGCGAAAGGGGAGTTGGGTGGCGGCGGGGGTCGTTGGGAGGCAAGCGAGCCTCGAGCGCGGTTGCTTTTTTAATGAGACTGGGGGGGAGGGATGGAGTTCAAACGACGAAACGCTGTAGCTCCCACGTTGTACTGCGTTTCGTTAATTTTTTTAACCGTTTTTTGCCCATTACAACCACGGGCTTCGTCCAATCAGATTGCCGAGATGGCGGGCACAACTAGATACCAAATCGGATTTTTGGGCGAAAGAACGAATTTTTTAGACCACGTTAAAGGCACAAAACGGCCTGGATGGCGGACAGGGGACGGCGGACGGACATTGCAAATTTGGAATCCCCATGTCTTGAAACGTAAAGTATCAAATTTTGAGGGGGGGTTATAAAAAATTTTTCGTGACCGAAAACATAGGGTTATTGTTCAGAATGAATAATAAACCAAAATTGTTTTTTTAAATTTTTAATAAATTGTATTTTTATTTCTGTTTCCTTCCTTTCGTGTTTCCATCTCATTTTTGTTTTATCTTTTTTATTACACTTTTCCAGTTTATTTAATTTAGCCCCCCCCCTCCCCTACCCACCATGAATTCCGCTTTCTCCTTCCTTTTTCATTTATCTCTCTGATGTTAAATTGACCATATTTATGACGCTTCAACTGTTCGTTCTTGAACTATTCTCTTTTCCACTCCACCTTTGGCTGCAACTGGCGTATGAGACATGGGGAATTCAGTTCTGACAGCTTTAAGCCGAATGCTAAACATTGATGTTTACTCTTTTAGGTGTTTTCCTTCTTTACTTTCCCCCCTTTTTAATAATACGTAGTATATCCTAAAGCGTTAAAACATAGCATTGTTAGGGAATGTCACGTGCAAACTAGCTATTGCATAATTTTGCATGGAATCTGCCTAATGGCTCCTCAAGCATCTTTTTACTGCGCTATACTTTTCAGACTTTCGTCAAATATAGGTCAACGGGCTGGTGAGGAAATATGTAAATGTATCGTAGATTGACTGCATCTCAGTCGTTTAGTTCAAATTGACAGAGGACGAACCTTCAAAGTAAAATGCGACGCACCAACTGCGGCAATATTTATTCTTGGTATTTCTAATAATTCATTACTGACCCTGAGCTACGAGCATAACCTTTTGTACATCCTTTGATCTGTCGTGCCTTACTATTACAAAGGTGAAACACAGTTGTACAAACTTCGGGCTCACTTGGTTGTTTCAAATTAGCTCATTGAGGAAAGACACCGACGAAAATATTTTGGGATATTTGCGTCCAGACATGAATGCCTTCGCAGAAATTCGATCAGGATTCGAGAAGTGGCTGCTAGATAATACTAGAAATAACTAGTGGAGCCGCAAATATTTTTGTTGATGATCCGCTCGAAAAATCTGTGCCAGCGCGAGTTTGACGTGGAACTTGAGTCTGAGAGCCCTGTCCTCCAATTCGTATCTCTTATAACGGCCCCCAGTCCCTCAAAATGGCTTTTCTTCATTAAATGTGCGTTGACGCATTTATCTATTACGTTAGTTTCGAATGGCAGCATTGTCTCTGTATAAATCTGTATAAATCGTATAAATTGCTTCACACTCTCCACTATGCTATTTTACTAACCATTTCGCATTAGATCTGCTTCGTTAACGTGTTCGGAACCACCCCTTGAAACACGGCTTGGACTGTTTGGGCGTGTCAACGATGTTATCGTTTCAATGGGATATTAGCATTCTGTGACAGTTCTTCAATACTGTTGGAACGTTATAAAGGAGACGAACAAAAATCTCTGGTGTAAATTGGTACTTGGCATTAAACAACTTTCCACAACCCCTATATATACAGTCACAATCTTTGTTCAACATATTTCTGTGCAAACGTTTATGGAGAACCAAAAGTAGCTACCAGTTAGCTGAAAGTACCTCGTAAATTTAACCGTAACCATGACTACAGAAATAGCTCTGGAGAATAAAACGTGCTAGTAGTAGACACTCCTTCAGGTTGATGAAATACGGATCAACGTTTACTGTGGAAATTTTGAAAATTATTTAAAAAAGAGTTTTAGCCCATTTTTGTTCCATCGACTCTCAGAGAATGTTTATGAAAAACGACATATAGATACTGACTAGTTTGAGAGACTACGACTTTGATATAAGTAGTTAAAGCTGTTTCCTCCCCAAATTAGAAAATAACAACATATTTTTGGTTTTTAGAACCGTATCCCCGTTCATTGAGCTTTCGCATATGTATTGATATGAACAATAATTAAGTATTGATTAGTAGCGAATAATTTCAAAGTCTCATCACAACCGTTCGCGTCATTTTCAAGAAAAATGCAGTAAACCTAGTTTCTGCTACGTTTTGGAACCCCGCCACTGTTGCCCTCGATGAAAACTGCTCATAACGTTATTTTCGTGCCTTCAAAAAAGGACGAGCTTTATCACTGCCGGCAAAAAAAATTTGAGTACATCATCTCTTACTTTTTGGGGGCCCCAATATGTTAAACACCCATTTCCGCTGTGTGTGGGTAAACTTTTGAACCAATTCAGCTCTTTTTTTCCTGAGGCGTGAATGCAAGGTTAGAAGCAGCAGTTTTTGTCTACATGAAAAAAGGGGGAGAGGAGATTTACCGCAAATTAGGGTTTTACAGTACAAAATCAACTAACATGTGGGTGTTATGGGCATATTTGACACCCTGTAGTTTCAGGGTCTCTTTCCTAAAAAGAAATTGAATTAGTAGCAGAAGCCGTGAAAACCAGCGAATTTCCGTGGAGCTAAGAAATCTGATGCGTCGCCAAAATTTTTTTAACGTTTTGAATTTTGATTCAAACTTAAGACGTATTTTTTACTATTCAATAGCCAACATTTGTTCCCAGCAAATATCTCTGTGATTACTCAGTGGACCTAAACAAGCCCAGGAAGCAATAGGAGAGGTTGTTTGACTTTTTGCAAAACTTGCACTAACGATTTAAAACAAACCAATGAGTTTCTTTCAACTAGTCGATATCGATATATTTCCTTCCATAAATATTACTCTGGAAGTCAGTTGAAAGGAGAGATTAAAACCAACATTTTGTGTTTGGGTTTTTTAAAATTTTCCACAGTAAATGCTTAGGCGAATTTGATAAATCTGACTAGATCTAATAGCAATCTATTGCAAATATTTCTGCAGCCAGTCGTTGAATAGAAATATAAGTCAAAATACGGCAAAAAATAACATGTTGGCGTTCTTCGAACATTAAAAGTTCCCTTTTCACATTTCTTCACATTGTACTTTGAGCTAACTTGTAATTGCACTTTCTGCTCCCTAAGTGCGTTGAACACTGTTCCTGTATGTAAATTGCGTATAACCGACTGGGTGGGCGGGCGGAGGGACGGTTAAACAAGTTATGATACGCCACACCACGACTGACATGACTCTCGTGAATGTCAAGGTACGGTCGTTTTCATACGACAACATAATTCGTGCGCCATTCTTCACTGCCTGTCTAACGTTATTAAACGTTACGGAAAAATTAGACTCAGGAGCCAGTGGGCTGCTGTTGTTTCGCTGTTAGTAAGAGAGTGGGGACGAGGGGCACCTTTGCCTTGGCCAGACAGAGTCGTAGAGGCAACTTGTTCTAGTTTCCAACTGTTTCCATTTGCATATTGTTTGCAAAAATGGAGTTGTTCGCTGGGTATGCGTTCCTATAAAAATAACACACTATTATCTTCTTTTTTAGTGTATGAAGTTGTTGACATACTTGGCAGAAATAATTAAGGACGTTCAACCGACCGAAGATAGCAAACTTTCGCTTCTGTGGATGGTTCGAATGGTACAGAAGATGATCAACTATGAAGTTGTTAACGCACCGTCGTCTACGATCGTCGTAAGTTTGATTATCGCATTAAATGATCTGAGAATTAAGGAGTTCTTGAAAGAGTTGGTTTTCATCTTCATTTCGCTTCGTTTAGGATAGAAGGTTCCCCTTCAGCCAATATCCTACTTGGAAAACATGTTACACGCAATTTTAAATATCTTTGGTTGTCAAAAAGAACAAAAATTATTAGGCGGCACCAAAGTTCGATTTGTTGTGTTTGTACCCATTGCTTTGCTGCTGTTAGAAGCCAACCTCAAAAGAGGAACTTTAGGATCAAGTTTATTAGTGTTAGTAAGAGGGAGGAAGAGCTTGTTACGTTTCTTGTTGGTAATAAATACCATAATTGAATTCTTGATTAGCAGACGTTGACGTCTTCTTGACGTTCCCCGTGTGTTGTGCGGTTCCTCCCAGCTGCAGTACGTTGACTGTGCGAAGAATCTGGGCGTCCTGGTTCAGTCTAATATGTGCTGGGACAGACAGGTTACCGCGACGTGCAATGCGGTTTTCCCCGCAAAGTGCGCCTGCAGCTTGTGCTTAGTCTTATTATGCCACATTTCGATTATGCAGCAGCAGCTTTCACCGATCTCAAAAGCGAAGACCTCGACAGATTACATAAGGCTGAAAACGCCGCGCTTCGTTTCGCCCTGCGCCTTCGGCTGGACGAACACCTGACACCGCACTATAGTCAGCTCGGGTGGCTGAAGATTAGGGACAGGCGAATGCTGCAAGTGGCAACGCTAGTTTTCAAGACGCTTAAATTTGAAAAACCCTCCTATTTATTTGAGAAGTTCGGTTTCCTCCTTCACCGCGCGTGTGGGAGGAACAAGTTCTTGAGAATTCCGTGCCACAGAACTGAAATGCTCGCGCGATCCTTATATGTGCAGGGTGCGAAAGTGTTCAACGAAAACGTTAATCTGTTCGATCTGTCGTGCAAAGTTGGAGCTTTTAAAGATAAATTTCGCCAGATGCTGTTGGACAGATACCATTGATAACGCAAGAAGATTATAATATGTTTACTGCTTTTTACATTTTTGCATGTTTATCATTGTTTTTCATAGTTATTATTATTGTTTTGGATTGATTGTTTTTGGACATAAATGCGTATAGCAGTCTCTTTCGCGAACGGCAGCGCCAGTCATTTTTGCTGTATAGTTTGAAAGCGTGTATGTTCGTGATTTGTGTTCTTAGGTTAGGTTGTGTATAGTGAGAGAAGGGGAGGAATATACAAGTACTCGCCCTTCTCATTGTATGATTGTAGATTTTTGGAGAGAATGTAATTTATTTGGTATGATTGTAAATTTTTGTGTGTTGTGTGTTTTCAGCGTCAGTGTGCATGTAATTTATTTCGGTGTGACTGCGATAGATGATTAATAGAATATTTCAAAGTCTCGTGTATATGTCAGTGTTTAACGCTATGAGGAATTGTTCGTATTTGGGTTCCAGGGGAAATGGTAGAGAGGGCTCTATAGCCCTAATTTCCCCTGGTCAATAAATAAATCAATCAATCAATCTTCTTTTAGCCATAATGTTACTTTAGTTAGTCTTACACCTAATTGTGGTTGTTCTGTCATTTGAGAGTGAGCCTCCTAAAAATTATACACCGTTTCATCAGCGAATTATGGCACAGTTTGGTAGATCTACAGAGGATTGCCATTCATCCTGCTCAAGTCGCATAGAGTTAATCTGTCGAAAGCAACGAGCCTAACACATTAAAAGAGGACTTGCTGGTTGTAGGGCGAAGTAGCTCTTACTAAGTGCTTAAGAATAGGTCTAACTTTTACCCGTTTGTTTCCTTTGAAAGCTGTTTTGTGTTGATAGCGGAGGTTTACAACTTGTTATGGAATGTACTGACTGACTCCTATTAAAGGCACCGGGCGATCGTGGTCTAGTGGATAAGACATTGGTTCATAATTGTCGACGTAAGTCGGGGATTGTGGATCGGAGCTCCGGCGTGATTGCCGTAATTTTTGCCAGAGTCAGCAGCTCTTCAAAGCATCTCCAAACCAACCTCAGTACAGGGGAGTGAGATGCTTGGCTGGTTTCCACTCTGCTCCCTTTTCAATTCAGCGTTATTGTCTGTGTGTGCCTGCAATTGAGATACAAACGGCTTAGCTGAATCAGCTCAAATTTGGTATACAACTTGAAGATCAACGTGGCAAGATCAAGATCGACAACAAACTATTGGTTTGAGCTAAATGAGTAAAAATAACTAGTGTTATCTCTGATCAAAACGCCAAATATTTTTTGCTCAAAAACGTTTTTAATCAACTACGTTTTCCTTATATTCAATTAATAATTTTTTCTTCAAATTACGTAAATTGCAGAGGCGGATGGCTTTCCATTGGTCGGCGGCGATTTCTCTAAAATTAAGCCGCGATGAGCTCAGTGGTGTCGCTTTCCAATTACTCAAACCAATCGCTCGTCAATTGAACGTCGATGATAACGACGAACTTAAAAAATTGGCTCGAGAAGCTTCCGGGTACATCAAGAAGAAAATTGGATTGGATGCGTATAATGAATCCATGGCTAAATTGTCGCAGCTAATGGATATAAGAAAGGCAGAGAGGAAGAAACAGAGAACGCAATTGGTAATTATCTTTAGACGCCATTATTTGCCTCTCATTGGATTTCTATCGGCAATTTTGTTTATTGAAGTTGATCTTCCGTATCCTTTCAACTGTAAAGTAATGAATGGGCTTCACTTTTTGAAACAGATGGTGACCGATCCAGCTCGAGCAGCAAAGAGGAAAATTGATAAAAACATCAAGAAGAAAGAAACTAAAAAGAAGAAGATTAAAATGATGAAAATGAAAACTTACAAAAAGAAAAAGAGGAAAGACCTGCTGCTAGACGATTAAGTTATTTCCAAATATTGTTTTTGCGATGTAAATACGTAAATAAATCCTCTTGTATAAATCTTTTACGACACCAATAATCACTAAACTATTCATCAAACTGGGAAAAAAATGTGGGATTCTTATTAATAATTTGTTGCCCATCTACTACGTACGTGTGCATGTTGCACGTGGCTGACATAGTTCTGGTAAGGGCTACATGATTTCTGTATGGGTATTAGGGTTCTGTCGTGTATGAGAAAAAACAAATCCCTGAGTGTGTTGCCACAACATTGGATTATTGATAATTAAAGTTAACGTACCTGTTAGATGAGTCCGTCTCCTCTGGCTGGTGAGTGGCCCACAGTAACTCACCAGCCAGAGGAGACGGACTCACCTAACAGGTACGTTAACTTTAATAATTTGCCTACTGGCGGACATAACCCAATTGCTTTAATTATTGATAATGTCCAACTACGTGGATGGGTGGGTAGGGGTTTGTTTCTCCGAAACGCAATAAATGAATTTAATGGGAAATCGTACAGCTACAAACAATTTTCCTCTTCATAAAAGAGGATTGCATTTTGGTTTATTATTCATTCTTAATAATAACCCTATGTTTTCGGTCAGGAAACATTTTTTACAACCCCCCTCAAAATTTGATACTTTACGTTTCAAGACATGGGGATTCCAAATCTGCCATGTCCGTTTGTGCACAACAAGGTCCAAAAAATCCGTTCTTTTGCACAAAAATTGGTATCTAGTTGTGCCTGCCATCTCTGCAATCTGATTGGACGAAGCCTATGGTTGTTATGGACGAAAAATGGTTTAAAAAATTAACAAAACGCAGTATAATCGCAAATACGCTGTGTTTCGTGTCGTTTTCAAGTTACTTCTACATCCTAGGTCGAATGGAATGAGTATCAGACGTGTACAACTGCGTATAGTGAAATCACAGTAATTATAGTGAGCCAAAGTCAACTAATTGAAAGAACTCGCGGGAACTACAGCGGAAGTCAACGTTTCGTCGTTTGTACTCCCTCCCTCCCATCTCATAAACCCCCGCTCGACTCGCAACATCGTGCAATCTCCACCATCCAGCGGCTGGGCGTTGCCGGTAGGTGGTGGGCTCTTGCTTACCAGGGACCTGGGGTCTTCCGGCTAGGAGGGGCAAGTCCAAACCCCTCCGAGACGAAGGTCCCTGAAGCCGAAAGTCTGGATGCAAGTTTGGACGGGCTAGCGACCATTCTAGCCTTAAGGGATATTTTTCCCAAAATGGTACTGCGGGAGTGCACAGCCCGAGGCGCAAGCCGGTGCACCATGGGATGGTCCACGCCAGGTGGATGCCTCTGCAGGCATCTAGAGCAAAGGCGGATAACCCGCCGATCCCTAGTACCCATTTATGGATCTTGCAGATATCGCAGTGGTCGAGGGGCCGCTGGAAGTAGTCCCTGTCCCTTTTCCCTCTTGATTTGCCTGATGGGGCGGAGGCAGGTCTGGGCCGTGAGGAGGATTATACTGCCTCCGCACACCCCCATATATCGGAACGTACATGCCTACAGGCGCATATGGGCGCCGGGGGAATATTTAGTTTTTGTAGTTCCATTGTAGTCAGGTCATGTTTCGTATGGTTTACTAGTATTTTTCGATACTGAATCGAATGGAATGGGTCTCGGAGCAGTAATACTAGGTCAAGCTGTTCATGAGAATAATAAACTGTTCTGTAAAAATTGGCAGGGTTGTTTTAATTTGTACGGTTTCTCTGCCCCCCCCCCCTCCTCACCACTAATACAACTTTATATGTTGTCGTGGGTAGTAGAAGAACGGGGCTCAGCGCAGCAATATTTCCCCAGCGAATTACAAACCACGAGAGTTACGATTTTTGAAGTTTTATTGTTCCTCGCACGATGCTGGTAACAGAGAAACAAAGAAAAGTACAAAAAAGCTTCGGTATTATGTTTGCCCTATATTTCCTATCGTTTATACAAGTTGAATTACCACCCACGAGGATTGCAATTTTTGAAGTCCTTACGCAAAGTTTCGTGCAGTCGATAATCCCATCAGAGTGAGTGACATTGTGCCTGAATGTGTGAGAGTGATGTAAACAATCATTCTGAAATCACCAGAGCTTTATGTGGTCCGACTTTCACAGAGGATGAAACCCAAGAGTGAATCACGAAGCATCATGGCGTGAAGAAAAAATTGAAACGATCATATAGAAATAAATAACAGAAGTTCATTTTTACTTGCAGTTTGTTGGCCAAAAAAAGTCGATATAATGCTATATATAGTCTAGTAACACTCGAGCCAACATGTATAGGATGTGGATCTAGCAATGGAACTATTGAGTGACAGCTTGTCGAGTGTTGATAGGCGCCGAATGTAGAGGAAGAGGTCAACAACGAAGTTTGCGACGGCTGGTCTAGGAAACTGCAAGCGATGAAAAGAAGTTTAATGGAGAGTCGGTTGCCGAATTAATTATTGGCATCAACACGTCTATGTTCACAATTCGATCCCCCCCAAACAAAGACGCTGAAACTACTACGCACTACAGCAAGTTCATGAACACCAAGGACACACGCCTTTTTAATAACGACGATGCATCGGCGAAGGTCGTCCACATAGGTGTATGGCTCGCATTCTGACTGCATGGGGCTTCTGTGAATGGTGCAACTTCAGGTACATTTAAAAAAATTAAATTCATTTTTTTTAAAAACCGTAATTGTATTTTTACTTTCCTTGGCTCTACGAAGTAGAAAGGAAAGTTGTGCAATCGGCTGAAAAAAAAACATTTTGAGTTCTGTATTGTGAGTGTTGAGTTGTTTGTGTGTGTATGTGTGTCTGTGAACGATTTTTCGAGAAAACCACCGTACCAAATCACCTCAAACTTCATATCTCGCCCGCAGGTTACCATAGGGCGCCAAAATAAGGGTATGAACAAAATCCATCGTAATTTAACTATAGTTATCATAGTGATCAAAACACCAAATTTTTTTTCTCAAAAACGGCTCTAACGATTTTGATTAAATTGTTTATATTGATAGCTCTCAATAAAGCAATTATACCATAAAATTCCCATTTGTGGGAAAATGACGAGAGCAGCACAATAAATTACAAAAACATTCGCCGAAATCGATTTTAGAGTGGTTTTTAGAGAAAACCACCGTACCAAATCAGCTGAAACTTGATGTCTAGCCTACAGGTTACCATGGGACGCAATAATAAGGGTATGGGCAAAATCCACCGAAAGTTAACTATAGTCATCATAGTGATCAAAACACCAAATTTTTTTCTCAAAAACGGCTCTAACGATTTTGATTAAATTTTTTATATAGATAGCTCTCAATAAGACAATTATACCATGAAATTTCCATTCGTGGGAAAATGACGAGAGCAGCACAATAAATTATCAAAATTTTCGACCAAAAGCGTTTTTAGCGCAGTTTTTTCCTTATAAACTCCGCTGGAATTTTTGTAGAATGTTAAAAAAAATTGGTATTGTAGTCCAATCTAATACCTAAAGGGTGAGTGTTTAAAAACGCTCATGAGATACATGGGGGTCACTCCAGAAATTCAAGAATTTCAACTACTGCCGTTTCGCTTACTCCCAGTTCTAACAGTTATTTTCCAATAACTGCACAAGTGATTACTATCTTTTTTTTTTTTAAAATCGCGTTTACAGCCTCATTAATTATCTGTGTACCAATTGCTCTATAATGGTCCTGCAATGAGTACGAGCAGCACAATAAAATCTGGAACTAAGCGCTACCGCTTCCTGCTGCCATAAAGCGTTGTTTCACCTAGTTCAAATTAACTGAGTGATAAATGAATTGATTAAATCGAATTGGCCATGTTCAAAGTGAATTGACGTAGAGCTGAGGAAAGTTGTGTGTTGCAACGCACCAGATATTTTTTAAATGGACTTTTCTCGAAATCTTCACGTTTCTAAGGCTCCAGAGTTTCAAAAAACGCTGTACTGGAATTGTTCTGTGAGTCTGTAAACTAAATTGCTGCCTAAATTGTTTGATCAGTTAAATCAACTCAAATTGGACATGTAGCCTGCAAGTCAACGTAGGAGCCTTAATAAAAATATGATCAAAATTGGACCAAATACCACAAATATTTCTTGTCTTTCAAACGGCTCTAATAATGTTGTCAAAAATGTGGTAACGTAAAATTTTCATCAGTGGGCAAATAAATGAGACCAGTAGAATAAATGCCGTTCATATCCAGTGCGATGATATTCAAGAGGAACTCGTTGGTATTTTCTGAACTGACTGATTTTCTGGGCTCCTAAAACGTTCTGTAAGTGACTTACGTCATAAATGTTTTTCGATTAACCAGCCCTAATCAGCCTCCTCTTCCTCTGCCAAAGAACCTGATTTGATTACTGCTGGTGCAGTCCAATCGAGTTGAATTTGTTGCACGCGGCAGTTTGCATCGGTCTGGCCTTGATTTAGGAAGTAAACAAGGAGTCAATGATAATTTTGCAATTGTGGACTCAAACTGAAGTGCGAGGAGGCCAGTTTTGTTCCGACGCAGGCAAAACTACTGCCACGCGCAAAGTAGATACGTTGTTTTCTATAGTGATCGCCAAGTTCATTTACATTGTGCGCAATATACTCCCGTATTGAGGCGGTATTGTAGTGCTGTGGATAGTGTGAGGTGTTGTCAGACAACGGCTATTTTCCAGTTAAATTACGAATTTTATTTGACTAGCTTGGGCTATCTTGTTCTTCCCCAATTCTCTCATGCTTATGTAGGATGTCTTTCATCTCGCTTGCACCGTTTGACGTACCACACTTTTTACTTTCCTTGGCTCTTCGAAGTAGAAAGGAAAGTTATGGAATCGGCTGAAAACAAAATTTTGAGTTTTCTTCCGATCTTTACGTTTCAGACCCCCCTGAGTCCGAAAAACGCTATTTGGGAAAATGGTCTGTGTGTCTGAGAACGATTTTTAGAGAAAACCACCGTACCAAATCAGCTCAAACTTCATATCTCGTTCACAGGTTACCATGGGACGCCAAAATAAGGGTATGAACAAAATCCACTGAAATTTAACTATAGTTATCATAGTGATCAAAACACCAAATTTTTTTTCTCAAAAACGGCTTTAACGATTTTGATTAAATTTTTTATATTGATAACTCTCAATAAGACAAATATTCATTAATTATCTGTGTACCAATTATTCAATAACGGTTCTGCAATGAGCACGAGCAGCACAATAAATTCTGGAGCTGTTAGCGCTACTGCTTCCTGCTGCCGTGAAGCGTTGTTTGACCAAGTTCAAATGACCTGAGTGATAAATGAATTGATTAAATAGAATTAGCCATCTACACGAGTGAATTGACGTAGAGCTGAGGAAAGTTGTGTGTTGCAACGCACTAAATATTTCCACCACAATTTTGCCTGGAGTAACTAAGAGCACAGCTTCATGTAGCTCACAGACACACACACAGAACATTTTCCCAAATATTGTTTTTCGAACTCAGGGGTCTGAAACGTAAAGATCTGAAGAGAACTCAAAATTTTTTTTTCAGCCGATTACATGACTTACCTTTCTACTTCGTAGAGCCAAGGAAAGTAAAAAGCGAAGCCTCATGTTTCCTCTATCGACATTAACAAGATAGCAGATCATGCAGCAGGCATAAGTGTTTCTCTCACAAAAACTGAATTCGTGGATTCACAGGTAAGTCGTCGATCGTGGTTCAATAAAGGATCTGGTATTCGCTCTTGGTCTGTTTAGTCATTTGACTAGTAGATCGGGACTAGGGAATTTGAATCACGTAGTTTACCACTATCCTTCTAAAGAGGATGAAAGGTGGTTCAAGCTGGAAGTTGTCGTTAATAGTTTCGTTTCGCGAGTAAATGAATTGTACATGTACCACGTATGTGCTAGAGGGTTTCAATCGTGGAGCTAGTCCACTCGTAAAATTACGTCGTTTTTCCCGCTCTTTGCTTAATTCCTACTTTTTCCTTATTACTTTGATTTTTCGCAGCTATTATTTCAACGCTAAACAAAAGACATTTGTCAACAGGGAAGAACAAAAGGGTGTTGACACAGTTCGAGTAAAACGGGCAGAATACCTCATTATCAATCAACGGGAGGGAGGAGGCTATAAAATTGTGGAAGTACCGTCTCATCGCTAAGAGCTCCGTCGGAAGTGTCAATCCGCCCAGTTATAGTTGGAGAGTCTTCCCCTTAGGTTCGACGACCTTCGTTTCATCCGTGCGATGGAGCCCGAATCGGCTTTGATTTTCGTACTCGTCTCTGCGGCGTTTTTAGTTTTTGCCTTCTTCTCGCGAAATAAAAAGAATTTACCACCAGGTAATGTTTGAGTATTTTGAATCAACGTTTATTGTAACGTTTTCGTTTTTACTTTCCTTGGCTCTACGAAGTAGAAAGGAAAGTTATGTAATCGGCTGAAAAAAAATTTTTGAGTTTTCTCCAGATCTTTACGTTTCAGACCCCACTGAGTCTGAAAAACACCATTTGTGAAAATGGTCTGTGTGTCTGTGAACTATTTTTAGAGAAAACCACCGTACCAAATCAGCTCAAACTTCATATCTCGCCCGCAAATTACCATGGGACGCCAAAATAAGGGTATGAACAAAATCCACCGAAAGTTAACTATAGTTATCATAGTGATCAAAACACCAATTTTTTTTCTCTAAAACGGCTCTAACGATTTTGATTAAATTTTTTGTATTGATAGCTCCTAATATGTCAACTATACCATAAAATTCCCATATACGGGAAAATGACGAGAGCAGCACAATAAATTATCAAAATTTTCGACGAAAAGCGTTTTTAGCGCAGTTTTTTCCTTATAAACTCCGCTGGAATTTTCGTAGAATGTAAAAAAAATTGGTATTGTAGTCCAATCTAATACCTAAAGGGTGAGTGTTTAAAAACGCTCATGAGATACATGGGGGTCACTCCAGAAATTCAAGAATTTCAACTACTGCCGTTTCGCTTACTACCAGTCGTAAAAGTTTTTACCCAATAACTCTGCAAAAGTAATTACTATCCTTCTTCAAAAAATTCTTGTTTACAGCCCCATTAATTCTCTGTGTACCATTTGCTCAATAATGGTCCTGAAATGAGTACGAGCAGCACAATAAATTCCGGAACTGTAAGCGCTACCGCTTCCTGCTGCCGTAAAGCGTTGTTTGACCAAGTTCAAATTAACTGAGTGATAAATGAATTGATTAAATCGAATTGGCCATGTACAAAGTGAATTGACGTAGAGCTAAGGAAAGTTTTGTGTTGCAACGCACCAGATATTTGTATTAATTACTGGACTAACCACCAATTGACCTACCACCTGAATTTGTTGCAAGTTCTAATAACATTTGAGCCGGAGTTTATAAGGAAATATTTGGTGCGTAGTAACGCACAACTTTCAACAACCCCTGTATATTCGACGCTCTGTATACGGGCGCTCTATCTTCGTTCGTTCTACACGAACATTTACGGTGAATAAAATACAGGTACTAGTTCGCTGAGAGAACTCGGTGGATTTGATTGAAATCGTCTGAGCCGTTTTTGAGAAAATTGTAAAACCGGCAAATTCGAAAAATCTCGCTTTCCGAGCTATCATGGCTAATATATGTCCGTTCAACAGACAGGTACAGGGATAGTTGCGGAGAACAAAATGCGGGTAGAGGTTGCTAGAAGACATTTTATTAAATTGGCCTCACCATGTAGTAACTGACTTGGGGTGCACCAGTGGATGCTGTCTCGTAGGCCTTGGAGATTCACAGGAGTGCAGCTATTTGGGATTGGAGCAGTATTTTCTTTTGATTGACTGCGGGTTTGCTATCCCAGGCAACAGGATAATAGCCAATAACGCCCAGGTAAATTGTCTTGTACATGAGGATTGTGTTACGGTAACTCACACTCCAAGTAGCCTCGCTAATTGCTGCTCGTAATGAGGGACTGGAGGTGTTTGCTGAAACTTCACTTCACTTGTATTGGCTCCTATGAACTTGACTTGCTTCTCAAGAAGGAGCCTGTGGCCGCCAAAACGTATTCATGTAACCAGTATCTTAAACGGTTCCGGATTGACGATGGTTGTGGAAAGTTGCGCGATGCTGCGCATTAGAAATTTAATTAATACATTTCGTTTCCACGATTTTGCTAATCGTTTTAACAAGCTCAGAAATTGAGGTCCTTCGAAAATGTGCACACTGTATGATATTTTTCAAGAAAAGACTCACGATTTTGATGCGTTATTGCATACTGCTTCGCCGAATTTACGCGAAAGTGAGAAACGCTGAATTGTAACGCCTGACATTTTTTTAACAACTTCCAACTCATGACTGTTTTCTTTCATAGCGACCAACCTCAAAATCAGTAGTTTTCTAGATCCTCAGGCTTTTGAACTTCGCTTTTGGTCCCTTTACCTACAATTCATTTTCTTTCAGAATTTATCTAAAGAATTGGTAATGAGTTATTCACACTTTTTGACGGAGCGTTAACAGTTTTCGTCTTCTCATTCTAAAACGTCCAGATTCGTTGTACATTCTACACCACTTGAGCTTCCTGTCCCGCTGTTCCTTCGAAGTTCTAAGGACCCCTTGAATTTAAAGGGGATAACAATGGTCGGCCTCGGCGTAGCAGGTAGACGTAGGTTTCAGCACATTGTGTCATCGGCGGTAGGCATTATTTTTCGTTTTTGGCCGGGAAGCTATGGAACCGGTTTCTGTTAAATTCAAACGATTTTTTTTGTACCACTGAACGGTCCCGTAAATATCAGATCGTTGGGCACATTTTCTCTAGCCTGCGCCGCTTTTGATTTATTATTCAATCTTAATAATACGTCTACGTTTTCGGACGGAAACATTTTCGCCCCCCCCCACCCCACCCTCCCCGTATAATTAGACACAAAGTTTCAAGGCATTCCCCTTTAACGTGGTTCTTTCGCAAAAAAAAAAACATCCATTTGGGATCTCAGATCCATCGGACTGAACGAAACCCAAGGACAAAAATAATAAACCAAACATGAGCCACAAGCGAAGTTTTATTGCATTACGTCGTGTTTGGTATCGTTTTCTAGGTATTTCTTCAGGATGCTGAGTCGAGTAGGACAGGTCTCAGAAGGGTAAGGTGAAATCACATTAAATATGTTGAGGCTAATTCCACTACTTGAATGGACTCGTGGGACATGTTTTGTATCGTTTACCAGTATTTTTACTTTCCTTACTCTACGAAGTAGAAAGGAAAGTTATGTAATCGGCTGAAAAAAAAAAATTTTGAGTTTTCTTCAGATCTTTACGTTTCAGACCCCCCTGAGTCCGAAAAACACTATTTGGGAAAATGGTCTGAGTGTGTGTCTGTGAACGATTTTTAGAGAAAACCATCGTACCAAATCAGCTCAAACTTCATATCTCGCCCGTAGGTCACCATGGGACGCCAAAATGAGGGTTTGAACAAAACCCACCGAAAGTTAACTATAGTTATCATAGTGATGAAAACACCAAATTTTTTTTTTCTCAAAAACGGCTCTAACGATTTTGATTAAATTTTTTATATTGATAGCTCTCAATTAGGCAATTATAGCATAAAATTCCCATTTGTGGGAAAATGACGAGAGCAGCACAATAAATTACCAAAACTTTCGACGAAATCGATTTTAGCGCAGTTTTTAGAGAAAGCCACCGCACCAAATCTGCTGAAACTTGATGTCTAGCCTACAGGTTACCATGGGACGCAATAATGAGGGTATGGGCAAAATCCACCGAAAGTTAACTATAGTCATCATAGTGATCAAACACCAAATTTTTTTTCTCAAAAACGGCTCTAACGATTTTAATTACATTTTTTATATAGATAGCTCTCAATAAGTCAATGATACTATAAAATTCTCATTCGTGGGAAAATGACGAGAGCAGCACAATAAATTATCAAATTTTTCGACCAAAAGCGTTTTTCGCGCAGTTTTTTCCTTATAAACTCCGCTGGAATGTTAGTAGAATGTTTAAAAAAAATTGGTATTGTACTCCAATCCAATACCTCGCTCCAACAACGCTCATGAGATACATGGGGCTCACTCCAGAAATTCCTGAATTTCAACTACTGCCGTTTCGCTTACTACCAGTTCTAAAAGTTTTTACCCAATAACTGTGCAAAAGCGATTACTATCCTTTTTTTTTAAATCGTGTTTATAGCCTCATTAATTATCTGTGTACCAGTTGCTCAATAATGGTCCTGCAATGAGTACGAGCAGCACAATAAAATCTGGAACTGTAAGCGCTACCGCTTCCTGCTGCCGTAAAGCGTTATTTAACCAAGTTCAAATGAACTGAGTGATAAATGAATTGATTAAATCGAATTGGCCATGTTCAAAGTGAATTGCGTAGAGCTAAGGAAAGTTGGGTGTTGCAACGCACCAGATATTTCGTAACTGAATGGAATGGGATGGGTCTGAGAGGTGTGAGACTTTGTTAAAGTGAATAGCCACGCTGCGCAAGAGAATAATACAAAATTGTCATTAATGGGAGATGACGCATGCAGCTCAATAAATTATCAAGAAGTTCGACTAAAGTCGATTTCACGGCAGTTTCCCTTAAAAATCCCAGAAAACCTGAATCAAATCCGCTGAAATTTGATATTTTTTATAAAGGTTTGCGTAAAATCGGGTTGAAATTGACTAGTTATTGTCGTTATCAAAACACTACATTTTTTTCTCATTAAAGGCCACGACAATTAGGATTAAGTGTTACGTGTGAGTAGCGCTACCATAATTAAGAATTTTCATATAGTAGAAAGATTACGAGAGCAGTGCAATAAATTATTTAAAATTTCAGAAAGAATAGATTTTAGTTCCCTTGCTATTAATTAATCCCGTTCTCGTGGTATTAGTGTTCGCAGACAAATTGGGTAATAGTAAAATAAAGTAACTATACTACGAGAGTTTAATATCGTTCATAAGATTACTAGGAACAACCTCAGAAATAGCAGGATTCAAACTACTTTCACTTATGAGAGAATTCACGCACTTTTTACCCGATAATTCCAAAACAGTAAAAACGAACGTGCGTTCTGATTAATCAATATTACAGGTTGAATGACAACATGCCCTACGGCAGCACTGGAGGTCTTGCTAGATTTAGCTCCTCTCGACATACATGTTAAAAGGATGGCGTTTCTCCAGGCTGTGCGTATGTTGGAGTTGGGTCTGATCATGTGGGGGAGGAGGAGTTCCTGCCACTTGATCCTTGACAAGGTGAAGGTGGACGAGCTCGAAATGCATGTGGTAGACGCAATGCCCGCGAGGTTCAACTTTGCGTTTGTCCTTTCGAATACTCATTCATGAGCGATCCAGGCGGGAAGGGGGAGTTCCCGCTTTTGAAGCGGGGGCCCTGGTATACTACACTGACGGCTCGAAGCGGGGTGGCCTTGCATGGGAAGGCATCTTTGGGCCGAGAATCAGAGCGGTGATCCCATTGGGGTCGCTGGCGACGGTGTTCCAGACAGCGGTGGCTGCGGTGACGGTATGTGTGCAGAGGCTGCTGCAGAGGGGACTGAAGCGGCAGCGGATCTACATCATGGTGTACAGTCAGGCCACTCTCAAGGCCTTAGCCTCATACTGTCTTCCATCGTGGCAGGTGTGGGAGTGTCTGACTGGACTGAAGGCCCTGGCCGAGGACAACATTATAACACTGTGTTGGATGCCAGGGCATCAAGATATAGAGGGAAACAAACGGGCTGATGGGTTGGTAAAGAAGGGATCGGCGCAAATCCCTATCAGCCCTGAGCCCTTTGTTGGGACTACCAGGAGCCACCTATGTAGAGAGGTTGGCAAATGGGAGGACAGGTGCAGGGCTGCCCATTGGCAGGGGCTGCCCGACCATAGACAGTCAAAACTCTTCATCCGACTCTCCAGAGGGAGGGCCAAGGAGGTGCTTGCACTGGGGAGGAAGGATATGAGGATCATATGTGGCCTGTTCACAGGTCACTGTCCACTGAGGTACCACCTTGCAAATATTGGCAAGCGCGAGGTACAGGTATGCAGGTTCTGCGAGGTAGGGCTAGAGACGGCAGAGCATGTGCTGTGCGTATGCGATGCTGCACGCTGTCGTGTGTTTGGGAGGCCCTTTCTTCAGCGAGAAGAGGTGGTGAACACAGAACTTGCGGATATCTTCCGCAAGGGTGGGGGGGGGCGCATAGGTGACGTCACACCAATTGAGACGAGTTCTGTGGGGCTTGGGGGTGGTGCAGGGGGGCCATGATCTGAGAATCATGGGCGCCATCACAATAGACCCGTTTGTGGCTGCAGTGAGGGTATCGCCTGCATCCACCGTTTCAACAAAAAACAAAAAATCAATAAAGGACATGACAGAAGTAAGAGCGACTTAATAAATGCCAAAACATTAGTCGTTATTGGTTTAGATACTGAAATCCAAGTTGAGGTGTTATCGGGTTCATATAAACTGATTGAAAACTACTTACATCAGTTGCTAGAGCAAGTAGGATCGCCACATGAACGTGGAGCTGAGGAAAGATGCGTTTTTATTGTTATTATACTGCAGCGTTCTTATGTAGAGGCCGATTTGAGGTGTTCGCAAATCCACACGATTTTCCCCAAAGTTTTTTGGACTTCGGGGACTGTGAAATGTAACGATTTGAGAATAACTCACCATTTTTTGTGAACGGCCAATTTTAAAAACGTAAAGTTTCGATGTTGGTGTTACTGCGACTGAATTAAACCGTTTCAATCGTGTTCACACGCATCCGATGTTTAAATTTCACTTCTGAGCTGCAGAGCGGAGAAAAATATCTGGTGCGTTGCAACACACAACTTTCCTTAGCTCTACACTAATTCACTTTGTACATGGCTAATTCTATTTGATCAATTCATTTATCACTCAGTTAATCTGAACTTTGTCGAACAACGCTTTACGGCAGCAGGAAGCGGTAGCGCTTACAGTTCCAGATTTTATTGTGCTGTTCGTACTCATTGCAACACCATTATGGAGCAATTGGTACACAGATAATTAATGAAGCTGTAAACACAATTTTTTTTGAGAAGGATAGTAATTACTTTTGCAGAGTTATTGGGTAAAAAGTTTAGAACTGGTAGTAAGCGAAACGGCAAAAGTTGAAATTCGGGAATTTATGGAGTGAGCCCCATGTATCTCATGAGCGTTTTTAAACACTCAATCTTTAGGTATTGGATTGGACTACAATACTAATTTATTTAAACATTCTACAAAAATTCCAGCGGAGTTTATAGGAAAAAAACTGCGCTAAAAACGCATTCCGTCGAAAATGTTGATAATTTATTGTGCTGCTCTCGTCCTTTTTCCACGAATGGGAATTTTATGGTATAAATTGTCTTATTGAGAGCTATCTATATAAAAAATTTAATCAAAATCGTTAGAGCCGTTTTCGAGAAAAAAAATTTGGTGTTTTGATCCCTATGATAACTATAGTTAACTTTCGATAGATTTGGTTCATACCCTTATTTCGGCGTCCCATGATGACCTGCGGGCGAAATATGAAGTTTGAGCCGATTTGGTTAGGTGATTTTCTCTAAAAATCGTTCACAGACCTCGTGAATTTCATGATATAGTTACCATATGGATAGCTATCAATTAAAAAAATTTATTCAAAATCGTTAGAGCCGTTTTTGTGACTTACGGGCTAGATATCAAGTTCAAGCTGATTTGGTGCGGTGGTTTTCTCTAAAAATCGTTCACAGACACACATACACACACACACACAGACCATTTTCCCAAATAGCGTTTTTCGGACTCAGGGGGGTCTGAAACGTTAAGATATGAAGAGAACTCAAAATTTTTTTTTCAGCCGATTACATAACTTTCCTTTCTACTTCGTAGAGCCAAGGAAAGTAAAAATAGGTATATGAGACTTTTACATAACTTCGCACTGTTCGATTTATTTTGTAAACCGTTTTTAAAGTTAAACGATTCATTTGAACGGGAATTTCCACACTTTGTGGAAGTCAGGACGGCGATCGTATGAACTTCTTTCGAAATGAGCGGTTAGCGGCGGACCGTGAAATGACAGCTCTGGAGGTCAGCGAATCATTCGCCCTTGTAATCCCATCTTAGATGAACGAACTTGAAATTCGATTGTGACTTTTTCACGGACGATAAGGTGAAGGACAATCAGCATTTCTACTTTCGTTGGCGCTACGCAGTAGAAAAGAAATTTGTATAAACGGTTTACATTCTTTACATGAGATTTCTCTTCAGGTGTTTACGTTTCAAAGGCTCCCGCGTTCGAAAAACGCTGTTTGGAATCATGGTCAGTGAGTCTGTGACTGCGATTGAGAGAAAACGGCTTAACCAAATCGGCTCAAACGGTATATACGGTAGCCTATATTTACCCTGCAAGTCATACGCCAAAATAAAGATAATAGTAAAATCCGCCTAAAACTTTTCCTGTAGTTAGCTCCAAATAACACAACAATACCGTAAGTTATCATTTGTGGAAAAATGACGAAAGCAGCACAATAAATTACCAGACATTTCGACGAAAATCGATTACAGCGCAGTTTTCTCTTTGTAAACTCTGCTCAAATGTTAAGAATTGACAGAAAAAAATGAGATGATAGTCCAATTAAGCACCGATGAGGGTGCACCGGAGCACCGAAATAACTGTGTTTACAGTCCTATTAATTCGTTATGTACTAGTTGCTCAATAGAACCACAATAAATTCCGGAACGTTGCGCTCTACCTCTTTCTATCTAAAACTTCTACTTCTATCATTACTTTAAGTAATGTTTACGATAACACGAATTAGTGCGAAAGCGAAAACCAGTTAGCGAGCAGGGAACTAAGGATGTTGTGTGATGCGTCATATCAAATAGTTTAGTTTCAAATATCAAATATTCCTGTTTAATCGGCTCTTGAGACGAATGAAGAAAATTCGATGAATTAACCGATTAACTACAACGTTATTTATAAGGTCAGCACTCGAGTCAAGGTAATGCGCAACGTTCCGGAATTGATTGTGGTGTTATTGAGCAACTAGCACATAAAGAATTAATGAGACTGTAAACACGGTTGTTTCGAAAAGTATAGTATTTGTTGTTCCGGAATCATCAGATAAACCACTCCTCATCTTCTCACTCAAAATAACCTAGAAATCTAAAAACCCTGCAAATTATTACACAATGGTTTATTATTCTCATGAACAGCTTGACCTAGTATTACTGCTCCCCCATCCCATTCGATTCAGCATCGAATACTGGTAAACCATACGAAACATGTCCTGGCTACAATGGAACTACGGAAACAAAACGTCTGATGATTTTGCCCCGTCGGGTCGGAGAAATTGGAACGGGGGCGCTCCGTTGTGAGTCGAAAGGAGAGTTGAGTGGCGGCAATGTTGAGAGGCGAGCGAGCGCGGGTGGTTTTTTAATGAGACGGGCGGGGAGGGAGGGAGTACAAACGACGAAACGTTGTCTTCCGCTGTAGTTCCCGCGTTGCACTGCGTTTCGTTAATTTTTTTAACCGTTTTTTGCCCATAACAATCATTGGCTTCGTCCGATCGGAGTGTGGCGGGCACAACTAGATACCAAATAGGATTTTTGTGCAAAAGAACGAATTTTTTAGACCACGTTAAAGGCACAAAACGGCCCGGACGGGGGACGGACATTGCAGAATGAATAATAAACCAAAATGTTGGAATTTTGTCTTATATTGAATACTTAAATTCCTTAGCATTAGAAATTCAAATAAATTTGGTCACATCATTCCAAATGTTGTAGCCACGGCCTTATTCCACTCGGCACAACGAGTTATAATCAGCTTATAAACAATTGCTAGGAAAGGCTTGCTAAAATAAAAATTTTGGAGGAGAGTCGCTCAACCCCCTTTAAAGCTAAAACTTCGGTTCAGTCTGATTGAGTTACGAACACTTGGAAAATTATTTGTTTAGAATGGAATGGAAAAAGTTTGTTCTAGTGACAAAATATAGTGCTAATAGATAATCTGCTCATAGAAAAATATCTCGAGAGGCCGGTGACGACGCATTTGATGATCGTGCTTTATCACATTTATTACGCAAGTGCAAAGATGTTTAGCTAATTTACAATTTAATTTTTAAGGGCTCAAGGGTTAAAAGTTAAGTTGCAATGTGCTGGCTCTCAAGAATCCACACCAGAGTTAAATGTTAAGGATATTTACTTTTTCAGCCGTGTTGCACAAAAAAACTTCTTTCAAAATGTTTGTTACTGAACGCTGGTTCGCATTAAACTTTCGTTCTTTACATTCTGAACACATCATTGAAGCCATTCAAACTAACAGGAATCAATCCATATCCAAACCCTGCAACGATATCGTTTTCATGCGCAATGTACGGTTGTCACTGAGCTCTCTCGAGAGAAAATCGTACGAATTTTCTAGAAGACGGAAAGAAAATTGCTCTACGTCAATTCACTTTGTACATGGCCTTTGAACTTGGTCAAACAACACGTCACAGCAGCAGGAAACGGTAGCGTCTACAGTTCTGGAATTTATTGTGCTGCTCGTACTCATTGCAGGACCTTTATTGAGCGATTGGTACACAGATAATTAATGAGGCTGTAAACACGAATTTTTTGAAGAACGATAGTAATTACTTTTGCAGGCCTATTGGGTAATAACAGTTAGAAGTGGTAGTAAGCGAAACGGCAGTAGTTGAAATTCAGGAAATTCTGGAGTGAGTCCCATGTTGTTTGAGCATTTTTAATTGGATTGGACTACAATACCAATTTTTTTTAACATTCTACTAACAATCCAGCGGAGGTTATAAGAAAAAAATCGCGCTAAAAACGCTTTTCGTCGAAAATTTTGATAATTTATTGTGCTGCTCTCGTCATTTTCCCACGAATGGGAGTTTTATGGTATATTTCCCTTATTGAGAGCTATCAATATAAAAAATGTAATCAAATTTGGTGTTTTGATCACTATGATAACTATAGTTAACTTTGGGTGGATTTGGCCCATGTTCTTATTTTTGCGTCCCATGGTAACCTGTAGGCTAGACATCAAGTTTCAGCTGATTTGGTACGGTTGTTTTCTGTAAAAACCACGCTAAAATTGATTTCGTCGAAAGTTTCGATAATTTTTTGTGCTGCTCTCACAATAAATCATCACAAGTCATTTTCCCATAAATGGGAATTTTATGGTATAGTTGCCATATTGGGAGCTACCAATATAAAAAATTTAATCAAAATCGTTAGAGCCGTTTTTGAGAAAAAAAATTTGGTGTTTTGATCACTATGATAACTATAGTTAACTTTCGGTGGATTTTGTTCAAACCCTTATTTTGGCGTCCCATTGTGACTTACGGGCTAGATATCAAGTTCAAGCTGATTTGGTTCGGTGGTTTTCTCTAAAAATCGTTCACACACACACAGACCATTTTCCCAAATAGCGTTTTTCGGACTCAGGGGGGTCTGAAACGGAAAGATCTGAAGAGAACTCAAATTTTTTTTTCAGCCGATTACATAACTTTCCTTTCTACTTCGTAGAGCCAAGGAAAGTAAAAATTGTAGTTAGTTTAGTATTTAGTTGAAAGTCTAACTAAATTAGTTGGTCTCCCAACTGAAACTAATTTAGTTGGAGGAAAACAGCTGAAACTACAACTAACAACTATAGTCAGTTGTAGTTGATGGTTGACCAATTAATTCAGTTGCTAGTTATTAGTTAACCAATGTTTCGATAATGTTTCTCAAAATTGTTAAATGGTGTAGTGAAGCTTGCCTATTTTCCTTTGCGGAATACGGTAGAACGGAGTATTCCATAGTTGTTGATGATCCATGAAACGTCGCTCATCAGGAGGACTGCCCGACTGCCTTCTTTGTTGTTGTCGCAAAGCTAACGTAAAAACTATAGTTAATTTGATCTGATGTCCCCCAGGTCCACTGCGGCTACCGATCGTTGGCAATAGCAAGTTAGTGACGCAGCGTGCGATCAAGTTCGGCGGATTACACCACGCCTTCAGCGAGATAAGTCGAGAATATTCAACGGACGTTCTTTTACTGCGACTTGGAGGTGAAAACATGGTCATAGTTCAAGATGAAAAACTGATGGAATATATTTGCTCGAAGGAAGAATTTCAGGGGAGACCTGACTCGTTTTTCATTCGACTTCGCTCTATGGGTACCCGTAAAGGTAAGTTGAGTTGCACCAACTGGGGCTATTTCCTTTAGCACGTCGATAAACTCATATTGTCACCTCTTTTAAACTAAATACACCATTCAGGTCGACGATTCAGTCTTCTCTACTGATTGTTTTTACTTTCGTTAAAATTAAGTTCATGTTAAAGTAGTAACAGATCACTCTTGCAATATCTTTGTTAACCAACAGCTAGCTAATCAGACATTGGATTTAATCAAAATAAAATCTTAACAACGCGTTATTTTGTCGAATCGCCTGGCGGTTACTTCGAGAAATTTCACTCTCGTGTCGAAATATGGTTCAATGATTAAATCGTGGGCTTAACATGGAAAAATATCTGGTGCGTTGCAACACACAACTTTCCTTAGCTCTACAACAATTCACTTTGTACATGGCTAATTCTATATAATCAATTCATTTATCACTCAGTTAATTTGAACTTGGTTAAACAACGCTTTACGGCAGCAGGAAGCGGTAGCGCTTACAGTTCCAGATATTATTGTGCAGCTCGTACTCATTGCAGGACCAATATTGAGCAATCGGTACACAGGTAATTAATGAGGCTGTAAACACGAATTTTTTGAAGTGGATAGTAATCACTTTTGTAGAGTTATTGGGTAATAACTTTTAGGACTGGTAGTAAGCGAAACGGCAGTAGTTGAAATTCTTGAATTTCTGGAGTGACCCCCATGTATCTCATGAGCGTTTTTAAACACTCACCCTTTAGGTATTGGATTGGACTACAATACCAATTTTTTTTAGCATTCTACTAACATTCCAGCGAAGTTTATAAGGAAAAAACTGCGCTAAAAACGCTTTTGGTCGAAAATTTTGATAATTTATTGTGCTGCTCTCGTCATTTTCCCACAAATGGGAATTTTATGGTATCATTGTCTTATTGAGAGCTATGAATATAAAAAATTTAATCAAAATCGTTAGAGCCATTTTTGAGAAACAAAATTTGGTGTTTTGATCACTATGATAACTATAGTTAACTTTCGGTGGATTTTGCCCATACCCTCATTATTGCGTCCCATGGTAACCTGTAGGCTAGACATCAAGTTTCAGCTAATTTGGTACGGTCGTTTTCTCTAAAAACCACTTTAAATTCGATTACGTCGAAAGTTTTGGCAATTTATTGTCCTGCCCTCGTCATTTTCCCATTAATGGGAATTTTATGGTATAGTTGCCATATTGGGACCTATCAATACAAAAAATTTAATCAAAATCGTTAGAGCCGTTTTTGAGAAAAAAATATTTGCTGTTTTGATCACTATGATAACTATAGTTAACTTTCGGTGGATTTTGTTCAAACCCTTATTTTGGCGTCCCATGGTGACCTGCAGGCGAGATATGAAGTTTGAGCTGATTTGGTACGGTGGTTTTCTCTAAAAATCGTTCACAGACAAACACACACACACACACACACACACACAGACACACAGACCATTTTCCCAAATAGTGTTTTTCGGACTCAGGTGGGTCTGAAACGTAAAGATCTGAAGAAAACTCAATTTTTTCGTAGAGCAAGGAAAGTAAAAATGGTTGAACGATCCGTTCATTCGGGCGTCGTATGTAAAAAAAAAAAAGAAGTGAACTGTGCCACAAATTATTGCGATGCGGTGTTAATGGCTATTGAGCTTAACTCTGGTGTGGGTTCTTGATATCAATTACAATTAAACGAACATCTTCTATAGGCCGTCGTTTCTCTCAATTTATCAAGTATCTTCAGGGCTGTAACACATCACAGCAGTTGACATGAGAGAAGGAGTAGAACTATGAAACCTACGCACGGTCTAAAATATCGCAAATTATTGTTGTGAGAGGATTGGTTTATCTGAATTTTATAGAGACTGTCGATAAATTGAACTATTGACTTTTTAATGAGGGCTCATCTTATTAGACTGATAACATAGGGGTCACAATGGACCAGGAAGAAGTGTAAATATTTCGCCACTTTTATTGCCGAGTTGACGTAATTGATGAAATTTATTGTGTTTCTATGTTAGTGTCTACTTGTGTCCGTCGATAATTTAGCGAGTGGTTACGTTATTGTTGAAAAGGTGTAATGTGAACTTTGTGTCCAGGGATTACGATGACCGATGGACCTTTGTGGACTGAGCAACGGGCATTCGCAATTCGTCACATGCACAACCTTGGATTAGGAAAATCCAAAATGGAATTTTTGATACAGGAAGAAATTCAAGTGAGTCATTATCCCAAATGTTCCCTATCTGTATAATGAATCAGTCAACCGATTAAATAATGTGTTGGATGTCGAAGGTAGCAGCCAAACTGTGGGCTGTTTAAGGCCTATGTTGAGTGATTGAAAACGCCATCGCTAGGAATCCGTGAAGATTCCTCAATGTTCCTCGTTTTGTTGAAGGAATTAATTGTCAACATTCAGTTTGTTATAATTATTTCTTTGAAATTCACGCTAATGCACAACTAGGAAAAATACTTTGACTTACTGAGCTCGAAAATTACCACGAAAAAGATGGTCTAGTTTGCCGTGATGCAGGATCTGCGTATATATGATGGAACATCGTTTTTGAGGCACGAAACTCCCATAAAAAATATCTGGTGCGTTGCAACACACAACTTTCCTTAGCTCTACAACAATTCACTTTGCACATGGCTAATTCTATTTAATCGATTCATTTATCACTCAGTTAATTTAAACTTCATCAAGCAACGCTCTACGGCAGCAGGAAGTGGTAGCGCTTACAGTTCCAGATTTTATTGTGCTGCTTGTACTCATTGCAGGACCATTATTGAGCGATTGGTACACAGATAATCAATGAGACTGCAAACTCAAATTTTTTTAAGAAGGATAGTAATTACTTTTGCAGAGTTATTGGGTAAAAACTTTTAGAACTGATATTAAGCGAAACGGCGGTAGTTGAAACTCAGGAATTTCTGGAGTGAGCCCCATGTATCTCATGAGCGTTTTTAAACATTCACCCTGTGGATATTGGATTGGACTACAATACCAATTTTTAAAAAACATTCTACTAACATTCCAGCGGAGTTTATAAGGAAAAAACCGCGGCAAAAACGCTTTTCGTCGAAAATTTTGATAATTTATTGTGCTGCTCTCGTCATTTTCCCACAAATGGGAATTTTATGGTATAATTGTCTCATTGAGAGCTATCAATATAAAAAATTTAATCAAAATCGTTAGAGCCGCTTTTGAGAAAAAAAATATTTGGTGTTTTGATCACTATGATAACTATAGTTAACTTTCGATGGATTTTGTCCAAACCCTTATTTTGGCGTCCCATGTAGGCCTGTGAGCAAGATATCAAGTTTGAGCTGATTTCGTACGGTGGTTTTCTCTAAAAATCGTTCACAGACACACAGACCATTTTCCCAAATAGTGTTTTTCTCACTCAGGAGGGTCTGAAACGTAAAGATCTGAAGAACTCAAAATTTTTTTTTTTCAGCCGATTACATAACTTTCCTTTCTACTTCGTAGAGCCATGGAAAGTAATAACGGGTTGGGATTTTAATCGAAGCACAAATTGTACAGTGGTGAACCCTTCTGAAGACAAATGTCTTGGCGCGCAGGAAAGCTCTGGATGAAGGTGATGTCGTCCTTAGAAACACATAATTAGAATATCCGTGTAAATATTTGGGAAATCAAGTACCGGAAAACAGTTGAGGAATTTAGTAAAAATGTGTGGTGTGGCCCTTTTCACTCAGTTTACATCAACCTGATAGATCTCGGCTTAATGTAGTACCTGCTTCACTTTCCAGAACTTTTTGTGGGAACACTCATGTTATCAGATCCAGAGTTTTAGGGAAAGCCCTGCGAAATAGTCAGTTTGAATTCGGTAATTTCGTGCATTGTTCATAACTATAAAACATCCATCGCCCAGGTAGTTTATTGGTCTACCAACACGACATTTTGAAGTAAATTGTTGTTTCACAGCCTACTATAATGTAACTGGTTTTCAGGATTTATTTTCGACTCTCAAAGATGGAGGATCGAGTTTAAGACTTCGGAAATACCTTTCGACTTGCGTTTTAAACGTTTTATGGGGCATGGTGACTGGAGCTCGCTTCAAGGACCCCGTCGCACTTGAGAATTTGATCGCTTTCATGGAGAAAAGAGCGACAGCGTTTGACATGGCTGGTGGTCTCCTGAGCCAGTTTCCTTGGATACGGTTCATAGCTCCAGAACGAAGTAACTTCAACCTTATCAACAGGCTCAACAAGAGTTTCAAGGATCTAATTACAGTGAGATGGTGTTTCTTTTTTTTGGGCGAACAATCGCCTTTTTTTTATCAATGAAGAACTGTCTCATAATCCCCATTATATTGATTTGACTAAATGTTTGCTATGGCAAATTATAAACGAAAATAGAGCTGTTGCGACATAAAATTTAAAATCGTAGTTTTTCACTTTTTGTTTGAGTACAAAATAAATTCCGATTAACTGCCAGGGGGAGAGAGAAAATTTCAATCCAGCTAATTGCCTAAAAGATAATTAACAAATACTCCTAGAGGCACTTCGTTCAAAAATTAGCAGAATCAATAACTAGTCGAACGGCTTCTTCGTGTCAACGTCCAGCGTTTTTCGTGTTCTGCCGTTCCCCACAAATAGTTCTCTAAATCAATTCATTCTAAGATCTCACTATTTTAATGAACCCTGTATTTCTGTACACAAATACACTAATTTGTGGAGGAAGAAGAGCCGCAAAATGTACATTGTCGAAAACGGGTCGACAATATTTTCCGTTCCTAATGAATCAAATTAAATACGTTTTATTAATTATTTGCATTGTAATAATTAATTTAAATTTAATTTATGTGTTATTGGATTATAAATATTAGTTCTAATCTGAGGAAAACAAAATGAACCAATAAAATTGTGGGCAACAAAATAACACACCAAATAAAGAATAATAAAACGGTTACATCGCGGAATCAATTAACGTGAGAGATTATTGACTAGAAATGTTGCTGTTATAGGATGGTTCTGGTGCGTTCAGGCGTCTCTCAATAATAAGGCCTCCCTTCCAATATCACCAAGAATCGTATATTCAGTTCCGTTCCAGTTAATAGCCCACAGGCACAGATAGTAGAGAGGACCGAAGTGGTGCCGCTGGAGTCCGGAAGAGGAATAGGTCGAGTGCCTCGTTGCGTGCCGCGGTCCTGATTTTCCTAACCTTCCTTTTCCTAAGCCCGTAACATCACTCCCCTTGCAAGAAGATCATGTCCTCATGATCAGGCGGTAATGGGGGGGGGGGGTTAGGCGTTTTCCCAGGGTAGGTCCTCATCTTCTCTTCTTGAGCGAATAGCGAGGAGGCGCGACAGCGGTGGTGCAAGCAGGTGGGAAGGTACGCTTGTGGTTGCTGGGCACGGAGCGATCAGGTTCTTGGTGACTGAAGTGTGGTGGAGCATGAGTCGCTGGGCTTGAGCAGTGGCGTAGGGCCTGGTTAGGCAGCCGCGATCCGACATCTGTGTAGGAGGCCCTAGAGTGATGGTCCTAGGTAGCTGAAGTGAAGGTGGGCATCCGTAGAAAAGCACCGAGCCTGGGTTGTGGGCCAGTTGGCAGGAGGCTGGCGACCATGGGAAGCGTGGGCCACGGCGCGTTGTGCTGGAGAGGAGGGGGAGGAGGTGCGAAGGAGGTTGTAGTGATATCGGTCAAAGGCGTAGCGGCGGGCACGGACGAGCGGTAGCGGACAGGCACGAGCGGAAGCGGACAAGCGGTAACGGACGGGCAGTAACGGACGGACGCGCCCGAAAGTACCCCCCTACTAATTTGTGCGACAATGTGATGTTTTACAGTATTGAGTAGTTGATGACTAGAGTAGATACAGAGAGAAAGTGACAGAAGAGTAGTACCGACAAGATATATAGCGGGAACAAGTAGAGTACAGCGAAGACTAAACTTAAGACTAAGAACAAGAGTAAAGTGGAAAGTGCAGATAGACGAAGGCCTACCGAAGGCGACGACCCGAAACTGGTCTCGATGGCATGCAAACAACAAGCGTACCTTCCCACCTGCTTGCGCCACCGCTGTTGTGCCTCCTCGCTATCCACTCAAGAAGAGAAGATGAGGACCTACCCTGGGAAAACGCCTAACCCCCCCCCCCTTTCCGCCTGATCATGAGGACATGATCTTCTTGCAAGGGGGAGTGATGTTACAGGCACGATCAGATTGAGCTGTGACTCGGAACACCGGAGCTTCTTTTATCAGGCAGAGCCACTTGAAGCAGCTCCGATTAAATCTGAAGAGGAAGATAGCTGCTGATGAACAAGGAGAGGGGGGACCGCATTGCCAAGATCGGAAGGTTAGGAAAATCGGGACCGCGGCGCGCAACGAGGCACTCGACCTATTCCTCTTCCGGACTCCACTTCGCTCTTCTTTACTTTCTGTACCTGTGGGCTATTAACTGGAAAGGACCATATTACACAGATATATTTGAAAGGAAGTATTGATTATTGAGGGACGCCCGATAACGATCCTATAACATTGCACACTTAAAATACAAGGGGAGGCTTAGCACTTGAGATAGTCATCCTCGTAGTTATTGATGCTGCAGATAAGTTCGGGAAACAAGTGTCTTCTAGTTTTTATTTACTTACATTTTTACGTTCCCTGGTTCTAAGTAGACTCGAAAGTTATGTATTTCACTGAAAAAATTGAATTATCTTCACTTCTTTACGTTTCAAGGGTTTCTGAGTCCGAAAACCACTATTTGGGAAAATGGTCTGTGTGTGTGTGTGTTGACGCCAAAATAAGGGTATGCGCAAAATCCCTTCGAAACTAACTATAGTTATCATAGTGATCAAAACGCTAAATATTTTGTCTCAAAAACCAAAAACTGCTCGAACGATTTTGATTAAATTATTAGTATGGACAGCTCGAAGTAACATTGCAATATCATCGAATTCCCTTGGATAAATGCTTGGCTGGAGAGCAATTACCAAATATTTTGACGAAGATTCTAGCACAGTTTTTTCCCTATAAACTCTGATCAAGTATTAATAAACTGGAGTTACTTCAGAAGTTCCTGAACTCCAACCACCGCCGTTTCACTGACTACCATTTCTGAAATTGTTACCCGATTATTCCAAAACGATACTTCTCAAAAAAATCCCGTAAATGGTCTCCTAATAACCCCTGTGCACCGATTGCTCAATAATGCGCGAGGAACAAGTAGGAACAGGTCAACAAATTCCAAGACCTTAAGCGCCACCAGTTTTCATCTAGAACGTCGTTTTAAACCCGATGAAAAACTGATTTGATTAGTCGTCAGGGTCAAGAAAATCGCTGAATGCACGAGGGCTAAGGACAATGATGTGATGCGTTGCACCAGAAATTTTTTAAGTAACAACTTTTGCGCGATCGGGAATATTTCACGCTCCTCCCAGCAGTTTATCAGTTTCACTTTTACAGAGTTCTTTAAGATAGATATCAGAGAGACGGAAAGGCAATTAAAGATATGTAAACAAATTGACACAGTTACGAAGGGGAAAGATCAGAAACGAGTAGAGCGCGAAAAATAACCACGCGTTTCTGAGTTAACTGTCGTCAGCAACAAGAATTCTTTGTCTCATTTGAATTAAAATTCATACATTACTCCGCCGTTTACTATCTCAAAGATTAAGTGACTATCAGTTACAAACTTTAGCTGAATATATCATCACAGGGAGAAAAAATGGAGAAGGGTAGATAGTGGACAGACAAAAGCAAAAGGGAAAAAATCTATTGTATAAATACATTCTACAACTTGGGAGCGCTCTGGAGCAATTAAGTCATCAAAAGCGGAATAGTTTATAGTCTCGTCTCATTTAGACTTTTATATTTCCTGTTAGTACTATTTCAGTTCGGAAGCATGTTCCACTTCCCCACCATCTTTAATTCGATTTTCATCGAGTAAAGTTTAAGACAATAACGTCATCAGGGAATTGAACATAATTATTAGAATACGGCTGCACCAGTGCACACATATAGCAATATTGGTCTACCGATTAATAGCCATAATGATATTTTTACAACTCAATTAACCTACAGTCATATATTTCCTTTTCTACCTTTATATTTACGCTGTAATAACACCATCTGACCTTAGATAAGTTGATACTAATTTAAAAAACACTCGCCGTATAGTTATTTTATTGGACTACCATACTAATTTTTTTGTAGAGAATACCAATATTATGTGAGCGGAATTTATAAGGAGGAAAAAACTCAGGAGTTTTGTGTTTCAATTTAGTTGGCAAAAATCAATTGTATCTCGTAGACCCATTTTCTTGGAAAACGTACAAAATCTACTAGAAATGGAAAAACGGCAGTGAAAATTGATAAAATATTAAATTAAAATGCAACTTGTTTTCGTATAATTTAGTGGATGTAAGGAATCGTTACCCTGTAGGAAACTTATTGTTCCAGGAAACAATCGAAGAACATAAAGAAACATACAACAAGGACGCGACGAGGGACTTTATTGACGCATTTCTTCATGAAATGAACAAAAATGATCCCGATTCATATTTCACAGGTAAATAACGTTCGTTTTTGGTTTATTATTCATTCTGAATAATAACCCTATGTTTTCGGGCAGAAACAATTTTGTACAGCCCCCCCTCAAAATTTGATACTTTCAAGACATGGGGATTCCAAATCTGCAATGTCCGTCCGCCGTCCAGGCTGTTTTGTGCCTTTAATGTGGTCTAAAAAATCCGTTCTTTCGCACAAAATTCCATTTGGTATCTAGTTGTGCCCACCATCTCGGCAATACGATCCCAAGCCCACGGTTGTTATAGAAAAAAAAAAAAATTAACAAAACGCAGTGTAATTCGCAAATACGCCGTGTTTCGTAACATTTTCAATGTATTTTTACATCCTGGGTCGAATGGAATGAGTATCAGACGTGTACAACTGCGTATAGTGAAAATACGGTAATTATAGTGAGCCAAAGTCAATTAATTGAAAGAACTCGCGGGAACTACAGCGGAAGTCAACGTTTCGTCGTTTGTACTCCCCCCGTCCGTCTCATCAAAACCACCTGCCCGCGTGTTCGCTGGAAGCCCCCATTTACGGGCGCCTGGCGCCGGGGGAATATTTAGTTTCCGTAGTTCCATCGTAGTCAGGTCATGTTTCGTATGGTTTACTAGTATTTTTCGATGCTGAATCGAATGGGATGGGTCTCGGAGCAGTAATACTAGGTCAAACTGTTCATGAGAATAATAAACCGTTGTGTAATCATGTACAATGTTTTTGGAACTTTAATCTGCGATACTAACAGTGCAGTCGTGACTTGGGCACGGCTTTTGCGAAAGAGAAATGAATTATGGGAACGGCCCAAACACAGTTCAGTTCGTTAGCCTGAAACGTTTAAACAAGGGAGGAGTCCACATTTGGATACGGCGAACCCCACAGGATTAGTATACAAGTTAACTAAAGTGCTGCAGTAGTTTTAACGCTGAATCGAATGGTGAAGTGCGCACCGATCGCATGAACATCTGAGATATTGTGTTTCCTGTTTTATGTGTCCTGAAAAATTACGGTCTACATATATTTTCCCCTTAGATTTACATGCAAACTCTTCACAATTTTCTTGACTCGCTACAAGAACAACGGACTAAAACATAAGGAGAAGCTGTCCTGGTTCTGGGTTATCTTCCCAGGAGCATGCCCATGCTACCAGGCGCGACCATGGGTTGTGGATAGTGGAATGGCCACGGCATTGTCCCCAGGGGCATGTCTGTGGCCAGCTGTGAATAAGGTCAGCATGCTGACTGAATAAGCACCCGCGAACAATGGGCAGAACCCAAGAGATCGCAAAAGAGATCCTGAACAAAGGGCTCAAGGGCAAGCGGATCTACATTATCTCAGACAGCCAGGCCGCCTTAAAGGCCATCGCAGCCTATAGTCTAAGCTGGCATGGGAATGCCTCCATGCGCTCAAGCAGCTCGGGGCCGTAACTGGCTCTCCCTCATTTGGGTGCTGGCTCACAGGGGGCATGAGGACTATGAAAAGGCTGACCGCCTTGCAAAAAGGGGTACAGAATCCCTACCCATTGGGCCTGAACCACACGTAGGTATGACGAAAAGTCACCTGAACCGTCTGGTTGCTCGATGGGAGATACAGGAAAATGGCGCCCATTGGCATCGCCAGCCACAACTAAGACAGGCGAAAAGGCTTGTCACGCCTTCCTGTCAAAGGGCGAAGGCGATGCTGACACTCTCTAGACAAGATCTGAGAGTACTGATAAGCTTCCTCACCGGGCACTGCCCACTCAGATATCACCTCAACAAGATGGGCATCTCAGAGGCGGTGAAATGCAGACTCAGCGATGAGGAGGACGAGACAGCAGGAGCATATCGTATGTGAATGCTCTGCCTTGGCAGCAAAACGCTTTGAATACTTCGGTCAGGGAACTACTGAACCCCAAACCGTAGCGGACTCTGCGGTGAAGGACATACTCAGCTTCCTAAGGGGGGCGGGTATGTACGACGCCTTCTACTAAGAAAGGGCCGTCACAATAGGCCCATATGCGGCCGCAGTGACAAAGTGACTTGTCCCACACGCCCTCGGGCCAGGAAAAAAAAAAAAACTTATTCACCAGATGTCATAAATCCTAGTGTAGTGTCTTTTAGTCACCCATACTCACATTTCGTTCTACATAAATATTTCTGTATATATATATGTTGAACGGAGATATAAGCCAAGTTAACTCAGAAAAGGAGATTTGTCTAATATTAATTTATCGGTATCAAACGGTATCGGTGTCAAAAAAAAAAAAAAAGGAGAAGCTGTGTGGTAAAGATACAGGGAAATATACTGACTCGGGGGTTGTTTGAGTGGAGCTGAGAGTATTTTTTACTCCGTTTTGTGAAGGAACGTGTCTTATTCTTGTCGATCGGGCAAATATAAAAGGGTGACACATTACAGATCCACGAAACAGTGGAGTATTCATGTAGTGTTTTTCTTATGTCGAGATTGGAAATGGAATGGCTGTTAGTATAACAAATATACTTTGTTCAATCATGAAACTGATAAAAAATAAGCCTAAAATCGTCCAATAATGTCTTATTAACAGAAGATCAACTCGTTATGGTGTGCTTGGACTTTTTCATTGGGGGCGCTCAAACGACGAGTTCAACGCTGGATTTCGCGTTGCTTTGCATTCTGCGCCATCCCGAAGTTCAACGGAAAGCCCAAGAGGAGCTGGATCGAATTCTTTCCCCCAATCAACTCCCTTCAATGGCCGATAAAGCGAGGTAAGTCCACTTTTACTGGAAGTTGTAAAAATAGTACCGAGCTTCATGACCAGAATTAATCCAATAACAACGCAAGATAAACAAGTGTTAAATTGACTGTTAGCAAATCATACATTTCTTTGTTTCATTTACTGTGAGTATACCAAGGTCATTGTGCGATGTGAAATGGTGTGCGAGTTATAGACAATTTTGAGTCGTCTGCAATTGTTGTGGTTACTGCCAAACCCCATATCCCACATAACTAGGACCATATGGGCCTAATCAGAGATAAGTAAAGTTTAGTTGACAGCAACAGAGATAAATGATGGTGGTGAAGCGAATTAGCAAAAAAAGGCCCAAAAAAACCCCCGAGAGGGTAATAGTAAGTGGACTGTATAGTCAAACAGAGAACCGACTCATCTACTCATCGATGATTCCTGTGTTCTGATCGTTGAGATCCGGCTATTAAAATATTTAAAAAAGGATTAGGAAATGGAAGAAAACTTCAGGGAAAGAAGAAGGAAGAAAAAAAGGAACAGTTTGAATAGTGTCGCGAGGGCAACCGAACAAATGGACACAAGGGTGTCGAGAGTTTTAAACTTGCGGACAGAGCCAACTGGTCTCAGAGGACATCAAACGCATAATGATACAAGAAAGAATTCGCTCATCAGGTCAATCGGTGGTCAGAGCCAAAAAGGGCCAGAACAAGCCCTCTGATGAGTCTTTCTTCAACTACAGCCCGAAAGCTGCTAAGCCAGCAAAACAGCCAAGGCAGGCAAGAAGGCGCAACTCCCCCCACCCTAAAGGGCTGTCCAGGCCTTTACAATCCTTATAGTCTATAGGAAATGCGGATTAGGAACTGCATCGCCCAAACTGGCAGCTCCATGTCGTGATAGTGCTGTAACAGGCTCCAATGTCCTGTAATGTCTACGCATCACGAATGTACAAGATGAGTAGAAATGGCTAGTTTGGTGGGTTCAACAATAACAACAACTACAATAACGATAATAACAAACTCAACAAGTATTTTCAGAGCGTGGGAAGGTGGATTTATTCAGTTGGCAAAATGCACAACTTCACCACTGGGCGTACCAACATCCGGTGCCCAACTCGTACAGTGCCATCGCTGGAACAAAACCTCATCAACTATACCTAAGGGCCAGTGGAGGGGAGACGTGTTCTCTCGCATGACCACTACCACTGTGCCCTGAGCCAGAGCGGGAACCTTTTCACCCCATTTGGGTCGCTGCTGAAGATTGTGTAGGTACTCTTGGTTCCATCGTCGCCAGTAGTGCTGCACTATCCAATCTACACGTTGATAGTGGTCCAGACAGTCGCTGAGGTTTTGGGAAGGAAGATGTTGCAGGGTGGAGCCGAGCGTCAAAAAATGGGCTGGAGTGAGAGCACAAGGGGCAGTAGGGTCGTCAGACAGAACACAAAGCGGTCGGCTGTTCAGTAGGGCTTCAATTTGGACTAAGAGTGTCGTCATTTCCTCGAAGGTGAGAATTTGAGAACGAGAGATGAGTCTTCACACTCTTGATGTTGGCCTCCCATATCCCGCCAAAATGGGGAGCAGCGGGGGGGTTCAGCCGCCATTCTATTCCTTGCTGATTCAATCCTTCGCGTATCGCCGAAGAGAAACTCGGAGCAGCTGTGAACGAATACAACTCTTTCAAGTAAGTTCGAGCCCCGATGAAATTCGTACCCTGGTCGGCATATATAACCTTGCATAGTCCACGTCGAGCCAAAAACCGTTTGAAGGCCGCCAAAAAACAAGATGTTGAAAGGTCGTCTGCGAGCTCCAAATGGACCGCCTTTGTGGACAAACAAATAAACAGGCACAGGTACGCCTTCTGTCCTCTTCCTCCTCTTCTGCGTGCAGTAGTAATAGTGAAAGGCCCAGCATAGTCCACTCCACTGTTAGTGAAGGCTTTAGCCTGCTGTAAGCGGATTCCAGGAAGCCGTGCCATCATGGGATGGGTAGGTCAATCGGTGGTCAGAGCCAAAAAGGGCCAGCACATGCCCTCTGATTAGTCTTTCTTCAACTACAGCCCGAAAGCTGCTAAGCCAACAAAACAGCCAAGGCAGGCTAGAAGGCGCAACCAGATGGTCTACTTTTGCAGCGGAATTTCTGTTGTTCTTAACTAAGCCCGAGCTAAAAGGATGTGATATTTCAGGAGCAATGGTAAATATGTCTCAAACTGCTGACATAATTACTTAAATTATTTTATTAAACCAGCTTCCACATTGAACAATCTAAATTAAAATTACAATATTTCAAGAATTTCTGTAAATGTGTTTTACAGGTTACCATACATTGATGCAATAATATCAGAAACCCAGCGCTTTTGTTCCGTTGCTCCTCTTGTTGGGCCAAGGAGAGTTCTTCACGACACTAAGTTGGCAGGATTTGACATTCCCAAGGTACTACATTAGTGCACGTTTCAAACACTTACTTGCTATGCGTTATTTAATTAGTGTTGGTATCGTAATAAAACATAGGAATTGACATCTGAAGTCAGTTGTCATCGAAGTCTAAGTTGCTAAGTATTTTTCTCCTCAATAACCAGACGAGTCTCGCCCATTTAATGGTTTCTGAATGTAACACCTTATAAACTATTCAAACAACAAAACTGCTCTTGCTTTATGCCTCCAGGGTTACACGCTTTTTATGAATTTGGTGCCGATGACCCGTGACCCCAAGAAATGGGTAGATCCTAACTCGTATAACCCTGATCGATTCAGGGAACAAAAAGGCAGAGAAAACTTCGAGAGGATCGGATATTCCTTTGGAAGAGGTAAGACATTTTACTATTTATGTATCAACAGTACAAGTGTTTAAAGTAAACTGTTAAGTGTTTTTCAACAGCCCTAAGTAAGAAAATATCTGGTGCGTTGCAACACAACTTTCCTTAGCTCTACGTCAATTCACTTTGCACATGGCCAACTCGATTCAATCAATTCATTTATCACTCAGTTAATTTGAACTTCGTCAAACAACGCTTTACGGCAGCAGGAAGCGGTAGCGCTTACAGTTCCGGAATTTATTGTGCTGCTCGTACTCATTGCAGGACCATTATTGAGGAATTGGTACACAATAATTAATGAGGCTGTAACAACGATTTTTTTAAAAAAGGATAGTAATCACTTTTGCAGAGTTATTGGGCAATAACTGTTAGAACTGGTAGTAAGCGCAACGGCAGTAGTTGAAATTCAGGAATTTCTGGAGTGAGCCCCATGTATCTCACGAGCGGTTTTAAACACTCACCCTTTAGGTATTGGATTGGACTACAATACCAATTTTTTTTAACATTCTACAAGAATTCCAGCGGAGTTTGTAAGGAAAAAACTGCGCTAAAAACGCTTTTCGTCAAAAATTTTGATAATTTATTGTGCTGCTCTCGTCATTTTCCCACGAATGAGAATTTTATAGTGAGAGCTATCAATATAAAAAATGTAATTAAAATCGTTAGAGCCGTTTTTGAGAAAAAAAATTGGTGTTTTGATCACTATGATGACTATAGTTAACTTTCGGTGGATTTTAGCCCATACCCTTATTATTGCGTCACATGGTAACCTCTAGGCTATACATCAAGTTTCAGCTGATTTGGTACGGTGGTTTTCTCTAAAAACTGCGCTAAAATCGATTTCGGCGAAAGTTTTGGTAATTTATTGTGCTGCTCTCGTCGTTTTCCCACAAATGGGAATTTTATGGTATAATTGCCTTATTGAGAGCTATCAATATAAACAATTTAATCAAAATCGTTAGTGCCGTTTTTGAGAAAAAAAATATTTGGTGTTTTGATCACTATGATAACTATAGATAACTTTCAGTGGATTTTGTTCAAACCCTTATTTTGGCGTTCCATTGTAACCTGCAGGCTAGATATCAAGTTTGAGTGGATTTGATACGGTTGTTTTCTCTAAAACCCGTTAACAGACACACAGACCATTTTCCCAAATAGTGTTTTTCGGACTCAGGGGGGTCTGAAACGTAAAGATCTGAAGAGAACTCAGAATTTTTTTTCAGCCGATTACATAACTTTCCTTTCTACTTCGTAGAGCAAGGAAAGTAAAAATAGCAGGTGTGACGCACACATGTGCGTTTTGCTGTCATGCAGGAAGAACCCAGACAATCGTTCAGCATCCACTGAACTATGCTTTTGCCCGTGTGTTACTGTGTGGAGGTATGACCTTGGGGAATCCTGGAAGGGGTTCTTAATCTGGTTTCCCAGACTCTAACTAATTATTTACTTGGGCGGCAATTTGGAAAGGCACAGATCACCTGTGACCACGTTTCTTTGCCATAACTTTCTTCACAAAGCTGGTAGATTTGACTGTTCTTCCAACAACTCTCGCTCACTGTAGTAGAAACCTTTCTTGTTTCCTTCACACTGGAGGCCCAAGACGTGCAAGATGGGGAGTCTTTGAGAGAAAAGAAATGGAGCTGCGCATTGAAGTCTCCATTTCCTATAAGACACTGGCTCGCCCTGGCTTTCTCCTAAGACCTCGTTGGGAAAAAACTCATACGCATTATGTTCCTTCAACGAGGATCCCCATCTTGCTTGTCATTTATAACACACATACATGCTTCACACACAGACCAATACCCCGAATAGTGTTTTTCTGACTCAGTAGGCTTCAAACCGTGATGATGTGAAGTTTTTCTTAGTCGTTTACATAACTTTCCTTGGTACATCGTAATAACCAGTAACCACTCCATTTCGAAGTTTATTGGACTATTCTTGTTATCTCCCATTCTTTACTGAGTAGGCGATAAGAGTAATTAAACAGCAAACTTTTTTGATTATTATTGATAACTGCTCTGGAACAAGTTTATCAAGAAACTGTTTTAAAATTTTTTAGTGGTTCTTAATTATTATTATTACATTCAACCTAAATATGTCAATAGAACTACACACATGCGCATTCTTGTCAATTGAACTCAATTAACAGAAAACTGAGAAACAATATGATTTTAACGACCTATTAATAATTTATAGATGTTATCAATGAGGTCACATTTACAGACGAATTCATCATTTCTCAATTTCAGGTAAAAGAAGGTGTCCTGGTGAATCCTTAGCAAGAGTTTTCATGTTCATCTTTTTGGCTAGCTTTCTCCACCGATTTAAACTCGAACCAGTTGGCAAAGAACCGCCGGCTTTAATTCCTGTGCCAGGCATCACCCTTTCACCGAAGCCATATGACATCAAGATCTCACTTAGGCATTAAAGCTATTAGGTCTTAACGGTTAAGATGCACGCATGGTTGGCATTCCTCTAATGATAAGGCGAATCATGATCACCCGTGTCTCAAATTAGTAAGATAAGCGTTTTGTATGTAGTTTATTGTAAGAGATTTTTTTCGTGTATGGTATTGTACACATTTAACTAGTATTTCTTTATTTAGTTTTAATACAATTACTTCAAACGTGGCAAATACTTAAAATCGTAAGTTTAGGAGAGTAAAACTCGAGGGATCTAGTCAATACGGCAATAATGATTCATATTCATCCTCAACTTGAAATATTTTCAGAAAATTATAAATAAATTAAATATGCATTAAGTAGTCGCTGTCAATTTTTTACGAGTGCAAGACCTCCAAACCCAAGAAGTTATGTCAGGATCAATGAACTTTTGGCTAACAGATTTGTGTTTCCTTATCAAAATAACTGTTCCTGAACTCTTCTCGTGAGAGAATGATATGGAGATTGTGGTTTCGCCTATCATGCAAGAGCCTGGGAACTAGCACAGCATCTACCGAACCGAGACCTGTGGAGGTACGGTAAGTTGTAATTTAACCAGTCGTCCGCGCATTACAGCGTGGTGGCCCCGCACTATCTTGGAGGAGTTCTCAATCCCACCTCATATAACTATTTACCTGGGTGGCAAGTAAGTATGGCAGAAATACAAAAAGCAGGCCAGGGTAAATACACAATCCCTCCTTATGACACACATTTCTCACACATTGCAGAAAGCATTAGTTCTGTGGAGTTGGCACATTCGCGGTATCATTTGAGTCCACTTCCACATTTAGAGCGCGTAGCTATCCTACGTGATTCAAAGCCACGTAAACCAAACCCACGCCCAAAATCATCGAGTTACTCCGATGACGTGAGCAGTTATCGCCCCATTAGCCTATTTCTATACTTACAAACATTTTAGAAAAACTCATCCATTCTCACCAAATCGAGTACCTACTACCTAGCATTCTAATGGTTTCAGGCAATTCCACTCTTGTCAGTGGCAACTTCAACAGGACTGTATTTTGACACTGACAAAGCTATTGATACGACGACGCATGCTGACCTCGTATAACCACATTTCAACAACACGTATTTTCGATTGATACAACCATTTCGTTCAGACCGTGTTTATAAAGTATGTGTAGAGGGTGCTGCTAGTGCTAAACTCCCTATTTACTCCTCGGCCCCTCAAGGAAGTTTAAATTTTCTATATTCACGATTTACCACTTTAAAACGACTGTATTACCCAACACCCCTCTGGTGAAGACGCAAGTGAGTCGATTCTAGCTGCAAATAATGTCAGTAAATGGGCGAGAATATAGAGAACACCTACAGACGCAACTTAACATGCCCACCCACAAAAATGAACTCAACTGCGCTTGAGATGAAAACGCATGTCAGGTCTTTGGTCATCCGCCTCAAAAATGCATTTAGCCGCATTCAAGTTCTCCAAAATCGCGTCCTCAGCTTGGTCCGTCATTAAAGAGGAATTTCACAATCACCTAGAATGCATAGAACTTAATCGCCATGCGCCACAAATGCATTATCCCATTCAAATCCATTCGTAAGCAACATTCCTCAAGAACGACCCTCCCAGACACCAGAGACCCTTAAAACGAAAACATGACTTCGACTTCAACAATTTCCTCTATAACTAAAAACAACTTGTTTTCAAAACTCAATCTCTCATTACAGCTAATCTGCACACATAGTTGGTAAAATGTGAGCGCCAGATTACAACTTATAAACCAGTCCAGGAGCTCCTCTGCTAGAAACCAAATACAACAATTATTAACAAAATTGTAGAACTACAACAGGGACTAGATGATGAAATAAATTCCGCACGTTTCACGTTACTGAGACTGGCCAGAAGTACTTAAACAAATTATGATGTACAAGGTATTAAACAAAATATAATTCGTTTTCTCCTGGTGTGGTGGTAAAGCTTTTTGGCAAAGTCCTGCGAACATACGATGAGTCGTGCGTTTGTTGATGCCAATTTGATGAGATTCATTCTGCGGAGAATTGTGGGTTGATTTGTAAGATACAGAGGTAAGGATTTTGGGGAAACAACTGAGGCAGTCTGCCAGTAGCGAACGTCTCGTTGATTGAATCGGGCGGTTGACTCGTCATGGCAGAGCAGGGGGTGTTGTAAACTCATATCGACATCATCAGGTCTGTTTCCTTATTTGATAACTGTTCCTAAACCCTCGACGAGGGTTATATCAGTCATGGAAGTTGCGGTTTCGCTAATGTGCAAGAAGCATCCAGCAAACTCAGACCCGTGGAGGTACGGCAGGTATTTGGTCGTTAGCCAGTCTCCCGGTACAGAGCTGTTGCCCCTGTGTTACCGCGCGTTACGAGTATCACTCTGCTGACTCCATACAGATCATTCAGCTTCTACCTCCTCAAACGTTGTGCCCCGTGAGATCAGCGAGATACCATCATCACATGCAGAGCGGTGCACCAGTTCTCTGTTAATTACATGAACAACCTTTAAGTCTGTGGTGTACCAGTGGCAACACTGCTCTTGTAGGCCTCCCCCCACACCTATCATTAGTTCAGCTATTCGTTCTTGTTTGTTGTGTTCTCCTATTATAGTCGTATCGTTAATAGTTGTTGGTGAATTCTTTCAAAGGACATTACAAAGTCAAAATAAAGTGTAATGTCTTACGTACTCTTATGATGCGCATCCTACACTGAGAGCTGTCTCGGAGATGTAACTTGATACAAGCAACCTGAGATATCACACTTCATAACTGGCTCGTGAAAAGGCAACCACTTACAGCGTGCCATCTTGACTATTGGTTCAAGCATGTATCAAACACAGATTGGATAAGGTGCCACAACACGCTCGATTTGGTTTAGACATAGCTTCCCTAGCGGAGTAGAGTTTGTAACTTGGAGATGGAAGTTTTGGGGAAAACAATAATGAGTCAAATCCAACTAGGAATATCATTTCTGCACAGGTAGAGAGCTTCTCGAGAACAGTAAATAGCGATGTCAATCCACGCACTTGGGTCATGTCAACCATGCTCCTGGCTCTGCCCCATAGCTGGAGAGGGAAAGTTTTCTCGACTTTCTTCGTTCTACCTCTGAACACAAAGTACGCATTCATTAAATTGATTGAACTGTGTTGTGGGCTGTATATCTAAATACAAATATGTATTTCAAAATCTATGATTTGTTTCAGGTGGTTTCTTTCTTTTTTTAAATAAATAATTCCTTTCTCACTGTCTAGTAACCCTCCATATTCACTCTTCTCACTAAACTATACATGGAACAAGCAAAACATTGAATTTTTTTTTTCAAGAGGCACATTAAATAAAAATCAAGTTCGTATTTATTACTAAAGGACATTTATTTAAATAAAATATGTTAAAATTGTGGGAATGCCAGTTGTTTCATCTGAAAAAACTGTAGAAGAAGATGTACAAATCGGAGGGAACAACTCTTCAAGCTGGTAGTATAATTGGATGCATCCAATTTCGATCGAATGGCAATTTGTGCGGTGACGCCACTCTATATTGGATCTTGACAACGAAAGCAGTCACTGACTATTTTCCATTTATCTTCATGATTCGTGATCATGAAATTTTGGGTGAAAGCCCGACTACCTTTGTTGTTGAAACGAACCGTTCCCGCAACTGTGATTAGAAAGGCCAGTTTTCCCCCAACAGCAGAGTCTGTACAAACGAAAAGCTTTATTCTACTAAGAATCGTGAGATTGGTTTAAATCGGCATGACAGTACCACAAATATTAGAAGAGTAACTTGGCTTCACTCACCTAAAACTCTTTGCGCATCAAGAGAACCAAGTTTGTGCTCAGTTAGTGGTAGACCAGTCAAAAATTTTCCAATATCTTCTTTGCCAATCGCTCCATTACCGTTCCATACTAGAACAGCGGTGTCCATGTAGAACCTCACCATTAGCTGTGAACAGTGACAATTAAAATGAGAAGATTGATAAAGAGCCCAACGCACGAAAGATGACCAGAAACTAGTTAGTCGAACCTGTCTTCTTTTATCAAGGTTTTCGTAATAATGTTTAGTGAAATCTTCTGCTGTTCGACAAGCCAAGTCAATTTGATTCTTTTGCTCCTAAAATCACAAAGAACGCATACAAAATAAATCGTGACATGTCGAATTTCATAAATGCTCAAGGGATTATGCTAGTTATTATTCAGTATAACAATATACTGGTTACGGTGGGCGTGTTGCTGATTTCCCTACACTGAAACTGGGGTAGGTATTATCTTGTAACAGGACCACCTAAGTTAGCAGAATTTATGATTGCAATGGATTGAAAGGTGGCTTTTAGGCGGCGTACAAACAGTAAAATTGGAGGAGACCAAAGAGTTTCCAGTTTAATCCCAATGTGTGGGCTGTGACATTAATGTTAGTTGATAGCTGCTATTTACAACTGTTATCGCTGGTTACTGCTTACTACTAGAGCTCTTCAAATTGAATCACTCAACTAAGGATTGAAATATGGGATCAAACTATTCACCCCTAATCAATTTTCCTTTAGAGCCCCTTCATCTCTCAATTGACAAGTTGCAGAGGCAACGGTCAATTATTGTGCATATTTGTGATACACGCAGATTCCCACATTTTCGTCGCACCAGTCCGCCTGCCAGCGACGGATAGGCAAATTAATACATCTTTCATTCATCAATAGCAACAGGAAGGCACACTGAGTACCGCGGATTTCTAGTGTAAATGTGAGTTTCATTCAGACATATGCTTGTCATAGTGCATGAATGAAATTAAGCACAAAACAAGGTGGTTTGCAAGATGGGTTTCAATGTAGATGTCAAATAAATGGCCCCAACTCCAAAAACTCCATTCAAGTCATGATTTAGCCTAACTTTTGTCATGCATCACATTTATATTTTTTTGTATTACCCCTTCCTCAACTTTTGCGTACAGTAATGATTAAAATTCACTTTTACAACAAAACTTCCCTCAACTGTTACCGCTAAGCTTACTGTCAGCGCTACTGTTATCTACGCGTAATGTCCAAACCTGGGCATTGGGATCCAACCGTTAACCGGTACGGAAACTCTTCGGTATCCTCCAATTTTTCTAGTCGATAGGATACATGCATCGCGTCCGAATGTACGATACTAAACTTTCGTAACGTTGAGAATTTACGAGATAATAGCGAAGAATAGTACGTTGGATTGAATTGAGAGTTGAATTGAGAGTTAAACTGGTACCGAATGTACGATACTAAACTTTCGTAACGTTGAGAATTTACAAGATAATAGCAAAGAATAGAAGAAACGCAAACAGCAGCAGCGGGAGTGTAACATGAAGCGTTCCCAACCCTTCAAGAAACGTTTACAACAAAATAGGACTACATCACATGTTTATAGTATATAAATACGTGATAGACCGAGGATCTCTCGTGAACTCTCCATTATTAACTGCTGTCAAAATCATCACATTTGAAAAAACACGTAACGTCCGCAAACGCTAAGTTGTTTTGGCAGTCACATTTTTAAATAGTAATCATATTCTTACTTGGTCAAGCATGGCGAAATATATGTAACGCGGTACTTTCCTAGTAAATACTAATAATTAACACCGTCAAATCGAGGTTTATTAAAACCAAAATAAGAAGCGTAGAGAAACCTTCGGAAAATCAAGAACTAGTGAGGAGGATAAGGATACGGCACTATACCCCCCCTACATTGCACTCAGTTATATCCTGTACCGATTTCTGTAGAAAATGAGTTTACGCTTCTTCCATGATCAATTGCTGAACTGACCATTTGAGAAACCACTAAACTAGGCTTCGTACCACTAACTCAACAGCGTACCCATAGTATTACGTTATGAGGAAAAATTTATTTTCCCCAGCTATAAAAATAATAAGTTTTCAGAATAAAATTAGATTTTTTTATTTTTACTGCTTTTTTTCTGAAAAACATCGTTAAAAACGAGGTTGTGAACTCTTGCGGTTAAACTCAACCACAACTCAATTAAAGCGGTGCTATAGATACAATTACGTCCCGAAATTATGCTAATGTGAAAAAATCGGTTCGCATCTTCGTGGGAAAGATGAATAAAGTTGGCCGTTGGGGGTGAAAAACGGAACCGACCGCTTGATTACGCTACGACTGCATGTATCGATAGGTCGCTTGATAACTCTACGACTGCAAGTATCGATATGCGTCCGTTAGTTATCTCATATTTATTTCATGAACCCATTCTTAATTTCATTGAATTAACTCCTTTTCATAGTCTTTGTACATTTAAAATAATTATATAACGGGGTATTACATAATGAAAATTAAGTAATTGGCATAATCGTACAGCTGTCGTTATTTCTAATTTCAAACATGGCGCCAGAGCCTACGATGTCGGGCATATCGATAACCTGACCTCGGCCGTGATATTTCGATATATTGCCTTCTCAGAGAGAGCGGTCCATATTCTTTGCTTTTACCAAAGTTGGATGTGGATGTTTCAGTTTGTTCTGAGTTGTAAAATTATGGATACTTGAAAACAACTACGTTCTAACTTTACCATGCCAATTAATAGGTGCAAGTTCTTTGACGGAGATTGTGCATGAGAACATCGTGTCCTTGATGTAATTTATAAGTATATTTTATGTACTACACTACAAGTAAAACTATTAACACACACAAAACATCGAATAGTTTCATTTGTAACGCAACTTTAATTTGTACATTGTACACTGAAGAATACAATTTCTTTGAACATGATCAAGCCAGTTTTAAAATCCCTGAACTCCGTATTTTATCAATTGAGTAGATAATTCAGAACGGAGAAATACAAATATCTGGTGCCTAGCAACACACAACTTTCCGCCACCCCCGTAATTTCGAACACCACCTACATAGGCGGGCGCTATATCTTCGTTCAACGCATTTCTACAGGAACATTTATGGAGAACAAAATGTAGGGACTAGTTAGCTGAGAGTACTCCGTAAGTTTGATCGAAATCGTTAGAGCCGTTTTTGAGACAATTGGAATACTGATAAATTAATATTCGACAAATCTCCTTTTCTGAGTTAATTTGGCTTATATCTCCGTTCAACATATATATACAGAAATAATTATAGAGAACGAAATGTGGGTATGGGTCACAAAGACACTCCATTAGGATTTATAACATCTGGTGAAAAAGTTACCCGGGAATTTACGGAAATGTTAGAAAAAACGTAATTTTCGACACATTTTGATTTTTATCTCTGTTCAATGGACCGTCACAGGAACATTTATTGAAAAGAATATGTAGGTATTAACTATTTGGAAACATCCTGTGAGTTTGGTGAAAATCGCTGGACACCAAATTGGGACACAAGGAATGGATTTCACATGATATGAGTGTTGTACACAAAATTTGAGATATAAGAATTGAAATAACTGTTGTTAAGTAGATTTATACCCTAAATGTGTGAAGTGAAATGTATAACCATTATTAAACCTGCATGATATAAATAGCTTAATCGACTGATTTTTTTTGTTGGGAATGCTACTGCCACATTGCTGGAATTTATTAGGGTTAAAACAATAAACTCGCTATTAGTCAAAATTTTGGATAATTTATTGTGCAGCTCTCTTCATTTTCACATGGAAAAACGTGTAATAACATTCGTTATAGCCTTTTATAAGGAAAAAAGGAAGTTTTGATAACTATGATACATGTATGATATGCATACTCTTACTTGGGTGTATGAAAATGATGTTCAAGCCATGACATCTGAGATTATTTGGTTCGGCCGATTCTTCTTAATCGTGTTCACATTTTCTTCTTTCACAAATGATGTTTTTCAGACTTGAAAGTCCTTAAAAAGTTAAGATGTGAATTAAAGATCAACTTTTTTTAGCCTATTACACAACACTGACGTGGTGGTGTCTATTGGAGCACACTCAGTCATTTTTCAAGGAAAGAAGAATGCTACTCTCTGCTGTGCTACTTATTGAAGCACAACACAGCCAACAGTTTTGTGACATAGTCACAACGGCCATGCCTGTAAATATTAGCCAAATAGTTTGGCGTTGGTTCGAAACCTATAAATATTGATGAAGATGGGAATTCTCAAGAACCAATTTTCACTTCTGAATCTTCTTACTCTCCATCACTGATTACCGCATTTTTGAAATCCCACTTTTAAAAATTGTTAATAATTTTGGTGATAGTGCCGGCCGCTTGGAGAAGACTAACTATAAGCGATGCTAGTTTACGTTGATTAAAGATGGCCTAAAGAATGTTTCAGTTCTGAATGGGCTCACCTTTTCTACATTTTTAGCCTTTCTGTTGACGTCCATGGGAAGGGAGAGAAGTCTAGTCTGATGTCACAACACACAACGTTGTGGATAGGAAGCACAAGGTCGCCTGATCGATACGCTGCCAACCGCTTTACCGAGCTGTTATTTATCTCCAGATTGCTGAACAGCTTCTCAACACTACAATAACTTACAACATATGAACATTAATGGTAGAATTTTTTTTATCGAAACCCATCTTTTTAAAAAAAACGATTCACAAGTTTTCGTAGTGGAAGTGCTCATTTCTAGCGTCATTTTTTAAGTTGGCAGCAATGAAATGTGAAAAGTTCTCGTGAAAGCCGAGATCTCGTAGAGTGGTCACGTGACCTCTGGATTCACTGTTATTTTTTCAGCCATGATGGCGCCAAATCACTATTTATTGTTTTATTTCGCGGATATATTAGGCTGGTGATGAGTGTTAAAGTGAAATTAGTGCTAGTGAAACATCTGATTCAAGATTGAACCAGCGTTAAGGATATTATTCAATGTGGTAAGGACTTATACCTTAGAGGAATGGGGACATGTTGGATAGCTACCCCGTCCACTGCGTATATCCTACATATCGCCCGTTTTTTGGCTGAATCTCGCCGAATTCGTGCGGTTGTGTTCAAGTAAATGATCAAAACGCGTTCGGTTCATCGTTAAAATACGGGATAATGTGAAAGGACGACGTTTTGTGTACTGATATCTTGGTGCTGCTATCTGTGTTGTCAGTGGCTGTGGGGGCCCGAAATGTTTCTATATGATAGCCATCAATCGCTTTAAAATCGTTCTCCGTTTTTAGCGTTTTCCCGGGATATTCTCAATTTTCATTGTTAACCGCGGCGTTTGCGTTACAACCAGGTCCTTGTACCTCGAATGTCCTTTCAGACGGAAAACGTCTACTGGAAAAATGGTCCGTTTGAAAGGCCAATGTTTACATCTTTAATGGCCTATTTCAGTGCCATCTTTTGTTTTTATCGGCGTTAAGTGTTGTGCTGGATCTTAAACGATACCGTAGCTTTCGAATTAACTGAAAGTACGTTGGATTGAATTGAGAGTTAAACTGGTAAAATGGTACGCCCACCTCGGGCGCAAGTTGAACGAAACGACGACGGGTATTTCGTCGTTCCGACGTGAAACCTGTTTCGGGCGTCTTCGTTAATGCATCACAACCTCAGATTCCCTTCTTATTAGCTTACTTCTAATTGGAAGCTGTCGTAATCTGAACGGTACGACCAACTAAGTTTAAATATAATAGTGAACTATTTGTAATCACAAGGTGTCCGTTTAATTCGGTCAGCTATGGTTTTTTGCGTGTCGTAGTGTGGAAAGCCGTTACTATTCCATAGATACGAAAATAAATGCGTTTGGATTCCACTTTTACTTTAGAAGATCGACTAAATAAAATGGGTGGTTATAAAAAACGTAACGGAAAACACTATTATGCGCATAAATATGCGTTAAATACTAGTAGTGTCAATTTTAAGGCGTGTTTTACTCACTGGATCAGTAGGAAACAGTATTTGTGACCGTAGCCTACAAATTAGTTATGATCTGATTGCTAAAATCCCGGAATAACGGTCAACCAGGTGTATGCTGTTAAGTTTCTTTTTGAGTAATAATGCAAAGAAACAGGCTCACCGGTGGTAAAAGCAAAGAATATGGACCGCTCCCTCTGATAAGGCAATATATTGATATATCACGACCGAGGTCAGGTTATCGATATGCCCGACATTGTAGGCTTGACACGTCATGTTTGAAATTAGAAATAACGACAGCTGTACGATTATGCCAATTATTTAATGTTAATTATGTAATACCCCGTTATATAATTATTTTAAGTGTACAAAGACTATGAAAAGGAGTTAATTCAATGAAATTAAGAACGGGTATATGAAATAAATATGAGATAACTAACGGATTGATATCGATACATGCAGTCGTAGCGTTATCAAGCGGTCGGTCCATATTCTTTGTTTCACCCTCACCGGTTCGCAGCAGCACCCGTTGATTTTATAAAGCTGCTCAAATTAATGGTGAATAATCATGGACATAGGGCCTCTTCTTGGAGCAAATTACGGTGTGTAAAACGTTGCTGTTATAGGTTCGTCATTTTAGCTGTCACTTCACAGGCCTCTGTAGAGTATCGTCCCTATTTCAGTCCATTCAGAGTTCAAAGACAATTTGCATGTGTTTTCCTCTCCGCTTCTCGTATGAACGAACTTGTTGGGCGTTCGTTCAATATCTCAGGTGTATTTGACTGATATCCACTGTCTGTTGGGCGCCTGAATGCTGTCCCATTTGTATCGCTTGTGCCATTTATCATATTGCGTTTGGACTGGAATTTCGATGCAATAGGGAGCTTTGAGTTGCTACAATAACCTATTGATGCTTGCTATAATGATTGAAATCGAACTAATCAAAATGAGACCTTAGTCGAACAAAAAATTCGCCCGGTAAAACTTGACTGGGAACCTTGATTTCTACCCATTTCAATCTCTTGAATGGCAGAATGAACTTTCAGCTCTCAACCTGCTGATCGTGATTTCTCATTCTCCTTCTTCCTTTTGTAATGTGAAGATTGATGCAATCAAATGCAGTTAGTGATCATTCCTGTTATTCAGCAGTCATTTACACTGCCTCGAATTTCTGTTCAACCCTGCTCAAGGTATTGTCAAGGAAACGTTTACCAGATTCAAAATGATAGCGTTGGTTTCCTGCAGTACAGCTGGTCAGTTTGACCCAAGTCAACAAGTCAAATCAAATTGTTGGAAGTTTCGTTGCTTATTGGCTCATATATTCGAGGAATTGCCAGAGAAATGATTATAAGAAACTGACTGTATTTACTGTATGAGGAGTATTGGTTACTAAACGACGAGTTGTGAGTTTGGCTCAAATTAGTACAGCTAGGTTAACAAAACTATCAGAAAACCTCTTTTTATTTGCCCTGCCTGTTGATCTTTTCACTGATGAGTTTGGTGAGCTTTGTAACTGACTGCTGCATCTGTTAAGCCACCTAACAAACCGTCGTACTTCCAATTCACCCAAATCTGGGATTTTTTCAGCACTAGCATTCCAACACATGCATACTTGGGTACTCACTTTTCTCTGAACACAAACAAAATGAAAATAAAAGTGGCGAAGGCTGATGGGTAGTTCATTGGACGTTGTGAACGAGTCAGAAGCTTTCCCTAAGCACAGTTGAGCTCTTTCCAGAACGCTGCTCACCCCAGAACTAGTTTTAAGTCCTTTATCCTGGACAAACCTCATATCTGTTGCTTTTTAGAGTAATGTTTATAAAGCTCAGAACATAGATGTGAATCGGCAGTGTGTTTGTTAGCTGTGTAATGGTTGACGAACTGCAGTCTTAACTTACTGGTAAAACACACATCTTTGACTGTCCAATACCCTACAGGGCACTCCAGTTTTCAGGAGGTTTTCTGTTTAATGTTCAAGGGTAACTGTTCCCCCCCATTACCACGTTCTTTTTCAAGCTCATTATAAAGGGTGTCCCAAAATTAACGCAAGATTTGAATTAAATAGAAAACACAGTTTTTAGTCTTTTGATTGTAATTTTTTTATTGATTCATAAAGTACATAGGATAGGGTTATTTATGGAATAACACATCGGGCAAATGGCCTCCGCGGCTTTGCATACACATACGCACTCGTTTGTCGAAATTTTCCATGATCGTTCTGCATAAATGTGGCTGAATTTCGTTGATGCAACGTTGAATCTCCTCCTTTAATGCACGCGTAGTTGTGGGCTTGTTGACGTAGACCTGTGATTTTAGATAACCCCATAAAAAGAAATCTAATGGTGTTAAATCACACGATCTAGGGGGCCAATTCTGATCACCGAAACGAGAGAGTACACGACCTGGAAATGTCTCATGCAATAATTGAAGTGTTTCACGGACTGTATGGCATGTGGCACCGTCTTGTTGAAACCACATATTGGCCACATCAATATCATCCAATTTCGGGAAAAAGAACCGTGTTATCATGTCGCGATATCGAGCAGAAGTAACAGTCACTGTTTGACCAGCCTTATTTTCAAAAAAGTATGGTCCAATTATGCCTCCAGCCCAAAATGCCCACCAAACTGTGACACGTTGTGGATGCATTTGTTTTTCGACAATCACATGTGGGTTTTCAGAACCCCAAAAGCGGCAATTTTGGCGATTAACAAAGCCATCAAGGTGAAAATGTGCTTCGTCGCTTAGGATGAGTTTGCTCGAAAAATCAGCATTCATTTGTTGTTGCTCAATAATCCATTCAACAAACTCTCTTCGCTGTGCATGGTCATTGGGCTTCAGTAGTTGTGTTATTTGAATTTTGTAAGCATGGAGACACAGATCTTTAGTGATTATACTGCCTCTATTGACATTTGAACGGCTTGTTTTTGGACGACAAGTGTGTTTGGCGTCTCCCACGGATCCTGTCTCTCGGAATTTTTCAATTAATCGCTTCACAGTTGACGAAGTTAGAACACTATTCCGACCATATTTTGTATGAAATTTTCGACTACGGCCGCCAAGCATTAATTATTTTTGACATATTGCTCAACAATGAAGACACGTTGTTCTATTGCGTAACGCTCCATTTTTACTAACCCTAAACTGTCAACTGTCGATTTATTTGGTTTTTAGGGTTGGCAACACTGTACTGCATAAATGGCGGCAAATTCAAATCTTGCGTTAATTTTGGGACACCCTTTATTTTCCTCTAGTTGCTAAACGTCATTGGCAAACCTGTACTTGTTACCTGCTTGTAGATATTTTCTGCATGCTTTCGATACCGCCTGATTCTTACGTGAAAACAACTGAGGTGGTTAGGGTGATTCCACAACGTCAAAACTGAGTGCAGGGTGCAGCGTAACTCCTTAGCAAATGTGCATAGAGTTAATGTGTATTGGATTCCAGGGCATAAGGGGATCATTGGAAATGAGAGGGCAGACCATCTGGCCAGATGTAGTTCGTGGATTTCTATGTCACTAGTCAAAAGGATCTGTGGGAGAATATGCTAGAAGAATGCATCAGACAGTCTGGAATGCTGTGGAACTAAAGCACTCCAAATGCTTTATATCGGAACACACAAGTGAGATAAGACAGAACCTTATGAGGACGGAGAGGAAGATCTTAGGCAGATTGTGGGGATCGTCACCCGGCACTGCAAAATGAACAACACATATATGTTATGGGCATAGTCAACACCCCTCGGTGTTGGTGGTATGGTACAGACGAGGAGACTCCCTACCATATTGGTCTTTGGTACCACTTCTCTTAGAAGACTCTTGCAGGAAATAACTGACATTCCTTGGGAGGCTAGGCCAACCCAAGGCATCAACCTGTGAGCCATCTGGACTGGCACAATAGGTCGTTAGGCAGCACTGCATATCCCACCTGAGGGACAATCAGAATGCTACCTAGGGAGACTCCAAATCAGCTGAGTGAAGATTTGACTGGACTTGTCGAGTGACCATTTTTTCGAAAGTTGGATTAGTTTAACGTTCCGTCGTATACAGTCGTAATTACACGTCTTGTTGAGGATCTGCATTTGTTCTTTGGTGGCAGGGTAGTCTTCAATTTGGTAAACAAGATTTCCAGGGATATTCTAACTTTAACTTGTATTAAGTAGAGGTCGAAAACTATTCAAGCCAGTAAGGTTGCAAATAAGTAGTTTCTCTCTGGAATCTTTATGCATCTTTGTAGGTAGTTTCAATAATATTTAGAAGTATTGTATTTGGTTTATTATTCATTCTGAATAATAACCCTATGTTTTCGGTCACGAAAAATTTTTTACAGCCCCCCCCCCCCCCCAATTTGATACTTTACGTTTCAAGACTTGGAGATTCCAAATTTGCAATGTCCGTCACCGTCCGGTTTTGTGCCTTTAACGTGGTCTAAAAAATTCGTTCTTTCGCCCAAAAATCCGATTTGGTATCTAGTTGTGCCCGCCATCTCGGCAATCCGATCGGACGAAGCCTGTGGTTGTAATGGGCAAACAACGGTTAAAAAAATTAACGAAACGCAGTACAACGCGGGAGCTACAGCGTTTCGTTGTTTGAACTCCCTCCCTCCCCGCCCGTCTCATTAAAAAAGCAACCGCGCTCGCTTGCCTCCCCTTTCGCCTTGGAACGGGTTCGCTTCGAGCGCCCCCGTTCCAATCTCCCCGATGGGGCAAAACCATCAGACGTTTTGTTTCCGTAGTTCCATTGTAGCCAGGACATGTTTTGTATGGTTTACTAGTATTCGATGCTGAGTCGAATGGGATGGGGGAGCACTAATACTAGGTCAAGCTGTTCATGAGAATAATAAACCATTGTGTAATAATTTGCAGGGTTTTTAGGTTGTGGTTACTGTGCCCTCAAGAGCTAATGTCTAAATATTAATAGTATTCTTATTTGCGTTTCAGATTGTTTGGTTGCTATTATTGCTGAAAAAAAGAGAGGCTTGAAACCTCAAATATGTAGTAAGTATTTACTTTTTATTTATTTACGATCCACCTTTCTCGAGTAATTAATAATATTGCAATTAGTACCGAGCTGAACGACGCTTCTCCCTGTAATCACAAATGAACTGGATATTGGAATAGAACTTTTCTTTGAAATCCGAATATGTGGTTTACGATGTAAAAAGAGAACGTTGTATGTTTGCAGGATAGGAATCGTTTGGGATCGGGGTACAATAGTTTGTAAGTCGTGTTGTAAATCCCTTGCAGCACTCGAAATTATTTACCCTTCCCAAGAAATTACCGCGTGTCGGACGTTCTTAACGGGAGGTCATCACGGATATCGGAAAGGCGGACTGTTCAAATTGTGCGGTACAGTATGCGCCGTACTGTTCATGCAGTCGAAATTGATAATGCGGTAAATTGCTTTTTCAAACCATTATAATACTATGTAGAGAGGCGATTAGTACTGACCATATGTACATAAGCCCATATTGTTCTTGTTGCTTTTTCTGACTTTGAAATCCAAAATTTGTGAAATTTTCCCCTTCCCTAGTGACTAATACATGTAGTTCTGTGTTGTTTGCACGTTGCGGTTTAGGCAGAATGTTGGGGGTTGAATGGTCTCGAAATTACTTGCACTTTTCCCTTTTTGCTCTTTTAATTTAGCGATAATTCTGTGTTCGCACAACACTAATCAATAGTGCCGTGGTTTTTTATTTCAATCTCTGCTTTGGTCGCAGTCGGGTTGTATACATTTGACTCGATGCATTTATTTATTTCGGTGTAATTTATACTTCCACCGCTTGTTACCCTCATTTGATGTTATGTTTCATAACATGTTTTCCTCTGCAACACACACGTTTCCACGGTTGCAGGATCCGTTGCGATTTTCTATTTTCATTCTTCGTTGTTTTTGTTGTATTAGTTTATATTTCAAATCGTGCTACATAATTCGTTTAAGTTAGTATCTCATTTACACTATTTCTTTTTGAGTTGCTGCTGGTGCGGTTTTGTATTGAGTTTTTCACTTTCCTTGTGAAAATAGGATTTTATTTTGAATTAATTTGAACGAATAGTCGGGGGTGTTTTCTTCAAACATTAATTGACAATGGTATTGCTAAGGAATCTGACGTTCAAAACTTATTTTTATACAACACTCCCACACTCGCTTCTGCATGTTTGTGAAAGTTGACATCAGACTTTTTTTAGCTTGTTTTAAGGTACTGCCCCCAATCCTAGCATCCACTACATTGATGTGCTACTTTACAAAGAAAAAGTGTGAAACGGAGCTCTATGAAGTGAGATGTTGATTAAACCATTCTCGTTGAATTTATGTAAGACCAGTAACATTTTATTAAACACTAAAGCTGATTCGGGGAAGGGTGTTGTCAATTTCCACTAAGACTTGCATTGTAGACCAGTTTCAGCCGTTACGTATCAGTAGCACGCCTTGGCTGTAATGTGTGGATGCTTACATTAGTAATGGCCTAACAATCAGCCGATACTGGTTTAGAATGATTAGTGGAGTTTACTATCTCTTTCCCTCTTCAGTTTCAGTGTGTTAGAATCGACATTTGAAGCAGGATGTCGTGGGGGATTTGTTATTGAATATTTGTTCATGAAAATAGTCGACTATCCTTAGTTTTGGGTAAGGTTTTCAGATATTAAAACGTAGAATCGAAGTGTGTAGAGTTGGAATACGATAGGACATTTTGCTTATCTTACTGCCTTTACATGACTACGTGGCTTATGCTTTAATTTAATATTAATTTATTGTTAGAAAGAAATAGAACACAAGTCACAAAAGAAAACACTTCTTTTAAGAACTCGAACCTGTTTAGTATTTAGCCGCATTCATTGTATCACCGGTGTGACCACACAAAGTGAGCGAGGCATTTTACTATTTTGTGTTCATATAACTGGTGGTGCCTCGTGCATCTGCCCACAGGTACGTATCTCAGTAAGTTTGGGCAGATCTTTCCCCCCTGTGTCCTCTACGTTCATGCCAGACGACCTGGTTCAGTGTAGGGCACAACTTCCTTTCAACAATTCTCTCATTGGCATTCGGTGTATTATGGATATGGGAAAATGTTCCTTGCATTACTATAACATGGCTTACGAGGCTGGGTAAAGAAAGTAGTGGGTTCTTGAAGTGGTTCGCCTTTTAACATAAAGTGACACGTTTTGCTGAGTGATATTAAACACGTGGGGAGAGGGAACTTTTTTGATTCACCAACAATTTGTCTTTCAAGCTCTTTTTTTGTTCAGTCTCTTCAGGTTGGGATAAATTGGTGTTACTTTATAGTACATTGCAAGCTAACCGTAAGATGCTATTTTCCCCTGATATTCTATAATTCTATTTCTTTCGGTATTTGTCATTCCAACTCCTACAAGCTAGTTTTAATTGCTTCTTGTATTTCAAATAATTATAATTATTGAATGGGTAGTTGCCTACTTATTTCTGCTTCTTGACGGAATCGCTCCAGCACTTCTTTTCTGCAATGTCTGCACTGTCTTGGCAGTACTCAGAGTTTGCAGGTTTCCTACATATTCGTAAGCGAGTCATCAGTGTTCTAAAGACCATTAACCTTTTTCTCCTATTTATGTCGTTCTTCAATGCTGCTTACACTTAATGGAAAATCTATGTAACAGCAAGCTTTATTTTTCCTGGGTATCTACGAGTATTTTTAGTTACTAGGCGACTTTTCGTTTAAACATGAGTTCAAACCCAGCGGTAGAAAGCACTTATGTTATTGGCTTCATGTTCTTCCTCAATCTATCGAATGAAAAGTCTTTGGCAGGATGAGCAAACGCAGATGTTTGGGGTTATAATTGTGTCGATACAACGTCGTTTCAATTCGATTTGTGTTTTTTCAGGCTGTCAGGCTGCATGCGAGGTTTTATTTCTGAGAAGTGTAGAACATAATGTCACAGCGTGTCAAACGCCAAGCAAGCCGTATTGATGATGGACCAGGTAAGCCGGCTCGTATAATTAATGAGTATTGTAGCGCATTTTGTTACAGATTGTTGATATTGGTGCGATTGAGACTTGACTCGTCAGGATTGGACGTTGAGAAATTCTACTGCTAATTTTTCGATTCCAGTTGTGCCAGTTTGAGGCCTCTGAACTCGTTCTCATGTCGTAGACAAGAGAAAGCAACTCAGTGGCCAATTGGCTTCAGGAGCCCATTCTCCAGCACATAGTGAACCATGACCAGCATGAGTCCTTCTGCCTGAAGGCTCCCTTGGATTGGGAAATCAGCAGGGAGTGTGGCAGGCTGTGCTAGCAATTGCTTGCGGGGTCTAAGGTTCTGAGGTCGTCTCAAGTCCACTCGTCGCCTTCTGGTGTGCATCAGGGTGTCACCATTGTCTGAGGGAAGAGCTTACCAGGCTACTGAGCACCCCTGCTGCTTCCTCTAGCAGAACCAACTTGCCTTATGACCATGTGTTCTTGTATCAGGAGTAGACAGTTGATACAACATTTATGAAAGTAGAATGTGAGGAAATACCAGGTATTAATGTTGAACCAAGGGTACGTGAGCAGTTGTGCGCTGGCTAGTATAGGAGGAAATGAACTATGCCGTGCTGTTATTTTTAAAAAATAGGGTGGTTTGGGGTGGGGCAGGGGACTGCTGTTACTGGATCTATGTGAAGGAGAACGAGATTGGACTGGGGCTGGTACTTGATGGTTGAAAGCAGCAAGAAACTAGCAAAGTGGTGTCGTTTTTAGCTGGAAATGTTTTGGTAACAGCTGTATTATTGTTCAATGAATTAACACACGCTCATTATTCATTTGGGTAGTTCAACCATTCAAAGTAGTTTTATCCATTGCCCAATGTAGAAGGTCGGATTAGATCATTACCCCAGATGAGGCGGTTATCATCTTAATAAATAGCCGCTTTTATCAGTTATGCACAGACAAGGGGGTAACCAATTCCCATCAAGTATTCAAGTGTAAAGCCCTGCCGGACAAAAGGTTTTTGTATCCTACGGTTTTGCATTTGAGTGGGTATTCTGATTCTGGGAAGCTTAATATGCACCTATTTGTGAGAGTAACTGTTCCATTCCAGTCTATGGGTTCTGTCATCCAATTCACAATGGGGAGAATGACGTAAGACTAAACATGAAGTATACCTGGCTTTCATGGCCTGCGAACAAACGAATGATGAGTCTCAGTTATCTCCAGAATGAGACAGTTACTGATTGTTGGTCCAAGCGGCTCTTGCGCAGTTCTCCACTGACGTTTTCTCTGCTGGTTGTGTAGTGCCTCTTAGCTTGTCGACCAAGGTCACTGAAGGCCTCAACTGTGAAGAAAAGGTTGGAGCCCTGGAAGTTGGTCAATTCCAGTCAGGTTGATCTCATATCAACTTTTGCAACTTAATAATCCATTAGTAGATTCAGGGGACTGCAGACCACCGAGTATAAGAGATCCCACATCCCCCTGACACAGTATTGAGTATTACTACCCTAATGGGGTAATATTGGTGAGGTACTCATGAGTCCTTTAACATTCCATGTTAGTCCAGAAGGCATTGGACCTTCCCACATTCAATATGGAAAAGTACTAGGAAAACGGAATTTACCTTTTTGTATTTTCTGTGTGGAGAAGGTGCGATTATGTGTAAAATGGGGGAAAAAAATGTTGTTCCGATTTCAACAAATGATGCAAGTCTTTGTAAGCAAACACAGGATGGGCAAGTCATTTATTTGACAACATTTGATAAAGATAAATGCGTCGTAACAGAGTAAGAGCTACAAAGTTAGTAACTACAAAGAAAATTGAAAGAAATTACAAAATTACACGTAGGAATTACAAAGTTGGAGGAGTAAAAAGAGTAAGAAAAATATACGAGCAAGAATCAAATACAACGTCCTTTATACAACTGATTTAGAACTGGATGTATTGGTTAGTATGAATGGTGTTCCCTGAAGGACTCTAGGCATAGGGCAGGTTGCTCAGCACAATCGGGGCAATAATTATTTGTACTCGAGAAGTATCTGCCACATTGGCTCCCATATTCATATCGCCCACATATATAAGTACCAAATGATGCAAGCAACATAGCGCGAATGACGACAATAACACGTAGGAAAAATAATCCAAAAGAAGAATAAAGTGAAATCAAACTCACCCTTCTAAATGATTCCATTTCTCGGAGAAGAAAGGAAACTAACAAAGAAAAAACACCGCACACAACCAAGAATACTCGTTTAGAATGTTTGTGGGAGGTTTGGCAGACAGACGTTCACGTAACAATAACTCGAAAACGTGTGGGGGACAGCTCAAAAACGAACTTTGCTTTCTGAAAGCTACCCCCCCAAGGAAGGTGTTTTTAAAGTTCACAAATTCGGCCACCCGTCAGTTTTCAGTGCCGTATTTAGAAGAGAGAGAACGACGGCTCGAATGTGCGTCAAGCTGATGTTTTGAAGCTGCATTGGATTTGTGGCCTAGGGACTATTGAGGGAAAGAAAATAGGAAACGGGGGAAGCGGAGTGCAGAAGAGGCCACCCGTAGAATCCTAAGATACGAGTAGCCCTCCAAGTGACTCCTGATTCATGGACTTGGAGACTGTACGAGACGTAGTACGCCACATCTCATCCACTTTTGAGGAAATAAACATCCACCCTCAACCTTATTTAGGGCCACAATGGGGTAAAATAGTCAATTCACTTAGTGCCTAATGTCCATTTACTATGGGTCAGTAAGTAGCACTCCTGGATAGTATAGCTTAGTTTTGATATTGTGGATTGTTACACTTTAGTCTATTGAAATCAAGAAATTAATAATAGAACAACCAACTTCAATATTTCCTTTTCAAAATGTGACTCATGAGCGTTGAGTGAGCCATGTCTATGAGTCTTGGATCTATTTTAAATTGCCCAAAAATAAGAAGTAAGAGCATGGTTTTAAAAGCTTGCCAAGATGGAGCAAATGTATCTAACAAGTGCTTACTGTAAAATTATTGTTTTTCTTCAAAGGGTGACAAGTTTGAAATTGTTAAACCGGCAACAGTTGCATTTCAGCAATTCCTGCCTTAATAGATTTTATAACTGTAATCTCTAAGCTGCTTCATCATACCAAAATGATCGTGTATGTTCTTTTTGAAGTTGCAACGAAGAGGCGTAAAGCGCGTAGCGTGGCGATGGCGGAGGAGGAAGAAGCCCCCGTGGCCGACGTTTGGACTCCACGTCCAAACTCCGACCTAAAGATCTCCGCCATCTACAACAGGAATGCCACGGAAGCTCCGGCTGAGGTAAACATAGCCACGTGTAGCAACACAAGTGTCGATGAGGTGAAAATACAAATTTTATTTTTATTTCCTTTTTTTACATCAAAATTCGTTCAATTTCTTTTAGTCGATCTCTGTTATACGAAACATGTTGTGGAATTTATTTGAATATCTTTCGTCCCTTTAGTAGTCCCTAATGTAGTTTTGTCGTTTTGGTTCCTAATTGTAGAAGTCGGTTCATTTTTCTCAAAAGTTTAGTAGTGGAGCTCCTGGATTGGTTTATAAGTTGTTATCTGGCACTCATTGACCATATATTTGTACCAAGCTTTGTACAACCATACACCTACGTTTGTTGTAGTTAGCGAGTTTTAGTTATAAGAAGGAAAATGCTCTGATGGAAGTGGTGCTTAGGGCCGAACGTTAAGACTAACCCAATTTATTTGACATTAAGCAAAGTATTATAGGGGGAATTTACCCAACGATTTGGCTTGAGGGTCGTAGGACTAAATCGTGTTCCATAATTTTTGAACATTTTACTCAGTCGAAAGAACCCCGTTCTCTTCATTTCAAGTTTTTCATCGACCGAAAATTCTATCTAATCTTGAGCAAAGTATGGAGTATGTATGTTAATCAACGTTAAATCATTGAAATCCTTCGCTCATGTTTAGGTTTACTACTCAAAACTTGGGGTTGGCGTTTAGGGCATATTTTGAGAGCGTGTTGATCAATTCCATATGTGGATCATTTTTCTGTGGAATGTGAATCTGCAATAAAAACCTCAAGTCTGAAGCATCTCTGAAATTATAGGTACCGTCCTTCCTCTCTTTCTTTCCATTGTATAGTAAGTATTGATTGGTAAAGCATGGGTTGTAAATTCCAGCCTAGTACAAATCTTTAGGGCAATTTTTGAGATCTGTTTGGGGAGCTCGTAAGCGTTAAGCAGTATTAGCTTTGCCAATACCCATTCTCCCTAATGCTGAGTTAAAAAAAACAACTTATCTTCCCAAACATACCACTGCCAACTCCAAACTATGCGTAGATACCTTAGTTTGAAGCTAAATTAATAATGTAGTGTATCAAGATTACTATAATACATACTGTTACGGGACGAACCAAACCCTTCGATTCAGCAGAGGCTCGTCCGGGGCATTTATGCTGACTGGGCACCTCAAATGCCCCGATTCGCTCGAGACTTCGCAGCAGTCAGTTGAAACCGAGCCGGTTCCCTTGTCGTCGTGTTGCCCGCCCTCGCGTTTGCTCCCACTCAGTTCCCCTGTCTGTGGTGGTAAAACTTCTCCGAATGTAATTCGTGAATAAAACTCTGTTCCAATTGCATTCAGCTTGATATCGTACTAACTCCCCGACTCACCTAGTGCGAGACCGCTTCGATATTAATCCCCCCCGTAACACTACATTCTATTTGATCATTCTGGAAAAATCTGCTCAAACTGCATATTCTTGAATGTACAACTGTATTTGCTCAGTAATAAATTACTTATCAAGAATAATAAATTATTATTTGTATTTTACACGATCGTAGAAACGCGTGAATATTGAAAAAAGTTATGTACCTAAGACAACGCTCAAAACAACCATTGGCAAACTAATTGCAAAACGGTCGCCAAAATGAGGGAGACTTCATCTGGACTTCCTGAAGTACACAATGATTAATTCAAAGTAAACTAAATCTTGTTGGATGTTGATAGTACTGAGAATAATGACAATTAAGGAAATGCGCTTGATATAATGAAAAAATGAAAGCAATAGAACGAGGGAGCTAATTACTGAAAACTCGATTTAAAATAACGTTCGTGATTTCCCGATAAATTGACGAAGAATAGAAGAGCTGTGAAGAGACCTAAACATCGAAGCAGTATTTTGGAGAGCAATTAGGTCAACATGAGTGAGGCAAGGGTAGAAGCCAGAATCAGTTTTTGGGAGAACAAGTAGGTCAATGTGATGAAGGGGGGTTATGGGTTCAATAATTGGTATAAGAAATGGACTGGGCTAATTAAAACGCTCACCATCCTGCAAAACTGCGTCAAAGAAGGAATACCTTAGATAGATGATGACGAAAGAGTGTGGAATCATCAGGTAGAAGAAGTAAGTTGGTAGTTGGTCTAGTCAGAGCTCCAAGACGAATAGATGTTGAGGATCTGCACACTTCGCGATGGGCTGAAAAGTGAGAGAGAAGTTCCCTGTTGCACACTGTCTCAACTTGGCGATAAGTTTGGCACTATTTGACGCAAAGTGTACGTACCCGTTGCCACTTCTATTGTTCAGTCGAACAATTAAAGGAATAAATGAAAACAAAAACCAAGCAAGTGAAATGAAACCTATCTGTGGCACGAACTATGCACATTTTACCTCATTTCAATTCGTTCAACGCCTATTTTGACGTGCCAGGAGGGGCTGCCTAAAAGCTGCCATCAGACATTAAGAAATCTATAGCGAAGAACAGTCTAGTGGTATGAAGGGTCGCGCAATAAAACTTTTAGAACCAGTCAGAAGTGAAGTATTTTAGTTTGGGGGGGATGTGAGCACCACGGCGAAAAGTAGCTGACTCGATGAAGACCACTAGACTTTAACAGTGTCATTGAAATCAAAAGAGTTGATAGGAGTTTTAGAACGTGGCTTGGAGCACTATGGTCAATGAGTGCTTTAGATATTTCTGTGTTACTTTACTAATCCCTTTTGTATTAAAATTATCCGTCAGACTTGATAATCTGGGCGATGTAGAAGCATACAATTCATTCGTAACTAACAGTTGTGTATTTCCATTTTCCCTTCTCAGCTATGTGACTGTGGACTACAGTCGTAGAGCTTCCAACAACAAAAAAATCAAATCGTTTTCCAAAATTAACTGTACTTTTATGCATCTTGAAAACACCCGTTGAGAAATCTAAATAATTCCGTAGGCGTACTTACAAAATTGAGTATGTTCGTCATATCAAGTTCCACAACAGTCATTTATATGATTGTAAGGATACTAAATGTTGACTACTCATGTTGCTACGCAGTTTATTATTTAAGTATTCTTTGAGTATATTATATTCCTTTTTGTATTTCACTCATCTGATTTTGTTTTCACTTTTTTTCATTCCGCCTTCGTCAAATCTGATAATTCTATTTAAACTCGCCAATTTCAAATTCATCCGTGGATTTCTAATTAACCAAGTGTCCACCTGCTAATATCTTCATTTCGCTACTTCCGTTTCTAACTCAGACATTTTGTGTGCTTTCCTCAATTGTCACTAACAGCTTTTCATTTGGTGTTGGTTATTTGGGATTTACAGTTGCTTTAGGCGGCTCGTTAAAGGTGGTGGTAAATCCGTGTTGAGTATGACCGTTTGCATATCCACATTTCATGTTTTACAGGGAAGTTTTGTAATTATTGTGTTATTTAATATATATTAGCTTCTTCATGCCAAAACGTGAGTAAAGTGTCGTAATCTTGAAAAAATCGAATTTGTGTTGCGTGGTCTTTGGGTAGGAAAACTATATGTTTCAGCTATTGAGACGTATTTTACTTCTGTCATTCGAATGGGGCTCGCAAAAAAAATTGAATCTTGAACATAACTCATTTGTTCATATTCTGTTTTGATGCTCACTCGTTTGTGCAGTATGGATAGGTTACGGTCCAGAAGCCTGGAGACAGTAAAGACCCTCAGGGAAAATTTTTGTGGATATAGAAGCAGAAATAAATAGAATCGTGAATGGAATAAAACTTTTTTTCGTTCTGGTTTATTATTCATTCTGAATAATAACCCTATGTTTTCGGTCAAGAAATTTTTTTTGCAAACCCCCCCCCCCCTCTCAAAATTTGATACTTTACGTTTTAAGACATGGGGATTCCAAATCTGCAATGTCCATCCACCGTCCGGGCCGTTTTGTGCCATTAACGTGATCAAAAAAATCCGTTCTTCTGCACAAAACTCCCATTTGGTATCTAGTTGTGCCCGCCATCTTGGCAATCCGATCAGATCAAGCCCATGGTTGTTATGGACAAAAAATGGTTAAAAAAATTAACAAAACACGGTATAATCGCAAATAAGCCGTGTTTTCAAGGTATTTTTACATCCTGGGTCGAATGGAATGAGTATCGGACGTGTACAAATGCGTATAGTGAAATTACAGTAATTATAATGAGCCCAAGTCTACTAGTTGGATGAACTCGCGGGAACTACAGCGGAAGTCAACGTTTCGTCGTTTGTACTTCCTCCCTCCCGTCTCATTAAGACCACCTGCCTGCTCGACTCACAATGCCATGCCAGTTACCTACAGGCCGTTACGGGTGCCTGGCGCCAGGGGAATATTTAGTTTCCGTACTTCCATTGTAGTCAGGTCATGTTTCGTATGGTTTACTAGTATTTTTCGATGCTGAATCGAATGGGATGGGTCTCGGAGCAGTAATACTAGGTCAAGCTGTTCACGAGAATACTAAACCGTTGTGTAATAATTTGCAGTGTTTTACTTAAGTAAGTGAGACACTCCAAACACTATATTTTAAGACCAACACACAAGATAAGACGTAGCCCTCTGACAATGGAGAGGATGGACTTATGACTATTGTGAGAATCATCACGGGATACTACAAAGTGAAGGGGCTAGTAGGTACCCCTCAGTGTAGGTGGGGTGGTGTGGTGCAAGTGAGGAAACTCCCTATAATATCCTAACCGATTGCCAGACACTTGGAAGGTGTCTTTGGTACAATTCCTCCAAGGATGGATATCAAAGAAGACTCTTGCGGGAAATACATTCCTTAGGACGCTAGGCATGAAACTGTGTGCCAGTGAGACTGGTACAATAGGACTTTAAGGCTCGATGCTCATGTCAAGTAAGAGATGTAAGTTGTAAAAAATAGTTACAGATGTAGACAAGGTTAAAGTTGAAGATTAGGGGTGCTGACTGCTAATTATTTTAACCGTCGACGTTTTCCATTTATGGTTAAATTATCTTTATCGGCTTTAATGTGACTCGAAAACGTCGCTTAACATCTGAAATCTTTGGTGTAATAAGTCAGCGTTGATTGAAGGGATCGTGGGTTTTTCGATATTTTGAAGAAAGAAATAGTAGGTTTCGTGATCTTTCTTTTTACTTTCCTTGGCTCTACAAAGAGAAACGAGAGTAATGTAAACAAAAGTTCTCTTCAGATTTCAGTACGTTGTGTCAGTGCGATGCTTTATGACGATATGATATGGTTTCAACTTGAATATTGACAGTTAGGTACAGAGAAATCGCATGTATTATCAACTTCACAGATTTAGATAATGAGAACGATTGATGGTATACCGTTTTGCTTGTGTGCTGTCTGGCTAACTGGCAAATTGTGATACTAACTACACATACAGGAACGTTGAGGTATAGCGGATCTAGAGTTCAATGCTTAAATTATGTCTTCATCATCATGTAACGCACTCTTTCCATTTATTCATTTTTTCTCCACGCTGCTTTTCACTTGAAGCGGTGGCAGCCCTTTTTGCGTCAAACGTTTTCGAACTCTCTCGACTTTCAACTCGGCAAATACTTGAAAAGTTCGACGTGTGAGATGGTTTTATGTTACAGTTGTTCCGGAAGGACCTCATTAGCGCGATGAAACTTCCTGACTCTGAGCCCCTTTCTCTCGACGAGTATTGGGAAATTACCGATCCCTGGAAACAGGAATGGGAAAAAGGAGTTCAGGTCCCGGTCAACCCTGACTCCCTACCAGGCCCGAGTGTCACAGTAGTCACCCAGGCTTATTCATCTCGTCCACATCACCATGACTTCAAGCTGTAAGTATCTAATTGAAAATCCATCATCTGACCTAGCGTTTGTTGCACATCATTTTCTTGTTCACTTCCTTCATTTCAAATGGTAAGGAAAGTAGAGTTACCAACTGGGACGTTACTCGTCGTTTGGTACTTAAGTGTTGAGGTCTCCTGCATCAGAAAAACCTAATTGCGCCTATCCTTAACGTGGCCTTTCCTCGATCCAAAAGGCAGTATAGAAAAGAATTGTACGAGGAACGTATTGTAATCGATCAAAAAAGTGTAATGTCATTCCAATCCTAACGATCTGAGGTCTCCTTCGCCTGAATAGCAAATATCAGTGCATTGGAAAGTGATGTACCGTATTGGTGTCTGAAGTCAACTTTGAGGGAGACTTGACGAGTCGATTTAACTCTATTTTGTTATTTGATATTTCAACTTTTCTGAGATGTGAAAACAATTATTGGCTCTTTCCGCCATCGGGGACCCCAAGATCATAATAAACACGCCATAAAGGTTATACAAAACCTACATATTGCCTTCCACAAACTCTTGGAAAACAATTTGAATCATTTATGTACTGTTATTTACAAGATTGGTGACAGACTTACATACTGAACAATGACAACATACATAGTTGCACTTAGCAGTGGGAGTATTCTTTTATGGAATCCAAGCCACGATCTACCTCAGTTGACACTCACTGAGTAACTGTAACTATGGTGGCATTGAGAAAAATCTACTTGAATACCCTCTCTGAACGCTCCGGAAATATACAAAAGCGCGAGAAGCAGAGATGAAATGAGGGAGAGAGCAAGTGGAGAAGGAACTTTGTAAATCAAGTGTTGACATGGTTTGGAATTTTCTGGAAACGTCAGGAAGGTTGCCACGAATTATCTTGGCTAGCAATGTATGTAATGGATCTTGCCACAATCTTCTTGTTTTAAGTGTGGCACTGAGGCACACATGATACTAAACTTTTCTCTTGTGTCAGTTATTCACTTTTCGTTTGCTCGACAATTTTTGTGAAATTCGCCGATTTCGTTTGTTTTCAGGCCGAAGAACAAGTACATCAAATTAGTTAAGACCGACAATTTTCGAGGCGATGAGCATTTCCTGTCTCCTATACCTAGCCGTGCTGAAAAGATATGTTCCTATGATCTGGATAACCTTGATATCGCATGGCTGAAAATCATAAATGGAGAACGAGCCGCAATGGGTATGTTTGATTGTACAAGTTGCATAAATTGTCTCCATTCTCAGCGTAATTATTCGTTCTTTTGGCGGCGTTTATTGTTGTTAAAAAGGAGCTTCCTGGAGTGGAGTGTAGTTTGGACGGGAATAATTGGGCGATGGAGACGGCATTGATTTGGAATAACTAATGCGAACCTACTTCTGAAACTAAACGCGCGTGGTGCCAAAAAACAGAGGTCTGACGATTAAATAGCCCACTGTTGTGCTGTAGACAGATTCATCCGTTTGTTAAGCTGGTGAATAGCATATCCAGATCTTTTCATAAGAAAATGAATCAACGGGTCACTCGACTTGGCACACAGATTTCAGTTTTTTGATTCCTCAGCCTTAACTAACATGCTATGCTTCTCTGTTTTTGTGTGCTCAATTGACTCCTGATTTCCTACAGTGAATTCCTGAAACCTTTCGAGAGGGTTATATCAGTTGCATGTCATAGATGTAGCAGTTTCACTATCCTGCAAGAGCCGCTCGCTCAGCATCTACCAAACTCAGCAGGGTGTCATTTAGCGAGTCTCCCGGTAGAGTGCTGTTGCCTGTGTGTTACCGTGCCCTATGACCTTACTGAATCCTGAACCATGTGGGAGGAGGTCTTTATTTAGTTTTTCATCCGATCTAACTAGTTACTTGGGCGGCCAGTTTCAAAGGGAGAGATTAACTGTGGCCACGTTTCTTTGTCATAACCTTCTTAGCAAACGAGGTGAAACAATAATAAGCCTGCTTAATAGGAGCCAAAGCCAGTAGGTTTGGCTGTTTTTCTAACAACAGTCGCTCACTGCTCTAAGAACTACAGTGGAGCAGCACGTTGTTTCTTCTGCACTGGAGGCACAAGACGTGTAGGTCTTTGAGATAAAAGAAGTGTAGGTCTTTGAGAGAAAAGAAGTGGAGCGCACATAGAAGTACCCATGTCAGGTAAGGAACTGGCTCGTCCAGTCATCTGGTTCAACCCACTTTATCGCAAGAAAAAACGGACACGTGTTGCTTCCCTTTGACGAGAATTCTCATCTCATTTATCAAATGCCCATTCATCTAGCGTGACAAGTTTCATTCAGTAGAGAGGTCTGCATGAAGTTCTGCCAGAGCGAGGGAAGCTCCCTTTTCACTCTCCACTTGTCTACCATGCACACCACAATTAGCCTATGTGGCATCAGCGCTTAAGACCCATCTCCCCTAAGAACTATGTCTTCTATCCATAATCCAAATGGACATGGGGGCGGGTAAGAAGTTCACTCCCTCTGTTTCACTGTACGTGTGAGAGATTGAAAAGTTTAAATTGCTAAAATTGCTAAATGCTATTTTGTTCATAAATTTTATTATTTGACTTCTAGGTTATTTACCGATACGAGAAGATCAATTGGAGAGGTTAATAGAAGAACTGGAGCTCAGGTGTTGGGACAAAGTTCAGACAATCATTAAATCTGAAGAAAGCTTAGGGATCGAATACGACGAAAATGTAATATGCGATGTTTGTCGATCGGTAAGTCGAGTAAACTGCTACACAAATTACCAACCTGCAATTCTATTCTGGCGTTTATTGAACGTAAATTTATTTTCCTTTTCCGTTTTTTTTCCAGCCTGACTCGGAGGAAGGGAACGAAATGGTTTTTTGTGATTCGTGCAATATTTGTGTCCACCAAGCCTGCTATGGCATCACCACCATTCCGTCTGGGTCGTGGCTCTGTCGAACGTGCGCTCAAGGACAGCGCCCAGAGTGTGTCCTCTGTCCTAACAAAGGAGGAGCTATGAAATGCACGCGATCCGGGCAGAAATGGGCCCACGTTTCTTGCGCCCTTTGGATTCCCGAAGTTTCTGTAGGTTGCGTCGAAAAAATGGAACCCATCACGAAAATCTCCAGCATACCGGTAAGCGTTAAGAATATCTGGCACGGCACGTTTTTACTGTAATGGCACATTACAGTAAAATCTCTCACAAATAAGATTCGTGCAATAATCGTTATTAGTGACCTACCCACGTTTGATTTAACTACCAAATGTACTAATTTTTGGTTGGTCTGACGCGTATTGGCAGGACTTTACCTATTAGGGATCTTCGTCTATTCGTTACTTATAATTACTTATAATTTTTTAAATATTTGCAGCAAAGTCGATGGGCGTTGATATGTGTTTTGTGCCGTGAACGTGTCGGTGCTTGCATTCAGTGTTCAGTTAAGACGTGCAAAGTAGCCTACCATGTAACCTGCGCATTCAAGCATGGCCTTGAAATGAAGGCAATCATCGAGGATGAAAATGCTGACGACGGCGTGAAACTACGGGTAAGTCTTGAATTTTTTGCTCTGATTTCAATTTGTAGTTCCCCTTTCGTAATGTTTTCTTTACTTTTTTAATGCTGACATTAATAATCTTTTTTTTCCCCAGTCGTACTGTGAAAAACACAGTGTGTCCCCAAAAAAGGACCATAACTGTGGGTCCTTATCTGAGGATGATGATTGCAAACGAAAAAAGCGGAAAGATATGTCCTCCGAAGAAAAGAACCAAGTGAGAGCTGCAAAGTAAGTACCTCCTTTTTTAAAACGAACTTCTATTTTCTGCTAATACAGCTTTCTTAGCGTGTTGATTTTTTATGCAGTAATCCGCAGTTCACCACTCTGTTGAATACGTGTTCATGGGTAACTTTGGGCATTGGGTGGAATTAATATTTTCTTATTTGTTGAGAGAAAATAAGTGGAGCCGTGCATTGAAATCGCCATGTCCTGTAAGGAACAGCTGGCTCATCCAGTGGTCTGATTCAACTTACTTTCTACTAAGACGTTCTCGAATGTTTTGGAAAAATCTCATCCCTTTGACGAGGACTCCCATCTCGTTTACTATTTATGTAATTCCCATTCATCTAGTGCGGCAAGTTTTCGATCTATGGAGTTGTGCCCAGTGAGGGGTAAGCTCTCTTTTCACTCTCCACTTGTTCACCATGCACTGACTCAATGGCCAAGTCAACTCGTAACTGACCAGTGATCACTTGGAGTCTTTCAGTGACTCCTGTACTATACACTCCCACAGGAGTGCAACTCTCCAGGATCGGTCCAGTACTCTCCTTTGATTGACATTGAGTTTGCTACCACAGATAAAGGGATTGTCACCAATCACGCCTAAAGAGAGTTATATCAGTCAAATGAGCGCACACAATCAAACTCACAAGTATGTTTCATTGCAGGTTACTAGAAATTGAAGGCGAATTTGAAAAACACGTAGCAGCTTGCGATGTAAGCACAACCCATCATGACATCGATTCAGACGGAATACTTAGTGTCTACAATTATTGGGTGCTCAAGCGAAGGGCTGGGAACAACAAGCCTCTTGTAGCGCCTCGGTCGGACGACGTTGATTTCCTGACTCGACAACAAGAACAGGCTGACCACGAGAAAATGAGGAAATTCGTCCAACTTCGTCAGGACTTAGAAAGGGTAAGAATAAATCTGTCAATGCATGTTCGACGTTATTTTTTCGAAATAACCTGATCGTTTTTTTTCTTGTCTTGACCACATGTTAGCGATAATGAAAGTTACACAGTTACAGCGCGTAATTTACTCTCTCAATTTTAGCATGTTGATTGTCGGAAGGGGGTTACATCCCGCCTAATTCTCTTGGAGCATTGTCAATCAATCGTTTTATTTGTTGTTTTATGGCTACAGAGGCCTATACAACAAGGAGTTCGCCTAAATTATGAACAAACAACATAACTTCAAAACAACAGAAACAAATCAATTCTCTTCTGAAACTAAATCCTTAAGAAATTTGCGAAGTTTTAAATAGTTCATAAAAAAATTAAAAAACTTATAAACTAATTCTTTCGTAATGCAACTAAATAAGGATTTATTTACAAATTCGCTACTTACTATAGGGGTTCCAAAATAAATTGTTCTAAAGCTCATCTATTGGGGACCCTTACAAAATATGTGTTCGAGGGTTTCTTTCTCCTTGCTATTGCACAGGATACAGATCTCGTCATGATTTATTTTATACAAATCACCTTTATAAAATATTCGGAGTTGGTCCTCATTTTTCAACCTGAGCTGGGCCACCACCCGCTTCACATTAATCGGCATTGACCATGTCAAGTACCCATCAAGCGAAGAGTAACTGGGACCAAACTCTCCGTATCGTCTACTGTATGACGACCATATCATCCTCTCAAAATCTTCTTATGCTGTCTTAGTATTAAAGCTATTTAGGACATTGTTCCGGTATTTTTCATCTCATCACCGTCCTGAGCTTCCCAGAGACGCTCGTAGCTCCAGCCCACAAAACACCCCTTAGCTGGGTGGCCCAATTAAATTTTTGATTCCTTCCCTCTTCTCATTGTCTCAAGAAGCTGCTCATAACACAGACGAGGCTACCTCTCACATCCATGCAGAAGGCGCCTCCCACCAACCTAATGCCCTATCTAAAACAAAACTCCCAACTTCATCCTCTCTGTTTCAGCACGTGGCATATAGTGAGGGGTGCCAAAGGCAACGTCAGTAGGCTCTTAAACACTCTAGACTGCACCCTTTCTAACTCCTCAAAATACCTAAGGCCCCAAATCTCAGAGCAATACAACAAAACCGAACAAACCATTGAGTCAACCAAACGATTAATCGCTCCCCAATCGCCGCATCTGCCCACCATCAACGTCCCCCTTACACTACCCCAAGCCTTTAAAGCCCTCGACATCAAATGATCCCTCGCTTTATTAAACATACCCGATGAGGAGAAGGGAACCCCCAGATAGGTATAATCCCTAACAAATGTCACTACCTCCGTGTTCAAATCTACATGTGTCTCGCGCTTTGAACCACCCTTATGAAAACATAGAATTTTGGTCTTATCGGTGTTTATAATGAGCCCAAGTGATACCGAATATTCCTCTAAGGCCCTGATTTTTTTCGCGATGTCCCTCCTGCTGTCCCCAAAAATAACAATATCATCAGCGAACATCAGGAGCAGGATATCCCTTTTTCCATTTACATTTATACCTCCTAAACCTTGTTCCCTAATGTATTGCTCCAACCCACTCAAATATAGGTTGAACAAAATGGGACTGACGGAATCGCCCTGCAAGACAACCTCGGCTAGGCTACCTTATGAAAACTAGTGAAATCGTTTCCTACCTTAATAACCACCGTGGCCCTCACGTACAGGTCCCTTAGTACATGCAAGACACGTCCCCTTTTTCCTAGTTCCGCCAATTTCCCCCACAAGAGTCCACGAGGAAGCGACCCAAAAGCGTTCCGATAGTCAATAAACCCACAATAAAGTTTCCCTCCTTTTCGCTGTAGTCTCAAGGCAATCAAAGCCCCCATGACGAAGATATTATCCCTGCAGCCCCTACCCCTTCTGAAACCCGCCTGACATTCCGGTATGATTCCATTTTTTTCTCCCCAATCAGCTAGTCTGTTGCTAATACACTGTGTGAAACTCTTCACTACCGTATTTATTAGCGCTATTGGTCGCTGCTTATTGATATCATCCTGGTCAGCGGCCTTTGGTATCATTCGAATTATAACTTTACCCCAGCAATCTCTTGGAGCATTGTCGTACTATTTCTGTCCCAATATCAGAAATCTTAAACCTTGTGCCTGGTAATGGGGCGTATTATAGCAAAAATTATATTGGTTGACCAATGTATCATGAAAGTTGAATGAAGGTCATAAAAAAATTAGGGGCAAAATAAAACATTCCTATTCAACTATCTTCCAAATTCTATAAGATTCCAACTCAGTGAGGACGAGTATTTTCAAGAAAGCAATGGTCCAATAAATACTATTTAACGAAGGTAATAGAAAAACTAGGAGCATGCCAACAAATTCATGAATGACCCTACCAATGGCCCTACCAATTTAATGGCCGTTTTCTATTTTCTATTTCCTTGAACCGTTGTATTACGAATTAACATGAATTTCACATACTATTCATACGCTAAGTTTTCAGAGAGAATATCCGAGTGGGTTCTGATTTCAACAACTCTGTTAATATCCTTCAGAAGACCTCAGTTAAAGACGATTTTCAGGATGATGTCCTTTCCAAAGGAATGCATGTGCCCAGTAGTTGGGTAATTCGAATTGATTGGGCCCTCGGAAAGTTGTGAGATGCATTGCCACAACAATTTTTTGAGCTAGCAAATTAAAAAAAGTCCATTCATGAACGATGTTGTCCAATTCCCCTTTCGTTCAGTCTTAATAATTAGAGTTTCCCGAAAGTGTGTTGTGATTGATGCGAATTTTCGTTTTCATGTTGACCTTTCAGTGGATTCATTATAGTCTTATTGCTTTCTTGTTGATGATTGTTTTTGTTTTTTCCCTTTAAAGGTTCGAAATCTCTGCTACATGGTTAGTCGCCGTGAAAAATTATCCAGGACGTTCTTCCGCATGAGAGAGCAAACTTTCCACAAACAGATAGCAGTACTCGCTGAGCCTAGCTTCAACTTGAGTTCAGCGGAGATAACTGCAATCAAGGAGGCGAATCACGGACCATCGATTTACGATAGGATCTACTCTCATCCATCAGCTCCTGAACTATCGACCGATTTTGAAACGGTTCTCGCTCGTATTGCAGGTGTAACGTCTCCTACTCCCGAAGACAAGTTGAAAGCGGATCGTAATGGCATGCGCAAGAAGGCTGAAAACCCTTATAAGAGGATGTACATGAACGGTGGTCTCGAGAGAAGGAGAAGTATTTACACCAGTATGAGCAGTGGGAGTGAGCTAGACATCAAACCTAAATTGAAGGATAAGGATGAAGATTCAATGGATGACAAAAAGAATAGGCTGACTCGAAGGCATAAAAAGAGGCCAATTTCAAGGGTTACGATCGACACATCTACCGAAGACGAAGATAAGCCACACAAACCCAAGTGGACATCGCCGCGAACTAGTAAAACTTTTCAACAAATGGAGAAAGAATTGGCAGAGAAAACTGGCAGTGATGATTCCGATGATCTCATTAATTTTTCGAATATTAAGAAGGATTCTAGAAGTGCCAGTAATATCTATTCCGATTCTGACTCTGAGTCTTCTAAAAGTTTGAGGCTGCGAACCAAAGCGGCAGTCAAAGAATTCACGGGAGGATCCAAGAGTAAAAGAAAAAGTCATCCCGGTAGCAAATCACCTCCCTCCAGAAGCAAAGGCTCTGCTGATAGTTCTGTTGACAATGATAGTTGTTCTAAGGAAAAAGAGCCAGTTAGCACATCACGAAGAGTCAAGCCGAAAGAATCTCCTGGTGATCTCATTGTCCCACAGAGGGAGGCTGCTAAGAAAGCAACGGAAAGCCTCAAGTCAACGCAAGGGAAGAAAATAGATTTGTCTGAACCAGATTCAAAAGTCACCTCTCCTTCTGATGATAACCATATGAAACAAATTACCAAATCTAAGGAGCCAAAAACCAAAGTCAAAGAACCTGAAAGTAAGAAGGAAGAAAAAATCACAAAGACCAGAGAAGACAAATTATCTTCCAAGTCGTCAAGTAACAATGACATTTACGAATTTGATAAAGAAGACGACAAAGACATTCTGGCGTATGTTCCTCAGCGGCAAGCTGCCAAGAAAGCTGCAGAACACATCAAAAGTGGGCTCCACAAACCGCAGTCTGGGAATGAGCTTGAGCAAGAACCAGCTAAAAGTGGAAAAGGTGTTGACGCTTCGAAAAAGAAGGAGGAAGTCAAAACGAAGAAGGAAGTAGAAAGTCCTGAGAAAAGCGAAAAAACGAAAAAGGTGGTCAAACCTCAAGAAATCAAAGACAGGAAAACCCCCAAATCATCCATTTCTTCTACTTCATCGAGTTCAACAAGTGGAAGTTCGAGTTCTGGTTCTGGTTCATCTTCTTCTTCATCGTCATCTTCGGGTAGTGAGGATGAAGATGATGAAGACGAAGAAGAGAAGAAAGAAACCCCTCCGCCCAAACTTCTTGACAAAAAGAGCTTATTCGATCTGCCCAAAGATAAGAAACCTGTTGTTCTGCTCGATAAGAAACTGCCACCTGTGGCCAAGAAATTCGAAATATCCTCATTCTTGGAAAAAGGTAAGCACTCCGTTCACAGCAGTTCTACTTCAAGTAGTTCTGATACTGACGATAGCAGTGTCAAAATAGTAACCAAATCAGCAGAGAAACCAGAAGCTAAAAAACCTGCTGTGCCAACTGGAGGAGAAAAGGAAGATCCTCTCTCGAAAGGCTTAGCTGCCAAGAAATCGAGAAAGACGCCCGAGAAGAAGCTTAAAACTTCCGATGGGCGGCCTGAACTCGAATTTCAGCAGCCGCCTACTGAGAGAAAGGAATCAACCAGAGAAAAAGTGCGTTCCTCCTCTGGTACAAGCAGCGCCAGCCAAGGAAAACAAAGTGTGCCTTCCAATGAAAAACGAAGCGTCCCAACTCTCAAACCTGAAACCACTTCCAAAGAAGAGACCTCTTCTCCTAGCCCTCGAAGACATTCAAAAAGGGAAGATACCGAAACTGTCCAACCCAGAAAAGATCATTCGGAAGGAAGAAAGAGAAAATCGGATGAGCTTACGAAAGAAAGCCCTACTGAGAAGCGCCTTACAAGCACAAGTCCAGCTAGTCGAGCACCAGAACATTCTTCGGTCGAGAGTAAGCTCACAAAAACTTCTCAACACTCTCCAGCTCAGAGCAAGAAAGCTGATAAGAAAGTAGAATCTCCTACTAAGAAAACAACGTCAGATTCCTTATCCCTTACTAGCACTTTAGAGAGAGAAATAGCTGAAATAGCCGAGCGTAAAGCTGGCAGGGATGTTGGCAGCAAAAGCAATTCCAAAAAGTCCCTCAATAAATTGTTTGAAAAACGCGATTGGTTGTTCAAAGAATGTGAAAAGCGAGAGCCCACGAAGGAAAAAGCTCAAGGCAAATCTCCCCACAAGTCGCCTTATAAATCGCCACACAAATCGCCTCATAAGACTGTGCACAAATCCCCAGAGAAACAAGTCTCCAAAACGCCCGAGAAAATATCGAAAGAAGCAAAAGAGGTTGGGAAAGATGAGAACAAAAACGACAAATTTGATTCTAATTGGCTCAATTTTAATCATGAAACACCAGAGCAGAGTGTGCAGGTTTCGACCAAGAAAATTGCATCTCCCATAAAATCAAAACTGTCTCAACGAAGTTTGTTTTCTCCTGAACCTGAAAGTTTTGAAGAAAAAATGAAAGACGTGAGGCCTTTAGAAGACAAAACGGCTGTTTTCAGTAATAACAACCAGACGTCCAGCACTGATTTCACGTCAAAATCTCACGAAGATATTGACCATAAACCCTTGCCTTCGTTGTCGCCTACTACTCTTCATTTGGAAGCGCCAGTGTTTAAAACTACCGACAGCTTACCTCATCAGCTAGTCAAAGTTGATCCAATTTTGCAGGATAACCTTCATTTCGCGACGCACAGCGAGAGTGAAAATGTCGAGCCAAAGAAAGTGTCATCGAGAAATCCTTCACTGTCTGCTCACACGTTTCCTCAGCGATCTATTTTTTCGCCCCAACCGCCCAAAGAATCCACTGTCGCTGAATTTTTTGATTTCGGGAATGACATTTTGGCTGTAGATGAGATAGTTAATGAAGAAAATTTCAACATTTCCAGGGATCCTGAGACAATGAGATCTGTCTTCAACTTCAGTAGTGATTTCTTGCTCAAGTATGATACTAAAGAGGACAGTGCTAGAGAGACATTGAATCTAGTTGAAAAGCTACGCTCAGAGTATGCGAAAAAACACAATGATCCCAGTGAAGATAGCGCAGAGCCATCAATTGCGCCTTCAACTCCATTGCCACCGCCTCCTGAAGACTGGCTGCTGGAGCAAAAACACACTCTTGAGCCTAAATTAGAATCAATCCTCATGCACCAAGAGCCACATTTGATAGCTCCAACAATTCCAGAAGAAATAAAACAGACAACCGAACTTGAGATCGCCGAAAACAAAATTCTCAATCCAGATCACACTCTAACATCATCCAAATCCAGTATCGAGGAAGACAGCCTTCGGATTAGTTCAGGTCATTTGCTGCCAACTTCAATCGTGGGTGACAAAACTGAACTCCCGTCTTACGAAAGCAGTGATCATTACCAGTATCCTCCTTATAGCTTGCCTGTTGAAGTTGGAAAAGTTCCTGGAAGAGAGAAACTTGATAAAAGCAATAGTGCCCAGGCCGACGAGAGATGGGTTCCACCAAGTAGTGTCCCTCCTAGCGTTCCACCGAGCGTCTACGAAGCTCCGCTGTCCCCTTACAGGAATAAATGGGCAGAGTCTGAAATTATGCCTTCTCGGCATTCTTCATCTTCTTCTGCTTCATCCAGTTCCTCTTCGTCTCAAAGAGATGATGAGCCTGTAAAGATAGAAGACGCTCCACCGAATCAAGCGCAGTCTGCTGCTCAGATTCTGCCACCTGAGCTTTTACAGTTTCAAGGGTTACATACAAATCTTCCTTACAATCCTACTTGTGCGCTTGGTGGCTCAAGCCAGTTTCACTACTCTGATTCCTCAGTGCAATTCCCTATCAACTCAGTGCCTTTATTTCAACCCAACACATTTCCAACGATAACTGCAGGAATGTTTCCTCCTATCACAAACTTTTCTGGGTCTTTCGGGAATCAGTTGCCAGCTAAACCAGCCGAAGAAGGGATTCACATGCCCCCACCATCGTGTACAGCCGCATTTACTGCATCTTCCCATAACATGGCAATTACTGCTGCTATGGCGATTTCTCCTCTACCTCTGCCCCAAGATCCGCCTCTGACACCTCTCCCTTTTACTGCTGAAACCAGCATTCAAAATCAAGTGCCATTATCTACTCCCTTACCAACTCAGTCAATAACCCTAGATTCACCCGCTCAACCAAATTCTGAAGCATTTAATCATCAACCTGAATACAAAACGCCTGCTTCAGTTTCCTCTGAAGAACCTGCTACACCTAAGCCTGGCAAAAAATCACCTTCAAAAGCAACGAGAGCGTCAGCTCGTTTCATTGCCCAACAGGGCAAATCTCCCGGAAAATCTCCTGGGAAATCTCCGAGACAAGCAGATTTGAAGAAAGGTAAAGAAGCAGGGAGTGGGAAGAGGGGGCGGCCATCGGGATCCAGAGGAGGAGCGCGAGGACGAGGTAGAGGGCGAGGACGAGGTAGAGGAGGCCTGCACGGAGAAGCTTATAACAAACTTGCCGGAACTGTTTATGACTTTGATTTTGATGAGGAAGATGATGGTGGAGAAAGCCTCGAAAACCTCAGAGCAATGCGGGAACGTCGAAAATCCTCAGACGTTCATGAAAACAAGAAAGACGTCTTTTCCAAAGAGCCATCAGTTTCTCCTAAGTTTACTAGCCCTTCACATCACAAAAATCGCATTGGTCTCAACGATGTCAAAGAGCACAAGTCTCCCAGCTCGATATCATCAAAGAAAAACAAGACTCCTACCGTAAGCTTGCCTGTGGTTGATATTCCACGAGTTGATATTGTACAACCACTACTGCCTGGCCCTGTTGACATGAGGACATATAGCTCTTACGATGCCACTGCTAACACCAACGCGTTTCATAATCACCTCATGGAGCCATTTCCGTCGAGCCACCAGGACGATAAAGAGTATGCGGCTGAGCTTGAAGAGGAAATTAAAACACTCAAGTCATCGACTGTCGCCAAAGTTCAAGATGTTCTTCCTCTTCCTCCACCACTCCTCCCGCCTTTAGCTCCTCCTGTCATTGCGCCTGAAGAAGTGAAAGTACTACCTGCTGATCGAAATCAACTTAAAGTGAAAATAAAGGGACCCTTCCTGGATGCCAATTATGTTGCGTGCACTACTGTTACACAGCCGACTGTTGTTAGCACCATAAGCCAAGTCGAACCTCCTACTGTCCTAACGACAACTACTTCGCTCAGCACCACTCTAACATCCTCAAACATTAGCAACCCACCTGTGAGAATGAGAAAGAAAGAGCTACTTAGGCAGTATTGGACTCAGGACATGAATATGGACGAACCTGCAGCAGCAACCAGTGCACCACCAGCCGCAATTCCAGCTGCAGATTCTCGCGTTAGCAGAAATGTAATAACTATCCCTAAGGCTGTCGCATCAATGATATCTATTCCTACCCGGGAGGATTATAAAGCAGTTGTTGACGCCAATATGGAGAAGAAAAGGAAGAAAGAGAAGTCAGGCTATTTCAGTGGCCCTGAAAGTAACAGTGAAAGTGGAGAGAGGTGTCGTAGTAGCACCAGTATTGTAATGAATCCTACCCCCGAGCCACCATCTCAAACTCCTTTCAAACGAAGAGGCCGAGCAGCAAAAACTCAAAATCCACCTCAAGTTACGCCGACGCCTAAACTGAAAATCAAAATCGGAGGAGGGGACAACGTAAGCGTCACTACTGTTACAGATGATCGTAAAAATCTCCGAGTACGACCACCTAAGAAGCGATTGTCTGGAGTCCCAATGCCAACTGTAGAGGAGATGAAACGCGAAAGCATGAAATTCAGAAAAATGGTGATGGCTGGGTTTGACGAAGAAGATAAGAAAGTGGATGATGTTCCCAAAAAGAAGAAAAAACGGCTCAACGACAGTACTGCATCTGTTCGCGTCATAACGGACGAGGCGACTCCCAAGTTGATCATACGGTTCAACAAAAGACCCGAGGAAACCTCCTCAAATCCTCCTCCCAAGCCATCGACCGAAGCTCAACGTTCGCCGAACACTGAACGGACTAGTGAATGTTCCGGGTTGCGCAAAGTGAGGACGTCAAAAATAACCCCTATTCGATTAAAACTATCGAGGTGCGAAGAGGGTTACGTGATGAAGACCTCTAGCAGTGACAGTGTCGGTAAAAGTGATTATAGTGAACCGCGATTAGTGATTTCGAATACTGGTAAAGAAGAGTCGACTTCTAAACCTGAACCTGTGTCGCCAATACCTTTAAGTAAGGACTGTGAGGTCAGGTGATGATCCAGCATGCGACCCTATGAATCTTCCGCTTGAATGAAATTAGGTAAATGCGTCACATTTTATTCATCTCGTTTATTTATTTTATCGCCAATTTTATGAAATTTATCGTATTAATTTGATTAAGTTTATCGTATTAGTTTTATCAAGTTATGCAACATTTCCTCAACCTTTTTCGGACCTTAAAGTTGGCAATCTACATTTAACGTTTAAATATGAATTATGAATGTACAGATTGTTAGGTGCATAACCCACACTGGTAGGGTGTGTGGTGTGGACAACTGAAAGGGAAAATGATTAGCATTGTCGATAGAAACAATTCTCCTGAGTCCTCCACTGAGGAGATTTTTGGAGTTTTCAAAATCAAATTCGGGCTAAGCTTTATAATCTTATTTTGTTGAGAAACAGGTTTATCCCAGGGGATTGGAAACTCTATTTTTGTGCCCAATTTAAACACCTGCTCCAATTTCGCTGACATTCGTGTCAGATGTACATGACTAACCTTCACTAGAAGAAAATGAGAGAGGGGCCCTCGAAAGGTGAACATAATTATTATCGTTGAGCGGGACTTGACGCTGTCGTCAAAACTCTTGAGTTCTAGTGACAGTGCAAGCTTAAATCTTAATTTGCAACGTTCATCTTTTAAGCTTCCTCTCTTGTTCAACGTTCATGTTATGAGTGCTCAAAACGAGTCTTAAACGACCAAGTTATGTGTAATATCTAAAAACCTTCACCTGCAGGCCTTATCAAAGCATCATAAAGCAAATTTCAATATAAATTTTTTTTTCAAAAATTCACATTCCATCCTTTTGACGTTATTTCAATACTTTGATTATTTTGGTCAATTCTCTAATCAGGGTGAACGAAATGTTTAAACCGTTAACATGATTTTCATTCCAGTTCCATCTCAAGTGAACGCAAACTAGATTGCACTCATTGTAATGCACTAACTCAACATGCTGCAGGGAATGTCACCCAAAATCGTTTAACTACGTCAGGAGGGTGGGAAATGAGTGTCAGACCTCTTGTCACATATTTAACAAATTTACGACTTGAAACAATGCAGTTCCACAGTATTTCTGAACAAAAACATTTAACTCACCCAAACGAAAGTGTAGAACTCATTGCTGGGGCTTAGGGGAGGGATGGGGGCCTTTTTTCTCATCTATGCAGCCTAGCGGTTTAAAATTATGGAAATCAAGATGCTTGCTCACTTCCTATTAATTTCGGATTTCTTCAAAATGCTAAAGCACCGTTTGAAAAACGCTATTACCATTGAAAAATCATTAAAGCAACGCTCAAGGATCATTGACTTGCCAATTGAGTGCATGGTATGAAGGTGGAGAGTATAAAATGAACTCATTATATAATATGATCAGTAGTGAATGGGTTGGCTCTGGATTAGTAGCAACATGTGGATTCTGGTGTGTGTGGATTGTGAACATCAATCACAGGAAATTAGTACACATTTTCCTCCAACATCCAAGAACATCTTGGGAGAAAGGAGTTGAGCCAGACCATTGGACGAGTCAGTTCCTGATGAATTCAACTTCTTTTCTCTGGACGTCTCTTTAGAGTTAAGGAATTGATTAACCTCATTCCGATTCACTGTAGCTGGCCATTGGCTCTTTCCAATCAAGAGATCTGTCTACTTTGACTTCTTTCAAGTTCTCTCATCTCAATTGACAACATTCTGTGTATTTGTTGGCAAACTGGTTTGTTGGTTGGTTTCTTGCCAACTGACCGGGTTAGGGCTCATTGCACTTCAGTGAGACCTCAAGCCTTGAGGTGTGCGGATAAAGAAGGGGCTCTTCCGTGGGCTACAGCTACCTCTTCCATGCCAAATTTATTGTATTTGAAATTAGTGAGCCGGTCTTGTGACATTGAGCACCACTATTAGTCCCTGTCTCCCAAGTATACTATCACTTTTTCGAAATAGTCGCGCTAATGAACGCTTTTGAAGGAGAAATGGTCCGTTTCTTCCTACAGCTTACAGAAGTCAAGTCAATTAATCGTTCCAATAAATCGAGTTGTGTTGAGGAACCTTAAGCGACCTTGTTTAACAGTTTTGCCGTTAAGAGGGATCTTGCTCGTTCGATGTAGCGATAAGTACAGCAGGGCTGAGAGTAATTTCGTTGACTCCCTTCGATATTTCGTTCCAAAGATTCAGATAACATGCACGAAGAGACGTGGAACCAAAGTTGCAAGAAACCCCCGCTCATTTGGAAATTGGGTTTGTTAGAACTAACAAACATGGTTCTTAATGCCATGGGATAACGTTATTTAGTTACTTTCCCAAATTGTTCCAAACCCCCGACCTCTTTCACTCTTTTCTTTACCGATTGGTGAACTCGCGTCGACTTGACTACCGAAAATTGATTTCACTCCTCAAACTGTAAATATATTTTCCCCACTCCAAAAATTAGACGACTCGCTACAGTCAGCCGATTTATTTATTTGTAGCCCGTTGCGAGTCGTAACTTTTCAAAGTGCCTCAACTAAACCCGACGGTTCTTGTGCATCGAGAGTCGATGCCGTCCTCTTTCTTCTTCTCCAACGGTGATTGTTATTTATTACCTCCCCCCCCTTCTCCCCTCATTGTTATTGCGTTCTACTTGTTACAATCTACTCTCTGCACAAGAATCGTCCTTTCTCGAGTTGAGAAAATTTTGCATAACGTTTTCATTTTCGCCAAAATTGAACTTTTTTCTCCTCCCTGTTATTAAAAAGGAATGGAAATTCTCTTCCATTCGCGGCTTTATATTTATCATTTTTTAAAACTAGTTCAAGTATTGATAATGGCGTTGATCGCACAAGGTTAACGCTTACATTTTCTTCAACTGGAAGATTTATCGGGCTCGCATCCTGCTATTCCCTAAAATTGTTTTTGACGTCGAAACTAACTTCGAACCTTTCGTTTTGTTTATCATTTTCTAATATTTTTTGTATTGGCAATCATCGTCGATCTGATTTTTATGATAAAAATCCTCGATTTCACGAAGGAATGTAATTTACGAAGTATGTAGGAAATGAAATTGTTGTCACCAAGTGATTTAATAACTTGTCGCACTCAAAGTGCGCCCTTTTTCCTGTTTACGTAACCGCAATTGTACATACCGAATTAAAAAAAGAATAGAATTTTCAAATTTTGAACGATTTTTACTTATGCGAATTGAGAAAATTATTCAGTGTAAAAAGTAATAATTTTTAAGAGTAATTGGTTGTTATACTACAACTTAGCGACGGTAATTTTTTAAAGTAAAACAATCTTCCCTCTTCCATCTGCTCCCTCTCTCTCCCTCTCCCCTCTTCGAATTAATGTTACTTGATTATTTGTATTATATTTGCACAGTGTAATTATGAATTGAGACAAACTCTTTTGTTAGACGTAAATCTAACTCGAGAAAAAGGGAAACAATTGAACCTTAGTGTACAAATGTCAATTAACTGTACGATGGATGAATATTTTTGTACATAATGTATTGTGTTCCATAGTGTCATATATTTAAAAGTGTTGTAATTATTTTTACCGTTTTATAAGAAAATACGAAAAAGGAAAGCTTTTTTAATGAAAAAGTAACTAGTAAGGACGAAATTGGTTAATTGTTCTGTATAAACCTTACAAATTTGTTGCAATCACAATTTAATGCTAGCGTACTTGGCCTAATTGATTAAAAAGAAAAGAGATTACAGTTTCATTTCTAGTTCATTAGCAACGAACTCTACTTATTTCAACCAACTATAAAACACTTTATTTTCTATCAACTACAAAAACACTTGCTTTTCTATTTCCCCAAAATAATTTATGCGGTTTAGTTCAAATTTTCCCCATTCAGTCGAGCTTTGATAATTCTTAGTTTATCTCAATCGAATCATACCAATCAATCGTTAATTTGTAAGGTTGCAGGTTCCTCACCTAGTATGTGCTCGGAATTCGCTTACATAACGTGGCTTTGCTTGGCTCATGCAGTTTTCGAAAGCTTATCGGTACCAAGGAACATTATAGATCAAAATATGAAAGTAGGTAGAGGAGCACGAAAGGAGTTATTGTATAACTCTGACTGTCCATTTTTTAGGATGAGTACTGCGGCTGAAAGTTCTATTGTGCCAATCCTACTGTTTCACAGATCAGTGTCTAGCATCCTAGGGAATGCCATGTATTTCCCTTTTGATCGCTCTCTTTCAAATCTTTGGTACTGGGCCACGACGTGGTAGGGAGTATGGTCTGTTCCATACCACGCTGAGAGGTGTTGACTATACTCATAACATACATGTTAGTTCATTTTGCAGTGTGTCCCGTGATGATTCCCCCTACTGGCCGTAAGTCCTTCCTTTCCATCATCAGAATCCTCCCGCAGCGTTTGAGACTGAATATTCTCTCATTGTCCTCTTGTAGTACCGGGGATGCTCCACAGCATGGAAGAGGCCCTATAGGTACAGTTTTTAAACTGACAAACCCGACCATGTTCGAACTGTGTGCGAGAGTGACGAGGAAATATGGCATTCCCCCGAATGAGCGTGGTTACATGTTTACTCTAAAGCGTGCAGTGGAATTAAAATAATAAACCAAACAGCAAATAATTATCATTAATTGTACTGGATAAAGAAATGAAATAGACGTTAAATGTTCGCCCTCATGTTGGATCAAGAGTAATTCAGAAATGAGTATGCCTCCAGTCATAGAAAAGTATCGACATTTCTGGCATGTAGCCCTCGGGTGTATCCCTCCTGCTGATACATTATGCCGTAAATACTTGAAGTTCCATAAGGAGTTGGGTGAGGTATGAACCTACCTCACTGTGGTGATGCACATTGGCCATGCTCAGTGTCTCATTCCTCCTGGGAGTCAATGCTTCCTTTTATTTGGAGATAGCACCCTAGCTAGCTATCTCCTTCCTCAGTTGTCAGTAGGTAGATCGAGATAACGCATGAAACATCATACGCATCGATAGAACCTCGTATTTTAGCGGTCCCTTTGAGGTAACGCAGCCCTCGCCTTGCTAGCTCCCTGGTGTGTCATTGGAGATCGTATTACACTGTCTCAAAAGAGTGGCATTGTAGGCTTAATAGCCTCTGCTCACTATGTGCTAACAGCTGTTAATCAGGTATACCAACACCAAGTAGACATGTAGAATACAAAGTTATTTGGTTACCAAAGCACCAAATCAAACTACTTCAGTGGCATTGAATCAATATCACACTCTGCCGTACTGATGTACTAAAGTAGCAGTTATGAGGACACCCTTTGCCAATTGCTCAAGCTCTTAGTTGATTGTGGCTTATTTTGTATGCATCCTCAGTGGCCGCCTAATGGTACCTTAAACGATTTTCGAACCCTTGCAGTTTCATGTTCACACTATCATTCGGAAAATATTCTTGTCTATGAACGAAATAATGGGAGTGGGTTCCTGGGTCTGTAGCAATAAAAAGTTACTTCCTTGTATTTCGGCAAGGTCCATTAGCGTTTACACAAGATCTGAATCTCGAGTGACCGAGCGTGGTACGTGGCAGACTGCTGCCCTTTTCACGACACGTTCCCCTCTCAATTTCCTCTGTCTGTAACTTTTGTGTCGAAGTTTGATGAATTTTGGATGGATCTTGAACGTTTCATTCTATTGCCACTGCAGGTTCGAATCGTGCCCAGCAACAATAATAACTTTCTTTATAATTTCAGAGCACTCTTATGGCTGGTCAATATGATTCTATTTCTATCTTCATTATATTAACTAGGTTTTTGCTTATGAAATTGACGGATTGTTTGGGTAAGCACGAGGAATGGCGTACACCTCCTTCCACTCCTTAGGTAAAAATATGTGGATTAACTGCCTAGTAAAATGGGTCCATTGAGTCCGTAACCCTCAGAAGGAAAAACCTCCGGTATCTTTTGTTATGTTTTTAGGAATCTGTTTCCTTACAAATTATTCATTTCCGTATCTTGGCAATTAATTTACTTTTGAAACTTCAAAACGCGCCGCACTTTTAACTTGTCCTCATTCCTTTCCTCTTAAAAGTCGTCGGCGTTGTGAACCGAAAAAGATTTTAAGCAATATCTCTTTTGATAGTATTAAATTAGCTTAATCGATTCTTTGTATGAAAATGTGAGAAGATAAGTGGACAGAAAAAGTTATTTTGGTGCTCGGCCAAAACAAAAGTTACAATACCACAAAAAAAGTTGTTGCCTAAATAGTATTTGTGTATATACTCTTGTAAATAATTTATACAGATTAATGCGAGTAGTAATTTATTTATTGTGTACAAAGGTTAATTGTTAAAAAGTGATTTTGTACAAAAAAAGATTAGTGCATTACGTTAGTTGAACGAGAAAGGAAAATCCATACTATTATCACATTATAATTGTACGAAACTTTCAACATTGAGATTCTTCGTCGATAATCGGTTTTTAATTGATACTTCTTTTTTTTTCTGCCGAGTTGATCGATTTCTAACTCCCCTTTTTTCATTTTCGTCAACGAGAACTTCAAAGGTATGTGTAGGTTTTCGAAAACCATGACCCTTCTTCCTTTAGCTTATGGCATGTTAACGTCTTAATCTAGTTCTCCAATTTGTGTAGAATATTCTTTTTTTTTAACTCAAAATGATTTATGTACAAATTTTTAGTTGCTTATAATTTTGTTGATTGCAAAACTAATTTATTTTTTATGAAGGCGTTATTTTTGAGAACCACATGTTGTCTTCTTTCTTCCATTCCGTCTTGATATTATTTTTTAGTCTGATTCAAATTTCTGTTTTGCGGATCCCGTTTTATTTTTTTTCTTCTTGCCTCTGTTTCGTCCTACTTCGCGAATTAAGCGAACCGATTTATGAGAAATCCTATTATTCTTAAATTTTATTGAATAAACGTTCTATTTTCATAGTTTTTTTTTCGTTTTTTTAATAGGCGATGATCTCGTAGAAATAGTTCGTTCCGATTGTGTCTTGAAAAATTACGAATGCTAGTTTGTACTGTACGGGCCGACAACCGTTTAATAAACCAACAATTATGTGGGTGCGGTAGAAAATCCCGTTTTTAGATCATTTTTTTGTACAATACTATTACGTTTTTGGGCTGTGTCCAATAAGTTTGTTTCTCCAAACGGGAAACTTCGATTTTTACTTTTCTCGACCTTAAGTGTGAGGGAATCAGCCAACAAAGTTTGAATTTTCACCGTAGATTTTCGTTTTAAGGTCTTGGGAATCAGAAATTCCGATTTTCGGCGCGTGTGTACAGTGCGAATCGAATTTCACAGTGCTGTTGCGGAACCGAAAAGTTTTTTTTTCTTCAAAAGGATGATAGTGAATCAAATCGTACAAAAAACGGCTCTAATGATTTTGGCTAAACGCCAGCGTATGATTGTTCAATTTATTTTACTACCTAATGCTAACTTTCGTTCTGTATATACCTCTTTTTAAAATACTGAACGGATATGTAACAGACCCCCCCCCCTCCTATGTGTCTCCCTATGGAAAAACGGTTTCGACGATTTGAATTTAAAATCTCAGTGCGCCCTAGTCAATAGCCTAGTAAACAGTTCTCTTAAATCCGCCGAACAAAAGTAGAACTCAACATTTACAAAATTATGCATTTTTCTAATGTTTTCCAATTTTCTAATGGACCGTCTTGTATCGATCTATTCCTAAATTTTGGTGTGCCCAACTTATTCTATTGTCGTTTGTTGTCGGGACGTAGAAGTCAAAATATACCAAAGAGTGTGTTTTCCGAACCCAGTTAAGCTGTCAATGAACAACCGGCGAAGTGTATTTTACTGGAATACACCCTAAAATTGTTTCTTCAACTATTTCTGTAATAATCCATTGAACTGAGCCAACGCACGTTAGATAATGAGATTCTGTTAACGTTGAACCATAATTTATTATAAAAATATTTATTGTATTTTTCTCAATAATAGCTCCAACAGTTTATACTACTCTCACAGGGTAGTTTTCTCAAAGTATTACCTACATTTTATTCTCAGGTAGGAACTGATTGAAAATATGTCCTATGAAGGAAATGGTGGTCTCATTTCACACTATGCAGATTTCAGGAAAATAACCCCTACACTTCAATTGTTTTTCGCAGAAAGGCTCAGAACGCGAATGAACGAATATTGTGGGTGTTACCTTGAAATGTATTATTCTTACTTGAAAATTGAGTTCAGCTTTCCGTTTGAATACCTCGGTCGTTATGGTTGTTAGCCAGTTACGCACTACCCTAAATTTGACAGTGCTGTGTGCGGTCACTTCATCTTCCTTCAATGAATTACCATTCAAATATATACAGAGAGCATGTGATGGACAAACATTCTTTGGCGTTCAATAAAACGTGGTTTTTCCTTATATCTTCGCTCAAAGGGTTGGTAGGGATATGGTATTGGATAAATGTAGGTATTGATTCGCGAAAACTAAGCTGTCCGTTAATCAGAATCAATTGGGGCTATAAATATGAAAAACACATTTTAATATTCGGAGGGCATTTTTTGGATTTTGTCTTCATTCAACGAAACGTAATAGAAGTATCCCAGTAATTTCCCTTTCAAAATTTTCAATACAAAATGGGTCATTTGAAGAAAAAACGAAGTTACAGTTTGATAACATGGGCGCCCAAAAGCTTGATTGACGAAGTGGCGGAATCTCAACTCAGGGAGAATTTGGTTCGTTACACTTTTGTCTCCTTGCGTAGTGCATTTTGATCTGGTTAAGTTACGTTTCTCTTCAAATAAATGTCACTCGATGCTGTCACATCACAACCTTCCTGTTAATTGTTCATTTACTCTTACTACTACTGTTACAAACGCTCACACAGTCAGCAATGTGTATCTTCCCGGATCAAAGAATTTCAGGTGCCAAAAAAAAAGAAAAATTATATTCCAGATTTAAATTTCTCTAAAAACTTGAGGTGTCGTTTGTAATTTTAATGCTCCGTCTTAGTCAACTGAAGAGGAAAATTCAAGGGATCATAATAGTAAAGGAGTCTAAAGTAAAATTCAGCTTGGTAAAGGTTCTAATATATTAGATTTGGCATTACAACACTTTTTTTCAAGTTGGCGTTTCTATGGCATTTTAAATTCAAATTCTTACGCATTTAGGGCTGCACAAAACAGAGGCGTAGCAAACATGTCGAGAGACTTTCCTGTTAGTGTCAATGCGCCTACTAGAAAAACATGATACGTCACTAGGTAATAAAATAGGAACCCCCCTCCTCTCTTGAAGTCATAGATTGGCCAATCTCTGATTACTACTGAGTTCTCGAGTGGTAATTTCAGTTTGTCTAGCGAAAAAAACCTTGAATGCTTGTTAAATAAGCTTTTTACGTAGCAAGATAATTGATTAATACCAAGTTATAATGAGTCTTATGATCGTCCGTGGCATTTCGCTCTGTTTGTGTGAACACATGCCGCATTCATAGTCAAATGTGCCCTAGCAGCCAAATACAAGCCTAGTTCTTACGCCAGATTGTCTAGTACATCACGTTCATATCAGCTAGCTTACGAGAATTTGCTCATAAGTTTTCATTCAGAGGAATGGATGTGAAGTAACTGGTTTAGTTGGTGTGGTTTGTGGGCTTGGCAGGCAGGTCCTATGTGCTTCCTGTGACGTGATTTATTCTGCTCTGAATTTTAATGAAGAGCGTACAGATTGCAGTCAATCACTAAAGCCAGTTGATCCCTAGTAATCAGGGTGTTTCATAGTTACAGTCCCCAAAAAAGCGGTTTTAATAGTAACTTAATGGCATTTGGATGAGAGGTAGATTCTATGAAATCATGCTCCAACGCTAAGAGTTTATTTTCTGGTGGCTAACTTGCTATTTGAGCCTGAACATTCATAAATGACAAGTCCTCATGGCTGCTTACCAAAAGACAATGATTCACGCACTGATATTGGGTTCCTTTATTATTTTGTTGGTAGCCTTCATTATCGCTTAACTATGGTAAGTATTGTAGGTTACAACGCATACAAATTTCTACCTTGGGATCATCGCCTATATCTTCCTCTTTCGTCATAATCACGCTGCTCTTTTTAAAACCTACACATACTCCATCAGTTCAACGTGCGATAATTATATTCATTTGTCGCGCATTTTATTTTCAGTCATTTACATCTGCAGTCGCCATTAATGTTTTGAAATACACTCTGTACAGTCGTGCTCCAGGTTCAGTGTTGATAGCTGTTATATCGATTAATTTAAGTTGGTTTTCTGTAATTTGGTGATGGTGATAAGCTCAAGTATCTTCGCCCTATCACAATCGATGCCTTCAAACGAGTCTTCTTTTATTTGCGATTAAATGACACCCCCCTCGTCGCAACCTTTGGACTCGAAAAAAAAGAGAGGCAACCATACATTACTTTTACATCAAAAGTACACGAAAACGTTTTTATTGCACTTGTTATTATCGCAATTTTCTGACAGAAATTTTCGACATTTTGACCAACTAACAGTAGCAAACTTTGGAGTCACGGCTCTTCATAATTTGACGCTGACTTCATCATTTGTGTCGTTAACTCCCATTCACTTATCCTTTCTAATCCTTCTAATGTAACAAAAAAATAAAATAAAAAAAATGAAATGAAAACATAAAAATAAACTAGGGAAAAAGAAACGTGCTGCAAAAGTGAGAGACCGACGATGTGGTAGCTGCAGCTTGCTCATAACTTACTAGAATACGTAAACAATTGTTCACTCGAGGGGTTGTGTACCTAAATCCCACAGAAATTTAAAAAGCGCAAAATGTTTAATTTCGTTCTTTTCATTTTTAACACTAATTTAGTGTAATATTTATTTTTTAAATAACGTTGTAGTCTTGCAAAGACGCATCACTTAACCTTTTTAGTTGACTTTTTTTCTTTCTTTTTTTTTAATTTGTATGAGTAAGTTTCGTTTAAATACGGGCTCTTGTGGTGTTTTTGTTGAATTTTTAACGATTTAGTAAAATGAGAAAAAAGAAATATAAATATTTGTACATGATAATAATGATGTATAGTATGACTTGTTTTGTACAGCGGTTTCCTTATGGTTTTATTTTTTTAAAGTTTATTAGGTAGGCCTTTTATTTGATTTTTATTAAAGAACGAACGTTTTATGAAATTGAAGCATGAAAATGTACATAGTAACCGATTAATTATGAAAGTGATGCTGGTCCTTGTAAAGTGAAAAAGTGTTTTCAATGTGCACATAGCCTATTATAAGAAACATTTTTTAGCAATTTCTGACTTATTTACTCCTTTCGATAACCTTCTTTTCAAAATGGTGGCTAGACGTCCAGAGGGAGGGTAGTGTGCCGCAGTAACTTCAACCTTCTCGTGTGGAACAACTTTGTAAGTTTGGAGGTAAAGGCGAGCTCAGATGAAAGTTGAGGAGTGTGGCGAGTGTTTCGCTTGAGCACACGCTGCTCTCAGTTCGACTACTATGGGTGCTTTAGCGCCCAAATAATCTAAGAACATTCGAAGATCATCGAATGGAAATTGTTAATTTCAGTCGTATGAGCGTTGCGAGAATTTGACGTTTCCACACGGAGCGTTCATCGGAGCGATGATCTTTGTCTTATTTGGTTGAGGTATCCAAATTACAGTCACAGCGCCAACCGCATACCACACTTTACTTTTATTGAATTCTTAAATTTACAACGAGAGTAACCAAGCAAATAACAACGACGCGTTTTTATCTAACGACTGAACATTTCAACAGCAATTCGTGTTCACGCAAAAACCCAGGAAAAGTCGTTGGAAAATTGAGTGAAAACGGTTGGGAAATACGTTTATGTACCGAACTGTGACGTAAATAGTTACAGTATCGAAACCTGGCTGCGTGATACATTTATCGAGGCCTCTAGATTAGAAATCGGTTGAGAGCGGATCAAATTGAGTCGGACTAAAACGACCCCTGTACATCAGAAAGGCCGGCCGTTAGCCAACGAGTTGGGAGAAAATCGAAATTAACCAGTCATCAGGGGTAATTTATGATAGCTACACGAAAAACGAATTGGGCGATGTCCTTTCACTCCAAGCAATCACGTCTCGACCAGCGTCAACCGAACTTCAAAAAGAACGAAGAACAAGAGGACCTGGATGGAGGTAGGTCAGTCATGAATATATTAACTAAAACTAGTCTTAATAGGACTGGTTTTCGTCATTCGATTTAGGCTGAAGATGGCCCTTGGAAGGGTCGGCGACCCTCTTGAGGCCAAGTACAACTGCAGTTGGAAGGGTCAGTGAAAGGAATAAGAAACGACGAGCTGGACAACAAGAATGAGAAATAGGTTGCATCCGCGGCGCATATAAAACTTGAGCGCCGCTAATTTGGGCTAACGATGCGAAATTACGGAAGATCAGATTTTTCAATTTGTTCACAAACGGACCGTATAAAGTTCGATTCGAAAGGTGAGCAGAACTCGAATTACCTATTTCCTTTGAATAAGTTGCTGCACCTCCACAGGTCTGGGTTCGGTGCCTCAGTTCTTGCAAGGTAGCGAAACTGCTGTTTTGATAACCGAACAGACTTGCGTATACGTACAGCAGCACAAAATCTGCTCAAACTTGACATCCAAACCGTAGACCACCATGGGATTGGGCAAAATCCATCTAAAACTAACTATAATTATCACTGTGATTAAAACACTGAGTATTTTCCCCTCAAATACGGCTCCAAGGACTTTGATTAAATTATTTGTATGCCCCTTCCCCCACCCGTATGTGGGAATACGACGAGAGCATCACAATAAATTACCAAACGTTTCGCTGAAAATCGATTTTGGCTGAGTTTTGCCCTAATAATCTCCGCTCAGATGTTATTAGTCGCTTCAGGAAAATTGTGTAGTTGAATAAGCACGATAACGCTCATAAGATATAAGAGCTACTCAGAAATTCCGGAATTTCAACCACCTCCTTTGACTTGAAACCATTCCAAAAAGGTTGTACCCAATTATTGAAAAGTGGTGAACACGATCTTTCTAAAAAATCGTGTGGACAGTATTTTCTCGTGCATTGCTTGCTCAATAAATGTCAGGGCACAAGTAGGAGCGCCATAATAAATTCTGGAACTTCAAACGCCACTAGTTTTCATGTAGAACCTTGTTGCGGACAGATTTGATTAGTTGCTAGAGTCAAGAAAATCGTTGAATGCACTCGGGGCCAAGGAAAGTTGTGAGATGCGTCGTACCAGATATTTTTCTAATAAATCCCGCTCATATAACACTGGCGTTTTCATAATAAACAAAAAAATCGTTTTGGTAGTCCAAGTTAGCCCAAGTTTCATTTCTGCTGGCTGTACTGACATTGCCTTCTTCCCACTCAAGGAATACCTAACTCAATACCTCAATACTATGGACCACAGTATCAAAGAAGTTATAGGATGTCAAACAAAATGAAAAAATATCTGATGCGTTGCAACACACAACTTTCCTTAGCTCTACGTCAATTCACTTTGTACATGGCTGATTCTATTTAATCAATTCATTTATCACTCAGTTCCTTTGAACTTGGTCAAACAACGCTTTACGGCAGCAGGAAGCGGTAGTACCTACAGTTCCGGAATTTATTATGCTGCTCGTACTCATTACAGGACCATTATTGAGCAATTGGTACACAGATAATTAATGAGGCTGTAAACACAAATTTTTTGAAGAAGGATAGTAATTACTTTTGCAGAGTTATTGGTAATAACTGTTAGAACTGGTAGTAAGCGAAATGACAGTAGTTGAAATTCAGGAAAAACGCTTTTCGTCGAAGATTTTGATAATTTATTGTGCTGCTCTCGTCATTTTCCTACGAATGGGAATTTTATGGTATAATTGCCTTATCAAAAGATATAAACATAAAAAATTTAATCAAAATCGTTAAAGCCGTTTTGGAGAAAAAAATTTGGTATTTTAATCACTATGCTAACTATAGTTAACTTTCTGTGGATTTTATCATACCCTTATTTTTGCGTCCCATAGTAACCTGTAGGCTGGAGATCAAATTTGAGGTGATTTGGCTCGGTCGTTTTCTCTAAAAACCACTCGAACGATCGAACAAATCGATTACGTCGAAAGTTTTGGTAATTTATTGTGCTGCTCTCGTCATTTTCCCATAAATGGGAATTTTATGGTATAGTTGCCTTATTGGGAGCTATCAATATAAAAAATTTAATCAAAATCGTTAGAGCCATTTTTGAGAAAAAAAATATTTGGTGTTTTGATCTCTATGATAACTATAGTTAACTTTCGGTGGATTTTGCTCATATCCTTATTTGGCGTCCCATTGTGACCAGGAGGTGAGATATGAAGTTTGAGCTGATTTGGTACGGTGGTTTTCTCTAAAAATCGTTCACAGACCATTTTCCCAAATAGTGTTTTTCGGACTCAGGAGGGTCTGAAACGTAAAGAAAACTCAAAATTTTTTTTTCAGCCGATTACATAACTTTCCTTTCTACTTCGTAGAGCCAAGGAAAGTAAAAAAACGTTGGTTCATAATTAGGTGAATTCAAAAAGCGCCACATTGAAATTTCCACAACACAACGTTGGCACCCGCTTTCCAAAATATTTGGTGATCATCCGCTTGAAGAAAATCTTTGAACTTCTGAAAGCTCGATGATATTAACAATATCGGTGAACAGAGTTGCCAAGACTGACAAGTTACCTATCGTTTAATTCTGAGGTACCTTAAATTGACTAACACACACAAACTCCTCCAAATACCTAGGTTGTTGACGATGATTCAAGCAATACCATATTTCGTATTGTCTTGGGAGCTCCTCTTGGCGTTTCAAACTTCGCCTTCGCCACGTTCTAAAGCGCCAGTCACGAGGAGCAGATGAATGAAAATTCTCCTGTCCGTTTTTCCTAAGGGATTCGATCAGATAGCGCGAAAAGAGCCAAACAGTTTTAGCTCTCAGTTTTTTTAGTTATCATCACAATACAAAATGAAGGCAGAAACCTTTTATGCCATCCTTTTTCCACGGCGAACGCTGCGAAGGAAAGAGCCGTGATCTCTGATCTGGAGCACAAAAAAACCCCGAAACTCAAAGGAGTCGCTCAAAATTTTTAAAGCGTCGTTTACATAACCTTTGAGTTTTATGTTTCTTCCGACTATTCCGTCTGCGTCGAACTGTCAAACGAAATACACTTCGTCCTGAGTTCGATGGGTTCACCTTTCGCTCCACGTGTCAACTTATCTCATCCACATTTTCGATTGAAAAATTTTCAAACCCTTTGCTGTGCGAAGAAATAAAAATTCCGTGTTATATTTAAATCGGTTTAACCAAATCTGCTTTGAGCATGAAGAAAATTGACCAATGAATTACCTACTCTTTAGTTATTCAGTGAATATTTTGTGAGATAAGGTGATGATTTCGTGGCCTATCGTTTCTTGGCGCGCAATTATTTACTGTGTCACCGCATATTATACTATTTTCATCTGCCTTCAAAAGAATTCAAAGCGGGAGCATCGCTATAGAAGGGGACAACCTCCCCCCCCCCCCGCATCCAAAACCAAAAAATACGTATTAAAATAATAATTTGATAAAAATTGCCCAATAAATTGTAAGGTCCTATTACAGTACCTGGAATACCACTTTTGTAAATGCCAAATATCTGATATTACACCTCACGCAACTTTCTGTACATTGAGGGATTCTAATCACTTTAGCGTCTAATCAAACTATTTATTCGCTCAGTTTACACTCATCTTAACCCTAGAAAGTTAGACATCGTAAAAATCACGAGCGATTTTTTTTCAATCGCGCGAACTTGTGGGAGTGGGCGCTCCCCCTCCAGGCTTCTGGCAGAGCTTCCGGGGGCTCAGTACGCTTCCGGTCGCCCCCTGTCGCCGATCCCCCGCCTCTCGTGTGACCGTGTACCTCGGATCTCCGGTAAGTCACATCGTTTTTTCTACGACTGTCTATGTGTTCACGTAATATTTTACTCGTAATTTTCACGATTGTTTAGTCTTTTACGTGTTGCATTTTACTCGTAATTTGCATGATGGTTCTATCCTTTTTTGTGTTACTCATAATATTTACGATCGTCTAGTCTGTTCTGAATATGACTGACGAACAATCCGTGGGTGAACTAAAGAACATGGACCGACTGCTTGATAACGCTACGACTGCATGTATCGATAGTTCGCTTGAACGCTACGACTGCATGTATCGATATGCGTCACCGGCGCAGTTGGTGGGGGAGAGCCTATGAGCGATGTCTGGCATATCGATAACCTGACCTCGGTCGTGATATATCGATATATTGCCTTACCAGAGGGAGCGGTCCATATTCTTTGCTTTTACCCAATCCGTCTAGTAGCCTCACTGACTTGGGAATATTATTTTCAGGCGGAATGGCGAAAACAATAGATGAATCGGAAATCCGGCGGGTTCTTGAGGATTTAGAGAAGAAGGAGGAGGAGGAATTTATCGATAAGGAAGTGGAAGAACAAATTGATTCAGAGGAGGAAGAAGATGTAATCCATCTTCTCCATCCATCGCCATTCACAGATCGACGTGGAAGATCGTGCGATTATGAATATAATGGAACATGTTGATATTTTTACTGAAACTTACGGGTATTAGAAAGTAACGATTTTGAAATTGAGTCTTCAACTTATAGGTTTATATATTTTTTCAACGGTTTTTTTCTAGTTTTTTAAAGTAAGGGTACCTAGTCAATTTATTTAGTTGAGTACCCGAGATTATGTACCTACCTTACAACAATCTATTGTGATATTATTACGACTAAAAAAAAGAAGAAAAGTTAACACTTTTCTGATGAGTTTATGAACTTGATTTCATATTGTGATGTTGAAGGTAACTTAAGACTGAAACAAGGATATTTTTCGCTCTGAGGAACTGTGATTATTCGTTAATAAACATTTAAAATGCACAGAAACAAAATTTGAATTTATTTCTTCCCAATAAACTCCAAAATTGCCGTAGTCGTGAAAATCACGAGTGTCTAGCGTTTTCCCCTATACTGTTGACGTCTAGAGTTCTAGGGTTAACATAGAGTTCTTCTATATAGAAAGAGTTAGAAGTGAATATTCAGGAATTTATTGGGTTGCACTTATGCCATGACCTTTATTGCCGTTTGGAAAGTTTCGTAATTAGTACTATTTTGGAGTTATTCGGTGAAAAGAATGCTAGTAAATGAAACGTCGGAGGATTGCATTCCGGAATGTCTGATTATTTTATGAACGTTACAAAACATACGCCGTAAAAGTAATGTACTGGGATATCACCCTGATCAGGTCTGTTTCTTTATCAAAAGAGGTCTATATGGGCGGCAGTTGAGAGAGGAGAAAGCTTCCTTTTCATTTTCCACCTACCCAAAATGCACTCAAGGGCCTTTGAACTCCATCTCACACGTACATTGACTCCTAATAACTTGACTCGCTTCTCGAGAAGGAGCCTGTGGCTGCCAAAACGTATTGATAGTTGACTATTTTACATTCGTATGAAGAGGATGAGCTGGGATAGTGCAGCCAGACGTGCTCACACCATTAGGTGACGCTACCACCCTGACTTTAGCGCGATGAGCGGGATTTATAAAGGAAAACCTGTACTAAAAACGAATCTTCGAAGTTCGATATTTTCCATCGAATGAGAATTTTATACCACTGTAGTGCCATTTGTACGTGCCCACACGCACAATTTTATCAAAATCGCTAGCTGTTTTTGAGAAAATAAAATATCGTGTTTCGATCATTGTGATAGCTATAGTTAGTTTTGAACCAAATTCGCTCATACCCTTATTTTGGCACCTCATGTTGACCTGCAGTATAATGTCTGTTTCTCTCAACATGATTTCTTAACGAATGTTCGTATTTAATGTTCTGGAATTATAGGAAAAAACGGTTTACAGCAATTTTTGGGGTTGCACTTAATTTAATTAATTAAACGTAGTGTAGCGTGTTACGTGGCCAAGGCAATTTTTGTGAGAGCGCTAGTGGCATCTGAACAGGATTTATTAGGGCACTAAAATTCATGCCGAAATTTTTCATATTTTATTGGGTTGCTCTCGTCATTTTACTACTGTGAAAAATTTTATTGCGGTTCAGGTGTTTTGAATGTTCTACATAAAGATTTTTTCACAATTGTTAGAGCCGTTTTGCAAAAAAATCAGGTGATTAGGGATGACTTTCTCCGCAGGTCTGAGGAAAGTAAAAATATTTGGTGTTCTGATTACTACAACTATACTTTTAATTTTTAGTCGATTATGCTCACACCCTTACTTTAATGTTCCTTGCTGGGCAGGATTTTTTTCCCCTTGACGGCACTGGGAAAACCCACACTGCGGTCACAACTGGGCCTATTGTGTGGCTCCACTGCAAGCTCCTGTGTCCCCACTGTTCTCACACAAAACGCAAGATAACCTTGAGGTCCATCCCTGCAACCTCCTTTAGCGCAGCTGTTGAACCCCAAGGACCCTGAGGCGCACTGCAGCCAGCCCCTCACGAGTACACAGTACATGCTCCGCTGACTCCACCTCACAGAATCTGCAATTCTGTATCTCTGACCTACCAATCTTGGCTAAGTGATGCCTTAATGGACAGTAACTGTAATTGTTAACAGGCCACATACCGCTCGCATACTATCTTCCCCCAGACTGAGGATCTCTCTCGTACAATTAGTTGATTGTTTTGACAGTCTTTGGCCAGCAGATCCCGCCAGTAGGCAGCCCCGCACTTCTTCGCCCACTTACCTATCTCCTTGATCAAGTGGCTCTTGGTGCTCCCTACGAAGGGCTCATGTCCCACCGGGAGAAGTGCACGTCCTTAGCTCGCCAGTTGGTCGGCCTCCTCATTGCCTTCTATTCCTCTATGACCTGGCACCCAACACAGTGTTAATGTGTTTTCCTTTGCGAAGGTCTTCAGGCCAGTCAGACATTCCCAAACCAGCCCCAACGTGATGGTCTCGGAAGCCAGGGTGTTAAGTGCTGCCTGACTGACAGGCATAATTTATATTCTTTTCCGCTTCAGGCCCCTATGCAGGAGGTGCATCACGCACACCGTCACTGCAAAGAGCTCTGCATGGAAAACCGTAGCCAGCGCTCCTAGCGGTATCGCTGTATCCCTGGCCCATAAACTTGATTTAGTCCACTTACTCCCTTCCATTCGTGTTCACACACACACAGGCGGTTTTCTCAAAACGCGAATATCTGATGAAATTCGACTATTTTATTCTTCTTAGGACCAAGGAAAGTAAGAATGAAATAGGGGTGGAGTTAGCTATGTAAAGCGTTGGGCCCGATCTCGTTTGGTTGAAATGAATAACTGATCATAACAAGAGAACTGTTGGCTTTGAGTTACTTCACGTATAAGCTTCACTATCTGACCTGACGCTTTTTACTTTCCTTGGCTCTACGAAGTAGAAAGGAAAGTTATGTAATCGGCTGAAAAAAAAATTTTGAGTTTTCTTCAGATCTTTACGTTTTAGACCCCCCTGAGTCCGAAAAACACTATTTGGGAAAATGGTCTGTGTGTGTCTGTGAACGATTTTTAGAGAAAACCACCGTACCAAATCAGCTCAAACTTGACATCTCGCCCGCAAGTCACCACGGAACGCCAAAATAAGGGTTTGGACAAAATCCACCGAAAGTTAACTATAGTTATCATAGTGATCAAAACCTCCAATATTTTTTTTCTCAAAAACGGCTCTAACGATTTTGATTAAATTTTGTATATTGGCAGCTCTTAATAAGATAATTATACCATAAAATTCCCATTTGTGGGAAAATTACGAGAGCAGCACAATAAATTATCAAAATTTTCGACGAAAAGCGTTTTTGCCGCATTTTTTTTCCTTTTAAACTCCGCTGGAATGTTACTGGAATGTTTAAAAAAAAGTCGTGTTATAGTCCAATCTAATACCTATTGGGTGAGTGTTTAAAAACGCTCATGAGGTACATGGGGCTCACTCCAGAAATTCCTGAATTTCAACTACCGCCGTTTCGCTTACTGCCAGTTCTAAACGTTTTTACCCAATAACTCTGCAAAAGTAATTACTATCCTTCTTCAAAAAATGTGTGTATACAGCCTCATTAATTATCTGTGTACCAATTGCTCAATAATGGTCCTGCAATGAGTACGAGCAGCACAATAAATTCCGGAAGTGTGAACGCTACAGCTTCCTGCTGCTGTGACGTGTTGTTTGACCAACTTCAAAGGAACTGAGTGATAAATGAATCGATTAAATAGAATTAGCCATGTACAAAGTGAAATGACGTAGAGCTAAGGAAAGTTGTGAGTTGCAACGCACCAGATATTTCAATTTCAAATTAAAGCGATTACTTTGAATATGGGCCGTTCTATTCAACTCAGAGGGCTTAAAGACAACCGAAATTTTGAAGTAATTGAAGGCGACCGTCGCATGGACAGGACTAATCAACACAATAACGAAGAATCGTTGAGCACTAATTCGCGAAGTGTCCGCACAACTTTGAAAGTGATTTCTTACAGGCTCTGTGGGGGAGCTAAATTGATAATCTAGTACAATCGTATTATTTAACAGAGCCTTAATACAAAATGAGGGGATTAACAGAGAGTGATTTGGTTAGTCGCACGATTGCTGGGACAGAAGGGATCCTAAATACAGATCGCTGTCAAGACAAAGAAGCATTCCAGTTGAGCAACTTACAAGAGGGTGCTCCTCACAGGGCCGAGAATACTCAGCTCGATCGTAATTAAAATGTAAACGAACTGAAGAGAAAGTGGTTATGTTGCAATCATGAATAAGTTTAAAATCGAAATTAAGGGAAGAACAAATAAAAAGTAACTATAAAACCCTACTTTTCATTTTCAGCGGCAAAGGCGTTCGGGGAGTTTTTTCGTTTTCGTTTTTCCGTTGGTGTCGACACCGAATTCTAAGATGTGAATGAAAATAGTTCTAGTTCTTTGTGTGGAGGGACGCTGGAGCGGTGGGGACAGTTGAAAAGACGAGGGAGTCGAGTGAAGAAGTCCAGTAGATCGTCTAGACCAGAGAGACAAAGTCATACCCGGTCATAAGAAGGATACTCAGTCGATCATTTACGTTTTTGAAATTATTCAAGAAACGAAATACCGAGATTCGAAGGATTTCAGGGATGTGGCACCTTTATGCGGCTTTGTTGAGCATATTGACGATTTTCTATCTCATCTTCAACTCTCGACGTCCACCCGGATTTCCTCCAGGTATTTCATTAATCTCCGTTTCAAACGTTCGATGAGAAAATACTTACCAAGTTTGATTTACGCAGTGCTTTCGATGAACTAATTTTCCGATTATTTCAAGCATTCAGCCAATTCCACGTTACTATCCAAGGCACAGAACCAAACGTGTAATTGACACTCCTGATGAGAACATTTAATGATAACTTGTCGCTGAAAGCATCTGTTGTTCGATTACCTTTCTCATCACGCTCTTACTTGCAGCTAGGTGGCAGTTTTTTTCTCTTGTGATTTTTTGAGCACAGTGTGTCGTCACCACTCGAGTTATTTTAACAGAATGCACAAAGGCCATATAGAGGCTCCTATTCCTCTACAAAACAGCGTTGGTAGCAACTACTAGTTTAAACAACCGCAATCAGTTTTCATCTGGAAACATGCCACTCTAACTTTCTTGCTATCTGAAGGAGAGGTAGGATTATCGATGGAGGGCCTTGCATACTTAGCCGGGTTTCCACATTGATCCTCAAGAGGGTCCATCAGTTTCTTCGGCCAGAGGGTCACTGCAAGATGGGCACCTTTGGTAACAAATATCCGAATTTTGGGAGAGAATCTTACGTATCAGGTTGTTTGCCGCAACACGAAATCAGCAACAGAGGTAGTTTGAATAATTTCTTTCGAGCTGCCGCAATTAACGAGTTTTCTTTTGAACGAAGAACTGCGTACCTTTGGGGTCTTACAATCAATCATCATCCAGTGTGGTCACGCGTGATTATGAACTTAGGTTCTCTTGCTCCTATCTCACTTGTCTATATGAAGTTAACCTGCATTTTGATATGGTGCAGGTCCCTTTGCTTACGTCTAACGCCCACGATTAATTTTGCCATAATTTCTTTATCTCTTGTAGTGATCCCCTCAGAACAAAAAGAGCATCGGTTTCCTAATTTCCGGTAACGGTAAAATATCTTATACACGTTACTTCAACGTCCTGTAAATAGAAAATTGTGGAGTTTTCTCGAAAATAATTCTTACAGAAATGTCCACCAACTTCCGTTTTTAGTTTAATCCAGAGTTCCCCAAACTTTTTTGTGTCGTAGACCCCCTACGTACCTGATATTGATTTCCGGTAAATTTCTAATTGTAGTGAAGTTTAGTGTTAAAAACTTAAAGTAAAAACACATGTTAATTTATACATTTATTCATTGAATTTAAATTAAAACTACTCCAAATAAAATTAACATAACATAAAATAAACTATAAATAAAATAACATAAGCAATAAGTCAATATTTTTAGTGAGGAGAATGGACCTGATGCTTTAATAATAAATTATTTGGCTTCAATTTGGTTAGGGTTAATCTTAAATCTCCTCGGCTAATGATATCCAGTCTGTTTCTTTTTTTCGTTAGGAGATTGGTAACTGCGCTGAAGAAGCGGAAGATACTAAACCCGCATCACTTTCCTGCGAAGCACCCAATCGGCCCGTCATTTATAGTCAACGGACAGCATTTTCTGTTCGTACGTAGGGAAAAACGAATCAGCGAATTTTCAGGGATCATTGTAGTCTCTTAACATACAAAATGGTGGTTACAAATAATATACAAAGAAGTGATAAAGGATCTACAGAACAATTCAAGCTGTTGAGGCGTGATTGGTCTCATTCGATTGTTTATAATAAATACTGAAAAAAAACTTCAAAACTACGCCAAAACAGATACGCCTATTCGAAAATGTTGGCCAACCTCAAGGTTTTGTGAATTTAAAAACAATTAAATTTGGAGAATTTCACGTTATTCGCCGAAACCAGCGCCTAGAAAAATATAAGAAACATTTTGGGACAATGTTAAACACCCTAGCTAACTTATATCGTAAGTTGAAGGAGCGCTTAACGACATATTGTATACGTATATACAATAACGTTGTAGTTTACGTAAGAGTGTTTCAAAGCTCAGAAAAAATATTTTTGGGTACACTTTGGCATGTACTACCGATCACTATTGTCAGAGAAATATTCACGAAAAAAAGTCAGGTATTGGTTGATTAAAGAAAGCTAACTATCTTGACTTTGTGTTCAAACCGTTTGTGTTACTCTGGCAAAAAGAAGATATTTTTGGCATATCGAGTCAACCTTCTAAAAGTACATAAAAAGTACTACGGTTCACTGTAATTCGAAGAAAAAAAACCCTGAACATTATTACACAACGGTTTATTATTCTCATGAACAGCTTGACCTAGTATTAGTGCTCCCCCATCCCATTCGATTCAGCATCGAATACTAGTAAACCATACGAAACATGTCCTGGCTACAATGTAACTACGGAAACAAAACGTCTGATGATTTTGCCCTGTCTGGCGCTTCGAGCGAACCCGTTGCGAGGCGAAAGGGGAGTTGAGCCGCCCGCCCGGCAGCGTTGCGAGGCGAGGACGGGGCGGTTTGTTTTTTATTGAGACGGGCGGGAGGGTGGGAGTTCAAACGACGAAACGTTGACTTCCGCTGTAGTTCCCACGTTGTACTGCGTTTCGTTAATTTTTTTAACCGTTTTTTGCCCATTACAACCACGGGCTTCGTCCGATCGGATTGCAAAGATGGCGGGCACAACTAGATACCAAATCGGATTTTTGTGCGAAATAACGAATTTTTTAGACCGTGTTAAAGGCACAAAACGGCCCAGACGGGGGACAGCTGACGGACATTGCAAATTTGGAATCTCCAAGTCTTGAAACGTAAAGTATCAAATTTTGAGGGGGAGGGGGTTGTAAAAAATGTTTCGTGACCGAAAACATAGGGTTATTATTCAGAATGAATAATAAACCAAAATCCGTTAATTATTCGTTTTAAGATTGTTCCCTGTTGAGGTTGGACACCTAAAAGGACACCTTTAAAAAGCATGTGCAATCAACGATGATGAGTGATGTCAAACCAACTTTTTAAGCGAAGAAGAAATTTTTAACTCATCACTCTCCAGGTTTTCAAAAAATCTTTGTCGAAATTCGGGCAGGTGTGTTAGTGTAAAAAAAATCTGGTGCGTTGCAACACACAACTTTCCCCAGCTCTACAACAATTCACTTTGTACATGGCTAATTCTATTTAATCAATTCATTTATAACTCAGATAATTTGAACTTGGTCAAACAACACGTCACAGCAGCAGGAAGCGGTAGCGCTTACAGTTCCGGAATTTATTGCTGCTCATACTCATTATAGGACCATTATTGAGCAATTGGTACACAGATAATTAATGAGCCTGTAAACACGAATTTTTTGAAGAAGGATAGTAATCACTTTTGCAGAGTTATTGGGTAATAACTGTTAGAACTGGTAGTAAGCGAAACGGCAGTAGTTGAAATTCAGGAATTTCTGAAGTGAGCCCCATGTACCTCATGAGCGTTTTTAAACACTCAAACTTTAGGTATTGGATTGGACTACAACACAAATTTTCTTTAACTTTCTACTAACATCCCAGCGGAGTGTATAAGGAAAAAACTGCGCTAAAAACGCTTTTCGTCGAAAATTTTGATAATTTATTGTGCTGCTCTCGTCATTTTCCCACGAATGGGAATTTTATGGTATAATTGCCTTATTGAGAGCTATCAATATAAAAAATTTAATCAAAATCGTTAGAGCTGTTTTTGAGAAAAAAATTTGGTGTTTTGCTCACTATGGTGACTATAGTTAACTTTCGGTGGATTTTGCCCATACCCTTATTTTTGCGTCCCAGGGTAACCTGTAGGCTAGGCATTAAGTTTCAGCTGATTTGGTAAGGTGGTTTTCTCTAAAAACCGCGGTAAAATCGATTTCGTCGATAGTTTTGGTAATTTATTGTGCTGCTCTCGTCATTTTCCCATAGATGGGGAATTTTACGCTATGACTGCCTTGTTGAGAGCTATCAATATACAAAATTTAATCAAAATCGTTAGTGCCATTTTGAGAAAAAAAATATTTGGTGTTTTGATCACTATGATAACTATATTTAACTTTCGGTGGATTTTGTTCATACCCTCATTTTGGCGTCCCATGGTAACCTGCAGGCTAGATATCAAGTTTGAGTGGATTTGGTACGATCGTTTTCTCTAAAAATCGTTCACAGACACACAGACCCACAGACCATTTTCCCAAATAGTGTTTTTCGGACTCAGGGGGGTCTGAAACGTAAAGATCTGAAGAAAACTAAAATTTTTTTTTCAGCCGATTACACAACTTTCCTTTCTACTTTGTAGAGCCAAGGAAAGTAAAAAGTTAGAGGGTGAAAGGGCGAATTTCTATGATGAAAAAGGTTGACTAAAATCATCACTACTCTTTAACAAATCCTAGATTTTTTCAGTTTTGCCATAGGTAACTTAAGAAAAACGGATCATCCCGAACAACATACTTATTCAATTTGGATCAAGGAAGATTGGAGCATGGTCATAAAACGAAATAGTAGTTTCCAAAAATGTCTCGGAAGTATCTTTATGAGGTTAGGACTACGAAAATTTCTTGTAAGCGTATAACACGAAGCGTTACCTTGATGTTTGTTGAGAGCGGAAGTGCTGGGCGGTTCTGTTATTGCCTTCTCGCGATAAATCTAAAGCGGGACTCTACTCGGACATGGTAGAAGGAATAGAGAAGAAAGCAGTGGTGGAACGTTACGGGCTTAACTCAAAATGTGAGCTCCATTTGAACATGACGAGAGACATCTAGCTCACACTAAAGAGAAGCAGGAAAAGGCAAATTGGAGGAAGTTCAATGACGATGGAGATGTGGAATGTTGTAACTTTGCATTTTTGCGTTTGATCAAAAGAGGAACTTCGTCTGCACGAGACAAAAGTGATAGATCAGGAACCAGTTGTTCTCGTGATAACTCAAAACAGCCCATTGGAAGAGGTACGAGGAGGAAATAGAAGAAAAGGTGTGATAAAACAGAAGAGTAGAAAAGCGGTGAGATGAAGAAGAGAGCAGAATGACTCTGATGTGTCGGAACACACTTTTTACTTTCCGCTACCCGAGGGGAAGGAAAGTATAGTAATCGGCCCAAAAAAAAAAAATTTGGGTTTTCTTCAGATCTTTACGTTTTGAGGCCTACTGAGTCTATGAAACCTAATTTCGGCGCGTGGTCCGTGTGTGTGTGTGTCTGTAGTTCGATTTGCGGGAGAACGGCTGGTCCGATTGAGCTGGCTCTTTTTTTGTTTTGTTCGTTATTTTTTGTAGACACCAAAATAAGGTTATGGACGATTTCGGTCGATGGGAAGGGGGAGTGGAGGACGAAAATGTACCAAAAACTAGGGTTTTTCCGCATTTTTCTCAAAAACGGCTCTAACGATTTTGATTAAACTTTCAAATTATCTTCTGCTGATCAATACCTAACTTTTCTTTTCCATACATATCTCCATGAAAATACGGTGAACGGAGATATAGGCCCATGAAGCAAAAATAGGTTTTTTACGCTTTTTGGCAAAACGGCTACAGCGATTATCATCAAACTTTAGAGATGTTTTAAAATATTTAATACCTACATATTGTTCTCAATAAATGTTCCTCTGACAGTCCATTGAACAGAGATAAAAATCAAAATGTGTCGAAAATAACGGTTTTTCGAACATTTCCGTAAATTGCAGGGTAAGTTATTCACCAGATGTCATACATCCTAATGTAGTGTCTTTTAGTCACCCATACCCACATTTCGTTCTCCATAATTATTTCTGTATATTTATGTTGAACGGAGATATAAGCCATGTTAACTCAGAAAAGGAGATTTGTCGAATATTAATTTATCGGTATTCCAATTTTCTCAAAAACGACTCTAACGATTTCGATCAAACTTAGGGAGTACTCTCAGCTGACTAGTACGTGCATTTAGTTCTCCATAAATGTTCCTGTAAAAATGCGTTGAACGAAGATATAGCGCCCACATATGTAGCTGACGTTCGAAATTACGGGGGTGGCGGAAAGTTGTGTGTTGCTACGCACCAGATATTTTCTATCTGTCAGGCTTTTCTCCCCTTCCATTTATAATCCCTTCTTAGTTTATTGAAGCCTTGTGGGTAGAGAAGCGGTAGCGTGTCTTAGAATTAATGGGCAGGGGTCCTATGTACGCCCCTGAGGTGAATTAAAAACTTGGCATCTACCCTTCGGATACCTCAAATCTGAAAAATCCAAGACGAGGGGTAGTTGTCTCTGTAATAATCTATCTCTCGATACTTTTGAGAAATCAGGCTATTATTTGGTTCCCCTAGGTCCCGGATGGGTTCCGCTGCTCGGCAACCTTCTTCTGTTCTTCAGACTTCGTCGGGAATTAGGATTCACTCACCTCGTCTGGCAGAAACTTTCCGCAGTTTACGGCTCTCTTTTGGGTCTACGAATGGGTCGCGATCTCTTAGTGATCGCTTCAGGGTACTCTGCAGTTCGGGAAATCCTGACCCGTCCGGAGTTCGACGCTCGTCCTGACGGTTTCTTTTTTAGGCTCCGATCATTTGGAAAACGTTTGGGTAAGATTTTCCTTCGTAATTGTCCTATTAAGAATGTTTTATTGTATCTTCGTAGAGAACAGCGTGTACATAAATATGGAGTCATTTAGAAAACCTCACACTGTGAACTTGCTACTTCATCATCGAATAAGTAGTTAACCAACCAAACATTAGGAATTGAACTTAAGAGTAACAAATATTTTAGAGAAATTAATAAAAATTGATCAAACATCATTTTCCATAATTCTCTTCAAACGAAATATTTGCAGGTCTCGTTTTTGTCGAAGGAGACTATTTTCTAGAGCAAAAGAAGTTCGTGCTGAAGCATTTGAAGTCATTCGGGCTCAACCGAAGTGTCATGGAAAACAGAATTCAAGATGAAATAAAAGACCTTCTGAGCGCGCTTAAAGACGATCACGAGGTACGTAACCGCCTTGTTATATTCCTTTTTTTAAAAACTTTTTAGTGCTCTCATTGAGATGAGACTACGAATACAGACATTGTGAAAAAAATGATAGTGCATGGACTAACCATAAATAATGCATGAGAAAATAGAACAGAGTACGGAAATGACAGGACGGTTTTTACGAAATGTTGGGTGTTTATTAATATTGGGCGCAGTGAAGACAAAGGGGGGATGGACCCAAGAGAAGAGGACGAGGACAACCCAATGTCCTGCACTTATAGGAAAAATACTGAGAAACAACACGTGGCAGCAGCAGGAAGCGGTACCGCCAACAGTTCTGGAATTTATTGTGCTGCTCGTACTCATTTCAGGACCATTATTGAGCAATTGGTACACAGATAATTAATGATACTGTAAACACGAATTTTTTGAAGAAGGATAGTCATCACTTTTTCAGTGTTATTGGGTAATAACTGTTAGAACTGGCAGTAAGCGAAACGGCGGTAGTTGAAACTCAGGAATTTCTGGAGTGAGCCCCATGTATCTCATGAGCGTTTTTAAACACTCACCCTATAGGTATTGGATTGGACTACAATACCAATTTTCTTTAACATTCTACTAACATTCCAGCGGAGTTTATAAGGAAAACACCGCGGTAAAAACGCTTGTCGTCGAAAACTTTGATAATTTATTGTGCTGCTCTCGTCATTTTCCCACAAATGGGAATTTTATGGTATAATTACCTTATTGAGAGCTATCAATATAAAAAATTTAATCAAAATCGTTAGAGCCGTTTTTTGAGAAAAAAATTTGGTGTTTTGATCACTATGATAACTATAGTTAAGTTTCGGTGGATTTTGGCCATACCCTTATTTTTACGTCCCATGGTAACCTGTAGGCTGGACATCATGTTTCAGCTGATTTGGTACGGTTGTTTTCTCTTAAAACCATGCTAAAATCGATTTCGTCGAAAGTTTTGGTAATTTATTGTGCTGCTCTCGTCATTTTTCCACGAATACGAATTTCATGGTATAGTTTCCATATTGGGAGCTATCAACATAAAAAATGTAATCAAAATCGTTAGAGCCGTTTTTGAGAAAAAAAAAAATTGGTGTTTTGATCACTTTGATGACTATAGTTAACTTTCGGTGGATTTTGTTCATACCCTTATTTTGGCGTCCTATAGTAACCTGCGGGCGAGATATCAAGTTTGAGCTGATTTGGTACGGTGGTTTTCTCTAAAAATCGTTCACAGACACACATACCATTTTCCCAAATAGTGTTTTTCGGACTCAGGGGGGTCTGAAACGTAAAGATCTGAAGAAAACTCAAAAAATTTTTTCTGCCGGTTACATAACTTTCCTTTCTACTTTGTAGAGCCAAGGAAAGTAAAAAGTTTGAATAAACGGAACTTGTAATTCCGGAATTTCATCAGGTTGTCCTGATTTTATGAACATCATTGTGAAGATAGCTTTTGGGAATACGCTGGCGCAACCTAAGAGGTGTTTATGACGAAAGGAGTGCACTAAAATTGGCTTTTGTAGAAATGTTTGATAATTTATTGTGCTGCTCTCGTCATTTTTCCTAGAATGAACATTTGTATCACCATGAAGGCTATATAAACTGTTCTCAGAAAAAATGCAATCAAAGTTGTTTTTTAGGGGAAACAAATTGGTTTATTGATTTAGCAGTTAGTTTGGGGCCCCCATGTTGATCTGTTGGCTGAATGTAAAAATTGAGCTGTCTTGCCTCAAGGGCGTTCACACCACACAACCTGGCTGTGAATGGGATGGTAGCACCACAAAAAGGAACCTAAATAAATAAAAACCAATGAAATGGGGAGAGCGATGAGACTACCCTAAGCCGCCTCTAGGTATAGAAGGATTGGGAGGGGAAAGGATGATAAAATGTTCCACGATAGAACGATCAACAGTTCAGATACAACCCGAGTAACATGCTACCTGGATGACTGTAGACTGGTCAGGATCAACTGCGACGATGCCAGGCCTCAGCCCAATCCAGTCCCTAAGACATTCCGGTAGTGCTGCTCCCTCTCCACTTGCCAGCTCTTGATGAGAACGCAAGCGCACAATACGATCCTGGACTCTTGTAGACTTCATCGCTGTAGACAGTGACTCCACACGAACGGCGTGAAAGAGCTAGTAGTCTCATCCATGGATACCCACTGAAGCCCACTCCACTCCCGCCGAAGAATAGGGGAAGTCGTGACACTACCTGAATTCCCGTACATCGCAAACTTCGAAGGACTTGGGGGAAGATGGAGTCGCCATGTAACACCACTTCAGCGGATCCAAAACCAGCCACAGTGCGACATCCCAGCAAAGGCTGGCGGGGCAAGAATAGAATCACACTCACTTATACA